>JAWNPK010000168.1:2775000-4162500 GCA_035047565.1 Drosophila mulleri
GCGTATCTGTGAGATACAAATCAGCGACGACGACGACGATGATGATGATGATGACGACAATCAGCGCCAAACAAATGAGTTAATGTGGCTTGCCAAATTTGCTAGCCATTGTGCGCCCAGGCTGGATCTCTTAGCCACCTTTTGTCCTAGCAAGTGGCCACAATTGAATAAATGAATGCACTCAAATACGAGCTACGCGCGTGCGTGTGTGTGTGTGTGTGTGTGTGTGTGTGTGTGTAGCTAGGTCAGGTGAATGCGTTCATTATTATGCTGTTTGTTCAATTTGGCCATCTTTTTGTCGCCTGCAATTTGCGCTCTTTGTTAAACGCAAACTCGCTCTTCTCTCTCACTCACACTCTCTCTCTCTCTCTCTCTCTCTATAAATTTCCCCCGCTTAGTCGCATGCAAATAATTGCTTTATACGCTTGTTCTGGCCAACATTGTAATGGGGCCAGGAACCGACTCTTGACATCTGCAATCAGCACTTAATGAGCTCTCCACAACATTTCCTTTCACATGGCTGTCGTTAGTGGCTTTAACTAATTGAACGATAATTGAACTGAAATTTGCCAAGTCCTTGATGCAACGTTTGCTATTACAGTTTAAAGAGAATAATATAGTGAAGCCGAGATTAGCATTTATTTGATCTAACTTTTCTTTTAAATTATATAAATATATTCATTACAGTATCTTATAAGAATCAAGTTTTTCTCTGTACTGAAGCTCTATTCAAACCGAGAAATCTATGGCAAATTATAAGAAAGTGCATACATATATTTAAACTGTAATACATATTCCATTTCCATTTCCATTTAAAATTCCCGCATTCGAGCAGTACAAAGCCGATAAAGCCATCCGTAAGACAGTTATCTCTTTGAAATGAATATAGGTAAAGCTCCCACGTTCCAGTAAATGTTGGGAACCAAATCAACAATTACACGGCAAATTAAATTGTGCCCAAGAGCACTTGACACTCGCTAAGCAAGGCAGTTCGAGAATCCGACTTGGAAGGAAAAGAGCACTTGGCCCCTTCTTGGCTCTCTCATTAGGCATTCACGACGCGTAGACGAACAAAGCCAGAGATAAAGGTGGCCCGAGCGCTGAAGCCCAAAATAGAAACAAGAGGCGACCCAAACTCAAACCCAAACACAAACACAAACACCAACACAAACTCAAGCTCAAAGTCAAAAGACAGTTTCTAAACAAAACAATTTACGTATAAATTAATTTACTTTCATTAATTAGTTAGGGTATTAGATGATATCATGGGGTGACAGTGTGGAAAATTGGAATGTAAAAGTTGGCAAAGTGAAATTAACATAGAATTCAGCTAACTGAAAAGAAATGGGAGAAAATTACTTATATACAATATATATATGTATGTATACTATATATGTATGTACTCTTAGAGAAGGTATTATTTGGCATGGCAAATTAAATTGCCAAACAAAAGTGAAACTCTTTAACAAAGTTTCCCTTCAAATGGAAATTGAGCTGCCAATTAGAGTTATTTAGGTGTGGGCTCGAGCTATTTTCAAAATAATTTCTTTTAGATTATATATTATGTATATTTGATTACTATATCATGATTATTACGATCCTTTAGGCTTAACCATGTATTATATCTTTTTATTTAAGCTTATAAATTCATAAATTCATAAAGATCTTTAGAATATTATATTTAAAACATTTTTTAAAAATTTTCCAAAACATTTTCTATTGCCTTAAATAGTTAGCCACGTTTTCTCGACTCTAGACCCTTTGGGCCACATTCGGTTTTAATATTACATAAATTTGATGTGTGTAGTCTATAAAAAAAAATTTTTGATCCTGTCAATTTCATAGTTTTGAAAATCTATTGTATTGAAAAATAGGCGATAAAAATTTGTAGCGCATGCGCCACAGTCCAAAAAAGAAAGAAAACTCCAGAAAAAGGTTGAGAAGAAAAACTAGCATTAAAATGCGCATACATTAAATACAAAGGAAAGCGCCTCGAGCTCTTGGAGCGTCTATAGGCAGTAAAAACTGTAGGTGTTAGCAACGTCACAGATCGAAAAGCACACAGAAACGAAAGAACATGGCTTCTAATGGGCGCTGGAGATGTAAATAATCTACGTGTCCATAAAAGTCGCTGCAGTAACGATTTAATTTATAATTTCATTAAAATAATTTCCATCCGCTTGCAAATGGCGCCAGCTGCTTTATGGCTAAGATTAAACATATTTGTAAGAGCAGATCTCTCTCTCTCTCTCTGTCGCTCTCTCTCGCTCTCTATCTCTGTCTCCCTCTCTTTTGATAACGCCAAGTTTTCATTGTCGCCCATAAAATAGTGAAATAGCCACTTGTCGTCACATTTGCAACTGGGCAAATTTTGAATTTAATGCGCCGACGACATTAAGTAACGAAATTAAATCTCTGATTGGCTTATAAACATTTATGAGCGCCTAATAGTGGAGGCTATCAAAATATTTTTAATGCTAGCTGCCTGACCAAGTTGAGCAAGAGAAAACCTCTCTGAATCAACTGCTAGCATAATATTTCTTACTCAAATTCAAATTTCCTATATATGTATACAATATCTTGCAAGTCTTCAGCAAAGTGTGAACTAACCTACGTTATAAGCATCCACTGAATCTCATCGACAGATTAAAGAGGCAACGCGCCAAAATACACACAAGTTTATCTTTCATTAACGCTACTATTTCATAATTTTAAATTGACCCGGCCATTCCACAGATACAAAGAAGACAAATTTATATGCCAGCAACAACCTCTGAGAGAAAGAGAGCGAGAGAGAGAGAGAGAGATAGAGAGGAGGAGACCCTCACTCGAATCGTGTAAGAGAAATGAAAAGTTTAAAACCTATAAAATTTTAAATTGATTGTTCAATTAATCTTAAGAAACTTGACAACGCACAGCAACGTGTGCCCCGGCCCGACTCCCCTTCCCCACACGAAGCGCTCCAAGAATGAGAATGCAATCCCAGTCAACGTCTTGACTGAAGTTGAGGCTGTGTTTCGGCTGCCTTTTTCTCATTTTTTTCCTCCTTTTATTTATTTATATGTTTTTTGTTTTTTGTTTTTGTTTTTTGCTTGCATGTGCGCAGCGTACGACTCGGAGTCTGCGGTCTAAGCCATGATAGCCATAAGACACGCGGCACAATGCAGATCAAATTATCAGCTTAGCTCTATTGCACAGCAATGCAGATAGAGCAGATATGCATCAGCTATATGCATATAACAAAAATCACTGAGTTATCACAGCTCACGTTCAGGTTGCACTTGAGCTGGAGAAATACCATATATGGATCTGTTTGAATCTATGATTTGAGAATATTCTATGATTTGATTACTAAGTGTAGAATATTCTCAAATTAAAGATGAGCTAAAATGTATTTACAATCTTAAAGATATTTTAAATACAATTTTGTATACATTAGAAGTTTTCAACATGAGAAATAAAGACATTATCTTAACTATCAAACATTTATCCATTATACATTTAATATTATTTTCTGCAACATTTCATTTCTCCCACACATTATTATGTTCAGATTAGCTTAGAGCAGTTTGCAGCAGCAGCTTCTATATATAAGCTCTACAAATATTGAGTAGTTCTATGAGGTATATCATTTATAATACAATTGATAACAATGATATAATATTAAGAATTCATCTTTTAGTTCAATCTCCAATTTTCCAAATCTTTACAATTCAGAGTTTTCCACTTCAACACATTCTTAACGCCCAACCAAAGTTCTTCAACAATACCCAACAGCTTGTCTCCTGCCCATCCTTTTTTCCACATACTATGACAGTTGCCAGTTATCAATTCATAAGTTTATCACATATATTCGCCTTATAAACACCATATTCAATAGTCTAGAGCGTCAACCCAGGCCATAAGCCATAGAGCCTTAACAAAAAGCAGTTGACACAAACAGCCAGAACAGTCTGAGCTACGAAACGCAGTTACATAAAACCAGTTAACAAAAGAACCTAAAAGACAACAACAACAACAACAACCATGAATTATACCAAAGATGAAAACGCTTTACGCCTCTCAGCCAGACAATGCAATAATATTTTTCATAATTCTGTTTCCATTTTTTTGTTTCTTTTGGATCCAATTAATGTCTCATAATTTTGTGCTTCGTATATGCTGTGGAACGGTACCTAGTCGATTTTTTTTTTTTTTTTGGGGACTGGCGTAGCGTCGCCCTGAACATGTCATAAGTCTTTTAATTGCTAATGGATATTTTGATAGTCGTGCGTCGCTCGGGTTAATCAACAGACCGAAATCGAAATCGAAATCGTCTTCGAAACGATATCAAAATCAAGCCGCCTTTTTGCCAGCGAGAGCGCGTCAAATGAAAACCGATCCGATCCGATCCAATCCGATGCGATGCGATCCGTCGATCCTGGCCTGGCGTCACCAAAAATTGCCGCTCATTTAACGATCGTCAGCTAATTTCCATGTTGCTCTCTGTCTCAGTCTCTCCTAGCGCTGTCTCACTTTGAGACGTTGGCTTCCATCTGTGCTCATCTGTGGCTAAGATGGGTCTGTTGTTGTTGTTGTTGTTGTTGTTGCTTTAACGGCTGCATCGTCGGCATCATTAACATTTTCAAGATTTAATCATCAAACATGGCGCTGGTTCTTCTGGTGGTAATGATGCCATGTTCTGTGCCTTGTTTAGTCGCATGTCGTACATGCGCTTTTATCGGCATTTAAAATATAAGTATTTCTAGCTGCACAGCAGCAGCGGCAGTCGCAGCAGCAGCAACAACATTCGGTTCCTGTAACGTGTAGCTTTCATCAATTTTATTGCCTTACATATAAGTTTCAATTAAAATATTAAAGAAAAGAGCTCTCATTGTTAGCCACGCTGCGTAATCGGAAACGTGAGCCGATGCGTAGATATGCCCTGATCTGGCCGTCATAAATGTCACAGTGCCTCAGTTTATACCACTTCGATGAGAAAGAGTCATAATCATTAAGTTCCTTATCAAAGAGGTCAACTGTGCACGGCCCATAGGCATATTCGATTACAGTCCATTAAAGGAAATCGAATGAAATTGAAACTATTAAACGTTAAATGTTGTATTATAAATATGATATTATATATTATGTTTCTCAATATTTCTTTAAGATGTGATACACTAAATCTAGTTTCCCATGGCACAGTCCAATGATAATTTATAATTTCAAATATCAGTCAATTACTTTATAAGGCTAATTGCCATAACAAACCAAACGTTGCTCGAACTATCTACATTCTCTCTCTCTCTCTCTCGCTCTCTCTCTCTATGCCACACAGAAGTCGAAACTTTCCCATAAACGAAAGCCAAGCATAATTCATAATTTAAGCAATTTACAATTGTTTTTCCATTATTTTTTTTCTTCAACATGAAAGGGGGGCTCAACATGACGAACCGAAAGGCTGCGTGTTCAACAGTTAATAAAACAAATAATTGCGCTGTGTATGCAATAAAAATCAGGTTAAACGGTGGGCAGGACAAACACTGGACAGCTGGGACATCCGCCGCGGCTGGCGGCCATTGAGAAAGCGTTGCTCCCCTCCCCCTTTCTACTCTATGTGCCCGATGTGACTAGACAGAGATGGAACAACAGCGCTGAGCACTAATCATCGTTGGAGAGCGAACGCCAGACAACAGACAGACAAACAGACAGACAGACAGAGAGACGGAGAGACAACGAGTCGACAGCCAAGTCTACGTCGCGCCAATTGGAATTGCAAATCTGCCAAAGGAGACAACACACGACCGAGGTGGAGAACGACGCTGGAGATTAGTGCTGTTCCGTTCCGTTCACAATTAAAGGAATCATTAAAATGAAATGAATTGAACTGGTTCAGCTACGTCAACAAAAAGTTCCCGAAAGAGTAAATGATCAAAATAAAATATATTAATATTCTATAATACATATATTATTTTTAGATTCATAAGCTCGTTCATAGAAATAGAATTTATAAAATATTTAAGTGTATGAAAAAAGTTTCAAAACTAATCGAGTTTATATGCTTGAGAATCTAGTGAACTATTGCAACGCATATATGTACATGTATGTATACACATATGTTATTATTAATATAAACATAAATAGTTCACGACTTATTCCTAAAATGGAACTAATATAGCCAACTCCAGTTGTCCGCGTGCGCGTCTTAGACAAAATGGTGGAGACGACGACGATGACGACGTCGACGACGACGACGACGTCGAAGACACAGGTTCATTCTCCCATAAATACGCGCAGCGGGTGTTAAATATTTTGTACGACTTCTGCAAGTCCTCCGAAGACGATGACTACAACTGGCCCAGCACACACACACACACGCGCGCGCCCTCACGGACACACACACAAACAGTTCAGTACCTGAAGCCCAGTGCCTCCCTTTGGTTAGCTCATGCCAGTGTCTCTGCAGAGACATGCTCGTATCTCTCTCGCCTAAGCAAAACTTTGGACCAAACGCCTTTGTTCATCAATTAAGCTGTCCCGTCCGTCTGCTGAACTAAGCCCCCCAACTTGCCTCTGTCTGCGCACGCACACACATACACACAGAGAGGAGCCTGAGGAACGCGCCGGGGCGGAGCGGAGCAGATTGGAGACACATGCTAGGCTTGTAAATTGTGCGACGGTCAGAAATTGAAATATGGCGTCGCAACGAAAGCAAATTGAAATCAATGAAAACGACGGCCTTAACTTAAGTATGTATGTGTGTGTGTGTGTGTTTGTAGCTGGAGCTGTAGACGTCCTTAAAGCGAACTTACCAATTCACATAAAATTCAATTTGGGGCGGAGTCAATTTTAACGAATACTGAACAAACTGTGACAGTTTGTGGCGTTTGCTATTACGAGACTTGGTCAAAATTAAACAGAAATGGAAGGGAACAAAAATCTAACTTTGAGTAACTATTATTGTGTAAATAAAAAAATATATAAATATGGTTAGATCTATATTCTAAAATTATTTATATTTTTACAAGGAAAGTCTAATATAGTCATAAATAGTTATTTTTTTTACTTCTAACTTGCTTTATCTAATGTCTACTTTTTTTTTAGGTCATAGACAGTCCCAAACATAAATATTTTCACACATTACTTGAAGCCATTTTTCATCAGCTTAAAACACATTTATTAAAACATGGCCATGAGTAATAGTCAAACGTTTTTTTTTTTTTTTCGAATAATTAGTTGTAGCTCATTCCGCAGGAAAAACAAATTTTTCACTAACTAAGCTGACACAGAAATTAGCATAAAAACTGAATGCAAATTTAATTTCGAAGAGTTTCATCAGAAAAAGGGTCTACACACACACACACACTCACGCCCACTAAATATATGTTTACGAGTCGTAAATACCCCGAGATTAATCAGTTAAATAAACATAATAAAAGGCTAAGCGCGCGTTTTGCGACATTTTGATAAATATCAAATCAAAATAATGCGTCAAAACAATTAATCACGATTAAAGAGAAAGAGCAAGAGGGGGAAGCAGCCAACGAGGTTGAATTAGCGTCAGCACGAAAACACATTACAATATACTGCAAACGCAAAGTGCCAAAAATAAGAGGGCCAAAGCCTGATGATCGATAAATGCTAAAAGCAAACAGCAACAGGGGGTTACCGTTACACGGGGGTTCGGGCAGTGCTAGAACAAGTGTTTGCAATCACACGCCATTTTCCAATTAGTGGCAAAGGCAACACACACACACGCACATACATAGAGTGAAATGTGTCCAATGGGATTTAAGCAAGAGTCATGCACAAGAAAATGTAAATCTGGCAACAATTTGACAACAATCAACGTCACGTAATCGAACGTAAAATGTAATAAAGGCGTGTAAATGCGATTTACAGGCGTCCGAAAAAAGGATATCTGATGAGAAGGGAGGAAAGTTGCCTTATTCTATTTACATTTTGACTTTTGTGCATAATTTAAATGTGATTTGGCGCCTTTGGCAATTTATATTCATGCGGGTTTGTGTGTGTGTGTGGGAACTTTGTCATCTGTCCGGCAGCCTTGTGGGTGTTTACCAATTGGGCAACCCTTTTTTCTTTATTATTTAGTTTGCAAAGGCAACACACAATTCGTTGCAATATTTATTGTAATGCTTCAATGCGCTCCCCTTGCGGTTTGTAAATAAATGCGCCATTGGCAATATGTCAAGCTATCAACCTGTTGCGCAGCAAGAAAAACAGCAACAACAATGAAGCAAATGAGACGCTTTGGCGCCACACTCACAAACACACACACACGCATGAGCGTCTGTATGCAAGTGTCGCATATATGTATGTATAAAATAATGGTAATTGTTACTCATGTTCGATTCGCCTAAAAACGAAATAAAATGATCGATTCAGTGCTGCCAGTTTAGCCAATTTCCGGCTAAATTTAGCCAATTTGAAAATGGGCTAGCCTCTAGATAATAAATGCATTGAAAATGAGTATGGTCACAAATTGAGGCAGACATGCAGTAGTCTCAGTCTTAAAGAGAATTATAGAGCTCAAGAAATCACTGTGTATGTCATCAAATATTAATATACATAAGCTAACTATGCGTGCTGTTCGTATGTCTGTCTGTATATCTGCCTCTCTGTCTGTCTCCCTGTCTAACTCACAGCCAGCCTCTCCGTCTGTCTCTCTGTCTTATGTATGCAGGAGTATGCATTCGGTATTTATGTTTGAGTAAAACGAAGCTAGAATGCTTGAAAGAGCAGAGAGTGCTCTCACTTAAAGCACTACTGCTCTACCTGACACAGAGCTCAACATTTAAGGCTTGAGTGGAAGTCGCCCTATATAAAGGGCAGTAGCTGCAGCAATTCTTCAGTCGCCTAGGCCTGGTGGGGGTCAATTGTGCAGTGATGTAAAGTCAAGTGAAGTGTGTGCAAATCATAATCAGCTAAGTATTAAAGGAAATACATAGAAGAAATTCCCAAAGAAAATACTATAAGGAAATACCTGGAAGAAATACTTAGAGCTTGCAATTAAATACACTTACCAAAGCTAATTGCTATGCAATGCAGTCTGGCAGCATTATAACAAATTTTACACAAAATAAAATTTGAAAATTCACACACTTAACACTTAATGTTAAATGTTTAATTAGATATTCACTTGTAATACATTTGGGAAATGTTAACATGATATGAGGGGGATACCGTGTTTATATTCAATTTAATCAAAAATCACGTTTAAGTAACGATCTGCACTCGCTGCTGCCCCAAGGGAAACATTTCGGCAACGTTGTTGCTATTGTTGCCGTTAGTGTTTGCACGTGCAACAGGCCGCAAGCCGCACAAAGCGGTGCGCGTGCGGTCGCCGGGCGGGTGGATGTGCCGCCAGGGCAATGGCGCCTGTCCACAACCCTTAATTGTGCGTGTAATCAGCGAGCTGGCTAGAGACCCTGTGACACTTAGTGGGGGGATGGTGGATTTCAAATGCCTTGTAAATGCAACTAAACAGCTTTTGCTGTGACCTTCTAAGTGAATAGTAATAAGTGTTTGAGGGTGACGTTGATAATGTGATTTGACTTGATTAGTCGGCATTATCGCAAGATTGATGGAGCATGTGTCAAATAACATGTTAAATCAATGCAAACCTTAAGCGCTTGGTCAACCCAAAACAATTTGTTGTTGTAGTAAATTGATTTTGTTTGCTTCAATTTAATCTAAAATTTAACTTTTCATTGAATTCTGCAGTTACAATTTGAACAGTTTAGGCGTAACAAAAGCTGGTTGCTATGGCAAAAACAGACACAGCCTCAAAAGATTTTAAATGTACCTTAAAATAGCACAGATCATCAAATTTTGGTATAATACTATTCAAATATATAAATATCGTAATCGATGTATCAAAGCATTATAATATTAAACTTGAACTTAATTTCCTTGTACCCAATTTCTGAATTCAAGCAGCCCATGTTATTAAAAGTGCAAAGTTTCTTGTTTAATACAATTGTACCATGTCAAATATATTTGTAAATGTACAATAAAATATGTACACCTCACCGTACATATGATATTTTCAAATGTACAATGAATAAAAATGTACCAATAAGTACCAGTTTTGTTAATGTTGTACCATTTGAGCATTAGAATTTCACATTTGTTACTTTTGTAGCCGATACAACAACCTCAACAGCTGTTTAGCTTATACATTTCCAGCCGACGGTCACACTCATGCGATATAAATGCCAAAAACTTATCGATTTTATTTCGTTGTGCGCCTTTTTGCACCAGCATCCGTGCGAAATTCATGCAAAAGCAAAATGCAGCGCGTAAGTACGATTTCGTTATTATTAATATAATAATGTTTACATATCTATGTTATTGTTGCCATTGACAGGGTATAGACTCGTTCTTCAAGCGAGTGCCCAGCAAGAAAACCAGCGACGAAGATGCAACGTCGCCGCCAACGCCGGCGCCTCGAAAGCGGAAGGCCCTAGCTATATCCAGCGATGAGGACGAGGTGCCTGCCAGTCCGCAGATAAGCAAGCATGGAAAGGAGCTGAAGAAATCACGGCGTACACACGATGCCCCTGACAATGGACACGCCACCAAGAAACCCTCGTTGTCCAAGCTGAAGGAGCTGCCCAAGCAGCTAAAGAAGGTGGATCCTTCGGAGCTGTTTGGCGGCGAAACTACACGCATAGAGGCACCCAAGCCGAAAGAGCGTAGTCTCATCGAATTGGAAGATGAGGATATTGATCGCAGTCTCATGGAGGTGGATGTGGATGATCTAATTCCCAGTCCAGCGGCTAACCGAAAAAGAAGCAAGGAAAGCAGCCCAACCAAAACTCCCAAAGCAGAGGCCAAGACACCCAAGGTTGAAGCCAAGACGCCTAAGGCACAGGCCAAGACACCCAAGTCGGAGACAAAGACTCCCAAAGCAGAGGCCAAGACTGCCAAGGCCAAAACGCCTAAACAGGAAAAACATGTGGATCTCGAGAGCAGCGTGTTATCCGATGAGGAGCGGCACGAGCGCAAACGCATGGCCGCTGTGCTCTATCAAAAGTACAAGAATCGGAGCAGCTGCCTGAATCCGGGCTGCAAAGAGATACCCAAAGGATCGCCCGATTGCTTGAAGGGATTAACATTCCTGGTCACTGGCATATTGGAGTCCATGGAGCGTGATGAAGCCGCCTCGGTCATTAAGGGATTTGGTGGCCGTGTCATGACTGTCGTGGGCAAAAAACTCAACTATTTGGTGGTGGGCGAGGAGGCTGGACCTAAAAAACTAGCCCAAGCTGAGGAGTTCCATGTAACCATACTAAGCGAGGACGGACTCTTCGATTTGATAAGGGAAAAGTCAGGTGAAACTGTAAAACCGAAGAGTTCCGAAATAAAACAAGAGAAGAACAGCAGCCCGAAGATGAAGAATGAGCATGAGAAGAGCAACTCAAAGATAAGTCCGAAAATTAAGCGAGAGCACGAGGAGAAGAGCAGCTCAAAGATTAAAAGGGAACTGGAGGAGAAGAGCAGCAGCATGAAAGTGAAGCAGGAGCATGAACATAAGAGCAGCTCCAGTATTAAAATGGATCCAGACGAGTTGATGAACAGCAACGGCTTCAAGCAGGAGTCAAGCAGCAACGGGTTCAAGATGAAGGCCGAGCACGGTTCCAGTTCACAGATTAAAAGGGAAGCCAACAACAATGTGGCTGATGGTAAGGAGGAGGATGTCAGCCTGAATATGGCCTTGGTGGACAAATACAAGCCCACTTCAATCAAGGACATTGTGGGCCAGGCAGGAGCGAACAGCAATGTAACCAAGTGAGTCTAGATGAATATCCTGTACTCTTTAATAAATTAATTCGATGATCACTTTACAGATTGATGAACTGGCTGTCCAAGTGGTATGTGAATCACGATGGCAAGAAGAAGCTACAGCGACCCAATCCGTGGGCCAAAAATGATGATGGCAGCTTTTACAAGGCAGCCCTGCTCTCCGGTCCGCCGGGCATAGGCAAGACAACAACTGCGACGCTCGTGACCAAGGAGCTGGGCTTCGATGCAGTGGAATTCAATGCCTCGGATACGCGCAGCAAGCGCCTGCTGAAGGAGGAGGTGTCCAGCCTGCTGGGCAACAAGTCGCTTGCTGGCTATGCCAATGGCAAGACGCAGGCGGTGTCCAAGAAGCATGTGCTCATCATGGACGAGGTTGATGGCATGGCGGGCAATGAGGATCGCGGCGGCATGCAGGAGCTGATTGCCCTGATTAAGGACAGCTCTGTGCCCATCATATGCATGTGCAACGATCGCAATCATCCCAAGATACGCTCGCTGGTCAACTATTGCTACGATTTGCGTTTCCAGCGACCGCGCATCGAGCAGATCAAGGGACGCATCATGAGCATCTGCTTCAAGGAGAAAATCAAAATGTCGCCGGGCAAGCTGGAGGAGATTATAGGCGCCACTAACAATGACATCCGACAGACCATCAATCACATTGCGCTGCTTAGCGCTGGCGAGCAGCTGCCAGGCAATTCCTCAGCCACTCAACAGGTAGCCGCCAAGGACTTGAAGCTGGGACCTTGGGAGGTGGTGCGCAAAGTCTTTGCTGCCGACGAGCACAAGCACATGAGCATCTATGACAAATGTGACTTGTTCTTCCACGACTACAGCATGGCGCCGCTGTTTGTGCAGCAGAATTATCTTCAGGTAACGCCGCAGGGCAATCGTAATGAGATTCTCTCCAAGGTGGCGGCGACTGCAGATGCACTCAGCCTTGGCGACATGGTGGATAAGCGCATTCGCGCCAACTCCGCCTGGAGTCTGCTGCCCACGCAGGCCGTCTTCAGCTCCCTGCTGCCTGGCGAATATATGTGCGGCAATTTCACGGGTCAGATCAACTTTCCCGGCTGGCTGGGCAAGAATTCGCGCAGCAACAAGCGCTCGCGCCTCGCCCAGGAGCTGCACGATCATACGCGCATCTGCACATCGGGCTCCAGGCAGTCTGTACGTCTGGAATATGCGCCTCATTTGCTGGCAAATATTGTGCGCCCGTTAGCTGAGGATGGGCAGGAAGGCGTGGCTGCTGCGCTGCAGGTCATGAAGGATTATCATTTGCTGCGGGAGGACTTGGAATCGTTGATCGAACTGTCCAGCTGGCCGGGCAAAAAGTCGCCCATGGACGCTGTGGATGGACGTGTCAAGGCGGCGCTTACGCGTGCCTACAACAAGGAGGTAATGCCGTATTCCTACTCTGCTCAAGCCACCGTCAAGAAGAAGCGCGCCGAAGCAGCAGGCGATGAGGAGGAAGCGGGTATGCTGTATGGCGAGGAGGAAGAGGGGGGCTCAGTTGCGCACTCCAGCGAAGATGAAGACGACGACAAACTGGAATTGGATGCATTGATCAAGGCCAAAAAGAAGCCGGCACCAGCAGCCAAAAAGGCAAGTGGATCAGGTGCAGCCAAACCCAAAGGGAAGGCCAAGAAATAAGCAGTTCCTCACATTGTTTAGTTAGTTATGCAGCCATTTAGCGATATTTCTGCACGATTTTTTTTTATACATTTATTTTTAGAAGCCCAAAATCAGATGTTATTTCCAACAAAATTATATTTAAATAGGCGCGGGCATTAAACTGAAACGATTCATTCAAGTTTGTTTCTTTTTTTTTATTAATAAGAGATAAATATCGATAGACGATAGCATCGGTATAGCATATTTCTGCAGTTTACACGCATGACAGCAACAATAAAGAAATATTGCGTCAGCGTGACTTATCGATGTTCAATTGCAAATATATACCTAGATATCGATATAAAATACATATCGCACACCAATGAGCCCAAACAGCTGTCAGAAGTAAAAATGGCGTTGTCGTGAACGGTTCGTAAAGATTTCTACGCACCGCGCAAAAATTCATTAAAAAATGCAATTTGCATTTCCAACGGGCAATTGACAAAAACCACAAAATAAAACTGTCAACAAAATGTGCGCGTTGCTTTAACGTAACTAATAGACCTGCAGTAATTGGCATGTGAGCGCATTATTTTAAGTATTTAGTTGACAGTTTAATTCGTGTTTTTTAGCTGTTTACTTGGTTAACCGTTTTTGCACCAGTGAAAAATTCTGTGCCCGTGTATGAGTGTCGTGTTTTGTGTGTATATGTGTGTGTAAAGGGCGCAGCAGCAGCGTAAGAAAAAAAAAACGTAACAGACAAGTGTAAATGTTCCAAAGTATCATTTAATTCGATTAGTTTAATAAATTAAAGTTCAAAGCGTTCTCTGTTCATTTTGCGCAACTCATTGGAGCCGCTGAAAATTCAATAAGCACGCAAAATTCCAGAACACACACGCACACAAGGAAAGGCGTACAGCATCACACGGGGAAAGGAACACGCATACGTACACGCACACCAACGTAAGTGTAGACTTCGACAACAGCTAACTGGGTGGCGCTGCCGCACACACACATGCATACATACTCCCAACCCCTCCTCCTCATTTACTATTGTGTTAGGCACAAGGACGTTGCTTATATGTATGTATACACAATACAGTTCACCCATACATGCGCAGCAGCCTGTGATAATACAACTGTTAAAGCTGGCTTGAATAGCTGTAAGCACTTGTCGCCACCTGCCGCGCCTTGATTTATTTATTTGTTATATTTGCCTGCGCCTCTCAATTATGTTTTTTCACTCACATGTTTACCTTTTAACACACACACGCGCACGCATTGACACCCGCCCTTTAAATTCAGGTCATTGCATTTGTTGCTCTCTCCCGCACGCCCACTGTGCCACTCTCTTCTGACTCTCTCCCAGACTCACTCTCTCTCTCAATGATGTACTGTTGATTTTTCAATATATATTTTCGCTTTCATTTCGTGTGGAGCTTTTGTCACGCCAATCAAATAAAACGCACGACTGCAAAGCCTCAGTCACCCGCTCTCGAACTGTAAAATAAGCCTTACTGTGTTTCTGCAGCTGTTCGTTGTTGTTTCCTTTTCATTCTGCACAAATCGAACTTTTGCATTTTGATAATTCACACGCAATAATGTGAAAAAAAACCTATTTAGGTTCGATAAGAATTCACACTCACACACATTTATACAACTGTAATGTTTGTTTAGCGGCTTTTCGTGTTCAGCTGCTTCGTTTATTAGTTGAAAGGCAGCTGATAATAAGAACAACACACGTTGAAATATAGATAAACGATGAGCATTTCATATTGCTTTTGTTGTTGCTGCACCTCCGGCTGTCGTGCCATCTACATACACACAGTTCGTTATCATGTTGTGTGTGCGTTAGTTTGTGTGAGTAGGCTAGAGATAAGCGCGACAACTCACTTGGCAAGGCAGGGGCTAGCTGGAAGAAGAAGCTTGTTAAAAATAACATTTGTTTATACAGCTCTTGAATATTGTTTCTGTTTTATGTATTTTTTTTTTGGCAATGCCGCCCTTTCAAGCGCTCAAATGCTGACATCATCCGCAGCTTTTTATCTTTGCTTGTGTGTGTATCTGTGTGTCATTCGGCGCTTTAGGCTTGATTTTAGTGAAATTTAACAGCAATTAATATAGCTATTGATAGAGGAAACCACAGACAAATTTATATACATATGTATTTATTTAATTTTTTTAAATTAACTAAGCTATGCCAAAGATAAAACACTCTTGCAAATATTTGTCGAAATTATGTAAGAACCTGATAGTTCATATTAGTTTTAGAATCTGTTTTCAAGAAAAGGTACATTAAATCAAGGAATATATAAAAGATCTGTGAAGTTGCGGAAGTTATAAACACCTTTAGTAAATAGAAACTCTCTTTTATACGACAGTTCCAATAGGAATTCTATGAAATATAGAACCGATTTAATATACACTGAAAAAGGGAAATACACGAGCTAATTTTCGATGGATTAAAAATATATAGATGTATGGAAATTTCTATGGTTATAAAAAATGAAGAATTCGACAAACAGCGACATTTTTCCAATGGGCGATTATAGATTCCCAGATCCATATTTTGCAATTAACACCAAAACCAAAAAAGAATTCCGTTTATGGGCTACGTTCCAATTTCGTTTGATTTTTCTCAGACTGACTTAAGTCTAGCCTGGTCAAGGAGAAAAGTGGTTTAGCTAGCGGTTCTTTAACCTATTTCACATCTACGAGCGATGCCAGAGACCAGTTTTATTTTGGTGATGAGCCAGCGACAAGTTCCTCAAGATTTGTCATTAATGACGATTATGTGTCGTGCCGTACTTGTTTTATGGCTCCCCAAGATTAACTGGTAAAACGGCATTCTATGTGGGTGCCGTTACAAGCATACTGACAGCAACCGCAGCGGCCGCAGCAGCGGCAGCAGCAGCAGCAGCAGTAGTAACAAATGCAATTAAAATCGAGCTGAGGAAAATTCTATGCCGACAGACAACTGAATTTGCCACATGTGGCAAGAGTTTTTATGAGCTGAATACACACGGAGATGATCGTAAAGCAGGAGTCTGTCGGAGACGGACGGGGAACGTGTGCACGATAAACAAAGGCGAGAAATTTATGTGTATATATAGACATGCACATATACGGGTATATAGCCGTATATGTGTGCCTATGTATATAGAAGTTCATTTAAAAGAGCAACTGTTTTGTTTGTCTGGTTGCTTGGGGAGTCTATATAAATACTCTTCAAAAGAGCATATTACTTTTGACGATGTAAGGTTTGGCTATACAATATAGTCTCTGTAATTTGAATACTTAAAAAGTTAAACTAGTGCGGATGGTTGTAAAAACTTTCCTGAAGCATTTTACCTTACAAAGTTTCATGTTTCAATTGTTTACAATAGAGAGTTTTATATTGTACTAAATGATACTACGTTTTTGCTTTTATAAACTCTGAAATATATTTCAAGCAATTGCCTTGCTGTAGTCCTTATACCTAAATATTAGAAAATAAATAAATAATATTTTATCTTAAAATAACGTTAAGTAAGTGTATTCCAAGTTCGGCAAAGCTGAGCAATGTTTTTTCCTCCTTGTTAAATACATATTTTAATGAACTACATAAAGACGAACTGACTTTGCTGAGGTTTGATTTTGAATGCACTCGCTACCCAGCAGTCTGACAGACAGACAAAAAGAGGGAGACAGAGCCATTGAGGGAGAGAGAGAGTGAGATAGATAGTAGATATACATTGTGCATCCTTTTATACATGCGTATACCATATATCGTAATTTGTTTTGCTTTGCATTTTATTTTTAAAACCAACTACGAAAGGAAAAACAAAAAAGTGACTCGAGTTGCCATGTGGAATGGAAGTGCTGGAATGGGCTGGGCAGGCATAGGTCGATGCTACTGCAGGGATTTTTAGCTGCCTACGCAAACATCCATCGGCAATTGGCTGTAGTGAGTTGTCTTTTTGTGTCTTCTCAGCTGCTGCCTCACTTTGTTTCATGTACAAAAACAAAATTAATAGCATTCAAGTGATTCATCATGCATTTCGATATCTTCTGTTGATTTTAATTGAGATGCATCTGTAGATACAAGCTGGAATGACAGTTCAAAATTGACTAAAGTGAAAGTAATGAGATATGAGTGAGAATTTATATAGAATATTTATGAAATGAAATTACAAAGCTGTGTTTCGAAGTTATTTTCAGTGTGGCTAACGAAATTTCATTGTTTTGCTCAATTATATATGCATATTTAATATTATATTTATCTTGCATAAAGCAAATTAATCACATCTAGCCACTCTATAAATAATTTCCACTAGAGCTCAGTCATAGGTCGGTTTCTTAATATGCAGCACAAAGCTCAGCGAAAGAAGAAATCGGCAAACAGTAAAAAGAGAAGAAAAGGAAAGAAATAACTCAAACTCATAAATACAATGCGAAAGCCAGCGCACTTGAAACGTTCCGTCAGCAAACCGCAATTGAAAATATACACACACGTGCATGCGTGTGTGTGTGTGTGTGTATGTGTTTGTGTGTGAGGAAATCAATTAGTATTGTCAAAGCATTTCTGTAGGTAGTGACATGCCGAGAAAGACTAAAGTCAACAGTAGAAAACAAACACAGATACATACATACAGAGATACATACTTATAGATACAAATACCAGTCGCAAGACCAAAGCTTCAAGGGGGAAAACAAAAACAATATATATCAAGTGGGCGCATTGATTAGATATTAACAGTCAGTTGAGTGTAGAGTGGGGCATTTAATTTATAACAAATCACTGCAATTTGCCACAGATACAAAACAATCTAATATCTTATGAATAAAACAAAACAAAAAAGCAAGAGCGAGACTGCGAGCGAGCGAGTGAGAGAGAGACGGGTACAGAGACAGGAAAAGAGGAGAAGACAATGAAAGAGAAACTCAAGTGCTGTGACAACCTTGTCGCATGCAACTTGACTGACATTTCAAGAAGCACGCTCAAAGGGTTGCAGATAAACACACACACACACTCACGCACACTCACCAACACCCACAGCCAGTCCACAGAAGAGACAAGTGTTCAAGTATCTGATGGTCAGGCACACACTCAAATTGAGCTCAATTTGTATGCAGGCCGAGGGCTCAGCGCGGTTTACTGAATTTATGTTTATTAAAACGGATATGGAAATCGTTTATCGATCGAAAGCCCCCACCAAAAATATTCATAAAATTAAAAAAAAAACCTGTTTGCAAGTCGCGTGCCGATTAAAACTTGTACAACAATTCTCATTTGGCAATGCCTGTAATTAAACACGGACATAGATAAGTAAACACTGAGAAAACCACTAGAAGTTGTAATCAGCCTTTGTTAAGGTTAAAGATCGATTTGGCGCAATATTATTGTGATCTTGCTGAAATATTTGCTAAGGTAAAAAAGCAATTTTTAAACCAAGCATAAATCTTGTCTTATCTTGGCGTAGCTTAAATCAATTTGGAATTCAAATAGGTTTTTTGCTAAGTGTATTTACATATAAACGTATCTATTATTAAGATGCTCGCTTATTTTGTTATATTTCCAACGTGCTCATGAGCGACTGACTAAATTTTTGTTTCGCTGCTTTGTTGACCCATTTCAACTGTTCGATTAACTTGTTCTGAGCTGCACGACTACGAGTTTTAGCCATGTTCTCAGAGTAGCTATATATATAAATTTATATTTATATAGTATATAAATATGTGTCACCGTTCTCTTTTTAATTCGTTAAATTATTTAGTATCCATACACGACGCGAAATCAATTCAACAAGAGCGAGAGCCGCAACAATAAAATCAATACGAATCTCAACAAAAATGGAGCGGAGACAACGAAGTAGCAGAGCTTATATAATGCTAGATACATATTGATGTAATTTATATACGCTTTGTGTTAGATCATTCGCTGTGAATGTGTTTCAGTGTCACTTGAAGCTTATTGGACCTGTACTACGTCATGTACCAAAAGGATTCATATATTATATGATATTCATTATATAGAAAGCGTTTATTAATGTAGCTATCGCAAGCTGACAGATATAAAGCTCATCATATTCAAAAGCGCATCTTGGGCCACACACTGAAATGGGTTAAAGTACCGCTATCAATGCCAACTGCCAGCGGCTAGCTGCCAATAGCCAACTAACCAACTAGCCACGTTTGGATCTGCCAAGTGGCTAACCAACTATGTCAACGACAGTGGCCATATCTGGCTGCATATTTTGCGTGCCAGCCCAACTCTATGCGACGTACTACAGCTAAATTGGCAATGATGATGCCGGCTGCCACTATATGAGCATAGTAGTTGGTGTTTTAATCAACGAGATGTCAACTTTCCAGGTTGAATTTAAAGAGTTTCTACGCTCTCCGATTTTATCTCTGCAATGTCCTTGTTTCTTTGTTCAGCCACACCGTCAAAAGTTTTATTGCTCTAGCATGCTGCCAGGTGACATAAATGTACGGTTACATAATTAAGTTTTATGCGGTCGTGGTTGTGGTTTGCACAAGGAGAAATTATCAATGAATAGTTTATGAAGGGTAGATGGCTTCATCTGCTTTTGTCTGCAATTTTCATCAAAGTTTTAACACTTTGCTCAGCAGCTTTTACAGTTATATAATTTAAGTTTTACCCAAAATATCATTAGCGGTGACTGGGATAAGTGAAAAGTGGGCGGCCTCACGCCCACCAGCCAGGAAAGTCACACACTGCGTTTTGACCCAGTAAACAACAAAAAGAAGTTCAAGCGTGGGCGAATTTGTCAGCGTGTTTTGGTTAGTCATGTTTGCGCTCTCCTCTCTTTCTTTCCCTTCGATTTGACAGCGAATGATTAAAAAGGCATAAAGCCTAAGCACTCAAACAATGACCCAATAAAAATTGTCTGTCACAAACAATTTTCAACATTCAAAAGTCCATAAAAAAAATCAAACAACACGCAACAACTGCTCAAATGAAAATTGACTGCACGCGAGAGAAAGAGTGAGGGATAGAAAATTGAGTGAAAATTAGTAAAAACACCTGTGAAATATATTAAGCTTATCGCAGGCGACCCAGAAAATGTAGGAAAACGGCGGCACACAAAGTAAACATGAGAAATGTTCAGCACTTAAAAAGCAACAAAAATATTATAAAGAAGCCGGAGCGATAGAGAGAATGAAAGCGAGAAAGAGAGAAGGTCTCGAATGGGCAGCCCACGTGAGGCGCCCACGCAACACCGGAAAGCTAAGCGCTTCAATAAAAATACAAAAAAAAATACCGAAAACTTAAATCTTAAAGCTGGAGTTGAGGCTATGGCAACGTCATTGTCTGTGGCCAACCTACATGGAGCCAGCTAGAAGACATTTGGCGCCAATTATGCTGTGGGCCGCAAAAAGATAATAAACGAGCAGAAGCAAGTCTTAAATTATCAGCTAGAAGATACTCTGTGCCGATCTGTTGCCTGATATATATCAAAATATTACATCAACTTATTAGTATTAGTATTTCGTGTTGTTTCCATATCTACAAGATGAAAAGTTAGCATATTGTCCATTTACAATTGCAGCATAGCCGTTTTGTATACCTTACGATAGGGTACAGGGTATAAGAAGCGTAATATATGAAATATAATTATGATAAAGATGGAGTCTCTGTGCAAACGTCTCCTACATATATTTATGGGTAGCTCGTAAATTTGAATGCGGACGTGGCCCGCTGTCAATTTGCAGATACAGGATGCCCGGGCCTTACGAATGGGGCGTGAAATGTGTGAATTTACGATGCGATATGATGAGCCAAGCAGTCGAGCGAGCAGTCAGGTTGATCACTAGAACTCTCTGCCCATATCTCTTTCTCTCTCTGTCCCTCTCTCTCTTTCTCTTTGCCTATATATACATATGTCATCGATAACACTTGAACCAACACTGACAACGTTCAATGACCCAGCACTCATTCGCTCATACACTCACTCTTTCACTCACTCATTCATTCACTCAGCGAGTTTCTCATCAGACTTAGTTGTTGCTCAGATAACGAGTCACCGAGTCGGAACTCAAAGTCGACTCGCCGTACATGTCATACGGCGTGCCGGGCATAAAAAAACTGAAATAAAATAAATGTCTAGAAAAGTGCTTGACTGGTTCACTCACTGAGCCGCATAAGTCACGTTTTGGCACATACATAACTCGCAAATGATTAGCATTTGCTCATAAAATTATATAGACTGTGCTGGAATTGTGTGCTCCAGTGCCTCGTCGTAGTTTCTCTCTGTTAATTGCATGATGATTGATGTCCATAGAGCCCAGAGACAATGAGAGTTGCTGAAACTTGCCAAAGATGAGGGGAGGCAAGCTGTAATTTGTTACTCTTGGTCTGGTCTTTCAAAATTAAGGGTAATATCTTGAGAAAGGGGCCGCTGCGCTAGCAGAGTGGCCTAATATATCAGCAGTGTCTGAAAAGCGTGTTCGTTTACACAGCTGATGATACGACTCGATTTGTTGCTGTTTATAATAAATGTTGAGCATTGTTTGCAGCCATAATCACTTGCATTTAGTTAGCTTCAAATGAATCCAAGATAAGCACATGAGAAATTGATATTGCTATGATGCGTAAATAAGCGAAAATTTATATTTCTGTTATTTCCCTTTTGATATCAATTTAAATTCCACTTAAGCAAATCATTTTTATATAAAACAGAAGAAAACAATGTTGCCCGATTCAATTAAGACTTTATCTCTACACAATTATAAAGCTGGCTCTTGGCTCAAGCTCCATAACCAGCTTTTGCTATAAACAAATACCGCTAAGCTATAAATATATATGTATATGACAAGTTCCATTCGCGTGGCTTGAATGGTTTCTGAAGCATATACAATAAAATAGGCGTGTGAGCTCATTTTCGCATAAATTTGACATGAAGCTACGTGTGCTCAACGCCTGACTATAAAGCCACATAAAATAGCTCAGACATAATCTTTATGAACTCGCAACTGAATTATCTATGTTTTTTTTTATACTTGCAGCAAAATGGAGCAACATTCATTTGAACGATGAGGAAATCGAGTCCACATGCGCGTTATAAATATTAATGAAGAAACCAAATCGAAACGCAACGAGAATTCAATTGAGAGGAGCAGCAGCAAATGAAATTATGCCAAACACAAGAATCGAACAGAGCAGCAACAGAGGCCACTTAAAAGATATATATTTTAGATGAACTGAGTCAAATGTGAAGCAGATGTGTGTAGTGAGTGGGGCATGAAGTTGTTGCTTCCACTTTAATTCCAATTGTTCGATTTTCTGTTCTGTTCTGTTCTCTGGAAGCGAACGAATCAAATCGTATTGTGCCACAATCCACAGCATTCCAAGTCGTAGCATTTTAAAAACTACAAACGAAAATTATAAAAGACAAGATTCGTGCAGTCTTATGCATGCTGTATGCAATTCCGCACAGCTTAGAGTAAGTGTAGCAGAGCAGAGACAAGGCTAACGGCAACTGTTCAAGTCCAAAATTCTCGTGTACAAAATGTCACTGGCTGACATGGGCACAGTAACGCGCTCCACGGGCGGTGGAGGCGGCGGTGCTGGTGGTGGACGCCATTATGAGCTAAGCAATTCGGGCGGCGGACCGGGCGGTGTTGCCGGCGGCCGCATGACCCATTCGCTGAGCACGCCCAGCGGCGTGGACGGCACGCCCTCAACGCCCAGGCATCGCGGCGGCAAGAAGCTGACAGTGCGCATACAAATGCTGGACGATTCAATTACCATGTTTCAAGTTCAGGTGAGTAAAACTATTGTAATAGAAAGTGGCTCCATATATATACAGAATAACATTTACCGGAAACTGTTTCATACGTAACTTTGAATATTCGTTATCTTACAAGAAATATACATCTTTGGAATACCAAAAACCTCTATTATTTATCTTCTTTAGGAGCAAACGATAACTGTTAACTGTATAGGCTATAAAACATGACGTAGGATAAGTATTACTTATCTTAAAGCGTTAATAATTAAGATAAGTAGTGCTTATCCTACGTGTACTTTACGTCATCTTTTATAGCCTATACACTCAATATACAGCAATTAATTATTGCATCCCATAAAAGCAATTGAATTAAAAAGATATAAAGAGACTCGGTAACAATAGGTTTCCTATACATACAAGGCAGAGCATTCAATCAGAGCTGTTTTCCATTTGCGGACTTGCGCAACTGAACTTACGCGAAAGCTCTAAAGAAATTGTTCGACAATTTAAATTAAAAATTGTTGATTATATTATATAATCTTTGCCGAGGGTCCCCATGTTCTTCGACAACAGAAAGATAACTCTATTAATTCCTATAATTTCTACAAAGCTTCTACTATAGCAGCACCCCTTTTCAATTAAGTACGGTCTTATTAATATAATTTCCATTGAGTTATTACCATCTGCTTGCAAAGCCTTGTCTACATAGAAATTTTCAATCATTTTACGGCCCTATGATAAATGTTACTTACAAAAGTCTAGTTAAGGCTTTGTGGCTTGCGTCATATTTCGGTTTGTGCCGCAACAACTTTTCAATAATTCTATTAAAAAGTTTCGCTATACATATTAATATATATATATCAGCAAATTTGTTGACTTTTCTTTTGCTTTTGACTTGCCCCTAACCAGATAAGCTCAAAATAATAATAAAAAAAACGGAACAGCAAAGCCTTTTGTTAGATAAATAAATTGGCGTCAAAGTAAAATGCGAAAAGGAAAAAGCAAAAAGCAAAAATTCTGTGTCATGGCAAATAAATGAAACGCTGAAAAGCCGGAAAGCCAGCTAAAACGCTAAAAACTGCAATAAAACAGAAGATTGAAGAGCGTCCATGCCCAAAGTCTCTTTATTCAAGCCTCTAATAAAATTATGAAAGCGAAAATTTTAATGCCATAGCAAAACAGGAAGCCAAAACAGAAAACAAAAATTGGTTCTTAAGCCAGACACTATGTATGTGTTGTATAAGAGCTCTGAAGTTGTGCAGCAATGTTAAAATACTTGAAATTTGTTAAGGTCTCGCATAGAATAGTTCGCTAAATATGCGGCTGTCGTTTTGCTGACCCATCAGAATAAAATATGAAACCGCAGGGCATTTGGAAGGCCAACAATACCCTGTAATCGTAGCTTAGGAGTAGGCGAGTTGGACAGCTAAAATGTATTATTAAACCGTATGCATCAAATATTATTATCTGTAGTAACTCAAGGTCTTTGTACAGCAAAGCTTTGAAATTAGGTGTGTGAGCACTTGTGTGCTTTACTAAAGATAATACTCATTGCCGCTTAGGGCTATATACACATAGATATAGATATGTACAGTCATAACAGTTCTATATGCTACCGGTCGCATAAACATGAATGACTAGTTTAGACTCTGCCATACAATGGGTGTCTGTGCATCAAATACTATCAACCTGATCAACCCTATTTACCCATAATGCTCTTGACCACACTGGCGCTTAGTTAACGGTGCATAAATTGCCACGACCGCAAAGTGATATTGCAAAATACAAGCTGTGGTTGATTGTGGTTGCCAACTGAGTACAGAATATGCTTTGGGGGTGAATCTATTTATAAAGCTGCAGCCCTCATTCATTCGATTGCACAAGCGGCGTTACGTATACGCAGTGTGTGCGCGGGACTGAGCTGATATTACATACAGTATGCTTGCGTTTTGCTGGCACACAAATTTGTTATGTGCTTCAATTTTTAATAAGTCCGCACTGGGCGTTATTTAAGCTGTGATGCGGGGGTGCAATCAGCAAAGGGTTTCGTTGCTATAAAATAGTTTTTGTTTTTTTGTGTGGCACTTTAAAAAGCGCTCAACATTTCCACAACTACCAGCAGCAGCAGCAGCAGCAGCAGCAGCAGCAGCAGCAGCAGCAGCAGCAGCAGCAGCGCCTCAAGTGCAACTGGTTCACAAGGGTTTACGCTTAAACCAAGCCAAACAACCCACTCACAAACACCAACACACCAACAACGCATATCCGCACAACAATGCCGACAGCAGCCACAACAACAGCTTAAGTGTGTAGCTAAACTTGCCTCACTAGACTATATACTAACTATATACCCTAGATTAAACGAATGCTTAAATTATTATATTTTGAGTTGATTTGCAACGTGCTAAGGTTGGCATATGCCATCATGATTAATGCATTTCCTATCAGAAATATTTCCCCATAATACAAGGTTCTGGTTCCTGCCCAGCATACCCAATATGGCTAGCGCAAAGGGTATAACAATGGTGTGACTAACAGGAGCCATTTTGTTGTTGCAACATTTTATCCAGCATTCTTTTTGCCACGCCATGTTGAAGTGAGCGAAACCTTTGAAATGTGTGTCTGCCGTAAGTTCGCCGTGGCATAAAGGGGCTAAGGGGGCCAGCCAGGGCGTGGCCACTTCAACTAAAAACCGAGTAAGCCTTTTGCTTGGCTAGCTGCTGGGCTAATGGAGCCAGGAAGTGGAACAACAAAAGCAACTAGAAAACCCATTAACAAAACCCAACAAGACTGAAAACACATTGAGTAAAACGGAAAAAGCAATACAACAAAAAAGAAAACCAGGAGCAGGACAGCGGCTGTGTTTGTATTAATGTGATTTGTGGTCAAATGCAGTCAAATAACAACAACTACATTTACAACAATCGGGCACATGCTTAAGTGTGTGTGTGTTTGTATGTGTTGGTTACAGTTCGTGGACCTCAAATGAACCACAGAGCAGACAAGGAAAAAAGAAACAATCAATACTTGAGTCAAAAGAGAGAAACTAACAGTTAGTCTATAGAGAAAACACTACCTCACAAACTTCCGTTAAATTCAATCCGTAGATAAGCCAGTATCAATATGAATATGATGAAACCTATCTAGAATAATTTGATATATCATATCTGTTTAAAACTGTTTTCTCGCACGCTCCTTTTTGCTTTTTCTGTGTATACGTCGCATAGACACAATACAAAGTGGAAAAAAATCTTTTATTTTTGGAGTTGGCAGCATCCGCAACACCTCCCAAACCAGGTCTGCCTGGTGTTGGAGCAGGCTACCGTGGGGACTGTGGGGGGATGATAGGGAAAATTTGTTGATTTGTCGGCAGCTTCTGTGTGTTGCCTCAGCTGTTGGCTGGCTGCCTGTTTGTTGTGCTCTTGTTAGGCCGGAACACATTTTGGCTGCCAGCCAGAAAATGTGAATGCCCTGCCACGCCCAAGCACAGGTCCCAGCGCCAACCACAGGCTCTGCTCACCCTTCCCCTTCTCTGCTGCGCTCCACTTGTCGCATTAATCTCTTATGCGTGTTTGCAGAATGCGCCGCTGCCCAGACTCCCTTATATACAATTATACATTACTATACAAATTTCGAGTTATATATGCATGTATGTATGTATGTATGAAGAGAAGGAGCGGAAGCAGGGCGCATGCTACTATATATTAATGCAATTTCATTTTATGCTTGGCTTCCATTTGGCAGCAGTTTCAGTCTGAAGATTGATGCGATTGCAGGTCACATTTCGTTGGCAGGTGCTTTGAGGCAGCTTCTCAACTATAAATAGGATTTATTTGCAGGTACTGGAAAAGGCTTTTCAGTGCACTTGACGGCAAGTAGCTAAGGGAAATGCATGCTCTTTGGTGCATTAAGTTTACCAAATCGAATTAAGTATTCACGAATAAAATGGATTGTCGATGAAAGAGAAAAGCTTGAGGAGCTTGCTTGATGCTAGCTTATTATTTCCACTGTTGTCTAAGATGATAAGTTATACTAAAATAATTTAATATATATTTCGAATAGTGGTAGGCTATTTAGTATGGAGCCGAGTTTCATAGCAGGCAGCTGGTGTTTAATGTTACAGCAAGCAGCTTATCGCTTCCTTTCACACATTAGATGAGAAATCCTGAAGCCCTTGTGCACTTAGTTATATCCGTTGGCAGCTTTCATAAACTTCTCCATTAGGCTTCTGGCTACAGGCGCCCGCATAACTGCAAATTTATTGCGACCGGCAGCTATTTCAATGGGCAAACAACAACTGTATGTACGAGTGTCTCTTGGCTGATAAAAGAACAAAAGGCGGAAAGCAATGCAGTTAGATTGCGGGGGCTAGCAGCCCCCAGGAGAAAGCACCTGCCGGCTGGGGAGGCGGCTGCTGTTTGCATCTATTTGTAAGCTAGCGACAAATTGTGAATAGATATGTGTATGTGTGTGTCTTTCGCTCTCTGTTGTTTGCATTCGGTAGGTATTCCTGTGATTTTTCGCCATCTTCCCTCACCATTTGCCGCAGCCGCGCCCAAAGCTAATTGGCTGATTGTAGCTGCTGAAAGTCCCAAATTGGCTTAGTAAATTGGCCTACCATGCGAGACATAGATAAAATGCCGCCCATTGCCATCTGCAGGCAAAATGTCAAAGTTCGGGCGTGGTTTTTGGGGCCATTGTTGCTGCCGTCGCCTGCTTCTCCTGCTGCTCCCCCTCTGACAGCCACTGCAGTTTCCGGAGCAGATTCTCTCTTGGGCAAACCCGTACAATCTCCTTTCAACAAAAAGTTGCTCTCCCCTGTTATCCTTGTTCTTTTTTTATGCGCTCCTGTTGTTTGCTGAAATTAAATTAAATATGCTTCAGTTATTGTGGAAAACTTGTGCAAATTTAACTATAGTCTGACAATTAGTTGAAACTGTAGTGCCGGAAGGCTGGTCCCAGTGGTGCAGCCGCAGTGAAATTAGATTTCATCAAATTTCCCAAATTGTTTTCTGACTGCATTCGGAAGGGAATTCATTGTTTAACTGTGATAACAAACGGCAATTAAATTATGCTTTTGCAACCGCAAACGATGTTGCCAAATTGTGGCCAGCAAGCTATCAACGCGTGGCAAATGAAATTATTAACTACAGAGAAACTATTACTTTAATAGTTTAAGAAGTTAGAGTGATATTTTAAGAACAGATTTTCATAATTGAACAAAAATCCTAACATATATATTATAATTATGATGAGGCTAACCTACAATCCTTTTTTAAGTACTTTTCTTAAAAGATTCTTAAGCTTAAGAAACTAATTCCTGGCATTACGTTTGATAATCGTTTGACTATGGCAGTTGAAGCTCAATTACTAAAACAACTGAGAGCAGCTGTTTACATGAAATTTACAATCTAATTTTTTAGTATTCTCTATTTATGATAAGAACGAATTCCAGAAAATGCGCAGCATTTTCAGTCTGAGCTACTGAGTGTAATTTATAAATCAATTGGAGCTAGTCCGCGTATCCCGCTCACATTTCAGTTAATAACACCGCCCATAAATATACTCCAGTTGCAACAATCGATGCATGCAGTTTTCAACCCTTTTACATAATAAATCAGAGTTTGTGTTCACATTTTGAATGCATCGCACTTTCCCACAAAATTCCCAATTGACCTTAAAAACACAGAACACAGAAATAAAATTCTGCGCAACTTTTCCACTATTCTATTTTCATTTTTTTATACCCTGAACCCATTGAAAATGGGAAATCAGGGTATAATGGTTTTGTTAAAAGTATGTAACAGGGAGAAGGAGGCGTGGCAGACCCCACAAAGTATATATATTCTTGATCAGGGCGACAAACTGAATCGATTTAGCCATGTCCGTCTGTCCGTCTGTCCGTCTGTCCGTATGTATGAACGCGTCGATTTCTGAAGATATAGAAGCTAGAGACTTCAACTTTTTTTTAAAATGCTCGTATATAGCGCGCGCATATCGAGTTTATCACAAAAGATCGATAACTCATCCCGTTATTTTTTTATCGATCAAAAACCTTATCGAAAACCAGTTATAAAATTATATCTCCTACACCTTTAGAGCTAAAGTCTCCAAATTTTAAATGTAGACTCGACTGCACGTGATAGAATTTCGATTTTTGTTATAATTCACCCCCCACCCCTATATCCACCCCCTTACCCTCATCTCTGTAAAAGGCGTATTTCAAATACTAGAGACTTGAGCTTTGGCAATTATACGCATAGTAATGATAAAACCACAATCTGAAAGTTTCATGGAGAACGTACGTCCAGAAAAAAGTTATTAAACAATAAAGTTCCCATAGTAAGCCCACACTGCAGCCCATGCCTGTTAATACGTGCGTGCCTATGGGTGTCTATGTACATATATGTTTGCGTGTGTGTGTGTGTGTGTTTGTTTAAGCTGAATGACACTAAAAATTATTGAAATGGCTGTTGCTCGGAGGGTTCAGGGTATCTCGTAGTCGAGCAGTCTCGACTAGAGCTTTCTTACTTGTTTTTATTTTCGTCGTTCTCTTTACTCATAAAAAATGCATCAGCTATTCCTTTGTGTCGGCACATTGTTTGTTATTTCATTGTTTTAGTTGAACTCGTTGTTTGCTTTCAGCTCACATTTCAATTAAAATAGAAAGGGGCGAATAGCATTTTCCTATGGCTTATGACGTTGTGTTTGTGGAGCATGCTAATTTGACAGATATATTTTAATTAAATTGCTCATATTTTTCACAAATAAATAATTGAAACCTATATCCTGACCGCGCCCAAAAAACCATTTTAATAAATTACCAAAATCAACCATAAATATTTAAATAGCAAAAGAAATATAGACAAATATAGGTTCAGCTAAAAATTTAATTACGTTTTGTCACGTCCTCTGAACTGACCAAAGTCAACTGTAAATATGGAAGAACTGTTGGCCAGGCACTTTGCCTGATTGCCTGTTGGAAACAGACTTTTCAGTTATCTTCATTCATTCTCAACGGTTCCTTGGCATATACACCCTGCAGGAATGCCAATAACATTTCCATTTGCCTAATGGTGCAAAGGTGTAGCAGCTGCTCAGGACATGGAGTGGCACTCATGTCCTTGCGCTTGTTGCCATAGCCCAAAATTAGCATATGTGTGCTTGTGTGTAAGCCAGATGGCTCTAATCTAGACATGTGTTCGCCACTTAACGTATTACCGAACTGAAGGACATCCCAAGGACAATAGGTGTGGCGAGTGAATGGATCATTAATAAGCCCTTGTTGATGAATCCTTCATGTCAACCAAGAAATTTATATTCTTTGCCAGGTGATTAAAAGTCAAGCGTGTGCCTTAACCATGTAAGCAAGAGCTGCTTGGAATTCATATATAAATTTAGCTCTTGTTAAATATGAAACGCATGATTTATTTGCCTTTGATTGTTACATATTTAAAATTATTATATTCTCTACGTAAACCTTCTTATAAGCTATTGTCAGGCCTTTCGTAAGGTAAATAGTATGACAGTCTGGCTAGACTGTAGGCTTATATATGCGGAATAAATCAAAAGGCTTTAGAATATAATTTATGCAAACGCAGCTTGCTAAATTGTTGTATAATCTATTTACTCTTTTGACAGCCAGTTGAATATTTGATGCTGACGTTGCCAGAGTGTTGAATATTTTAGAACACAAATGTTTTTCCATCAATTTTACGCACAATTTACCCAGTAAGCGGCGAGCGGTGGCTAGTAGCATATCAGGGTATATTCTGGTTGTGGGCTTAAGGGCGTGACGAATGCAATTGCGCTGACTAAGCTCGTTAAGTTTGTTGAAAATTTAATCCGCGTACACTCGAGCGTTAGCACACGCCGTCAATTGGCTTGTGGGCGATGGCCGTTTGATTGCATTTAAATAAATTTCAATTGAGTTGTCGCCTCGCCCCAGCTACAGCTGCCCGCCTGCTAACTGGGCCACTTGGCTGCCCAGACATCTCGTGTCTCTGGCTGCAATTAAGCTAAGATAAAATGTAGGTCGTTCAGATCTTTGCCCGCTGCCAAATTGAGCGAAAAGCAAACGAGCTGGGGGTCACTGCAATTCCAGTGCAGTGCAAATTCCTTTAAAAAAAAAAAAAAAAGCAGCAGCAGAAAATACATATTTATTATTTAACGCTATCTAATGGCATTTTTAATCAACCCTAATGGCGTGTGGCACACAACAGCAAGACAAAGAGCTAGGCCAACGACGCGGCGTGGCTGTTGATTTATGTGGCGCTTGGATTTGCGGTACAGTTGCCAAGTTTTCAACTGTTTTAGAAATATGTTGTCTAGAGTTAGACGAGCGTTCTTATAACATTTCGCAGAACTTTGCAGAACAAATCAGAATTGTAAAGTAAGGAAATGCAAACGTATGCTAAAAGTCTCCTATAATTTACCAAAAAGACTTTCCATATTAGCAATTCATTTGAATTTTATTTAATTTGATCGTTACTTAATTTGATTCTTCTTCTTTTGCAGGCCAAGGCCTTGGGTCGCGTGCTCTTTGAGCAAGTCTGTAGACAGCTTAACTTGCTGGAGGCGGACTATTTTGGTCTGGAGTATCAGGAAATATCCACACATACCAAATATTGGCTGGATCTAGAGAAGCCCATGAATCGTCAAGTGGGCCTATCTCTCATCGATCCTGTGCTACGATTCTGTATCAAATTCTATACGCCAGATCCGGCACAGCTCGAGGAGGAATATACCAGGTAACTGAAAAAAGTGTATATTCCACGAAAAGTCATTTACTTAATGTTGTTTTTTTTGCTCCTCTTAGATACCTGTTCTGTTTGCAAATCAAACGCGATTTGGCCACGGGAAGCCTGCAGTGCAATGACAATACCGCGGCCCTCATGGCCAGCTACATAGTGCAGGCATCGTGTGGCGACTATGTGCCCGAGGATTATCCAGATCACACGTACTTGTCATCCTATCGTTTTGTGCCGCACCAGGATGCGGCCATGCAACGCAAGATTATGGAGAATCACAAGAAGCACTTGTAAGATATATATAATCCATATTATATATAGATTTTGTTAACCCTTTTGACATTTGACATTTGCTTTGTGCAGCGGCCAATCGCCTGCTGAGGCTGACCTAAATTTGCTGGAGACAGCGCGTCGCTGTGAACTTTATGGCATGAAAATGCACCCTGCCAAGGATGTGGAGGGTGTGCCGCTAAATCTAGCTGTGGCGCACATGGGTATTACCGTGTTTCAGAATATAACGCGTATTAATACCTTCTCGTGGGCCAAGATACGCAAGATATCCTTCAAACGCAAACGTTTTCTGGTCAAGCTTCATCCCGAGGGCTACGTAAGTCTAAAATGTATATAATTATACTGCTTTACTAATTATATTTGACTCTCTTGCAGGGATATTATAAAGACACCGTCGAGTTCTTCTTCGAAGGTCGCAACGAGTGCAAAAATTTCTGGAAGAAATGCGTCGAGAATCATGGTTTCTTTCGGTGTACGACCGTGCAGAGCACGCCCAGGCGCAAAACTCGTGTGCTCTCACGCGGCAGCTCTTTTCGGTATGGGTTAAACATTCAATTACAGAAATACCTTTCTCAACTCATCTTAAATTTACAGCTACAGCGGCAAAACGCAGAAACAAATCATTGAATTTGTGCGGGAGAATTATGTAAAGCGCCAGAACTTCCAAAGGTAGGTTCAAGAACAAGAAAAAGGCAAGGCTGTTTAATAACTGAAAAATTACTAAGATTTAAAAAAATATTTTTTAGTTTCTGCAAAGGCTGTTTATACCATTCAAACAACTTTATTTAATAAACTTTATACTAATATGATATAAACAGCATTTCAGCATTTTAACAATATGGACTGCCAGCAAATTAATATATATTCGTATTTCACTTATCAAATAAGTAAACTTGTTTTTAAAGCTTTGCTTACTTTTATCTTTTTGAAAAATTACATTTTTAAGCTTATACCTACCCCATTTTAATAACCAATAACCCAACTTCAAAACTAAGCCAACTAATTATGAATACAGTTTCCAGACCTCAAACCACTTTTTTAAAACTCATGCGTATACATTATATATCATCAGCGTGCTCATATTAACAAACACTTGGTTATTTATTGTTAACTGAATTGCTTATGAATTCTCTACACAACTTTATTTTTCAAAATTAATTTAAAATATCCCCACAAGTCCTACTCCAGAAATATCACATAAACACTTCCCAAAATCTTGGTCAAAATATGGCCTCAAGTTGAAGAGAAAAGAGAAGAGGATTAAAAACCCAATTGGTCTTAAGAACAAAGTAAAGCACAAAAAATAAAAATATAACAAAAACAAAGAAAAATATAAAATGCAAACTTGTAGCAAATTGTACAGAATTTAAACTCGAAAATGTTGATTTGATTTGTTTAGTTGATTTATTTCTATTTATTTTTATATTTTTACTGTATTACCTAACTATATAAAGTAAATTTTTGATTTGTATACTAAAATTGGCAATTGGAAACTTTTTTATGAGTACTAATTTCACATGTCATACTTATGTGTTCGAATCCAACAAGAAATCATTGTCAAAACCCTAGCGTTAATCCAATACCCCATCATAGACTATACTAAACAACATTCGCATTATCACAATTCTGTTTCATATCGTGTATTGCATTTATAATATACCAACTAGCCTAGACGATTGTCCCCATCGATTTGGGAGTTGTGTCTTTGAATTGCTGCTTTTCTTTTTCCACCTCCCCTTTGTAAAAACTGTGTTTTGTTTAGACTGTACACAATTCACAGCAAATCACGTTTTTTTGCCACCCATAATGCCCCCTAAATGTGTAGTAACTAGTTGTGTGTGTTCTAACTTACGAACTTACATTTATCTACTTACATAAGTAGTTTAGTCTGTATTATACTCTAACTATAATTACCCCAACTACAAACACTACTAAATATATGATATTCTATATAGACAATGTGTTAAGATATAAAAAAATAGCTATTACAATATAAATGGCGTATGAGGCTATATAATTAGTCTGTAGTGCTTCATATTACTCTCCAACCATTAAGATGATATGCTAGGAGTAACCCATAGCTAATTGCTACTCTAAATGTTGTGTGTGTTTTTTAAGTTGTATTTTACGATATAATTATTTAATTGCAATACTTATTATTTTAATTTCTTCTGTACTGTTGTAAATACCCAAAACTGATGCATTTGCTAAAGAACTAAAGTTTTCTGAGCCTTTTTGCTCAAACAAAAACCAACTGTGCTTAATCCAAACTAAAACTTAATTAAAAAAAAAAAAAAAAAAAAAAAACAAGTATTAAAACAAAAAGTTAAACAAACACAAAATAAAAGTTGCTTTCTAAAAAAAACAACTGAGCATGTGAAAATAAAATCGTGGTATCCTCTTGTCTTTTCTTTTGCTGCAGGTCTCAGTCGTTCCGGCAAGGGCCACTGAATGCTAGTAGCCGAAGTCAGTCGCATACGTATGTGAATTCCAGCATTTCAGCCAATCCCCTACTCCCAATTGACACTGGTTTGTATTTATTTTGTTTGTATTTAATTGTTCGATTATTATATTTCATGACTTATCATTTATCGCTTATCGTTTCATTTTCGTACATATGTATGTAGTTCAACGAGTGTCGGACACTCGATATATCTGTCTCTCGTTATGTTAGCTGAATGCGTAGACGAAGGCGATAGATTTCTATTACACATATTCATTTTTGTATTATATTATTATATTTTGTAATTTAATTTCACGCTGCAGCGGCATGGGATTATCGCAATCAATGCAAGGACTCGATGACCCCTTCTCTGACGAAGAAGGCAGCGGATACCTTGGATCGCCGACGCGACAATCCTACAGACCACATGCGTTCTCAAGTGAGTGTACACTTACCTTTCAACTGTAAGATATAGTAATGCTAATTGTGTGCTTATCCCTATAAAGGTCACAGCAGCCCAGGTGGAGATCTATCAGACGAAGAATTATGCAGCGGAATCGCCAACCTCAACGGAGGAAGCGGCATGCTCGGCGGAACGTCAACACCACTCGGCAGCGGGTATGGACCAAATGAATTCGAACCGCTCGCTTTCTCCACAGGGTCCGCAATCGTGGACTTCACCCAGCCACAGCAGCAGCCAGGCTCAGCGCGCTCCCGATCTGGGTCGTGCGCATCAAGGCGATCACAATTTAGGTAAGCTCGCCAAATCAATTCCGATTATTTATAGTATAATTTTCTGTAGTTTTTAGTTATCGTTATAGCAACTTTTACACTAATCTATGATTTAGATTAAGCTCTATATTTATTCATGACTTAAGCCTAATTTAGTTTTAGATCTATTATTTAAACTCATTCCTATTCACAGTGGTGGCTGTTAACTGTTGTATTATTTAATGACAATGGTCGACTTGTGACCCCACTACGAATACAATCCGAATAGTGCATATTATTTTCAGTGTTTTCAGCCGTTTTTGTTGTGATCATCCCTTGAGTTCGATTCGTTTTCGGTTTGTTTCGGTTGCTCCCTTGTATCCAAGCAGTTTTAATATACGCCAATTCTTTTAATCCCTGCGCGTGTTAAGGTCTGAGCCACTTGTCCCACTTGTACAGCAGCAGCACGCCTCGTCGAGTCTCACTGGGATCCCAAGTGTATGCCCCTGCCTCGCCGCAGCTCATCAGCATCAACACCAACACCCACAACAACACTATCAACAGCAGCAACACGGCGGGTCATTCGGTGGATCTCAGCAGCTCCATGGAATTGGAGGAGCAGGAGGAGCTGCTGGAGCCTGCGGATACGGAGGAGGAGGAGCCTATGGGGGAGGAGGAGGAATTAGTCGAGGAGGAAGCGGATTCGGACTTGACAGCATCTACCATCAATCGGGAGACTATGGCGGCAGTCTCACCGGCCTCAGCCATGGCCATGGCCAATGCCCGTCGTCAGCCGCTTCACTCACAGGAGTCCCAATCTCAAACTGTCACCCCAGTCCATTATAGCAGTACCAGTTATTCGATGTCTAAACAGTGCATGCTTAACAATGCCAATGCCAACTCTACTGAAACGGAAACCGACAACATCATCTACACTGATATTAACGACATGGGCCATTATAAATACCCAGACTTTCATAGCGCTCAAATGGAACACAAAATATCCAACAGCGAGCATCTCAATTTAAATGATCGCAATGATATTTATGCCACCGTCAATCGCAAAGCTAAGTCCAAGACACGTGAGAAGCATTTCAGCGATGAGTTCATCGATCAGTCCATATTACAGTACACCCGGGCTAAGCAGCTGGGCATACAGCCTGTGGCCATGCCCATGCTACAACAGCCAAGCACATCAGCCTATGCTGCTGCCCAGGAACGTAATTATAACAGCTTGAACTATCAATATCACAATGATCTTAACCATCCCTCAGAATCGTCTTCTTCATCGTACTTTGGCACAGGCTTTGGTACAAAGCGAAATGGTCAAAACGAACGAGCAAAATTAGCACAATCCGAGAATTATCTAACACCCTCTATAGATTCGCAAAGCTCTAGGCACACTCATTCTTTGCCGCGAAACTCCGAATTATCTGGCGTAGACTCTGTGGATTCATACGATAGCCATTACATAACACATCACCCACAACGAAGCTCAGAGCAGAAACCAGATTATCTTTACTCGACAGCGCAATTCGTTAAGCCCGAACAGGCAGCTGCTCATTATATGGATGATGAGGAAGATCAGGATGATGACCCGGAAGGGGAGAACATTTACGATCAAGTGGAGCGTGAATCCTGGTTGAAGAGTAGCTCCTGCAAAGATCTCTTTGAGCGCTATAGCAGCACTTACTATTCACGCGAACAGCCAAAACCCATGACAGCTTTCGATAAAGAATTTCTCTCCTCGAATCGCATTGATTCGCCCGTTACTCGTTATGATGACTCTAGGCACTCGTTGTACATAACTAAGAACCATTCTATAGATGCGCACCAGGACTTTTCACCTCTGCCTCAGAGCAAGGTGTATTCGTCCAGCTATCCAGGCAGCACTTACAACACTCAAGAGCACAAACGCAACTATGGACATCACTTGGACTATACAGGCTCACAGGATGATATATCACAGGATAGCTATGAGCTTCTAGAGAAATATGACATTGATTTCTTTAGTGGCCGTCGTCGTTCCGAGGATCACATGCGCTCCTGTTCACTGGACTCCGGTAACTACATACCCAGTGATGACGAATCTGTTTCTGAACAGCCCAAATATCGTTCGGCTATTGATGTTAAGTCCAAGTCGGCTGCTGATATAATGAATGAAATTTGGGATGCTGAGGATCCACGATATTTACCGCGCGAAAAGCTCTCTGTCAAGTCAGATGGTAATTTCTATAAGAAAATTCAGGAGGCTCTTACGCGCACTTCTAGTCAGGAGAGTCAAAGCGAGATGTTTGAAACAAAAATCTCTCGCAGCTCCGACTCGAGCAAAAAATCACGTGACAGTCTCTATCATACAGATAGCAAAAAGTCGCGAGAGACCACCAAAAGCAAGACATCGGTGGCCTCTAGTCAAGATTCCAAGGAGTCTCTGGTGGGTGATTGCTTTGGACGTAATTACGAAATGCCCACAACCACTTGCAAGAAAGTTAAACAGTTTAATAAAAAGGAAATCTACGAAAAGTTTGCACAGTCAAGCCAGGAGTCGAAGAGTGATTATTATGATGCTGTGGAGCCTGTTGCAGAGATAGAAGGCTTGTATATCCGGCCTAAGGTTAAGAGTCACGACTGCTTGCTCTCCGACACGCATAGCTCCACGGCCAATAGCTCATTCTACGACAGCCGTGATACATATTCCACATTCCCAAGCAACAAGACTCATAAGACCTCGAAGGTTCACTCGATTAGTTTGCAGAATGTTGAAATCGAACGCAATGCCAAATCTTTTGGAAACAAATCTCCAGAGTCTGTGTCCACGCCTGCCTCTGGTATGCGCTGTCAGGAGAAGGATATCCAAACTACCGACTCGATCGATCAAACGGCACCCATCAAGAAAAGCAACTCGCAGTCGTGCAAAATTTCCGCATTCCGTCGACGATCTGATAGCGAGAACATCTTTAGTTTTGATCAGGATCGTATAGAATGCATACAAAAATACAGTAAGCATTGGGAAGGGCAGCCTAAGGATGAAAAGTCCAAGCAGAGTCCGGATTATCCATTGACGCCCGAGCTCATCTCGGAGTTCGAGAAACAACAGGCACGCGTTGCGCATCAGAAAATCACACGTAAGGAGGAACTCATGGCCAAGACACACTTTGAGGAATATAATCCGATAATGGTCCCTCTAAACTATGCCCATGCCACAGTGGAGCGCACCAAGAGCGATCCTAACTCCTTGGCTAATCGAGCTCGTCTGGGCAGTAATTCGCGTCGTCATGTGCTGATGCATCAAAAATCAATTGATTTAACGCCAGCTGATTCTAGTGATGAGGATTATATCTATAAACAAATACCCAGCGCACCACCTTTATGTAAAGCACACGGAAACTTTGAGATACCCAAATGCTATGATGGTCCCTCAGTTCCGCAAGTAGATATACCCAAGACAGGTTTTGAGCTGCCCAAGAGCTTCTTCCGCGAATACGAGCGACGGTTTACTAAGGTTCTGAAAGAAGATATACCATATGTTCTGCATAAGCGGCATATTATGAACGGCACTGCACCTTCGCCAAATGACAAAAAACATAACAAGCCCAAATCGCCGAAATCACCAAAATCTCCAAAGTCACCCAAGTCCCCAAAGTCGCCGAAGTCACCCAAAGCGAGCGCTATGCCAACACCCGGTCCTGCTGACTTTCTTCCAGATATTCTGGATAGTCTATTGCCTGCAGAGACAAAAGAATTTCTATTTACGCAAAATATAGATTTATCGAAAGTGGATCCTATTACACTGGAAATCGACAAGACCATACCAATCATACAGCTGTCTTCACCCAAGCGGGACATAACCAAGCAAATGGATGCCTCGACGTTGGAAAAGCTAAATATGAAGCTGAGTCAGATCGAAAGCGATTCGGCGACCAGCTCTAGAACGGAAAGCATGCAACAACAAAAGCTAGAACAGAAACAAATGGAACTTATTCAAAGTCTGCGCAAAGAACTACAGGCGAATGCGCGCAAGGCCAACAAGCCGAGGGTAATACCCAAAACAAAGCCATCGGGCAAGTCCAAGAAAGGCAAAACACGAATTACATCCTTCTCATCGGATGATGAAAGTTTGGACTCGGACGATGTCTTTGGTTCGGCTGAAGCCATACCGGATCGCCTGGAGTTCTCGCCACCGCAGTCACGTAAAGAAATTGAACCTATTTTGCGAATCGAGCAAAGCCGACTTATCTCTGCCGCCTGGGGTAGAGGTCAGACCATGAGCTCTACCGAAATCGAGGGCTCTCCACCACAGTGTCGTCGTCTGGCCGATCTGGAAAGTCGGTATCATACACAAAAGCTTGATCCACAGTATGCCAACGCTACGGAGCTTCGTCGTATATCGGAACGCTCTATATCGATACCATCATCGGAGGATGAGCCACACTTGCCAATGCGACGTATGGATGAGTGCACCAACGATTATCAGCGTAATGAGAATATACCGTCACCAATCTTTGAGCATGCGGAATTCTTTCGCAGCAATGATGACATCTATGAAACGTGCCATGAGGAGAAGATAAGTGGTTCAGATATTGACTATACTCTGAAGAAACAAACAGCTAAATCGAAAGTCAAATTAATTGAAGAAATAATTGATTCATCCATAGTCATGCGATCCAAGGGACATGCACCTATACTCTTCGCTCATGCCCGACTTAATTTATCCGAGGGTTCGGTTTCCTTACAGCGGCAGCACGCAACACAACAATCTCCGACCACAGAACGTCGTACCAAAAGTCTGGACACTCCAGTCATTTCCTTGCATCGACTACCACCGATGAACGCGTTTTCATCCAAGGACGATACCGTGGGTTTCGAAGAGGAAGGTGAGATTTTAGAGGAAAAGTCGTTGGAGCGTGTCAATCAAACAGCACAACAGGATGATGATACAGCAGATAGCATTCATTCCTGCGCCGGCTCTATACCTACTCAGAGCAGCTATAAGGCCAATAGAAAGGATTCAGTGCTCAGTGCTGTGACGATAGATGGTGAAGAGGCGCAGCTTCTGAATCAGTTGAAATATATAGAAAAGATTGCCTTGCAAGGCGTCAAGATCAAAGATAAACGCAAGTCCAAAATGAAGCTAAAAAGTGGCGATCATTTAATATTAAATATACCCAAATATAGATTTACCGATTGGTCACCGTACAGCTCAGCCAACAGCTCGCGAAAGACCTCGCCGGGTGTATCTAGAGCCAGCAGCATTGAGAGCACTGGCAAAGGGAAGCTAAAGACTTCAGAACCGTACAAGGGCAAACCTGTGTCACGCAGTCGACCAGAGTCGCGGCGCACCAGTGCGGATGATATAAAGGCCGGAAAAGATGGTCGAGGTAGCAAAAAGTCCAGTCCCAAAGAGCGTCCACGCTCCATTGAAATGCGTCGTCTAAGCAAGGACAAGAGCAAGTCACAAGAAGAAACAGAGGCAGACATAGCCAAGCGTAAGGAGAGACAACAAAAACTGTACGAATCTGCTATGAAGCAGACCATAACTATGCTCAGTCCTGTAAAAGATGCTCTGCCCGCTTTTCCAGCCCCAGAGGATAAGATACTGGTGAAAACTGATGGCGATAAGATAATCATTGAAACGGAATTCAAATCTAAAGCAGAGGATCACGTCCTAATTGCCAAAGCGCCACGAAAGTTGGACACATCGCTAGTCAAGTTCAGTCGCAGCTTTGATGAGGGGCGCAGTCCGGACAAACTGGATAAGGCCAATCGCAGTTTTGAAGATCGTAATAAGTCTTTTGAGGATTCTGAGAAATCAGACGTTCCCGAAGACATGCTGATTAAATCACCGAAGAAAATAGCAAAAGCACAAGAAATTAAACAGAAAATCGAAGGCAGTGTTGTACATAAGAAATTCGATGGCAAATCGAGTAGCTTAGAAAAACCAGCAGAGCATCACTACCTAGCCACTGATGTAAAAGCCCGCAGCTTAGACGACAAGAAACAGACAGCGGCAGAGCCAAAAAAAGTTGAGGACAAACCTACGGCCTCTGTGCGAAGTGCCATTGGAGATCGCCGTATGTTCGCGCATCAATATAATGTTCATGAAGATATCGATATGCAGGCTGTTATCTCTGAACGTCGTTCACTAGAAATACTCAAGCGTTCGCTGCCCTCAGAGGACACACGTGATAGCGAATACACGCACAGTCGCAAGGCTTCCACAGCTGATAGTTTGGATTCGTTTATTTCGGTGGATGAAAGCCACTCGCCAGTACCACCGCCAGAGGTCTACCCACATCGAGTACCCACCATTGAGTGCGAGGAGCCCTCCATTGAAGAGGATGAAAACTCATCAGAGCGTCGCCATCTAAAAGTGGATCGCCAAGATGTGAACCGTCTGAGCTTAGATCGCAGTCGCAGCGATGAGACAGGCTCATGGATAACCGTAGAGTGTGATGAGTTTATTGGTTCAGATACCTCAGACAATGAGCAGCGTACCTTAGAAGCAGATCGGAACGCTTTAGAGACTCAAGCTACATTGGAGGATGCCATACCGTTAGAATACTCCAATTGTGCAACTCCAACATCTGATTTAAATATACTGGTTACTCCACCCAATGCTAGTCCAATGATTGAAAAGTCAGTACTAGAGACTTTTGAGAAGTATACGTCCGAGGGTAAGAAAAAATACAGCCTGGAGAAGCAAAGCGATAAATCCAAAAGCTCAGATTCGTGGACAAGTGGCGAGAAGGACAGCAGCCCACAGCGTCAGCAGGACTGGAGCTTATCCGTGAAGGAGAAGAGTTCCGTCGAGGAGGAGTCCAGTGTAAGCTGCTCCATAGCACGTCCTCTGGGAATATCACAAGATTTTGGCAATGAGGAAGCTAAAAAATGTCTGGAACTGAAACAGCGCATGCTCAAGCTAGATGTGGCGGCCAGTGAAACTGAGATCACGCCCACCGGGTCGAACGAGCAGACACCAACCAATGAGCCAAAAATAATCATAAAGAAGCCCACAACGCCCACACTTGAAAAGCAAAGTCCCATTGATTTGGGCAACAGCACCGAATCTTATCTTGATCCCATAGAGGAACGAATTGCCAAAATACTTCAAAGAACCGAGGACAGTGAATCCAGCTCTGGTGGTTCCCGCAAACCGCCCCGAATAGAAAAGCCAGCACGTGCCAATGCGGGCAAAAAACTGTCGGTAACTAAAGCTGAACCTGGTAAATCTGGCAGCGATCGCAGTTCACAAGAATCGAAGTCCAGCTTTGATTCCAAAGGCTCATTGAGTGTCGAGTCCCGTGGCTCATTCGAAACAGAGAGCAGCTCAGGATCGCTAGGTGCAGCACAGCGCCGTGGAGAGTTAGCACAGAAAGAACAGCAAAGCACTTGGAAGGCTTTTCCCATCGAAAGCTCCAACAGCTCCAGTACTGATGATCCTTGGCATCACGTAGAAACCGACGGTGGCTATGAGCGATACGATGCACAGAATCCATTGCGCGACTCCTCAGACAGCGATGTCAAGGAAGTGTCGCCGGATGAGCAAAAAGAAAGTGATACCAGCTATCAAGATGATCTTAATGATTTTCCCACAACCTTTGGCTATCCTGCAATGACTAGCACTTTGGGTGGCATTGGTGTCAATCCCACTGATATTATAGGTTATAGTACAGGGTTCACGCTAGGTCGCACTCTCTCACGTATCTCAGAGCGCAGCACAGCCTCTGAAAAGTCTAGCATAGAAGATGATGTCAGCAAGGCGTCCACGCATTCGGTCAGTATTCGGGATGAATCAGTTGGATCCACAGATCATCAGCCTAGTCTCAGCTCTGATTCACGTAGCAATACTAATTTAGCCTACATCTCGGATGCAGATCGTCGCACCTCAGCTGAAATGCCGGAAATACCTTGCGATTCGGCCACAGCGGATCGGCTTAGCAGTATTGGTAGCTTCAATGAACCAAAGTCACCAACATTAGTGACAGGTCGCTTCTCAGTAACACACGTGGATGAACAGCAGCCAGACGATCTGGAGCGGCACACTCTTATGTGCCTCTCGAATGCAGGCAGTCAAGACTCGGAGGATTGGCCTCTGCCGGAAATACCCTTTGATCATGTGCCGGTCAAGCCGGCCGAGAGTATGTATGCAATGCCTGATTTGGACAAGCCGGTGCCCAAGTCTTTCTGCTGGAAGGCCAGCATGGCATTCCAACAATCACAAGATTCGGTGGACTGGCCATCGCCGCCCTCCAGTACCATTGATGCGCCTATTGTGGTAGAGAGCATTGAAACGTACTATGCCAGCGAGGTGCAGAATGCGGACAAAGTTGTCCTAGACGAGGAAGCGAACGCTGCTGGTCCTCCCGATGTGGCCAAGGTGTTGCCTTACGAAGACACAGCTTATCTTATGTCCGCTGCTTTCGAAGACAAGGATTTCGGCAGCGAGGATCTACAATTAGATACAGTTAGCTGCTTAAGCACTACGCTAAGTGCAGCTTCCTGCCTGTCCTCATCGTTTAATGTCAGCTGCAGCACATCCTCCACGCAGCCCACGGCCAGAGCCACTGCTGGACTACGAAAAGGCTCCAGTCCGGAAGTAATTGTTGCGCAACCAACTCGATCGCCAGCGCCGCGTAGCCCGCTTTCCGAGGATGAGCTGTTTTCCAATGATGACGTATTTATGCCGGGCACCATTAAGGTGCAGATATCCCCAGACGCTCAGCTGCGCAAACTGTCACGTGGCTCTAACAATTCGGACACATCTATAGATGACATTTTATCGGGAAGCACCTACCTGGATGATCAGACAACGGTACGTCGCAACTATGAGGCACGTTTGAGCAGCGGCGGGGGCAGCTGCAAGAAGTGCAGCCATTCCAGTCACTCCGAGGAGGAGACTAGCTCCATTGGCACCGATCTTGATGGCACTGTGCGCATGGGCTTGCAGCAGAAGAAATGCACCCACAGCTCCCATTCCGAGGACACTTCAATTGGTCTCAGCATTTCGGAATGGTCTACAGGCACCAACACAGTGCGACAGTACGCAAATCTCTCCGGATCTGACAGTCTCTCAGCCGTCTCCACGCATTCGTGTGCCAAGAGTGAGAAATCGAATCAGACCAAGTCTAGCATGAGCTCCATCAACAAATCCGCCGAGAGCCTGAACGAGCAAAGCGGAAGCTATTCACACAAGTTCAGTGGAGATAACGGCTCCTCGGACGGATTACGCTATGACATGCTATCAAACTCGGAAACGGATAAGCTGAGCGAGCCCACCTCGGCCACGCGTAGCGATGATACGACTCTAACGCTAACTGAAATGGCGCACACCATCAGCGAGTGGTCCACGTCGAGCAGTCGCACACTAGTGGGCGTGGTGCCCGGGGAGTATATGCCCTTAAAGCAGCCAAGAATGGGCAGTAAGCCGAGTTTGAGTTCACCGAGTGAGGAGAAGCGTAGCTCGCTTCCCCAGATACACAGACGCAGCGGCAGCAATGGCAATCAGGCGCGTGGCTCGCAGGATCAAGCCGAACAGCAGCCCATTGGATCAGCCGGCCCTGAGACAAGTGCCGCAGCACGGAAGCGGCGCTCACTAGAAATGATGTCCAAGCTGTATCAGAGTCAGGAGATATGCTCCGAGTCGGAGTCACCATTTGTGGAGCGTTTGTATGCGCACAGCGAGAAATTGACGGAGCGCTATCAGAGCCAGGAGTTTGTGCCGCTTCACACAGCGACTCCCACAAACACAACACAAATTCAAACCCAACAATCACAAGCACAGCAGACTCGCCAAAAGCCACGCGCACCACAACCACCCACAAAGCCTAAGCCGGCAGTGACACGGCCCATAATGCAGGCACTGCTCAACAAGATGAAACAACCAGGTCTGGCTGAGCAGGCAGCGGCCGCTGCTGAGTCAGAGGAAGCAGCGGCAGCGGCAGCAGTGGTGACTGCTAAAAGTAAGCCAACGCCCACCCCCAAGCCGGCACCGCCGCCAGTACCCACTATGCCGCCCATAGTAACGCCTAACGACTTGCCTGGTCATGTGGGGGCACCTCCCGCCAAGCCACTGGCCAAGCATCATAGCTACGATGACAAGACGCTCTCCAAGACGCAGATACGAGAGTTTAAGACCACGTCGAAGCAATTGCGGCAATCGAGCTCTTTCCACGAGCACATGCTGAGTAAATCACAGCAATCCTCTCAAGAGTTGCCAATGCGTATTGACGAAGAGCGCGATGCGCACTCCACCTCCTCGGCTACCAATACGACAACCACGACGAACACATTGAACAGCGAGAGCACGGCGCCAAACTCTCCACAGATGCCGCAACGTGCCGATAAATTAGTCCGTTGCTCGCCCTACTATTCCAGCAGCCTGAGCTCGGAGTCGCCACCAAACCAGTTGATCCAGAAGCCGCCCCGTAAGAGCTCGGCCGGGCAGCTAGCAGCAGTTGCCGCCGCCTCAGCTGCGAGTGTGATGAAAAGCCCGCCCAGCGGCAACGATACAGACAGCTCTCTGGATGTGCGTGGACAGGATGCCAAACAGCAGCTGCGCAGTCGTGGCTACCGCAAGAAACGCCAGCTGCCCGTGAAACGGATGCGAGCCAACTTGAACGCAGCCGCGCTGCTGGAGCAGGCGGAGAGCAGCGAATGCTCTGAGGGCTATTTGCCCGAAGTGGACTCGGGCAGCTCCGAATATTCGTATCAGCGTGACGACCAGTATATGGAATTCGACGAGGAGCAGGAGCACGAGCAAACAGATGATTATGAGGACTATCCGCAGTATAGTGGCACCGCTGGCAAATTCGAGAGCTTGGACATGAGCGACAATGTGGATGAGATGGGATTCCCACGCTATGATCGCTTGGGTCACATAACCAAGCCCATGTATCAGCCGATGGTCGAGAGGCCGGCGCCTGCCAATCATCCCATGCCACCGGCCAGTGGACAGCCCGTTAAGCCGGCACGCACCAAAAAGCGCCAGCTCAAACGCGAAGATTCCCAGGCTCCTGGTTGCTCGAATGCTAGCCAACAGCAGCCGTATCATGGACGCAACTACTGCAATCCCGAGGAGAGCGAATATGAATCCCGTGAGGATGTGGCCAACTCGAGTGAAGACAGCGGCGCCGGACCTAGCGCCATGGGCACTATAAGACGAGGTCGCGTTCCGCCCCAAGTCGAGCCACAACGACAACAGTTGCCCTATCCAGACTTTCTCTCGGACTATGAAACAGAGCCTATAGAATACGAGCGTTATGCGTGCGGCCTGGATATACGGGTTGATCCGCCGCCCAAGTTTCATGACTCGGATGACCTGAGTGATCATTAAGAGGATGTAGGAGAAGATGAATGAGGAGTAGCAGCATTTTCCATTTCTTCAGTTGCCTTGGAAATTTTTAGAACAAATCTATGACAATTTTTACACATGATCCAAGTATAACCAACTTATTTATAATTGAGACTGATTTACGACAAAAAAAAAGAACTAAGAGTACTACAAGAATACCAAAACATCGTACAATCCCAGAAAAAGTTTAATGCTGCTAAAGAAAATACAACAAAGCAAAATAAAACACTCTATGATTATAACCTAAAAAAGTTCGAAAAAAATCAAACTAATTAAAAATTTTAATCAAATATATACAAACATATATTACCTTAACGAAAATATATAGAGAAAATACAAAAACTATCAGAGTTGGTCAATGGTCAGTGAAACATATGGTTAACGTAGCTGGAATACATAACGTATATAGAGAAATATATATATCGAATGTTATAGAACAGCAGCTCCAAGAAGCTAGTCAGAGTTGAGTAAATTTTAATGCACTGTTTAATCATCGAATAACGAAAAATAAGAAACCTACATCAAGTACTTAATTGTTATTTAGCTAAAACAATGAAAGGAGGAATACGATCAACGTGTTTTAAGATTAAAGTTGAACAAAAACATTATTAAGTATTTATTGAAAGAAGTATTTGAATTACGATCAGTACTTAGTCAGTATTATTGTATTTACCTATGCTATAAGTTCCAGTTAATGTGTCAAAGCTTCAATTTACATACTATATCTATAATTATAAGTACATTTAACTAAGTTTTCAGAGACAAATAGGTTTATATGTTTAATCATAACTTGAAAACAAAAATTATTATGATATAGTAATTTATTATACCTGAGGCAACATTCGATCTCCTTGGTATTAACGTAATGTAAAAGCATTTATTTCATTCGATAAAAGAAGAATCCTTTTTATTCAGCTTATATAAATATATAGATATATATAAACTTATTATATATATGTATATATGTTTAATATACATATATTTTGTGGGATATACATGTTTTTAATTTGATTAGAGTTTTAACAAGCAATCGTTCCAATCCATAAATCAATTACTATAATTCGATATTCTTCACAGAGAACAAGTTGTATTAGCTTTAGTTATAGTAAATAAATGTGCCAAAAAAAGAACCCTATACAAATACTACAAAACCTATTATTAGATGCTAAATGGAGCGTATTATATATAAAATCAAAAGCCAATGGAACTAAGCTAAACCCAGTTAAGTTTACAAAATCAGACATACAAAGAGCCGCAAGGTGTAGCAAAGAAACGGTATTAAATTTTTAGAAAAACTAAGAATTATTATTAGGATATGTTATGGGTATTCCCAAGGTACAATAATTTCACATATTTATCGGATCAAAAGTATTTAAATCAAAAGGTTAACCATTTCTATTGGCATTCAATTGTATTTAGGCTTAGTCAAGAATCTATTGAAATCTATATGAATCAAATTGTTTGTTGTATCTATGTGCTAGTCAGATGTTAAGAATACATATTGAATATAGTTTGTACCTGTTTTTAGTTAGTTTAGGTAAATGTTTTTTTATTGGATCGTATAGTTTTTTGTAAAACGTGTTTACATCCAGTTTTTGTTAACCAATGAAGACTTGTGTCGAACTTCCAAACTCAGAAAAGACTTGCCAATAATTTATCCGACTAAAATCAATTCCTTCAAGTGCAAATGAGTGTTTATTTACAGCTAATTTACATAAAAATAGATAAAACAAAAAGTTTTAAAGAAAAAAACAAAAAACAATCTTAGCTGAATTTTAGCCAGTAAGAATTATAAAAGAAAAACCCGTTCCACACTTACTAACAACACTCACACTTTCAAAACGCGTTGATAATAAAAACACACATACACGCCCATACACACACACACACACACACACACACACACACACACACACACCTAATTTTGAAATCTTTTAAAAACAATTTAATGAACGAAAACAAAATGAATAAAGAAAAAGTCATACACAATGCAAGCGATTAAAACAATATAAATTTATTATATAGACCGAAAACCCAAAGTAAATAAAAAATTCATTAATCAAATATAAAAAGTGTTTTCATGAATTTATTCTATTAATTTTAATGGGATGTTATTTAAGTTAAATTTCTCACTTAATTTATATAGTTATTTATTGTATTTGTATTTGATTTATAAATACATAAGTTACAAATAGTTTATAATTTAAATTAAATTTGTAGTATTATTTGATTTTATTTGCCTTTATTTATTAACTTTTTTTATTTTTATTCATTTTTTGCGCTTTTTAGATGTCTACCACGGCATCAATGGCAATATGTCGTTGGATAGGCGGGGTGAAATCGCCACGCCCCCGAGTCGTTACGATCTCACGCTGGGCTCCGACAAATCTTCATCGCTCTCACGCTCTGAGGCGGGCACTTATGACGTCATTCAGGCTGAAATACAGCACGCCAAGCGTCAGGAACTGGCCACAGGCGTGGCCAGCGCCCACAACGGGCATAATGGCAACGGAGGCCAACAAATATCCATGTCAAGCAACGGCCATGATGTCGAGGCCGAGGTGAAGAAGCGCAAATGGCCAACCGAGCCAAGCTACTTCCTGGCCAAAGAGCTGCTTATGACGGAGCGCACCTACAAAAAGGATCTGGATGTGCTGAACAACTCGTTTCGGCAGGTGCTTAGCGTGGAGGATGTGGATCAGCTGCAGCCGCTGTTCGAGCTGCTCGATTCGCTGGCACAGCACCATAATCTTTTCCTGCGCGATATCGAGCACCGCATGGTCACGTGGGAGGGGCGTGGCAATCACGATACCCATCGCATTGGCGACGTTATGATGAAGCACATGGGCTCACTGCCCATTTACGATGAGTATGTGCAAACGCATTTGGATATCTTGCACTGCCTGAACGACATGTACGAGTCGGACCAACGATTCCAGCAGATCTACAAGGAGTTTGAGCAGCAGAAGATCTGCTATCTGCCAATTGGTGAGCTGCTGTTGAAGCCACTGAATCGCCTGCTGCACTATCAGCTGATATTGGAGCGCCTCTGTGACTATTATGCCGAAGAGCACATCGACTACGCCGATTGCCAGGCAGTCTATCATCTGCTCATCCGCAGCACCAAGCAGATACGCGCCCAGCTGCCAGACTCGGCCAATTTTGTGGAGCTGTGCGAGCTGCAGCGCGACATTAGCTTTGAGCAACTAGTGCAGCCGCATCGCCGACTCATTCGTCAGGGCTGCCTACTGAAGCACTCGAAGCGCGGCCTGCAACAGCGCATGTTCTTCCTCTTCTCAGACATACTGCTCTACGGCAGTAAATCGCCGCTCGATAAAAGCTTCCGCATACTCGGCCATGTGCCCGTCCGTTCGCTGCTCACCGAGAACGCCGAACACAACACGTTCTCCATATTCGGCGGACAGTGCGCCATCACGGTGAGTGCTGGCACCACCGCCGAGAAGACCCTTTGGCTGGCCGAGCTGTCCAAGGCGGCGGCCGACATCAAAAACAGACCACCAAACATGCAGTTGCAGCTGACCACGCTCAAGAATTGCAGTGAGTATCACAAACGGTTAACAGGACGTAGACATCTACTATGAATATACATATATTAGCTCAAATTTCATGCCCAGCTTTAGCGACAGCGGAATTATCGACTTATATTGCTGTTGAATTAAATACAGAGTCCGTCTATATACAGGACATTGTCAGCCTGTTTCGTATCACCTTAATTGACGGACTGGTTAATAGGAATATCATACTCTTTAATTCAATATGCTGTGATTTTTCCTCTTTTATGATCACAATATATATATTACACTAAGAGAATGTTCACAGGTTCTCTTTAATTGAAATAAATTAGTTTATTATTTTAGATAATTTTTCTATTTCCGTCTTGCGCTGTATTAAGAAAGCATTTTATTTAAGATAATTCTGTTTTGTTTTTTTTTTCGTAAGATTACTCATATTACTGTTTATCACTTTGCTTCTCTTTACTTCACCATTCAACATCTCTATTTATGTTTTATCTTTCTCTACTCTACTCTCATTATGGCTGGCAAGAAAAGCACGCTGCAAAGCATCGTAAGGCATTAAGAACCCCATGACTCCTTTTCTGTGCATGCTCTATGCTCGATTTAAACTGATCTACATATCTCTGTAATTTTCTCAGGCTCGTCGGAGGAGGGTCTGGACATGCTGGGACTAACCAACGGCACAAACAGCCTGAACAGCAGTGTAGGTGGCGCGGGCCCTTTGACTCCGCAACAGCTTCAGATGCAGCAGCAAAACAAGACACAGCCGTCACGCAGCAATACCGCACTACACGTCTGCTGGCATCGTGGCGCCACCGTTGGTCTGGGCGATCATCTCATTGCGGCAGAGAATCAGCTGTCCGGCTATCTGCTGCGTAAATTTAAGAATAGCTCCGGCTGGCAGAAGCTCTGGGTGGTCTTCAGCTCCTTCTGTTTGTATTTCTATAAAAGCTATCAGGACGAGTTTGCGTTGGCTAGCCTACCGCTGCTGGGCTATACGGTGGGTCCGCCCGGCCATCAGGATGCGGTTCAAAAGGAGTTTGTCTTCAAGCTGTCCTTCAAGAATCACGTGTACTTCTTCCGAGCTGAGAGCGCTCACACCTACAACAGGTAAGTTGACTCGCAGCTGTCCTCGACAAAGAGCTCTAATAATAATTTCGATTTTGTTGCAGGTGGCTGGAAGTGTTGCGCAGCACTACCCAAACGCAAGATTTTAAGAACGTACACAGCCATACGTCCGGCAATTAAATCCGACTCCACAATATCCAATCAGCATATATATACAATTCTTGTGCAATTCCATGGAGCAGCCACGTTGCATCACAATGAAGCTGCAACCATCATAGAAATGCCCATTAGTATTCTCTATAAAAAACATAAATCTATATATATATATACATATATATAGACAACGTATACACCACAAAACAATTCCCTTTTACATATTCTACATATTGACTGCACTTTATACACGGTTTACGCATACACAAAATAATTAAGTTAAGTTCACATTTCCATGTAAATAACTCCTCGTATTTTACTTTTATCTGCATTTTGTTCTATGTGCTGGTCTCTAATTTTACACTCTATATAGACACTTCGTATTTTTGTGTGGCTTAATATTACTATTATTGTCTATAGAAGTATTTTTTTAAACAAGTTGTGTGTCATGGTTATGCAAATTATACAATGCAAATTATACAAAACAATTTAAAATTGCAATGGTTATAGTGTTACAAGAAATAAAGTATATATAAACAATGTTTTGTGAATGTAATAAAATAATGTCTTACGACACTTTGAGTCGCTTTAAAAAAAATCTAAATCGATTATAAAAGATGCAATAATTTTGGAAGTCTTTAATTAATCACTAAGTTTAAGTCATTTAATTTAGTAGATATTAACAAATTAATAAAAATTTGAGCAAACAAATATATTTAATTGTTTTAATTACATACAATTGTGAAATATAATTGACAACTCTCATCTCAAATAAAAAACTACAAAATTGCAGTTCTTACTGATGAAAAATATTTATATGTACCTCTCCCAAGCCAATAAGAAATTCCATACATGTTTTGTTATATTTTTCATTTATTGATATTTGAAATCTATAAGGTAAATTGTTATCATTTGCTTGATTTTGTTGTTTGCAATTGTTCATTTTTCTTGTGGTTTCTATATAATAGAGCTTTAAAGGATTGCAATAATATTATTGAGTACAATTTTAATATGTATTAAATTAATTATACAAAAAAGAAAAACAACATGCTGCTATTGGGGATTATCCATAAAGATTTAGATGATGCTCAGAGCATCATCAACATCATCATTATCATTATACGACATAATCATCGTCTAACACACAAAGTGCAAAAGTGGAGGGTCTTAGCAAAAGGAACAGCAAGTTAAAAACATATTATATAGAACAATCGATTGTAAATATACGCTTAATACTAAAACTAAATAGTGGATAATGCCTCTTGCCAGCCAAGACACTAGAGAGTGTATCAAATTGTTACGATTTAGCGAGTTGCAAATGGCAGTTATGAGGTGTTTTAGAATCTAATAACTATGCATATAGTGGGGCATGTGTGAGTGTGTGGGGAGAGGTTGTTACTTAAATGAATACCCATTGCAATGAGCCTCAATTCGAAGTATACAAACTAGGTCAACAACACATGGATTTACAAATAGGCTCGTTAGGATTGGTGTTATTTTTTTTTTTTGTTGGTCACTGGGCAGAGGCCGCAGTATTATGCATAAGAACATACAGTTTGATAAATTAATTTGACAGCGCTTACACACAGTTTAGCATATTATATCATAGATCCGATCTTAAAGAGATTTTTGCATATTATTTTTTGTTATTATTTAATTTGCATGCTAACAACTAACATTTAATTGTAATTATAGTTTAGTACTCGGTAAATTTCACAACGTTTTTTTTTGTTTTTTGCATTTTATTAATTTGTTTTTAGCCAATTAACTTATTAACCAATTTAGGTAGCTTGTGCGAATAATCATCATATTACATATTTGATTAGCTTAACGTTCGCTGGCGAAAACTTCTTTGATGCACTGTTCAACTAGGCAGCTTGCGAATTTATGTAGCAGATTATAGTCATATATTACGCTTATCATCTCTCCCTTAAAACAAAGCAAGTTTGAATTGAAATGCACATTGTTTAGTATTGTTTTTTTTTTTGTTTGTTTTTTTTTTTTTTAGTATCATCATGTAGACACATCAATTGGATTATATATTAGATTACATTTCTGTTTTAAATTTTTGCTTCGATTTTGGTTTGGATTAAACTAAATCAAGTAATTTACGCACTTTTTCGATTTTTTTTAATCAGTTTTTTATTATTATTATTAATAACTTTTCTGCTGCTATTTCAAATATAACATTAAATTGCTGATGTTATCATTATTTTTGTTAGCTTATGAGAGGCTGAGGAGATATTTAAATATCTATTGTTGACGCCTGAAGTTGTTGCGGCTTACTTAATTTTTTTGTTGCTGCTTCAGTGGGTTGTTGTTTATGTTGATGCTTTTGTCGTGTCTTCGATTAAAACAATTTGCCGAAAATATAAACTGACCTGTTCTTGGATATATATATATATATACATGAATATATATATAAATACCTATATATTGTGTTCTGTGTATGAGTGTGTGTGCGCGGGTATGCGTGTCTGTCTGTATAGTGTGCCTGTATGTATGGAAGTGTTTATGTTTGCTTTAGGCGATGTTACAATTTCATAGCATTATAACTATTATAAATATATCTGATATTATTTAATGTAAACTTGTTTATATTATTGCATGTTGTTGTTGTTGTTGAAGTTGTTTCCTGCAAGTCGCTGTTGCTCCTGGCTCTGCTGCTGATGATGTTGCTGGCTTTAAAGTGGGCGCATGGCTAATCGATAAAACTTTGCTCCACACAGGCTTTCACACGCTTCTCATACTCGCGGCGATTCTCTTTATACAGCTGGGCGGCGGTGGAGTTGGCCGGTGAATTGGGATTGGGATCGCTCAGCAGTGACTGAAATGTCAGAATACCATTAATATTACAGTTAATATAGGTTATTTGAACTGATCTAATCGTCCTACCTGTATTGATGTTAAAATAGCTGACACATCATATGTGGGACTCCAGCGATTCTGCAATATATCCAAGCATATGCCACCATCTGCATAAACATTTGGATGAAATACTTTCGATACGAATCGAACTGTTGGCGGTTTATTTGGATATTCTTCCGTAAATTCTATGGTTAACTTAAAGGTACCATCTTCGAACGGTGTATCGTGTGGACCAAAAATCACAGCATTCCATATCATAATATTATTATCTGTTGGCGCACCCGAAACACCCGTTGGTGGGTCCTCCTGAAGTCTGCAATTTGATAATAAAGTGTAAAAGATATATCAAATACATATATATATTCAATGAGAGTATAGTATGTTAAGCAAGTTTAACAAATATGAATCGATTCGATTATAGTGTGTAAAGAAAATGATCAATTATATGTTATTATATGTTAGTTGGGGATTCGTCTAATTCAGCAAAACGAAGGACTATTTATTCTGCACCATCTCATTCTTTTAACAATGAGAATCAGAGAAACCAAACAGGCAACAAATCGATATGAGAAGCTGAACAAGATTCAAATAAATTATTGCTACACATGGGTGACTAATCTTATGTGGTCTGTGTGTATATAGTATAAATGTGTAGTATAAATGTGTCTACTCAGGCAAGAAGTGTCGTGTCATGGTTTTAAGATACATATTTCCCCTTGGTGTCTGTAGTTCCTGCAATTGTTTACAATCAACAGCTGCTTTAATGTGTGGGTTGCAATTTTTATTTTGTCGAGTTCATTGAGCGCTAAAAGATACATGGAAATCATTTTTCGTTTATATGCGTCGATCTCTAACAGGTAAATTGTGTTTATTAAACCAGATCAATAGCCAATTGCTGTACTCTGATTCCCAGGCGCATTGTAGTAGATACCAGGCACTATTTAGGTCAAGTATGCACACAAGGAAAAGGTAGACGTGCACTTGTATGTGCAACAGCTAAGAGCTGAAAGAGAGAAACCAGCAACAGCGACACCGATGTCAGCCAACCGCGCCCTTCACTCGGCTAAATCAATACAAATGACAAAGCCCAAAAATGAAATCATCGATTTAACAACAACAACAAACCACTACATACACATTTGATATCTGAAATTATATAAATGGCAAAAATAACAAGGAAGCCAGCAAAAGCGACCAACGATAAATTTAATAAACAAACGGGTATTGTGGTGGGTGGCACTGGGTGGCAGAGATGACACTGTTTCCAATTATTCAAAACAACTATGAGCTACCGTTCACAAGTTTTATTTGCATACCGATCAAAGTTTCTATTCTATTGTTAATTAAATTAAATATTAATAAAATAGAAATCAAACACGCACCCAAATCTATCGAGTCTTGTAACTTCTGCTGCCTTCACGCAGCCTTGACATTTGCTTTACACAAGGAGGAATTCCCCAACCCAGTTTTACTCCCCCACAAGCGTAATGTCCCTTATTCAATCAAGTACTTTCATAGTTGGGCAGGGAAATTTATAAAAAGTAAGCTGAGGGAAATGGTAAGAATTGAACCAAGTAATGAAATTGAATGGCAGAACTACAACAACAAACACAACAGTGAATGAACTTCCAATAAGACGCTTCGCTACTCTGGTTTGCTCTGTTCAGCAGCAGAGTATGAGTCAACAAGGTTGCTGCGAGTGACGAAATATTTTGAAGCAGTAGAGAAAATCAGGATGAATATAACTTTCTTTTGGGGGCAAGCGGGAGCAATAATTTGATTATGGTTGCTCTCGTGCTTTCTGCTCTGATTGGCAAATGTTGCTGTTGTTGTTGTTGTTGTTGCTGCTGTTGATGTTTTGGCTGCGACGCAATTGCACAAACGGAAAAAAGAATTTTGCTCATTACGCTTTGCATTTGTTTTTTTATTCTGCTTTGCGCAGATTTGGTTTACATGTGATTTCGTTTTGTGCTATGCTTCAAAGTCAAGTGTCAAAGACGCAAGCAACATAAGTATGTTGTTCTTGTAGATACTGTTGTAGTAGTCTCACGAAATAAAAAGCAGAGAAAAGACAACGTAAAAACATACACGCAAAGTCACAACTTGTACGCAGGTCACATACACATATGCACAATTTGTATTTTGGCTGCGCAAACTTTTCCACGGGCATATGTACATAGAAATGTATATACATATATATGTGTGAGCATACATACACACATATGTCGACTCGTTTCTCCATTTCATACACGAATTGTCGTTGTGTGTGTACTTTTCTTACCTTTTAAAATCTCTCATAAGACGTCTGCGTGCGGGTGTTGACATGTTCTACAACGTTACTACCACTTGTGTTAAATGTTAACTAGAACGTTTAAGCAATGCGATTTTTTATAAACAGAAACAGTGAAATTTTGTAATTTTATTTTTAATTGAGGGCACTGAGCAGCGTAAGAAAATGTATCGATACTTCGCACATACCCAACTATGTAATGCTCGATACTCGATATCTAAAAGAGCTGCCAGCTTGGTGCTATCGCGTTACGATAACACGATACTTTCCACTTAACAGATATACTCCACTAAATACAAATATTACTCCACACGTAACACTAGTGCTAAATCTTCCATTTTGTATGCCCTTAAATATGTATTTTTAATTTCGTGGCCGTAACCGAAGGGAACTAGATGCTCTTGCAAAAGCTTATCAACACAAATTCTATATTTAGGCTCAAGAAGAAACTGTCTGATTTTTTTTTTCAAAATTTTTAGCATTAGCTGTTAATAACTTTTCTTCAAATGTAAACCTATATATACACTATGTTAAGGCTTCCCATTTAACATTTCCCTGAAGATGAAGAAAAACAAAAAAAAAAAAAAAAACAAACTGCAAGCTCAATTATAGCGGCAAAAATAAACAGACGTTCAGAACAAGTATGAGATTAAATTTTTTATAAAATGTGATATATAAACTATAAGCTATAAATTAATAATATTTTCTGAGTGATAAAGGTAAGCATGTCATCCAGACAATACTATACTTCCAACAAATTTACTTGTGCTCCATTTAAGTTTATTTATGAATTATATTAACACTAACATTGAGAAATTAACTGTATCACAAGTAATAGCATATAGAACAATAAGCAATCTGTTTTTCATTAAACTGGAAAGAGTTCATTGTAGGTAAAATTCTCCAGGATTTTGATGGCAACTGCCCGGAATTTGATCTCCAATGCACGAGCGATTGGCGCTATCACTTCATTCGTGAATAGCTCAAAGTTCTCATTGATTGTTTGATTGATCACATCACCCAATACCTTGTCGCCATTGAAGAGATTTTCCAGACGTAAATGACCCTTGCCAGTGCGTATCCTCAAACCAAATTCCTTCAGCTCGAAATAATCAATGTCGTTGACGTTCTTAATGTCGTAAGCGATGCGCACGTAGGCCACAAAGTTGGTAAAGTTGCCCACGAAGGGTCCATTTCCCTTTATTGGTAGCGCCAGTATATTGCCATTAATGTCATATTGACCCTCTCCTTTCAGCAGCGGCAATATCAGCTCAAAATCGAAGCGTTTGTTCTGTATGGATGCACGCATTTTGGTTATCTCAAAGTTCGACGCACCGTAGACGCTCAACTTCTTTGCCTTGACTGTGATGCCACTAGCACCACCCTCTAGTATGTTCAGATCACCAATGTAAAGTGGCTCGAGAGCGGGCACATTGATTTCCTTGATGCCATTGCCCAAATATGGACGCAAATTGTGAACGCTTTGCTTTACGCATTTGGAGAGCTCGGGATCGTGGCGATGGCAGATCTGGATGTAGTCCGCTAAAGGATTGAATATACAGTTAGCAGGAGTAAATATATGCATATAATAATATGTGCTAATTAAACTCACGCATATTTGATGCGTAGGTGTAGCCGATGCAGCAAAGCAAGAAGGTAGCTGCAATGATTCTGGACTCCATTTTTCCTGCAAAGAGTGCGATAATTAGCTTTGGCATCAACTCTTCGAACATGTTTAGCGTTGACACAACTATTAAGCCTATATATTGTGTCTGTCCGCCTACCAGCTAAACACTTTTGTTAATGCCCGTTCATTACGGGTTATACAAAGTCATCTGACTATTATTAGGCTTATTGACGTCACAGTAGCTTTATTAAATTGATAATACTTGACGATTTGATTGGCATCAAGCGCATTTACCAGGTCTCGCTTAAGTACAGCCCCCAACAATAGAATTCATATAATTATTCATGTCGCTGATTATAGACGTTGTTAAGAAAGCTTTACAGTCACTAAGTAGAATGAGTTTTGGCGTCGCAATTTGCTGGACTTAATATTTCTGTCTTGCATCTAATTATATATGGCCAGTGTTAATTATTGGCCATAAAATTAAATAGAGAGCACGTTCACGAGTGTCTGGTCTGTGGAGTTTGTGAGTTGGGCTCCACAGGGGCCTAGCTGGGGCCACCGGACGGGTCGCAGGTTGCGGATAGCGAACGGCCTCATACCAGAGGTTAGCTGCGAATAAGTGTAACCTCCCACGAATAAGCAGTCCCGGACAGTCAGCGGATGCGTGGTGATTAACCACCGCATCGACAAGGCGCTTGTGCTGCCGCCTTCTTAAAAGCATAGCTGCACACATACATACACACACTCACACCTGGGCTGGACTAAGGTGTCAGTCGACCCGTGCCGAGAGTCAACCCGGCTGGGGGCCCAGGTTCAACAAAACTAGCCCAGTTTCGAACGGAGAGCTCAGGCAAGTGGCGACCGCCTGTTCTATGCAGCCTTGCCCGGGTATTGCGGATCTCTGCCCGAGTCGACCTGTTTCTATCTCCGCAACTCGTGGGAACAAAATACAATGAATTCAAATCAACAAAATCCAAAACGGGAGTACGGTACTCCAAATCAGAGACCAAGGAATACAACTAGCTTCGCTAGAGGAGGAAGAGGAGCTGGAGGAATCAAGGGCAACCGCTCAAAAGGTGTCAAGCAAATACAGCCACAGTCCGGCGCATTAGGCGAAACCCCAATTGTAAGCCGAAGACCTGCGCATTTTTTCAGACCCGATCCGCCAACGGCTTCCAAGCTTGATAAAGCCAAAGCCACTCGCATATTAAAACGCAATGCTTACGCACCGATTACTGAAGATCAGGCATCGTCGAGGCAGGACTACCTGAAAATTCAGGAGGATATCGCTTGGGCAAGAGCCGTTTTGCCAAACTTTGAATCTGGCTCTGTAGGCCCTCATCAACCTGTAGATGCTGAGCCCATACTGGAGACATTGATTGTTGAAGTTAAAAATAAGGCAACAACACGAGAGCATGGAGAGCTCGGAAGAATTGATGTAGATTCTGCTGGTCTTGTGCGCCAATCTGATGAGGCTTCCGCGGCTAAGCACGCCAGATCTAGTGAGAGCCCCTTAAGATGTTTTGCAACAATGGCGAGAGGACGACAGATAATCGGAGTGATTGATAACAGCCAGCCGGATGGCAAAATTCCCCGAAATCAATGGTGCTGGATACAGGCCGCTATGGCAGCAGTCGCCCTAGAGGTGTTGCGAGATAACCCAGGTCCGCCGCCCTCATGCATGGACATCGGCTGGTTTCAAGGGACTACCAAGCTGATTGCTTGCGACAATGATCGATCTGTCCTGCTTTACAGAGCTGCAATTGCCAAGATTGGCGAAGTATACCCAGGAGCTCAGCTGGAAGTGATTGATGTGCAGGACATACCATCACGTCCTTGGGCTACAGCTTGGCTACCGGAAACACCATCGGAGTCTAATGACATTCTCGAATTGCTAACAGCATTCAATCCGAATTTGCCGACAAACGACTGGAAGGTTATCAAGGCGATCAGCTTCAGGGAGGCTGCCATGGAGGTGATATTTCAGATCAATCAAGAAGCAATCCTTTACCTAAGCAGGTGTGATGGTCAACTAAGCTATGGCTTCAATAAGATCCACATGAAATACTACGCAACGCCATACGAAGCGCTCTCAGACCTAGAAGCATTCGCAGCGGCTGTCGATCTACCCAGTGATGATGAAAAGGAAGCCACCGACGGGGCTTTAAGCGAGGAACTATCCTCGGAGTCCGACTGCGAAGGCAGTCGCCACAGCCTTTAATACTTGATAAGTAATACCGATATCTAATCCAAAACCGACTGTTAGCAGCTAAACTTAAGTCATTATAGAGAACAAACCAAAATGAAAGCCTTACTAGGCGTTAACGTTAAATAAAGCCAATTCTATGATAACCTGAAAACCTAACTAAAAGCTGAATTTTTTGTTATTCTCGATAAGGTTCACTGTTTCGAAGTGCAATTTGTTTTAAGGTATTTATAGTTTATTTTTAAAAACACACTCGCGAAGTCGTTGGGAAGTTTTAATTAAGTTTTCTTGTTTACTTTTTTTTTTAATATGGTTTAAATATTAATTGTAAAACTTATTTTTCGAGGAACACGTTACTAACGTTTTATATATTTATTTAGTTTTGTTGATTTTTGGTTGTGATCTGAAGACCGCTTTATCTAGCTGACTTGAGTTGCTTTTTGTGTGTTTGTTGTTTTAGTAACCGTCTACAGATCGTACTGAATGCAAAATTGTTGAGGCGTTCGCGTTTTATAGCAAAGCATTGACGCTTCGATTTACATGAGAGTTGCTGGCGAGCTTAGAACCGGGCAACGTAGAACCCCAAAACACGTTGACAATGCCCGGGCCAGAGCAAGTGCGGCTGCGGGAGCTGAAGGCAGAAATACGCTGGGGGTTAATAGTGAGAACGACATGTTAAGCGGCTGCGGGTTAATCATAATAATAATCTTAATGATCGCATTCACACAAATATGTTTCTCTGTGTGCGCGTGTGTGGCAATACCCGGCCCACAGAAAAAGCTACAATCAGGCTATCCAGTTAAGCTATAGCTCGAGCTGCCCCTCTTGGTATACCATATATATATATATATATATGTATTTAATTACACGATTTGTTCGATTACTTTCATTAATGTTGCTGATTTTTTGTTTCTCTCTTTCAAGGCACTTAATTTAGAAAATTTTTAAATAGGGGCCCTCGAGTCGTGTTGACAATCCGTCGAGCTTTGTTTTAGAAATTGCATCGCCTGTCATCGGAATATTATATAATTTGACTGCAGCTCGGAAGGCAAGACTGTGACTACGGGTACGGTTACGGCTGACATGGTTCACTGCGACAACTGATGGGCGTCCCATGGCGTCTGTTATGGCTAAAAAAAAAATTGTTCAAGCACACGCAAATGGACGAGTTATTATAATTAGATTATACATATGAAACGTTAAGGAAAAGCTGTTCAGGCAACCGAGTTCGTTAATTCGTGTACGTGTTGAATTTCGAAAGAAAGCTAAAGCTGTTTAGGTAATAAGCGAACTGGTCTTACAGAAAGTACGTATTGATATTTTCAAGAAACAACTTCACTTTTTGGGAAAGAATATAAAATGATGCAAAACTATGGCATTCCTCTATCTATCCTCTATCTTTTGCAACATATTCGAGGTTTCGCTTTGTAACCATTCTAAATAGGTGAAATAGATATATGTTTATGTTTTGTATCTAAGAGTTCAATTAGTCAACAGCTATCTACGTACCACATCCTTTTGTTGGCGTTTTTTCATATTATTTAATTTCTTTCCACAGTTTTGCATTCATAATGTCGAGACCTTCAATTTTCATATCGACCCTCCCATTGCCGGCGACCTGATGATAATAGTGAGCCAACTATTAACCTGTGATCACAGTTATATAATGCTAAACTAGCATTAAAGCAGAAGCCACATTTTAAAGCGGAAATTAAATAGCCAGCGAATTCATATAATTTTTGGCACAAATAAACTATTCACATATTTTAGATTTTCATTTGTATATTTCGTACAGTTGTTTATTAGATCGTTTATTTTCTTCGTGGGTGAGTTTGTGTGCAATAAATTAGTGCTTAGCTATTATATAGTACTCTTCGGACGCTAAATTGAAAAGAACTAACTAATTCAAATTGATCCATTCATCTAGGGGTATTTTAGCGAACAGGCGATCCATAAAGTTGCGTATGACGAGAGTCAGCTTGGTGCGAAGCGCCGGCTTCATTTCCTTGAGCAGCTCCTGGGAGTTCGAGTTGATGAACAGATTGAGAGCGGCCTCTGCAGTGGGTAAATACTTTAGATCTGGATCTATGGGCAAATGAAATGAGGTTTACTCACGTATAACTGTGTTGCCGTTGGCAATGTTATCTACGCCCATCTGTATTTCCTTGACATTGAAGTCCATTTTGACCGCGTCGGTGGTCAGGTATGTGCGTCCATCGGCGGCCTCATTGGCCAAAGCCTTGAAGTAGATCTTGGCCTTGACACCCTCTTTAAGGTGGAAGTCATTTTAAAGGATTATTTGGTAGTCTACGCTGCTCTACTCACCATATTCGCCCCAGTAGTCGCCAGCACCGGAGGCCTTTACCAAGATCAGAACACCTGTGGATCGATATTGAGCCTTGACGCGTATGCGGGGTATTTCACATGTCAGCTGGAACTGCAGCGAGTCCAAGTCGGAGCTGCAAATGACGGATGCCAATGACAGTGATAATGACACAATGATGATATATGAGTTCAAGCTACGGCTAGATAGGCACAAAAACTGCTATTTCATTGCTGGATGTGCTAATGTATTGGCATTTTTTGTCATTGTTGAGCTTCTAAATCTTAATTCAATGTCGCAGTCGTGTGTGGCAACTAACTCTACCTCGACCTTCGATTCTGGCACAGCCGACAATTGACAGACTCGCGACAACGAAACTGGTGCAAGTTACACAAAAAAAACCTGTATTCTCTGAATAATATTCAGCTGCTCGTTCTAGATCGAGCTGAGATAGGAAATATTATTATACAGTTGAAAAAATATTTAAAAAGAAAACTTCTTCAAATGCGATCTAAGATGTGGAATACTTTGGAAAAGCAACGATTCTCTAAGATTACGTTCAGTTTATTCATAATTCTGTTATCCCCCATCATTTCGCTTAGTGTAATTTGGCAAGCTGCAACCCCACGTTGAATCCAAAATCGAATTCCAAAAGTGAATTGCAAATGAAACCGGCTGTTGGATACTTGGTTGCCCGATACTACAAGAGACTACTATACATATTGTTGACATATAGAATCGCTTTGACCCACATTTGCTTGGCTATCGTTAGCTTTTGCACTCGAAGCTCTATAGATGATTCGCTGCTTCTATGTAAATGATTCTGAGTGCTCTGCTAAGGGTATAACAATTTAATTTTGATTTGCGAGGCGCACAGAATAAGACTTGTTATTCCATTTAAAATACCCTGACCTATCCATACAAATGCTTCAATTATATCCATGACCACATTTCAAAGACAAACCCTAATACAATCAAACCTTTAAGACAGATAACCCTGGAACTATGGAACAGTGCACGTATAGTTACTCCACAGTGAGGGCATCAATACTTCGTCTAAACGAATGTACAAGTTCTTGCTTGTATAAGCAGCACTTGTTAACGGAATATTGTCGTGTGTGCTTGGAGCAAATTGCTCAGTCTATTGCTTGCGGCTAGGTCAAGGACTTAATGTTGCATAATCGTTCAGTGGAGGCTGGTTTCGAGCGGGCGTCACTCATATGTAGATAGCCCAAAATGTTTTTATCTATTCGATAACTACCATAAAAAATAGTTGACATGTAATTGGATTTTGTTTTGGGGCTTAATTCACTACATTAATATAATTGAGCTTAATTCCAATTATGAAAATTCTCACTAAACATTTACTCAGAGCTTCACACATTCATATTCAATTAATATTCATCGGTTATTGCCCCAACGCGTGCTTCAGTAGAACTTACCTCAACGGTAATTTATGATCTATATATATCGATTTCCAATTTGCAGTAAGTATAGAACCAAATTGATTAAGCGCAAACCCCATTATATACATACATATATGGCAATTACGTACGAGCTATGAAAAGCCCAGAAAATGCAAACGATTATCGGAAATTCATCTCTCTCTCTCTCTGCCAAAAGACAGTTGCATTTATAAGCAAACAGCGAGTACGTGTGAACGTTACAATCGAGCGCAACTCGCCGCGTAATACTTGTTGAAGGCGAAGAAGTAACTAAATTGATATGCAGACCATATATGACAATGTTTATGGTGCAAAATTCTGAGATGTCGTATCTAATAATATGTTATACATATATTTTCTTACGACCTCTTAATGACATACATTTTTAAGAATTTCTGACAGTGTTATTCTTAGGCTTTACCCATCTCAAGTCTTTGGGTTCAATATCACAAATCTTACCCTTATAATACACGTACATATATACATATTCAAAATGTTAAGTCTTGTTTGAATTATTCATAAGAGAGGAGGAAGGCTATCAAAATCAATATGCTCACTTCTCTTCGTGAAGGAGTATATAAATTGCATTCATTAAAATACTTCTTAGTTGCGATCGCGTGCTAGGCAAATGCTAAGACGCATTGCTGGAATGTTTGACTGAGCAAATGAGAAACGAGCTGGAAAAACGATGCGAATATTTTAAGACGGAAAGAAAACAATATTTTCGAAATGCAACTGTTAAATACTCTGACTAACATATGAAAACCATGAAATTAAAATTTATCAAGAATATCAAGAATTGTGCAGGGAAGTGTGCAATGGGAAAAATACGTAAAAGCATGGAAAAGCTCAACTGAGGAGGCATTTACTAAAATTGTCGCTGTTGTCTTCTGCAATAGAGTATCACAGTGGAGTACACTGCTTAAATATCACGTTAGTCAGGGTCAAAGCAATAGCAAAAAGCTTTAATACGCACTGATCACAGTACAAATATGCTAAATGTGACCCCACTTTAATCCTAACTACATAATGTGTCATATTTTCCAAATAACTGAGTCACTGAGCAACATATGGCTTTATATTAAGGGAGCCAATAAAAGCTCTATTCTGGAAAGAGGAAACTCGTATACCTACCGGACATTTGTAACAGTTATATTGCTAACGCCAAAGGCTTGGATATTACGGAAGAGTGCACGATAACCATCGGGGCCGCTGCCCAGCACAATGCCAATCTCATCAATAATCACGGGTTCAATCTAGAAGAAAATGAGTGTGTGAGAGAGAGAGGAGAATTAGATATTTAGTTTATTTGAAAACGAGTCATAGCTTACCTCGTAAATATCCAATTCGGGTATGCCCTTTTGTAGATAATGCACCAATTTGTTGCCGCTGTCACGTAGACACTCATTGATAGCTGCCTCATCGCGTGGGCATTGCTGCAGATAGTAAGCTGTAGGAGATGCCGAGAGGAAGAAAGAGAGAGACAGAGAGAGACAGAGAGAGAGAGAGAGAGAGATCAGTAAATATTGTAAGAGAAAGAGAGTGAGTGAATATCAAAATTCATGCAGCAAGAGTGAGAGAGAGGGCCATACTGAGTGACCAGTTGCAACTGTAAAACATTTCCCAGTTCAATGTAGTTTTTTGCCCGCTTGTTTCTTAGGTTATCAACTTTTGTTAATTGCCTTTGTTTTCTGTACTTTTATTTTGTTTTTTAATGCGTTTTTCTTCGAGCTGAAACTAAAAACATTGTGCATCCGAGTGAAGCGAAATAATTGCAGCACGGCTCTCAATTGCGCTTGGTTCAAGTTCGCACGATGCCGATCCACACCGCCGGATAAGATCAATCCCAGGTAAAGGCGTGAGCATGTTCAGCAATCAACTTGTTATTGCCTGGCCACATGCCTCGGACAGACTTGATGTGACAGCTTTATTGGTGGGTTTCATTAACGTCTACGGTAGAGCTGTGTCTCTATATTGCCTATCCAGATGGGGGCATGAACTCAAGTACATGAAGCATCAGTTTCAGAGCTACCGAGTATTTAAATTAGACTGCTCGCTGCTAAAGTATTATCTATTGCTCTTACCTAACTTCAGATGGTTTGTTTATTATCGTTGAACATCGTCATAAATGATCAACGGTTTAAAATTAGTCAGATGCAATATAATTCGGTAGCTTCTACACTTACAAAAGCTCGATTTGCTCTAGTAATTAAAATGAATCGCATACTCGCTAATAACCTGATAATTTGATATACTAGCAGATGATTTACGATTGGACAACAGTAAAGTTCATTCACATTTACTTTGCTGCAGAAATCTAGACGATATATGTATTTCGAACGGAGCTACTCGTTAGTCACAGTCAATGAGAACAATGCTTATATTGTACAATATATAGGGATATACATACATTTATGTATATTCATATATACTCTTACATATACACACATATGTATATGTAAACATATTTGCGAATGTAAGGCAAGGCACGTCTTAGTGGAGTTTTATTCTAAGAATAACATTTATATGGCTTTCTAAAAACAGCTTCGTTTTATAGCTGGGGATTATTAAACGCGCTCTCAAAAAATCTTGATGTCAGCTGCGATTAAATTATATATGTACATACATATGTACATACATATTTAGCAATTTGAATGGGCTTGTCATATGCCCTTTGCCTTTAGGGTATTTTTACTTGTAGTTGAATAATTCTTGGAAATGTCAGCTCCATGTCTGGCGCTAACTTTCGATATGGTTGCGCACGTTTTGTGCGTGCAATTAAAACCGAATTGAGCGTAATTTAAGCCAAGTTATAAGGGACGTGATCGCCACCATAATTTGGGCCCCTCTTTAAGGACTGGAAAGCGCCGATAGAAAGCTATAGACTCACACCCCACTCCATTTCATGCGATTTCTGGCGAGCTCCTTATCTATTCGAACTCGATATTTGGCAATACTCACGCTGTTGCTGGGCCCAAATGGCGCCCACTGCGGACAGCAGTAATACTATTCCAAATTTGTGGCACATTGTTGTTGTTGCTGTTGCTGTCGGGTGTTTGGTCGGTCTGCATGAAAGTACAAGTAAAAATAAATAGTTATGAGTGTTGTTTCACTTTTAGCTGGGTTTCATAATTTATTAGCACGTTTCTTTCATGTTTCATATGCTAATTTCTGTCCGTCTGTTGCTGATCGTCTATGCGTAAGAGCGAAAGCGTTTCAGAAGATTTGAGTTTTCGGTGCACACTCACAATAACACACACACACACAAAATGGAACATACAGTGTATATAAATTTCACTCTGCCCTCGAAATTCTAGCGGGCTCCGCTTGTATGTGGGTCAAAGCGGACCAGTTCGCTGCGTTTCGAGTTATTTTGTTTGTTCTTTCTCGCTGGCTGACGATAAAAACAGAATTGAAACCGAAGTGAATGAATTGCTTTCTTCTGAAGGTTGCTGCTGGTTTGCTTTCTTTGCGCTGACTGCCGTCCAACTTTCACGCGACTTGAGCGAGGAATGAGCCAACACTGCATTGGACCAAGCCATTTAACCAAAAAACGCAACCAGCAAGCCAGCCAGCCAGCCAGCCAGCCAGCATGGCGGCTAAAAGAAATGAATCGAGTCGAAAGCAGAGCCGAAGGCGTACGCAAAGTGCATTTCAGCAGCGAACAAAGGCCACTAAATGGGGCCACACCCACCGCCCAACAAATGCAACAGCGAGCGGCTAGGCAGGGCTTGGCCTGGGCTTGGGCTTGGGTCCGTTACTTGAAGGTTAAGTTCATGCAGTGAGCTGTTCGGTCTTTGACTTGGCCTGGCCTCGCGTGCCTTGGTGTGGTCGGTCGTGCGTTTTACATCAGCGTAATGATCCATACCGTGAATCATGAGCTTCATTAGCCCAGGGATTAGCTGTGCTTAGTCCTGCGTGCCGTGCATTCAGCATAGTCCGTATATCATCTCTGAGGTCGGAAACTATTTTTATGCCATATGAATAGGTGGCAATTTGTGCCCTTTTGTGGCTAAGCAGGTGAGCTATTAGCCTGACTCAAAGGGTGCCTCTCTGAAAGGTCAAGTGCTCTCTCCATTCGCCACTCTCCGTATTCCGCTCGCATTGCACACACTCTAAGCATTTGCATGCGAACAATAAGAGCAAGCAAAAGGCTCTTTCGTTGAATACAACAAATTATGCTGTTGCTTGAAAAGCCATCAATCACACTTATTTATGGCGAATTCCTTTGACACGCCCCCATCCAAAGAATTGTAATAAAGAACCTTAAGAACTTTATGCAAACAATGCCCAAAGCGTGTGTGGTGCATTTTAATTATACAACTGCTGCTTTTATATTAAGAAGTGTATTCCATTCGTTATTGTATTAAATAATATTTATTAAAAACATGCATATATGAGATACAATCAAAATCACAATGAAGAAAGTAAAAATCGAATTGAGCTCACTTTGTGTATTTAAAAAATAAAAATGTGTTGCATACTTTCGAGCGCGCCTAGAAAATCAACAGCCACGACAGTCGCGTCACATATATTAGTCCCACTGCACGTGGCAGCTTACAGGTTTTGATGGTTACGGTCAAGGTTATTTTTATTGGTCATTGTGCCCATTGCGTTTTGTTTTCATTAATGTCGTTGAAAGTTTCCCTGTAGCCAGTCGCTGTTGCTGAAGGCTCTTCTGCCAAAATAGAGAAATGGGTTGGTATATATGTATATTTATATAAATTTATGATGTAGAATAAACTATAGTTAGTTCAACTTGAAATCGGAACGCATATGGCCTAGAAACTTGCACTTCCTTGACTTTCTTGTTTATAATATTTTGCGAATATGCGTTGATTTAATTATTAAGAATTGTCTACTATGTTGAGAACTAACATATTATAACGCTTCCACGCTTGGAAACCAGTTTCTAAAGATAGTGAAACTATCAGCTGCTAATTTAATCAGTTTTTCGTTCCTTTAAATTATGAATAGCTTGAAAAGTTCTACAAAACTGAGCTCCGCGCTCATATGATGCACTTAGCTCTCGCCTAATGACTACGCTGTTTACGCTTTATTGTTGTTATAATTAAGTAGATACTTTTGGTGATTTCTTGGAAACATTATTCTGGTTGTGCTGATGGGAATACTTAGGTAGATATATGTAGTCCTCTGATGTGCCGAGCCGAGCCCATTGGATGGCAGAACAAAGCCGTCTAATTATTTAAATAACAATGCGAGTACTTGAGACAATGGTGTGAGAAACGTTTTCCTGTACCATTTACTATTTATCTATTTGCCCTGGCTCCTCTTTAAGTATTTCCCACTATTGACATAAGCCATATTGGTATGCGTATTGTACGGCACGGGCACTCGTAAACAAGCTCGCGTTTATTATGTGCTAGAATCGACTGGGGCCTTTGTTGTATGGGTATGCATTGGCACTTCCCCAATCTGTACTTGTCAGGGCCATTGTAAACAGTTTAAGATCAGAGACAGTCAAAGATCAGAGAGTGCAAAGTTAGCCCACTTGAGTCCCGTATATATCAGAGAGTCGATGCGAATGGGATCTCAGCTGGAACAGCTCCGGAGAGGTTATACCAAGCTAGTTTCGCTACAGTCTTAGCTCCATAAGCTTACAAACTATATTATATAGACTTGATATAGAACAGAACTAGTTTTTACGTCAGAGAATCAACTATATTTAGCTGCATATGGCGAGCGCCAATTATTGTATAATATATAGAGAATTAATGGTACTTCAATGTGTTATTGAATCTGAGCTGCTATTGTACTCAAAAGTCTTGTATGTACGACTTTGGCACAGAAATGGTGGAAAGATGTCGAGAGTTTACAAATTATAGATATCAATTAGTTATTGTGGCTGGTTGTGCAGAGGCCAGTTGCTTATGAGGAAGGCTGTTCTGCTGTGCAGTTTGTCAATTGCTGAAAGCTTGTTGAGCCGTGACAGGGCACAGATTCGCTCTTTAGTGTACAGCGAATAATATTCTTGGGCTCATAATGATGTGCATTTGAGCACATTTCAAAAAATTAACAACAAAAAAAAAAAAATTAAAAATTAATGTTTTATTCTAAACGAGCTAAGCTAAAATTTACAGCCCATTGCGAAAACAGAAAAATCTTTATTGCTCTTTGTGGCACTTGGTAAATAAGCAAGCAAGGCAAATAGAATCAAGCCTTGCTACGCGACCGGAAGACACCCTGCTCTACCTACAGACTTCTTTAAGATGTTTGTCATAGATGAGTAACATCTTTCGACGCTGCTAGCCAATATACCCCACTGTATCCGTTTACGCTGAGCACAATAACAATATTTCGGGCAGACACTGGGGCGAAGATTCGAGCTGAAGAGCGAGGCGGAAAAGAGACCTTTAGACACATTTACTAAACACCACCTAGCAGTCGGCAACTCACCTAGTCATTCAGTCAGTCAGTCACCCAGTCACTCAGTCACTCAGTCAGTCAGTCATCGAGTCGGTGTCGACGTCGACGGCGACGTCGTCGTCCGCTGTGAGCTCGGCTCGGAGCTGGGCTTTGTATTCGGTCGCCTCCTCCTCGCAGGGGGCTTTAAAATCAAGCCGCAACTTTGGCAACGCTCACAGTTATCGTTCGCAGCTGCGCGTTGTTGGACGTCCACCACGAGTCGAGATACATAATTATTGATACAGTTCGAGTGTGTAGCGCTGAGTGGTGTCGTGTGCTAATCGTAACTATCTTCGACTGAACAACAAACCCATAAATATGCTGAGATACTTGTGCATTGTAGCAGCTGTTGCTCAGTTGAGCGCTTTCTCACAGGCCGAGACGCGTAAGTTCGATCTAAATCAAAGGGTGTGAAATCTTCTATGAAGTAATGTTAGTTAAGGATATGTAGGGGAAATTTCGCCTGAAATGGAAATGAATCTCCGGTTGTCTGTCTCAATAATTGCCTAATTGCCTGAACAACCTATAAAGTGCATTCGTCATATACCATATCTCAACTGAAAACATGCTTAGTTAAAAGTGTGATTTTTTATTTTGTATTTATCTTTAATTAGCAGAGCTTTGACTTCTAATGGAGCAAAGGTGAGCCGACTCCCGCTTCTAGTTAATTGATGTATACATAATATTTATATATGTATGTATATCAGCAACTTTTTTATTTGCTTGGTAATTCGTTTGATTACAAAATCCATATATAAGCCCCCAAGGAATACAGCTATGTAATATGAATAGCTGCCCACATTGTCAGCTTTATTTAGCGTCTATAAAATGTACAGTTAATTAGTAAATTGAATTGATGACTGGGCTGTAGCTGCACTTACTGTACTTGAGATTAATATGCTCGCAACTATAGATATTTCAATCATTATAAATGTCAAGTGATGCGTTATCTATTGAAAACATAATACACATATTTTGCAGTGTTTGACACAGTTTATCAAATTAAAGCAGATCTATAACTCGGGCATGGGTACAAAGCTCATTGAAACAGAAGAAGAAAAAGAAACCAAAACATAGACAAAGCCGAAACTTCCGCATCCATAAAAGACGCATTGAAAATGCAAACTATGAACCAAATCCATAGTTAATGAGCGCAGCTAAAGACTAAACTTTATTTGAGTTTCCGTTGAACAGCCTTCAACTTGAATTTAGTGTTGAGCTGCAGTAGCGGCGCTAATGATCGGCATATAAATATATATATATATATATATATATATATATATATATATATATATATATATATATATATATATATATATATATATAATTAAGCGAGACTTACATAAATATAAAAATATCTACATATATATATATATATATATATATATATATATATATATATATATGTAGATATTTTTATATTTATGTAAGTCTCGCTTAATTATATAGCTTCGATCTGTGACGGCCGTGCAACAGAATTGTAAGCCGTCTGATTTCAGACAGGTTCTTGAGCGTTGCATTTGTATGACCTTGTTGCGGGCGACCTTGCCAGAGATCGCGCTTGCTCTTGGCCAGGCCTGAGCTTGAGTATTTGTTGACCGACTTCAGTTCGAGTCATTGAACTTTACAGGAATTGAAAGCGAAACTGATGATGCTTTTGTTTAAACGACTAAGTGATCAATATTTTTCTGGTTGTTCTTCTTGTTTACCTAATAGCCGCGTACATCAAACAATGCCGTCGCGACGATCCCAAGCTCGGCGATTGTATCAGCGCTGGACTGGAGCACCTGAGACCCTATCTGGCCAGCGGCATACCAGAGATCGAGGTGGGTAACCCTTTCATGCCTATTTGCATTGCCAAACGGGTTGCGGTTGCATAAAACCCAAACCAAATGGCAAATGCCAAATGCGGCTCTTGCGCAACGCCTCGCACGTCGAACGTCGCGCCTCGCGCCTCGCGCGTTGCATGTGGCAGCAGCCACTCAATCGCGGAAATTGTCTAACTAGCTTTGCAATCGAGTTGCCCCAACTGGACTCCATTTTCATCTCCATCTTTTTCATTTAGCTGCCTTCCGTGGAGCCTTTCAAGATGGATTCGCTGGCTCTGCAGCTGACCGAGGGACCGCGAGGCTATAAGATTACGCTCAAGAACATGGAAGCCTTCGGTGCCAGCAACTATCAGGTCAAGTCGCTAAAGCTCGGCGAGAACGGCGGTGAGCCCTTCAAGGCGACCATTTTCATGCCCAAGCTGAAGATCGAGGCAAAGTACACCAGCTCCGGTGTGCTGCTGATCATACCCGCCTCCGGCGTCGGCGAATTCCATGCCACATTCGATGGCGTCAATGCCGAGCTGACCGGCAAGACGTCCTTGCGCGGCAAGTACTTGCATGTGGATTCGCTGAGTCTGGTCTTGAATGTGGACAAGGTCAATATGAGCATCTCGCGCGCCTTCAACAACAATCGCATCTTATGTAAGTACAGACACAGTCCTTATCCGCCTCTTAATTGACTCTATTCTTCCATCTCCTCAGTGGAGGCCACCAATCTTTTCCTGCGCGACAACTCGCAAATTGTGCTGGAGGCCATGCAGGCGCAGCTCCAAAAGAAGTTGGCCACCGAATTCGGAAAGTTGGCCAACCAGCTGCTTAAGAACGTTCCTGTCGACCAGTTCTACGTGAATTAGACTACCTAGAATAAGGACTCTAGCTTTAAGGTTGCTTTTTATTTAATTGTAAAATACGCGTTATAGCTACGGACAAAGTATTAAACACTATCCCTGCAAAACTGGAAAACTGTCATCATTTTACTGTCATCATTTGATTAATTGATTATTCGCAGATCTATTCGAGTGAGTGGAGATGCCTCTTATATCGAACGGATTGTCATGAAAAGGGCTTGAAGCTTCAATTCATTTGGACCATTCTTAAAGCATTCAATATTTTCAACAATAAACATTATTACTCAGCAATAAAAAGTAATTATCTTAAAAGAATAGCTAATAGTCGTAATAAATTCCCCATGCCTTGGCTTGTTATTAAATTATTTAATTGGGAGAGTCATAATTTCAGTTTTTGTATAAGTAACATTTTTAATGTTATTGCTCTTTATAAGAAATAAATAAGAACTCTTTTATTTTTTTTTTAATGTTCGTTTTTATTAAATATGTAGAAGTATTTAGTTTTACAATTGTTCATCTTTAGTTATGTTCGTACACCTATGTACATACGAGTAGCTAATTAGGTTTCATGTTTTCCATTTCATTTAATTGAATTCGAGTTGGTTTCTTGGGTGCTGTTGTGGCATTAACGGGGGCATTCAAAACGAAACTAAAACAATAACCAATCTTAAGTTGTACAGTTTTAGCATTGGTCGAAAGTGCTCCAAATTTGCATTTGGAGTAAGTGTTAGGACTAATCACTAGCTATCAAAGGCTATACAATATATTCAAAAAAATAAATAAAAATAACAACAAATAGCTAAGAAAAAACAAATGGATTTATATTTTAATTCTTTTAATTTTTTGTTTGTTTTAATAGTTGCTTTACAACTGGGTCCAGATCTATAAGATCGTAGCCCGATACAAGATCAAAATCTAATAGATTCATATAATATATATATTTTGTTTGTTGTTTTGTAAAATTTGAAATATATTTTCTAAATGTGCAATCGTCCCTTTCACTTACTACCAAATCGCAAACAAATGCCTTATACGAGTATTCTGTATATACAGTATTACGTGAGGGATCATCATTAACATTGTGGTTGTTGTTTTTCTACAAGTTTGCTGTTGCTGTTGTTGTTGCTTTTGTTGTAATGTTATTGTAACATAGCACATGCCTATCGAGATTTGCCCATCGAGAACAATTTTCAAGTAAAAATCTATATAGTTTTACATACGTTTCAATTCTACAATGGAAAGATCTACTATTTGAATTTATTTTCTTTTGGGATTATTATTTGTTGTTTTCTTATTTATTTTTGCATTTGGTTTTCATTCCGTTTACGTTTTCGTTTAGTTTTAGTTTTTAATTTTAAATGTATTATATTTGGGAATTTTGGTAATTGTTAATTTCGTTAAAATGTTCGGCCTGGAAAAAGAGCAGCTTGCCAAGGCTTATAAAAAAATATGTCCGTTTACGTTTACTTACTGGCTCATATAAAAGTTGATCATTCTTGGGTATATATAATTATATGTATATATACATATGTTATATAGATTTATATCGTAGACAGCTAGCCTGTTTATATAAAAAATGCGCCGTATAAAATGCCTCAAGCTTTGCGCTATCTTTCGGCTTTCTTTTACTGGTTTTGTTGGAATGGTTATAGGTTAGTTATATATATGTATGTATTTATAGAGATGTATATGCATGTTATATATACTATATATATATGCTATCTATTAATGTTATGCCATATTAATATGAATTTTGATTTCAGATTTGTTATCATCGCAGCCTTCTATTGAAGCCAATTGTTGGAACTTGAATGGGAATATAAACCATGACAAACTGAATAATTGTAATTGTGATAATAAAACGTTTCAATTTTTGCTTTTTTTTTTTTTTTGTTTTATAATAAACGGTGTTTTCTTGTATTTATTTTACTCACAATGAAATTAGCATTAAATATAATTTTTTGAATAAACATAAGAGTTGTGTGTGTGTGTTTCTTTTTGTTCGTTTTAAATTTTAATGCATAATAAAATTAAAGGCTCGAAAGCTCGAATGCTATTCAAATTATATGTTTTTCTTTCTTATGCTTTCTTTATATATATATAGTTAGACTCGTACATAACTTGTGCCGATTGCGCGCTGTTTACAAAACTAAAGGTTCATCGGAGTGTGTGTGTGTGTGTGATAGTGTGTATAACTACAAAATATAATTAGTTATGCTTTATAAGTATTTACGTGTATGTATAATGTATATTTATATATATTTTATAGTTTTTACTTGACGCCAACTTTATATCGTTCATCCATGCTTACATTCTTGCTATCGTACTATGCTTTTTACAACAAATTACAAATGGTTTTTTTCTCTCAGTGTATACCTTAAGCTTAGTTTATAATCTTTTGCTGTCGAAAAATTTTACAAATTTCTGCTGCTCGTTTGTGTGAATATATATATATATGTATATATATATATATATATATATATATATATATATATATATATATATATATATATATTAGCAATTAGTTGAAATATCATTTTTATTTTATTACTCATCGTATATATATATATATATATATATATATATATATATATATATATATATATATATATATATATTAGCAATTAGTTGAAATATCATTTTTATTTTATTACTCATCGTTCATTCCTTAGTTTATGCACTTGTTGCAAAATAAAATGTACACTTTGAAAAGTTTTCTTTATTTCTTTTTTTTTTTAATTTTTTGCCTGCTTTGGCAGCTGCGAAATTGGTATTTATTTCGTTTGAGTTGTCAAAATGTTTTTATAAAAACCAACTCCATGAAAATCAATTTCATATTAATTTTTTAAACTACGATCTGCTTATGTCATAAGTTGTTCTTCATATCCATTGATTTGTTATATAAGTTAAGTTACAATTGTTGACATTTTCTCAATTTTAAATGGATTTTCTTTGTCGGTTTAATCGAGCGTTTAGCATGCGTGCAAAATATGTTTACTGCTAAAACTAGCAATATGAATATATACACACATATATGCATATCATTATGTATATAGCGCTAGCTTCTTCTCAAATTTCACTGTGCTGCTGGCTCATTTAGTTTCCTACTTTACATATACAAATACATGTACAAATATGTCATATATCATATATGGGTATTTAAAATCTTTGTTGCTAGTCATAATCGAGTGTAATACATAGAAATATATATCATATCTGTATATATGTATATTGTGTTCGTTATGTATAAGATCTTGTCTTAGGCTAACTACGACAGCTTTGCAGCATGTATGTATGTGTGTTTGTGGGTGTATGAGGCTGTGTATGTGTTCTATGCTGAGCTTGAGAATCTAAATACAGTGTTTGTGTTTTTTTATGATTATGTAAATTAAAATTAATCAGTGCATTGCGCTCTGTCGACAGGCAGTTAATAAGTTAATAACTAACAAATTAATAAAATATTTATATATATATAAATGTTCAAAAAATACAAAATTTAATACCAAAGTTATTGTTGCGCCAAAGCTTGAAATACGCTAGGGGCTGTTAGATGTGTGTGTGTGTGTGTGTCTTTAGTCTGAAATTTACATAAAAATTACATATGCTCGCTAAATATGTGTTATATATACATTACGTGTGTTTAAAAATAAACACATTGAATTTTGTGTTTGCCCGCAGAGAAAACCAGACAAAAATGTACATATTAAAATGAAAAAGTTTTGCATAAAGTAGGAATTTAAATTCGATTTGTATGTTTCGTTTACTTTTGCTTAAGGCGTCGAGAAACATGCTAAAGGTTTTTATCAAAATGTACAAAGCTTCTGACTTTTTACAATGTGTGTGTACATACAATAAAACATCTCAATTTACATGTGGTGTGTCCTAACAAGTTTGCATTTGAAGGCGCGCAGTAATGGTTTATATATTAAAAATCTAAATGAAAACACACTTTAAAAGCGAGCTGCTGCGTCCAGTGGCCGCTCAACTGTAAACCAGACCGCGCAAGCAGTGCATAATTTTTCCACTGCATGCATGTGCACTGCTTGCCGCGTAACAGCCGCTACAGCTTGGCGCGTGAATGAAAAATGTTTCACATATAATTTCAAACATTCTTATTTGTATGCATCATAGGAGGTGGACGAACTAAACAATGACTTACAAGTGGTCTTGAAATATTTAATTGTATTTATGCTTTAAATCAATTGGTTTTACATTCGTGGTTGTGAGTGAGTTGCTCGTTAAAAGGTAAATATATATATATATGCATATCTTTGAAAAATCATAACTAAAAGAAACTTAAAAGTGAAGTCATAAATCAGTAATCAGTTAAATCTTAGCAGCTAAACAAAAGAGTTCGGTTCGACGGCCCAAATAAGCGCGTTTCTATATATATATATATAAATACAGATTTATGTGAGAGTTTGTGTGTGGGGGGCGCTTAAAATCAAAACAATTTACAAAATACAAATATGAATGTAAATATATATATATATGGGTGTGTAGTATGTATAGTATGTATGTATATATATGCATGTATAGCTGGTATATAGTGGGGTTCACACGCTTTTCTTTATATATTATATATATGTATGCATATGTGTTAGTGTGAGTCTTGTGTGTGTGTGTGTGTGTATGTGTGTGTGAGTTTGAGGGGCTTTCTTTAACATTATTGTGTTTTTGTTTACAAGTAATTTACAAACGATTGATCGAATTAAATTAATGAGAATTTTACAAAACAGTTTTGAATTTTACATGTGAACAACAAACTGACAAAAAATATATATTTAATAATTATTACATTGTTTTACATGGTTTTTGTGGTTGTTGTTGGTTTTTGTTTTTGTTTTTGTTTTTTTTTTTTGTACAAAATTTTACATAGCGCAAAAGCGACGTGAAATTGTTGCAAAACGCAACGCTAAAGAGTTCTCGATTGTTTTGACTGTGTGTGAGTGTGTGAACGTGTATGGGTGTAAGTGAGTGTCTGTGTTTGTGAGACTGTGTGTGTGCTGCTGGCTTCTTTTCTTTAGATTATGAAGTTCTTTACACATATTGAATTTGCTTGCTCTTTAGCCTACATTCTACATTTAAGTTGCTCGTTATATTGAATTGTGTATTTGATAATATTTATATGTTTATATATGTTCATATAATTATTTGAAATGGTTGCAGTTAAATTCTATGCTAATAATCGTGTTCTTTCTTATGTTTGCTTTCTTTAATTCGTTCTTTTCTTCATTACTTTGATCTGCTCTGTTTCGCAACGAAACGTCACGCGCTTTTGTTTAAATAATTCAAATTTACAGTCGATTCCTTTGCTTAAACATTTACAAATTGTTTTTTAGGTTTTATTATTATTATTTTTTTTTAGTTTTTCTCATTTTTATACAAAATTGTTACAACGAAAAGTTACGCAGACATGCTTTTCTTTTTTTTTTTTAATTTTTTTTATTTTATTTTTTAATTTTTCATGCTTGAGTTCGAGGATTTCATTTCGACAGCATTTTAAAAATATTTTCTCGCATATTTTCTGGCATGCAACAAATGAAACAATTAAAATTGAACGTACAAATCATTTGCAGCTATTCAACTCATTGCGTTTTTTTCTCAGTGTATGTGTTAGTATTACGCACTTTACAAAAGCGTTTTACGAACATATTTAGTGGTTGGTTTTTGTTACAGTTGAATATACAAATTATCGAGTTCTCCCCTCTTGGGAGTCGATCTCTCTATAATCCGCTCTTAGGCTGAGAATCTTTGTGTTGGTTTATCTTTCTGCAGCTTTGTTCTTCTGCGTTGTGTTTATAAATAAATTACATTACATTTCTTTGTATTATAATTAGCATTTTATGTGTATATATATATGTATATTTTGTATATAATATTTATAGTATGCATTCGCTTTGCTTTCTATGCTATTCTTGTCGTGCTCCGTTTGCTTTCCATCTTCTTCCTCATCCAGAGACTAAAAACTAAAATTCGTTAACGCGCTGCATTTCGTCACTTTACAACACTCCGTTGGTTGTTGTCGGTGGTCCAATGGGACCAAGGGCGGAGCTCACTCCCACAGTGCCGGACGACTCTGAGGTGGCTGGCGATGTCGGCTCGGCCATCGAGATGCTCCCATTCTCCTGCACGGCACAGATGCTCGGCGATCCGATGCTGTTGGTGGTTGTGGTCACTGCACTGCCGGCCACAATAGATGTCGAGGAGGGCGTGGCCCCGGTAGTACCGGTTGCACTGCTGGTGCTGCTGATGTTGCTGTTGCTGTTGCCGTTGCTGCTGCTTGTGCTGTTGCTGCTGCTGACGGCGGCAACTGTTGTGGTTGCTGATGTGCTGGCAGTGCTGGTAACACCGACGCTGGCCGTGGCAGCGGCTATGGGATTCGTTATCTTCATGTAGTACTTCTCCAGCTTGGCGTTGATGTGCTTGCCGTAGGTGTACTTGCGCAAGGCGGTCATGTGGGGTCGTATCTTGGTCATCAGCTTCTTCAGCTGCGTCGGCTCCGACACGTCAATCATCTTCTGCACCACATAGTTGGCATACTGGTCCTTCATCATCACGTGCAAGGCGCTGCAGGACAATCACGTCAAGAAGGGGGCGCCATTAGTAAGCCACATCACTTATTTACAGATTATGCGCATTTACATGCCTATGTGTATTAGGCTACTTACTTGTCATTGAATGTGCACACCTCATCGATCAGGCCCGTGCGCTCGCTGCGTGTGGCATGTGTCACACACTTCTCCACCACGTTCGAGGCAAACTTGTGTTGCGACAGCACAAGCACCTTGCCACGCACGCTGTTAATCAGTATCGATTTGTCCTCCTGCTTGCCATGCTCTGAAATAATTACACCAAAAATCTATTAATATGAAGAACGCGTGCTCACTGCCCGATTTTCGTAATAGAAAAATAAGCCTGGATATCTTGATTTACCACTGGCCCTAGGGCTGATTCGATTTCACACGAACGAACTAGCCCGACTTACCCAGAACGTGCTGAATGACATAGTTGCCATATTGGTCTTGGATCAGGTTCTCTGTATGCTCGTGCAATTCATCCAAAATGGGCGTGGTCTGCTCGGGCGTGCAGTGCTCGAGGATGCGTTGTATGACCCGGCAGCCATAGGGATGTGTGCTCAGCGAATAGACCTGACCCTTGAACGCATTGATGACAAACTGCAGTGCAGCGGGATCGACGCACTCGATGCATTTCTGCACGACATGGTTGCCATTTTGATCTTTGACACACTTGAGGACATGTCCGTCCAGTTCGTGAACGATCTCTTGCTGTTGCTCAGGAGAAATGCTCTCCAGCGCCTTCTGGATCACGCGACAGCCGTACATCTGGAGCGCCAACTGCAGCACGTGACCTTTGACCTGCATGCCAAGCGTGTTCTTCTGCTCTGGAGTACCAAACTCAAAGAACTTCTGAATTACATAGTTGCCAAACACGTCTGTCATCAGGCTGTAGGCGGCGCCCAGAATTTCATTGAAGACCATTTGCTTCTCGGCGGCTGTGGCCCGTTCCAGTTTCTGCTGGATGAAGCGTGAGCCATGCTGATCTTGTGAGAACTCCACAATGTGGTTGCTCAGATCGCGCAATTGCAAGTTCGGGTATCGCTGATTCCTGAAATCCTCCAGTAGGCGCGACCTGCCCGGCTGTGGTGCTCCGGTTGCACCGGCAGCAGCAGCAGCCACCGCAGCAGCGGCGGCCACCTGCCTTGAGTTCGCCACGGCAGCGGCCACGGCGGCGGGCGTTGTGCCCGGCAGCGCCAAGTGATTCGAGAAGAGCGAACTGTTCGACCCGAACATATTGTTCGCTGCGGCCGCAACTGCCGCCTGGGCCGCTGCCGCTGTGGCCGGCAGACCGACCGCCAGCTGCTGGCGTTGGCGCGACTCGGCGCCAGGCGCCCGATTGCCGCCCATCAGGCAGGACTGGCCAGTCGGCGGCGGTGTCAACGGTGCGCCCAACGGACTGGCCGAGGCATTCACGCCCGCTGCGCCCAGCGCTCCGTATGCGCTGCTATTCGACATGGCGCCGGGCCACTTGGCTCGCGCTGCAGCCGCAGCAGCTGCAGCGGCTTGAGCCACGCTGCTGTTCACCGCATTGGCGGCGGCGACGCTGCTCGTGGTGTAGTCCATGGCCGAGGGGCTGAAAGCAGATGTTGTGCGATCGAACGAGTCGCGACGACCGGTCAATGAGTTTGTGTTGAGAGCAAGGCCTACGAAGAAGATAAACAAAATTAGATATGAGTATAAGCTGGATAATACTAGAGGAGAGACAGCTTTAGAAGGTGGCATATATAAGCTAGATTATTAACTACTTAACAAACAAATATAATTAGCTTAAGATTTATCAACATATTGATAATTTAGTAGGTCGAATATTATGGAATTTATATATGATAATCTTTAGGCATTAAATTCATATTGTTATAAACAAAATATATATATTTATATACAAACTATAATACAATTTAACACTTAAATTAAATTGTTATATTATCAATTAGATATGATGTCTGCATATAGTACATAATTATACAAGAGAGCGCATATATCAAACTATAATATTCCCATACTAACTAACCATTAAAAAGAGCTGTAATGCATGCCAGATAGCTGAGGCATATATTGCCAGCAGCTTAACTACATTCAGCGTCCATTTCAAGTCACAATTTACTAGTTGAGCAAAGAGCCAAGAAGGGCAGAAGAAAGTGATAGTGAGAGGGAGAGAGAGAGAGAGAGAAAGAGAGAGAGTCTATGCGCTATTTTGTAATTAATCGAGTTACAGCGCTGAGTTAAAGGCCTAGAGTAGGACGCTCGTAAACTTAATTGCCTACTTTTAAGGCGCAGCTGTGGCGCACCGTTAGTTTCAGTTTCAGTGAGAGGGAGAGGGAGAGAGCAGCAGCAGCAGCAGCAGCAGGCCGCCCACTTACACATTTAACTGACAGCCAGTGAGTGTAGTACTCGTAATGTCACCCATTAAGGAAGCACATATGCGTTCCAAGAGTCACACTGCAAAGCCCTAGGGATATGTAAAGGAATGTATATAGAAGGAGTGAGAGTGTGTGGGAAGATAGCTAAGGACACCCAATGGGGGCAGGCAAACAAATAAAAACAGCAGCAACAGATATAGAAGAAGAGGGAGAGGAAGAGGAAGAGGAAGAGGAAGAGGAAGAGGAAGAGGAAGAGGAAGAGGAAGAGGAAGAGGAAGAGGAAGAGGAAGAGGAAGAGGAAGAGGAAGAGGAAGAGGAAGAGGAAGAGGAAGAGGAAGAGGAAGAGGAAGAGGGAGAGGGAGAGAGAGAGAGAGAGAGGTGGGTTGCTGCCAACTTGATGGATGCTGTAATATGTCACTGGCATTGATTTGCACAGAGGAGCAGAGCGGCAGGGCAGGGCAGAATTTACTGCCTGACACGACATGTTTTAAGCAGCTAAAAAAAAACAACAACAACAACAAAAACAAACAAAAAGAAGAGTGAAAGTTTTGCGCCTGCGAGAATGCAATGCCATTTACAACCGACAACTTACATTCGGAGCCACGGCGCTGGCAGCTTTACGCCCTAATGAATTCATTGCCTGCTGCCGGCTGTTGCATGCGGACTCCCCCCCACCACCGCCGCAGAAGAATGCCTGCGGCAAGCCTTGCAATTCGAAAACCCCACATACGGAGGGGAGAGTGCGGGCGCAAATTAATTGCATAAATTTCTTTATAAATTTCGTCCTCAACTGCGCCATAAACCCCGAGCGATAGCCTTCTGCTAATGAGGGGCGTGGCCTACATGCCGCATGTGTGTGCCATTGTGCTATATATTTAGTTATCAAGTTTCGCTATTTCGACGCTACGCCAGAGAATCGCAACGATTTAATCTAAAATGGCGTGAAAATTGCCAAAGTTTATGAGTTTTGGTGGGAGAAGTTTATATTGCTTTAGAATTATTAGCTAGAAATATGCTGAAGTTTGATTATGATTGTTAAGCGCTATCAAACTAATTTAGTGTTTATTTAAATGTGTTGCAAAATTTATCTAGGTTCAACTAAGTGTGTGAAGGCAGTATTGCACAACGTCGTTAGAAATGAAAGTGTAATTCAAAGCCCTCATTTATTTGTAGTCCTTGCTGCTCGCTCTACATCTCAATGCGGTACTTAATTGCAAACATGCTGGAAAATGTAAATTTCACTAGGATTGCCAGCAGCCAGTGTTGCAAAATACAATGCTTAATAAATGACAACAACAATTTTCGCCTGCTCGCCGACGCGTCTGGATAAAACTTTTAATTTTTGCATTTAAATTGCAACTAATTTGGCGCACTTCAGCGTCGCGACTGCTAAATTCCATTTCAAATGCAGGCAATGAACACGACCAGGGGCGATTGGGGGCGGGGGGCTGGGGGCTGTGGGGGCTCCGGGGCATGGGTGCAGGCTATACGGCGGGGTGGAATGGATTATGTAGTACAAACAATTTGCGTCAATGAAAGTGTCGAGTGGGCGGCCTGCAGCAGTCTGTGCACTGGACAGGATTGGGGGACTGGGGCCACAGAACTACGCTTCTGCTTTGGATGTTTGCCAGTTTGTTTATTTTATTTGGTGTTACAGCATCCCCCATCGACACAACAGTTCCCCTCTGCCGAGTGTTTAATGTGCCGCGTGGTAGTTTCCACAATTTAAAAGGGAATTATTCATGCAATTTGTGTGTGTGTGTGAGAGAGAGAGAGAGATAGAGAGGGAGATATCCAAGTATCGGTAGTCGAAAACAGTCGTAATAATTAAGAGCGGGAACTACCTATCTTTTACAGGCATCCCACTCCTTTACTCCACACCCTGCCCATTTATCTAACGTTGCGAGCTATGTCTGACAGGACTCTGTTTGCCTCTCTCGCTCTCTTTCTCTGGCGCGTGTGGCAGCAAGGACACTTTGCCAAATGAAACTGCAGCATCTCTCACATGTGCACATATAGACACACACACACATAAACATGCTTGCCTGTGTCTGCGTAAGTGTGGGGCATTAAAAAGACGCCCCGCTTTATGGCAGGCGACATTTTGTGGTTTATGCACACGTTCCACATGTGAGCAGCGAAGCAGATGCCACCTCATAGACAAGCACCCCCTCTCCGCACAGTCCTCGGTGCCTGCTCAGCCTAATGTAATCATTTTATGAATTATAAATGCACACACGTGCGCATTATGCACATCTACACACACACACACACACACACACACACACAGACAGGTAGGCAGTAAAAAAGAAAACGCATTAAATAAAATGTTTCGAGTTATTTAAATGCCCGGAAACTATTGAAAGTAAGAAGGACGACTAAAGAGCTGCTGCTGGGCAAGTTTGTAAAAGCCGTTAAGTGGGCTATCAAATAAACAGTGTTGAGAGCGCTTTACACAAAAATGTAATTAGTGTTGGAAAAGCCGGCATAAACCGCAAGCTTTCAAACCGAGCTGCCCCATCATATGAAGCTGTAACTCAAGACAGCAATTTAAGTGCTACTCGCGCGATGTCTTTGTATCTTTAAGATGCATCTTTTGCGAGCTGCTTAATGGATAGAAGAGTGTACTTGTATGCGTGGTAGTGCATGAAGTTTCCGTTTATATGAATAAATATGTGCATACATGCATACATGTGTGGTATATAGTTATTGCATGTCATGCATAGTCGTCTGCTAATAATTGAGAGCTCTCAGAACGTAGAGTTCTGCTGCTGTTTTCATATCGCAACTATATCTGGAATACTACATAGCTACAACCACCCGATGCATCACTTAATTAACATAAACGTATTTATGATTTGATTTGACTGCTTTTCATTTGCATGCGGTATCGTTAGCTAAACGCAACTAGGTTAAGTATGCCACACGTGCGAGACATGCCCACTTCGGAATGACGCCCTCGCCTCTTGTTGCACGCCCCCTGTGGCGCCTGACAATCAGTCAAAAATCAATTAAGTGCATTTGTCATTACGTTCTTCTTGACATGCTTTGGGCTCTCCCATTCAATGCAGTCCAATTCAATTCAAACCAAAGTCTGCTGATTGCGAATTGTGTCTCAGCAGTGTGTGTGTCTCGACTCGAGTACTGTGCACAACCACTGGCACACACGCCCATACACCACCACACACACATTCACACACATATCTCAATTGCAATTAGCACTAAGGCAAGTGAGTCGCTTCTCAATTGTTTGGCACATCCCGCAGCACTCTCCTCTCCTGCCAAATGGCAGGCTCGTTTACCCCCCCTCCCACTCATTACTGTAGTGCTGCCATCGATGCGCCAAGACAACAATTGTGAGCCTCATAGCCAAGTCACGAGCCACGAGTCACATGCCCAGGCCCATTCATGCACTGCCACAGCAGTCACAGTGTCAGCCAGCTGCACAGCCTCCCCCGTACCCACGCACCTCCCTCGAGCCAGGGCTCCTTTGGGCCTGCGTGCAATGTCAAAAAGCTTTTTAATGGAGATTATATTGTCTTAAGTGGCTGCACATCTCTCTCTCTCTCTGTCCCACCCACCCAGCATGCGCTGCCTAGCCACCCTGCGGGTCTGTGCGCAGACAAGCTGCAATTACAAACGTTAATGCGTGCACACACACACACACACAGCGTGAGTGAAGGGGGCTTATGTGTGTCTGTGTGTGTGTGTGGGTTGCTGTAACGCACACAGACTTGACTTTGCAACCGCCAAAGCATTTGGATGTGCTTTGCAATATTGCGAAGCAGAGGCAAGCGACCCGGCACCACAGAGCAGAGTAGATCAGACGGAAGGAAGGCTTCCTTGGGCACCCTTTCGATTTGGCTATGCCTTTGGCTTGCAACCTAGCCAAGCCCACAAATTATTATGTACACCTTTCACATGTTGGCAACATGTGATTGCATTTGGGGGAAAGTGAAAGCCAGCAACAACAACAACAGCAACAACAACAATAGCACAAAAGGCAAAGCCGATGCCAAAACCATTTTATATTTACTCTAGCTGCTATTGCTGCCCTTTTCCCCACTATGCTCGTGCTCTGTCTAGCATAATGCTTGTTGCTATTGTTGCTGTTGCTGTTGTTGTTGCTGTTATCCTTGTTGTTCACTACAACCGCCTGCTGCTGGCTTTTGTGCAAATGAATTCGTTTATTTTGTAAAATGTCAATTGCTGCTGGGCCACAGACGAGCTGCAGCAGCTGCTGCAATTGCGTCGAGCAAGGAGGTTTGTGGCATGAAGGTGGCAGAAGCAGCAATGGCAGCTTGTGAATGATTTTGTGCCACATGCAGCAGCAGCAGCACAAGCAGCAACTTGTTTGACACTTGCCGCAAACGAGAGCCAGCTACTGTGTGTGCGGATGTGAGTGACAAAGAGCGACTCACATGCCCATAGAGCGACAGAGAGAGAGCGAGAGAGAGAGAGAGACAAGAACTAGGCAACTGCTGCACTTTGCGCTTAATGAAATTCCCAATGACGTGCATAACATGGCGTATGCGTAACGTTGTTATGTAAGCGACACGCTCGAAACACAATTGATTAGACATAAGCATTAGTTAAAGTGAATGTGACTCAGAGCATAATTATACCATTAGAAGAGTTCCTGGGCTAGTATTTAGTGAGGGTTGAGAATGTGCAAATGCAATAGACAATATGCAGAGGGTAATTAGGTTATTCAATAGGAATTAGCTCTAGCTATGCAATGATGTTTAATTAAATATTTACTACTATTTTCTAGCAATATTTAACATATAAAACAAATGGTTAAATACAAATATTTCAACTTATTTCATTTCGCTTCAGCCATGAACTTTGCTTATTGATGTGAACTTTAATGTCCACATCACAGTGCTCATATATTACAGGGTATACTGCATGCAAATTATATGAAATTGGTAGCCATACGTCATGGGAGATGCGTCAGCAAAATACGTGGAAAAAGAACATTTCGTGGAAAAAATGACGAAAAATCCTCATTAAACGTCCTGCATGAAGGGAAATTAATTAACGAAATAATGTGAAAGTTGAGCCATTAACGTGTTAAGAGAGTTAACGGTTGGAAAATGTCGAAAATGCGTTTGCGGCAACAGGGAATTGAGAAATTCGTATTGGGAAATGAGAATGCAAATGGCTCGATTTTCATTTTTATTTATTTTTGCTCCATTAAGTGGGATTCCGTGTGGTCAAATTGATTTTTCCCTGACGTTCGCTTCGGGGTGAATAATTCAATAAGCGCTTAAGTGACGCGCCTCTCCAGCTCGGCGAACACAAATATTGCAGTTGAATTTGTGGGCGCCAAAATGCTGGGCAACATTTTCCGGCAGTGAAAAGCTGAAACAACTATTTTACAGCTAGAAAATTACAACTTTTCATTGCCTCGCAGCAGCATTTGCAGTAGCAGCTTTCGGATAATAGAAAATGCCAACTGCGGCGTCGAGGGGGCGCCAGACAGTCAACAGCAAAGGGGCGAAAGCGTCGGTGGCGTCGACGGGGCGGGGTGCGGTAGAGGGGTCCTGTATAAAGCGTTATGCAAGTAAACTCCGAGGAAAGTGTAAACTTTCATTGCCTGACTGCCGTTATTAATTATAATTTGAAATTCTATAAATTTACAACAATTGCCAGCAGCAGCAGACGGAGCAGGAGGAGCAGCAGGAGCAGGAGGAGCAGTAACAGTAGCTACAACAACAGCAAGACAAATACAAATATAGCTTTTTGCAACAAGCGTCAACATTTCGCCCACTCAAGTTTCCAAGCTTCTGGTTACCATGCCACACCCAATCCCATCCCCAACCACCCAAACCACCCAACCCACCCAACTACCCCATCCCATCCAGCACGCCCGTCGCCAGCAGACCCAATTCCTTTGGCTCATATTGCAAAATGTTATTTTTGAGCACAAAAACTAAACACAAAATACACTCAACACTCGCAGCAGCACACACAAACACGCACACATTTTAGAGTGGTGCGCGTGTTGGGTTTATGCGTTGCTGCTCGACTCCTGCGATACGTAAAGCATTGCCATTAAAGCTATTTTTGCAAAAGTTGGCAGTCCGTCCGCTCTGCAGTGCAACTTGAGCGAACAGACTGACAGCATTTAGATGGAAAACTTTGCTAATTTAATACTTCTGCGCTGTCTGTCCATTGTAGATCTTAATCACGACTAGCTGCTACTCCATCTGAGGCACTTTCAGAAATTGGCATCAGCTCTAGCATTCCACAAAGCCTGCATAATCCACTTGCCAATTCGGCAGGCTTTGTAAAGATTTATCGATGACAAACTCCATCAGCTTATACACGATATATGTACGCATAAACGTAACTTCAATTAGTTTTATTTTTGCGCTTTACAGCCACGTCGAGCACACCCGCACACAAACACATACATATTGCATGATTCAGCCGACGGCTGACAGAATTAGTATTGCATGGCAAGGATAGCACACAAAATGTTGCAGCAGCAGCTGTTGCTGTTGTTGCTGTTGTTGCTGCTGTTGTTGCAGTTGCAGCATTTGGGCAATAATAACATTTTGCGTGCTTGCATGCAATTGCTTTCAGTCTGCTTTTCACCTGCTTCTTCTTCTACTTTTTTAGTTATTATTATTATTGTATTTTTCGTTTCCTTCTTTCCTCTGTGCATTAGATATTTATGAAAAGCATGAAAATTTACTGACAACAACCGTTGGCGTTTCACTGATTTGGTCTGTGGAGTAGGACTGCACAAGCTCTTCGTCATGCCCTGTAAGGCAGACGTAACACGTTTAATAAGTAAATGCGATTAACTAAATTAACATTTTTATTATTATTGTATAATAATAGCTACTGTAAATATAACAGTGCTCATACTATATTATCTAGCATTCGTCTATTCTATACTAGTTCCTTTCTCTCTTTTCATCACATGCTGCTACACGTCGTTCAACTAATATGCCTTGCCAAAGCGCATGTAGCGCACACGCAGACACGCAAAATAATAGAAATGATATTTGAAATTAGAAATTGCATTACATTGCTAGAGCATGAATAATATGTTTGCAAGTATGGAATATGGGGCGGTAGGCAAGACACTCGAGGCTAGAAGCTACTCTAGCTAGGCATTATAATTGCTATACATACTATATTATCAATATATAATGTATTTATGTGTATAAATGTTGTCTTGTTATTGTTATGAATATATATTTTAAGTTTGTTGTTCTATATTGAATGTAGGTTATGGTTAGGAATAATGGCCGCACCAGTATGAGAATATGCTGGAATATGTATATCTATATAAGCTGCTATATACAGATATTCCCTCTTCAACTATTAGATTATATACATATATATTGGTACTATATTACAAGAGCATTTGACACATGGTTCGTTTCACTTACCTCCGACACTGGAACCGTTTTGCTGTGAGTAGAGATTCTGTTGAGCCGTCTGTGGCTGTGGTGGATACAGTTGGGGGCCCTGGGGCGGTGGCGGACCGGCACGTGTTGCGCCCGGCGGCACCGCCAGCACGGGGGCGGGACTAACCAGACGCATGGGTGTACCGGTGCGGGGTCCCATCACAAGCGAGCCACTCTGATCGAAGTAGGCCGGTATGACCTTGAGGAGTTATCGATTGGAGTGTCGATTTCGATATTTTATACAAATATTTGTACAGGGTTAGCATTTGATATTGGTATTCGATTTGTATTTTGAGGTTATGAAGCATTTGATTTTGTTTTTGTTTATTTTATGTAGAAAAAGAAAAGAAGAGAGAAAAATACAACGTTTTAGGTCAAGTCGTAGGTTAACTATACAAGTATATAAATACATATGTATATGCATATATACATATAGTTAGGGCATGTATATGTATATCGTATGTGCTGTATATTAAACGTTAATTGCGATCAATGTGTACAAACAATTTACACAAAACTTTACAGAATGCCCCGCGGTACGCGCGCTCTATATACACAATGATTGACCCCCTTTGTTCCTCTATTTTGCTCACCTGATAGGGCTGATTCTCGGCACCCTGCTGCGAGGGTGTCAGAGGCCGGCGCGGCTGTGTGCTCTGCTGCGGTATCAGATTGCCCGGATACATGCCCCATGGCGCGACATTGTAATACGGTGGCATTTGAGCCGCGGCAATCATGCCCAGATACGGTGTCGCCTCCTGTCCGGGATTGATGACATACGGGGCCGCTTGCTGTGCGGCATATGCTGCATTCTGTTGCGCCAAAAACTGCTGAGAAGCGGCGGCCATTTGCATCTGTTGCTGTTGCTGTTGCTGCGATGCCTGCATTGTGCCATTGGGTGCACCAGGTGGTGTAGCGCCGGCTGCAGCCGCTGCACTTGCTGCCGATGTGGCTGCAGCGGCCGCAGCCGCTAAGCCCGGATTCTGTGAGCGAAAGAGCTGCTGCAAAAGAACGAAATAAGATATTTTGTTGAAAATTTCACATAAATGAGATTTCTATAACACGTGAAATTTTGTAAATACTGTTTGTTTGTGTTGGTAAAGTTAACCAGGGCTCCAGACATATAATCCTGGACTACTACAGATTTCTAGAATAAATGCCAGCCTACCATTAGTATCTTACTCTATATAATATACGACTCATCTCTCTCTTTCTCTCTATCTCTCTCACTCTCTTTTCCTTTTTTGTGAAATTAATATTTTACAGTTCCTTCGTAAAGTTACAAAGTTCAATTGGTCTACAATTTCATTTTTTGTTAACCGCTGAACCTCGAATATTTAAAAATTGGTTTACTTTACCCAGAGCTTTTGCTTTTGCCTTTGTTTTTTCTTTGGCCAATTTACATACTCGAAGACCATTTTCCACCCATTCCCTTTGGCTTCGAGTTCCCCAATGTCAATGTTTTCCTTTTTTCATTTCTGCTCCGAATCTGTGTGGAATTATAAAGCGCAGCAGTAGCATTCGCTTCATATTACACGTCCTACAATATCTAACAGTTTTTGACTCTAATAAGCATGCCGGCAGCAAAGGCAGCTGCTGCTGCTCGTGTTCGTGTTGTTCTAGCAGTGGAAACAAGATCAAGTGTTTTCAATTGGAAAATTAAATCAAATTCAATCAAATCAGCATGTGTTATCCACACACACACACACACGCACTGGTTACAGGATACTTTTACATAACGAGCCAGCAGGAGAAGTTACGTGCAGGAGGGAGAAACGGAGAGAGAGACAGAGAGAGAGAGAGAGAGAGAGAGAGAGAGCGGAGATAAAACAACATAGCAACGCATGACTGACGGCTTTTCTCTCTTCTTTTCACTTTGTTTTTTTTTTTTTCAGTGTTGTCATATCATTTCCAGCAGCAACAGCAACTGAAAACCCACTCGTGGCTTAAAGAGGCATACAAATTGTGTGCGTAAAAGGTGGAAAAAAGCAGCAGCCCACGCCTGAGTGTGTGTGTGTGTGTGTGTGAATATTGAGCGTGGTGTACAGTGGCTTTAAGTGGGAATATTTAAATTGGAGCAGCGCCACTGCGATTGCCACTTGACAAGTTGGCATGCCCAATAGCCGAGTGCACTTCAAATCGATGGCTAGATAAAAACGAAGCGAAAAATTCAGTTGCATGCTTCAAGCGTGCACAGCAGACTGTACTGTAAAGAACAGTTATGCTACAGCAAGTGAAACGCCAGTTGGACTGTGGCATTCACAGGACTCGAACAAATATCAGCTGCTTTAAAAATTCATAAGATCAATTTCAACATTTGGCATTACGACTACCTTCAGATGCTCGGCAATAACCTCGCAAAGTAGCACTCTTAGCCATTTCGGGCACTGGGGAGTCCTGTCAATTGTTTACATGCGAGCATTTTGTGAATTGAGGTAAGACAACGAGCAGACTACGTACAACAATTTGTTGTAAGCAACACAAGGCGCAGCGGGGAGCAGGTGCTGTAAGCTACAACAACAACAACAACAACAGTGGCAGCAACAACAAATGACCAGCGAAAAGTAAGAGAAACATGAAATCAATGTGAATTATTGATGAATGGCGCAGTGGCAGACGCAGAATAAAAACGAATATTAGAGCAAGAACGAAACGAAACTTGGCAAAAGATTACCAAAGCTGAAATAATAATACACACTCACCAACACACACACACACAGACACACTTCAACAGTGAAGCACGCAGCGATAAAAATCAAATATCATGTTGCATACTTGCAGGCGCGTGACGCGAAACTCTCTTCCGTGGCATAAAATAATCATCAGAGTCTAAAGGAACGCTGAAATCTTAACTGCGAACCTCCTTTGGCTTCCTTATGCTACAATCTCTCTGCACTTCGGCTTCATTATTAAAAAAAAAAGGAAAACAACAGCAATAGCAACAACAATGCGAAAAGGCCAAGGGAAAGGCAAGTAAAAATATGATGTAATTTCATGCGCATTGCTTTCGATTCCAGCGTTGCCAAGTGACGTAAATTGTCAGCACTCTGGCAACGCCTCACGCTCAGTTCTCATGCTATTGTTGCGCATAACAACTGCTGTCACAGTCCCGCCGCCGCACAGTGTGATCGGCCACATAATGGTTGATTATGTGAAGCTGCTCTGCCCCGCTCTCGCCCGACTTCTCAACTAATGTCGCTCACATATTACCCGCACTTCTCCCCAGCCAACCCCCGCTACCTCTACCTCAATCTCGTGATTTATGCAAATGGTCGTCCAGTGCGTAATTTACAATGCACAAACACATCACGAAACGCATCACGTTTATCGGGCTGCGAGAGCATTATGTGGAGTCTTCTATACGTTAGCAGTCGTACAGTGGCATCCAAATAATTTGGCGCACTCCCCCTGTCAAAGGGCCAGCTTGATTGCTTGTTTAGCTGAAGCAATCCTGCTTAGGTGTATTTCTTATAAATGGGATATATAATTCTTAAATATATAGTATATTAATTTGTCATCTATAATTTCGTGTTGCATTACGCACAGAGGAAGCCGAGGTAGGTCTTAGTTTTTCAGAGAAATATCAACAAGTTTTTTTCTGTTTTCTGTTTGCTTTTTATTCGCGTGGCTGCCTTAGCATGCCCTTGAAAATTATTAACCGCCCTGGCTAGTCCGCCCTAGTTGGATATTTTTATTTCATTTCATTTGCGCATTACATTACATTCGCCCAGTTGCGAGCGGGTCTTGACTTAATAAGCTCCCAGGTGTACAATTTTCAGCAGGTCGCTCGACTCGTAATGGAAATTATAGCTGATGTCATACACAGGGGAGCTCTCTCTCCCTCTCAGTGCCCCGCCCACTGCAACCCTTAACATTTTGCTACCCAGTTTTACTTGTTGCAAGTGGGTCGCAACAACAACAACAGCAACAAAACTTTGGAGTCTCTTAATGTTGTTTTTCTTTCTTTTTTTCTCTCTCTCTCTCTTTCTACTGTTTGCCTGAGTGGATTAGTTGCTGTTGTTGTTGTTGCCCCAGGCGCAGCAGGTGGAGTGGGCGACAGCTAGTTGATTTATAATTATGGCACAGAGACGACAACGACGACTACAACGAAACCAACTCCAATTCCGGCTACGACTGGCAATACAACTACAACAACAGCCGTTTCCATTTCCATTTCCATTTCCCTTCCAAAGTTTCAAGTGTTCCACAAAAAGTTCGCTCAGCCGTATTTTATTGCTTTCCTTTTGCCTAATTGACACAATTTTCTTTACGCATTTTCATAACAGATGAGGTTATGTTAGAACTTTTATTGATTTACTTAATAATTTTGCCATTGAAATTCTCAATTGAAAAGATTAAAGGTAATTTTTGTTATACACTATACTATACTTTTTGATAGGGAGAGTCGAGCAAAGTTAAAGAACTCTAACCAAACATTTTGTGAGTCACGTTAACAGCGCAGTAAAAAATGTTGCCGTGCAAAAACGAAAAAAAATATGCTTTTCACACTCCGTGATTTTTGTTTGCCAGCGCAGGTTAGCCATGGGTGTGGCATTTAATTGAATTTCTGGCGCAAAGTTAATTCAATCGCCTGCGCCAGACGCTGCCTGAATTGCTTGCTGCTCCGCCCGCCCATTTGCTGTTTTTATTTTTCCAGTTAAGGCATTTAAGTTGCACTTCTAGCAAAATAAAGCACACAAATAGAAAAGGGAGAAACGGAGAGGGGGGAGAGAGAGAATGTGTATGTTTCGGAAGGACGCGGGGAAGAGCGAGCCCAACTAATTGACTTTCTAATAGTTGCACAAATAGTTTGCTGTGAGAATTTGCTGAGCATCATGTCGAGACAATCGAAAGTTTTTTTTTCTTTTTTTTTTTTGCACACAAATCTTAACGTGCAACTTTTTCGTGACGCTTCCCGAAAATATTTGGGCGCAACTTCTGGCAGCCGCTTCCGTATTCGAATACGCTCCGTCGCCCTCGCACACCCCGCTGACACTTGCCATGTTGTTTGTTACGGCAAATAGTTTTAATGGGCGGCGGTTTTTAACGCCAACTTTTCCGGACTCGGCGTGAAGACGACTTCTGACACAGGCACACACACACACACACACGCAGAGTCTCAGTTTGTAGGGAATGAGCGAGATGGAGGAGAGAGGAGTGGGTCCACTGCTCTCCTACTCTGACTTAAGTGTGGCAACTCCTCCCTGGCAATTTGCAAGCCAATTAAATTTGACTGCTTTTTCGCTGGCAATATTTGTAACAAAGCTAAAGCAACTGCATAAATAAACACATTCAGCTGTGCCACGCCCCAAACCAACCAGCGCCCTTCTCCCAACTCCAACCGCTACTTTGTAATTTCGTGATTGCGCATTTATGGCTTCATTTAGAGCATTTTTATGTGCTGCTTCCCGTTCCCACAGGCATCTTTCTTTCTTTCTTTTGTGAGGATTTTTGGGGGCAGTGGCAGTGGCAGTGGCAGGGGCGGGAGCGAAAGATGGGTAGCAGCATCTTTTTCGGGTAATTTGCAGCGTCCTTTGAACCCGTGCTTATCGCACTCTCGGCTACCCACAGCGTCGGCCATATTTTACTTAAATGTCCTGTTCATGTAAATGATGTGGTTGCCTCGCCTTTGCTTTTCCTCTCCCCACCTGCCGCTTTCAATTTCTATAGTCCGTATATCAAATGGGTATTTTCATACCGCACACACACACACACACACACACAGTCAGACAGATTGAGTAAGGGAAATTAAGGTCACATTTACTTAACGCTCTCTCAATTTCTGTTTCGCTCTGCCTCAGCACTCATTAAATAAGTCAACACACGCAACGGGTAAACAATAAAGAAAACGAGTGAAAATGTGAAAAAACTGCGTAATTTCATTAATACAAAATAATAAATAAATAAACTGCAGCAAGGAAAACAGACGTAGCACGAAATATTGGTACTCGCTCAAAAGTTCCCTCGACTGTAATTGCTGAAACGCTTCGGCAGTTTAAATCAATTATATGTAGAGCGCAGACTCTCTTCGAATGGTTCATTAAATTTTCAAGTGCTCGCAAAAAGTTCTTATTTACAGATGAACTGAATGACTCCCTCTCCACGATGTGCTGAAATTAGCTACAAGAGAGTTGGAGAGCTACGCAGTTAAATAAATGAACTTAATATACGAGTAGACACTGACTAAGCAAGTTTTAATATTATTTTACGAAAAATTGATTATTATAGAAACTGATGATGGTCTGAAGTTAGTAGGATTTGTGCTCGAGCTCCGTTTGACTGAACTGAACTGAAACTAGTTCATTGGAACTGTTACTGAATCAGTTTTGAGTCTTTCGTCTTGCTCAAGTGCACTATGTTGGTTGTTTTTCAACTCTTTAATTAAATTTTCCGTTTTATTTCATTTGCTCAGCTGCACAATAGCAAATCTCTCTCTCTCGCTCTCACACTTCAGTTAGCCATCCTTTGGAGCACTTGACCAAGTTTGGAGTGGCCCCACTCGTCGGTGACTCGGCAGCTACTTGAGTTGCGCTTTAATTAAATATCAATTACGCAGTCAGCTAAACTCTCCGATGCCAGCTGAAAAGCAATCAATTAAGTATGCTTAGTTCTGTCCACTCAGCCATCCCTTGGCCCGCCCCCTCACTATTTGTCTGCTGTCTATCAATTCGAATAAAAAGGCGAGAGTGCAGTGCAAATATTTATTGTCGACGCCAAGGCGCAGGCAAATTGATTGTGCCCCAGCCCAGCTAACCACTCCTCCTCCACCCAGTGCCCTTCAGGCAATCCGTTAACGAACGACACATGGCGACAGCAAACATTGGACAGTGGACAGTGGACAGTGGGACACGTGGATGATGGGAGTGGGCGAGGTGGAGTGGTTGATTGCAGAAACGACTTGTAAACAAAATTAATGCCACAAAACAACAAGCATTAGCGCACTTTTGCTGCCGCATTGCGTGGCTCATTAGGCTTGGGGCCTGGGGCCTGAGGCTTTCAGAAGACCAAAGCCGAACTCTGAACCACCAAACCACTCAATGCTCGGCATTAAAGCGAATTACTTAATGACCCCACGCGTGTGCTTTTGATGCCAACTTTTAGGCGCTGCCACACCCACACACCCACACACCCACACACACGTGCACAGGCAAACACACCAATAGGGGAGGTCAGCTTTCTTTAATTTCAGTTTGGGCTCTTACTTGGCCCGCTTTATGGCGCTGTGCGTGATTGCTGTTTGTATATTGCTTTTTAATTTTGCTCGTTACTTCGACGTTGAGCCAAGCAAATGACTCATGCGAGAGAGAGAGAGAGAGAGAGAGAGAGAGAGAAACAGGAAGATCGAGAGCAAGACTGCTGAGTGCTGAGACTTTGGCTTTAACTCCTGCATTTGTATGGCTTGCGATTGCTCTATTCACGCCTCTGCTTTGGCACATATTTCATAACTCGGGCGCCATTTGCTGTTCACTCGAAACTTTTAACAACTTTCTGACAAAGTCATGTTTTTTACAGTCTTTCGCATTTTAGTGCACATGACTCGTAAACTTAAGGCAACAGTCCACTATATTACGTGTTGCAGCACTAGGTAAACACATTTCTCACCTATTTTTGGTATGTTATGCAGGTGAACTTGCAGGTGCTCAGATAAAGATTTTTAAGCAATCGACAAATATTTACAAATATATTTGCTATGAAAAGAAGTTTGCCTTTCCGTTTTAAAGCTCTAATAAATAAAATAATATGTATATAAATAATATGTAGTTAAACTAGTAACTAGTTCACTTTGAATTTATGCCCATGCTGCTGCCACACATAATTAGTTAACCAAGTGGCACACGCCTCGCCAATGGTTAACCAGCTGCAGCAGCTGCTGCAATTAGCTGACTGCCTGGGCCTGTTTGGAGGCCAATTCGAAATGCCACCGCACTAAACAAGCCACTAGAAGGGCCGCTAAATGGCCAGAGCAAGCGCACATAAACCACACAGTCAAAGCGGGGCAGTCGGGCGGGTTGGCGGTCATATGAGGCGTACAAGTTTGCGGGCATGATTTCATTTAAAAATTTGTGTGTGGCTCCTTTTATATTTTAATGTTGCCTAGCATGTTACGAAGGGCCGCAGCAAATGGCAGGAGACGGCGCGTCGCACAGACAAAATGCCGGCGTATGGCGCACGCGAGTTGCACCCACTGTTGCCGCTGCTCTATGCTACTTATTGTGTAGTAAACGCGCGCACACACACACACACACACACGGTTTGCAATCTAAAGAGTCGTGCATTAAAAATGTATGGCACAAAATGGTTGCCTACTTTTGCGGGCAAACGCAGCTACACACACGCACACACACACACATACTGGCCGCCCCTCTTGGCCAGGCAGAACGTTGACAACTAAAGGAAACGTGTCGGCTGCGCCTGTCGCTCGTCGTCGTTGTTGTTGTTGTTGTTGCCTTTTGTTTGTCGCTGAAGAAATCAGGTTATCGATTTTTGCCGCTTTGCGCATTTGCTGCTGTTTGTTTAGCACTAAACACACACACAGTCGCACACCGGAGGGGCACATAAAAAAAAATACACATAAAATGTTGTAGGCAGCTGCCATGTCCTTGGCACAAGGACCTTCTTAAAGCCGAGAGCTTAGCGAACGGTTGGCCAAATTGAAAACTGTCAACGTCCTCGGCATCGTCCTTATATGCAAATTGTCCCTCTAACAATCATCGCCCGCACCCGCACCCGCACCCGCCTGTCACTCACACTGTGACAGATTGTCTCAGTCTTAGCCTCCGTCCTCAGTCCTCAGGCACAGTTCGAGCATTTAATTTGCTTAGAGTAACTAATTTACAAGCAATTAGTAAGTACAGTTAAGCTCCTGCTCAAACGGCAGCTGATATGCAACTGGATTTGTCACTATTAAATTTCAGTTCCTTTTGAACACCAAATTGATATTGATATCGCAATATTATAATAAATTGACTCTCAGTTGTGGCAGCAGCTAAGCAGGTGGAGCAAAGCGGTCAATTGGTCAATTGTAAAGCAATCGAAATGTCCGGGTCAGCTGTTGAGGAGGAGGGATATTTGGAAGTGGCAAAGCCATTTAATTGGAAGCAAAGAAATTGATATTCCTTTTGTAATTCATAGTTTTGAATATAATTGCAAATAATAATTACACTACATAATTGCTGATATTGAGACAGATCAAGTGAATTTACTGTTTCCGGCTAGTTTCTACTGCAACATTTTCGCAAGTTTTGCTTGCTTTAAATTTGTTGAATTTGAACTTGAGGGCAAACAGGAATTTTCCCAAGTAGTCGCACAGATTGGTCCTTTCTGCTTTGACTTCACTGTTTGCTTCCCAATTACGTACGGTGCGCCTCTCCTTCCGTCTCTCCCCGCCACGCACTCACACTCAGGGCAATCAAATCAAACAAATTGTTGACTAAATTCCAGAGAAATAAATAAATAAAAAGCAGCCCAGACCATTAAATCAAGCACACGCACAGTTGGCTGCGGACATCGGCCCCAATGCCCCCACCCTCTCCCTCCCTAGCTGCACCACCTCTGGCTGGGCCATTACCCACCCAACCTACTCTGGAATTACCATAACTAAATGCAAAACAGGGTCTGTGTGTGTGTATGGAGGGGGCGTGGCAGTAGCGACACTGACTAAATAGTGGCCGTAAAAAATATATATACATATATATGTATATATATATGAATAAAATTATATGTATGTACATACATATATATTTGGAAATAGAAAAGGCGCTTAGTTGCTAAATAAATAAATTGTTAATATATGCAACAGCGAAAGCCAAATCAAAAATAGAAATAATAACAACAATTGTTACCTGTGTTGAAATTTGGCTATAAATCAGAATTCTGGCGGGCAAAGTAAAAGTTTCGCGTGACAAAAATCAACTAATGTGGTTAATAAAATGCCCACCAACGCCGCCCTCCCACTTTCAGGCCAAAAGAATAAAACACAACAGCAACAAAAAAAACAAAAAAAAGCCTGCAAAGTGCGAGCGTTCAGCTGCTGCTGCTGCTGCTGGGTGGTTGGGCGGTGGGTGAAGTTGCGCGTTGGGGCGTGTTGCAAGTTTATGAAAAGTTAAACAGAACTTAAGCAACAAACGAGGCAGCCAAATGCTGAGAGGTGGTCGAGAGGAGACGGGAGAGGCAACTGTTTTGCGGTGTTGATGTAAATCACTTTCAGCGCTTGCCGCTCAACTTTTTCTCCAACACCACCGACACCACCACCACCACCACCACCACCACGCCGCAATCCTGCCGGCTGCCTGCCTTACGAAATTTATGCAAATGTGTTGGTTGTTCTCATTGTTGACTAGCCCGCCCCTAGGTGGCTGTTGCTGTTGATGTTACAGCGCCACCTGGCGCTGGCAATTGTCGTTGACATTTTCACCTGCTTTTTGGCACTATTTAGCTCACTTTTCACTTCTCGCCGGCAACTTTTTGAGCTGGTTAAATTGTTTTTAATATATTTCCGCAGCAGAGTAAGGGCTAGGGGTCAGGGGTCAGGGGTGAGGGGCAGTGATTGGCAGCAGAGACTGTTTAGTGTTTAGTCGAGCTCAGTTCAGCATGTTCTCTGTGTTGATTTATGTAGCGACGCCTTTGATAAGTTTCTGACATTTATAGCCGCCTGGGGACGGGGGCGTTAGGGCCTTGAAACTTACGTGAGAGATAGTTAGCGGCACACTGCGCAGATATCGTGACAGCTAATCGATGAATATTGAAATGCTTTCTAGTTAGTTTTATGACTGCCAGTTGACAGGCGGGCGCCCAATAGGCGTGGCAGCTGGGCTTGAACTTCGCTGTGATTGTGTCGTAAAGCTCGCGCCTACAGATATGATGATGACGTACGCTTGAGGTGCGCACGCAATGGGAAATGAAACCGAATTAATTCACTCGGTTAAAGTTGTTTGTGCTTCGAATAGAAATGTCACCTTAGAGGATAGGCCTGGTGCAAAGGGTATTTATATATATTTATATATATATATTTATACATCTATTACGGAGGAAAAGGAAAAGCTAGAGTGCTGCATAGAGAGTTAATAGGCACACAATTGAATAGTAAATTTAGTTTTTTCATTGAAATAATATGTATCGAATATATTTGTATATATATCTGAATATTTAGTGAATTTTCATTATTACATTCCATTAGAATAAATACATTTTATCGCTGTAATCAATTTGTTGCTTTAAATTTGATATCATTTCATTTGATTTTTTCCTGGGAATTGCAATCTAACATTTTAAATGCATACCACATATTATTAGGGACGGCGGGTGATTCCGACCACTAGCACTTAAAAATCCCATTCCAGAAATCGGTCATATATAGCAGTTATACGAGGAGTACATGTGATATATGCCATTTGTAATCTGGCGGATGGCGCAAAATGTTGCTGGAAATTATAGCGAGTGAATGTCATAAACTTTGATTTCCTGCCGCGTCGGAATAGAACGACACGAAAAATGGCGGCCACAGCAGTTAGAGTTGCAGTTATAACGGTTAAGCCCGGTTCTAGCCACAATTTTTATGTCTGCCTAACACGCACGATTCGCATGAGCATGAGCAGCGGACCGCGGGCGGGGGAAGGACGTCCAAATGGCTGTCTAAATCGACTGCGACTACTATTTAATTTATAAAATGCCCACACACACACGAACACACACACACAAAACACATTTCACGTTCACTGGAATGAATGAAAAACAAAAATGGCAAAGGAAATCTATTTTTTATGGCTCGCTTTAGTTAGAGCTTGAAAAATGATGCAAAATGCGAGAAATAAAATTCCGACTGCAATAACTACAAAAAAAATGGGAGGCATAAAAATATCTATTAAATGCCTGACGGTGGCACATGATGGAATTTTCATGTTTTTCGAATAGTCCGTTGTCCGACAAAACAATGCAAAGGGGCTCGAATATACCAAACATCAGCCAAAACTTCACACTCTCTGCTGCCCACTAGTCCGGCCTACTCTACATATTTTTTATTTCCATATATGAGTATACTTTTTTCCAATAGAATATTCATTTATATCTATCTGTGTGGGATTTTACAGGCCAGAAGCTGCAAAGCTTGTTACATTTCATATTTATCTACAATATGCATGGCATTGCGGAATTCCAGGTTTACAGTTATGCAAACTCAACCATTTAACAGTACTTACAATTTGTATATATACGTGTTTTTTGTGTGTCGGGAAATGAACTTACCTAGAATGAGAAAAACAGAAAAATTGGGGGTTACTAATAGAGTGAAAGAAATTTTTCAATAACTTTAATATACAATAGGTGGATAACAACTAAGTATAAAATAAATAATTAATTAATTAATTTATGTACACAAACTGAAAATATAATATTGATAAAATATTATAATAATTAAATATAATAATAAATAAATATTTGTATGCAGCTGAACATAATGATAATCTCAAGCAGATGTATATCAAATTGTTGATATATGCATATATTTCAGTCTCTGCCAGCAAATTCCCTCAAAGACTGCAGCCACAGGCATACAACAAATTTGTGGCACAAAGACAACAAATTTTCGGCTAACAAATGTTGTGCATGTGTGTGTGTGTGTGTGTGTGCGTCTCTGTTGTGTAAAAGTTGCAGCTGAGAGCAAACAACAAGAAGTAGAATAGAAACAGAGATCAAAAGTCTTGCTGACGATTGTTGTCTGTGTGTTGCAGAGTTCATATACATTTGACACCTATTAGCACCTTACACACCCACACACACTCAAATAGATTAACTTGCTCGATTTCCAACTGTTTAGCCAAGCATGATATTGTGCATACGCCGCGTATGCCGCAACGCATTGCAATTAATACACGTCGCTTATTAGCTGAGTTGAGTTCATAATTTGCCATGTTTGCTTTTGTTTAATATTTAATAATTATATTTTCACGCTAATGTTTATTGTTGTTGAAGTCAACGAACCGCATTAAGCTCGTTGTGAAAGTAGGAAATTTATATATTTTGAGTTTTTTTTTTTCTATTATATGTAATTAAAATAATTATTGTAATGATTATTCATTTAATTTGATTTATTGATAAGTCTAGCAGTTACACTCATGACGAACCGCCCCTGTTATGCATGGGTCATAATCATATGCAGCCCACGGCTTAGATGGCCCAAATGTAATCAACACTAATACATGCACAGACCACATGGACAAAGCTTTAGCCTTCCTTTGCATATGTGGGAGTGGGTGTGCGTGTGTGTGTGTGTGTGGGTGTGTGGCATAGGCCGCAGCGTAATCAAAACTTATGTCTCTGGTCAGCTAGGTTCAGGCTTTGGTCAACTCGTTCAATTTTAATGGTCAACAAAAGCAGCCAAAGGACATGGAGATTCCTCCTCTCATTCCGTCTCGTTCTAGCTTGCTGCTGTGTTGATAATAGTGTTAATTATGCGCCTGTCAATATGCCAAACGTTGCACAGCCTGAAATTTGTTGCATGCAGCAGCAGCGCAGACAGACAGACGCCGTTGCAGGCCCATGCAGGCCGCTCTCAAGAACCTCGTCCTGGCCAACAGCTCAACAGCTGCACACACTAATTGCAGTTTGTATCAAAACATTTCCGTATCAAATCAGAAGACCATGTCTATTCCTCCTCCATGATTTCACAAATTTTTGCAGCTGTTTGACCGTAGGCCACAAAACCCAACTCAAGAGCAGCAAAAGGCAAATGAACAATGAGCCAAAGAGGAGCTCGATGTGCATCAGTTTTTAATCAAAGCTCAAACTCGAGCAATTAATCTACACTGGAGGTTGATTGCACAGAGAGCCGAGATACAACAAGTCGGCCTGTTAAGAGCATTATAATTTGCATATCATTGCAGCTGAAATGCCTTGCAGGTTTTCTTTCCTATCCCGGCAATTTTCTATCGAATTTGATTTTCAGATCAAATTAAACGAAATGCAGAATAAATTATTGGCCCAAGGACAATTATTGAGAAGGCTATAATCAACGCAATCAGAAACAAATGGAAAGAGTTGTAAGAGAAACAGGAGTACGGTAGGAAGTTGACAATAATATCTGATGCGACCTGGTGAACGCATTAAAAAAGAAATAAAATAAAATCTTAAATGTGAAAGTAATTTACAGATGAAATAGCTTAAATTGGTTTGGAATTATTTCTTAAAAGAAACAGTTCAAAGAGAATAGGATATTCGGATAGATCTTCTATTGATTTAAGATTTTTGCTGCAAATTTTAAGCTTCATTATACAAAATAGTTGAGGCAATGATTTTCTCTGTATTGTTGAATATTTTACTGTTATAATTTACAGTCTTATTGTGCTCGGTCAACTGTTTAATTTATTTAATACAATTTTCAATAATATATAGCAGATATGCAAGCACGCACACATCTACACACACACACACATGTATGTGAATGGGCAACGAGTATATTAGGCTTTACTTTGTCGTAGTTGTTGTTGTTGTTGCTGCTACATACAGCCAAAACAGTCGCCATTTTGTTTTGTTTTCGATTATAAAATGCAATTTATGGCAGAGATGAGTTTATGCACAGATATGTAAATGGATAGTGCATGTGTGTGCGAAATGTATGTTTGGATTAATGTAAAATAAATTTCAAATTTGTTTGACCTATGGCATTTGGCAGCTGACACATGCGCCCAGACATAATATACTCGATGCATACATTTGCACAATTTCCCAAAATATAAATATATGAATATATACATATATATAGATATATTTATTTACAATTTTCGCACACTCTGACAAAAGCTCATTAAAAAGAACAGAAACTAGGAGAGGGTAACACAATTTGTTGCTAGTTTTGACAAATGCAATCGTATATGCGTTTATGCTAATTAAATATCAATGAAAATGCTCGCAAATTGCGCGCTAATGTAAAATGTAATTTAATTGCAATTAAAAAGCACAAAAACGCTCCAAATGGCAGCTGACATTGCGTGGTTGGGGCTGTTGCTTTTGTTTATATTGAAATGCGAATGCAGCATCACCTCAGGTCAAACAGCGATAAGCGCCAATTGTTGCGGTTGCACTGCTAATTGCATATGACAACAAATTGAGTCTGGCCGATAAGATTCACGTATTATGGATGAAGTTGATGCATAGAAAAATATAAATAATATACAATTTAAATATTGCCACTAAACTTTGTTTGCTCGCGTCTGATCACGTTCTGTTCCATTATTTATTTATTTTAGCAGAATTTATTATTGGCCAACTAGAATTTTTTCTTTATTTACATAGATATTTATTGAATGCTGAATTAAAACTTTAATAAGCCGGTCGCTATCTATTTCAGCTAAACTAAAAATGCAATCTCAGTGCATTTCACATCATTAACATTTTTGGCACGCAAATGCACCCACACACGCACACACACACAGACACACACATACACATAGAGTTACGGCTGAGCTTTGTTTTGCTTGCCGCCTAATTTACATGCAACGCGCAATGGCAAAATATTTATGCACAATTAAAGCAAGTAAAAGGGAAGGAATAAATTTACAGCAAAAGCACACACACACATACACACACACACACACTAAGCTGCTGCCCATTTAGCTGTGCTATAAAAAAATGCAAATGATATTTAAACCAAAATGTGAAACGAGCCAAAAAAAAGTAGAGGAAAACTGCACATGTGATTGCTAGTTTCCTCTTGCCCTTTACGGCACCCCTTGCACACACACACCACACACACACATACTCTTTTTCCTGATTCTGCCTTATTTCTTACAATGAGCCACATAGTTGACCCACATTTGCTCTCTGTTTCGCTCGCACTACCAACAAATATTTGCGACCGAGGTTGGCTCTCGTCTTCTTCCTCCTCCTCTTCTTCTTCTTGTTTTGCGGCGATTTCGCGTCAAGTCCCTGCTCTTAATGTGCATTAAACCCATGTGTTCCGTGTTATTGTTGTTATTATCCAGCGTGCTGTTTTCGCTGCTGTTGTTGTCGTTGCATTGCGCTAATTAAGTGGCTTTACATTTGCCCTGAAATCCTGCGGCTTGCATTTCTCCTTCCCCCTTTTTAAGCTTCACTCTGGGCTTTGTTATTTAGTCATGTCGTCTTTGTTTTTAGTATAATTATGGAATTTCTCTAGTTGTTAGCCGCGTGCTCTAAAGATTTCATAATTTCTTTTTGAATTTTTGCTGCCATTTTAATTGGTTTGGCATTAGGCCGAAGGACTGCATTTTTCTTTTAAACAAATTCTTAGTTTCATATATTTCAAATTTATTTTTATTGATTAATGAAAATTATTAATTAATATGAATCTTTTTTGTTTTTATTCTGTTAGACAGTTTCCTCTAATATTATTCATTTCCATTTCAAAGCAAATAATAAATATAAATTATTTTCTGACAGATTTTAGGATTATTTTTAGGATATATGCTATAAATAGGTTACCGCAGAGAAACCTTTACCATTTATTAAATGCAGCAAATCTTTAAAACTTTGCATCTTTTTTTGGGCACACAAATTAAATGCGCTGACAAATGGCGTAAATTAGTCGTTAAAATAAGAGCACACACACGCACGCACACTCACACACGCACGCATCCGATTTCTAAGGCTGCAGCAAAAACAGCAACAAATTTGCGAAATGTATTTTAATTGCAAATTTCATGGCTGTTGCCTTTGTTGTTGTTGTTTTTATAGCCAGCATTTGCATGCCAATTGCCAACAAATTAAAATAGACCAAGCCAAAAATGAAATTGCATCTAATGACAATTCACACACACACACACACACACATTCACAGAGTTGCACACATGACACACCTATATACCATGCATTTGGAAAATGTGCAAATTCTGAGACTAATGCTATAGCTCGATGAGCGGAGTTTTGTGTTAACAATGATTGAGAGTGAGAGAGAGAGAGAGAGAGAGAGCAACCTATGCTCGCACCGCTCCTATTGTTTGGCTTACAAATGAGCCACCGAAATCCGTTAAATTTTCGACGCATTGCTAAACTAACGAGCGACATTGTTTAATGATGACAATCATTAGATGCGATAATGCAAATGAAGTCAGCTGGATATGCCAGACATAACGCACAGAGAGCGAAAGCTGCCTGCTGCAGGAGAGAAAGAGGTAGAGCTTAGAGAGAGAGATAGGGAGAGTCAACCATAGGGTCTTCTGTTTATTGCAATTGCGCACCACAAGAAACCTAAAAGAAAATACTGCACAAAATTTGCATGCGAATGATACATGATGGCCATCTAACAACAACAAAAGCGTGGCTACACCAGACGCATGACGGCTACAGCTGCAATTTTTCACAGCACACTGGTGTGACATTAATTTATCATCATTCAAATATTTCCCTATGGAAACTATAGAACTTAAAATTATATGAAATAAAATCAAAGTATTCCTTTGAGTGATAGTTCACATATATAACGGTTTAAATTATACAATGTATTAACTATTTAACTGCATTAACATAAATTAGTTTTACGCTCTTCTTCCCAGTTCAGTGTTAACTTCATTTCAATTACCCTTGCCCCACTGTGCAGCTGTGGTCCCTATCGCTTCAGGAATATGCATGTTTATAATGCATACGTTGGGCTGTCTGGGCGTGTCAAATGTGGGCGTTGACAGCAGCAGCAGCAACAGTGACAACAACAACAACAACAGCAACAGAAATGACGACAACGCTGATGACGTGCGGTTGTCATTAGGGTTCTGCTGGCGAGTCGGACTCGAGCCGGGTCTGCTGATGACGTTGTTGTGGCGTCCCGTTAGAGCCCCAACCAGAGAGAGCCTCCCTCCCCCCACATAGAGTCGGGCCTAATGCCCCTTATGCAATCCCATTTGCAATACTGACCGACCGACCGCTGTTCTTCCTGTTGTTTTGCATGGGTTGTCGCTGTCGGTTGTTCGTTGGTGCGGTGCCGTCATGATTGTAACTGCGATGCGTTACAACGTGGAGAGACCGCACAGCGACCAAAATACATACAACACGAACAATGCACAAAACTGTGAGGCACGATGTTGTGGATGGGCGACAACCCTGGCCAAGCCGGTGTCCGACCTTTTATTAGGCGTTGATTTCATGTACGCCTCGGCCGTCTGCTTTAATTGAAGGTTGCAACATTGAAATTATGCACAGGCTGTTGCATATTTCGTGGTGAAATGAGTTTATTTTCAGTTCGAGCATATAATAGAGATATGGTCTATATTAAGGGTTGCCAAGGATGCCCAGCCAATGCGTGTGCATGATTGCCTTCAGCCTGTGCGCATTGAGCAGGCATTTAAAATTCCCTTTGAATTTGATATTAATTTCCATTATGCGAAACTTTAAAGCTGTGGAAAATGTCATTTTCTTTGATAACCGTTGCCTATATATTATTAGTTGGCTTTCCTTTTATTCAAATGGCTTACGTAATTTGAGCCTGGGCAAGCAAATTGCCTTCTATTTTATGCAAATCCCAATCGAAAAGTTTTTGTGCATTTTAGGCATCTATTGGATCATCACTCAGTTTTCCCACTTGGTAATGGCATTTTGATGACATTTTTTGCATGCCGCAAATGTTGCCAATGCTGCAAAAATATATTTTGTTGCATGCATTGACGGCAGGCAGGGCAGGCAACACTGTCAACCGGACGATTCCCAGCTGGCAGCGCTTGGCTCTCAATTATCCTGGCAATTAGTGTGGCCATGTAAATAGATTTGGGTAATTTGATGGCAAAGAGTGACCATTCGCTTTCCACTTAACAGCGAGATATTCAATGGCAGAAAAAAGAAAACCGAACCAGGGTTGCCACAACTCAAAAAGTGAGTTATCATGCAAGCACTTTTCTAATTACGACTTTGGGGTGCGGCTTCACTCGCAGACTCCGGCTCAGTTTGTGTGTGCTGACTCTGGCAGGCAGGCAGGCAGACGGGCAGGCAGCAGGATGGTCCAGAGCCCGGACAACATTAGCTTGGGCAGATTTCCCTGCAGGCCAAAGGCTGAAATTTCCTTGTTGTTGTTGTTGTTGCTGTTTGCTGTTGCTTCTGTTATGGATGCAACTTTAAATTGCTTTGCCAGTGAGTTTTTCTAACAGCACTCGCAACTTCTGCTCCCCCATCTTCTCCCTCTCTCTCTCTTTCTCTGTGTCCCTTTCGATCCCTGGTGTAGGAAGCTGACAATGCAGATGAGCCCCGACTGGTCTCTTCTATGCACTCTTTTCTCGCTCCTGCGGGAATCGCATCAGTGCTCTGATTGCGCATCGCTTCAAAATTTCACAGAGGCAAGCCCCAAAATGCCTGAGTGCGTAATGCGTTTTCCGGCAGCAGCCCCAGGAGAGAGTGTGGATGCGCCTGGATATGACTGGGCTGCTGTTGTTGCCACATCTGACGATATAGTGATAAAGTGCAGACATTTGACAAATTAACTGCTTTGCGCCGGAAATGTTGTTGCAACATTCGACAGGAAGAGCAGCGGCAACAGTAACAACAATAATAAATTCGATGCCCCCAACATTGAGGGAGCCCACTCACTTCCCCACTCAACTCCAGCACAAACAGAAGCCAAACGCGATGTGCGCTCTGATTGATTTATGAAGCCAGACAACGCTGTGAGCGCTAAGCCCCGAAGGTGTTAGACCATTGATATACGAGCATAAACAAAGGCAACAACTTTAAGGCAAAATATACAAAAGTAATAACAAATTAAACTTAAAGTCAAATGAAATATGAAAAATCAAAAAGTATCTTACTTGATTCTGACTCAAAGCAAGCGAAAGCACATCGTCACTTACCTAAAATAGAAAGAGAGAGAGAAACAAAAATTTAATTAATAAAAATCTTTTATATATAAAAGAAAGTTGTGTAAAAGTGTTACGACACTTATAACTTGATATGTGCTGGACCAATTTTTATGGTTTTTGATTTGTTGGATTTGTCTCCGCCACGAGTAGGATAGTAGATCTTAAAAATACTCAAAAAATTAGACGAATACCTGCCTGCAGCAGCAGAGAATGTTCCCATTGCTCTATCTAGCGCCCTGCTCAAAATTTGAGTGGAAGTCGCCCTATATAAAGGGCAGCAGCTGTGGAATTTATTCAGTCGTCCAGACCCGGTGGGGTCAGTCGTACGTGCAGGACAATTTTTTTTAAATCTTTTTTTTTTTTTGTTTTATTTATTTATTTATTTTTTTTTTGTTTTATTTATTTATTTATTTATTTTTTATTTTTTATTTTTTTTTATTTTATTTTTTTATTTTTTTTTTATTTATTTGTTTTTATTTTCTTGTTTTTATTTTTTTGTTTTTATTTATTTATTTTTTTTTTGTTTAAGTTTTTTTTTTTGTTTAAGTTTTTTTTTTGTTTAAGTTTTTTTTTTGTTTTATTTTTTTTTTTTTTTATTATTTAAAATTGTTTATTTAATTTTATTATATGCCCTACACGTACGACTGACCCCTCCGAGTCTGGACGACTGAATAAATTCCACAGCTGCTGCCCTTAAATAGGGCGACTTCCACTCAAAGCCTGAGGGGCACTCAAATTTTGAGCTGGGCGTCAGGTAGAGATCGTTGCAGTCGATCCAATGGGAACATTCTCTGCTGCTGCAGGCATTTTCTAAATGATCTCCTGGAGTTCTTCTGCATCCAGTTAGGTGCATCAAAATTGCAAGAGGCACGAGATGAGCGAAACCAGCAAAGAACGAAGAGAAGCACGCAGATTCGTAGTCAACAGACGTAGAGGAATTAATGGATAGGGCAAAGCAACGTTTACCGGGCCAGCTAGTAATTTATATTATCAGACTTCAAGTAAATAAAATCAATAAAATACGCTTTAAATTATACATTTGAACTGCGGAGTCAGCTAATTTATTAAACATAAAACGGCATTCGGGTTCGTTTAATAGCAAGTCATATAGCTAACCATCGATTACAATGGCAAAACAACAGCTTGAAATGCGATATAAGGCAACGCACCCAAAGTCAGAGCAGACTGGGGAGCATAGTGAAATGTGGGGCGTGAGTAAGAAATTGTAGCACAGCAGCAGGTGCTCTATATGTACATACATATGTATTAAGTCGTAAAATGCACGCTTAACACACACACGCACATGCACACACACACACGTGTACACACGGAGAGACATAAAACTATTGAAATTGGTTTATAAACATCTGGCCGGAAGTGGGGGCCCCGCACTAAGCGCTATAATTTCGAGACTAATGCCACAGCCACAAAAGCTGTTCCCCGCGACCTTGGACCGAACTCTGGTAGCTGACTGGCTGGCTAAAATAACAGTCGCACAAAGTTTGACACATGTCAAACAGGGCAACCGAAAACACAGTGCAAAAAGCCAGACAAAAGCTCTTAGATGCCTAGCACACCTGAATGATGTACGAGAGACGAGTCGTAGTCCATAGAAGATCCCGTTGGCTACTGTCGCGGCACGAGCGCACATAAAAATCAACAGTTTATGGCCGGCGCATGTCCTTGAGTGACAAAAGTGGCAGCGTAGAAGCACGGCTGCTGAGGTTAACTCTAGGCTCATCCACACACACCCACACAGACACACATGGCTCCTTGCTCGCCACCCCATTTAGTCCCGCAGGACATGGCAAAAGTTGTCGTCTGGTTTGCATCGCAGCTCCTTGGCAAATGTCTTGCCATCTATTTGCATTTTCTATTTATTTCTTTATCCCTTTGGCAAGCCGAATCGACGGCACTTGAGTTTGGCAGCCATTAGTGGCACGTCCTTGTCCTTGTCTCTGTCCTGTCAACCCCTCTCCTGCATCCAGTGTCCGCCACTTTGCTTGTTGTTGTTGTTGCTGTCCCAGAGTCCTCGCCTGTTTGTATCTTCCACTTTGGCACTCATATTTTATTAAGTAGCAAAGTTGACAGGGGATTTAAGGTCTGCCCTGCTCCACCCACTCACGGTCTCGAGTAGATCCAAGTGGAACTGTCATTTTGTAAAGTAAATATTGGTAATTTTTATTGAGGACTTTCCCTGCCGACCTTCGGGCTCGCTTATCTCGAAAGAAACAAAATCATGGCAAATTACAAATATTTAGTTGAGGAGATGAAAAACCTGAGATCGAACCCAACTCATGCCAGGGAGCATTAACCAATAACCGAAAGTGATTGCAGCTAGAGACTTAGAAACACATTTCATATTTCCTATCTCACCCTTAACCCTAGACCCCCGCCCACTCACCTCCATTCGCAAACTTTGTTACGCAACGCATCGTTGGGCTCGAAAATTGTATGTACGTGTGTGTGTGTGTGTGTTCGTTCGAGAATGCACCAGACCGTAAGAGACAACATAAGCGATAACAAGTATTTTTGGCCAGTTGCTAAGCAGCCAACCCTCATATGGAGAAGGGAGGAGGCTGGGAGACAGCCATAGGGATAGCTTGCTATAACCTCTGCCAGATAGCATCGATAGAACAGGTGTTGCAAGGAGGGCTATACGAGGTAAAAAATGTATTGCATACTTCGGGGTGTCGTTAAATTAAAAGTGAGTGTTGTCTTCATATGTTAAAACATTTCCCTGAGCATTTATTGATGCGAGTTTCGACTTAATTGAAAGCCTTCTTATAAATTGCTAGCTTTACGTTGTCAATAAAGCGCAATAAATCAAACTGTAGCACAATGGAAATTCGTTTCTTTTAATATAAACACATTTTATTATTTCTTTTTTTTGCATGCTTTCGTATTCATAAAGGTTTCCAAGTGCTTTTGGCACACATCATTTAACTCGGGCGTTTCTCAAACTCTGCCAAAAACCTCTTCAAACAGCTGCCTTTCAATTTCAATCAGCACACAATTCAACGCTAATAGCTTTTCTCCAGTTAGGAAAAGCACGAAATTTTCTAGAGGTCTGTGGGGCTTGAGCATTTGCTATTTACTTTTCACACAAATTGTTATAAAATATTTAAAAATCATGCTTGAAGGAGCTCTGGAGCCGCAACGAACCTTGAAAGCGAGCCTCGTGAGTCTGGGCAATATTTTGGAAGGTAAATACTAAAAAAAAAAAAGGAAAATAATGTAAAGATTTTCAGGCACGCAGCAAAATTTCAACGGCTTCCGTTTTATATGGCGGGCCTATTATATATGCACACATGTGTGTGTGTGTGCCTCGGGAGACTTTAGGCTCATAACAATGGATATATATGTATGTACATATGTATGTATAAACTCAATATATATTCCGACTCTGACATTCGCTATGAATATTTCAAGTGCAGTGAAAATAAATTGCACAAAATATTCATTTCAATTTCTGTTAGTGCTCTCTCGCTTTTTATCCCGCTCTCTACTATGTGCAGTTAGATAAAGTTTATTAAAATTATGTCAAACGCAATTCTTTTAAGCTAAGCAGACAATTACATATACATATATTCTAGATCATTCTATTATTAAAAGCTTTCTTTTTACTCCCCCAGCTCACATTTGGTATTATGGTACAAGCCCCAATAATTTGCATGCCAAGATTACTTTATCCCACTTCATTGTCGTAAAACATATGCTGGTATTAACCAGGCTTGTTTGCATGTAAACGCTTGATTAGTACATTTGTCACGTTTTATTCGTATCGTTCAGCGTTTTGAAATGGGACAAATTAAACTTAATCAGCCATCAATGAGGCTGGCCAAAAAAAAAAAAAAAAAATAAATAAATAAAAAACATTCGGATCAAATTATTCATGACGTTTCGGGTGTAAATTTTCATTGTTCTCGCTGTCGCTTTTTGACGCATTCGAGTCAAAGCAATAAAACATATTTTATTTGTTTGTGTGGTAGCTGATTTAAGGGTCTGTAGCACGTCTCAGTCATTTCCATGCGATTAGCAGGCTCCAAAATTGGCAACTTTTATAAATGGCCTGACAATCTTTATTTTTATTTATTTATTTTATTTTTTTTTTTATTCGCGCGCCAAACGCTTTCAATTCAACGTAAAATGGCGACCAGCCAAAGTCACGGAAGACAGCAAGCGCAAAAAATATGAAAAAAATGTTGCCGTCAGACGCAGCCGTTTTCCGTTTTCCTCCTTTTTTTTGACAAGTGGAAAATCAGCTTCCGGCGCCTTTTTATGCTGCGCCCCGGCAAGTTAAGAGCGCAGCAAACCTGAGCAAAGTCTGCAGTTGAAACAAAATTTAATTTTCTACTTTTTGGCGGCTGCCAGACAAATAGAAACAAGCCGCAAAAGCCGCCATGAGACGCCTGCGGCTGACGCACAGCGAACCGGCTACGGCAGTTTCTACTGCTTCTTTTTTTTTCTTAATTTTCTTTACTCGGTTTCAAGTTGCCTTTGATATTTTTATTTTATTTTATTTTATTTTTTTTTTTTTAGTAAAAACTTTTGGATAATTACATTTGGAAGCGACCGTTGCTTTGGAAGCTAAGTCACCAATATATAACAACCAAATCTCTAAACACTGAGAAGCAAGCAAGGTCGAAGATGCAATACTCTTTTTGACTGATGAACCAGATAGCCAAAAAAAATAAATAAATAAATAAATAAAAAATAAATAAAATTACACTTAAGAATTTAATTTAAGGCGAGACTTGATCAGTCAATATCTGGTTTTCATGTGTGCACATTATTCTGGCACTAACTGTAAATAAATATGGCAGCAATATGCTGAATCTGTTTATAAGTATGTATTTTCATCACATACATACATATATTGTGACAGTGGGCAATACCGGAACCGCAATTCTGTGTAGTATCAATCAAGCGGCCATTTTGTAATATCCGGCTTAAAATGTAATATGTGAAAAGTTGATGGAAATGCCAAGAAACGAACGATGAGAGAAAAATAAAGAGAAAACCTCCCCTCCCAATCACACACATACATATGTGCATAGTTTAATTGCTTTTTGCGACCAGAAGTGTATATCCACAATGTGGGTCTATAGCAATTCTTATGTGCAGCATATATAATTGCCTTCTGCTAGTTGACAAAAGCCTGAAGAGCACAAAGATGTGGGCGAAGTTCTGGGAGCGATGACGGCTGCAAGTGACAGCTATAGAAAATATTAGTGATAAGAGAGAGAGAGAGATAGTTATAGGATGATAAATAGAAATAGGGCAAGAGGAATACCACCTGGAGTGGAAAGGGCTGAGAAGTAGCGTCGCAAATGTATAGGAGAACAATTGAAGCTCTAAGCAGACGACACGACTAAATATAAGTGAGAGAGGAGACATTTTAAAAATGTATGCAAATGAAAATAAAGACGAAAACCAAAAGTTGATAACCCGTCGCCAGTTGCCCGTTGCTGACACATGCCACAAACTGTGCACCACACACAGAACTCCAAAAGCAGTCAACACAAAAGCGACAACAATAGAAAAAGAGAGTGAAAAAGGGCAGAGGCGGGGGGTGTTGAAGAGTTGTGGACTATTACCATTGTTGGCAGAAGCAGCCGCAACAGTTCACATGGCTCATTTTCTACGGTCAAAGGAAGCAGGATATTCTGGATATATACAACAGCAACAGCAACAGCAGGATATGCCAGACCACTTTTTTATGGTTTGCGTCTTTCGGGCCAACTGCGTTTGTCGCTCGCCCCATACAAGCACGCACAACACATGTATAAATCTGCTGCATGAATGAAATATGGCAAATGTCATTTAACATGACAACTTGATGATAATAATAACAATAACAACAACAACAACAACAACAACAACAACAACAGGAGGAGTGCTGAGGGTATACCAAATATCTTACGGAGAACGTCACACAGCCAGCCTCATTGTTCACATAAAAAGTCGGAAAGGAGGCATGTGACAAGGAGCAAACAACAGAAAAGGTGAATGGACAATAGACTAAAGCCAAAGAAAAGAAAAGGCGCCCAACGATTGAAAGCCCATGTCACAGAAATAAGAAGCACGAAAAAGTATAGATAAGCACCAAAAGAGCAGAGATTAAATGGATATTCTGCTAATGTGCAGGAAAGATTATGCTGCATGAGTATAGTATACTGATATATAGAGTATAGTATAATATAGTAACATGATTAGATTAGACAGCAAGGCGTAAAATAATCCTTTTTGATTATCTAGCTTTCAATAATCCCTATAAATTTACAACTTGTAACTATTTCATATCTCATCAAATACAAAAATCACCGTGGAACTTTCATTTATCTGCTTTACATGCGCTCAATATTTGTTTACGTTAGAAACGCATGTGCAAACGGTTAACGGATATGTCTGTTTACCGTAAGTTTCCCCTCCTCTATCCCTGGCTGTGCACTGGCAAAAAGCCACAAAAGCACATTGAGTGTAAACCGAGTCGACCGCAAAGCAATTGAAATGCGTACAGCTGATGGCCATCGGCAGAGCCAAAACGAAAAGGAGATATAAAGCGAGATAGCATAAGAGTGGATGCATCATGCAGGAGGGGGGTGGCGGCATGCACATGGACAAATACGCCGACACCCACACGCGCACCCACACATAAATTTCAGTTGCAGGCAGAGCTAATGCAGCCGGAAATGTGGTTACATAATATACGCGTCCGTTATGCCAGAGAGTGAGAGAGCGAGAGAGAGCGAGAGAGAGAGAGAGAGAGAGAGAGAGAGAGAGAATAAATGCAGTCAAACCCATACACGCAGGCAATCAAAAACCGTTGCCTACTTCTTGGCGAATTATTAGTTTTGATCCGTTGCGAAATGTGACGGAATTTTCATGACAGCCCACGGCAAATGAAAATCGCGATTCGATGCAGTGGAAATTTTGCAATTTTTCTTATGAATATTTATGATTGTGCACCGTTCAATGGAAAACTCCCGAAATATTTCGACAAAAATAAGATGAAACTGAAACCAAAAACCGAGGCAAAAATGTTAAAAACAAAAGCATTTAAAAGTTGGGAAATTAGTTGGGATAGTGGGGGTATTTGGCTAGTTCGCAAGGCACTGTTCCTGAAGGGACTCGAACAGGGAAACCAACATTTCAGCATCCGCTGCAAAAAATAAAAATAAAAACCGCAATGAAATTTCCGGAAGTTGTGCATAAAATGGGCTATGCATACGGAAATCATCAACTCAATGGCTGAGCAGGAATCATGTCAGAGGGGAAGAGGGAGCGAGCGTGCAGAGGCCAGACTGCAGCATGGCAACTGGAGGGCGAGAGGACTGGATTTAACTGACCAGGGCAGCAACAATGGAATGACGCCAAATGAAATGCCAAAAACAATGCAAACGGCTGCCAACTTCCGGCGAGCAGAAAATGCACTGATGAAGCCAAAGAGGGAACGAGACAGAGACTGGGAGAGGGTGTGTGAGTGAGTAGAGGATAATAATGACAGAGAGCAATAGAGGCGACTGCTGCTGCTGCTGCTGCTGCTGATGATGATGATGATGACCTTCAGCGTGCTGCTACTGCGGGCTGCTGCTCAGTTGACCAGAAAGGAGCTGTGGAGAGTCCTGGTCAGGGTCGTAGCTGCGTTAGCTGTGGGCGGTATCGTTTTTCCTTTTTTCAATTTTTTTTTTTTTTTTTTTTAATTTCTGCTTTTATTGTTTCATATTTCAGTGAAATTTAGACGCGTGGCTGAACTTGGTTCATGACTCATTTGATTTCAATGGCAAAAACTGTTCAGTTGGCAGCGAAAGTATTCAACAATCGAACAATGCAGTCAAACGTTTAACACACACACACACGGACACATACTTGTCCAGCAGATTAAAACAACAATTGGTCGATAAATGTGCTTCATAAGTGGAAACTGTTGGAAAGCCTGCTGCCGCTGGTATATAAATCCTCATTCCACAGCATTTTTAGTTAGATTGACAAACTAGTTAATAAATGAATTCACTAAATTTTGAATTTGTGTTATACCATTACATTATTGTTTTGCCCCACTGTGGCCAACTAACTGCAAACTAATCATAACTCATACAAGTTTTAAATATGCACGTTGAGGGTCATTTCCAGCTTGGCAGCTGGCAGAGAGCAAACAGCAAATCCCGCAGGCGGCATCCAATGATGAGCTTTCAGTTTTAAGCGCTTTACCAGTTGGTTGCGGTGCATTCCGCAAATGTAATGCGCTTTATACCAAGAGAGTTGGGGGGAGGCAGGAGTGGAGCTTTGGAGCGGAAGTGTTGGGCAACTGAGCAGCTAACCATGTGATTTTGGTGCAGAGTTTGCAATTGATACGAGGCGGGGCAGAGAGTGAGTCGGAGACGGAGAGCAAGCAGTTGTTAGGGATTAGTATGGAACAATTGCTGAAGTGGACTGCTGCGGGAACAGACAGACAGACAGTGGTATGTACATAAATGTTTAATAACTGAAGTAGAAAATTAATTTTTATGTTAAACATTTTGCTGAATTTTTTTTGTTTTTTCTCTTTTCTGGTAAAGACAAAATACAAAGGACGAGCAATGAATGACTTCAAGCCCTGCAAACATATTTTACATAATTCTACTCAAAAAGTTCAAACTTAATAAACAATTCTATTTGAAGCAGATGCTTAACAGCAGCTACAACAACAACAACAACAACAACAACAACAACAACAACAACAACAACAACAACAACAACAACAACAACAACAACAACAACAACAACAAAACAATAAACAAGCAGCAGCGGCAAGAACAAAATGTAATAAAAGGAATTTCGCTTTCATGTTCTGCACCGCTGGGGACGCACGCAGCCTCGTTTTTCTTCCTTTGCGCCTTCAATGCTAAAACTTGGCTGCCTCTTTACACACACACACACACACGCACAACTACTCCCACTGCCACACCGACACAGCCACACCCACATGTAGAGAATCTACATAAACATGACCCAGCAAAGGTGCGTTGTCGTATAACCTGAAGCCAATGCACTGCGCGGCAAAGAATGCTATGATTTTTTTTCTATACCCTACACAATAAAAGTGGGCATTTCATTTTCTACTAACCAGTTGCTTACTATTATAGAATATTATTACTCATTTGAATTTTAAAAATAATATACTACGTATTTTGTTGTTTGGTATTGAAGCTTTCTTTCGTTAAACTAGATCTAGGTTCATGCACATGTTGCATAAATATTGTGGTATGCTCATTTGCCCAATACTCTACATTTCTTTATTGCTTTTATTTGGTCTGGGTAAGTTGGGCTTCACCTTTGCCAGGACAATGCTTAGAGGCGTTTGGTAGCAAGTTGGTAGGCAGACTCCTTCTCCTCCTCCTCCTACTGCTGCTGCTGCTGCTGCTGTTGGCAGTAACGTTGCAGCTTTTGTTTAAATTTCAATCAAAAACAAATTTTCAAAGCTGCTTATGAGCAGCATTATAGCAGCAGCAGTGGCGGCAGAGGCCGGAACAGAGGAAACTCTGGTAAGTTGCATGCCGCAGGGTGCGAGCACACGCTCTAAACGCATAAAGTTGCCGAGCAGACTGCAACAAGTTAGCAATACAAGGGGAGCAACAGAGTGAAAGGAGAGAGGGCGCCATCTGGAGAGGGTACAGAAAGAGTGGGAAAATGCACAGCACTAAATTGCCGCTGGTGAGTTAACAGCAACAACTACACGAAGACAAACACAGCCACAGACACTCCCGCTTCAATTCACTTTCCGTCAGCAAAGGCAAAAGGCTAAAGGCCAGGAACAGGGGCAGGGCAGGAACAGGGGCAGGGATCGGGACAGGCACACGGACAGCAATAGGGGCTGCTACGAGGAGTGCGACAGAGTCAACGAGTCTTATGTTTAACTACAATTTGCCGCCGGGTCATAGACACATTCACATTCAAAGGCACAGACACAGACACACACACATACACACAAAAACAAGGAGGCTAGGTAAGCTAGGACCGCGCATGCAACATGGTGCAAAGTTTTCTACATAATTAGAAATATAAAACTGCGGGAGTCTTACATGCGCAAGAGGGCTAGCTAGCCAAGTCAGCTCAGAGTTAGGAACGGGGTCTTTAATAATGATTTGTTTTTAAGGTTCATTTGCCTGGGCTCCCCGACACGAAGTTGCGCCCAGCTCAAGCTGAAGCTGAGGCATGAAGTGCAGTGTAAATGCCTTGACTTCTTGTGTTTGTTGAGCCCCTAAGCGTGCTGCTCAGCCAGTCGAGGCTCTAGGGGAGCTAATCACAGTAAGGGAGAGAGAGCGAATCAGTGCGAGGGAGGGAGAGTGCGACTGTGTGTTTGTGCCAGAATCCAGTTACGTTTCTGTGGTCTCTTCGTTCTAGGCCATTAATGAAATGTTCGCCCGAACCTCTGTTGTTTATGCAAAAATTTTATATTTTTGACCCTAAATGTTACACACTCCACACTAACAAACACACACACACACACACACATCCACAAAACAAAGTTTGCTACACTCAGGTACATGGCTACAAAGTGCTCTCTATTTTTAATTAATTAAGAGCTTTGTCGCATGAGCATGCAACTAAATGGGCAAAATTCATGCCACAGCTACAGTGAAAATTGCCTAAGAGCAACACATGTCAAAATAACAAAGTGGATAATAACGAAAAACATTTCAACATATATAACAATTTTATGTAAGACAAAAGGAATAAATAATATAGACTGCTAAAAGAGACGTTATTCAAATTCAAATTTATCCGCACATTGATGCTTCAACATTCACATTGGATTATTTTACTGTAAATCAACTTTTGGATGGGTTTGTGTGTAACACGCCCATTAAAGTCGCATCCTCACGCACAACAAGCAGACCCTCAGACACATAATAACTGAAGCGCACGCAAAAATAAATTAGCTATAAAATCCGAGCAGTTAAAAGCCTACCTCAGGGCTCACTTTCGCAAAGCTCTCGCTCCTTCTACCTCCGGCGCACGCCGCCCGCACAAAACTTTTACTAATTGCGTAATAATCTCATTACATTTAAAAATACATTTACAACAGCATTTATACCTGCCCCAAGGCCAGAAAATGCTATGGACTGAGAGATGAGAGAGAGAGAGAGAGAGAGAGAGAGAGAGAGACACAGACAGAGAAAGCCGATAACAGCGAACAGCAGAACCAATTGAAAGAAAGGAGACAGCAGTCACTCAACAGAAACAAAACAGAGGAAAACTCTGCCGCCCGGAAGCGTTGATAAATGATAGCCCCCCAAAACTGAAAACTCCACCCAAATTTCCCGCAACGGCGTGGAAATAAATCAAAACAATATAAGAGAACAAGAAGCTGTCGAGACTTCAGACAATGACAAAAAGGCACTAAAAACTGTCAAAATTGCGTCAGCTTATGAATATGAAATGCTCCAACGGCAAATTATGTAAAAGCATGACACAAGTTGTTCAAAACCGAAGCCCTGAACAAGACACCCCTAGGAGGAAATCATCCAGAAAGCATCTCAAGCATAAGCCCCTCCCCTCAACGCACCACTGAAAACCTGAAAGCGAAACGCATATCGTCAGATCCAGCTTTGGCTTTCATAATGAGTAAAATGTCACAAGTTGACGCAAGTAAATATTTAAATGTCAGATTTCTATATGACAAAACAGCAACCACTTGCACCGGCTTCTCTTAGCCCAGTTGTCCTTGCTTTCCCCTCCCACCCCTTGTGACTGTGCCACCATTCGAAAACCCCAAGCAAGACCAAAATATGTCTCATAATTTTGGGTGCTGTAGAAAATTCATTCAAATACTGACGAAATTCCTGCTGACTGCCTGTCATTTCTCTTGATTTACCTCGCCATCTCTCAGTCTGTTTCTCTCTGCCTCTCTCTCTCTCTCTCTCTCTCTGTCTTCCTGTCTCTCTCAGAAACATGCGGGTCTTTAGTTGCTAGCACATTATGAGCTTGTGCTTGTGCTTGTGACTGTAGGTAGAAGAGAAGAAGTAGCTTCCCCTGCTCTGCCTCGACATATCTCCTAGCTTCCTCTTCTCCTATTAGGAGTTTAGTATTTTCTCTGTTTGTCTCTAATGCCCACACTACACACAGTGTCTCCGTTTCGGTTCCATGAATGCAAAATATGCTCGACCGCCGTTTGACATTTACAAATGACAAACATTTGACAAACAAAATGTCCTTTTGTCGGCGCGTCGGCCCGGGCAGGAGCAGCAGCAGGAGCCGGAGTAGGAGCATTGTCATAAGCGTTTAATGTGTGCGCTACAAGTGTGCTGCAGGCGTGGCATATCTGGCGTAGCAACTTGCTGCAAGTTTGCGTGTTATTACCTCAAGCTCAACTCGAACAACGAAGAACAATTAAAATACCAGCAAATCGAGGGAATGGTCGGGGGATGCGAAAGAGACGGGCATAAAGAGAGCAGGGCGAATATAAATCCATGGCAATTAAATGCATTTAATGAATGAGGAAGATTAACATCAAAAGGCTTGAGTATACAAATTGGTAAACAAACAACATAAAAAACTTCTTGAAAAAGTCGTTTTCAAATATATTTCAATTGCGTTTTAATTGCCTTTTCATAATTAGGATAGGTCTCGGCTGTAGAAATTTGTTTAAGTAGTTGTAAGGAAGAGAGAAAGAGAGAGCCATGTCGGAAAGAAAGGCTCAAGTGATAAAGAATTTCAACGAATTAATAAATCATATCATATAAAATTAAACATTTCGAAAAGCAAAGCTAAGCAAAGTAATTAAGTTTTATATCAATTTATATTTGCTATTAGTTCTATCTATATTTCATCAACAGCCACAAATCTGCATAATTGGTGCAAGTGTTCAACTTAAGTTGAATTTACTGTAGTTAGTTCGCGCTGCTACCTCAACAACAATTCTGACGGAACGTACAACACCTGCACACCGCGTCGGGTCATTACTTTTAATAAAGTCTAGGCCTCAGCCAGCACTACGCTATGTACGCTTTTGTTCCATGTGTCCTGTGCGCGTGTGTCCTGGGTGTGGCCAGCACGCACCTACGCAGCCAGCTGGGGGATGGGCCGTTCTCTCTGGCCATGTTTACAGACGGGCCCAAAAGTGGTTGCACTCTCAATAGACTGTCGTCCTTTATTTTTTTTTGTTTTTGCTTTTTTTTGTTGTTGCCTGGCCAGCAGGTCCGTGTAAATATTTGGCTTTAATAGAATTAAATGATGAAGAAGCGTTAACGGGATGGAGGGAAAAAGAAAATTATTTGCCACCCTTGCTAACAAGCGCCACGGGTCGGGGTCTACACTTAAATTAATAAAGTAAATAATAAGCATTTCGTGCGGAGCAGGACACAGCTCGACCAGGTGGACAGGTGGGCAGATGGACAGCTGGACAGGTGGCTATGGTCGCGTTGAAAGTGAATTTAACGTCATTTATGTGGCTTAAAAAACTGCGCCGAAAAAATTGTTCTCCATTCTTATAGTCAGTTTTCGCCTTTTATTTCTCAGAGCTGGGCTGATTAATTTATGTTCCTAGCTAACTGGTGGGGGGCGCAACAATATTCTGCGGCTCCTTGGCTCAAGTACATTGCAGTAGTTAGCGCCTAATCCAGCTCAATGTGGCTCAGCTGCCGAGGCAACCGACAGGGCCAAGCCGCGACTGCCTGGACTAAGCGCATTTGCGGCCGGGCTTAAAGGCTCTCAGGCTGTGTGCGGGCAACTGACTTTGATACTGAAAATGAAAATAATTATGCGGCCGCTGTCAAGTGGCTGGCACTCTATTCGAATGCGCCGATTACACTTCCAGTGTTCGTTTATCGGGAACTGAACTTAAAGCTGACTTACGCAATGTCTGGTCGAAAGATTGAAAATGCCTTTGGCAGCAGTTGAACTTACCTAAAACGAGAAGATGAGAAAAATGCCAAATTAAATTTAAATTAAGTTCAACAACAATAACATGAATTTGCAAATCGAGACAAGTGACAGGATAAGCCCGAGGAGATGGATAGACGACATTGTTGTCCTGACAAAATCTTTGAAATAAATTGCCTTTTCTGTTGCCTAATTTTAAAGATCCTACTTAAAAATCCATTAAAAATTTGCATGAATCCATAAAAAGGGACAGCAAATGAGTAAAAAATAACGAAAGAGTTGCACAACGCACCCGAGATACTCTACAAATGTAATGTAAGTGGAGAGTAAGAGATATAAATCTTTAATGAAATTGAGTATGAGACGAGAAAGTTTATTAGAGAATGGCACAGATATAAATCGGTATATATTATAATTATATTTTAAATAATTTCCGACTTTTTACTTATAGGTTCAATAGTTCAACTTGTCTTCATCTTCTTTAAGTCATTTAAATTGTAGGCTTTTTCATAAACAGTTTTTATTACACTCCACTCAGACTTGGCGAAAGTGTAGACATAAATTCGGCATTTTATTTCGTTTTTCCATATTGGGCAACTCAGGAGATTGACAAGAAGCTGTCGTTAATTTGCATCAAATCAATTTCTCTTCGACAGAGTCTGTTTTGTTGCCTTGGCCTAGGCGTAGGCGACATAAAAATGCAAATTTTGTTGCTGTTGGCTTCAAAAGGGACATTCACGGAAGGGATGGGGCAAAGGCGGGGCCAAGGCGGGCAGCAAATGGAACTGGAATGCCTCAGCTTGACATGAAGAGAAGAGATGTTCGCATATGTGACATGGCAACAAAAATTGCTAAAATATTATTACAAGTAATAGGCAAAAGGAGCAACAACATTTTGTGGGGCAGAACGACAAAAAAGGGTGTTGAAATTGATGCCAGCGGCAGCCAGGCAGGCCACGCAGGCAGCCTGGAGGCATCTGCATGCTGATGATGATGGGGATGATGCCCGCCTATATCAATAGGCATATCAATACAGCCGACTCACACACACACACACCACACACACACTTCACACCCCCAGTTGGCCCTAGCCTGCGGTTAGACGTGCTCGAAATACATTAAAAGTTAGACAGCAAACGGGAGCTGCGACCGAAGGGCAGTGCGGGTCGGGGCGGGGCGGAGCGCGCACTTCGGGGCATTTTCTATACAAACAAATTGCTGCGTACGCGACTTGAAAGCCAAAAATTGATTGATGTTACTTTGCGTAGTCTTGGCGTAGTCTGCTTTTAGGCCAAGGCGGAGAAATGGCTGAGGGAGAGTGGTAGAAAGTTGGCTCTAATGCGATTTTGAGTGCTCATTGTTGGCCATTACACGAGTGGAGGAGAAAAGCCAAGTTTCGGATGCGGCTTTTGACTGTTTTCTGTTTCGCTCTGCTATGGCCCAACGCCTTGAGAAATGCGCATTTAATTGAGTGTGCAGGGCCTAATGGCTGGGGCGGACAGCGGCAGGGGCAGGGTAAGGGGCTGGCGTTTGCGGGGATAATTGAATAACTGTCAGCACTTTAATTAGAGCGTAAAAAATTGCAATTGCAATGACATAATTGCAATTGCGCAGCAGCAAAAGCAGCTGCAAGCGGCAGCATTTGTTGGCAACGCATTTATCTCGACCTCATTTAAGACAGGCCAAGAGAATTAGAAAGCGCCCCAGAGAGAGGTAGGCGACACCAGACGTACATTTATGATATTTATTGAAATCCGCATCTGCTGCTGTTGCTGCTGCTGCATCTGCTTGTTATGTGTTGCTATGTTGGCCACAATTTCTATCCAATTAAAGCGCAGCGAATTGTCTAACCTTTTGTGTAATAATTTCATTTACGCAGACGGAGAGAGAGACAGACAGACAGAGAGTGAGAGGCAACTACTGACAGACAAAAACAAGAAATAAATCCAATTTGAATCAAAAATAAAAATAAAAAAAAAAGTTGCAAACAAATTTTTGCATTTAAATTCAATTTACGGAAATTTAGCAACAACTCTTTGCAAAATTTACGACTGCATTTGTTTTGTTTTAGTGACGCGAATTCGCAAATAGTCAATGACAGCTCTTTAATTAGTGAGCCATGCTTTAGATACATTTTTAATTTGTATCCAATTATCTCTTTTGCTAAATGGAAATGGAATTAATGTTAAAAATTGATAAAATAAATTTATAACAATAATACAGAAGCTGCAGATGTATTAGTTGTAGTTGTTGTTGTAGTAATAGTAATAGTAGTTAGTAGCAAAGGTTATAGCAGTGCTACTAGCTGATCTTGATTCAGTAAAAGAAAGAATTTTATTTGTTATCAATATATTTATTAAAAATATATAAAATGAAGTGACTATTGTATTAAAGCTATGGATGAGGAAAGAGAGATATGTGAAATGGAATGCTAAAATTGGCAACAGAATATGGATGTAGGGCAAAGCAAAGTCATTCATGAATTTCTTCAAAAACTAACAAAAATTGAGAGATCGAGTTAGACTTGAGCAAAAGTTATAATACTAGAAACACAATTTGCCGTAAAATAATAATAATAATGTTCTAGTAAAAGACACATAATGAAAGCACGTGTAAACACGCATAACATGACAATACCTACAATAAAATATAAAACATTAATGCTAAGCCAAAGACCGAAGCAGCTGGTTCTTTGTTTGTCGTACTTTAATAATACAATCCGGTACATTTGCCTAAAGGTTCGCGGCATGTTAAATGAAGTCACCCGGCTGCCATTCTTGACGCCATTGCGAATAACGAAAACACATGTTAAAGATAAAGATATACATTTATGTGCATTTATATAGGTAATATCCGCAGCAATCAGGCAAAGAGGCGTGTCGCTCGCACGCTCGCGCATTTGAGGCCATAAAAACACTCCGCTCGAAAAATCGCATTTTCCATGTTGCGCCCGCAAAGTATGCAACATTTATTTTTAATGCCAGAATAAAAAATACAAAAAATAAAAGCAAAACATATTTTCTTTGCTTTTCTTTTTTTTTTTTGTGTGTTTTATGCATATTCGGCATATATAAATTTTTACGCGCTTAGAATATCAATTTGGTAGATGCGATTTGGCCATAAATGCGGTACGCAAAAACAACAAATGCATAAATTCATGGCATATTTGCCGAATATGTCCTTCTCTATCTCACAGACATAGCTGTCTCTATTGCTCGCAATGCCTGTCAGATTGTTTTTGTTTTTTTTTTTTTTTTTTGACTGTTTGCTCTAGCATTTAAAAATTCATTTCGTTGTTTGTTGATTTTGTTTGTGTTGCATTTTTGTTTTTTTTTGTTTGTTTATGCTTTTGCTGCCGCGTTTGTGACATGTTTCCCTGTGGTTTGCAAGCGTTTTTTAACGCGCAAGCATTTTACTTTTAGTTTTGGTTGCTGCAAGTTGGACATGTTGCGGTTTTTGTTTGTTAAATTAAATTATGCGGTTTCGCAGACACACACACAAACACACACATAGACACACATAGACATTTAAAGCAAACTGTAAACTAATGAAAAGCGTTTGCAAATGCAATTGTAGAATGCAATCACATTGTTTACAATTCTGACCACTAGATGTCGCTGCTATTGCCTGTTTCCGTAAATAAACAATACCAATTATTTATTTATTTTTTTTTTTTTGATATTACATTTTCTTTTAATCAAAATTAATTAAAATTAGATATACAACTAGCTTTTTACTTATGCACTTTGAAAATGATGCCGGCCTGCGTTTATGTTACTTTGCTTTGTGGTCCCTCAGAACATTAAGACCTAAAGCCCCTTGCGACAATTTAGCAGTCCTCTGTGTATCATTCTATCTCTCTCTCTCTTTCACTCACTTCCACGCTCTGTCTGCCTCTTATGCTTTGTGCTAGGCGTCGGGGCAAAAGTTTTTTGCATGGCACTTAAAAAATTTATAAAGTGCTTTGAGCAGACTTCAGTCTGCTCCTCCCTCCCTCCCATCCTTCAGCCCCTGCACTGGCAATGAAGTGCAAATTGCAGCGTAAAGTGTTAGCCATGCTGCCTTGTTCGCTGCCACGCCTACACAATTCCGTTTCTCGACTTCTGCGCTGCTTTGTTTGGCTCCTGGGAGCGAAATAAAAATAAGGCAAGCGAAACTCTCTGCCAAAGCGAGTCACTTACAGTTACAGTTACCAGCGACAGCAACTGGCCCTTACTCTCCCTTGCCCCCTCTCATTTAGTCTCGTCCTTCTGCTTTTTGTGTTTTTGGCTAGCTTTTTTTTTTTTGTTTTTTTAGCCTGCACGCCTCGCCACTTGACTAAGTTTCTTCGCTTCATTCCGTCGCCCATTGACTCTACCTACGCCTCGCACTTTTAATTGTTTCGAGTTTGTCTTCCCTCACCCCACCGCCCCCTTTGGCTTGCTTCTTTTACTTCTTTTTTTTGTCGCTCAGTTTTCCAGTGCAATTTGTTTCCGGCGACACCATCAAGTATGCAATGCATTTTTATTTACAGTCTAGCCATTTCGTGCTCTCTCTTTCTCTCGCTCTCTCTTGCTCTGTCGGTCTCTTTCACATTGTCATGAATCTTGCAGTTATTGCACATATTAAAATTATAAATTATACAATTACGGCTTAAACAAATTGAGCTACTTACACATGTGTGAGAATTCACGCTATTTAAGAGGAATCTCAACAAATTTGTATTCAATGAATTTCCATTAAAAATAAAATCACTAACTGTAAGCAAATTGTGTGTAAAACCCCTTAATGCGCCTTTATTAAACTCCATAAAACTCAAATAATCTGAGCAAATAAAAAACTGATAGAATTACCTATATGGAATGTCATTCCATACAGATAAGAGCCGTCAAGAGTTTCGGTTTTATTTGTTTGCGTTTGATTTTGATTGGCAAAATCTACTCAGATCATTTCATTGCCAATAATCGCAACTTTTGTTTTTGTGCGGAATTTTTATCTGGCCATTGCTTCACTGTTGCCGTTGTGTTAAATAATTTTTTAATAACATTAAAAAAATTCCACTCTGAATATGAATGTATGCATGCATATATACACATATTTGTATGTATAAAATGGATAATATGGCAGCTGACATGAGCCACTGTTGACATAAGGGTGCCCAGGCAATTAATTGTGATGCAATATATAAAATCTATAAATTTATTTTATGATCTGGCACATTTTGTCTATACGCACTGTGTCTTATCAACGGCAGCCAAAAAACGTAACAGACGACAACACAAAGGAAATATGAGCTACGTGCATGACTTTAAAATTTAATAACAAGGAGCACCCGGACAACCCTCGTCCTTTATTAAAAAAGAAACAAACAAAAAAATATACATATATATGCAAGATTTAATGCTTGATATGAAAAAACTTTTGCATGGAGGGGCGGGCTGCCAAGAAGCTGTGAGGCTTTCATCATTTTGTTAGCGGAAATTCGCTGAAAAAGGTTAAGTTGTAATATTTCGTCACCTTATGCCCATGCTGAGAGATGGAGATGGAGTCAGATGGAGAAGTCAAGGCAAAGGCTCTGCATAATTTAACGTATGCAGCTGCTAGTCGCTACAGCGGCTGAGCCCTACGAGTGCCCCGTAATGTATGCTATACACAAACACAGCACACACGCACACACACATACACACACTTTTATGGTAATAGCGCATTTTTGGTGTGCGTCTGTGTTTGTGAGGGCACCGGAAGTCACTTTAACGATGCGCGAGCAAGTAATAACAACAGCAAAAATATACACACACACACACACACACACGCATGGCAAGCAGTAACAGGAAGAGCCAACAAAATGGCGCACATTTTTCTTTGCCTTCACACACACACACAGCAAGGCGGCATGTGTGTGCGTGCAGATTGTTAATGCGCGCAATGAGACAAGCTAGACTCACAAATGCAAATATATACAGCACCAGACACAAACACAACTGCGCACAGAATACCTGTTCACCAACTTCACGATCTACCTGCACTGTCGCCGCCCTCCCCTTCCACGCAGCCAAATCCATGCGGCGAAAGCAAAGTCTCTGGCCATAAGCAATGCTGAGATTGCCGCTGAGCAGCAGCAGCAAAAAACAATAGAAACAATGAAGCTAGTTCATCTATGTGTATGTGTGTCTGTGTGAGTGAGTTAGTATCTGTGTAGGTGTGTGTGCCTGCAAAATGCTCCCAGATAATTGTACATAGAATGGCATATGATGGACTCTATAGAATATGACGTTTTCTTTATTAGAAATAAAAGTTAATAAATTAATTCTTCAGAATATTGTTGAAATATTGAAAATATTTCCATACAATTTGGTATCCATGTTATCAAATGCTTTTAATAGCATTTTTGAAAGTTATGAGCCTATAAATGAATTCCAAAAATTTATTACGAGATTTGATAATTTTTGTATGATAACTCATAAACCTTTTTGAATTAAAGCGTCTTTCTGTATAAATATCTTATCGAGGATCTGTAGACTATCTTCGTAGTAAGTTTAGGGAGCTATGCAAATACTAATACAATAACTTTTACACATTTCCCAAGTGTATAGCCTAGTCGTTGTTTAAGTATGGTCAACCTAATATTATATTTGATTTCGGATGTTGGCCAATATGCGTATGGCTCTAGTGCCAGACTCGTTGTTGTTTGTCGTCTGTTTGTACAGCGGAAGCACTGAAACGAATGAAAACAGAAAACAGAGAAAAAACAAAAACAAGAAAAACACCTGAGCAGAGGAAACAAACGCAATTGGATCAGTTTAGTTCCATTGCTGTTTGCAGTCATGTAGGACTGGACATCATAGCCTTTAAGCCCACAAGTTGTTGTTGTTGCTGCTGTTGTTGTTGTTGTTGTTGTTGCTGTTGCCGCTGCAGCTGCACAGGCGTTGTTTGTTCAGGCTTCACGTTAGGTTTTGGGCTTGGACTTTGCAAACGCTTATCGCAGTGAGGAACTGTAGTACAAAATTCGCTGACTGTTTGGCATTTATGGCCCACAAGTGAAATTATGAGCCATGGCGCAGACAACACGAATGACGATGATGAAAGAGGAGGCGGCAAACGAGAGCGGTTTGAGCATGTGAGGCGGTGAGACTAGGCGGCAATTGCCAGAGGTATATGTGCAAGAGATGAGAAAATATGACAGCCAGACATGCAGAAAACTGTAACAAATGTAGCCCAGGGAAGCACGAGTAAGGAAACGATGAGTCAGAGTGAGAGAGAGACAGAGAGTGGGAGCACGCGTGCAGGTGGATATATAGCCTGCATAGACGCCAAGGGAGTTACTGCAGCAGCTGTAGCTGTTGCAGGTTGCCTGCTGCAGATGAAGAGAAATGTGCAGCTTATGAAATGGAACAAGTGCAACACATGCGAAATGTGAATTGAGAAATGTGCACCACGGCAGCAGCAGCCGCAGCAGCGGCAGCAGGAGCAAATTTTCATTGGCTTTTAGTCCTGAGACAAACGTGCCGCAGCAGAGGCCTTGAGAAAAATCGACGCACACATGAAGCCGAGCTGCTACAGCAAATAATGCCCTGCCATGCCAATGCGGTTGCTATCGTCTGTCTTTCGGTCTGCGTGGGACGGCGGAGTGGATGCCCTCTGCAACTCCCTCTCCCTCTCGCCCTAGTCACGATAAAGCGGAAATTGCTGTTTTGCTTTTTATTCCAATATGCTTTTCTTTTTTACGAAACGAACGCAACGGAAATGAAATCAAAATGCAAAAATAGCGCATTTATCAGCATCTGCTTCCGCAAATACAATATTTAATGCGACAGACGACGAACAAAGGACACACGTTATCAAAACAATCGAGAGCAGGTATCCTGTGATGATTCGAACGCAAAATGGTGATCAACAATTTATTTATACTAAGTAGACTAGCGCAAGATTAAAGCCAAAGTGGAGCAGCTTTTCCATAATTTTAACGAGAGCAAGAATTTTCAGTGTAATAAAGTGCTCAAGTAGGATTTCCTAACAAGCTACTTAACGGCCAACGACGGCTCCTGCTGGTCACATTATCTGAGCGAAAACCAACAAAGGACACCCACCACTCCCAGAAAATGAATCGTTTTTGGCGGTTTTTCATGTGGGCGAGCGGGGCAGTGTGTATGTGTGTGTGACTGTGTGTGTCTAGGCCTGGCTCGCTTGGGTCGGTTACAGAATTTGTTTGCGGTTTATTCTGCAGTTGGCAGGCAGCAAAAGGCATAGAAGCGAAAGCAAACAGAAACCTTTGTGCCGCTGCAAATGCTTGCGGTTATTTTTAGGGTATTTTTTGTTTTGTTTTGTTTTTTTTTCGTTTTTGGTCTAGACATTGCCATTTCCGCTTAACGTGACTGCTGTCCGAGTTGCTTTTGCGCTGGAAATTTGCGAACAGACCGCGCGGCGGGTGCTAGCCTCATCATCAACATTGTCATCATCAAGCAGACTCTCGCATTTATTTGCATATTGGCGACAGCAAAAGTAAAACAGAAGCAAACAAAGCGAAAGGCGAGAGAATTAGTGCTCGCAAAATAACAAAAGGAATCTCGCACTCTGCTCTCTTGTTAATGATTCCATTTTGGGTAATATTTGTTCATAAATATTCCAAAAGTTGTATTTAGCTGTCTTCTCTTACCCAATCGCATATTGCTTTATGCCAGCCGCAAGCTATTGCGCTCTTAATTAATCAGTTGAATTTCAGTTTATGTGTATAATTAGCTGTCAGCGCATGCTTTACATACCTTTCCTTTTAGCCACAAATGTGTGCTTTTATTTCTGTTAAATTGCAGTTAAGCTGTGGACATTCAAATCCAATTTGCGCAACGGCAATTGTAATAAATTTGGCAATAAGAGCAAAGGCAAAGTGCATAAACCGAGTTCAGTGCAACATCATCTCATACTTGAACTACGCCATATTCCAACTCTATATGCTTTCAGGAATATCAGCAGATGTATTACAAATCAAAGGTAAACTTTTCATTGCATAGCCATGGCTATGGCTAGTAGCTCGAATGGATTGTGCTCTACGCACGGATATATATTATTGGCAATTTTGCAACGTTTACAATTGGCAAATGCCTGTCAAAGAACGAAGCATTCAAAGCAAATAAGCAAAATTGAGAGACAGAGAGCGAGAGAGCGAGAGAGAGAGAGAGAGAGAGAAAGCTGGCTGAATGAAAACAAATTCAATTTTAAATTGAATTTTTATTGAATGTTAGCGGCAAGCGGACCCAAAAGACGAGAAGGATCCCAACTTGTCAACAGAAACTGCGGCGGCTCGTTCTGCAATTTCATTTCAACATATCGCATATCTACAATTCGCTTTGACACATTTTTTTTCTGTTTTCTGTGTTCTACACAGTAAATGCAAAAAGCTGCCGCCAGCCTGAATTAAAATCTACACAATAGCACATATTACATTGAATATGTGCAGAGCTTCTCGTACATGGAGAATTTTTCTGCTCTGCTCTGCTCGCAGCAAGTTAAGTTTTTTATCGCACAGGAAATGTTATAGGAATTGCTCTTATCACAAAGGCAACTAAAACAATAATAAAAAATAAAATAAAACGAGAGGAAAAAAATGCAACTGTTGCCGAGGCCTCTGTCCGACTTTTGCTGTCAGTTTTATGTTTTGTTATAATTAAAACTCTGACTCGTCGGACTGTGATATATGTATGTGTATGCGATATAGCACTGATAGTAAAAGTTTAAACGGAAGTTATATGACAACTTAGCTGCATTGCACTTTATATATTGTGCTCGGCGAGGCCTTGCCTAGGCTCAGTTCAACTTACCTGCAATGAGAAAAGGGAAGAACAACAATTAAATCACAAATGAAAGCCGTTAACAAGATTTATATACAACAACAAGTGGAATTGCTTCAGTGTTTGTGGAAGTTGAAACAAATCCGCTTACAATAAAGAGCTTTAAATTCCTCAGGATCTATCATAGATTTACCGAGAAATTTCCAGATATGAACTGTTACAATCAATCAGATATGCAACTAAAATAGCTTCATTTAAGCTTTATGAAATTGGAAACTAATTTGCTCTACGTTATTTACAGATCTAATTTATTTATTTATTAAATTTATGACGGACTTCGTTTTTCCATGTCTAAATACTATTTCTATTTTCCTATTACAGTGACCATGCCCTATTACTGATGCCCAAGCGAAAGCTAACGAAATTCCGAACGTTAAGGTGCTCAGACCTCTAGTGCGGCCCCTTGGCGCGGCGGGGCGTGGCTTAGCTTGTAATTGCGTTTGGGCGACAGTGCAGACAGGCGACTAGATGAAAAATAATTAAAAGCAATGACAGCTTGGTTTTACTTTCTTACAGTGTGTGTCCATGGGGGAAGCTAGCTGGCACACACACACACATATATATAAACGCATAGGTATATAAAAAACAAATCCCCAAACACGTCGCTCACATTTCAATTTACGCATGAAAATGTCATTTCCGACATGGCACGAACGAAGGCGGGTTGGAAATTTGCATGCAGGAATGCTGAGGGAAATACAAGCGAAATAATAATGGAAAAAAAAAATGAAGAAAAAATGTAGAAGAAGAGAGAGATGCTGCCTGTAGCCTATAGCCTGGCCTATGCCCCACACCAACTGCGTCAAGTACCCCCCGCACCCATATCATCTAGAACTCTCTCTGCTGGCTGTCTTTCTATTTGTCTCTTGCCACGTTACGCACGCCAAAAGTGTAATAAAATTAAGAATTCCAAAGCTGCCGTGACAAATTCTTCTTCTTCTTCTTATTTTCGCTATATACATTTTCTCGTCGTCTTCGTTTGTTTTTTTTTTTTTTTCTACAGGAATGGCGAATGGACAGGCTGAGCCGTGAGGGCGGGGGCGTGGCAGCCAGTGAATGAGTGAAGCATTACTGACAGCTCACGACAGCGACGAGGACGTTGAGTGCCAATTTTGTGCTAACGAAACTCTCATAGTTTCCAGATTGGGGGTGTGGCAGTGGCTGTGGCCGTGTGCGTAAGAACTCCAAGCACCCGAAGTATATTAAGCCATAAAATTAGTGCGGCCGCGTGCAGCATAAAGGGCGTGGGCGAACCCACGGGGCGGGGTCGGTGCCGAAGCGTACGTGAGCAGCATTAGCTAAGCGAACAGCTCGAGTTGAAATTTGTTTATTTGTGATATATGTATAAATCGTATAATTAGGGAGCCAGCACAAGACGATTGAACATCAAAAGATTAAAGAGCTTCTGACATAATGTCTGGACAATTAGGGTGGGATGGGCGTTACGGGCCCCCCCTCAATATGAGTTGAATCATGCTTTGATATGCTTAAGAACTTAACATATCTAAGGATCTTGTTGAGTTCCATCTGGAAAATCATCAGGTATGCATGCAGCTTAGTCAAATCTTATACGGCATCTTTTTGATGCGGAATGCTGCAAATTGGAAGACAAGCTCATTAGACGGTCATCTAGGGATTGAATCTGTTGTAATTCCAGCGTAATAATGCGCATCTCGCGAAAGCTGCTTAACATGCCATATCCGAACAGAGAGACGGCGCAGAAATCACTCAGTCAGACAAATTAGTATGCGCGAGACCAGAAGACAGACAGATGTTTCTCTCTAAAGTCATGAGCTGATGATTGACTGCGACTGACTGACTGACTGGCTGACTGGCTGACTAACACGAGCTGACAAATAAATGAGTTTGTTATCATAATCATAAAATGATGAGCGCCCTGCTTATGCATAACATTAAGAGTACAAGACAAGTGAAGGGAGGAGGAGAGCACGCTATGGCAGAGAAAATAATGTTAATCAGGTCATCTGTGATTTTTGATTCCGAAATTATGCAATCCATGGCACGTCGTAGATGAGCACGAGATGATGATGTCGTAGTTGTTGTAAGGTCTTGATATTTGCAGCCCACACAACATTTGTCAATTTAAATGAGCCATAAGCACATTTCGCCAATTTTTATGATTAATTAAGTGTCTACATTAATTGCAGTCGAACATGAAGCAACAGCAGCCCCCAGTCGAACAACATCTAAGCAACAAGCGACGCACATCATCTCTGCGCCCCGCCACCGCCCACCAGTCACCGCCCCCTCTGCGCGTCAGGCCTCACAATGTTTCCCCAGCAATTTGCTGCCAGGTTGCGCGCATTGGCCAGAACAAATTGCAAAGCAATCGCTGCACTTTACAGAGTGCAAAAAAAAAAAAAAAAAAAAAAGAGACTAGAAAATGCTATTTGCAGATTACTGGGCATACGAGTATCTCTGCTTGTGAAGGCATTGGTATTGCTTTGCAAATATTACATGAAATACACTTGAAAGAAAAAATGTTCCCAAAAGTTGTTATATTTTTGAAATATTTGTAAAGTCTTAATATTATAAATTTATATACTTATATGGAAAAATAAGATTTACAACACTAAATCAAACAGTTATCAACATTAGCATACATTTTTTCTCTCAGTGTGATACTGGTTATCTTTTGCTAAATACTCAACTCGACGTTGCTTAAGTTGATATTGGCAAATTTAAAAGCCAAAAACTCAGTACACTGTTGCTAAGTTTACACAAGCAAACACAGACACACCCACACACACCCACACAGACACACACACACACACCCACACATACACACACTCATATCGCTTGCACAGTTAACCGTGCAGTGGAAACTTTATTTTTGGTTACGTTTTATCAGACAGTTGGTGGCCTTTGACTCTTAACCCTCTCTGGCCCTGGCTAGTCGGCAAATGCAGTTTATTTTACTGACTAAACATTTTGGAGCTTAGCCAAACGTTGTTAACTTCATTAAATTGAAGATAGCTTTAGGGTAGCGCCTTGACTGGACCGAGCTTAATTAAGTGCAATATAATAAATCAAGAAATTTATGCGGCCACGTTCAAAGCTTATTAATAGGCTCGGCGCGAGTGTTGAGCCAAAGAGAAAAAAAAATACAAACAAAAAGAAGACACACAAATAAACTGAGTCCAACGAACGACATACGCAACAGCAAGCAACACAATAAATAAACATGACAGATGAAACAAGACAGGCGGCAGTAGCAGAAAAAATAGAAAAGCCCATATTTTACTTACTCGCAATTTCATCATCATAATCAACAATATAAAATATCATTAACAGGGCTAATTAGCGAGCCGTAAATAAATAACAGAAGCTGTAAAAATCATTCCACATTTTAGTTTTTCTTCTTGCTAATAAATCAGGATCTTTTCGAGTTGGAAAGAAAGAAAATTGCTCGGTCTATACGTTGCTTTTTGGCACCCAGATAGCTGCATAAACATATCAATGCGAAATTCCTTATAGCATAATTAATATGAATGCAATTTGTAAAGGGTTTCGGCGGCAGCATAGTCCAACCATAATAAATAATAATAAATTGTTGAGCATTGAGAACGCATTCTCAAAGACAAAATGCATAACTGCCAGCTGCAGAGAGCGCTCGAAAATTGGGCAAGGAATGTCTGCTGGGACTGGGAGATAGAGAGGTGAGGTTGCTATGGGTGGGTGGGGTATAATATCTGAATCAAATGACAAGCCAAAAACATGCTCAAAGCTCATATAAATTATGACAACTATGATGGAAGAGAAACAGAGGGAGAGAGAGAGAGAGTGAGAGTATGTGTGTGCTAGAGGGAGAGCCCCAAGTCAAGTCATACCGAACGTTTGTCTATTATAATTAGCTACAAAATTTCACATGACTGCAATAAATGTTTCAATTATTTATAATCTCAACTAGCTGTGTGTATGCTTGTATATGTATATATATATATATATACATATATGTATATCTTATGGTTAGGTAATCCCCGCAGCACTTGCGCATATCCCCATCTCTTGGTTTAACTCTGCTGTGGTTATTGCGCATTAATTACACTCAACTACAAATTACTAATTACAATATGAAAGTTGCTGCACAAAGTGTTTTGCAAATACAAACAACTTACATTTAAGTGCTACATAAATCATTTCAATTAATCTTTAAATCTAAGCAAAAGAGACATATTAATGCGGGTTCGGTGCGGCTGCCTTTCGAAAGGTCACTTCACAGAGTTTTTCATGTGCCGAGCTAATTAAACTGCCTTTAAAACTTTTAATGAGCGGCGATTTATTAAGTGCCTGCCCCAGCCCTATAATCATTGGATGAGAAGAAGTCTTTAAGATATCCAGGAAAAACAACAAAAAACAGCCAAATCTCTATCGATCCATTAACGCCAAACCATAAATAAATTGTGCATAATTTATCTTTCAACAGCGTTTGCTTAACATAAATGTAAATCAACGCGCTGTACAAAGTAGACGCATGATTACTCTGCAAATAAAACTAATCCCAAAGGTCTGACCAAAATTTCTATATTTAGTTAGTGACTAAAAGTATAAAGACTCTACTATCCACATGCAGTTCATAAATTTAAAAAAAAAAACATATAACATTAATACTATATATTGGGGCATATTGGAGCAAGAACTAGATATGCTTTTTATTCAGTCTGCGCTCATTTCTATAGGGTATTGTAAAAACATAAAATGCCAAATTCAACGAAAATTTTAGAACAACATTAAAATTGAATTCTCGGTGAATTCTAATGATGAGCAATGTATAGACAACATTCAGTTAGAGCGATAAATAGCTGGATAGACGAAAATGGCAAGCGGGGTGGGAGGGGAGGCTGCTAATGGTAATGAGCTGTACGCTGATTTGATTTACCGCAACACAAAACAAAGCACATATTTGTTTATTGTTAGTTTTTTATGACTCTGCATCTGCGCTGCTTTTGTGTCTGGCGTTGTCTGCCTTTGCTTCAGCCTCTACTTTGTTGATTTACGCACAAATTACGCAAAAATTAAATCGCAATTAACTAGAAATTATATCAGTAATTATGCATATGAAAGTCGTAAACAAATAAGCAACAATAATTGCCAGTTGACAAACAAGGCAGACAAAATTATTTAAATACCCCTGACGGCGCCTAATTTATGCAATTTGCTCATTTGAGCGAACTGGTTCAATTGAACTGAAGCTCAGCGGTAATAATACTAAAAAAGTGTCAACAAAAATCTGCATAAATTTGAAATTACTAACTAAACCATTTTAATTTCATAGTAAAGGTTAATTTGATAGATAACTGAATTTCTGTTATAAATTTTCCAGGTTTGGAATATTAAGAAACAGAAAGCTTTAAAAACAACTGTACAGCTGTTTAATTTAAATAAAGTCAACTTGATTAGAGCCAAGTGAAAAGATAACACAGGTTGAACAGAAAATATACAATGAAATGAATTTACACAATTTCTTCAGCTGTTTTTCTGACTGTATCGAAAATATATTTTTAATTTTTAATGTAAATGAGAACAGATTGCATTTACAACGTAACGAAAATGTTGTATACACATGTTAGCGCACAACAAGTAAACAAGCAGGAAAACAAACCAAGAAAGAAAGCCAAAAAAAAAAAAAGAAAACAAAAATACTATGTGTTGTAAAACGTGTGTGGGAAAAGTGTTCCTCTTCTTTCCTTTTTGGCAGTGGTCGCACTTTCAAGAAGATGAAGAAAAAAACTAAGCGCGAGCAGCTGAGGCGCAACGAAAATGCTAATTAATGTGATTATGCTGCCATTTAAATTGTTAAACAATTGTTTAGCGATTAGTCAGGCGTCAAAAAGCGCAGACACACGTTTATCTAGAGGGCTGGGTGTGCGCAAAGAGAGTCCGGGGGTCGGGGGTCGGGCTGTTGCCCCACATGATGATTAATTGTTGTAAAAGTGCAGCAAGTGCGGCGCCAATTTGATGCCAAAAGTTTTGCCATCAAGCGAGCAGCAAAAATTACACATACGCCGCGTGTGGAAGGCAGGCTGACAGTCAGGCAGCAGCAGACGCCGACACCGACGCCGTCATCGTCGGCAGCGCTGCTGAAGCAGCAAAGTTTAAAGCTTTTGACAAGCGTCGAGCTGCTGTTGAAAGCATGTGCCACAAGCTACGCACACCTACACACACACACACACACACACGCATACACTCACACATTTGCACCTGGCGAACCCGTTAAACTGCCGCAGAATGTGCTTTACTCTTTTATTTTTTTTTTCTTGATTTTTTTTGTGCCTGGCGCTGCTTTGCTGATAAGCGTAGACAAGTGCCACGCCCACTTTGCCCACACAGGAAGCCACCTAGTTGCCTGGCTAAACTGACAGCTATAGAGACATTAATGTGACGAGGGTTTATGGAGTTGGAGGGGACCTGAGCTGAGGGTTACGGTGCGGGCTTTGCTCTCAACACGAAAAAGTTGCAGAAAATTACATCACGAGTTGAGCAGAGCAAAAAAAAAAAAAAAGAAGTAAAAGAATCCATGTGCTTGACAAAGCCGAAGACTAAATACTCTTGCAGTTGAATTATATAGAATTTATTTTATGCAAAATATATATATTTTTAGAAGATTTTGCTATGTCTGAATACTTTGATTCAGAGTTAAATGAACTTAAACAAATCTTTATATATATAGATATATACATATATCGTATACAAATATATATATATATATATATATATAGGCAGGAAAATTATATACAATAAAGCAATTATATCCCCTAAAAATTATTTAAAATATATAAATCGATAAAAATGTGAGTTATCTTCTCAAGCGTTACATAGCTTCAAATTAAATTAAATTACACTCCCGTAGGGTATACAAACAAAATCAGTTCCTGTCTGTGGCTGTCGAAAAAAAAAAAACACTGAAAAGCTGAGGGCAAAAAAAAGGTGCTGAAATCTGTGCAGGGCTACACACACACACACACACTGTGAGACCCCTTCTTCTCACAAAAAAAAAAAAAATCTAACCCCTGTGGAGCTGTTTGCGAGTCGCGTATCGCATGATACGAGTTGAACGTGTGGCCAAAGGGGCAAGTGGAGCAAAAACACAGCAGAGAGGGCAGCTATGACTGCGTTTCGAGATTTACCCACTTTAAGTTTCACATCATATGCTCAAGATTTATACAGCACTACGTGTTCAGCGCTTGTGCTAATAAGAACTATACTAAAATAGGTAGCTATCGTAACTAGACGAGAAATGTATTTGATAAGCGAAAACCGCATTATTAGCTGCGGCATTAGTTAGACTATAAGGAGAGCACGGAAATACAGTTGGGTGAATTGCAGCGCTTAAGCAGATTTATTTTAGAATAAATATTTACAAAATATTTACAAAAGAGCTGATTAAATGTACTTGAGCGCTGGGCAAGGGCAAACTTGGAGATCATGAATTTAGCTATTATTATTATATTATTATAACAGTGAATGTATTTTACACATGTTGCTCACTAAAACCTCATTCTATGCAGCGCTAATCTAATATATACAAAACACCAAATGTCTATAGCATGTTTATCTAATATGTTTACTATACAAATAATCATAATTAACAATTACCAATAATATTATCTAGAGTACAAATGGTTATACCTACATATATCGGAAATATAAAAGTTGCTAAATTTATTGCTTTCTGTGCTGCATAAATATAAATTTGGTGTAGAGTCAATATTGACGGCACAATTAACTGCGACATTGCCGCAAAGATAAAGTCAAACTATGGGAACAACCACAAAAAAAAAAAAGCCGCACTCACAAATTGCGGAGAGCACTTGAAGTGCTGATAAGAATGTTTGTCATTTGCAGGGGGGAGTGGAACTTCTCCCACTCTGCCCCCACTCGTGTTCGATGAACAAAGCAATGAAATTAACTTTTGGTGTTCGAGTCGAGATTTCCTTAACAACAATATTTGTTGACTTTTTCTATGACGCTGATGGTTCAATTATTGATTTCGTTTTATGTAGTATTCCATTTTTTTCTCTCTATATCTCTCTCTTTTTTTTTGTAGAAAGGTAAATAGAAAATAGAACACCTTGATGTCAATGCAATGAATAGTCTATAATTGATTTGTAGCCGGAAGAGCTCGAGGCAACAACTGAACTGACAATGGCAATCAATTTCTATTATTGTGAGGTTGGCTAATTGAAAGTTGTTCGAGTCGAGTTCAGGCTGCACTATAGGGCCTGCTATCACAGATAGTAAGCGCTTGATTTGGAAGCAAGTGCTCGAGCTGTTGATCTGCCTAGCCGTCTGACTGTCTATCTGCGCTCCCATTTCCTGTAGTTATCGTACCCATATCAAATGTTTTTCCTTTTCATATTTTCATTTTTTGTAATGAAAACTTTGCCCCGATGCTCCATCATAAATAATTCAATTTTGCAGCATACTTTTCGGTGGAAACAAGAATTACAAGACTAGGAAGGGGGAGGGGACCTCTTAAAACGAAAAACAAAAAGGGAATGAAAAAGAAAACAGACCACAAAATGCGAGACGGCAAACGTAACAAACGCTAAAGTTCACACAGTTGCGCTTCGCTACACAAATATATTAAATTTCGATTTGGGCGAACCGAACTCTGACTCTGACTCCGACTCCGACTCCGGCTCCGGCTTCAACTCCAACTCCGAATTCGAATTCGAGTTCAGCTCGAACCCAAATACGATACTGAGTCCATGGGCACGTGCGTTAACCTTTGACATATGAGCTGGCTGGCAACCATCAAACATATTTTATGTATTAAGGATATGCGCGCGCGAGAGAGAGAGAGAGAGTGAGAGAGAGAGAGCCAAAGGACCCTTTTGCACACATCCAGGCAGGACACAAAACACCCACGCTTACAAGCATATACAAAAAATATAAAAATACAAAAATACATAAAAAAAACACGGCGAGGCAAGGGATCTATCAGAGGGTGAGGGGGGTCTGGCAACAAGAAATCACGTTACACCACTGCTAAGCGACACCACACGAACAACAACAATCACAGCCAACGAGAGGGAGAGAGTGGGAGAGGATGAGACGGACTGTAAGCGACACACGTATCTGCATTTCTTTCCCTTACTCTCACACTCTCACTCTCTCTCTCTTGCACTCACATCCGCTCTCAGGGGAAATCAAAACAGATCAAAATGTCATCTTTAAGAGCTTAAATTTGTATAAAATTGCCGCTCATAAAACCCAAAAGCTGAGCTAAGCAGCTCACAAAGGTGTCCCACTGTCTGGCAACTCCCGCTCGCTGCGCGGATCCATCAACGGTCTGGCAAGGCAAGGTGTCATAGCTTATAATAACAATATAAACACATGGTTCAGTATTCGTTCTCTTCACCTCCGTCAGTGGATTGCATTGTAAATGCTCTCCGGGCATCATAAAACTGAAAGAGTTGACATTTTGTTTCTTCTTTCCCCAACATCTATGACGTGAAAGTGACAGAAATATGTTTTTTGAGCTTAAGACTGTCAATAAGGCATCTCAGTGTCAATGCCTATTTCAGTGAGTGAAAGGCACAAGCACAGATTAGGCTAAATAGAGTCGCTTTGTTAGGCTTGATTGAATCGATGCTCACCGAATTAGCATAGTTACAAAAATTGAACAAATTAATAAAATACTGTTATGAGTCCATTATTCGCAAAAAAAAAGGATTATATTCTATATATCGCGAACTCTGCTCTCTATTGTAAGCTAACAATTTTAAAAGTTTGCCATGTTCGATGAATGGAATGGATTTTTTCACCTCTCTTTAGATGGGTTTCCAATCAATTTTGTCACTGGACTTTCGCAACGAATGGCCAGAGAGCACGACCACAAAACAGAACTTGATTTGGCTAATACGTATCGTGAGCTCTAAAAAAAATAAAAAATAAAGAGAAATAAAACTGTCTGCGCCATGTCGCAGCAAAACACAAAGCAAACGCAGTTTGAACAAAAAACTACACAAATCGATATCAAATCAAACTTTAAAGATAAAAAAAAAAAACCTTTTAAAATCCATAAAAAAACTGTCCAACGTCTCATTCAATTGAGCTTGAGCATAAAAGATGGATAGAGAAGAAGACAGAAAGAAAGAGAGATGCGAGCGAACTGGTAGTGGGAGTCGAGGAGACAATTTTATTTGTAAGTTGAAGAAATTTAAGACTAGACTCTATAAACACAACGTTGAATGGAAACATACCACTGTGAATTGAATGAGCGAAAATTTTAGATACCTCCCTGCTGCGCCCACCCACTGCCAGCCAGTAAATCCATTTAGCATATGAACACGAACACAAAGATGGAAGCTGCATCTGGACTCAAGCATAATAAGTCCAAAGCATACGCTTTGATTCTCAACAAGAGGCGGCTGCAAATTGAAGGTTTTTCATTTCAGTTGACTTGGAGTCTGGGCCGGACGCACGACTGCCTGAGTGTGAGGGTGACAAAACCTAATAAAATTTAATTAAACTCAATCAAAATCCATTTAAGGCGCACAAAAAGCAAACGACGAGTCAACCAACAGACCCAGCCATTCATATATGACCCAAAGCTAGTGGGTGTCTCATGTGAGCGAGCCGTGAGAGAGTGGGGGAACTGGGGAGAAACGGTGGATTGAAGGGTATTATGACTGGGGCTCTTGTGGGTGCATTTGCAAGTGGACCGCTTTAATTGAATTTTCAGTGCGATCTCTTAACATCATCAACTGCACAAAAACGGAAATGAAAATGATGTCATTTGTTTGTTTGAGAGAATTTTTCTTTTTTGACTTGACATTTTCAGAAGCAAAACGAGAAAGAAAATTCACACACGAACGTCGAGAGAAACAGAGCCGAAATTAATTGAAATGCCGGCAAGCTGCACCTGTTGACGGACAAAAGCTGATTAGCTTGCAGCCGCCAAGCAGAATTCAATTAACAATTGCAGCAATTTCAATAAACGAAACGATTGCTCAGCCAATGCACAAGTTATACACACACACAGTGCGCATACACTGAGCAAAACGGGGACTGACTGGCGAAAGCAAATAATATTTCATCTTTGCAATTTACCATTATGGAAGGGGAACTCCACTTCAGTTATGCTCAAGTTGAGCCAATTACTAGGTGCATACATTATTCATATCAAAGGAAATTATTATTACAATTCCATAAATAGTTGCCTATGCCAGTTGCTGCATGCAACATAACCTACATTTTCTCTGAGTGCATCCTCTATATATGTAGATATCCATAAATGGATGATTTCCACTGTCATGTAGTACAATAAGCTGCCCTCTGTGTCTGTGTATCTGTTTGTTTGCTTAATTTAATTTACCGAACACACAATGTTGAGGGATGTTGATGACGATGGGAACCGAACGCGGGCTTTCAGATGAGGGTAGTGTACTGGGGAGGGGGAGCTGGCACCGCACTGGCAGCACTGCTGGGAGAGGTCAATTTACTTGTTACTCGCACAAATCAAAACGTTGTGAATGCAAATGTGGGTAAAGAGATTATGGAACAAGAACACATATACATATACTATATACATACATATATTACTCGAGTAGTAGCATCCCTCACAAGTGCCGGATAGAATTATGGCAGAGCTATGTTGCGCAGGAGGAAGAGGTTGTTATTTCTATTGGCTAGCATTTGTAACTGATGCTCCTCTATTCTAGTTTTAAGTGCCTGTCAAATTTGGCTATTCCAGCTAGTACAATATTTTGTGAAATAATAAAGAGAGGGAAAAATCTACAGACTAAAAATGTATACACATCTATCTATCTATCTCTATATATATATATATTCCTGTGTATAAGAAATACCTCGATATATGTATGTACATGTATCCATATATAAGTTAGACTCGCGTCTAGTCATTTTCAACAATGTGTAAATTGCTTTTCATGCATATTTTCATTTTTCTTTCTCTTCCCTCCCTCTCTCTGTCTCTCTCTATTTGTCGAAATTTTATTTTTTTTTTTTTTTTCTCGTTAAAAACTAAAGATTTGGCGCAGCTCGCTAGCGTAGGAAAAATCATTTTTCCAAATTATAAAAATACATTTTTACCTCAGCGCAGCAGCAGCTACGCTGACAGCGCTGTCCGTGTGCAGGTGTGCGCCAATATATTTTTAGTCAGCGTCGCTGTCGACGTCGTCGTCGTCGTCGACGTCACAGTCGGTATGCTGCGCACCACTCGCCGTTTATTTATTTATTTTTTGCTATCGAAAATTCAGCTAGAGCAAAATATATTTCTCTGCTTCTTTTTTCTTGCTTTCGACTGTTTAGTGAGTAATTAATAAGCAACGCAAAGAAAGCAAGGCATGAAAAAAAAAAAAGGCTAAAAACAGCCAGAAAACGTATTGCAGCTAGCAGAAGTGAAAGAAGAGGCCTGTGGGCTATGGTTGGGGCTTTCAGTTGCGGTTTCTTCTAGAGAGCTGCGTGCAGAACGAAACGCCATTTCACTTAACCAGACATTAATAATTATATGATTCAAGCCGAAGCGAAACGCAATACGAAATATCCAAAACGATATCGCGCCAACCGCAAGCAACAACAATAAAATTAATAATAATTATAATTATAAGCATTGTATATGAATACGATATTGACTAAATTTAGCTCAAGGCAAGCTTCGTTACCGGTGCGATTAACCTGTACTTATTTATTTATATTTTTCAGTCAATTTTGGGGTTTTTTTTAAAGAAGTTCAATGAATATGTAAAGAGTTTATTGTAGAAATTTTTTGGAATGTAATGAAAATGAAATATGATTAACATTAATATTGATTATGAATCAAATTGATATGGTTTAAGATTGACATATTCGGCTATATTAGGTTTATCATTCTTTGACATTTTCATTTCGTTTTAAAATTAATTGAGTAAGTGCAATTCAATTAAGGTCAATGCATATTATGCCATATAAAGAGGTCAATTAACTCGCTAACCGCTTGCTAAAAGCTTTACCAAATCACAATGGAACGACCGAAATAGCTTTTAGCTTAACTGAACAAAATTGGGTTATTAGCTGAACTCACAAATTAGCTGTCAAAGAACTGCATTAAACATCTAAGAACAATAAAAACAAAACAAAATATTTAAGTATGCTATAAAACTGAAATCCAAAGTGAAATGTTTATGAAAACTGGTTTCATCACAAAAAATGTGTTTTTTTTTCTCTCGCATTTTGCGGCTAATGGAACTAGTTCCACTAACAATTGAGGTAAAAATACTTATGCTTTAGTTTCTCAGGGAGTTGTGGAAAACTTTTTAGTTGCGGTTCGGCCATGGAAACTTACCTGAAAAAACAAAAATAGAGAGAAAAGCACATTAGATATTAAAAATTTACGTTTAAACATGAAAACAAAAACAACAAGAATGAAACAATATTTCGTAAGTTCAAAAATGTAATAAAAACAAGAAATTTATGTAGAATTTAGTAAGATTTAAGCAGAGTAAGGGACATGGAGGCAAGAGGCGAAGGGAAATGGCAACAACAACGGCCAGATAGACAAGTGGTGCAAGAATTTATGGCTATAAAAATGTTTATTGCTTGTGCTTTTACGCTGCACACGAGAGGGGCGAGAGGCCCACTACAATTTGTGGCAGTAGCAGCAAGAGCGATGCGTCTTTCTCTCTCAATCTCTCGCTCCCACTGCCCGTCTCTCTATCTCTCTCGCTCTCCCTTTAAAACTTCTAATTCTTTTTCTTTTTGATTTGGACAACATTTGACAGGTAGTCCGAGGGGAGCTGCCGCCACTTTGCTGTCACTTTGAATAATGCGTCCTCTCATAAATTGGTATTGCGTGTGAAATGTACAACAGTCCCTTCCCCTTCGCCCCTTCCCCGTAACCATGATGCATTCCCCTTTTTATCATACATTTCTAATTAGCTGCCAGCTGTACGGTCCCAAAATTTTCAACACTTTTCATGAAAATCAAGCCGTCATTTGATGAAAGTATCCACATAAAATGGTGTCACGTTCCACTCAGAAAAAAAGCACGAAAGGAGCGCCTTTGCGAGGCTGAGTAAAAAACAACAAAAAAGCAGCTCACGCAACGCGATTTAATCCTTCAAACGTTGACAACTGCTTCAACATTCAGGGCATACCAACCGAGTATAAAGGCGCGACAGCGCCAACAACAAAGGGATTTAATAATACAAGAATAAAACATAAAACAGTAGATCAAAGATGAGAGAAAAATAAATTCAATACGAATTAAAAAAAAAAAAAAAAAAAAAACCTTTCTCGGGATGAAACATAAACTCAAGCTTATAACAACAAAGCACAATTAGTAAACAACAAATTCTAAATGTTCAAATAATAATTGCATAAGCAATCTATTGCTATAAAAAATTTTTGTTTTAGATTATATGCAAGAACAATTTTTTCTAATATTCAATAAACAAAATTTTTGTTGAGAAAATTTGTAATATAGACTTTGAGGCAGATTTGAAGTAAATTGCTTAGCTGATATAATTCTCTTCGGTTAAAGTATTTAAAATGTTACAACAAGAACAACTAGAAGCAATGCGCAGCACAAACACATATATTTTTTAATCAAAATTCTCTTAAATAATTAAAATGCAAATTGTGCGAGCACAAAAAATAAATAACAACACAAAATAAGAACAAACAAGAGGCAGACGCTGGCGACAGGCGATGACACGCAAGGACGACAAAGCAACAAAGGACAACAGCCACAAGCCGAATGATATGACAACACTGAACAGCAGCAGCAGCAACAACAACACCACCCACAACAACAACAACAACATAATCATCATCAACAGCTTCATGTAATAACACTCGTGTTGCTGTTGTTGGGGCTGCTGCTGATAATGATATTTCCAGTTGAGGACGACGACTTTGACAGTTCTTTGTGGTCTTTCGCTCAGCTCTGAGCTCTGGTGGGCAGGCAGCAAAGCGCTCGATAAGAAGGGCGAACGAAAACAAGCAACGCATACAGCAGCAGACGGCAACAGTTGCCTTAAAGTGTTAACTATTATGATACTGCTTATAATGAAGTTGAAGATGAAGCTGAAGCTGAAGATGATGATGATAATGATGATGGCGATGATAATTTCACGCTGTCAGCTGCAACAAAGTGTGACAAGTCAAAGGGGGAAAGGGTAATCGAAATACGAAAGATTAAATTCAGACTTGTGAAAAATATATTGTTATTATTATATTTATATAAAATTTGGTTTGTCTACTGGTTATGTAACGGAGAAGAGAAGAAAAGTTTAATATATATTTCTTATCAATATAGGTATATGAAAGATTTACAGCGAAAAAAACGTATCTCAAATGAAAATATATTCCCTGACAGCTTTTTCGGCTTCACTGATAGTCCATCCAGCGCATCCACAGTGCCTGCTAATGAAGTTTGTCCGCAGTCAAACACACACACACACACACACATGCACGTGTTAAATTCATGACACAAGCTTTGCATGCACAAGAAGGGTTGATGCTGCCTCGCAGCCAGCCCCTTTCATATATATATATACACACACACACACCCCTCTCAGGAGTAAAGGTTTAACCCAAGTGCGAGCGGCACGTGCTCTCTTCCACACCCACCTCCACACCCCCCTCGCTTCATATGCTTACCCATTCGATAAGGTCTGCGAATGTTGTGTTCATTAAGCTGCTTATTATGTTTGCACTTAAAAATTCATATGTGACTATGGCAACAAATTGTGTGAGCTCTGCAAATTTTTAGTTGCTCTTACTGTCTCATTCATTAACTCTCTCTCTCTCTCTCGCTCTCTCACTCACTCGCAGTGCTTACTCATTACGTGCATGCTTTAAAGTTGAAATTATTAGCATGCTTAAGGACGCTCCCTGGGTTTCCAGAATTTGAAAATGTAATTAGGACAAATGGGACACATGCCACATTTTTATAGTTATTCTCTGTTGTAATAAGGGCTTTAGTGTGTTTCTTGTTCTTTGCTGCTGTTGCTGTTGTTGCCGTTTCTCTGCTGCCTCATACCGCTTTCACTTATTTTAAGCTCAAAATGCAATTAAGTATACGACATGTGATGCCCGCCCGCTCGCACTTCATTTTATTATATTAGAAGCCTCACTTTTTATATAAATATTAAATTAAGCCCATGAAATTTACATTCTCACATTTATCAGGTCACAGGGCTTAGGGTTAAAAGAGGCAGTGGCCGTGGCTTGTGCACTGAAATGTTTGTGGTTAGTTGTAAAAGATGTTGTCTAACATAAATCGCAAAGCTGTCGACCGCAAAACATTTCATTAGCCTTATCAGCAACCAGAAATTGGCGCATGCGTTGATAAGTTGAAGGGAGAAACTCTTGGGTTAACTGAAACCTCAAATTCAGTTGAGTTCTTTAGATTTATGAAAACTTCATTCATGGCGTTAGACTTTTCCGTAATGCAGCCATAGAAAGAAGTTATTGTTATCGATAACTTGCAAGTTTTCACTGCAACTGAGAGTAACAAGCAGCTCACCGAAGCCACAAAGGCGGTGAATCAACGAATAGGGCTTCTGTTATAACAAAATATATGTATATATGAAAGAACAGTTTACTGTTCTATCAACCGCAGAACTATTGAGAGCTGTCCCTAGTTAACAGCTCCCTTTAGCATTCTCATTTAGCACTTAACAGTAATTGATATACTCTCCTCCAATCGTTTATTCTACCTTCCTATACCTCTTCTCGCCCATAAATCACCAACAATTTTCCAGTACACGGCTGACTGAGCCTCGACCCGCTCGCATACCGCAAGAAGTGGCCCCATCAATGGAGCGACATCAGAGAGAAGGCGAGAAAACAAAAAAGAGACGAGCAAAGAATATGCGAGGTCTCAAAAATGATGAGCATAATAATGTTAATGCTCATAACTGCGGAATGCCGGAATGGAACAAATGGCAACCATTGAGTGGAATGTGTATTTAAAGTCTGGCAAACACAAAGAACACAAAAGGAGAAGCTCGAGCAGCTGCTGAGGGTTGTCTGATAGACACCAATCTGTGGACAACAACCGAAGGCCACACAAATGAAAAGATTGAAGGACAGAGAAAGAGAGAGAGAGAGAGAGAGAGAGAGAGAGAGTGAGAAAGTCGATATCAGAGAGTTTTTATACTCTAGACTAGACACGGCTAGGAAGGTAGATAGATAGATAGATAGGGCGAGGTTTATTTAAGCGAAAATGTAATTTTATGCTTTTTAATTGAGCGAATATGCATGTAACATGTGCACGGCTGATGGGGGGCTGATGACACTGTTGGGGAAGGGAAAAGAAGGGGGGACTTGGGCGAGTTGAGAGAGTGTTTGTTTATGCCAAGCGATAGAGGGGCGTGCCACTGCGGCTGGGCGTCAAGTTGATGAGTTTGCGATGCATTCAAGCGTCAACATGAATACAAAGTAAGCTGCACAGGACTCGGAGCAGAGCTGATGCCAACCTGCTGATGGCGCAGCTGATGCTGCACATTAACTGGCCAACGATAAGGGACACTGCGAGGGGCAGACCTACAGCGGGCTGGGTGCTAATGTATTTAAGCAACTAAAAGTAGCTGAGACAGCAGTTGGGTAGGTTGGAGTAAGGAATGACAGTGGTGGCTCCTCTGGCGCACTTTGTTGCCCTGGACGCTGCCTGATGAAAAGCAATAAAAATGCAACATTATTAATCATCATCAATCAATGTCATCCATCAAAAATGCGGCAAGTCGAGGCGACGCATCGTTTATGAGGCTCCCTTTGTTTCGCTTCAGCGCTGCTATTCCTGCAACAACTACTCCTGCCTTGCTCTTATTCTTGCTCATTCTTCGTGCTCGCTCTGCTCTGTCCCATTATCATCAGCAACGGCTTTTTCTACATCTAGTGCCGCCCTTAGGCAAAGCTGCCAGACGGACTGGAGACAATGCAGACTGAGTGTCGGTAGAGAGAGGGAAAGAGGAGGCGTGGCAGTTGTGAAGGGCGACAGTTTAATAGTTCCTAAGACACTAAGCAAGAAACGTTTAAATTGAAATATATGAAAATATGCAAGCTAAGCCCTTAAAATTCTATACAATAGGTGGGCGTGGCAATACATTATTAACATTGCCTCTCGTTAGTAGAGCAAACGAACTGTACAATTATGCAGATTTTCCATAACATTTGACCATGCATCCATCAACAACTAAAATCTATTGATCGCATTCCAAACTAGTTTTCATTGGCGAGCCGTTTCTTATTATGAACATCCGTTTGATTCCACATTAGGTAACCTATTAAACTCGAATTTATCAACGACAAAGCAACCACTCAATAAAACTAATCTATTCAGAAACACAAATTCTATGTCGTCGTGATAATATATCAAACGAAACCAAAGTTTAGCAAATAATGCGTCGATTCAGACCACCTTTTGCCGTGCTATGGTGAACTTGACCCCAGCCATAAACATTTCAGATCATCAAGAGGCCTTAGATTTACTGAAGGTGCTTAAAATTTTTTTTGCGTCTTGGCTTCGTTTATATTATTTCACTAATCAAGTTCCAATTCCCATTCCGATTCAATGATATGGATGGAAATGTGTATGTTCGCACTGGGATATATGATATGCAGATACTATATATTTTACCCGAGTGTTCCAATAAACTATTAAAAAGTCACAAAGGCTGGCGCGGTGCTGTGCAAAAGTTTGTAACAAGTTTTGTAACCGAAACGAAAACCGAAAAAGAAGTAAACAGAACAGAAAATGCAGTAACTGTAAATTTGTTGCCAAGAAAAATAGAAAAATAAAAACAAAAGAAGCATCGAAAGAAACAGGTAAGGAACAAGACACGACACGAATTGGGCAACTGAAAAGTTCTAGGAGCTGACTCCACAGGGGGTGGGGGCACCTAGGGGTAAAATAGGTAGCTGAATGAGAGACGAGTACTTCAAGCATTTTGTATGTCAATTGCTATTCAAGAAGTCACGACACGAAAAAAAAAAAAAAAGAAGCAGAGGCAGCGAGAAGAAGCCCAGCTGAAAGATGGATAGATAGCACACTGTAGTGGGTGCTAGAGAGAGAGAGAGAGGAAGCGCGAAGGCAAGAGAGGTACTTCAAGTGGGGAACAAAATGCCACAAAGTTTATAAAATTTTTTTCTTTTTTTTTTTAAGTCAAAAAGTTTTCAAAGCAGATGTCGGTGCTTGCAAGGGAGCAGCTCGAGCAACTGTAACTCAGTTTGTTAATTAAATTCACGTTGGCGTCAAAGAAAAACAACAAACTATATATATGTATATAGGCGATACATATACATATGTATAAATAAAAGAAAATAAAAAGCGGATAAATTTAAATATGCAAGTAACGCAAAAGGTTTCGTGATGTAACAAAATCTTGGCCGAACGTGTGCCAAGTTCGAAAAGGTGAGACAATTACATGCAGATGAGGCTATGATCGCACACTTCCCCTCGATAGGGTTGTCGGTTTAACATTTTGAGCAGCTCATGTGGCAATTAACACTATTATTATTATTATGCGCCTCGCTCTTTGCTCGCGCCTGCTTGTTCAAGTTTACATTGTAATTTCTTTTACGCTTTGTTCTTTGAGCCCTTCTTTCGCTTGGACATTGACTTTCTTGGCCAAGTTCATTGACTTTACGTTCTGTTTTTGTTTCTTTCGCTTGCCATTGTTGCACTTCGGCTTTCATTTAGTGGCTGTTTTTTACTCATATTTATTGATTGCCTTTAAAATTGCTGGTTTTTTTTTTTCTTTTTTTTTGAAAGCCTTTCTAAAGTGACAGGCAGCTCATATGATCGACAATAGACTCTTAGGGCGTTTGAACTATTGACACTAATATATAGTATGGCAAGTTAGTGAATGTGTGAACTTCTTATTTGGGAATAGTGAAAGGTTACTGCTCATCTACCTAATATAATTCACAATATATCTATTCTTGAAATATATACTAACATTTCAATTCCATATCGTTCCACACCATCTATTCTTAAACTCAGACTTAACTGCTCAAGATTAAATTTAGATTACTTGAGAAGTTAATTTAGCCAAACTTTTCATTGTCTTTGAGTCGAGTGCTTTCTAATTTTTTCCCACTCGATTCCACAATCAAATCTAGGCTACTTTGCACACACGTACTTTCCACGTTGTGCCAACACCCTTCTTAAAAAAAATAAAACTCTTTGTTCATTAGATCGCATAGTTCTCATCATTCATTAGCCGCACGTTTCTAAAAACACACAAATAAAAACCTGACTCACATTTTTCGTTTGCCGAGCTCAAAGCTCACGAAGAAAGCAACAAAACGCAAACATTTAAGAGTAAGAAAAAATCTAAAACCCAAACAAAGGGGAAGCAAAGAAACCGCAACACAACAAAATAAATTACAAGAGAAACATAAACAAACGTTAACCCAGTTATAATTAATGTCACGTCGAATGAAATTTATTTAAAACTATGCTAGACTCAAAATAATTTTAATTATGAAAAATAGTTTCTTAAACTCAAGTAATATTTTGAAGAATTTATTTTCATTTTTAGTTCTAGCAACACTTGTTCAACGATCTGTCAAAAGAAAGCCACGTTGATTGACTGCCTCGACAGATCCCGCGCAACCCACCTCAGAATTCTCTTCGCATTGATAGAAACTAAATACAAGTTGCCAAAGACGCCCACCAGTTGACCGCATTCGACAGATAGAGACAGAGACAGAGACAGGGACAGATACGCAGACACAGGTGCTGAGGGAGAGTGAGCGAGTGAGCCGTATAATGGGTCACATCTCTACCAGGTGAAAATTCCAAAAGCCAGCGCAAAATATTGTCTGTTAAATGAGCGACACTTATTTATGTAGCTTTTCATTTATCTTTTTCCACTTTTCTTGTTTTTCTTTTCATTTTGGACGCCGCGCAGCTTTTCACACTCGCCTGTTGACACATGCTTGATAAATTTGTTTTTAGCTTCCTGATGCGGGGAACTTGCGGACTTTAGGGGGCTCTAGAGAAGGCCGATACTTGGCCATATGTCAAATGGATTTGTTGCCCATTCTTGGGAAAGCGTGTGACTAATAATCAGTGGAAAGATGAAAGAAACAGCAAACCTAAATCTTATAATCTTAAGCATAATATAAGCTATACAAATATTATTAAATCATCGATAAACTGTGATTTTATAATAAATTAAAAATAGCTGTGATTTGAAAATCTCTAGAAACTAATTCAAACTGCACTTCGATGACAATAATATTCGCATATTAAATTAACTTATTTATCAACTTCCTTATATCAAATATTGTTTTATTTTATAAACAAACAGCTTTTAGACTTTTTCTGGGAAAATAGTTTCTCCGTGCTCTTTTGCCTCTCCAAATCTCTGGCTATTCCAGCAGTTTATAGTTCATTTGCTCCACTGCCAAGTCTTGATTGGGCTCTCAATTTAATTTTCAGTTGCGTGAGCGCCGCCGTTTTGACTGACATTTTCAATTTGCACTAACTTCAACTCCAGGTCAAAATGTAGCAAAGCAGTGCAACGAAATGGGCCGTTGAAGGGCGGTTCGGAAAGGGTAAACAGGAGAAAAAACAATTTATATAAAACGTAGTGGCCACACAAAAAGAAAAAAAGAGAAGTAGACAAAAAGCCCAAGTGACGCCTCTCCTAAGGTATTAAGGTCAAACGCGTTAAACCAAATCCAAAACAGCAACAAAACGACAATACAGGTAATATAAAGAGGCAAGCGGCAGCAGATTTGCAGCAGCATCAGCATCAGCATCAGAATCAGAATCAGCAGCAACCGCAAAAGGCACAAATCCATGAAGAAGAGCAGCAAAAAAATACAAAAATACAAAACCTCAAGCCAAGCCGAGAACGTTGGCAAGTAACGGTAAAAGAAAAGAGAGTCCAAGAATTAGGTCAGGCAAAGTAGAATGTGCAACGCAAATAATTGGCCAAGAGCGAGAGAGACAGAGGAAATGAGAGAAGTTGGCTGAAATGAAATGAAAGTTAAGAACAAACAGCACAGCAGGCACAACGACAGCACAACAACGCCAACTCTTTGGCTCGCCTAACCGTTATGTTGACCGCCACAGTTAACGGTGTTGCTGTACAACAACCTGTCCATCTCTTGCTTATCATGTACCATCACAACCGGTTACATTTCTCAACAAGCAGCTTCTTCAGCATTTAGCATTCAAGCATTGACACGCAATTCGCAACAACAACCAAAATTCTATCTCTGACGTTTCCTCTGGGTTCTGATGGAACTCTATTGAACAAAACATGAAAAAAAAAACTGGTTTTCAATCAAGCTCAGATCTGAGGCTTTCTAGATGAGCAAGTCTTTACAAGCCATCATGTGCAAATACGGACTGAAGCGCCCACATTATGCAAAGAGATCAATTTATGCAATAATTTTATCAATTGGAATTTGAAATTCAACATTTGGCGCAATGAGCTGTCAATCTCTCAGCTGTTATTAGCCACGTTAATAGCATTCAATTTATTATTAAGCCGCATGGTTTTTGCAATGCAAGCAGCGAGAAGAAATACAAAAAACAAAACAGGAAATTGCTCAATCAAAAACTTAACTTTATAAAGAAAAATAATTAATTCAAAATGCTAAATCAAAATATAGCAAAAACCATAAACCGAACTTGAGCGCTTCCGTTTGATTGCTTAAAACAAGTGTTTTAAATATTTCATTGCAGTTTGTTCAGCTGAGCTTCTTCTTCTTTTGTGGCTGGTATTTTTCACTTTTGATTTTTTGTTTGGCTTTGTTTTGTTTTGATCGCAACTTTAATTCAATCGTTTGATTAGCGCACGAGCCGCAAATTTAGAAGAAATAAAATCGTTGCGCTACTAATTATAATATTAAATAACATCATCTGCGAGTGGGGCAACTAAAGTTGAAAGACGCAAAAAAAACATTTGCAAACCAGAATTACTTAACGAATTTTACAACACTTAAGTCATCAGCTTCAGTTATATTTCAATTACCTATTCAATTTCAATTTCAATTTTATTCAATTGCCTTTTTAATTGTCGTTCAATTGGTTTCTTCAATTCAATAATAGCTTCAATTAACATTCATATTCTTCCTCTTCAATGAATTTAAGTCCATGCAATTATGATAGCTTTCTATCGATATTGAATAATTTGCAAATACTTTCGAAATTATAAGTCATAATACTGATTGACCACTTAAAGGCTTATACTTTTCAACACCTTTTCAATTGAATTGTATGAGAGTGATTTCTTTTTTCTTTCATCCCAATTATAAACACCGAACTCACTTTCAATTGCAGTTCTCAATTTCTATATTTTTGATGGGATGAATCATTCAATTTATTAATTACATTTTTTTATCTTTTTTTTTTTTACTTTTTACGCTTTCCATGTCTTTGTATGAGAATACACCCATATTTATACTTAGCATTTGCATTCAATTCATTGTAACTGATTTCAATCCTCTTTCAATTCTATTCAACTTCTCAGACTCACCTCTTTGCAAATATTCCAGATTCTCTTTTGTCTATTTCTTTCATCTGTGCTACTTTAGTTTTGGTTTATGATCTTGACATTTTCTTTACTGGCAGAACTTGCTTTGCGGACAACAGACAAACAGATCTAAATGAAGATTTGAAACTTGAATTCGGGGCTAGATCCAATCTGACTAGACCAGTCTCTAGTTAATTAATTTGCTTTATCATTTTTCAAGCAAACTTTATTTGGGTTCGGTTTTTAGTTTTTACTTTTATTTAGTTCTATTGAATTAAACAGAGAGCGAAATTCTAGAATGTATAAACATATCACAAATTCGCGATGCAAATCGTTTGACATTTTAATTTAATTATTCCATGCTGTCAGAATGTCGAATATCATTTTTTTTTTTTTTTTGTGATTTTGATAAGTTTGGCACTGACACGCTTCTCTTATTGTTTTAATATATATATTATGTATATTTTGGTATGTGAAAAGCAACAAAAATTCTTAGACTAAAGCTGTCAGACCTGTTTCAACAATAACCACAATTGTGAATATAAACATATATATAATTAAATTAGTAACTCGGTTTATTGCCCTAAATGAATTCTTTATGCATTTTTTAAGAGCACTTTGAAAACATTTTTCAGCCAGTTATGCAAATGCTATGTAAGGGTTAGCTGAAACATATATAATTGCTTTCGACATATATGTATAAATTTGTTATGTTACTCATAGCTAATACGAAATCGCCGTCTAGTCTAATAAATTCTTCAATTTACTGTCTCTCTTAAAAATAAACGCAATCCAAAATAGTCAAACAACAAATAAAATAAAGACTGATGACTAACTCGGACAAATTAAAATAGAATACTATACATATTAATAAATACTACATCAGATATATATATATAAAGACTTGATTTGTTGATTTCGGTAATCAAGAAAAGTCGCAAATTAATGCCCAATAAAAATTATGATCAAATTCTGCTCGGCAATCTCAAATTGCCTGCCACACCTGCTTGGCAGCTACTTGGCCCATATTTTGCTGTTTCCCTGTTTTGGCAGATTTTTTATTTCGTTATCTTTTATTTTCCGCGTGTTTTTAATGGACTGCCAGCTGAAATAAAGTGCTATCCAAGCAAAATGGTTCTCTAATTGCTAATCTGAGTTGGGGCCCCACTCTGAACTAATGACGCAAACGGATGACCATCTAGAGATTTGTTTAGTGCTCGCAATAGCCAATACGATTTTCATTATTATATAACACAGAATTCGGTTGGGGTTAGTAAATAAAACATGGAGCCATGTGCGAAAATTCATGCACTCGATTTACCAACAACAACGACCTCCATTAACTGCGTGTGTTTAGATGAAAAAAAAAAAAGAGTGCGGAGGATTCTAAATATACCGTTGTGTGTAAACAAATATCTTTGGCTTTTGTTTGCGATCTGCTCAAATAGTTTACGTACATTGTCACCTACCTGCAAAGAGAGCGAGAGAGAGAGAGAGGGAGGGAAATAAGAATTAGTAATATGAATTTATATAAACAAGCTCATATCAATAAAATTTTAAATATTTTGTGATTAGCTTTTAGAAAACAGCCAGAGGTAAATACTTTTCAATTCTACTATTTAAAAAAAAAAATAATTTACAATATTATTTTCTTAATAGAGATTAACTTTTCTTCTGAATCTGAGCAACTCTTTTTACAAGATATTGGTGTAAAGCCGGCCTTAAGACACGCATTCGACTAGCAGTCTTATTAAATTGGAAGCCATTGTTGACAGCTCCACTATGATAGACAGTCTCTGCGAGCCAAACAAAGGCAATGTGGCTATGACTATGGCTACAGCTATAGCTATAGCTATAGCTTTTGCTTTGGCTTTCGGCGAGAGCCTGGCAAACTAGTTAAGCCACAGGGGACGACCGAAAAATCCGCATCAAAAGCGCTGTTCATAAATCACGAGGCCTCTTTTCAAAAACAAAGGCCAACTGCGACACAGAAACCAAAACAGGGCATCGAGCGAACCGAGGGGAGAAGGGGCGGGCAATGGGGCGTTGTTATATCATGCAGCGGGTCAACTGCTGTTCGCGTCGCGTAGCCTCATAAATATTGACGCGATTCGTGCGCCGAAAATTGTCACTCGCGGTTTTTGCCGTTGTTGGGTTATTAAAAAATTCATGACTTGTAAAATGCAGAAAATCCAGGAATATCAAATATTTAAAATGTCTATAAAAGGCAAGAAAGAGAGACAAAGCCAGCCCAATTGGCTGCTTGGCTGGCGAGGCAAAGCGGCTTAAACGCACACACACACACACAGATTTCAGGCCCCTGGCCTTTTGACCACAAAGTGCGACTAGGGTGGTAGGATTTTCTTTTTTTTTTTTTTTTTTTTTTTTTTTGTTTGGGGTTTTAAGGGTTTTCGTACTGTTCCGCTTTCATAGCCTGCGTTTGACTGGCGGCCACTCGAAAAATATCATTTACATGTACAGGACACACATCCTTGGCGCCTCTGGGCCCGCTCCGCTCCCAGCTTGAAATACACACGAGAAGGACTTTCATATACTTCCCTAAAAAATAAAGGGCACACTTCTCCCAGCTCAATTCGGTTGCTCTCTCTTAATTTTTGTATTTTTTACTTTTTTTTTGTCATGTGTCGCATTTTTCTTTTTTATATTCATTTATTTATGCCTCGGCTGCTGTCATTGACGCTGACCATGCGATGCCCCAAGCGCCGGCCACGCCCCCTCACACTCACAGCCCACTCTAGTGCAGCCCTTTGAACCCTTTGATTTCTGGCATTTCACTTTTGCTGAATTTAACGCAAAATTAAATTAAATTTCATTTTCATGCTGCACCGCCGTCTGACAACTCGTACTTACTTTAACTTTCAACAATTTATATGAAAATTGTTACATATTTTGTTTTTTCCATTCAACATTTGAGAAATTCTTTTATTTTTAACTTCAAAGTGCAGTGGTTCACATGTTTTTAAAGGGATTTCGATTTGTAATTTGTGTTTATTTTGGCGCAGCCTCTGCGCAAATATATACTAACAGACCATAGCAACAACAACAACAACAACAACAACCAGAGTTTATAGCACATCTGTAAAATTCTCTTTTTCATTTTTTCTTTTTTCTTTTCTGTTTTTGGTTTTGTTTATGTTTTAATTACGTTTATGCGGTTGATTTATGTTGATGCAAAAGCAGCGCAAGGGAACTTCTGGCTGCCCATAAGTCGCCAGCTGTTTGTATTACTCTGTGGGTGGCTGGCTCAATCTTAGCTAAGGCTGGGCAGGGCCAAGCACTTGGCCTTGAGCAGAACGCACAACAAGCAGCAGCAGAGCTAATAGAAATGGCAAATGTCGAAGTAGAATGAGGGTTGATCGGAATTTAACTTGGGCTTAGGGGAGGCCTATTATAGATTATGGAACTATGGCAATCGAAAGCAAGTTTAGCTGCATGCAAAAAATAAAAATAAATAGTATTAATAATAAAAATCAATACGACGAGAGCTCTTGAGGAGTTTTCAGACATGGCTAAAATCTATAAAAATCAACCTAATCGTATTCTATACCTAACCATATTCTATTACTTGGTTCTTTATCGTCATATATATTAATCAATATTGATTATTCTAGAACTTATTATTATTACTTAACTGCCGTTATTTAATTCTCATTGACTTGAGTGCATTATGCAGGTTTCTTAAGTACCCTCAACTGCATAGCTCTAACGTTTGACTCTCTTTGTAATATTTTTCACTCTTTACCTTTGGCCCGCATCATGTTGTCTGTCTGTTCAGGCCTTTCGCCTTGCGTTGGCATGATAAATGACTGGCATACATTCTATATGACCGAAACAGTCATTCATCTATTCGAAGCAGCTATCTAACCCCAGAATCTATCTAACCATCTATCTAACTAACTTTAGCTCTGGTTCCTCTCTCATATATGTATATAAACGTATATATATTTGTATTTTGTTTTGTTCTGCTGGCCAACAATATGGCAAATATGGCAACAGAATCTATTCAATACGTAGTCACTCTTTTTTTTCTCTCTCTTTCTCTGGCTCTCCCTTTGTCTCTCTCTGTCCAGTTGGGAGCTTCTATCTAATATGACCATCGAAAACTTTTGTTGCCATTGTTGTTATTGTCGTAGTTATTGTTGTTGTTGTTGTTATTGCAACTTGTCAGTTTCGGCGCAAAGACCATCAATTTACTTAGCTTTATTATGTGCACACGCAGCGGGAAGTATTCCCCATGAATTTAGGGAGGTGTGGGGCAAGGGCAGAGTCTATTCTCTATTTGGCGATTTGGCCCTTTTGTTTACGCTTTGCACGCAATGCATAAAAGCGAAAAAAACGAGCCAGCGGCAAGAGACAGAGAGAGAGAGGAAGAAGGAGCACATATATATCAGTAAAATCGTTTCCCTATGCAAGTGTCGTAGTGGCATGCAGCTCTACATACCCTTTCCATCCCGTGCAACACAAAAACAATGGCCAGGCAGCAGCAGCGACGGCGGCAGCAGCGACAACAAAATGTATCTTGACACTTCATCGTTAGCCAAAAAGTAGCGCAACGTAGCTAAACAAAAGACAAGCAAAGCACAGGACAAGGCGTGGCAGGCACAACGTGACACGAGGCGGACTGGGTGTCGCGGGTCGGCCAGCAGGGGCCAAAGGGAGGCAAGTGCCTGCATTTTCGCGCTTGGCGTTAAATTCCCCTGACAGCTATAAAATTGCATTTTAGAGTAGCGCAAAAAAAAAGGCCACAAAATAAAAGACAGCTCTAGCAAAAAACAACAAAAAAATACAATAAAATACATACAAATACATTGTAGCATAGCTGCGTATATAATAAATAGTTATTGCCAATACAACAACAATAACAACAACAGATACGCACACACATACAAAATTGATATTCCCCAATGTGTGGCACAGCAAAAGTGCGACATCATTATATAAATTGTATGTGTGTGTGTTTGCGAAAGGAAGCATGGAACGCGCAGCATCATATGTTTCGTATCGAACAGCTACGTGTGCGGAGAGAACGCCGCATTTTGGCTTGAAGTGATTTCACACACATGTTTTTTTTTCTGCCACACCCCCACTTTCTCGTGCGTGTGTGTGTGTGTGTGTGTGAACGCAAACATGACCACAGGAAATGTTTCACAGCTGTGCAGCAGCCAAACGCCAAGGCAAAGGCGCAAAAGTATCTCAGCGCTCAACTATTTGTCAAAGTTGATGGCAGTGCAGGAGGTGTTTTGGAGCGAGGGGTGCCGCTTGGGGGGTTGTCCAGGCATTTAAGTAAACAAACAGAAAATGGCACGTGACAAATGCCAGATAGTTGCATATGTATATGTGTGAGTGTATCTAAGGCAGAGACTGCGCTTTAGCTAGTTTCTACTTGAAGCACAGGCAAAAGTAATTTCCTGAATTCCCTCCTCTGTCACACACACACACACACACATACTCTATCTCTCTCTCTCTCTTTCTCTCTTGCTCTTCATATTATCTATCTTCCCTTGTTGATGACATGCGGCGTCTGTCACACATGTTGACAGGCAACGCCCCGCAGTTTCGAGGCTCGCCTGTATGCCAGCTGATAGCGAGCGCGGCACGTGTTGCAGCCACGTGAATGACTCGAGGGCAATGCGGCAACAGGATGGCAACCCTCGCCACACACATTTTCTTTTTCATTTTGCCAGTTTCTGCTTTTTTTTCACTTATGCAGAGATTACACGCTTGTCAGGCGCTGCCTAAAGCCGCTCATTTGCCATGCATATCAAGTCGATGGGCAAAGGGGTTAACACAGCTTGTAGCTGGAGCAGGAGGCGGCGTACAGATTACTTCAGCTGTGATATAGCAATATCGCTCTGCGGCAACTCGATACTAACTTTTCTGTAAATAATTTCTAAACATTTTGGAATGCTTAAACATTTAAATGAAACTTGGCGAGTTCATGAATTCATGTTTTAGGTAGCTTGTGACACTTGGCTGTCAGAAAAGTATCGCAGAGCTATGTAGATAAGCTGACAGAGAGATATCTCATAGAAAGAAAAGTGTGTCAGTCAGGTGAAATTGTCATAATTATTATATGAGCCAAGTTAACTGACTCGCAACGCAATGCCATGAAATTCAAATGCTCATTGCATTAGCCATGGCCAACTTTCACCCACATTCAGCATTTGGTAATGCGTGTCTCGTCTCGTCTCTCTCCCCCGCCCCTCATGCGCATCTCTGACAGTGCATTTTCTATTTTCCTTCTCTCTCTCTCTCTCTCTCTCTCTCTCTCTCTCTCTCATTTTCTGTGCTACAAAGAGTTAGCCATGCACATTCCCATCACCCATCTCCCATTCCCATTGCCATTATTCCCATTCTTCATTATTATTATTCTTAACATATCAGACTAGACTTTTAACCCAGTTGCAGTTCTAAGCCATATATGTGTGTGTGTGTGTGCCACACAGGGCGGCAACAGCAATTAACATTTTCAATTGCAATTGCTCGTGCGAAACTGCTAAATTGCACAGCGCATTTCCGCCGCATACAAAACATTTCCATTTCCAGCCCAGAAAATCAAATAAAAAACGCAAAAATATAGTCGACTTGGGGTTCGACTAAAAGCTACCCTGCAGCTGTTTTCATACTAAACCTTTTCCCAGTTAAGCATCAGCATATATTTATTGCTTTTAATAAGTTTTATCCTCCAGTTCTTTTGCTCTTAGCCTTACAGTTTCTATGACTACATTATCCAGCACTAGTTAATAGGCTTTTGCGCAAACGCTACAGGGTATTCTATAGTGCCAAGTCCTCGGAAGCGCTTTGTACTTGCAAATTATTTAAGCAAATTATGCGCACAGCTACTTCATCATTCAAGTAATAAGAGCGCCAAGCGAGAGTCCAACACTGGCAAACGCCCTAAGCCAAGCCCCACCCCCCCATGCTGCCACTGCTGCTACCCATCAACCAGCAGCCTTCAACCCTCAACCCCCCGCTGGCACCTAGCATCTAACGGCTGCTAAATTTTCATTCGCATTCATAATCCCTAAAGAGCCAAGGCGCAAAATGAGCAAAAAACTTTGCATATCAGTTTGCTGGCCTTTGTGAAGGCAGTGGAAGGCACTGGGCGGGGCAAAGGCGGGGGTAGCAGCTTGGCAATTTGCTGAAAATTTGTTTGGCATAAATTGTAATCCGAGTTGAGCAGTTGCAGTTGAACACTTTTTGGGCACTAAACTGTAAACTCGGAATATAATTGATATTATAAGGCGGTAAGTTTTGAAAGTGGGCGTGCCAGGGCCACATTCAATTGTCGCTGCAGGCTGTTCACATTTATTAAGAATGAAATTGGCTTGATGGACTGGCATTAGAAGTTAATTTGCTTACCGCATTTTAATTGTCGATTTACTTCTGCTTAAAAATGTTGCTAAACAAATCTAGAGTTCACCCTAATCGACTCTCAACCCGAAGAGCAGTTAGAGACGGCAGCAGTAACATTTACATTCGAATTTACTTAAGCATACGTTGCGCTTGAGACTTCTTGACACGCACTTGTAAGATTATTTTGTGTCTTTCGCGATGGCAGAATCCCTACATGAGACCTGGCCCATGTAGCTGTCAATTGTGGTACTTGCCACACAAAGAGCGCACCATTATGTGGCATTTGCATACGCTGTCAGTGGGGAAGAGCAGCAACAACTAGTTGCAATTAACTTGAGCAGCGCAATCTCTGTAGACAACATATGCCAGATATATATATATATATATATATATATAGAGAGAGAGAGAGAGAGAGATATTTATGCATATGCACAACCACAATCGAATCACACAAATGCTAAACTCACTTTAGGTGGCTGTCGTTATCAGTTTAGTTGGCCTTTTGCAGAAGTGCACCACACAGCACCACCCAGCACCACCCAGCACCGCACATCGACATCATTCAAATGGCTAACAAATTGCGCTGTCGAATGCAATATTTTTGCTTTTAGCCATAATACCTTTTACATATGCTACGACAGCAGCCGCCAGGGCAAAGCATTTTAAGCAGCCTCCTGCATCTGTTAACTCCCTCGCTCTCTCTCTCTCTCTCTCTCTCTCTCTTGAGCATCTCGCTCTCTCCCTCTCAGCTGGCAAGGTAAGTAAGTTGCATGCAATGCATGCAAGCCAGCTCTTGAGCCAGCTTGTTAGCATGAAATGTGTCTGCCTCAGCTTTGGCCTGGGCCTGTGTCTGGGTCTGGGTCTGGTTCGGTCTCTGCTCTTCACTCTCCTCTCGTACTTGGCTCACCATAGATACCAAAGATGCCACAGTGATAAATCCTTGCGGCTTTTTATTTCCACAGCGGCGTCGTCCCACTCGTGTGGGTGTGACATGCTCTATAGCCACGCCCCTGGCCGCCTCTGTCTGAGCATTGCATTACAAGCATAATAATTCTTACTGACAGCTCACGACGAGCTGTTACTAGTCGCTCTCTACCGCTCTATCTCTCTCTCTCTATCTATCTCTCTCTTTCGATGCGGGCTCTTCTTTTAAGGCGTTCATCTAAAAGAACCCACAACATTTGTAAATACCCTAACCAATGCGGGCATTTTAGCTTGCTAGCCAAATATTTAATTTGAAATTACTCTTATAAACGATCTCAGATGCTGGCATAGCTTTACGTTACTTCTTAGTATCAAGTAGCCAACTGATTGATTAGCTGTAATAACCAATAAATAAATATTATAAAATGCACAAAAAATTCCTATATTATTTAAACACATTTTTACCTACCACAACATAGAACGATGCATTTATATTAGTATACTTTAGATATTTACAGCAAAAGTTTGGAATGTTTTCAACATCTTCAGTAAAATATATCTTAGCTATAATTTTCATTAAGTGTGGCCAGAGAGCATTTGAAAGTTGTGAACTTTTTATGTTATCGTCATATCCTTTATTTAACAAAATTCTATTTCGCCTTACTTTGCACTTAGCGGCCAATTAAAGCAAAAGTTTTATTTCATTTCTATTTCGCATCCTTTTTCTGTTATTTGTGCTTGGGTCTAACCAGTAAAATTTACGCCTCGTTAATTTCAATTTAAGAGTAGACAATTTGAAAAAAATCAAGTATATTTTATATACATATATATATATATATATATATATATATATATACATACATATACATATATATTTGCAAATGCTGCGGCTTTTTAGCTACGCAGATCGCAGCATTTTCAACTCTAAAGCGCAAATTAACAGCTCCATTTCGAACGACCCTTAAAGCCAGCCGGCCCAGCCCACCCACTTATGATACATATATATATATATATATATATATATATATATATATATATATATATATATATATATATATACACACTCACGTGCATTGGCTTTGGCATAAAAATGTATTTTATCGTTGGCCAGGAAACAGTTTTGCGGCAGCCGGAAATGTTTCCACTTCCACTTTATTGCGGCTCATTCTTATTCCTCTTTTGTATTTGCGGCTCTATCCAGCTCTCGCCCCCACTCTTTCGCTCGCTCCCTCTCTCTTTCTCTCTTACTATCTCTCTCTCTTGCATAAAGAGTTTGCAGCAATCCACACCGCATTGTACAAAGTGCATCACATATTTCACTAATTAAAATAATGGAAAACACAATATTTGTAATTATTTGCATTTTTTTTTTTTTTTTTTCGTTCGTTCTCTTGCTTTTTGCCCATAGTATTTTGGGTTATCTGGGGGATTATGACATGACCCAATGCTTTACTGAGTAATTTGTACAAATATCTAAGGGGTGGCCCAAGAGTCACCGACTGCAGTTGACAGTAGTCTCATCATTTAGCATAATGAGGTCGAGTGCTGATTACATTTGGACTTGGTTTAAGAGGGCGAATCAGAAATAGCCGTTGCCAAGGTACTTTATCATAGCTCTGGGCATTGTTCTACAACAAATTTAAAGCAGATTGATTTTAGCGTCATAACTAAATTAATTTTATGTTTTACTTGTTACGGTATTTGTAATTTATATTCCCACATCTAGTGAACAAAATAAATAAATACCTGTTAAAGCAAAAAAGAATTAAGTGAACAAACTTTCTAACAGCTAAAAGTGTATATATTATTCGCTGATATAATTGCGTTAAAATGTTTTTCTTTCATATTTCATCTTTAATCTGCTCGCTATTCCATTTAGATCTTGACAATTCTTATTTATTCATGTACTCGTTTTAAGATCTAAATTTTATTATTATTCATTTATGCACACAGGCCATAAATATTTCACGCTAATTGCACTTTTGACCTCGCCGATCAGTACGGATAATCTTATTGCAAGTGCAATCAACTTTTGATGAAACCGCATTAAATATTTGACCCCGCATATAAGAAAAGTGGCCAAGAAAAGAAATATATAAAACCAGTTATAAATTTGTCAAAAATCGTAAGTGACAGCGAAAGAGGGAGAGGAAGATGGAGAGAGAGAGAGAGAGAGAGAGAAACAAGTTTAAAATGTATTTCAAGTGTTGACAATTGACTTAGTGACTCTTCGCCGCCGGCCACAGGCACTTTGAAAAGTATGCGGACCACTCGTAATCTTCACACATGAAAGCACACACAAATATAATATAATGTAGACATAAGGTTAAGAAGGCGTTGGAGGAGCGAGAGACAAACAGAGATTGAGAAATATTCAAATGATATGAGCCACAGAACTTTAAGTCAACAGCTGCTGCTGCTGCTGCTGCTCGTGCTGCCCAGCCTGACTTCATTCAGTTGTCTTGGCCACATTTCTTTACATTTTTTTATTATTTTTTTTTTTTTTTTGTTTAAGGCCCATTCCGGCACACATTGCCCTGGGTCATTGACATGCGGGCTACCACGCACGAAATACTTATAAATATGTTATAAAGAAATCACAAGAATGCTATTTGAGATGACAACAGAAATAATGCAACAAAAAATCGATTAAAAAAGAAATAATGGATCAGAGCATCATAAACTGAAACAAATTTATGACAAACGATTTTTTACTCTTTTTTTTTTCTTTTATTATTATCGAATAATTTGTTTATTAAGTTTCTTTCTGTTTGATGATATTCGCGCCAAGTCAAAGAAATTCTTATTACACTTCAATGAGAAAAACACTTAATGGCCTTTCGATTCGCTCTGAAGATAAATATAAATTCATATATTTTTAGCCTAAATGAATCATGAATATAATTCGTTTTTTGTCAATTTTTATGATGGTCTTAACAAAGAAATAATTGCTAATATATCTGCCAATTTTAATACCTATAAAATGTTTTAGATCTATAAATTTTACTTCAATCCTTAAACTTGATTTGTATTTAAAGGTACTCCCATTCATTTCTCTTCATTTCTAGTCAAATTTCTGTATATAGAATGCTTTAAACGCCTACGCTTTCTGCCCTGAAAACCCATAAAAAATGAAACCATGGACCAAAATTAAATTTTGAGCTTTAGCATATGGTGAAATACCCGAAACGAGCGAATAATATAAAATAGGGTGTACGAGGCATATGGAAAGAATATAATATATAACAAATATGCCCAGCATCAACGTAATTTTCTGCACATTTGAGCAGAAAATTATCGATTTTATATGCAGCAGAGCGCCGAATGCAACACAGCGGCAGCAAATAGAGCGCCACAGGCAAGGCAAGGCAAGGCAAGGCAAGGCAGGGAGGCTGGTTAGGGCTGGGACTGGCATAAGGATTGGAGCATGGGCTGCGCGGGGCCAGCGACATGTGCCTGGGGGCAGTCAGACAGTTTTTGGATTGGAACTGAAATTCAAGTGAAATGATGCCCAGTATTTGATGAAAGCGGCAAAAAATAGTCCACAGAATGGGGTTTCAAATGTTTATGCCGCACGAAACATGTAGAGGAGATTCCCAGAGAGTATGAGCGCCACAGAGAGAGAGAGAGAGAGAGAGAGAGAGAGAGAGAGAGAGACAGATAGAGGGAAACATATTTGGACAGACGCATAGCTGAGGCTCAATGGGGTAAGGAAGGAGTTGGCGGAAGCGGCGGCTGCTACTTTGCTTACTTTTCATTCAAATATTTTGATGTGTGTACTTAACGCTGCGATACTTGTGCGGGCGATAGGGTTATAAATGGATGATGGCAGGGGGGATGGGGACGGGGATGAGTGTTGAATTGATATTTGCTGGGGTTTTCACTGTCCTCACCTCTCCCTCGAGCCTTCTCTATCCAATAGCTGTCTCGCCTCTCTGTGGTTCAATAAACTTGCGCGTGAATTTTCTATTTTACATGATTTTTTCCCACTACTTTTCCTTTTTTTTTTATTTTTTTTTTTTATCACCGATTCGTTTAATGTTCAACATGTTTTACAATATGCCAGAGACAGAAGTAGCAACAACAACAACAAAAAGGAACTGGGCCCAAATGTGCGATTGACATGGGGCAAACAGCAATAAGGGGGGCGACATGCTGCACAGGGGCGTGGCGCTGCGTTTTATGTGTCAAACATTCTATGAAGTGAAGTGGGCGCTAAGAGCACGAGGCAAATGAGGTGCGCAAATGGTGGGCGGCCGACAAAACGGGTCGGGGAGGTGTGGCAGCGCAACGAGGCGCATAAAACAGCCGGTCCGTTTCCCAGCGGAATTTTTGCGTTTTTGTTTTGAAGTGCTCTGCCAGTAAATACGTGAGAGCAGGCGGCGGGCAGACACCGAGGCGGAATTGTGTGCTTTAGGTGAGTAGCTGATAGATGGCTGAAATGCAAACGCAGCCAGCACATGGCGCATAGCATAGCCCTGAGGCTATGAATTTATGTAGAGTTAGGGTGTAAGCTGTGAAGCCGAATGGTTGTGGGTTAAATATTAGGCCTAATAATTAATACAATATATACTAATATATAATTAGTATGTAGTATCTGGTATCTAGTATCTAGTATCTAGTATCTAGTATCTAGTATCTAGTATCTAGTATCTAGTATCTAGTATCTAGTATCTAGTATCTAGTATCTAGTATCTAGTATCTAGTATCTAGTATCTAGTATCTAGTATCTAGTATCTAGTATCTAGTATCTAGTATCTAGTATCTAGTATCTAGTATCTAGTATCTAGTATCTAGTATCTAGTATCTAGTATCTAGTATATAGTAACTAGTATACAGTATTTATCTTCGAACTCCTATCTACTCCTATCTACGAAACCCCTACATAATAAGTACACACAATTAGCAATTCCTTTATCATTTGGTATATAATTAAATATATGAAATGACAACTGTTCTATACATGCATATATTTGTAGCATTCCAGACTAGTAGTACTGAACGTACATTTTCGGCAGACAGACAGCTCCTTTTTAAAATAGATTTTCTTTACTATATGCATTACTTATTTTCCCATCAATGCCGTCTTTATTAAACATCTTTTTAGATAGAAATTCCTCTTCATTATGGCACTGACATCGGGCTTTCATCTTATTTTCTGCTTAAGACTCTGGCTGCCGTCTCTTTCATCAGACACTTCGGTTTGACCTTTCTTGCCTGCTAATTTGCTGTCATTTTGCTATGTGCACCCACTCCGATGCTTGACATCTGCGCCCGTGTGCCCGTCCGCTCTACGCCCCTTCCCAGGCGCCAGCTATGCATTATATATCGATCAAAATTCAATTTGTGACGCTTTTTTGACAACGCTTAAAGCAGGAAATGCGCCCGAAAAAAAGAGCGAAGCGAAGCTACAACAAGAACAAAATTAACTTTAATTGAAAAAGTTTGTGACGCACTTTTCGTTGTCGGTTTTTTTTTTTTTTTTTTTTTTTTTTTTAATTCAGTTTTCTTCGCTTTTTATATTTTGTTTGCCAATTTTCATTTTTTGGTTCGGAAGAAGGTGGCAAAAAGAGATTCCAAGTGTGACTTACGTGAGAGTTGGAAACAGAGTGAAGAGAGAAAGAGAGAGCGAGAGACTGGGAGGGTCCTCGAGCGGTTTTTAATTAACCTAATTTACAGCTGAGCTCCCAAGTTTTGCCTCGTTATTTATTCTAAAGTTTCCGCTCACATTCTGGCTCTCTCTCCCTCACTCTATCTCCCCTTTCTCACGCTCTTACTCGTGTTGGGTAACTGTTTGGTTGTCACTTTATATCATTCATGTGTCAGCCCCCCTGGCACAGCTCTTCAATTGGAGCCAACTGACTTGACACTCTGTGTTCAGGGTCATATTAAATCACGTTGAATAGGAAATGCTGCCGCGAAAGCGTATGAATATTTCAGCTATCTGATAATTAGGCATGCAGTACGAAAAGACCAAACACAAATAATTCAACTGCACGAGCTAGAGTTGAGAGTTTTGTTTAACTGCAGATATATACTTTCCGATTCCATAAATTGTTTATGAGCAGCAATCTCCCATCTGTCTCAGACCAAGTCATAATATTAGCTTCTGTCTTTTTCGTGAATAAAAAAGGCATCGATACTTTTTTCGTTGTATCGCAAATACTTTTGTTGTTCTCTTGGTAATCTTTTGCTTGAATTCCATTTTGTTTTTAGTAAACTTGGTTCCTCTTTACAGTTGACTTTTGTTTGCGCCACTTAGCGTCAACTTTAGTTCACTTCCATTTGTTTCATTCCATTCCGTTCCATGCCAAATAAATTATGCTCTTTGAAACATGCTGAACACTGTCCATCAATATCATGATACCTCCTCCCTGATTCTCCTTATGAGTTGAGATTTTCTTCTTCTTCTTCTTCCTTTTTTAAGCAACACACAAATTGAATTTAAGTTCAGAAGACAGCAAGAGCAAAAAGAGAATAGTTTGTTGCTTTTTTATAAGGGGGAGCAGAAGATAATCAAGTTGCAAGTTGCACGTTGCAAGTTGCACGTTGCAAGTTGCGAGTTTCATAGCCAGCTTTAAGGGCCATAAACTCAGACTGCTCTGCCCCCTACCCCACGACCAGACATCCCCTCCCACCCATCCAGAATCCATTCGTTCTGGACATTTTGCTGGCGGCAACACATGTTGTTAATAACTCTGGCATTTGCTACCCTTTAACCCCCTTGGAGGCAATTACAGCACGTGCCACGCCCCTAAGCAAGTCATAACTAAAGCAAAAAGTTTGCTTTTTCGCAAACGTTGACAGAAAATTAATTGAAAAAGTGAAAATTGCGACTGCGAATCGGAATTACGTTTGCGTTTGCAATTGCGATTGAGTTAAGTTCATTAAAGTTGGCCCAAGCCAACTAGCCAAGGTCCAGAGAACAGACGCCAAGATTTGGAAATAATTACAAGCCAGGTGTGTGTGTGTGTGTGTGTGTGTGTGGGTTTCTTTCTCTGTGTGTGTGTGTGTGCGTTTCTTTCTCTGTGTGTGTGTGTGCAACTTAAAAGTTTCTTTGTCTGCTGCAAAATGCATTTGGCAAGTGCATTTAATTGGATTTAACCAACTTGGCTGAAACTTTATGGCCATAACGATAGTCAAGTGGGCAAGTTGCACAGCCACAGCTACAGCTTACAAAGGGTATTGAAATAAACCAACTGTTATATTTCAATTAAGCTCGTTAAGAAGAGAATATTCAATTATTGTTTAATAATAATTAAAATAATACAAATCGATGATAAGAATTATTCATATAAAATTGCAATGAAGTAAGTAAATAAATTAAATAAATTATGAAAATTCTTTAATTCAGTCAATATACAAATACAGATACAGACATGATAGATGATATTTTCATCTAATATTGATTATATGAGCTTTAGATTTTAAGATCTAAGCCTACTTTATCTTTCATTTCCTGTTTTACATTTGATAGACAATTTCTATAATTGTCTAATCCTCCTTCTCTTTCTCTCACTTCATTTCATGTTCAGCTCCTGCTCCAGTTTTCACCTGAACAGCAAACCTCAACTCAAGATAACTAACGGTGAACAAGAAAAAATACTGATGAGAGTAATTCGCTTTAACTCCAACATTCTTTTGCCAATCCCATGCCGAACATAGCTGCACATGCAACTGAGCATGAACTCGTTAAAGCAACAAGGAAAGAAATCACATTTTTTCACACACACACACACACACACATGTTGTGCTACCTAATTTGGAACAATTTTCACCGTAGCGGCAGCGAAAAAAAAAAAAATATACTCACTGCACCCCATATTAAAAATGAATATAAATGAAGAGGGGCTGAAGGGGGCAATAAACGAACCCCCTTTCGCCGTAGCTCTGCTCTATCTGTCGCTCTCATGCTCTCTTACTCTCTCTCTCTCTCTGTCTGCCTGCATTTGCTAGCGAAATTCTGCAATTTTGCACGCAGCGCGCCGCTGCGAACATAAAAATAAATATTAAAAATAAATTAGAGCTACCTGCGGTTTTTATTAACTTTTAATTTATGAAAACGTTGGAAAAACTCACAGCTGCACGAGAAAAAAAAAACAAAACCCACACGAATGCGAGTGCATAGGGGGAAAGAATCCGAAAGAAATCAAGAAATCAGCTAAAGAAAGAATGAATGAGAGAAAGAAGCAGAAAAAAGAAATACTGCAACATAAGTGGAAAACAGAAAGCTCAGCAAGCAGCAAAGCCAAAGCTGTGAAGTGCATGTAAGATACACGGCTAGAGCCATACTCGTATATGTAGATACATTTGGCGATAAAGATACAAACTCAGAAGGCACCTGCTCGACTATAGCTGACTTTGGCTTTGAAGAAGATATGCGATGAATGAGAATTAAATATGCTAGATAGACACAATTAAATTGTTGAAAAACATATTTGATATAAGCAACTTTAAGGTAATTTTACAGACTAATTTAATATAGAGTTGAATATGCCAATAATAATTCTTAGAATAACAAAGGCATTCAAATGAGCCTAACATATATCGAAGTAATAAGAATTAGCGCTAAACAGGTCAGCGAGTATGAAAGGTGAAACGTTAAGAAGATTTCAGCAGAAACAGTTGACAAGATGTGCTAGAATTATGATACTCTTCTCTCCCTCTCTGCCTCTCCCGGGCCAAGGCTAAGACATTGTCGCAAAGGCCAAGAGAAAAGTAGCTCTTACAGTTTGTCATTGGCCTCGATTGCATTTGAACTCACGAGCAAGAGTTGCGCTAATTTCATAGAAAGTTGCGTGCTTTAATTGCCGGTAAACAGACTCGGATTTAGGCCTTTGCAAAGACAACATATCCGGGCAAAATAGAAAAAAAAAAGAAGTAGAAGAAGTAAGCAATGCGCTTGCAGCGATGCATGGCAAAAAGTGGGAGTCAAGAGTTGGCTAAATCAAAAGGCCATAGCCAAAGTAGAGGAAGAGGAACAGTGGACACCCCACACAAGCAGCAATTGCAGTTGCAGTTGCATAAAGCATAGCCGCCCCAACAAGTGGAGACACTCGAGTTGCCTCAGTGGAGCAGAAACAAGAAGCCGAGTGGGCAAGAGAGGCCTTAAGGCGCCCATGAGACGATTTGTGCAAAGATTTAAATGGAGACTCGGCTTAAGGTAGGGGCCGTCATCAAGAACTTTGCAGAAACAAAAAAGAGAGAGAGAAAAGAGCAACAGAAATGGGGACCACACAAATTGCGGAAGCTAAGGGGACACAATTCTAACGAGTCAGAGACACAAACAACAGCAACAGCAACAACAACAAATTGTCTCAACGACATTTACAAAATGGCAACAACCAACCTGAGAGGGAGAGAGAGGGACCAAGAGAGTAGAAGGCGCCAGCAATGCATGTTAAGCATAAATCGTGGCTGGTTTTAGTTAGATTTCTCATTTTCTTGAATTTACTCATTCTATTTTTTATATTTTGCATACATTTCTTATTATTATATTGAAAAGCCTCTTGCAAGTCGCTTGAAGCGCTTTTCAGTGTTTAACTTGTGTAAAGTTTTCAAGTTTGCAAGTTGTACAACCAGACGCTCATGCAATCGTCTGTCTGTCTATCACTCAGTCAGTCAGTTTGTCACTTAGTCAGTCAGTCAGTCAGTCAGTCTGTCAGTTAGACAAGTCATTCAAAGATGCACACTTGAAATGCTTGGCAAGTTGCTGGCTTTTGCGGGCCAATGTCTGGTGACAGCTGTCTCTCAGCATTTTGTGTTCGTTTACAGCTTTAAAGAAACAGGTCAACTAAATAGAAATAGAGAGCGAGAGAGATAGAGAGAGAGAGAGGGGAAGTAACTAGCAGTAAGCACTAGCAGTGGCCAGAGCTATGGCAAATGCTTTTCTCCAACTTTTGCAGTTTAAGGCAATAATCAACTGAGAAAGTGGACCAACTTCAAAATGATTATAGGAACCATCGTCTCAGAGAGAAGAAGAGGGGCTAGCATATGATTCCGATTGCAAAGATCAGCACAAACCATAATGGCAGATTGTTCAGATACTAAAGTATAATTAGACAGAAATTACTATAGACTTCAATTTAATATCCTAGTTTAATCTTATCATAAATGAAAATAAATAAAATAAAATAAATACTACAAAGTTAACGTACGTTATGTCCATAAATGTTTCAGGTTACCATAATACATATAAAATAAATTAAATATGCTCTTAGAATGCATTTAACAAGATTGATGCTTTATATATCTCATTTTAAATGAATATAATTCAATAAGGTTTCATTTTGTTATGCCCTTTGTTACTCTGCTCGGCTCAGTTCTCAGTTCTCATTTCTATTTTCAGTTTAATCATATATTTCTAGATAGAGCTGGTTCGTTTCCCTCCTCTTCATGTTTCAATCTCTCCCCTGGACTCATTCAAGGAATATCAGCAACAACCATGACAATAACATGAAAAGCGATACCTCGATTTGACAGTGGCATTTGCCGCCGCATCGAGTCGCATCGATGTCAGGTCACATTTTTCCAACTCTGACAATTCCCACTGAGTGTGTGCGTGTGTGTGTGTGCGTGTAACCTGAGCGACAGTCGGCGCACTATAGCGTATACGTAATGCAGCTGCAATAGCTGAACAGTTGCTACACTGAGCGAAAACTGCATGGCTGATTGAACTCTAAAAGCTTAAAGATTTGCAGAGCAAATATTCAAATTTCTTTTCAAATCATTTCATGTTGCATTCAAAAAATGAAGTAAGAACGGAAATAGATGAGCTGCTCTCCTGTAAACTCTTTTATGTTTCGCTCAGTGTAATTTGCAATTGCTGTAAGTTCTGGTTACAGTTGTGCAACACACACACATATACACATAGACAGCTTTAACAAATTGTAAACATTTATTTAAGATATTTAAGGCGCTAGCCCCTTACTGCTCGTATCCTTGTCGAGCTCGAAGTAATCCAGAAATATCAAACGTTCTACTTAACTCACTCGCACACTAGCCGTCTCTCTCTTTCTCTCTCTGTCTTGCAGGCTCCATTAGGGCTTTGGTTACAGCTTAATGAGCTGTGTGAGTCTCTCTCTTCTCTTGCCTGTTCTTTTCCCCCTCACTCTCTTTCTTGCTATCTCCCTCTACTAGCTGTTGCTTTATGCTCCGCCAGTTGCAGCCGCATTTTACATGCATTTTTCAAGCGCATAAATCACTCAATTGGAAACTGAGCACGTACACACCTGCATACACACACACACACACACACACACACACACACTTATGCGCGTATACGCACTCATGCAGCTCTCTGCCCACTACCCCCCCTTGAAGACATAATTCATAAGCTGCTTAAGCCTCTGGTCATAAATTTACTGCACACACATTAATTAGGCCGCCGCCACATCCCCAAAGATACTCCTACCTATATCTACCTCCATTTGACCCCGCCGCCTCCTCCACATCCATTTTTGGCTGGCAAAAACGCAACTCTTCTAATAGAAGAGCCGCTGGGCAGGCTTCAGCTACAGGTCTAGGTTCTGTTTCTGTATTTCTGGTTGCATCCCGGCCAGATGAGTAATGGATGCTCATTAGTCTTGGCCAGAGATTGTGGGGGAGCCTACTCATAAATATACCACGCCAAATCGGCCAACAGCTAACCAGCTAACCAGCTAGTGAGCCAACTAGTTGGATGGCTGCGAAAAGAGCTTTCAATCGCAATTCGAGTTGTAGTCGAACAGCTAGACAACAATTATAGCTTAGCCAGATCGGAAAGTGGTATATATAAATATGTATGTATATACATACGATAAATAAAAGGGATTTTGGCATATAATCAATCAAATTGCCAATCAATCAATGCAGGACCAACAACAACAGAGCGAGAGACACAAACAAAAGCACACGCACGCAATCAATGTGAAAATGTTTGAAAACGAAATTGAAATGGACAACAAAATTGTGGAAAAGTGAATGGGTGGGGAGAGTAGAGAGGAGGCAGGAGTGAGGAGTGAGAAAAGAGCAGAGACGACCATGGCCAATAGGAGAGTGTGACAAGTAGACACAACTACATCAAAGCCAAAAACAATGAACGGAAATAATTAGAAATATGCGAATGCAGAAAACAACAAACCCAAAACGAATTACTGACATGGAATGGAAATCGAGAAAAACTAAATGCAAATTAAAGCTGCAAACTATAAAGGCAAATTAGATCAACTTCATTTTCAAATATCAATTTCAAGACAAAAGCCAGAGAAAGCTAGTCAGTTTTTAGGAGCGAGAATAGAATGGACTATAAAATTAAGAATTTGCTGATAGATTGGAAGCAAAAATAAACCGCTGTATATACGTATTTAGTAATGGCATAAATATTTATATAACTTTGTACCAATAATCTCTATTGATCATCTAGATGTAAAAGTAAAATGAACATCTAGATGTAAAAGCAAATCATTCCAATTGGTCGAGAATTCAGTAGAATCCTAAATGCGGGGACTGACTGACTCACCAGCAGCTGATGCACAAATAATACAGCAAACTGTTTTCACATTTCTAATCGCAGCTGAGTCAAATATAATTTTAGAAATAGAACACGCTCAAGTAGGGTACAGTAGTTATTCGTGAATTGTACTTTAATATATTATATATCAATTGGATTAATATATTAAATATCAAATATACAAATATTTTGAAGGGTTCATTGAATATTGGCTAAATCTATAGAGTTGTACACCAAAGAAAATCTCTCTGAATTGAGCCGGATTTCAGTTCAAATAGTTAGGAACACTTACAATATGCTCCTTTAGCTCTTTGCGTATTGGTCCCAGCCATTGATGTAATCCAATGTAGCGTTTTTGCACCATTTTCAGTGCGGGTGCGCCCTGGGCGTATGGCCCGCCCAGTAGGGCGCTGGCAGTTTCTAAAACTACCATTTTGTTGAAATCGCTTGCGGTCCCGATTATTTTAGTTTTTGTTGTTCCTTTTGCTGTTGATATTTATGCACACGCACACACTCACACACACTCTTCCGTTGCAATTTATCCGGGCTGTTGATAAGCGTAAAGCCCCTATATTATATTATATATTCCGATATAATTTTAAAATATATGTATATATTTATATATATATTTATTTTTTTTTATTTCAAAACAACAACTATTAAAAAAAAATCAGCTTTGTTATCAACTTTGAGTTGGCTATCTGGAACTCTGGTTTCTGATTTCTGTAGAGCGTACTTATTGTAATGTATTTAACGTTATTTCATGCTCAAAAACTGTTGATTCTGGGTTTTTTTTTTTTTTTTCGTTTCTCCTTAGGTTGACGAAATGGAAATTTCGTATTTTTTTTCTTTTGTTCAGCTTTGGGGTCGCGTTTCAATTAAATTTTAAGCCTCATTCGTGAGACGTGCTTTGCAGGCCGCAAGAGCGATATATGAGATGCTGCCCGTAGAGAGATATATCTGTGTATATATACATGCACATATACTATATGCATCTGTATCTACATGCAGCATTAATCCTCACACATTGATGTCCACGACGTTGTTCGAATCCTCGGAATCAATCAAATGACACGCACCGAAAAGAGCAACAATTGTTGGATTTCTTCAAGATTTGCTGCTTTGTTATAAATATTATATTATTGCAACTAACTTTTTGTTGTTATTAGTATTGCACATTTAGAATTCTGAATATTTTTACTGCACACTCCTCAATTGTAATAATTTCTAATAATTATAATATTAATAATAATTTGAATAATTTATTAACAAAAATAACACGATATTATTTGTTTATTTTCTGATTTTCCCGACAAATCGTTTACGTTTAACGGATATACGAATTGGGAAGTACGAAACGGAAACACGGTAGAACGAACCGTTGTGTTCAAAGTTCCATCGCGAACTGATTTTCCTGCCTATGATACGATTCGGGCCGAGCCAAAGAAACGACGACTCAAAGCGTACGAGCGAATGAGCGAAGCGGAGAGTTCGTTTGTCGCACGAATGCAACGCAAACGAAGCGGTCAATTTGGCACAGTGGGCGCAAAGAGAGAGAGAGTATGTGCACACTAATCAAATATATATGACAAATTTCATGAGTAGTGAACGCATTTAAATGCAACATCATGAATTCTAACTCATTAAATATAAAATTCACAGCAAATTAAACCATAATAATACAATAGTACAAGTCTCTTCTCTGCTGAGACAGTAAAATAAACTCTCATACTTTGGCCTACTGTGCTGTTGTGTAGAAGAGCGGAAGAGTAAGCGAGCACAATGATTTCGTGTGTAGAGTGTAGAGTTTGCTCAGCGCATACGGCAAACACTTGTTGTTGACGTTTCTGTGCGGCGGCAAAGCGAGCACACCCCAAAAATTGAAACAGCTTGTTTTCCGATTGAGAGAGCGAGAGAAAACTGTTGCGCTCTAGACGACTCTTATACTGGTCAGTCCAGACGGCATTGCCAGTTGCGTGTAAAGAAAAGCGCAGTTATCTTTTTTAGAATATCTCAGCAGTTTTTGGGCATGCAATGTGCATACATGTGTTTGTGTGTGTATATGTGTTTATATTTGTTATGCTGCAGGCTCTTCGTTCGTAGTTGCTTCCGCCATATGTTGCTGAAAGTTAACAGGTTGCCCAAACATGTTCAGTTGGGGTCTAGGCAATAGGAACATGAAGAGTAAATAGCGGAGAAATAGCCGAAACCCAGGTGGAAATAAAGTGCTGCTTTTCTTGATGATTTGATCAGTTATAAGCGGAAAGGAAAGGAAATTCTATGGAATGAGCATACTTAAATATTTAATGGGGATAATGTTAATATTTCTTCATTTATCATTATTTCTTACACCTGATTGTTGTTATTTCGAAACCTCATTAATTATACGAAACTAGACGACAAGTCGTAGCACGCCCTCTGTGAACTTTAATGACGATAATAAATGAAATAAAACTAAAAACCTCAAGCGGTCTGACTCCTAGGGGATAGTACGATTATTATTAGGTAACGTTGAACCCATGTGGAGTTTGTTGACTTCTGGCAACAAAGTGTGACTAAACAAATTAAGCCGAGAACTAGGCAAGAAAGAAATACAGAAAAAAATCAGAGCTGAAACTAAAACGAGAGCGCAAAACGTAAGCCAGGCAAGACAAAAACCTTATAAGGCACCAAAAAAAAAAAAAAGGGAACAACAACAAGAACAGCATAGCGTTAAATTACATATTAGGCCTGGGCTCCACCTGGGCCGCGTATATCTCTTAGAGGAGTGTCAAAAGAAGGCAGATAATAAAAGCAACAACAACATTGATTTCATGCACGAGAACATGAAATTGAAGTGGACTCTTGCAATCTCATAAGCTGGAAAATTGTCTGTGTGCGCAGCAAGCAAAATGATGGAAAATGATCATCTACAACAACAACAACAACATCTCGAAAACAAAGAGTATCATCAGGAATGCATTACAAGAGCAAAAGAGAAAGAGAGTTCACTAACTTCTAACGGTAATACGACAGCGGAACAACCGCGCGCGCTGTTCAACAAGTTGCCATAAACATGTTGCAGCAACATTGCAACAGCAGCATTAATTAATGCTGCTACTCACGTGTTGCTATGGGCGTGCGCCGCTGTATATGTGCCTCTGTGTTTTGTTTTTAGCGCACAAGTTCAATGCACGCCAATCACATGCGAAATTAGCACAAAAGCAACAGCCAACAAGAAACAACAAAATAACTAACTGAAGCTTATGCAAACTAAGACAGCGCTAAGCATAAGAAAAAGAGAACAACGCTACCGCTCTCTCAGCTCTGCCTCGACAATGACATTCAAAAAAGCTGCAAGTCAAGCTTAAAGAGGAGCGGTGGGAAGTGAGTAATGCTAAGCACAGTCCATCTCGCTCTCACACATCGCTGTTGGTTGGGCCATGCGAATTGTGTTCCCGTCAAACAGCTTTGAGTTCGTTCACCGCACGCGACGAGCAGCGGACTGTTCGCGAGTATGAACTTATGTGCGAGTAAGTACGTGTGTGTGTGTGTGGTTGCTTGGCCTAAAATTTTTCAGAGCCGGCCACGACCTGCCTAACTGCACAACAAGTTTAACTTGGTGCGAGAGCAAGAGCAAGGCAGCGTTACAGAGGAGAGCAAGAGAGACAGCTGTTGTAACGATCAAGCCAAGATGCTAATCTCGCTGCCGCTCGTTAGCTGCGCTCGTTACATGCAACGACAGCTTATACGCATTTCCCCTCTCCCTCTCTCTCACTCTCTCTCACAATCTCTCTATCTATCTTTACAGCCGCTGTAATTAGCCAGAAACCTGGTCGAATTAATTAAAATTAGCTCAAGTCTGCGACAATTTGTCGGCATCTCATTTATTTTACACCACGGTGCCATTAATTTATCTCTTATTTATTTTTGCTGTGTTGCACAGTGAAGTTTTTTCTTTATCGATAACGATAAGTGCAGCATGCGGTATTCATGCAATTTATCTGCATTTTTTCTCTGCCAATATCATGTTGCTCTTCGTTTTTTACAAAAACAGCTGTGTGAAGTGTCCAACCAGACATGAGGCAATAAAGTTTCAAGTGTGTGTCAGCGTGTCTATCTATGTGTGGGTGTGTCTGTGTGTGTGTATTTGCACATTGTATATGTGTAGTAGATGGAGCACAGGGTTGTCAGGCACTTGAATGATGCTGTCGTACATATTGCATCAAACTATTTTTTAACTATTTATATTTGTACATACATATAAGCATATGTAAAGCATTCACTGAAATGGGGGAAATTGAATTGAACTAAAAGGGGTTCGGCCTTTACGGGTTACCGGTGTGCTCTACTGGAATATAAGAATTTCGTATCTACTTCGGCTGATTATTTGGTACGTTGTTAAAAGTTTAATATTCCAAATTTCTGTATAATATATCATATTGTGTTATCCTAGAAACTTCTTTCTAATTAATAAATTAATTTCTGATAAAAGTAAAAGCTATCAAACGTATAATTTAATTTAAACAATTTCTAATACTTTGAATTTTATTTTTAATTTAATTACTGTTTTTGTAATTTTACATTTCCTTTTTGAATTCGGCAATATTTCGTTTAAATTCATTTAATTTATTAAATATAAATGCAATTGATTTCATTAGTCCACGCAAACTCAATTGATATACAGTTTCAATGGCGTGAGAGTTATTTATGTCACTAGCATATACATATGTACATATGTATGTATGTATGTATACATTCGCATTTTTATTTTGCACACTGCAACTGCAACTCCTGTTCCACCAGGGTTGTCAGCCCTCTCTTGTGCTACACCACAAACTAACACAATTCTCATGTTATTTTCCTTTTTACTTTGTTCTACGTTTCTCGCACATCCATCACGTATCTAAATTGAATTTATAATAGTTGACAACACAACCCTCTACATACATATATACACAGTGCAATACAAAGGCACCCAACCACCCACTCTGATGTACACAGATACACAGACAGTAGTACACACACACACACACCCACACACACATTGAAAGTCAATTGGATTCTCAGCATCGCTGAGAGCGAGAGGCAGCAATTGGCAGCAATTTTCATTCATTTCAAAGGGCACAAAAATGTGACGAAAATTAATTAAAAATCAATTTGAATTTGATTGTTGACCGCTGTTTCCCAAACCTCTTCAGATCTCTTATACACTATGTATATACGTATGTATGTATGTAGATTCGTTGACTATTTGTGTCTTTGTCGTTCAAAGTTAATTGACATTTGCACAATGTTTGTCGCATTTTTTCCCCAGCTGTTTAAATTGAAACCTACCAAACCGAATCGAATGCAATCTCTCATTTCGTTTTCTTTTTTGTTGCAACTTGTTTATGTATATTTATTATTATATACATTTTTTTTATGATTTTTCAATTATGAACCAAACTATGGCCGTTGATTTCAGCTGTTGTCATCTGCTTGCTCGCAAAAAAGAAAACAAATTTATAATTGAATTACCCGCGAAATAAATAAATTTATTTCTGAATTGAATATTTATTTATTTACTTTGAATGAAAATTGAATTCAATTGGTGTTTCCCCATATTTTTTTTCCACGAAAATCAGCTGTGGGTATTTAGCAAAAACTTTGCGGCCGACTGGCAACTCTGGACGTGGGCAATAGGGTTGCCAAAAAACACTTGGCCAAAAATATTGCCAACTGGAAGGCGGCCAACAGATGAGTGTCAGCAATGCAAATGAATGAATTGAATGACAAGGCAAACAAACATATACATATGTATGTTTATATATGTATATTTAAATATATATACATATATGTATATGTGTGTGTGTAACTAAAGGCGACAAGATGACAATGAAAAGTCACATCGCAATGCAATGAAAAACCTTATTTCTGCTTTGTTTACAATTGACACACTTAAAATAATGTCAACGCGATGAGAATATTAAAAAATATTTAAAAAATAAAAATAAATGCAGAAAAATTATAATAGAGTTGCCACACCCTAAAAAGTTTAGCTACAAAACAATTCAGACAACTAAAAAGAGGTTAAATAAATTTTTTTGTTAAACAATTTTTTTTTTTTTTTTTTTTTTTTTTTAGAGAGAGTAAATGTGTACTATTTTTGGAATTGCTACCTTCTGTCATTTGGCACAATGAAGAGGTTAAAAGTACAGTTACGCTTTGTTCTACTAAGTACATTCTGTTTTTTACTTTCTTAAATTGATAGAGAAAATCAATTGGAAATAATTCAGGATTAATTGTTTTGTTTATATAGAGAATTCGGTTATAATGCTTAAGAGATCGATCGAATTCTACTGTACTTTAAGAGTCTTTCTAAATACATACCTATTTAAGAATATTTAGAGTCATATGTATTTTAAGAATAAAAGAACATACCTGCAAGGATAAAAAGAAAATATTGATTAGCCATATATATTTAATATCTTATAATTTTAAAAATATATATATTTTAGCAATGTTTTCCCTAGCTGAAAAAGCTTATGCAGAGTTAACAGAAATAACACGCAAAATGCACACTAGAGAAGCTTCTGCGTTCTCACTTATTATCTATCTCATTATATTACACATTTTTACTCTTTTCCCTGTTTCTTTTTGTTGGCCGTACTTTAAGTTCATTAAAAATTACAACGCACTTAAAAAATTTGCTCACTTACGCCTCATTTAAGCAAATTAAAAGTAAACACGAAGCGAAATTACCAACGTAAAGCGACGAGAATGCTAAGAGAACAGCGCAGAGAACAAAGAAAATCTCTCTTTCTGTAAGTGTGTGGGTGTGTGAGCGTGATAGAGAGATAGGAGAGTGTGTGCGTGTCTGTGGCTGACTGTTTGTGTGTGCAGATTTAATCAGTGACGAAGGCAGCACGAAAAAATTACACTGCCGCAAAAAGTATGCAATGGCAAATTATGAAAACGGGTAAACAAAATGAAACGCAAAAAGTGAAAGTGACACGCAGCAATACGCGAATAACGGTAATGATGATTGAGATGATGCTGATGCATGAGGTAATCAAGATTGATGATATACTGATATGAGCGATATATAAAATCAATAGAAAAACGGCAACTCTGAAGTGAAAGGAAATCGATAAACTGTTGGATGATAAAATAAATAAATAAAATAAAATTTAAAAAAATATAAATAAATCAAAATCTGTATAGCTTAGTCTTAAATAGTGAAATTTTATTAAAAATAGGTCTACAATATTTTAAACTAGCTTAACAAAGGAATGATCTATTCGTACAGCTGAATAAAAAATGCAATTCTAAATATCCTCACAATGCTCTCAACTAACCAAACCTTACCTACTTCACAGCTCAACTAAATATACTAATGAATATTACATGGTCCATACTTTTTAAACTGTTTTGGTCAAATTTTTGCAATTAAGCTCAATCAAGTGTCAACACTATTTTGTTTATTTATATCGATTAGTATTTCGCATCAGCATCTATTTAAATTTATCGGCTCAAGTACGTGTTTTATTAGAATCTGATTAGCTGCGAACAATCTCAAGCAACCTGCTGATGTCATGCCAGTCCTCCTTTCAACTGCTGAGCCTTCACGAGCGATTGACCCACGGCCAGACCGAAAATTGCTTTATGTGATGAAAGTGGAAGAGGGCCTAAAATTGTGCAAAATCTCTCACATATTTCGCTGACTCAACCAATCATGTAGGGCACACACACAGAACAAAGAAATGCCACCAATATGCCACCGACTGTTAATACTCTGCGTCTAAATATATTAGTAAATAATATTCCAAAAGATATATATACTATATACTAAATCACATCAGTTGTAGAAACTTTGAGTCAAGTGTCAACTTTATCAAGTTCCCTCAGTATATCCTTGAAGGGTATTCCCTTGTCGACATACCATGTGTGCAAAGTTCTGTACGGCCTTTTCTAAATGTTATCTTAGTGGGAATGGGAGCTGAGCCGGATGCCTTTCGACTTTAATAACTTTAAGCAGCTACGGTCAATTTAATTTTCATGGCTGATGCACAGCACAGAGACAGCACAGGACAGGACAGGGGGCAGGACACGTCAGGACAGAGCAGGACATCCAGGACAGTCAGCAGTAAGTAAACGGCCAAAGGAGTAAAATACAAACACACATACACAACGAGCCACATATTCTGCCGGCAAGGCGACAATTTGTGCGACCATATGGACAAGATAGAAATATAGAAAGAGAGGGGGAAAGAGAGAGGGATATTTGGGAAAATAGGAAAAGGAAACTTGAAAGGAAAACTTGATTATAAAGCGATGACTTCACACATTGCCAAACGGACTGGACTAGCCGAAGGACGTAGAACCTATAATTTTCATGCTGCGACACAGAAAAGAAGACAAAAAAGCACAGAGAGCACAGCTAGAAACAGAAAAAGGATAGCCACAGGACACACAGAGACGCACCACAGCCGGTCGCTGCAAGGACATTGTACAAACAGAGGCGTGTATTCTGCATGGGCGTTGTAATTTAATACTTTTCTAATATGTAGTTGTCCTTAACTGCCCGACCTCTGTCTGTCTCTCTCTATCTTTCGCTCTCCCTCTGTCTTTCTCACACTCACTCTCTGACTGTTGCTGTCTCTTTCTGCTTGCGTGTGACTTTTGAGAAGAATTTTAATAGAATTGGTAAACTGAGCTATCCTGCCTGGCGCATTGCCTGCTGCGTGATTAGATGCCTAAAAGTAGTCAGCAGAGTTCTTTTTTGCAGAAAAAAACATCATGCTATTTGGCTCTCCTTTGCCTAGGATGGGATTGATGAGGTCAGAGGGGTAAGTGGTGGTGGTGGTGCGGACACTGAAGTGTGTCAGAATGGTTGAGAGTTGGTTTTTATGAATGGTTAAACAAGTGCCGGCAGCCAAAGGCACATCACTTAAGTCATCAAGCCACAAAAAGTTTCTATGCTTGAGTTAAGTGTGCTCTGAAGCAGAGTCAATAAAGGATGGAAAATATGGAGTATCTGAGATAATTTAGCATATGGACTCGAGGCGCTGGAGATGTTCGAAAAAAGCAAAAAACAGAGACTTGTAAACATGCTGTAAAGTTCCATTACTTTTTATAGGCTGTAAAAGCAACAGCTGTTGAGACGTTTACGAATACAGCACAAAGCAAAAAGGAGAAAATACTGGACATCGAGCTTGGGAAGATGGAACTATGAAAAATGCTTATGAGTAGCACATTTACGAATAAGAATACAAATACAAATATTATTTTATATACATATATTCCTAATGCCAAATTAATTACAAGCTAATGTCATAAGCCTTTAATATTATTATGCTTATGCTCTATTCCTGCACGCTTACTTTTTGCCGAACTACCAAAACAACCAAAACTAATAAGTCCTACAGTGCTTAATGCATATGCACAGCCAAAAGCCAAATTGTTCCACAACATTTCTAACTGCAAAGGCAAACTTTACGAGCAAAACTGTGCTGAAGCAATAATTAATTGTAACCACATATTACGCAGATATAAAATACCAGCATCCCTCAGCCCCATACCGGCAATACCAGTAATAGAAAAAAGTGCAGAAAGCTTGCTAGGGTTGTAGTAGAAATAGCGGGGCTAGTAGTAGTAGGGTGTCTGTTGCCTGTTCAAAGCTTTTAGCATACATATTAGAATAGAGTTTACACGTAAACGTACTTCATTATTAACCCGGCGAGTGTGTCGCATGCACAAACATGACAAACTTCCCAAGAGGCAAACTGAGAGACTGGGTGCAGAGGGGGGGCGAACGAGAGATGTGTGAGTGTACTCCACGCCCCAAAGATACGGATAGAGCGAACGAGATAGATAGAAAGGATGAGGGGGAGCGGCCATAGGAGAGAAAAAATAAATACATTAAAATGCCAGCGGGTAAAATGAAGATACAAACAAACGCATTAATACGTGACGCTGAAACATTATTAGAAAATGTGTCTCGACGTTGGTTACTTGCCACGCAGGGCACTCAACAGAGGCAGGAGCATCGCAGCCTGTTGTACGTGCGTCTATGTTGCATGAAAGAGAGAGAGAGACAGAGAGAGACTGAGAATGTGAGCGAGAGAAAACGAGATTGGGGCTGCTGCCCGTGCAATATATTTTAGAATTTTTGCACTTGCAGCCGGCTGGCTTTGAGTTTGGGGAGTTTTTTGGGTTTTGGTGTTTCACAGTTTTTGGTTTTGCTATTCGGTTTTTGTAGCTTTGCCGCTGTCATGTCTGCGCGTACTTTTAATATGAATTTAGTCCTTTAAGTCCTGCCTGTCTGCCTGCCTGGCTGTCTGGCTGGGTGGCTAGCGTATCGGCTGCTCGAGAGTTTCACTCGTTTTCTCCATTCTTCGGGCAGCTTTGTTGCACTTGGCGCGGTTTTGGCGCACGTTTGCTCAATATGTCAATATTACATGGCGTTGGCCAACCCTGAGTGGCATTACTTTCGCTCAGAGTCTTTCGTTCGCAAAGGATCCAGCTTGTAAGTGACTTAATCAAATAACTTTGCATTGCCAACCAAGCTCCTTCTCGAAACTCTTTTCTTTCTGTCTCTTTCTCTCTTTCTCTCTCGCTTTCTGCCTCTGGTTCTCTGGTTGCACTTTGCCATTTTCATTACGGCGTGTTTTGTGCGCCATTAAACATCGACTTTATTTTTAGCTTTTCTACTTTGCTTTTCCCTACTTTTACTTTGCTTGCTTTTTTCCTTTTCCTCCTTTTTTTTTGGCAAATTGTCGCCCTGTGCTGGCAAATGACACGTAGCAACCGACATGACATTTACTGGAATTCGGGATCGTAAGTGTTAGTCGAAGCTGGTGGTTTTCTGGTATGGCAATGAAACCATTAGCAGCCACTATATAATAGAGATTGAAGCAGCACTCGTTTCTATTGGTGGCGTAAAAACGTTTACGAATACGGCGAAAAAGAAATACCGGAAAAATTGAGTACGTTGCAGCTGTAAATAGTAACTGAAATGAAACCGAACTCATTCCAATTAGTGGATGAATATCCTAGAGACGAGAATGAGGAACAGATAATAGAGGCATGTGAAATAGAGAGGGAGAGAGAGAGAGAGACAAGATAGACAGAGTAAGATGAGAGATGCGTGAAAATGAGAGATAAAGAGAGAACAAAACAGAGATAAAAGGAACAAAAAGCTAAAGACAGAGGGATGGAGAGAAAGAAAGAGAAAGACAAAAGGAGAGGTGAGAAGGGGAAATAGACGTAACTCTATACATGAGATATAAAAGAATGGGAATGTAAGGGAAAAGGAGGTTCAATGAAATTTAGGATAAGGGAGCAGTACATTGCCAAGGGAAGAAGTCCGTCCTTAGCGACAGAAGCTAAGCTAAACTTTTATCAAAATCTCATCAATTTATTCCATTAAAGCACTTTAAAATCCATATAATATCATTTACCACAAATTGCTTAACCATTTACAAGTGTTAACCGCATGTGAGGGCCACACGTAAATGCCAGGATCAGCGGGTTTTACAAAGTCCACTCAAAGGATTTTCGCGTGTACTCATCTAAAAAGTGTTGCACATTAATTTACTTTGTGCTGGGTGGAATTCACTTTACAACACACTATGTGAATTACCTGCCACACCGCTGGCTGCAACAACAGCAACAACAGTAGCAACAACGTCAACGGCAATAGCAACAACCATCTAAACTGTAAAACGTGGAAAAATTCATCAAGCGCAAAATAACATTGCATACTTTATGGCGCATTATGAAAACACACGCCCCAAGCAGGGGTTGTGCGGGTGTAGAGCATGAAAATTGCAAGGGCGAAGGGGGTTTCGGTTAGTTGAAAGAAATGCGCAGAGAAATTTGCGCCACATTTGCACAAAAACGTTTTAGAAAATGTACGCAACGTGACAAGCCACAGCCGGGTGCTAGCTATCCCCCTCTTTCTCCTGCGCACACACATAAACACTCGACTATACACAACCTATTAAAAACATGCAAAATATGAGCTGGCAGTTAACGCGGCATTCAGTGTGACCCAACATTTATGCAGATAACGATGACAATGAAGACAATAATGAAGATTATCATGATAATAATAGGGTTAAAAATGACGCAGCTGATGACGGGCATACCTTCTATACAGAGCTCCTGAAAGAATCATAGACAAATACTTGAAAAAAATCTTCCATTATGATGCTACATGCGAACGAATATCTGTCCTCTTTAGTTAAGTTAAACATATTTTTATACATACAAAATTTCTACATTTCCAATGCATATATACATACATACATATATTTTCCATTATATATTAAGCATAGTTTCGAGTCAACACATTTTTGTCCAGTGTATTTTGCTGAGAGGACGCTCATGTAGCGCAACAATTTTGGCGCCTGTCTGACGAGGCTGACGTCAAACTGTGCCCCTACCACCTGCCCCACCCCCTCTGCTTATCCACAGCCTCCTGCTGAATATTTCGCCATATGGTTGTATAATGATAATAAACTCAAAAAGATAAACTCGTATACAGCAGCAGCCACAGAGACAGAGACAGGCAGAGCAGAAGACAGAGAGTGAGTGAGAGAGAGGAACAGAGGGGAGCAGCAGCAACAGGCAGATGTGGCAGGGGGCAACGGTTATGGGGTCGACACAGGGCCACAAGTGTCGTCACTTTGTCGGCTTCGGACGCGACGTCAGACGTTGTCATTTTGTCTTATCTGCACAACAGGAACAGAGCTCGGTAGTATAAGGTATGAAGGAGCAATCCCCCTTCTTCCGAGCGATAGAGCCAGCTATTTTCTTTCAATTTGCAGATGGCTGCAGCTGAATGGGCAAAGATGCAGGCGAAGACGTGGTAAAGGCAAACAAGGTGTTGCAGGAGGTGTTACAGGGTACAGACTGTAAGGGCTAGCGTAATGTGAATTTCTGTTGGATGGAATGTCACATTTTTGGAGTAACATTTTATTGGAGGTTAAAACAGAATTTCTTAAGATTTAATACAATTTAATGTAAGGATATTTACCAATATATACTGAATATATATAGTCAATATGGGGTTGGGTATGCTACTTGAAATACTTCCCACTTACGCTATGGTTTGATTTCCCTTCTTCGTTCTTTGCTGCACTCTCGAATATTTGAATATTTTCGTCAAACTTTGATACATAATATTTATCCAGAATCTTACATTAAGCTAAAAAATCGTTTTGCTTTAATCTCAATGACACTCATAATTGACATCTTTGATTCGCAATCAATTTTACTGATCTGTGCTCTGATACCAAAGCCCAAATTGGTTGGCCTGCTAAGAGCTGTTGCCCACTAGCAGTAAATGAAATTAAAAATGTGTCGCACAATCTCATTACGATTTTCAAGCCGAATTATCCCTGCTCCCTCTGTTGGTGGTCACACACACCCGCACACACAGAGCCGCAGGCTCGCCTTATTGCCCCTGCCTGCGCTTATTTGTTGACCAAATTCAATGGCCAAGGCAGGAATAGCCTGGCGGCAAATGAGACGCAATGCTGGCGCTGATGTCCTTGCTAGCTCCTGCGCTCCTGCTGCTCCATTGCATACCCCCAGGCGCTATATGTAATTGCATTTTTTAGTTTTAATGGAGCGAACAGAGCCCGGGCACTGCTACGGAACGAAATGGAACGGCACAGCGAGTACAGCTCACTGCGAATGTAATTAATTTGTAACGTCTGATGACCAGCTTAATGGAAAAATGCAGCAGAGAAGAGTAGAGGGGCAGCAGTAGCAGTACATGAGAGGGCAGCATAAGTTTTGAGCAAAATCTTTTGCCAGCTGCGTGTAGCTGACAGCAGGACAAAATGAATGACAGACTGACTGACTGACTGACTGATTGACGGACGAAGCTGAGATTTGCTTTTAATAGTTTTATAATTGTATTTGATGTATATAATCCTTTTGAATTTAGTCCCCGAGGATGGTCGCCTGAAAATTGTGTTCATTTGCGACACAAGTAAAAGGTCAACTCAGAAGTGCAGAGAGAAATAAGTTGGCTGACTAAATTCTCTAAAGAGCTAAATATTTACTTTGAATGTAAGTCCAGCTACTAGAAGTTGACATCGGCAAAATTATAATACAAAATCAAAGTAAATTGACAACGCACTTGAAACGAAATAATAAAACCAACTTTACCAAAAAAAATCAATAAATAAATAAATAAATTAAAAAAAAAATATATATAAATAAAATAAATTTAAAAAAAATAAATAGATAAATAAATAAATTTAAAAAATACATATAAATAAAATAAATTTAAAAAAATAAATAAAAATAAAATAAATAAAAATAAAATAAATTTAAAAAATAAAATAAATAAATAAATTTAAAAAATTTAAAAAATACATATAAATAAAATAAATTTAAAAAAATAAATAAAAATAAAATAAATTTAAAAAATAAAATAAATTTAAAAAATAAAATAAATAAGGAAAATAAATGAAATAAATAAATAATATTAATAATAAATATAATAATAACAATAATTGTACATACAAATCAGAGAACTGCAACAAGCCACCGGTACTCAAGGTGCACCGGGTAAATGTTGGGTGATTTTGACACCCGGGTGTTTTCAACCACCGCACAAACGAGTACAATCGCTCGGCTCACACAAATATGCGAGTGTTTGTGCACACAAGCTGCAAAAGTGAGTAGGTATTTTTTTTGCATATGTGTGTGTGACATATGCCGACGCTTGAGCGTCGAAAAAAAGTTAGGTGAAAAGAGATACACAAAAATTGAGTCATGCAATGTGTGTGTGTGTCCGATGTTGAGGTTTCTTTCGTGCATGCCTTCGGTTGAGTTGTTGTTTTTTTTTTTACGTACATATGTACCTGTTTACGTACTTGTTGTTGGAAATGCGTGCACAATAGGAGAAAATAGTGAACAAAAAACAATATTTAAATCGAAAATATCTTTTTTTATATTCATTTAATATATTAAATAAACATTATAATACTTCATTTAATTAACAAACTAAATATATTAAAGCTTAACATATAAACAATATATCGCAAATAACAAAATATTCTGTTTTTTTTTTCAGTCAAGTTTAAAATAAAAATTAAATTACAAATTATTATTTTTAAAAAAAGAGTGTAAAAAGAGCAAATTGTCTACCGTTTTTGGACCTAATCTATTTCTTTTTTCTGTTATTATGTTGCCCGCTAAAGAAAATACTCTTTCAGCTGCTGCACTACTTGAAGGTATTGCAAGAAGTTGCAATGCTAACTTAAATAATGCAGAGTGACACTTAAAAAATTTCTATTTACATATTGGTCAGTCCACATATCAATGGTAGCCGATGCTGCATTATTATCAACTGCTTCTTTAACATCATTTGCTATTATAGCTCGCTTCTCTTCTGCATCATTTTCCGCATTTCGACTCAATGTTGTAGCGTCGGGCAGTAGGTCGTCAATGTCGACGTTTGCTCCATATGTAGCACCGATTTTCACAAAAAACTCCACCAGGCTGCGAAAACCAATCCCGTTCACTGCAGAAAAAGGCCGACAATCTTGAACCACCCATTCCAGACACTTCTTTGTTGCCGTGATTTTGTCCAAGTTTGAAACTTTTTTTGCTTCAGTTGGCTGCCGTAATGACAGACAACATTTGTGCCGCGACAAATTTGATGTTTGGTTGGCAACAAATTTTAAGACTTTTCCGCATTTGTTGCAAAAAACCCAACCTTCGAGGACGCTTTCATCTTCCTTATATATGTCATACAAAATGGACCAAATAATGCTTTTGCCTTTATGTTTTGCGGCTATTTTATATAAACCACGATTAATTTTATTTTTGACTTCCTCAGCTGTCATTGTGATGCTAAAATCAATCACGAAATAAACTAGGAAGCTAAGAAAGGAGCTAGTGCAAAATCAAAACAACCGTTACTTTGACACAAACACCATGGTGCCTGTAAAACACTTGGGTGTCATACATGTGTTTTGTCTACTTGTGTTTGTTACCGATTGCTCTCTTCACACTCTCGCTTTTTTTCTACGTTCGCTGTAAGTGTAAGTGAGACCGGCATACGTTGCCGAAAAATACTTGGGTGACAAGCAAAAAGAAAACGGTACATTGTTGTGAGTGATAGCAAGATATTGCCTGCATGAGCAGCACTCACACAATTTTTTATAAGTGTGTATTTATGATTTGCTGAGCCAGTGTTGAGTAGCACCGGCACACAAATTTTATTGAGTGTGAGTAAGGTGGAAAAAAATGACACACTTGCAGTTCTCTGATACAAATATAATAGATATATGTATGTAAATATAATCCGTCCTTCTGCCACACCTTGGCTAGCTCTGAGTCAACTATACACAGATTTCATTTCATTTTAAATACCAACTAATTTGCTACTTTCTATTCTAATTTCTAATGCAGTGCCCGGGCAACACTTCCTTCCACTTTGATTACAAAACTCGTCAGTAATCCAGTTGGGAAGCCAAAGTGGACCCAACTAAAAAACAAAGGGAGCACATTAAAACTAAGGTCAACATCAAAGGGGCACCAAAAAGGACAGTGAGTACAAAATGTACGTGAATGTGATTGTGACAGTGACTGTAGATGTGGCTGTAGCTGCGGCTGTGGCTGTGGCTATGGCTGTGGCTGTTCCTGACGAAGAGACATACATAGAACCGGCTGTTGTCCGACCAGGTCGTTCGTTTCCTTTCAGCTGTCTGCATTACTTTTGTGTAACACACACTCACATAACAGAGAGAAGAGTCTGAGAGAGAGTGAGAATTAGAGAGTCATAGAGCAGGAGAGAGCACACACATGTGTCTAACAATTTGTAAAAACAACACTCGACTTGAACTTTAAGTAAACAAGTAGCGAAAACTACATAAATGAGTTTGCTAAAAACTCGCAAAGCACACACGACATGATGGAAGAAAAAAAAAAACGAAACGAACCTGAGAGTAGAAGAAAAAAGTCGAAAAAGCCGCCGCCGCCGCCATAGTGTGAATGACACTGCAGAGGCGCAGGAGGAGGGGGCGCTCAGTAGAGAGCATCTTTGGCGTTGCTCGCATAGGAGCGCTCACTGTAGGTTCCATGTCCAGACACATTCACGTTCTCACACTCAAGCGCTGGACACGATGATGAGCGAAGGGCTGCACACTGGATTCGACTTTTATATGGTGACACTTGTGCACCCAGACCCGAGCCCAGACCCCGATCCAGACTCAGACTAACTCTCCCCAAGCAGCACCCCCCACCACTCTATCAGCTGCTTGGTCGGCCAACAGTCATGGTGAAGCCACGCTTGTGATATCAAAAAACTTTGCCGACAAGCCATACAGCAAGTACATAGAAAAAAGAGAGCAATGATGAGGTGTGAAAAATGGCATGAGTATGTGCACCCAACGTGTGTGTGTGTCTCTCTCTCTCTCTGTGTGTGTGTGTGTGTGTGTGTGTGTGTATTGAAGTGACAAATCAAGTGCTGATGAGAATTGACACAGCTGAAACTGGTTTTTCAAGCTCTCCAAGTTCCAATTACTTGCGAGCATTTTCACGCCATAATTTGATTGATGTGCTGAATAATTACAAATACCTCTGCCTATCAAATTTTATAATTTTATATCAGTTTTTTAGCCAGCCTCAGTGGCGCAGCTTATCATCAAAGATCTAACGCGGCCTCAAGCGTAGCTATTAAAGCATCAACAAATTATCACTAAATACTAGCAAAAAGCAGAGTAGCACTTATAGCTCATTCTGTAGAGCTTTATTATGTAGAATGTATAAGAACTCAGATTTACTATATAGAACACCTAACTTTCTTAGTTCTTAATATATTTGGATTACACACAATGAATTCCCATTTGATTCGAATGGTTTCATTCCTATTTATTTATATTTGAAATTTTTTAATTAATAAATAATAAATTTTGTTTTCATTTCATTTTTATTTAATTAATTTTTTATTATTTTTAAAAATTTGTTTTTTTATTTTTATTTATTTGTTTTATTTATTTATATATTTAAAAAAAAATTATTTATTTTATTATATTTTTATTTTTTATTTATTTTATTAAATTTTTATTTTTATTTTACTTTTTATTATATTTTTTATTTTTTATTTTACTTTTTTATTATTATTTAATTTATTTAATTTATTTAATTTTTTTAATATTATTTATTTTACTTATATTTTATTTAATATTTGTTTTTAATTATAAAAAAAATGATTTATTTGTTCTTAATGCTTATTTTAATGTTTTTATATTAATTTTTTTTTGTATTATTTTTTAACGTTATTTTTTTTATTATTATTTAACGTTATTTTTTTTTTATTATTATTATTTCCTTTTTCCTTTTAAGAGTAGTCTTCACTCCACTTTTAACTTTCAGTGTATTACAGAAAAGATTGTTGCCTCATTATGAACTGATCTAATGTGACTTTTGTCCACGCTGCAAGAGGCAACCGAGTGGAAAATGTGCGACGACGTTGACAACTCTCAGGGGCGTCAAATTTGATCAGTTCGAGCGGCAGCCAAGCCGGGGGAACGGGCGGTCTGGCTGGCTCCTCTAATGGGTTAACATTTACACTCGGCAAATGGCTGATTGCGGAGTTCATTGAATGCAAATGCTGCACGTGTTTGGTGGAAATGCTTCGGAAATAATGTCGACGTCTATTAGGAACAGGCCGCGTTAATGGGCCAATCAGGGCATGGAAGTTGCGAACAGGAATGCAAATGTGAAGCAATCAGTGAAAAGAAGGAAGACGAAGAGCTTACAATGACTTGAGATAAAATCAAGCTGAATGAAGTGATAAATATATGAATGGGTGCAGAATGTGATGCGAGGAGAAAGAGCTAAAGCAATTTGAAAGCTTGAAATTGAGGATAAATTGAAATGGATTAAGATTAAAAATAAAATTGAAAATAATTTGTTAAATATTCCATTATGTTATGCTATATTAAATGTATATATTTTTTCTATTTTTCATCATATCAGTTCAGTTCATTGGTTTATCGACTGTTCGACTCTTTGTGTAAATAATACTTAAACAACATACTTACGCACATACCCACGCACACATACACAACAACAGTACATAATGAGAAATGACTGACGTAATCGGCTTTATATGTCTATACACAAACGTAAGCATTTCTCCAACCAAAACCGTATTCTATTCTTCTCCATGATGAGGTCATGACAATATCTATGAGAGTATGTCAACAGTTTAACACTCGGGTAAACATTTGGCTGGCGGCGCTGACCAAATGAATAATACTCCTATCTCTCCTCTCTGTTTGTTGTAGCTGAGCGATTAGTATAATTTTAATACACACACATCTACTTGATAGATATTCATAAATTTTGATATTATTAATTAAATTAATCAAATTCACATTAGCGGCACGCACGCTTGTACGCTCTTCGGACCGGGTTCTCGCTGGGTCACTTGAATCGAAGCGAATCGAATCAACTTTGAGAAGTCATTAGAGAGCCGGCCATAACAAACGGGAGGAGGCATACACATAGAGCGTATGGCTAGGGAGTTGAAGTAGTGGAGCGCCAATAGAGCGAAGAAGCGTCGTTATTAACTGCCAAATGATTTCATTCATGCGTTCAATGAACTTGCCACAATAAATGGCAACAGGCAAATCAAAGCGATATTAATAATCGTCAATCAAAATGCTAATCGTATTAATGGCCGATTTCGGATTGATGAGTATGGAATGAGTGGAACGGAACGCCAAGAAAAACTCTGCCGCTCTCTCGCTCTCCCTCTCTCTTTCTCTTTCTCTCACTCTCTGACTCAAAAAGAAAATCGTGGCTATGGAAAAACCAGAAACTTGCAACTAAAACCAGAAAAGCAAAAAACTCTGCTTAGCTGACATCATTTAAAAGCGCTCTGAGACTAGAAAGCTCAGCCAGTCTCTGAGACATACGAGTATTTGAATGTATTTATGGAGATCATGTCTGGGCCATGCCTGTTTGGCATTGCAAATCTCAGCGGAGTTGCAGAACCAGGAAGCGCAAAAAAAAAATGAAGCAACAAACAAACAAAAATTACAAAGCCAAATTGTGGCAGTTGCAATTCCAGTTGCAAAGAGTGCAAAAGTTTGGCGAGTCGAACGTGCCAGAACTTTATAAAGGAGGTGAAAGTTACACTTGGGAGTTTGATAGAAAATGACTTAGAAAAAAACAAGTAAGAAGACTCTAGTCGAGACTGCTCGACTAGGAGATACCCTGAACCCTCCATGCTGATGGTCCAATCATTCTGCAGTTCTTCTAAGCACACACATACACATGCATCCACCCGCACGCATAGGCACGTGCTCTGCTAACTGCGCAGCAGCGACTGCGCTTGGGCTGCGCTGCGGTATGGGCAATATTATGAGAATTTATTTGTTGAATAATTTCATTTGTAGACGTACAATCTTAATGAAACTTTTTGAACGTAATCATAATGTACAAATGTGTGTACATTCCAAAGCACAAGTCTCTAGTACTTAATATACGTTTTTTACAAATTTGGGGCGAAGGGGGCGTGGTATCCAAAATCTGTAAATTACAAAATGTGTGTGCTCATCAAATGTATATACACAGTAAATCTGAAGTCTCTAGGTCTAATAGTGTTCAAATTAGGCTGAAAAAACAATATAAATTTATCGATTATCCTCGATAAAAAAGATATCGAATGAGTTAGCGAAAAAATATGATAAACTCGTACTGCGTATGGTATACACGAGTATGCATACAAAATTTCAGCTCTCTAGCTCATTTAACTTCTGAGATCGACGCACTCATACGGACGGACGGACGGACAGACGGACAGGGCTATATCGACTCAGCTCATCGTCCTGATCAAGAATATATATACTTTATGGGGTCTGCGATGATTCCTTCTGCCTGTTACATACTTTTCACAAAACCATTATACCCTGATTTCCCATTTTCAATGGGTTCAGGGTATAAAAATAAATAAAATATTAGATACTAAAAAATATTATTTCGCAGACTAAAAACTATTTGCAGCAATTTATTTCACATCATCTTTGACTCACTTTTTTATGTATATTAACAAAATAATGTTCACTATATCAGTTTATATTTCACTCTAAATATAAATTAATTGTTTTAAAAACTTTTTCATTCAAGTCCAACTTTTTACCAAAGCCAAATCAAAGTGGCAAGCTAGAGCTGCAAAATTTATTGCTATCGCTTGTAATTACTCAAGTAGTTTAATTCAGCTCTTTTTTTCCCACTTGAAAGTAATTTTTCCAGTTGTTCATCTCTCTTTGCTAATGCAAATCGTTTTCAATAAAAAATAGTGTTGAAAGCAGAGGAAGGAAAGAATAACAGGAATTCCTATACAAGAGCAAAAACTGTGCTAGAGCACGGTTTGTTGCTGTTCGCTTACTGTTAAATGATTGTGTGTAACGGTATTCTTTTAATTATGGCTAATAACTCGGCAATGACAACAGCAACAACAACAACAACGATACAGAGAACACAGCATAGATATGTATATAGAACCCAAAGAATTTCTGTAGGCATTTCCCCCCATGGCCTGTAGAAAATAATTGGTCAACAGCAACAAGCACCAAAAGAGAGTGGGGCACAAACTTTTGCCGCCGGACATGACAGCAACAAGAACAGCAACAAATGTAATACAAAATAACAGCAACAACAACAACAACCGCAACGGCACAGCAACATGTAGAAGAACAATAGCAACAAGTTGGTAAAGACAGGAAGCCATAGGAAACATTGTCAGCTACACCCAACGTGACATCATCAAAATAATACGAATAAAAAACTGTCATGAATAGGCATGGCCATGTGATACCCTGCAGAAAATAAACACAACTCAAACTATGTAAAATAAGTAATTTATATAAATATTCTTTTACATTATAAATACACTAGTTACATAGAACAAATAAAGCATAACATACTAGGTATATGCATAGGTGATCCACTTTATACAAATCTTTACAGGGTATACACAACTACCCGACACAATTGTGTGCTGGGTAATCCAACGACCAGGCTGCGCACTTGGCTTTCACGATTGCAATTAAAGGGCGTATGAGAGAAGACAGAGATACACAGAGAGAATGCTAGTGGCGAGGGAAAGGGAAGCAGACTTAAGTAAGCAGCCAACTGACCGGCAGATGCCAATGACCCAGGGGCGTAACCGATGATGACCATTACCAACAACATTAACATTAACATTTAACATTAACATTACGATGATGATGAGCCGCAATAAAAGTGTTTAAAGTAATGGTAAAAAGCCAAACGCGAAAATAAACAACAATTAAAAACTGAACGCAAATGCGTAACGAAACAACAACAGAGCGAGACGGTGCGACATCGAGCAATGAGCATGCTGAATAAAAATAAAAGAAAGAAGGCAGACAACAAAACCTAAAACGTAAAACAACAACAGACTCTAGCTTTACATGAGCGTAGCTTTACACGCACATACACACACAGAAACACTGCATAAGACAATGACCCAGAGCAAGAGAGCGGCAACATCGAAGAAGAGTCATTAACATGAGCTTGAACTAGTTGCCCAGGCAACATGTTGACAGAGCGAGCGGAAGAGAGCGCATGATCAACTGCTGCTTGGGTCGGGAACTGCCTAGGCCAAGGTCAGCTTTGCAACATGTTGACAGCAAGCACTTGTGCGTATAGCGTGCAGTGTTGCAATCGCTCATGTTGCCAGCCGCAAATGTTGCGTGTCATCATTCGCTTTGTGTGAGAAACACACTGCAAGCAACAAACTGCATTTGCTGCTTTGCGGGTCAAATGTTGAGCACGCAACATGCATACAGACATGTTTACGTGACCAGGGAGACATGTTGCCTGGAAAATCACTTCAAATTAAAGGTCAGCCTGAGGTAGGCAGCCAATCAACGGCTCGCTGCTCGTAACTTTATAATCATTTTCAACACATTCTGCTGCTCCAACTCTTTTATACTGTTTTCCTTGCTGCTCCTCCTCCTCTTTCACGACAACATCTCAGCTCTAATAATCATGACTTGTTAATCTTTACGCTTCTGCCTTCACACTCGCTACCATCGGGCCAAAGCACATTTTCTCAACCTCTTTTTCCACAACGCCGCTTCCTCTTCTCTTTTGCTCTATTCCCATTTTATCTGCTGCGTGTCACGTCTGGCCAGCTGCCTGCACCAAGAAAAAGGTAAGTATAAGAAGCAACAAGCTGGGCATTTAACGGTGTATATGTTCTGTTTATGCTGCTTCCACGTCTTCTAGCTGTTGGAAGCATATTTTTCACGCATTATTATTATCATTATCGTTATTATTTTTATTATTATAGCTCAGGCAACAACACCATTATTATCATCATCAGCAGCAGCAGCGGCAGCATGATATAAGTGGAAAAAGCCATTGGAACGTTCAGTTTTCAGTTTTTCCCATCTCTTACTTAAGCAGTTCCATTTTTGTGGGGAAACCCCTTTTCCACTCCATTTCAATGCCAGCCAGGAGCCATCTTTAAAGTTTTCTTAAGCACTTCTTGTGGTTATCCTTGGCCAAGGCAAAACACTTTCATTCGTCGCATTACTTTTTGTTAGGTTTTTTCGTTTTTCTTTTCGGGAAAATCACCAAAGTAAAAACCAACCTTGAACAGACGTTTCCTTATCGTGGGTGTTGCCAGAAATGCGTTGCTTGCAGACGATTTGCACCTTACCCCTTTCGCCCCGCGTACATTTTACTGTTTAGTGACTTGGAAAAGCGCATGAAAATTCGTTTTTCCTTTATTTTTATTTTCCTTGGCTATTTTCAAGCTATTTTTTGGCACTTAACCAAGGTTAAGTAAGCCGGAACAAGCTGTTTACGCTGTGAAAGACTACGACAGCCTTAACGAGTTCTATGCCAATTGAAAATGAAAGAGAAATTTGTAGATTTGTAATATATATATCGAATATAACTGTGATTACTTTTACAACATATTTTTTAAATTCATTTATTAAACGATTTTGGAGCTGGATTCATCAGAGTCAATTTATAATCAATTTAGAATCTTTGAAGATAGACTTAAATTTAATATTCATATAGAACTACATATATAATAATTGATGTGCCAAACTTTAAGAACAATTCAATAATAGAGACGACAAACTTAAGGAAGAGATAAAATAAATTTAAAGATCAGTTCAATTAAATATTGTATGTTGTTGTCTTCCATGTTTCTCTCACATTTTTTATTCACTTGTCAATTAGCATTACCTAGAAAATGAGCTCCAAGCTTTTCTTACAATTTCTGACTCCATTGTTGACCTTTCTGATTTTATCAAGCATTTTCGACCTTTTTTCACCACCGCCTGCCATTCGTTGTTATTGTCAAGGTCTTTGGCTTGGACTTGTCTCTGGGTTTCATTTGGGTTTATTCACTTTTATGGCATCTATGGGCGCGACAGCTGAGCTGAAACGCAAGACTGTGCAGCGAAAAGAAAAACAAGTAAGGAAAAGCACTGCACACTGCGTTAGTTTGAAAATGAAATTGAAAACGTTACGCATGCGTTTTCAATGGCTCCAACGGGGACTGGAGGGGCACTCTCTTCGCCGCTATTGAATGACACAAAGCATTAGGAGAAATAGTTGATGCCGCGCATAGACAAACGCACTGAAGTAAATGGAAAATTGCATTCACAAAAGTGCAGCAGCTGGAAACGTGAGGTGAAGCAGAGCAGATGCCGCCTCCATCTTCCTCTTGGACTTGGATAACCCAATGCCCCCTACGCCTCCTGCTTCACTGAGGAAATGTGATATGTGCGTTCGCTGTCTGCTTTGTCATCTCTTTCGTTTTTGTTTTTCTCTCGCGAAAGTCAATAAAAGTGGGAAGCTCCAAAGCGGACTCGGTCAGAAGTTGTCCAGCTATAAGCGTGTCCAAACGCCAGGATTACCAAATAGCAGCAGAAGCGCGGCAGGACGCCAAAGAGAGGACTTTTGTCATGTCCACGCGCATATCGCTTGCCATCTTGTGGCTCGTTGTGGCCAGGCTGGAGGGTTACACAGCGGCTGGCAACAGTGGCGAGAGGTAAGGACACCAAAACCAAAAAAAAAAAAAAAAAAGAAACCGAGTTGAAGAAGAATAAACTCTGCTAAAACGGCTGTAATCAACTGCGCCATACTCTACACATATAACTGATTCATTGCTAACAAAATTACCAAATAGTTGCCCCACTTTCAAAGCTCTTCTAATTAACAAGTCACTTCAATAGACACGAATGTAGGCTGCAGCATTATAGTTTTCCAAAACCAATATACCCCTTCAATCACACACAAAAACAGTGCACTCAAAGTAAATGTTTTATCTGTTTGCCCAGGGTACACATACGTCTGCACATGCCGGAAGTTGTGCGCCAGCACACGCACTTCCACAAGGTCTACAAGCATTTCCCCCTTCCAGTGGCGCCACCGCAACAACTGATGCCCGTTGCCGCGCCGCCCATGGGCAAGCCGCATGTCTCGCTGCTGGGCTACACGACGACGGCGAGCGGCAGCGGCGGCATGGCGTCCAGCGTAAAGCAACTGATGGCCACGGCCGACACGCCCATGGCCATGTCGATGGCCACACTGAAGCCGAACTATGGGCCCGCTCTGTTTGACAACTACAATCAGCAGCAGACGGCCGAGTTCAAGGCGACATTGCCACCAACGACACCAGCTACAGTGAAGCTTGGCAGTAGCAGCAGCAGCAGCTCAGCGCTACAGCAGCAGCAACTGCTGCAACAGTTGCTGACATCCATCAAAGCTGCGCAGCAACAGCGCTTGCAGCAGCAGATGGAAATGGAAGCGGAGCCGGAGACTGAAACGGATCTGGAACCGGAACTCGAGAACAATGAGCTGCTCAATGGCAACTTTATGGCTGCCCTGCAGCGCGAATATCTGGCCAAGTTCGCGGGACGTCAGCAAAAACGCAAGAAGGTCAATCGCTTGAGCAAGCCGCTGAGCAGACCCAGGCAGAAGCCGCAGCAGTTGCTGTCGAACAGCGAGGAGCAGTTCGACGATTACCAGGATGAGGTGGACACGCGCTACGCGGAGCCAGATGAGCCCAACGAACAGTATGTGGATGCAGCCAAATCCTGGGCGGAGCTGGGCGAGAACGACGACGACAGCGCCGCGGCTTTCAGTGGACAAAATAATGCGCTTAGTTCGGTGCCCAGTGTCGATGATTTCCTGAACGAAGTCGGCGGCAATTCCTATGCGCCCTACTATGGCAGCATGTACAATCAATATGGCAACGCTGGCCACACGGACAGCAGGTACAGCGAATATGGCAACACTGGCAGCATGTACAACGACTATGACAGCATCGATCCCACAGGCGGGTCTGCCTGGCAGGCCACGCCCACCGCAGCATACAACAGCTATCCGCGACCCACCAAGGCCACGCCCATACGACCACGACCACGCCAGCGAGCACGGCCGAGCGCTCTGGGCACGAGCTCCACCAGTCCCGGACAGAATGGCGGTAAAATGAGATACGTTAAGCTGACGACACGCAAGAAACGCAAGAATCGCATCAGACCGAAAAGATATCGCATTTAGATATGGCTGCGTAGTTACTTATTAACGGTTAGCATACTTTTTTGAGTCACTCTGCAGTTTGATCGGGCATCTAAACTCAAACTTAGTATTACACATATAAATAAATATTGTTATGTTTTGATGTTTTCTAGTAAAGATTTTAGAAGAAATGCAACAAATGTCTTTCTTTTTTTTTCTCTTTAGAGTGAAATATTTGCGTTGCTCAACACTGACCATACAATGTGTAGAGTTGCCAATATATCAAATGGATTTGAACGTGAATAGAAACATTTCTTCAAGGAAATTAATGAGCAAGTTTACCCGCAAAATTTCAATTCTCTAAGACAGAATTTCCATTTACTTTAAGGAACTTAATTGAAAACTCTACCAAGTAACCAGAAAACCCATCTCTCAGCCAGAGTCTACATCTACTATACGGAAATATTTTATAAAATTAATGAAGAATACATTTTTCCATGGACAAGAAATTTCAGTTGAATTGTCCATATAATAGTTCGCCTAAATACGCCAAATAATCTCGTAAAATCTATGAGATCAACTCAGTTAAGCACATTTCTTACCCAAACACATTTAGAGCGATTTCACGCTTGGATTCCTAAACAACTTCAAATTCCATTCACAAGCACTTACCTGTAAAGAGATAAAAGATATAAGCGAAAAGTTAGTCAAATGAAATTTGGTAATATTTCAGGCTGTAGCACTGAAATAATCATAGTAATTACTAAATACAATTCCATGATGCTTTTTCGTCTAGTATTCAGCCAGTGTCTCTAGCCCACACGAAATTGCTCATCCAAAACAAATAGCATATTCTATTAGCTCACAGAGGCCAGAGGACCTCTCCCCCCTTCATAGAAGAGATCGACAAACCCCAGAAAATATCTAAGGAAATAAAGTATACTATTAAATGTGCATAGCGAGAGACGAAACAGGGGAAGGCAAGAAGACCAAATAATAAGTACAAATGCTAATAAAATTCAATTAAAGGCCACAAAATTACAATAAAAGTGGCTGGGAAACTAACTCAACTCAGCAAAGGGTCGGGTCTATCTGGTCAGAGGAGAGCCTTGTGACCTCGGCGAGGGTGGGCTGCGGGTGTCACATGAAAAGTCAAAATTAACGACTCATTTGGGCAAATTGAAGCCATAAACTACAAAGCAGAAGAAGCCAGAGCGCAGCCAGAGAGACCCTCCCACAGAATCTGGAGCCCAAATGCCAACCCTCAGTCGCAGTCGCAGTCCCAGTTCCAGTCCCAGCCCCAAAGAACTGACGTCACTAAGCACAGCAGCCAAAATATAAATTACGCCAAAATTCCAAGTGAGTGACGAGCATATAGAACATGCGAGGGAGGAGGCTAGGCCAGGCCAGGGCCAGGGACTATCCGGGTCTATCAGGCTAGTCGAGCTGTAGCTCTCTATAGGGTGTTTCCGTTTGCCTTGTAGCTGCCGCTCGCTTTGTTTATGTGCTCGCTCTTATCCTTTATTTTCGTTTTTGGCAATCATTTTTATTTCATTTCGCTTTCGCTCATAAAAATGTGACACACAAAACGCCCGCCCACTCGCCCAGCCTCCTCACTTACTTAGCTAGCTCGCCTCCTCTGCTCCTTTCAAGCGAGACATTTGCTGCATACTTCCAGGCGAAATTAAAAGCGTGCAAGATTTTCATTTGTACAGCTGTGTGTATATGTGTGTGAGTGGGTCGTCGAGGCATGGAGCGAGCGAGACGTACAACAAAACTTGTTCCTCTGACGGCTGTATGCTACGGTGTGGGCGTGGCATCTGCCATATGGCAAGGCGACATATAAAGTGTTGATGTGTCAGCCATATGACATTTATTGTTTCAGAGGAGTGAACGCTGACGGAAATTTTCCCATGTTCCATCCAAACGTTTATTATCGCCGCCAGATGGCGTCAGTGTGCCGCAACAAGTAGAAGCTTCGCAAATGGCGCGAGCGAGCCGCAAAGAGCTCCGCATGCATACGATGCTGGGGCTGACCCGTTTGTTTGGCGGCCATGTTTGCTGTGGTCTACTTTTCCAATCAATTTGATGAAATAATATATATATATGTATGTATGTATATGTATATGTATATAAAATAGTATACATTTCCCTTGCTCTATTTATGTGGTCATTGCGAATTGCGAAGTGCGACGAGCCATTTAAATTGAATTCGTGCCTTTTTACGATAGCTATAGCTGGTTATTAAAAAATGCATATTCTGATATATATTTTAGTTTAAATGAAATTGAAAATTTGCAACTGAACTTATTTAAATGTATATGCAAACCAACTAAGCTTGACTTATTTTATATTTATTTTAATTTATTTTATCTTTATTTATTTTATTTTATTTTATCTTTATTTATTTTTATTTTATTTTATCTTTATTTATTTTTATTTTATTTTATCTTTATTTATTTTTATTTTATTTTATTTTATTTTATTTTATTTTATTTTATTTTATTTTATATTATATTATTTTATTTTATTTTATTTTATTTTATTTTTTTTTTTATTTTATTTTTTTTTTATTTTATTTATTTATTTATTTTTCATTTTTTATTTATTTATTTTTTTTTTTTTTTTGTTAATTTCAAATTTGCTTGCAAAATTTATTCAAGCTGGTTTTTTAGTTAGCAACACTTAAAATATATTTCTAGATATATACCAATATATATTTGCACAAATTTCCAACTGAAGTGAAATGTTTATCGTTTTCCATTAAAATTTTCCTTTTGTTTAATGAGCGTATCATAAAACGCGGATGGAGTGATCCACAATTTCGTATTTTTTTTTTTTTTTATATAGCCCCAACTTTATAAGCATCATAAAAGAGGTGACAGCATAACATATACATATATTTCTATCAAATTATTGTATATAGCATCTCTTGCATTTAATTTCATGTTTTCGCAATATCAAATTAATTCGCCAGCTGGGCGCTGCCTCCCGCGTGAGCATAGAACATTAAATGAGATGAATAAATAAATATAACATTATCACTGCAATTTCGCCTCAAAGCGTATCATTTGTCATCCAACGGGGACAGGAGTCAGGGCCTAGTTTCGTGTTAGTCAATCCTAGCGGGCTGCGGCTGGCACAAAAATGCAATGGCAAACAATTCATTAATTTAATTAATTTGTGGCAATTAAATGGGACTCACCGAGAGAGTGAAAGAGACAGAGGGAGAGCGAGAGATAAATGGAGAGTGTGTAGAGTGGGTGTTGCTGCTGTCTTTGCCCCCATGGGGCAAATAGAAAAGACGCGCAGTCATCATCAAGTCTACGCTCGGGTCATTAGTTATACGCATGTATCTAGGGGCGCTTCCCCTTCTCTCTTTCACATCTCTCTCTTTCTCTCTGTTTTGTCTGTTTTGTTTTCGACCTGCCCATCAGCTGGGGTCCCATCAATTCCACAGGACGCGCCCTCACATTTGGCCGCTGCTGCTGCTGCTGCTGCTGTCACCAAAATGGGTTAAGTGGGTGCCATGCACGTTACGAAACAACAAGCTGGCTTCCATTGTTCAAGGTGTTGAAATGTGCCACTTACTGTGACGCAAATCCAACAACAACAACACCAACAAAAACACCAATACACATACATATTTCTATTTACCACGTGTCTACTCAATGGGCAGGTGTTGCGGCACTCAAAAGAACAAGCCGTATCCGAAGCAGACGAAGACGAACGACAACTATACAACATACTTCAAATGCTCTTAATTGCTTGTCATCGCGCCGAGACAAGCCAAACGTAATGATTCAGCTCGTCACATGATTAAAGAGCGCCGTGTACTTGAGAGCGAAATACATTATAATTACAGGTATCAGAAACACGCAAAAGGTGTTAGCTCTTGAACACTTTAAGAAACAACAAAATGTTTCTTTATATTGCAATTAACAAACTTCTTTGTATGGAAGACGGGAGACACAAAATGAGAAGAATTGAGAGAGAGGGATATACAGAGGGGGGAGGGGGGTGGGGGGATATTTAATAATAGATATATAGACATAATAATAGATATAAAATATCATAAACTATTATAATATATTTATATTTATATTTTCGCCCGAAATACTATATATAATTTATTAATTAATTTAGTTTCTTATACTATTTGAATTATTTTTAATCAGGGAATGAGTATAAAATATATGTATTAATAAATATAATATGAATGTTATCAAATTCTTAAAGCTTGACTGAAATTTCACTAAAAAAATGTTCTAATTTTGCATTTACCTGAAAATACCTAAAAAATGCACAAAACGTGTTTTTATTTTATTCGAAATTCACATATATGTACATCCATTTTCTTTTAACATTTTCAAATTATCTCGCCAGCTTTTATGCTATTTAGCACATGCACTGGGGGTTGTATTCCCATGGCCCCAAACGATTAGTCCGTAAAGCATTTGCATAAATAAAACCCCAGGCAGAGACCACACCAGAATTAAAGTGCTCAGCGGCATTTGTCATGCAGTCATCAGCAGACCGACGACCGCTGGGCAGTCGAGCAATTTAATTAAAATGAAAAGTACAACTGCAACAACAACAACAACAACAACAACAATGACAACGACAACGACAAGTCAGAATACTCGCGAGTATTCCGAATGTATTACAAAATGCTAATTAAATGCCATGAAATTGGGCCAAGCCTCACAAATGTAAGCCACTAACTAATCGCGCCCACGCGCTTGGACAGCGCCAGCGCATGAGGGCGTGCCAAGGGGGAGGACACTTGCGCTTTGTTTTGTTGTTGATAAACATTTTTCTGCAGCCAGTCTCTCAAGTGCATTGTGTTCAGCAAAAAAATTACGCGTTCTTGCGTCAATTTGCGGCAATTAAATGAAATTACTTTTGTGTGTCACATGCTGTGTATGGGGATCTGGATGGGGTTGGGGTTGGGGATGGGGATGTTGGTGTTGGTGTTGATGAGTATCGCTGTCATCGCCAGTTAAATGTGCTTAACTAACACACACACACGCACACTACGATATAAACTATTAATATAGCTAAGCACTTACAAGTATGCAAGTTAAAGTACGAATTTCAAAATATAACAACAAAGCCAGTGTTGTAAAGCACATAAAGAATAATAAAAAGAATATAAAAATGTTTCCATAGGGTATTTTACAACTCGCTAAAGGAAACATTTATATAAAACATCTAATTACACAAATACCCAATTAAAATAGAGCAAACATTTTCAATTTTACAATGTTTAGCTAAAGAACTTAGGCGACCAGTGTTATGCAACGTTATCAACACGCACATAAACTAAATATTCTGTTATATAAAACAACAAATAATGGACAATAAGCAAGTGTAATCTTCAATCGACGTGCTGAGTTAAAGTCTGACATTATATTATTATATACAAGTAGTCTGGCTATCTTTCTTTTGTTGCCCAGTGCATAATGAGATAATGTCGGCTGCAAGCGCTATCAACTGTGGTATTTGAGTAATTTGCACTACTTACAATCCGATCTAAATTTCAGTTGACATTTTAAACAATTAAAACGAATGAATGCATTCACAACAAAAGGCACCAACTGTGAAAGCTGTGAAAGGCAAAAACCTCAAACTGACATTGATGGGATTTTTCCCTACGAATAATGACGACAACGACTACGATGATGATGATGATGATGATGATGACAAAGTCTGGAATGATGGGCAACGTCTGTTAGCCCGGAAAGCCTGAAATAAAATGCGTAACACTGGATGATGCAGTGCGTCGCCGGCTCTCGGTTGCCATCTCTCTGCGGTTGTTGTTCGTCATCATTCGTTTTGCTTGACTCTGTCAGTTTTCTGATTATCCCAACAGGCGTCATTGCCAGGCAGGGAATGTGTTTGTATGTGTTCCCAAAGGGGAGTGGGAGAGAGGGGGCGGGGCTTTTGGTTCGTCGGATCGGACAGCTGTGATTACAAACTTTTCTGTTTATGTTTTGTAATTGTGTGCCATGGGTTTTGTCGGTTTTTGACAGTTATGATGAAGAAAAATGTGGGTGCCACACACATATATGTACACACATGCATGCCTGCCTGCATGCAGGCATTTCTCTTTCTCTCTCTATCTATCTCTCTCTCTCTCTGTGTTTATGTGGATGATGCATTAGACAGCAGTCAACGCAATGCGGCTAGCCATTCTTTTAGATACACTCAACTTATTGTTGCATATTGCAGCGCACATGGCAAAACGCACTTTAAATGTGACAACGACTAATGCACAACACAATTTGCCAAATTGAAATGCATCGAGGCGAAGCATTCATACGAAGGCATCCAGAAATTAGGAAATCAAATGGAATTGCAGTCTAGTAAAAGGCAATTTCGATGATAGTAATAATTAATTGATTTAAAACATGTTGTGGTTGCGATAAATGTAGAGCTCATAAAGTGAGAGAAAAGGGGATTACAAATAGGTTTTCCTAGAGAGAATGTAAATCTGTATTTATAAACCTGCTTAAATTGTAAATTATTTTTCGTTTGTTCAGAAGTTGAAGAATTTATAATAAAAAAAAAAAAAGAAAAAATAATAATGTTTTACTATAATTCACTATATATAATCTTTATCTAAACAAGAATTTGATAATCAAATAGAATATGAAATCAAACAAGTTGTAACATTTTTCAAGAGTCCACCAACATCTTCCGTTATTTATCCATTTATTTCATTAAATGCTGAATCAAAATAATATCTTTAGTAAATTACCTATGCTAATTTGCAGCGGAAATTTCAACAAAATTAACCAAAAAATTGAAACCGTTAACAGCTTCAGGCGGCTAGCTTGTGGCTCATGTCCTATCTTATATTCACTGTCAATGCATATCAAAAACTCGGACGCTTGACCCCTATGGGAGCTGGTTTGCAATGGAACTCTTGCATAAACCACATACCAAATATAGCCTTGAAGTATTGTTTACGCAAATGTGGGTGAAGCGGTGCGGCGAGCCATTGGAAAATTTTGTAAAATCCACTGGCAAACGAATAGAAACAAGAAATACAATAAATAAAGGAAATGCATTTTATACTCGAATATTGCATACAATTTGACAATAGGTAGGCAAAAGTGCCCGACTAGCCGTGCTCTATGTGTGTGTGTGAGTGTGTGTGGCTTGGGTTCTTTTACTCGAGTGCCCATTGACCATATATCATAATAAAACACACACACACACACACACACACACACAAACACATTCAAAGTCAGAGCGAGCCACACATAAAGGTTGCTACTTGGACGCCGAGAACACTTGTCCTTGGGTGTGGAAAACTTTTGTCGTAGAGCGAGAGAAATTGAAAATATTCAAGCACTGAAAAGTTACTCCTGATAGCACAAAACTATGAGTGTCAGTGTGAGTGTGCGCGTGTGTGTGAGTGTTGTTTCATATAGTTTATAGAGCACAGACCCTGCAATTCTAACAGACCGAGGGAGGTGGGAGGAGGCGCAACTATGTCAAGTGCAGACTACAACATTTTAGCTGTGGCGGCATTCATTCAGTTCTCAGCTTAAATATTTAAACAATTTCTGAATAGAAATATGAGCGCGCAGCGAAAATGTTTAACAAACTAAATTGGCTAGTTTCTAGTTACATGCGATAACTGTTTAATGTCGGAATAGTTTTAACTGTATAATTCAGAAAATGCATCATTTCGAAATCACCCTCAATTTGTTCTCATTCGTATAATCAATTTAATAATATCCTTTAATATACTTGTCATGCTTACTACAAATTTTTCTTAGTAATCGCAGCAAAAACTTTAAGTTCCAAATTCCCTTCGAACTTTCATGGCGCTACTTTATTATATAAATTGACTCACTTCTATTCTTCCGCTTTTCGTACCTGGCCCACCTGTGTGCTTTGCCAACAAGCTGACGCTAAATGCCTGACGCCGTTGAACTGTCCACACTTGACAAATAGCCGGCAGAGCAGCCCAAAATCAGTTGGCAGCTCGTTACAAAATAAAGAAAATAAAAATGTTTCTATGCAGCAAGTTGCCGAGTGAAGCTCATTTAGCTCACTTTTTTTCAATTCAGTTTTTCTTTTTTCGAGGTTTATCAACACTTCCGCACGATGGTGCGCATACAAAAGCAGCTACATTTACGTCGAGCAACTGCCGCGCACACACACACACATACTGTAGAGAGACATATGCACATCCTGCTATTTTGCAGGACATTGTTTGCACTTTGATAACACACACATGCGCACACACCCACACATATATGCACTATAGTTGCCTTCATCGTCATTACGGCTATGAAAATTGCGCATGCCATCGCATTGTGTTTGACTATGAAGCCCAAAGGGACGCCGCCCAATCGAGGGGCGTGAAGGGCGCGGCGCCGGCAAACGCAGCAGGCGGCGATGTTTGCGTGGAATGCTGCTGGCAGGCATCGCTTTGCTGACAACGCATACGCCGCCATCAGCTAGATATACCCATCCTTTTCACTCTCTCACACTCACTTGCCGTCTCTCTCTCGCTGGCAGAACAGTCAAAACTATTTTTCGCTTGGCATTTCAAGCATTTTATGGTTTTATTTCAACAAAAATTTCGCCTTTAAACACGCAGATAGTTGCATGCCACAGCTGGCTTCATTCCGGCTATCACATGGCACCACAACAGCCAGTAGCCCAACACCCCCCTAGCCCCCGCCTTCCGCTGTTCACATCGGCCGCCTGTTAATTCAACGTCATGTGCTATTCATTACGCATACGCATCGTGCGCCGCCTCCAAAGAACTGTCCCTGGGCTCCTGCTGCTGCTGTCGCTCTTACAAATTTTCCGGCTATATATTGAAATATGTTGCGAACAACAAAAGGTTTTCAATTAAGAAGAAGCTTAAATGTGTAAATAACTTAAGACTTTAATTAAAAGATATTAGTTTTAAATCAAAGTACTATGCATATAAAGTTTTTAATACTCTACCGGTTTGGCAAAAAAAGAGTATAACATTTCCTTTAAATAGTTTTTATTTTCGTGTGAATGAATGAAACATTTATAGATGAAAAAAAATAAAATAAAATAAAATAAATAAATAAGGAATACAATTTTCTTACAGCCAAACGGTCTTTAAAATAAATTGTATATATCTCAGATGGTTTACGAACGTTTTATTGCTTCTATGTAAATATAATGTCAACTTTTCGCATATAAATTGCAAGAAGCAACAATTTCGACTGGCTGTACAAATAGAATAGAATGAAAAACAAATGGAACACGAAATGAAATTAAAAACGTAAATTGCACTTTTTGAAAACTGAAAAGCAAATAAATAAATAACACGGGCAACCAGAAGGACCAACAGAGTCGCTGTACGGCTCGTTTGCTTAGGCTAGAGATAAGCCAGCAGGGAAAGGATTGAGGACAGAAGTAAAATGGGATGGGAGAAGGGGAAGGGGGAGGGGGGGAGGGGTACACACAAACAGAACTGCGTCCATTTTTAGCCTTTTAGCCGTTTTGCATCCAGTTGGCTTTTTATGCCAGCCTGTTTGTCTGTGTGCCTGTTTGGTGCCGGCGGAGTCGCTTGTCATTAATATTTCACAACCAGGCAGGCTGGCAGGCTGGCAGAAGTACAGGATGGCCCCCCGCTAGAGTGGAGGCATGGTTCATGGTCTAAGCATGAACAAAACAACACAGCCACCCGACAGCCCCGCCCACAATTAAAATCAGATTAAAGTTACGCTAATTTATGCGACCGCACGGCGACACAAAACAAAAGCGGATTTTCCGAGTTCCACCATGAAAGCCGTTAAAGAATGGCGACAGTGGCGTCCGCAAGCGCACACAAGCGGGGTTCACAAATTTGTCAAAAACAACAACTGCACCAGATTTCCTTCTTGTGCCGACACAGACGAAGATGCTTAGACAAAGTCTAAGCCACGAAGCACAAAGGGAGCTAACCCCTTGCTCACCGCACCCCTCCCCTCCCCCCACCCACCATTTCAATCTCGATTGAGCTTTCCTCAGATTGTTGCGGTTTTAGTTTTCGCGAAATTTCGGTTTTCCTCGTTCTGCCAAACTGTCCAAGATGTCTAACGGGGATTACGAGCTCTAAGCCCGGCCTCTGCATTTCGCTGACAATTTCGACCGGTTGAGCCCCGATAATTGCTTTGAGACTCCACCCAAACCTTTAACCTTTAACCCCCGCTCCCTGCTGTGGTTCAGTTACCAAACAAACTTTGCCAAAAACACAACACAAAATCTTCTGACCAAAGTCAAAGGGTAAACAGTAGTCAATCGCAGCACCCCGGAGAGACTGAGATGTGGACATTTTTGATGGAATTGAGTAGTATGCAAATGCAAAAGGCAGGAATATCATCAGCTCAACGACAATTGAGTTCACTATTCACGATGATGCATCATAACCTAAAATCAATACACATTTTGTGAGATGCAGAAGAATTTCGTTTGGAAATTTTCATAAATTTGCACAATCTGCTCAACTGAATTCAAGTAGCACAAAAACAAAACTGGCCAAGAGAAGACAAAAATTTGAATAGCCACATGGGAAAAAATCGTAGATCAAATGGAGATTAGAAATTGAAATATCAACTAAAGTTATTAAAGACATTTGTGGATAAATTCATTAATACACTTATCTCAGTTTGACAGCATTTAATTTTCAAGCTCTACACTTTACAAATCTACTTCTATCAAAACAAAAAACATATACATATACACTTTTAGTCAGTTGACTGTCGCGTCACTTTTCTGACTCTGCTCGGAGTGCGGATTGCGCTCTTATTGTTATTTTCCTCTGGCTGTCTGTCTGGCAAACACAATTGCGAACAATTCAATTTAATTAAGAGTTTTACAGACAACACCCAGACGACGAAGCCACCCGAAAGCGAAATCAAAAACGCCGACAAATTTTTGGGCGTATACAAATTCATACTTTTTGGCTTACATCAGCAACATATGAAGGCTCAAGCATTCAATCTCCATGTCTGCTACTTCTTTCTGTAATTTAAAAATTCTAGAAAAAGTTAATCTCTATTGATATTTGAAGTTGTTGATAATTATAAATAATTACAACTTTACATTATTAAACATTTTCATATTTTATAAATTAAATAGATGTCAAAATATATACTTTTATATATGAATATAATTTTTAATTCAGATTTAAATATATTTCAAAGTTTATATTTATTTTTTTTTATTATCTAATATTTATAAAAAATACTTAGGCAAGAATTTGTAATTCTCTTTGTACTTTCAGCTTGCTTCTGCCAATCCAAAGTTAGAAGCAAAAAAAAAAATCAAAATAAATTGCTGTTTATTGAAATTTTTCGATTCAGATTACTAAACGAATAAAAGACAGCAAATAAATTGCAATAGTCGAGTAAGTTGCTTGCCATGCAGGCAGAGCGAGTTGCACAGTAAATTCACAAACAAATCTCAAACAATTATTTACAGTAAATGTAGATTGTTTATTAAAAGCAGAGGATAACTTGAACGCACACACACACACACACACATGTTACAGGCTGTTTCACAATGTAAATATAACACTTGCTACATGGCAGCTATTCGACCAGTAAATAACTGCATATATGTTTATATATATATTTATTTGTATGTATGTATCCATAGATATCGAGCCACCCACACAAAGAGACACAGATTGCAACATACATACATACACACATACACACACACGCATACCACATTTGTTTACTTGCAGCTTGGCAATTTTCTTTAACAAGCTGAATATCCTTATGCTTTTAAATGTTTCTCAAATACCACTTCAGAGTTTTTGGCTAGTTGGTGAACCGGATTTATAATAATTAATTGGCTACAACATTTGCACATTTGTAAAACAATACCCTGTGTGTATGTATATTTGCGTGTGTGCGTATGTGTGTGTGTGTTTGCATGTATGTTTGTGGTTTTGTTTCTTTATTTCAATATTTATTGCCAGTGCAGTTGTTCAGTTAAAGCAACGTTTTATTAAGTGCCACTGGCAATGGGCATCCACTTGACTTGAGCAGGAATTCCCGCTCCTATGGCTACGTACGTTGGCTTGCGAGTAGTATTAGTAGTCTGAAAGTGGATATCGATAAAGTTGAGCACTTTAGTTTGTTTATGACAAGTGCGAGTGCCCTTCGATGCGATTCTCAAACGGTTAAAGTGGACGATAAGTGCGTAAGTTACGAGCTGCGTTCATTAACTTTTAGTGCTAACTTTCACGATTGAAGCTTCTTTATAGCATTAACTTATATTCATTTATCGATTATTGCATAAAGATGGGGTGAAGCATTATGTTTCCTAGCTAAACTTAAATTCATATAAAATGACAATAACTTGACATGTACACTCCTTTTATTTTTATTTTTTATAATTATTTTTTATTTATTCTTTTTTTGTATTTTTGTTATTTATTTTTTTTAAACTAATTTATTTTTTAAATTAAATAATTAATTTATTTTATTTATTTATTTTATTTATTTATTTTATTTATTTATTTGTTTATTTTATTTATTTATTTATTTATTTATTTATTTATTTATTTATTTATTTATTTATTTATTTATTTATTTATTTATTTATTTTATTTATTTTTTTATTTTTTTTTTATTTTTTTTTTTATTTTTTTTTTTTATTTTTTTTTTTTATATTTTATTTTATTATTTTTTTCTATTTTATTTTATTATTTTTTTCTATTTTTTTATTTTATTTTTTTTATTTATTAATGGTTGAGTCGACTTTATACAATAATTGCTTTACTGTTAAATATTTTATTTGGAACGATTTTAGTTTATATTCATTTATTTAATTTTTATTACATGTACTTAAATGATATATTCTTTAATAAATTTGTATAATACAGTTATAAATGACAATTTTTATTTATTTACTTTCTACAGTTCCATCCAGCGTTTGTGGTAAGAAATTCAACAAAAATATTCGCAGTTTGTGTCAGAGGTTGCTATGCGATTGGTCTAGGCATGTGGTTTCTGTACTATTTCTATTATTATTATTATTATTATTGCTGGGGCGTGGCATTCTAGCACATATGAAAATGCCAAGTTCAAACACGTAGCCAAAGGAAAATTATATTTTCCTGCACACACTCGTCGATTCATAATTAAGTTTTGCCTTTGCTAATAGGTTTTGGCACCTATTCGATACAAGTCCAAATAAAGTTTATGGCAAACTAAATTGGCTAAATGTGGCAAGCAAAAAAAAAAAAAAAAATACAAAAATGAATGCCATAGTTGAATATATATATGAAGAGCACTAGCAGTTTCAGTCAGAAGCAGCTGCTGGCATTGGCTTTGCCGTTGCCGTTGCCGTCGCCGTCGCCGTTGCCATTGCCATTGCATTTGCAGCTTTGCTCAGCACACATTGTGAGGCTCTGTGGCAGGCAGTTTAATTGGGTCTTTTGAGCCGACTGAATTGGCTATCGCCGGGCTGCACCTTTCGGCTAGTTCCATTATCGAAGCGGCTCACGAAATGACATCTGGCGGCTTTTAGGGGTTGCCGGCATGTGAAAAGCGGCTCAGTTTTAGGTACGCTCCGCTGAATGGGCAAAGCATCACGCATACGCAGCGTGGACTAACAAGCAGTTTTCTTGCGTTACTTAAAGCTCGAAAGTTGAAGCATTTGATGATTGAATAAACCATCGATAGCTCTCATAATATGCAAGAAACTAATTTATCGGGCAATCATATGGTCAATGATATGTTCCCCTATTATTATTTAGCCTTAAATTGGTTTAGCCAATTAGATTTGAATTATTATAATTAGAGTTCGATAGCCCGATATAAACTAAATCGATAAACAACATATTTGCGCTTTCTTTTTCTATCATGCGGTATGCAGTTTGTTTATTCGTTTTTGATTGTCTTTCAACTGAAATTTAGTCATGCATAACAAAAGTTTTTATGTATATTTGTGTGTCGTTTTTTAAGCAAGGCGTCTCGACAATCGATGAAAATAGTTTTGAATAGCAAATAAAGCGACTATTGTGAATGGCTGAGCGCACAAAAATAGAGGGAATGAGTGTACAACGAAGAAAAAGAAGCAAAAAATAGAAGCCTCGATAGAAGAAAGGCAAAAAGAGAAGAATGAAAGCAACACTGCACAAAACAAATATATACCTACAAATTCAGTTAGAAGCAGACACGAGGGAGCTGCCTGCGAGAGGAGGCCGTATTGTTAGAGCGAATCAGACTACCCTGGACAAACAGCGCAACGCGCCAGGCTGACTGACAGTTAAAGCTAGTCCAACAAATGTCCACCCACGCCTCCCATTTATTCGACGCCCATCTCCATTATTTATGCATCAATGGCTGCTATGACGACATGCGCTAAATTGATACAATCCACACAGAGTGTGGCCATTGCATGGGCGGGGCAGGACATGCAGAGGCGGCTGCATATGGAAGGAGACAAGGACATGCCACATAGCCGCGTCCCGCCGGCCGTCGTCGCACAGTGGCGCCACCCGACATCACGTTACATTCAACGCGACGCCAGGAGACCAGGTAAAATGAATAAAAAAAAACAAAATAATAACAAACAAAAAATAGAAAACCCTCTAGAAAATATTTGCAAAATTGAAAAAAGAAGAAGCAAATAATAGAAATAAAAAGTAGATATACATATATATGTATATATAAAGAGTATATATCTATGGCGTTGTTGTGTGAAAGAGAGTTGAACATAAAAATGTGAAACGATAAAAACTGCAACTCAGCCGCACACTGGCATAGCCACGCCCCCACTCTTCAGCATGGCCGTGTCCTATGGGATTTCGTTTTTGTTGCTGCTGCAGCTGTAATACCACGAACAAGCCACACAACTAAATAGATTCCGTCCTTTGTATTGTCGAAGGGAACGAAAGGAGCAGCGGGGGCTGCAGCGCCAGAGCCGCGTCGAGTCATTGAGCCAATTGAGTAAATTGTTTTATTGAAAGATTTTTCGCCCTCACTTTTGTCGCACTGGGTCCTGTGGAGTTCTCTGAATTATCGAGTGGCCGACTCGTACATATAGGTATACATATTTATATATGTATGTATATATAACGATACCACAACCTGTATTTCGATTTGTTTTTTTTTTTCTGTATTTTGTTATGCGCTGACATTTATGCATTTTTGATGACTCGAAAAGCGCTTTCATATTTCTGTTTTTGTGGCGGCATATACAATTACTTTATAGAGTTGGATTTGTTCACATTGTAAAACAGTTAAAGCCATTTAGCGATCCATGTAAGGAATATAATTTTTAAATCAGACTATAATAATATATGTAGGGTGATTCAATAGAAGTATCTCTTGTTTATAGTACCCAAAGTAAGTATGGTCCTTTCTATAAATACTGCACTTACTATATATACTTAGTATATATACTCAATATTTGCAGTATTTACTACTTTAATTATCTTCCACATTTACTACCAATTTTCATACCGTTTTCAATAGATTAATTCTCCTACCATTCTTTAATTTTCAATACCTAATTTATGTTCTTCTCACATTCCCAAGATCATTCAATTGCAGCATTTGCTTTAAGCCATCTTAAGCTAACCCAGACACAACACATTTCCACAAATGTCGAATTCTATCAATGCCCTCTCTGCAGATTAAACCAAAACAGAGGCAGCTGTGTCGCCTAGCCAGACAGTAAAAAACGGCAACAGAAACGCCTAAACGGCAGACAAAAAATAAAAAGAGCTTAGAGGTTGTACTCGAAAGCAGCTAATAAAATGCAGATGCAGTCATTGCTGGTAGACACTAACTGCAGGCTATTAAAGTCACATCAGCCACCAAATCACCAATGCAATACTTGAAGATACCCTGCATAAAGTCTCGAGAGTCGCAAATATCAAACAATTTGTTAAATTGTTACAAATCAAATTGGTCAAAGTTAAAAATGTTTAAATATTTCAAATTCTTATTTCACACAAAACCCTTGTGATTGTTTGTATATTTCCAGGGTATTAGAAGGCTTTCAAGCCAATTCTAAATGTAATTGATACATTTTGGCACACGGGCTTATCGAGACGCCTGAATGTATGCAACAGTTCGCAGCTGCACAAACGGATTATATAAAAACCCTTTTCGCACACGTTGTATTTACGATATTTTTAGTCAGGTTTACAGACGGGACTTGGCGTTTTTTAAACGAACAAGGGGGGGAGGGGGTTATGTTTCTGAGTCAATAAACTGCTGGTTTTATTTGGAGGGACTTATAAAGGCTTTGTCTTTGGGGCCACCACTTGGCAAATCAATAAAAACGTCAGCGGCAAACACGTCCGTCAGTCATTAGATTTTGGCTGGCTGTCATAAATTTTGTGGGCTTATGGCACGCCTACTCGATAGCTGCTGTTGGTGCTGGCCACAAAGGCCAATTTCGAAAAGATGCCGAGCGACAATAGCCAAGGGTAGGATCTGCGTTTGCGTTCAGGATATGAGTGCAACTGTCACTAGCAGAGCGCTCCAATGAGGCTTCAGTCACATGCCCCCTCCGCACCACCCCCTGCCTATCACATTCCACATCCCAAGCACCCAGCCCAAGAGCTGATTGTCAACGCAATGCCGCTTGCCACAATGCATGCACAATGGGATCAATTATTTTGCGATTGCGTATGTGTTTGGGTTTCAGTTTGTGTGTATGTTGTATGTTGTATGTTGTGTTGCGCAATGATGCTTGCGTATACTGAATGTTCATCATGACGATTATGATTGTCACAATCGGCATGATGATGATGTAGATGCCAACGTAACCAACCAAAAATTCAACAGCAGATGCCTCTAACCCACCCAACAATAACAGGAATGATGCGGTGGCGTGGAAACGCAAGGCTGGACGTGGGTGTCGGGCTGCTGCAGGTGCTGCCAGCCAGCGAATGAAAATGTTTTGTCCTTTGAGTGGTTGATCAATTGTTGTGTTTGAAGGGTTTTGCGGGTTTGCAGTTTTAACATGAAATGTTCACAATGCCAAGTTCAACAACTAGGCACAACATATGTAGATGTGTATAGGCGTGTGGTTGTGTGTGCCTGTGGTTCACATTTCGATAACAAAATTGATCAGCAAATTAAACATCCATACACACAAATTGTTGCTCGCAATAAATTCAATTCAAATTCAAAATTTAAATATTAAGGCCAAATAATTAAATGCCTATGCAAATTAATCAACTGCTATATTCTGTATTAATCTTAAAATATTCTCCCTTTTAGTATTCTCATAGATAAAAATTCCATTTCTAATATTAACTTACATGAGAGCCAGCCACGTGTCTGTCTGTCTACCTCAATAAAATTTGCATTAGATCGTTGCGAACTTATTCTCGATTAGCATACACACGTACAAGTTATATTTATACCTAATTATTCTCGTTGAGTTCATATGAGTAATATTGGCTAAAGCTGTCTGTTCCCTAATATCTACTCATATATTTTTCTTAGACGGCACAGCCTTGAGCCATCATATTTTATTAGCATATTTTCCAAATGAGCAAATTCTGCTCTCTATCTCTATCCCGCTGTCGTTGCTTGGCTCGGCTCTCTCTTTCGGCACACAGATATAATTAAAATTAAATCTAATCGTATAACGAAATTTTCACCACTAGCAAAAACTAAGCGAATTTCCAAATTGACAACAACAAAAGGAAAATCACCGACATCACCAGACATATACAATATATACTTACACTATATATATATATTGTATATATAGTGTATGAACTATACATATGTATATATAGTGATTATGAAGCGTCATAATGATGATTAACATCATTAGCATGGCCCGCAGCATCAACGGCAGCTAATTAGACACACGTAACATCATTTGAAGCAATTTTCTGAGCAAAATGCCAGCGGCTATGCGAGAAAAAACCGAAAAAATAAAATAAAATAAAAATGAACACAACTAAAAAGCGCTCGCCGAGAAAAACAAGGAAAAATCATTTTAATTACATTTTTAGCTATGCGTATTATTGGTGGAAAGAGCCAAACAGGTGCTCGGACAGACAAGTTGGCGAGCCAAGCCCCGCGGCGCACCCCTCAACACTCAGCTGACCAGCTCCCAATTGACAGTCATGTTGATGCCACAGCCTCAGCATGTGATATACGTCAGACTTGCTGGCAGGGTGCGGGCGTAATAGAATAATAAATTAGATTTTAAAAAGTTGAAAATCTTGTTTTTAATAGGCTAAGGTGTGCATAAAACAAAGTTTAAGAGATTGAACATTTTTAAAGGAAGAAAATAATTAAATTCTATAATCAATTTTTCCGGTTATTTCGGCATTTTATATAGCTGACCTGGGTTTATAGATTATTTAATAGGATTCTACATAAATATTAGACAGTGTGAAAATTCGCAAATAGATTTGTTTAAGGTCAAATGATGCAACAACAAATTTAACGTTTCCTCAATATATTCCAAAACAAATATTACTTATTATATTAAAAACGGGCTTAAAATTTATAAAAACAAAGCTACCGAAAGTCTGTATTTATAGGATTCCCAGAAAAAGAATAAATTAGAAAGTTGTAACTAAATATTTTGGTGAGCTTTATGATAAATGAAGCAAAAACACATAAATCTCAGGCATGCGCCAAGTCCTAATTGCAAGAAATTGGAAACCAAAATATGATTTCAAACTAATTAAATATGCCGGTATGTATATCTTACAGGCAAGCACACAAATACCCATACACCAACACACGCACACATTTCCACTGCCAAATAATAAACCTCTGGCAACATTTCACATTTAACCTTTTAATCTATTTGGTTATCCGACCATATAGCATTACACAGAAATAATTATTTAAGTACGCCTCAGCTGTTGGGCAAATGAAAACAAATGAATTTTGTATTCACAGTCAATGTATGAATGTATTCGTGTATCAATAATTGACCAGATCACATTTCACCTGTAACAAAGTATATTTCATGTTCTGCATATATGTATGAGCAGGAAGCTAACCAAATATCACGTGAAAATTTCATTAAAATAATTATAATAGTGCGAGCGAGCGAGCCAAAGAGATATGGCTAGAGACAAAGAGAGATGTAAATGGAGATGGAGAGTGGAATGAGGACCAACTGCTTGTCAGGCGTGCAAAATTTAATGCATAATTGATGATAAAAACCGAAATCAATCAATCATAAAAATGTCAACATAGCTCTGGGGGCGTTGCACACACACCCACCCAAACACACATATTCACACAATAAAGCTGTCAGAATTGTGACAATAGAACGTGAAACAGCAACAGAAGCCAAACAAAAAGTACATTTAATTTAATAAGAAAAATTCCCAAATTTAACAATTTAATATAAATAATATTGTCGTGATTTTAGATGAGTTTTCACTCTTATCAGCGCTATGATAAATTCCATTTCCAAACCAATCAATGTGTTGAGCATAAATTGAAGTTTATTCAATTAATTTAAATTTATCTACTGCCAAGCGGCAAAATCTCATTACAATATTAATTAATTAATATTCAACAAAAAAATGTTGACGCTTCATCACGCATTAAATCATAATTTAATATGAACCGAAAAAGAAAAAAATAATAAAACGTGAAAAATTATACTTAATATAAAACAGAAGCTATGCAAATATTGAGTCCACAAATACGTTAAAAAATTTGTATATTTCAGTTTTTCGTTGCACTAAAAATTGTCGAATCAGTTAATACTTTCTTCAATTGCAACATTAATGAGCAAACATAAAAAAAATAATTAACTATCAACGTGGCGTAACATAGCAGTAGATTTAAAATTTAATAAACTAAATACATATATCCGTCAATACTGATCCATTGGATGAACCTCATTTTCGATTTACATATATCAAAATGCATATCGAACAATTTTGCACTTTTTCATAACAGAATCAATATGCCGCTTCATTTATTCATCAGCTCGTGAAAATATATTTCAATGTTAATTAAATTGAAAGCCCAATATCATATATTACACGCACACTCAACTGCACATATACACGCACAAATACACATACACAGACTCTCTTTTACATATGTACCTATACATATGAGGGTCGATACATTATTCAATTATTAATTATATCAGCAGGTTCTTGTTTTTTTTATGCTCTTTTTTATTTTTTTACTTTTTAATAAACCAAACGGCTGCAGTTTATTAAACAATACAAGAATTTGCAATCGATGAATTTTAATCGAGGCAATGTCCTGTCCCAGTCCTTTGGCATTGTCCTTTCATTCATCAAGGTAATTAAAGCGTAAAATTGAAAACAAAAGCAGATTCCACATTAAAGTTTGCTCTCTGGGCGCAGCACGCAGTCAAGCGAATGCCAAAACGGCAGCACCGAGACAACACGAAAATCACATGGAAAACTTTGCCATGAAAACCCCGAAAACCGAAAACTTTCCACCACACTCAACCGGAAAAGCAACAACAGGAATAATAGCTACGAAATGTGTTAACTCAAATAAAGGGCCAGGAAAGCGACAGGGTGGCTAAAAAGCAAAAGCAAAAGCAAAGGCAACCAAACGGGTTGCCAACCAAGAAGACTTAGTCACAGACAACCAGACAAACAGCTCCGCAAACAATAATGAGTTGTAAGCACAACTTTATACAAAAGGATTAAACAACAATAGTCACTGAGAGGCTGTGCTACCTGAATAGTTGCCACACTCGTCTTATAGCTACAGCGCTGTATGCTCGCGTGTGTGTGTGTGCATGAAAGGCTCTGAAAGGCGCCCATTCAAAGGATTAAGATATTATCAACAAAGCGCAAACGTAAGACAAATGCTTCTCTACAAGCCGCAGCTCAAATGCTCTGTTCGGAAATATCGACAACAAATGTGACCCCATCTATAAGTGATGTATACCAAAAGCTAATGCAAAAATTATAAATTGTAAATATATATATTGCAACTATCACCAGTCAATAAATAATAATAAATAATGGTCACATATATTACTCTGTTGCATGTCGATATTTATTAATTTATATTTGTATATACATCACACATATGTATATCACACCTCAAGCAAGCAGAATGCATCCAGCGTAAGGGTATGCCAATGAATCAACTTTGAGGGGTTTGTCGTAAGTTGTTGCACGTGTCATCTGTGAGAGGCTTTTGTGGTGTTGTACAGCTCATTAACTATTGTCTAAACTCATGCAGAGCGAGCGCAACCGCCGCAAGCTGCTAATCAGAGCCGTCGATTGTTATCTATTGCCATGATAGCTAGCGAAGTTGAAACTTAATCGAGAGTAGCAACAGAAACCCATTAATAGCTCGCTCTTAAGGCATGGCCGATTAGGCACTCAAATAAGAAATCGAAACGAAAGCCCAAAAAAAAAAAAAAAAAACACAAGTGGAAACATTAACATCAAACTGAAAGTGAAAAGTTGATTAATAAAGTTGAAAAACTTTAACTAAATGAAACATCTTATATCACATTTTAAAAGTATGCCCTTTCTATTGCCATGAATATGACTCAAATTAGTTTGCATTAGTTTGTACACTCTGAAAGCAGTTTTGTACACGTTTATTTGAAAACTACAACTCAATTTGAAGTGAGCGTCAGGTGCTGCTGCGGTAGGTCTGGAGCGGGGGTATGGGATTTTAATAAATCGGATTTTACCATTGAATGAAGTAGCATTTCTGTTTTGAGATAAACTTTTTAATAGTGCAGTGTTCGGCTTTGCTTAAAAAGTTGCTTTGACTGGTGCTTGTTTTGCAACATCTTTACGCCGATTCCCGTCATCCCGCCCACGCCCACTTAAGTGCTGCAAACAAACTTAAACTTCCAACTCATACAACACACACATAAGCACACGCAGAAGATATTGCTGTAAAAGTTGTACATTTTGCGCTCGCTGCGTGTATGGCTGTAAAAGTTTTTAATAATAACCGCAATACAAGAATATAAACATTTATATTACGAATGCCGCCTCATAATGTGGCGCGCACAGCACTCAACACACAACACAAACCGCACACACACATATACCTCGAAATGCCACGCGGCGCACGTTGCGTATGAGCAATGCCAGCTAGCACTGCTGCTACTGCTGCTTCGGCTCCTTCTCCTACATCCCTGCTGTCTTCCTCTTATTCTATATGTTTCTTAAACCTCATCATCTTTTGCTTCTCTTCTGAACTCAGACTACATCTACTGCTGCTGCCACCGCTGTCTCCTCAAAAGATTGAAGGTTAATGTGCTACCATGGCTCCGACTTGCTGTATTTGTTTTCGCTACATATCTCTTGCCCTAACCCGTCTTACGTTTACGTCTTTGCCCGTCGCGGGTGTCAGCCGGCGCAGATGCAGGTGCCATAAATGTAAAGTTCTATATGAAGTTTGACGGTGTACCAGGCAGTGTTAAGAGTTCAAAGGATGCTTAAGCTACTTACTTCGCCAGCCGTCGCGGTTCTTTTGAAATACCTTTTGCCTTTATGGAATTGCTTTGATATGAAAGGTTTCATATGTATTGCTATGAAGCATGATTGTTTTTAAGTACACTTATTTATTCTATATTGAAAACAATTTATAGCCAAGAATTTACACCAATTATTCATGCATAAATTGTTGATACTTATAAGTAGTGAATTGAATAATTCGTGAAATCAGATTATATATTGTGAAGTGAGAAGCTGATTGCTATACAATTATTTCTTATCTCACGCCTAACGACTAAAAGCTAATTGCTATGCTATACTTTTGCTTTTGGATTGAGCCAAAGCAACACGGAAATTGCTTTTCGCTCTTTTTTCTTCGACATGTCACTTAAAATGTTACCAAAAATCAGTTGACACATTTCAAATCAAATTCGAAAATAAAACAAACACACTCATTCACGCACACACACACACACACCCATTTACTACACACCTGCACTTGAAGTGCCCTCTGTTTCATTTACTTTCATCTGCTCTCAGCGATTCCGAAAGCCACATAATGCCAACTCAATTAAGCACTAACTGAAACGTGGTCCATTGGCGTTTCCTTTGACTACAACTTACCGACACTTTTACCCAGACCCCCGCGCTCCCCTCCCACATACAACGACTCCTCAAATTTTCATTCGCATTCTACTGTGCCGTCAGTGCATTTAAAAGCTGCTCTTTGTGCTCCCGCCCGCCCTTGCCACAACTTGTGCTCTGCACCGGCATTTCCTGTTTCCTACATACCGCCACTTCCTTTTGCCCCAGCAAATGGGCAGGATTGGTGGGCGGGGCGTAGGATGGGGCAGCGGAGAGTGCCTCGTATTGGAAATAGAATTAAAATTGTACAAGAAGCTGGCGACGATAAACGTAGCAGAAAAGGCGGAAATGATAGAAAATGTTTTAATGTTGCCTGGCTCTGGAGACACGTGAAAAGAGCAGAAAAAAAAAGCGAGGAAAAGGTTTGAGCTGTTCGAATGGTGTTTTATATAGGTAAAATAAAAGCTAAATATAAGTGGAAATGTGCAAAAGGCAGACACCCGCCGCCTCGACGTGACGATCCACCTGAGTGCGGACAATAAGTAGTAGAAACAGCAGTTGCTTTACTTTTTTCTCCATAGACAATTTGATTGATTGTTAAGCAGCCAGTAACAGAAAGGTGTTGGAAAACTGTAGCTTCAGTTCTTGACAGCTAACGAAATGAAGTAATGCATAAGTAAACAGTCGATATTCGAGTTGGGAATTCCATTTATACCCTTATATTGCAGTCAATATGTAAGACATAAGAGGATAATAAAAATAATGAAATCTGAGAGTTTAATCTGAAATAAAATTAATATTTAATAATGTGCGAATCTCCTTAGATAGTCTAGCACTCTATTCGTATTTATCCTTCCTCACATTGAATACTTATTTTACTCTTTATCTTCCTATATTCATTTCTAGTACTATTTTTGCGTTTTATTTCTATAGCACTTTTACTTTCTTTTACCTTCTTTTCTATTGGCCTTTTGCTTCTTCGATTATTCCACCCCAATATCATTTATTACGCCGTCAACCATCCAACTAAAGCAGTCAATTTTGTCGCACATTAAATAAAAATCAAATATATGAAATCAATTCAAACACTTCATTTAATGCCACGCAATATGTCTCTGGCTGCGTGGCGCGCCTCGAGCCATAGAAATCATAATGAAAATGAAATAAAACACTAAGCGAGGGGACATTTGAGCCCAGATGATTGCATACAATCGACAGGCCAAGCGCGAGGCACGAATAAAACAAAGCAAGCGACCAAATGAAAGGCAGAAAAAATAAACAAGTGGGAAAAGAAAAAAAAAGAAAGAAAGAAAAAAGGAAGAAAAAAACAAAAGGAACTTCTCAAGACGTCGCGACATTCAACGACGGTTCGATTACAATTTAACAAATTTTCTAACAGAGTGGTTCACAATTCGTACGTTTCCTGGTTCCGATGGGGGTTTCTTTCTTTGCTTCCTTTTTGTTTGCTTCGTCTTATTTTTTTCATCTTTTGTTTACCACTCAATTGAATTTTTAATCGTTTCTTCGTTTAACTTTTCTTTTCGGTGGCGCGAACGCTTTTCACTTTCCACTACAGTTTCTGCGAATGGAACAGATTGGAACCGAGGACATCTTGAGCGTGTGCCTGGTGTTTCCTTATCGGTAGCCGAGCAGTCCTTGTTTGTTCACTTCCTCTCTGGCCCCGTGTCGCTCTTCTGCTCCTATTCCACCGAGCGACCACTTGACTCGTCATTGTTTACATTTACAAATTGCTCGCTTGTCCGCAAATTGCAGCGCGTTTTGGTCCACGAGGATAACAGACAGAGAATGAGATAGCGACAGCCAGAGCGAGAGCGAGAGAGAGAAAGTGACAGCGATATACAAGCTGAGAAAGGACTTTGGCATATCTTTCGGCATCTTTACCTAGTCTTTCTTATTTTTACTTTGCTTTGGATGGGGGGGGGGGGTAAAAACGTCGCTCGCGGCTTGGCAAAATGTTGTAACAAAAGCAAATGTCGCTTTTCCTGTTTGCCTTCGCTTTTTGCTGCCTTCACTGAGAGTTTTTCCCTCAGTTTTATTTCCAGTTTTTACTTTTCTTTTTTTTTTTTAATCATTTCTGGTCGCTAGCGGTTTCTATGTGCAGTTTTGTTTATATTTCTCTACCATGCCCAAACATTTTTTGTTGATTTATCATGATTTTATTTGGCTGCTGGACTTCCCTTATGGCCTCGACTTTGGCTTCTGTTTGTTCTTTTTGATTTCTTTGGCCAATATTGAAGCGATATTTGCAATAAGTGGCTTCAAGCTCAAACACAATAAGTGCTCGAAAAATTTCCTTGGCTAATAGAACGATTTAAGCATTTTATTCAAATTAGGTTGAAGGCCTACAAAAATAAGAAGCTTTTGCCAATTGCTTGGCCTGGCAATCGATAAATTCAATGGAATTCTAACACAGTTGGTAAGTAAATTTAAAAAGAAAATAAATATGAGTAAAAATATGCCAAATCATGAGCTCTGCGTTTCGTGTCCACTACATGCCACAAATCGAAAGTTTGAAGAAACAAAAAAAAATGTACACGCTGCTTGGCTGACTTACTGAATGACTGTGCTTTACAAAGCTAGGATAATGCCACACACATTAAGATACATATACATATATATATTTATATATATATATATATAACAGGATTTCTAGCCACAAAGTCGGTGACAAAAGCTGAAAACGAAAGCGTCATTTTTTATGCCATATTGAGCCAATCGTGCGGAACTTGAGCAAAGAGTGCAAACAGCTTAGTTAAGAGTGTACAAACTCTATGGAAAAGAGCAACAGTTAGCGAGAGTCTACAAAAGGAAAACTAACTGTGCCGTGTAGAGTTTAACTGTTGAATTCAATGATGGCAGTTCTTTTCTTTCTTAAGTCATAAAATGGGTATCAATTTAGATGCTTCTAATATTTATAATTCTACTTATTTATTCAATTCATACTAAAATACATTATATCCCTCAACTCATTTGCAACTTTTCATCCATATTTCGGCGCGTTACGTCATGCACAAATGACAACACCCGGCATTCCTCAACTCTTATAAACAATATTCTCTTTGGCAACGCATGCGCACTACCGCCTCGCTCTCCCTCATCCTGTTCGTCCCACCGAAGGGGCAGAAATAGAACTCTCCAAAGAGTCTTTGGCTAGCAGCAACTCGACTGTTGATAGCTGCCACTCGCAACAAGTTGCTTGGGAGTATTTCCCCTACCTTAGCTACACACCTGCGGCAAGTGCATTGGGAAGGTCCTGCGTACGTAAATATTTCTCTCAAGTAGCCACCTTTGTCTTTGGCTCTGATATGGCGCATTCGCACCTAATTGCATAATTGCCAAGTCAACTGGAAAATTTGCTAAAATACCAGTTAATTTGTGGTGTATGCCAGACAGCTACAGATAGATCAATAGAATATTGTCATGGGTGCAGGGTGCATAGAGAAGCTAAGGGCGTTGTTAATTATATTCAAACTACATTTTTGGGGCTTTCAAGCGAAACAAGCAACAAGCACAAACAAGTATCTAAATTAGTAGTAAATTAAGGCCAAAAATAATAGATAGGGAAGCGTGTGTTGATATCTTGAAACCTTTGTAATCGCCAATTCTTAGTTAACAATTCCTAAGCAACATAATACAATTTGTAATTTGCAATAATTCAATCTTAATTAAATATGTGTGCTTGAGTGAAGACTATCAGACTAGTGAACACCCTGAATGATTATTGCCCGATTAGGCCCAGCAAATTTTTTCATTTTCAAGGCTATTTATTTTACATTCAAAATTTAAAAAAAAAAAAAACTAATTTAGTCATCTTCACAAATAATAATACTATATTGAATAGTACAGGGTATTCGATAGGGTAGCACACATTTGGCTCACATTTCAAGACACTTGCCAGCAAATAGAAATTTTAATTCAATTAATTAGGTTTTCACTTAGCAGCAACATTGCTTCACATTCAAAACAGACTACGAGACTCGAACAGCTTCTCCTCCACCTCCACCGCACCCTCCTGACATGTACATCAGGCACTTCGAATTGTGCGCCATGAAAATTGAATTAAGACAGGTTGCACTTGCTTGCAGGACATTCTCCACACAATCAGCTGCAGGCACAGAAAGAGTTAGGGGCAGCTGCATATGTATATATATAGCCATAAGTATAACTAGGGTATGTGCCCACACTCTATATATACATATATATCTACTTATAATCACATTCTGATGTGCTGTAAATCATATTACGCATACGCCTGGTAGAACGCAAGCGTGCTTGCAGATATTCCGTTTATTATGTTGCAATTGTTGTTCTTGTTATTGCTGTTGCTGCTCTTACTCCTGCTCCTTCTGTTGCTATTGCTGATCTTATTTTTGCCTTTGTTGTTGTTTCATGCCTATCCTTTGACAAGCGTTTAGCCCTCTCTTTATTGCCTAACTTAATTAGCTTTGCCTCAGTCGGTGTCAGTCAGCTGGGAAATTTGCTGTTGCATGAAAAAAATAACTGTTGCATACTTTGTGGAGCAAACAAACAAGGAATACACGAGCAAACAGACACACACACACAGACCGTAGTTGTTATATAATATAGTAGAGCTGGGAAAATTGGCTTCATAATTTAATTAGGCTGCCTTGTGTAGCGCTTTGCTTATATAAGAAAGAAAGAAAAAAAAAACTATCTACAGTTCAGCTTTGCTGTCATGTTAATGGATACTGGCAAATGAATTTATATAAAATAAATTTATAGTATATGATCTGAAAGAAACTAGCTTTCATAATTTGTACTTTGTATAGATAAAATTATGCTATAAAAACGCACAAAAGTCATATATATATTTAATTAGATTATTGAACATACCCTTCGCAAGGTGAATCGGATATGTAAACGATTTCTAAAGCTTACCTGAAATGACAAAAAGAAATATCATAATCGATTAGTTACAGGTTTATTTAGATAGAATTTTAAAATCTTTACATCATATAGATAAAGTATGATTCATTGTCGATTCCGGCGATTCGGTAGGGAAACGGGATAAACGTATTAAATTACTGAATCCAAGCAAAAGAAGATACGAAAAGAAGAAAAGGCAAGTAAAAGCGGAAAATGATTAAAAGAAAAGGCAAGTAAAAGCGGAAAATGATTAAAAGCGCCAGCTAAATAAATTGTCAACAGAGACGAAAAATGACAACAGGAGCAACACAAAGAATGCAAAACATGCAACACTAACTTTTATGTTCAACATAAATTGGGCGGTCAGTTTGCGGAGGGAGCAGAGAGGGTGGAGAAGGTAACATGAGCTCAAAGGGAGCATGGAAAAAGCGTGCAAGTGAGAAGCAAAAAAAAAAAAACAGAGCCTAAGAGAGAGACAGCGAGTAGAATGGGTATATGGCCAGAACTTTGTGTTGTTATTTTCCAAACGACTGAGAATTATTAAAGGGCATTATTGCAGCTTCACGTAACACACAAACACATACACATCAAGAGCACACATGCAAGTACAGTCTGCAAAGACTAAACATGTCCATTAGCCATTATCAAAGGTAAATGCATTAAACGGCCCAATGCATAATAACCATAAGCAAAAGATAAAGCAAAGTCGAAAAATGGAATATGGACAATAAAAACTAAATAATAAAAATAAAACAATCAACAAAATAAATTTTAAAAATAAATAAATAAAATAAATAAAAAATAAATATAACTAAATATAAATAAATATAAATAAATAAAAATAAATAAAAAATAATAATTTGAAAAATAATTTAAAAATAAAAAAATAATAATAATAAAATAAAATAATAAAATAATAATAATAAAATAATAATAAAAAATAAATAAAAAATAAATAAAAAATAAATAAAAAATAAATAAAAAATAAATCAAAAATAAATATAAAAATAAATATAAAAATAAATTTAAAAATAAAACTAATAAAATGTCAATATGTGTATTTAGGAATAAACAAATGTGATTTTTTATTATTATTATTATTATTATTTTTTTTTTTTTTTTTTAATTAAAACTTATTTCTAAAGTAAAGCACTGGCAGTTAAATATCTATATAATCATGTTAAATTACAATTTGGTATTTGCCAAAATATGAAACCAAACAGAATTTCATTATATACACATAGAGGACGTTAGCATCGTACCTAATTTGTATTATAAACAGATGTCTAAAGCTTTTCACTTGCATACGAAATATCGTATGCTGTCCGTGCTGTTTTTCATTCATAAAGGATATCTCATGACAAAGTTTGCAGCACGAAAGCCCATTCTATCCCCCATACACTGAGAGCAAAGAAAGACGATGCAATTTGCTGCATAATGTTGCAACTTTTGCATTTCATAAATGAAACATGTGCATAATATTAATGCATTCAAGTAAACAACCAAGCGAAGCAGCCACCAGCTGCCTGACGAAAACAAATATAAGAGTATACAGAAACCCGGACCGGGTAAGATCCACATAAGAAAACGGCAAATGTGTGGAAAAATATGCTCACATAGACGTCAAATTCATTGAGATTCATGAACTGCCAGTGGCTCTTAATACAGCTACAATAATATATGCATTTATTTATTGTTTAGCTTCACAAATTTAATTTAATTGCAAATGATTGCAAAGTTTTTGCTTTGTTTTATTGCTTGTTCTTGTTCGTTTTTGTTTTCAATTTCATTTTCGCTTTTTTTTCTTTTATTTTTAAAAGCTTTCGTCTGGGGCTAGTTTGGTTTTGCGGCATTACCAGACAGCCTCCATAGCCGCTCGAAATATGCCAAAGTATTCTGTGTGTATGTGTGTGTGGTGTGTGAGGTGTTTCGTTCAGAGTTTGCCTGCTTTTAGCATAGCCACAAATGAGCTGCGTAGCTGTGGCAAAAGTTTTGTGGCCAGTGATTTTCAAAGGTTTTGCGGCCGTATTCAACTTTGCAGGTAAAAATATACACGAACATTTAAAAGGCTATTTTAAAAATAAAAATTTAAAAATAAAAAAAAAAAACGTTGTAAATTAATTATGATGATTTTCGGGTGTGCTTCCAAGCCAATGAAAAGTTACACCATGACAGAAATGGGCAAATATTTTCAAACGGCTAGCATTTCGAGAGAACCATTACAGAAATCAAACATTTTCATCATCTAGCATCTAGACGAAACGATAATCCAGAAAACAAAAGAGAAATCTATCAGGCACAATCCCAAATTAACTGAAAACCTGTCAAGTGCAGCCCAAAATATCAGCTATCCAACTTGAGCACTGACGAACGCTAACCAACTCTAAAGAAAACTTTTCAAAGATAACCGTGAGCCAATAAAATAAAACACGCACACAATACAATAATACATCAAAAGAGAAAGGTAGAAAAACTAAGCGAGTGAGTACTACTGTAGCTATGGCGTAATCATGAGCTGGGGCATGAAAATGCAACAGCCAGCAGCATCAACGTCATCATCATTATCGGCAACATCATCATCGTCGTCATGCTCAACTTAAAAGTTCGAAATGATATGATGGCAGTCACTGGAGAACAAAGAATATCAAAGTTAAATTAAATTTGTAGTTTTGCAAAAACTTTATCGTGTCGGTCTCCTTCAGTTTCATGCCTCACCTGTAGCAGTCAACACCCCCAGCACCAGCACCAGCACCAGCACCAGCACTAGCACCCCCCATTCCCCTTTCTCACCTTCCCGATGCTAGTCTGTGCACCAACAACAGCTCATTCAATTGAATTTTTCGCCATCTTCATCTTAATTAAAAGCCTCAAAATTCAATTAATATACACACAGAGATGTTTGGTGCTTTACATTTGAATTGCAGCTCATTAAAATTGTTGAAGGTGATCAAAAATAAGTAAATCAAGCCATCGTCGTTGCCACCGCCGCCGCCAGATGGCGACACAATGCCGCAAGTTTGAGGGGCCGCGCGTTGCGTTTTGCCATCAAATCTGGGCAAAAGTTAAAACTTGGGCGCACAAGCGCTCAAGGTGAATTTTTATGCAAAATATAATTATAATTCATGCAGATTTTTCGCGGTGTACGTGTATATAAGTGTGGGTGTTTGTGTTTGTGTTTGTGTGTGTGTGGTTATGTTGTCAAAGTTTGACAAAGTTTATATTATTATTATTGCAGAGAGCAGTTGGTGTTGCCGTCGTGTTATTTGCTCTTGTTGTCTGTGGGAATTAAAATGTAATTATGTCGTAAAGCAACCAAAAAACATAGCACACTCTTCTGGGCAGGTGTCAAGCGTGAAAGAGAAAGGAAAACAAACTTGAGAGATGATATGAAGGAATCGCAGCTATACAGAAGTTACCCTCAGCAATGAAATAAACTCTTTATACGCTATTGCATTGCTGTCAATCAGACAGCACACACTACACAATTTAACTGAATAATTCAATTGCGTTGATTGGGCTGTCAATTAGTGGCCAGAAATGGCTGACAACTAGCCATGAACTGCGGCAACTCTCGGTCTAATTAGAAATATTCTAAGGGCTTCGCTGGGAAGCCGAGTCTCAGCGAAAACAATAGAGCGGTGCCAGTCACATCATTTTAGATTGACAAACGTCAATCAGAACACGACCAACTAGCAATGAGAAGCGCAGAGAGAGGCAAGGGAACGGCGCACAATGACAGCCAGTCTAAATAGCAGCTGCATGCGTCTTGATGCATGAAATTCCCAGGCCCTCGTCATTCAAACACAAACCCTTTCCACACCTACACCCGCACAAAAGAGTTCACAAAATGCGAATGCATTTTCCGTAAACAAAAGAAAGCGGAGGAACACAAGGTGCAGCCATTTCAAGAATTGATGAAAGTTTAACGGAAATTGAATACTCTATGAATGCATATACATACATAAGCAAGCTGACTCGATGTAGCCTTGACATATAACTTCTCATTTATCTGAGGTAGGTATATAAAAGCTCATCAGAGTTCAGGTATTTTATAGTCATGCACTCCCGATGAGTGCTTTCATAATGGCTAATATTATTCCATATATAGTATACTGTTGTACGCTCACATATCGCCTTTCAGCATATACATTGTCATGTAAAATCGCAATACTCCATTTGTAGGGCATTATGAATAGCCACGCGCTTGCACTCATTTAACGAGCGCTCATTGTGCGAAATGCACAGCGTGGAGGTACGCAGTAAGCAGTCTTAAGGGGTTCATGCGGCAAGGGAACAGAATGGGCAGCCTTGTAGTCGGCTCTGCCCCATCTTAATAATGAAATGCAAAACTCGCTGCTGAATAGATGTCGCATCTTCATCTAATGCCCACACAGAGCACACACAATTATGCGGCGGCCATTTTGAATAGCGAAAATTAGCAAAGCCGCCTGCTAAATGCACTTTAAAGGATCGCACACATACACCCATACACCCATACACAAACACACACACAAAAGGCTGTTAAAAGCGCAGCTAATGATGATTATTCTTTGCAAACAGAAGCTGACAACAAAAGCTGCAACGAAATGCCTGACCATAGGCCTAATTAATTGTTAGTCCTTGAACATATTGTAAAGCCGACTTGGTTTTGGCCTCTGGGCGCGAAAAGCCGCAATTCTAATTAACTTTTATGTAAAACTAACTAGAAAAAAATGATTTTTGGACAAAACAAAGGAAACAACAACTTAGCTTGCAACTGGCGTTACGTGTGGTGCTTCAATTGTGTTTGATTATGCAAGTGCATTGGCTAATTTACGGGCATTGCGCCAGCTTTTCACGCCTCAATGGAGCGCAACGTGTTTATAACAAATTCGAATTAGCAAAAACAAAAACACGAAAATGAATTAAAGTGCAAACACAAAAATCAATAATAGCAAGCAGCTAGTTTAACTGTTTACTCAAAGCAGAAAATCAAAGTAAACTAAAGTAAAGAAGAAAAATAACATCGAAAATATATAAAATTAAAACAAATTTACGAATATAAAATTTAGAATTTCTTCTTACTTTATTCGATCTCTAAGCTTCGCTTTAGCTCAATTTTACTTGCCAATCAAAACATTCTACAAAATCAATATACCCCGAATAAGCTGAAGGTATTTTTAAGAAAAAACAACACCAAGCCAATTGTATTTCAAAGTGTTTTATGCAATCAATGCCAACGCAAGGTTGAATTGGAAATCAAATACAAAAAAAAAAAATAAATAAATAAAGAAATAGAGAACTTTGACTCCGATTTCAAACTCGAGTAGCGTGCGCCATATCCATGACTCGAACTCTATCAATTGCTTACGATTATGATCATCGCTGTTGTTGTTGTTGTTGTTGTTGTTGTTATTGTTGTTATTGTTGCTATACATCACGAAAGCCATAAATAACCATTAAATATCACTTTTCATAGCGTTGAGTTTTAGTTTTTATTCTTTCATTCAATAGAACAACACTAACAACAACAACAACAACAACAACAACGAAAACTATTAACAGACACAAATTCTGGCTAAATGTAGCGTAAATATAAAAGGCGTGATACGTTGCCTAGCTGAGAACGGGCGTAGAGGCAGTGGGGCAACGAGGCGATTTGATAGCGGTATAGAGTGTGCCCGCAAATTTGGCGATAGTTGATTGCATGTCACATGCGAGAAGCGGGAGGGGGCGTAACTGAAGCGAAATGTTGTATAAAAGCAAGGAATATACATATACATATGTATACTCATGTATGTATGTATGTATGTATGCGTGGGGTGTTGCCAGTGCACCGGTGCATTGAAGAATATGGCAACGCCATTAAAATGCACTGAGCTGGAATACTGGCAAAGGCTAGGTACTGTCAAATGTAGCTGAACCATCAGCCTGTCATATATCTTGGAGAGCGTGGGAGTCGACTCCCGCACTGCTGCAATGCATTGCAATCTATGACCGGCTGTCACCAGTTTTTTTATGGGCAACGCCACGCCCAGTTAAACATGAAGTACACAGCGCGACACACATAAAAAGCGCACAAAAACAAAAAACAGAAGTGAATATATATCCAGTAAATGAAGTCGCTTGACAACTGAATGCAACGGACGTTGATTGCCTAGCGCCGGCATTAATTATTTACAATATGACAAGGAAGGGCAGGAGGCGAGTGAATCTAGAGCAGAGATATGGCAACGCTGGCCGTACACAAAAGTATGCAATTAGTATTCGGCGTGATTGTTTTTTCTTCCATCTGTTCAGTTCAGGTTTTATTAGCGCTCCAATGTTGATTTGGATTTTGCAGTTCGCAGCGAGAACAACAATTGGGCCACAGTTGACCACATCGAATGACTTTTCTGAGCCTAATTAGCACAATTTGTTGACGTTGACATATTAAATGTAAAAGAAATACCAAAAATACTTCAAATACTACAACTGTAGAGCAAATATAGAGAAACTACAGTCGAGTCCTGATAATTCGAAATGACAAGGGGATCTGTTTTTGTTTTCGATTTGCACAGAAATTCAAATTATCGATAATTATCGTGAACGAATCGAATCGCTATTTTCGATTTTGATGGGGCAACAATTATCGAGACTCGACTGTAATTGCTCGAAATAATTTATTATTTTTTTATTTATTATTATTCATACAAAAAAAAAAAAAAAAAAAAAAAAAAAAAAAACATTTTATTAATACTTAATTTCTTTCCACTTTTATTATATCAGCAAAATTACCAAGCTATTTAAAAGAGTAAACTAATTTGGAATATTTAAACTAAAGATCAGACTTTAGACGTGATAAACGTTTGAGGTTTCAACTCCAAAGTGTCTCAAGTGCATATTTCAAGTTAATACAATTAGGATCTATTCACACTCAAGACCAAGTATTGATTTCTCGCCTTTACAAATGACAACTTCTCCAAGCGCTTTTAACTTTTGCCTTTGCCTTTGCCTTTGCCTTTGCCTTTGCCTTTGCCTTTGCCTTTGCCTTTGCCTTTGCCTTTGCTTTGCCTTTTCCAACTTTCAAATAGCATTCCCCGGCTCAACAACAACTCACCCAAAAACTATCAACACTTTATCAACTGTCTAGCTATGTGGTTATGTATATGTGTGTGAGTGTGGCATGCAATCTTTGCTGTGTGTCGCTTGCTTCTTCTAAAATTCAATGAACAACTTTCGCATACACATTTTAAGCAACGCTTATATGGTTGCTTTTCACACACTCACGCACACACTGCCACACACACAAAGATGCAGTAGGAATTCCCTTTTAAGCCAAATCCTGTGGCTTTTTTCTGCCAGTACTTTACATGCTTTTAGTTTCAGTTAAGCTTGCTGACCAACAAATGAGTAACACACACACAGCTAACAGTTAACCGCAGCAGCGTGAGAAGGGGGCCAACAAATTGGAACGGAGTTAGCCCCACCCATACGCAAAAGGGCAACCAATTTGTTAAGCTGGCGAGAAAAGATATAGCTGGAGACGTGCGACAATTTCCTTTGCTTCGGGTTGTTGTGGTTAACCGTTTGCTAATGAGCCAATTTAAATTTACGACTCAGTGGCGCCATCTAGCGTACCGAATATGATTATGACTAGAAATTCTTAAAGCTGCATTCCAACAATGGAATATAATTTTCTTTTTCATAATTTGAATATTCATTTCTGCGACAGATCTGTCGCAACTTATCAAAGTGAAAAGCGCCGAGTCAAGTGGCTCGGAAAATGAGCAACAACAATTGCGGCTACCATGTCTGCAGCTGAAAGGTGAGTCGTGCTTTGTAACTGCTTAAGAAATCTCATGACACCGCCCCGAAACAAACAAACAAATGGCTAACAAGAACCAAGAGCCAAGTCATTGACAGACTGAGAAAGTGGGCAAAACGAAGAAAAGAAAAGAAACTACTTTATGAGCATCGAGCTCAAAACCAGCGAGTGAGCGAGACGGCAATTGTGAAAAGTTGTCAAGAAATTGCCAAGGGAGAAGCAACAACACGAAAAGGGAGAAGACGAGATTGGAGAATGTAGCTGAAAGGAAGGAAAAACCCAGGCAAGTTCTTGCGTCTAGCCGCTTAATTATCAAGCTTGTTAACTATTAATGAAAAAGTTGTTGTAAACCAGAGGCAAAAATATCTAAAAAAAAAAAAGAAACGTATATACATGTATATATACATATATACATATACATATAAATATATACATATACACAGATATAATACTTAATTTCAGTAGAAACCCAAAGGAGCCAAAGGAACCTTAGCTCTCAGTTAGCTTCTCAGTTCTCAGTATTACTTATGAAATGTTTTCTTATTTTCTTTCCTTTTTTTCGGTTTAAAAACAGTTTTGGAAAATCTTTTAGTAACTACTTATCCTATTTCAAGATTTGTCAAAAAGGCAAATATAAATAAAGAGATTGAATAATAAATTCAGTTGCATCTCTGGTAAACGATTATAGACCGAGCTATAAACCAATAATTATAGATATATTACACGTTAAATAGCAAGTGATTAACTACAAAAATCTTAAGCCAACTTATAGTTTACATAGACAATAAAGAAATGGCTTCATGCTAGACCAACTATTCTCCCAAGTTTTTAATCATATAAAACTTTGCATACGCATGGCTGCGAATCAACTCTAGCGACTACTTAACCTTATTCACCTTTCAGAGAAGTCCGCCTTTAACAAAGTTTAACCCCACATGTATTGCGAATAGCAAGTCAAACTTTTAATATAGCCAACACTTAAGAACTTTAAAAGAGCATTTGGGTCAAAACCGAATACAACTTAACACCTCGTCTGTCTAACAGAGCGAGAGAGGGTGATAAAAACAGAAAGAAAGAGAGCAGAGACAGGGGTTGATCAGGGGGGGAGAGGTCATTTGGACCTTTTCCATGCCTTTTGGGTAACTTTAGTAAATAATTTGGCTTTAATTAACATGCTGACATCATTAAGCGACGGCTAGCAAATGGCAACAGTTTGTCAGACGGTCGATCCATTTGTCTCGCCGGCCGGAAAGTGTGCGGAACAACCCTCAATGTGGAGTCCAAAGTTCTGCCATATTGACAGGATATTTCTTTGTGACGTTCCCAACCCACCAATAATTACTCCAATGTGTGTGTGCGTCTCTCTCTCTCTCTCTCTCTCTCTATGTGTGCGTGCTAATTAAATAGAAAAATTAGAAAAAACTACGTCGTAAATTTCATGGCCAGGCGTTGTCATGTAATACAACACCCCGGGCGCACTTATCGCACTCCGGGGGGCTGGGCAAGCATTGCCCGGACGGGCAGGGCGGCGGCGGCAGCAGGCAAAGTTTGAGGGAATGTAGCTCCTCCATGGTGTGAAATCATTTGACGGCATTGCTCCACATGACGCAATTAATCAAATTAAGTTGCCAAGTTTTTCTTTTCTATTCATTGCGGGTCGCGATACCAAGGCTTGATTAGCTCATAAGTAGGCAATGACTGTAAGAGGCAGAATCTCCAGCGGGTTGGCAGCGCCATTTGACGTTCGAATTCTAACTCTAGAACTTTGGCACTGCCAACTTTGTTAGTTGGTAAGTTTGTTTTTCTATATGTTTACAACTAATTTTAGATTTAGTTTTAGTTTACTTGAGTAAGTTCTATGCTAGACAGTTAGTTCACTTATCAAATGATATATCAGTTCAGGTCATATTAGAGCTGCCACCTTGATTGGCAATAGAAAATTTAAACGATATTATATAAGCCATATTTAATCTATAATTTTACTCATTTACTATTCCTTTTTATTATCAATTCTAAATTAACTAAAAAATTGATAGTAAATATGTTGAATTAGATCAGAAAACTATGTAAATATTACCAAGCCGTTACGTTTTGAGCACTACTTGCCCACATTCCTGTTATTTTCGTCAGCTTCCTCTTTATTGCGTTCTAGTTACGATAAAATATGGAATGACTTTATAAGCTGCTTATATCAGCAAATTTAAAACACGCCTTATGCGAGGAGTTCGCTTAAATCATCGATTTGCTTTTCTGGGCAGCGCACTTTCACTGCATCATAAATTAGGAACTGTGGCCAGCTTGTAGGCGTTCAAGTGTAATCGAGCCAGAAAAATTAAATGGCAAACTTTTGGGCGCCCCCATAAAACGCTGGAGCACCAAGGAAATATATATATATATAATATATATATACAAATATATATATGCTTGAGTCACAAATTGCATTTTGGGGCCATGCTTCGCTGCCCACACGCGAAATTACAGAGCAATGGTTCTGGCTTTGGGTATTAGGACAGCAGCAGTCTTGGCAACGACAAATGCTTCTGTTATCAGTGAACCATAATCAAAAATAGTGTTAGGGGCCGTCCAACACACACACACATAGAGAGAGAGAGTGGATGGTAACTGAAGGCGGGACCAAAGCGCGCTTCACTTGACATTTGCCACCAATAAAGTCCAATTAGCGACAAAAGCCAGCGAAAATACACAGTAATTCGCTGAAGGGCTTTCAGGTCTGTCATCTTGCAAGTTTGCGGGCTGGCAAATGCTAATTAGTAAGTGGCAAATAGTTGCCTAGGTGCAAAAGGCGTCGCTATTAATTAGGCGAACGCGGCCACTTGACAAAACTTCCAAGCCTTTTGTGTGAATGCCGTGAATAATTTTAACTTGGCATTGATGGGAGAGAAATGCAGCTAGCTTGTCACTCATGCTGAATATCAAATTGATTGATAACTGTATATATACAGTGGATCCTCGGTTGACTAACATCTTGGATAACGAACATTTTATATAACGAACAAAAATAACATTTTGTTTGGTTTAATATCTATATATATATATCATATATATCTATAGATAATTCATAATTACAATCAAGAACACTGTCAACTTGCTCAAGAGCTGCCAACACGCGTAAAGCTATTTCGAGTTGCCAGAGAAAGACAACAAACAGCCAAGCACTGCCAAGTTTTAGTTTAATGAACAAATTTTAATTGAAACTTGGAATTGGAATTTCAATCAAAGCCGCTTGAGACTTAGAAGCAATTTCTGATTGGCAGCACGCGCTGAATGCATTTTATAGCTGCAATTGAATTTGCACAAGTGGCATTATAAAGTGGCAAGTGGCAAGTGGCAAGTGCCACGAGCCACGTGCCACATAACATGCATAATTAATTACGCACACATTTGCATGCTAATTAACGCTTAATTAATTGCAAATTTAATTGACAAAAAAAAAAATACAGTGCCGAGCAGATGTTACATATTATCAACTCCATTCCGTTATATTGATTTAAATGCATTTTTATGCAAATTTCTCGTTTTTCTTTTCCGTGCAAAAATTGTATAAATATTATAATCAGGCGAAAAATTTGAATATTGTGATTTGTGGAAAAAACAACACCAAGTTTTCTAACGGATTTAAATATATTATGCACATGATATATGCCATATATATGTATGTATATTTGTACATAAACAGCTGCTGAATTTCACATTGGTATAAATCAACTATTTGGGAATATGTTGAGGGCATTTCAGTGTAAAATGTGTATTTATTAAGTTGTATTACCTATCGAATAAAAATTAAAAGAAAAGTACAAAAAGCAATAAATCTAATAATAATATTAAAAAGAAAAGTCAACAATTAAAAGCCAAAAATTCGTTCCTTAAATTGGATTTCATGTTTACTACACTACAAAGTATAAGAAAATCATATTTGCTTTTCCCTGAACTCTTTGCCTTCATTTCTTTTACCTTAGCCATTGGCCAACTTTCATAAAAGCCAAGAGTCCATTACCAGCTTACCATGCAAACAAGTTAAGCCAAAGTAGAACAAATCAAAAAGCAAAACACAAAATCAATTAGTTCGACTTTCAGATCAACCAAGTAAATCCGCCAAAAACAGACAAAATTTCACGTGAAACTCTGAGCTCCTCTCCCGCCGTAAGTCCAAACCAAATCCCCATTGACTGATTAACACAAAAACGCAATCAAATGAAGCGTATCAAAAAGGGAAACGCCAACAGCTGGAGCTAAAGTGTGAACAGGTATACACTGAGCGAAATAAGCAGCACAAGTAATCGCATATGCCGCACCGAGAGTTACCCCTCCTCCTCCTACTCAACCACATTTATAATTACTTTTATTGAGTGAAAACTTGAGCGAGCGCCTCCGCTTGCTGCATTTTCCGACTCTGCAAGAGTCGCCCGTGAAATGAGCAAAGTTTTCCGGGGGCCGTGCTCTGTGAACAAACTTATCTGAAGCTGTCATGTTTATTTATATAAAAATAACTTTGCAGCGATTAGTTGATAGTTAGGCGTAGTTAGGGATTCAGTACTCAAAGCAAACAGCCATGGAAATCGCATTAAAAAGTTTTAATGTTATTCATGGAGCAAATTGGAATATGCGAACGGTTTGATAGAAATGAATTGGGAACATTAAATAATATAAACTCTAAAAACTTATAAAAACTTGCTCCAATATCTCTTTATTTATAAGAAAGTGAAACAAAAAAATAAAAACATCTTAAAGCTCGCTCTTTTAATGGACATACGAATCATTTGAATGCACTATATCATTCTTATATTTATTATTTTGCACATGATATACGGGCGTTATATGCTAAGTGAAGCAGCAAGAAGGCGGAACGTATAAAGAGCTGGGGCATAAATAAAACACGTATATATGACGGCCGAGAGTACGAAGTAAAAGAGGAAATCGTTGTTGAAATTGATTGCACCAGACGACGATGGGCGACAATATGTTGTCGATAATGGATAATGCATCGCGATTTAACAGCTATCCAAGTACCCGCTCTACCCCTACCGCTCCTAGCTTCCCCATGCACCATGCGGCTTTTTCGGCTTTCTTTTCATTTGCCTTTTCCTTTTTCTTTTTCTTTAGTGAATTTCGTGCATATTTCTTATTAAATGTCGTCAATATTAACGCCCCACAAAAGCTGACGAATTGCATGCAAAGACTCTGTGCCCGCACGCCCCCCCTGCCACAAAGGGGAGCGGCATGGCAGGAGCTGCACGTGTGGCTATTGTATGTGGCAGCACAATGCAAAGACTTCGACATGAATCCGCAATATGAAGAAATATATATATATATATATATATATATATATATATATATATATTATATATATCAATATATGAGCATATATAGATACCTATATATGTATACTCTTATACAAAGATACACGAAGGCAGCCTTTGTCATATGAAAATATAAGCAAAGTAGCGAATATATGATAAAAGATTGACATGAAATATATGCTGCATATAATAAATGCACATACATATATACATATATGTACGCACTATAGCTTATTAAATTATTTATAGACTGTCCCGCGAGTCAGGCTAGCAATAATATATGAATGCGAATATGAAATACGAAACCAAGGAAAATATATCAAACTTTCCATTCCTTTCGTAATCAATATTTCAGCGACGTTGCTCATGCAACTTGATAGATAATACATATATATCAAAGGAATATCAATCGGTCAGCTGTAATTACACACAATTTTCAGTAATTTCAAAATTTAAACAAAGTTTCAATTCTCATTTAGAGCAAAATTTGAAGCCCAAGCTTAATTTAGAGCGTTACAGCTGTGAGCTCCTCTATAAATATGTTTACGTATAGATAAATAACTTTATTTTGCTTTGCGTTGCTTATTGAACGATGCCATTACATATGCATTTTGTGTGAAGACCCGCATGTGCAGCTAGACAGAGCGAGAGCGGGAGAGAGAGAGAGAGAGAGAAAGGGAGATGGCACTTTCAGTCAAGATGCATTTTTGGAGTGAGGGGGCAGCAAATGGCAAAGAAATCATTATTTATAGGCAATGGGTGGAAAACAGAGAGCCACAGATCAACAGCCAGACAAACAAAACGAGAAAGAGATAGCGAGAGAGAGAGAAACAATGCCTGGCAGACAGGACATCTCGAAATAAATGCAAACTGTTGCCAAGACATACGACCTGCAGAGACCATCAATATAAATTTCAATATGACCAAAAACATATTTGCCATTAGCCAACGAAGAAAAATGCTGGCAGACCACACACACAATCAAAGGAAGCCAATGGACAGCAGCCGCATTCAAACTGTGTCTGAGAAACTATAATATATAGATCAATTAAACTGCAGTTAAAAGCAAAAACTTATCCTTAAATCAGCATTACAGTCAACGAACGAAATGCTGAACGAAAAGCTATATAGCTTATAGATCAATTAAATCATTTTAGGTTTGTGCAGAGTTTATGCTCAAAAATCTTATCTATAGAAATTAGTCAAATCCCTATAAAAAGATTATTATTTCAATTTTGTACAGACACTTTTCCGAAATCTAGCATAAAATGTACAGTAAAATATTAACAATATTATACAACAAGTAAGAAAACTCTAGTCGAGAGTGCTCGACTACGAGATCCCCTGAACCCTTCAAGCAACAGCCATTTCAATCATTTTTACCGTCTCTCTGCTTACACAAACACACACATACACACGCAAACACACATACATAGACACACATAGGCGCGCACGCATGGGCTGCAGTGTGGGCTTACTATGGGAAATTAATTGTTTAATAACTTTTTTTCTGGACGTACGTTCTCCATGAAACTTTCAGATTGTGGTTTTATCATTACTATGCGTATAATTGCCAAAGCTCAAGTCTCTAGTATTTGAAATACGCCTTTTACAAACTTATGGGTGAGGGGGTGGATATAAGGGTGGGGGGTGAAATTGAACAAAAATCGAAATTCTATAACGTACATATCAATCTACATTTAAAATTTGGATACTCTAGCTCTAAAGATGTAGGAGATATAATTTTATAACTGCATTTCGATAAGGTTTTTGATCGATAAAAAAATAACGAGATGAGTTATCGATTTTTAGTGATAAACTCGATATCCGCGTGCTATATACGAGCATTTTAAAAAAAAGTTGAAGTCTCTAGCTTCTATATCTTCGGAAATCGACGCGTTCAAACATACGGACAGACGGACAGACGGACAGACGGACAGACAGACGGACAGGGCTAAATCGACTCAGTTCGTCGCCCTGATCAAGAATATATATACTTTATGGGGTCTGCCACGCCTCCTTCTGCCTGTTACATACATTTCAACAAAAACATTATACCCTGATTTCCCATTTTCAATGGGTTCAGGGTATAAAAATTATAGATAACAACAATTTAGTGATAAGAACAGCTATTTTTAGGTAAAGGCATTTTTAAATTGGTATAAAATATTTATTATTGGTGTATCATATTTATTTATTTTACATATATACCAGTTTTCAAGTCTTTTTTTACGAAAAATACCAAAAGTATTTAATAATAATCAATGTATACATTAGTATATTTTATGCATATTTTGTGGACTTATAAATCCTGTATTTTTTATTAGAAGAATTACTCCATAGATTTGATTTATATTTTGTTTAGTGTAGCACTTCTATTTTTATGACCAAGAAATGCTTGATTAACAAATATAAAAAAAAAACTTTTAAATGCCTCCAATTCGCTTTATAGCTGACTATACTAAAGGGTTAGTAAAATATGTCCAACGTCACTTTTAGACATGCCCAAAAATATTTCGCCAATTAGCAATCCATAGGCCACACAACGATTTTAGGGCTAAAGCGTTTAACAGATACAATTAGAGCAAACTGTTTGCAGCCTCACATAGGATGTGAGAGGCTCAAGTGTGCCCAGAGGCGGCTTTGCCACATGCCTCCACAAAAAGCCAAACTTTAACTTTAAACGTAATGACATCAGCTGCCGCCAGTGTCCTGTCCGTCCCGTCCTGTTGCTATTGCTGATGCTGCAGCTACTTTTGTAGATGATGTTGCTGTTGTTGTTGTTGTTGTTGTTCGTGGCACTCTTTGTAGCATACACTCAGGCGCAAGTGGCGTGCGGCATGTGGCAAGTGTAGCCAGGAGTTGGCAAGAAGCGAACCACAGGGCAGGCCAAAAGGCAGAAAGTGCAACGAAAAAGTTGCAGCCAGCCAACTTGCAGCTTGCAAGTTAAAAGACAAAAGCGACACAAAAATTACAGCAACTGTGGGCGGGGCAAGGGCGGTTGTGGAATGTTTGTGCGTTGAAAACGGAAGTACAGATTGGCCCAGCAGCAGGAGCAGGAGCAGGAGTGGCAGCAACAGAGGCAAGAGACAAGGACTAAAGTGTGGAAATGTCAATTTGCTTTTGCCAGCGCTCAATGGGCAAAGAGTTGGGTAAGGCTGTGGGCGTGGTCGTACCGGAAGATGGCAACAGCAACAGCCGCTGCAGATGCAGCTGCAGCAACATATATTGATTTTCAATTTGACGCCACAAGATAAAATGCCAAGAGAAATGCCATTACAGGGAAAGAGTCAAGGAGAGAAGTAATACAGGCAGAGACCCAGAGCAGGCGACAGATAGATAAAGAGCGTGAGAGAGAGAGAGCCAGAGAGAGTGAGGCAAGGATATCGGTTTGAGAGCCACTGCGCAAATGAACGGGCAAATGCTTAAAAGCAATTTTGCGGCTAATAAATCCGATTTCCGTTTTGTTTCGAAATAAACGACATGCGATAAGTGTTTGTTGTTGTTGTTGTTGTTGTTGCTCACTTTTAGAGGTTTTTGTGTGCCGGAAATGGCTCTCGAGTGACATCAACGTGCAACGCATAGCAGCAGCAACAGCAGCTGCTGCTTTCAGCCGGATGCGGTAAATTAGCAGCTGCAATGGCCGCTTCAAATGCACACACGTACACAGACGCAGGCACACGCATACGCACACCAACAAGAAGCAAACACATGACCTCGTTTCGCAAATTCAGCTAAGGGAACAACACTCAAGTGTTTCTGAGATACCCTGTAAACGCTAAGTAAACGAACAACTCTTCCCTTGAAATAAACAACCGAGAAACCACGAAACTAAGTAATCCGAACTTGATTACATTCAACTTAAATAAAAGAAAATCAAAGAACGAATATAAATTAAAATATTAAATGCAGATTTCTAATATCCAACTAGCATATTATTTAATAATAAATAATAAAAATCAAATAAAATCTAGTATATATTTAATTGTTAACTATATAAAACGTGTCACATATATCATGAAGTTGCCTTGCTCATTAAATATTACTAAATAAATTCTTAAACATTTCATTCCTGGGTTTGCCTAAACACCCCTTGACAATATTATATATTCGCTATATTCCATCCCAGATCAAACACTCACCTGTACATCAAAATTTTGCTGTTGTTGCTGCTGCTGCTGCTGCAAGAGATTGCCTGGAGATTCCATATGATTAGGACCGCCTGTCTGTGCGCCCTGGTGGTTTAGCATGGGTGACTGCCACGAAGGAATGAAATATATACATATATGTTATTTACAGTGCTTGTCCAACTGGCAACTGGCATTGCTCACCTGTGCGGCCATTGGCATTCCGCCACCAACTCCATTCATCATTGGCGGCTGCAATTGACTCATCTGGGCCGCCATCTGCTGATGCGCGTAAGCTGCGGCAGCACCGCTGCCCACTCCGCCGCCGCCCACCGCCGAATTGTTGCCACCAAGGGCACCGCCCATGCCGTGGCCGTGGCCCTGGCCGTGATCCATGAGCATGTGATTAAAGTGCGGCATTTGTGGGAAGCCGCCATGGTGTGTGGGATCGAGCAGTGTGGGTGGGCGCGGCAAGGTCTCTTCTGCGGGCGAGGGCTGACGAGAGCCGGGAGTGCGACTGCAATAAATATGAAAGAATAAAATATTAGTACTAATTACGATTACATAGCTATTAACAGTTGTACAAGCACTGCTGCTACTTGATAAATTAACTTCAGTTTAGGAATCACTGCTATCAGGGTGGAAAATCCAATAAAACAGTTGCAATTAACTGTGGAACATGTTCCAATAGTTTGACATTTACTGCTCATATCCTTAAAGTAGTTGTAAGTAATTACGGTTGCGTAAGCATTGGTATAGTTTTGTATCCACTGTTACAAACAAGTAGCACAGACAGCAACCTAAACATCCTAGACACACACCCGTACTGTACTAAAAGTAACGACACATTTAGCACAGTGCTCTCAAACTGTACGATAATGCTTCGCAGCTGTGGCAGCAATTAAAAAGATATTATAAAAAAAAGAAAAAACTGATTAGCGTATTTAAAATTAAATTTTCCATCAATTGGCCAAACATTAATTTGCGTTTTAATTAGATCTGCTGCAGTTGACGAGTCACTGGCAATGATTCGCCAACTGTGCGGGCACACACACAAATGACTTAAGCAGCAAACTTGTTCAGAGTAATTGAACGACTCTATGACGTCACCATAAAGTCTGTCTTCGAACCGCAACTGGGCAATGGCTATAAATTAAATCAAATAAATAACAATTTATGCAAACTGCTTTCAGCGTATGGCGCTTTAAATGCAAATGTAAATATTCAATTTATATATATATATATATATATATATATATATATATATATATATAGATACAATTATATGTATATATAGATAACAACAATTCGTGTTGGCTGTTTGCTTGCTTAAGGTTTTAGACGTTTCATTCACAGCTCACGCTCTGCGGCAATGGCTCTGCAACCGCTCAGTTCGTCTGCAACTGTACGCGTTTGCCTAAGTTGCTGTTGCTGTTGAGTCACATGTGGCATCTGCCATCTCGCTCTGGCATATGCAATCGCATTAAATTGGTCATAATTTAGCTGTCGGGTCATTAACACCATTAACAGCAGCAGCAGCAGCGGCAGCAGCAACAGCGACTGCAGTAGCCGTCCAACTGTAATGACTCTGACTAATCGTCATGGCAATGCGCTACGCCAGTGCTACCTAAACTGTTAAGCTGTAACTTTTACACGTGCTAACAGCTTGATTAAAACTCGAACAAATTTGATGATGCAACTGGTTTTTTTTTTAATGTTTAATCAATCAATTTTAATTAATTGCAAATATTTTTAATTTTAAAGTTATTAAATATATATTTAACCTCGAATTGAGCAAACTTTAAGCATCTTCTATTTGACTACTATAATTTTTGAGAGCACAAGCTTTATGCATTCGTAAAAGGATTCAATTTGAACAGCCCTCCATTAAACTGGCAAATGGTCAAAGGACCACAAAAGCCCACCGCCTGCTCTCCACCATCAACTTGTGCTAGGCCAGTTCCGTTGGCAAACGTTTTGCCAATCCGTTTCTAAATGCGGGTCAAAAAATCTCATATTCTAGTCTCGCTTATGCAATAGCCACAATCAAATGAAAGAAAGAAAAGCGAAATTTTTCACTTTCGACGGCAACCCAAAAAGAAAGTGCGCAGCCGGTAAAACTGAATAAAAAGGTCAGCAGAGCGCAAGTTGACCAAGTTAGCAGGCACACAACTACAACAACAACAACAACAGCCGCACAATCTGTTGCTGCTGGCCATGTCTATGTCGAGAGTAGGTCGCCGGACAGGTGCTCAGGTGTAGTAACTGAAACCACAAACGCCAACAGCTTGAAAACTCGAACTCAAGCCCCCAGCCTAAAGTTGGGGCTGTTGCCACAATTTGCAGCCGTGTTTCGAATTTTCGCAACTAAATTTCAGTGTGCAGCGCACAAAACGTGAGCCAAAAAAAAAAAAATTTAAGTTAACAAAAAAAAATTGAAAAATACAAAAAAAATATATATATATAAATAAAATGAAACCCGAGGCAGCAACAAAAGCAAACATAAACGCAAACTAATCGAACCAAATGCTATACCAAAACAGCTCAATGGAGCTATAAAGTTGTTGCTATCTGAATCATTTTGTTGTTGTTGTTGCTGTACTGGCTGCTTGCTGTTGATTACTTACATCATAACCGTTATTACGTTTGGCATTGAAACACGTTTTGGCTGCGCCGCCGACACCGGCAATGAAATTGCAAAACAACAAAAACAACAACACCAATTGAAAGAGAAAACCGGCAGACCAGAGCAGAGCACACAATAAGAACAACAAAAGCAACAACAACAACAACAACAATCTGAATACACGACACGACTGGTTTTTATTTTTCGGTCTGGCTAGGCTCTGCAAATGGCCAGAAAACTTAAAAAGGCCTCAGGTTTTAGGCAGTTCGCGTTTTGTAAGCGACAACTGAAATATGATTACAATGAAAGCGAATTATGCTCGCTCTACAGCTGAAGCGGGACAGTGAGAGAGCGAGAAAAAGAGAGAGTGACAGTGAGAGAGACAGAAGGACCGAGCATATCGTACAGGTAAATAGAGTGACACAGAATATGACGATTTATTGACTCAGATAGTAGAGAGATTGTAGAAAAGGGGAGAAATTAAGAGAAAGAAAGAGAGAGATATAGAAAGAAAGAAAGAAAGAGAGAGATGTAGAAAGATAGAAAGAGAAAGAGGGGTAGATAAGGAGAAGGGAGATAGAAAGAGAAAGAGGAGTAGATAGAAAGAAGGGTTTATGAAGATTTACTGACAAAGGGATAAATATAGAAACATATTACAAGAGTGGAGAATAAAAATAAAGAGAGAAGATAAAGCAGAAGGAGAGCATAAAGAAGAAATAGGAAGCCTCAGTTAAAAGCAAAAGTCAAATTAGAGACAGTCAAAGATCAGGAATCAAAAGATATAAGAGAAATTAGGATCTAATGATATGAACATATGTCTAATCAGATTTGTCTATATTCGTTGGCTTTACTAAACTAATATAATACAATAGAAAGTTAGTTGCAATATTTTACAATAATTAACACTTGAATATTGGAGCAATCATATATTCAGCTCTTAATCATATATTCATACTTCCAGCTCTTAAAGACATTTTATATTTCGCAATAAACAACTTCGGCATCCTCATGTCGTTGCAGTTCATATAGAAAGTGCTGCGAAAGACCCAACCTCTAGACATATAAAACACATAACAAAAAAAAAAAAAAAAAAAAAAAAAAACTGAATCATCTTTCGATATGCGAGCTCCACAACAAGAGGACAGCAATACAGAGAAGACGAGGAAAATAATTACAGCAAAAGCGATAAAAAATCGGCAGCAACAGAAAACAAAAAAATGTGGGCCAAGTGGGCAGCATTTGACAAAGTGGGTGTTTTATTGCTGACTCAACGAATCTTAACTGACAATGGGGGGAAAAATGTTAACTCTGCCGAATCAACACATACATACATACAACATGAAATATCGACTGCAAACTATTTAACGCGTTTGCAGTTCATTGATATTTTAATTGCATTTGTAATGAAAACAGACTTGAAGTGAGAATAAATGTAATGAAAGCCCACAGAAAGGAATTCTTAGTTAAGAAAAAGGTTAACGTTTTAAAAGCTATTTATAATCAAGATATATACATATAGGGGAAGCTCAACACAACTAAGACTTTTAACTGGGATAAGAGAGTTGAGAACACATGAAATACATTTTTGTGGGATCATTAATGAAGGTCTATTAAAATATTTCTGAAGTACTTCGTAATGCAATTTATTAAAGATTTTCGAATATATTTACACATGTTTACTCGCATGCCTAAAGCCACGGATATACTTCCAACGCCCAACCAAGATCTACTTCTAACAACAAATATTGTCATTTATCCTATCCTATATACAAAATACATAGACTACCTCAGACCTCTCAGCTGTACCGAGTATTACACTAGAACTAGAACTCGCTCGGGCATACAATAAATAAACAACGAAACAATACTCCCCACTCTAATACACCAGCTAGAGGATTTCGCTACGAAAGAAGACGCCAACGACTCAAAATTCCCCACCTCGGCTAGAAACTCGACACAAACAAATCTAGATTTACAGCTTATCGAGCACAAATTGATAAATAACAATAGCAAACAAGCAAGCATTAGTAAATGACAATTTTATACATAATATAAAACAATCATGTCAGCATAATAAAGACTTCATCTTAAATAATATTTAATACGAGGGATCAATCGATTTCTTCAATTCATTTAATTGCCAAACTAAGAGAAATGAATTGAAATCAAGTTTATCTCTAACACTTCGCATTTGTTAATAATACTCTCTCTGCCTCAACTCAAACAGAACTTCACTTGCAACTTGCAACTGACGCAACTCAAGTACTCCCGGCTGCCCCTTGCCACGCTTGCACGCCATACAAGAACGTGTCTTGCTGCGGACCTTGAAGAAACCAGTTTCTGGCCATGGCTTAGGCCTACAGCATAGCCATTCTAATGTCAATGCCATTGGCCAGACTTGAACTAGACACTGAGACAGTCAGACAGCTGGACAGACAGACAGTAGAAAAGTTGATCAGTCTGATCTGATCTGGATCAACATGCAACGGAGTCTGAGCTACTCACTTGAATCCCTTGTCATCATCAATGCCATTGACGACTCCATTTGTGTTTGTGACTTGGTCGTCCTTCTTTAGCCCGTTTGTATCAAACGGAGAGTTTGCCTTTTCCTTATCATCGTGTGACTGTAAAATGATATATATGTATATTATATACACATAACTCTCAATTATTTGCTCTATCAACTTACCTTATCATTATCGTCAAATTTCAAATTGCGCATACGCGGCTCCAGGCTGGACAAGGGGCTCTCCTTGTTGGTGGGTGAGCCACCCAGAACATATTCAACCATCTTATTAACGCATGTTGAATCGCGGGGGCTATGCAGTAGCAAGAGATATGCAAAATTATTATATTTATATATGTATGTATATGTAATTTAACAGAATCAGTCAACTCACCTCAGAATGCCCACATTGCCGCTGTTTGAGCTATCAGAAGCGCCCGTATGTGGATAACCACGCGGCCTTGGCGGTGCCAATATATTTTCACCCTGTGTGGACCATGTGTGATCTTTCCACACGGACGAATGATCCCCGACGCCGGGAATCTGCAGTGGATTGAGTGGACCGCCTGCTGTAGCGCCGCTCTTACCATCCGATTTCTCCCACAGCTTCTTCGCTGTCGATGTGGTTATCTGCAAGAGAGACAGAGAGGGAGAGAGAGTGAGTAAGGTAAACCGCAAAGTCCACGAGCAAAGTTTTTCTACAGCATAAACGAATCAGAGGCAGAAGAGCAGCAAAGTTTTTGCATTTGCCCGATGCAATTCAATTATTAACAAAATCAATAATTCAACCTACCGCATACATCCCCCCTCCCCACTTCTCCACCCACTATCATTGCGGAGGCAGTCAGTTTCCTGTTGAAGCGTGTCCTTTGCCGCCACAGCGACTGCTGGCATGGCTGATAAGTTTTTCTCGGCTTTTACACCTACCTAATTCCACACTAAATCCCAGTTACGTCCATCACAGCAAAGTTTTTATAATCCTCAACTTTAATGCAGACCCCGCCCCTCATTCATTCTCACCCCGCTCCATCCACATCCTGCACATTCCAACAGGCTGCTGCTGTGCAAGCAGCACTGCTAATGAAATCAAATTAGCTGCAGTTGGACTTTTAATGAAAACTACGTGACAATTGCATTGCCTTGCTGAATCACAGTTCATTACGTAACTATTATACATACATATATAGCCACAGGACGCGAGTTCAACTTCAGAAATATGCATTCAATATCAGAAAAATCTCTCTCAACAGAGTTCTGAGTCTTGAGCTCAAATATTACATTTTGTTATTTATATAAATTTGCAAACAATTAGGACTCCTTACGTAACAAATACTTTATGTTAACAATACGTTACGTTAAGCAAGAGAATTAAAGTAGTTACGTCATTAGAACCTAAAGAGAAGTGGCCATACGATTTTATTATTATTCTCTACGTATGCCTTACGTATTACGTGACTGGAAGGTACGTAGCCTTAAAACGTTTTAAGTTCGTTGATCCTTAAAAGCTACTTTATTATTATTATTTTTCGCAATGTAGGCCTTACGTAATTACGTAAATAGAATATAATATAATCGTTGATTGTTAAGAAAATTGGTTATACAATTCCATTATTTTTCGCTATGTATGCCTTACGTAATTACGTAAATGCAACGTAATAAATAGCAGCATCAATTGACGTTGCCAAATGGAATGTGCATTCTTGCTTACGTAGCTTTCAAACGTTTTAAATTCGCTTACCGTAGATCGTTGATCGTTGATCATTAATAGAAATTATTTTTAACTACGTAAAACATTAATTAGTTACAAAAAGAAATATGAAATAATGCCTTATTCCTGCATATAAAATACCAAACAACATCGATTGACATAAATAGCTAAGTCTAGAATTCAAGTTTATGTAACTTTAAAACATTTTAAATTCGTTGTGAAGTATTCATATCAAACATGTTTGATATGGTATAAAAAGCAATATTCAGTTAAGTAAAGTAGAAATGCACTGCTAATACCATTAATTACGGAATTACGGAAGCTACGTAATGCTTAAATAACAGCAACATTTATCTAGTCGCAGACCTCATTCTGGTGCACAGCTCCACTGTTGGAGCGTTTGGGCCACTGACCCCACAGGGCGTCACTCGCTATAGAGATATAAATCATATGGGAGCCAAACGTCGAGCGGCAGGCGTCACCCTGGAAGGCGGGGGCAGTGAATCAGAAGCACATCAAAGACCTTAGACAGCGGACAGGGGACAGCAGACAGTGGACAGTAGTTAGTTACATTGCTCAGCTGTAAATCAAGCGACAACTTATGAGAAGCTTGCCGTTGACAAACTGACTGCACTGCAAATGGACAGTGCGATTGAGAGGGCAATATCAAACAGAGAGGGACAGCATTATTGCTGTCTAGCAGAGAGAACAGTTGACGGGTTTGCTTCATCAGTCAAGCAGCTGCCGCAACTCAAAGCCATTTGTAGCAACATAGTCTGTGTACTGCAACAACATAGAGATTGCACTGAAAATATAACAACCAAGAGACAGACAGAGGCAGAACTATTGCGTAAGAGAAAGACAGAGGGAGAGAAATATTCTTCAGCGATAAGCATGTAACTGAATTTATTGCCTTTTACATATCGAATAGCCCGAAATCATATCGTGGCACTGATATCTGCTACTACTGCACATCCCACAATCTCTTTGTGCACCCAAGCTCACACTGCTCGGGGATCTGCGGCATGTGTTGAAGCCTCGTGAAAATGTACCTAATTAACTTTCATGCCACACGGGTTTTTATTATTGTTTCAATTTATTTCATTTTCTTTCCCATGGCATTTGCGTTGTCATAATGCGTCAACGCGACACGCGCGGCACGTGGCACTGTTGCCAGTGTATTTATGCCCCATATATGGCAGCATCATTTTAAATATTTAATAAGCCCATCACACACATGTATGTATGTACATACACATACACATATGTACATACACAGTCGCGGCAACTGTTGAGTCGCGAGGCTCATAAATACTGCTGCACGAGGCAAGGACACAGAGCCCACAATCCTTCGCCCCTCTCTTAAGAGCAATTGCTGAAACTGAAGTGGAAACTCTGGTTTTATTCAAATTTTCATGTCTTACGGAAATTAAAATTCGTTTGCGAAATTCGCACTTTTTGACAGAGATTGAATGTAAATAAATTGTATTTTACTAATAAGTTTGCTATTAATTTAATTAATCTATATGAAAAGGCGAAGTAATGTTTCATTTCACTACCTTACTCTCTTTTAAGCTTATTTTCTAAGTAACATTTTTGTTTATTTTGAATTTAAATTTACGTCTCTCTTAAGTTTTTATGAGACAACATCTCGTTGGTCAAATTATTATTATTCTTGCACTTCTGCGCTCTGCACACGGAACAAGAGCTTAAGCCCTATCCAATTTCACATCAAATGACATCGTATGGCAATGCAAACTATTTCAGGGTTGATGGAAACTCTGTCTACCTTTCTAAGTGGGCAATGACAACCTTGCTCTATAAATTTTCAACAGTCCCAAACGCAACCCAAAAGTGACAAAAGAAAAACTCTGCCAACACACAAGCAAGCAAAGCGCACAAATTGTTTGTTAGACAATATTTGCATAGTCCAAAACGAAAACTGAGCCGATGCAAAAGACGGCCCAAAGGTAAGAGAGTTGTATTAGCAACGAATACGCAATACCCTTTTATGAAGTAGTACAACAATTTGGAGCATATGCATATACCTTTGCTCTATCCATTTTCCTAGGGTATTCAAAATATTAACTGATCGGCTGAAAAGTGTGAAAGCGCCAACAAACAACAAATTATTGTTGCCCACTTGGCTCGTCGCACAGACTGTTTCAATAGCAAAAACAACAAAATAAAAATAAGCTACAAAAGGTGTTAATAAACAATAATATTTTAACGCAACCAAACACATTTCATAATAACAACAAAATAAAAAACAAAAAAAGCAGCAACGTTTACCAAGCAATGTGGGTCAGCTTCAAAGATAACTGTTCCACACCCACGCGAATATTGAATTAAACTTCAATATTTTTAACCAAAATAAAACGAAAAAAAAGAACTAAAATTCAATTTTAAATATTTTTTCGTTTTTCTTAAGAAAAATAGAACAATTAATAAAACTGCGGCGCTTAGCAAAAGACAAATAAATGAAAAGAAAGTGAAGTGAACAAAATGCCGAAAATAATGACAGCAATGTTATTAAAAGCTTTCAACTGGAAGATACCCTTATTATCGTAGATTCATAAGTCTCATTCTGTCAAATACAGCAGATATTGAATACCAAAGAGAGTTCATTGATAAAAGTGACATGAAAACAACAAAATTCTCAATTTATATTCAACTACGCCGTATTCTGCTTCTATTAGAAATTTTGAAGAAATTAAAAATGATTTGTTTATATTCTATATGTTTGGCTTCTTAAATTGATTTTCTTCGTATATTTTTAGACTTACTACAACACGAAAACCAATAAATAATTTATTTTTCACATGAAAGTACAGGGTATAGTCTGGAAAAATAGCTTTTTTAGCACTTTTAGCGCCTTTCATTCAGCCCATCGGCAAGAAAAGAAAATAATAAAAAATATATATATATATATATATATAAATACATTTTGCATAAATAAAACGAAAAACAAATTTTTACTGAATAAGCAGCAGAAAGAAGAGAGAGAAAAAAGAACAATAACAAATTTAAAGACAAGCGAAAATGAGTCAACAAAATGTGCGATGGAACATGGGAAGAATACACCCCCCCCCCCCCTCACGTAACCCCACCTAACTACTAGCCTGCCCGAGAGGAAAAACGGCTCAAAAGAATTACAACAGCAAAAATAAAACAAAATCGTTCATTAACTTGTCCTTGACTGTGAGGAGACAACAACAACAACAACAACAGTAGTATAGAGAGCAAATATGCGAGAGCGAAAGAAAAAGGAGAGTATGTGTGTATGTGTGCGTGCGTGTGTGGGAGCGAGAACGAACAGCTAACCGGCCCCAAAAACATGCGTGAGAGACAAAAAGAAAACAAAACGACGACAAAGAACGCGCACAAAGCCAACATCAAGAACAAGAATAAGCGATGAACAACAAAAAAGGCGAAAAACAGACACAGCAGTAGAACAAGAAAAGAGCGCCAGCCAAAGAGAATAAATGTGAGTGTGTGTGTGTATGAGAGAGAGAGAGAGAAAGAAAACGAGAGTATAACAAACAAGCCACTGGACAGAGGGGGTGGAATAGGCCTGACAGCAACAACCACAACAACAGCAAAAGCATATTATTTAACTAGAAAACCAGTCGATAATAAAAGCAGAACTTTTTTATTTAGTTAGTTGTTCATTTTAATTTGGAGTTTAGGATTTTACTTTTTTTTGTGCAGTTATTTTTAGTTGCTTGAAAAATTTAATGGCTTAGGCTTAACAAAAAATTGGTAAAAGTAAGCTAGAAAACAAGCTAAAAGCCTAAAAAAAAAAAAAAAAATCAAATATGTTATGTATTGTGAACACATATCAAATCCTATTCACATTTACTGTGCATAATAACTGGCTAATTATTTGATTTAATTTATTTTTGTCTTTTACAAAATTCTACCAATTTCTAATTTGTATTCTGCTGTTTAGTTAAGAGCCTTGCTTACTGCCATGAAGGTAGGCATGCAAAGCAAAATGAGACCTTTAAAGTATAACCTCTGAAAACGAAAAAAAACCTTGGTCGAGTCGAGCTTTAATTACGTTCAGTAAATGAAAAAAAAAAAAAGCTGGAGCTGAGAAGAGTGCATCGCAGAATTAAAGAGGCGTTACAGCAAACACCATAAATTAATGTCTAACGACTATGCAAACAATGCACTTGACATATATTTGCAAAAAATAATAATAATAAAAGACATATATGTGCAAATAAAACAATATGAAAACAAAACAAAAAAGAAAACATAAACAAAAGTGACCAAAAAACATTAAATTGTGGCCATATTTTGTGTACGCAAAGCTGTTGACTTTGAATTGTTTTTGGGAGAGCAAAAAAAAATATATGAAATCGAATGAAAGGAATAGAACGCTTGATGACTAAGAGATACCCTGTAAAATGCTGTGTATTGTCATTATATTAAAAATCTTCAATGTATTGTTGGTATTTAAAGCTGACTAATTTTTACTATTTCAAGTTTTCTTTACATAAAAATTTCAATTTTCTTGATTTAATCACCAGGCATTCAAATAACATTCATCAATACCCTTTTAGCAATATATATCATTCATCTCTAATAATATCCAATATTTATAGTGTATGCCACAATTTAATTATTACTTTAATTTAGCAATAACAGAGCAACAACTTGATGCAATAGAATATCTCATAAAGCTTCTGGCACACAAGTATTAAAAGAACGAACAAGAGTGGTTTCAGGTGCCTGAAGAGGCCCCTTCATAGTGTTTTTATTATGAAGAACTTTTTAGCTACCTCTCACCTTATCTCCTCCTTTCCCCAACAGCAAGTGCAAAGACCTTTTGCGTGTTATGGCGCACACAACAATAACAAATATAAAGCAATAAATGCAAAGCAAATGTAAATTCTTAGAGTCGGAAAAAAATAAAATAAAATAAATAAAAATAAAATAAATAAAAATAAAATAAATAAAAATAAAATAAATAAAAATAAAATAAATAAAAATAAAATAAATAAAAATAAAATAAATAAAAATAAAATAAATAAAAATAAAATAAATAAAAATAAAATAAATAAAAATAAAATAAATAAAAATAAAATAAAAGTAAAAATACAATATGAAAGTGACAAATGCTTGACAGTCGTTCTGTTAGTTTTTTGACAAACACAGAACGGAACGAAACGGAACAGGAGTTTGGGTGCAGAGTAAAGAATGTGGGCGTGCCCTGTTATAGCATAATCAGGAACACGAAACAAACAAAACTATGAATATACTGATACATACTGATACTGATAACGCAGACGAGAAACGGCAACGTGCTGCGGGCTTTAATAAAAGCCAGGAGGAACAGCGAATAGAGCGAGCGACATTTGGAGAATATATGACTTAATATTTCACATGGATTTGATTAAACTATTAGTAGTATTTATTCAATACATTTACACTCCATACAATCCATTTTCTATCCAATGTTATCTCATGCAATACTAACTACTATACTCAATCTGTCTATCTATCTATCCATATATCCATATATGTATAATATATTCTTGCCCATTCTATCATATGCATCAATACTATAATCTTGACCTACCTATAGGTAATCATTATTATTTAGGTTAAAATATTTGTCTATTATATGATTCCTTGCAAATTGCAGTATATCAATTACAAATCAACAAATCTACAGTCCGAATTAATGAATAACCACTGTAGCTGCTATTTGGAGGGGTTCTCAATCGATATTCATCCCATGTGTGTATGTAGTGTTTGTTTGTGTTTTTGGCCAGAACGGCAACAAAAAGTAAGCGCTGATAAATGCGTTTATTGCGCTTTTCAATCGATGTCGCTGTGCATATTTATTTAGGTTGGCCCCGCCGGCCCCTCCTCCCCATTCACAAATGTTTGAGAGCAACGTTATTCAACGTTACATGCGCGACTTTTGGTGAAAATATATTTGGCAATGCAGCCGGAATAAATAGTTATATTTGGCCAATAGCTCGCATTCTATACGTCAATATTAAATTTATTTTGCTAATGCTCAGCATTTTGTAAAGGCTTAAAGAACTCTACAAAGTAAGCGTATCAAATGAACTAGTACCAGAAAATGTAATTTTGATTAGGCGTCAGGGTTAGCATAAACAAATGCTCACTTCAGAAATGTCACGTATGTGTTCTTTAGAACTAGTTCAATTCGTAACCACTTGCTACTGCTGTTACTACAGCCAATCAAATTGGTATTACTTTTCAATATGAATTTTCCGCAACTCCTATATAACGCTCGAAAAGTTTCAGTGACAAAAGGCGACAGTCGAAATCGCAAAGCTGCTTCCTTCGACTTCATTGCGAAAAACAAAAGTTCTAATAATGCTAACTGAGACACGTAACATAGAACATGGAAAGAGACAGGGTGTGCAAGCAAGAGCGAGAGAGAAAGTGGTATGCGTTCCAGCATAAGACACACCCTCTGACGTCTCCTGCTGCATTGTTTACTTGCAACATTTGCAATTTTGTTGGCGTGTTTATTGGATTTGTGGCACACACCCCTCCTCGCACGCCCGCCCACAAGTCAACTGTCAGCTCTGCCCATCGCCTTTGCAATAAAAACTGTAGTCAGCTGTCGTCCGTCTGCTGTATTCATTCCTACTTGCCTCTGTCATCTCCTTTCGTCCTGTGCATCACAACAACTCGTTAAGATATCTCATCGTATTCTTGTGGTTCACCTACACAAGTTAATTGAATAATTGGACTGACTGCATAATAAGATTACATAAGAGGCAAAGAGTAACGTTACTAACAAGTTGAGTGTAACGAGCATTAGTTAGTAACATGTCCTCAGAAGCGAGCAATTACTAACGAGCAACAAAGAACGCGAATGTGTAAGGGATAAATTAAATAATGATAAATTAAATAATTGCAAACGATGTAAAAGAATGTTTGAAAATTATTTTCTTTGGGAATATAATAATAAATAGTTCATATTTAAATCAATTAAATAAACATTTAAGGCCGTTCAAATTATACTTGCCAAAAAAAAACCGTTTTATAGTTATTCAAATTGAGCAATTAGTTAATGAACGGTAAGCAAACAATTGGGATTGCCATAAAAATTGAAATGATTGAATTGTTTTTAGCATTTATAGTTGTTGTCATCAGCATCGCTATTGGCCACGCCCATTTTGTGAGGCATTCAGCTAATCGGGTAGCGGGCAAAACGATGACAACAGCGAAATCAACCGTGAAATAGACTAGACAAAAAGCAAGGGAGACCCCGATAGACACACACAGACTCACACACATTCACAGAGCTACAGATTGCATATAATTGAAACCGGAAAATATACATTTTCATGTAAATTCCTTAAAAAAATAAAAAATAAAAGCGAAACCGGTACCAAAGCCAAAAGGGGCAAACAGCATAAAATTGTATAAAATACCTAACCCCTGACTCTTTCCCGTTGGCTTCTGTGAATTCTATGATGCCCCCATCGGACTTATATATGTATAATAAACACATATACATACAAATGTATTTATTTTTTGAGTTAGGGCTAAACTACGTGAAATGCATATAAAAACTATTGCTGGAGCGTATCAAGAACCGCACAATATTTTTATCTATGAAACACAGCCCAGACAGGCGGTAAAAGAACGTACAACCGCGACTGGTCGGGCTGCTCTATTTGGGGTCGCATTTGTTTGTGAGCAAGACCTATTATCTAATTGCGGCGAGAATATTTGGAAAACAAAACAGAAGCAATATTCCGACAATTAACGCAAATGTTGCAAAGCTTTTTTAATTTGCAAATAAATAAATGTTTTATAAAAACCATACTTATATATACAGCAATAAAGCTCTTGAGCAAACATAAAATCTTTTTGCTTGACCCCGAACAGGGGAAAAATATCAAAAATAAAAATAAATAATGTGTTAATTTATAGACATAGATAGATAAGATACATTAATTTCTTAGTAGCCTGTAATAAACATTCTCTGTAATATATTCTATCTTTTAAAAGACTCTTTAGCCGTTTGTATTACCATTCATTCTGATAAAAAAAAAAACTAAAGAAAGATCAAAGAGTATCCTTTTCATTCATTCAAACATTCTAAGGAGAAAAACTCTGTGCAATTCATCCAAAAAAGACAACAACAACGTGAGCTAATCAAAACTAAACCATATTAAATGAAAAATGAACAGTAATTAAAGATTAAAGCAATTTAATGCGCTTGTTCACAGCTATTAATATGCAAATACATTACACATTGTTCATTGAAATAATATAAACAAGGCAATGTGCTCGCTGCTGCTGCACACAGATTGAAACACAAACAAACAGAAGCAATTAGCGAATAGCATGTAATTAGACAGATACATTGTTAAAAAAAAAAAAAAGAAACAACACAGCCAAAAAGCTCTAACAGCTGCTATACTCTGTTAGAATATTAAGCGCGGGTAATACATCAAAAAACTAAAAGAACTCAAATGCTTCAATCCATAATAACAGCGCATGCACTTGCGCTCGTCTTGCTCTTCCAATCAATCAAAGGAGTCAGAAAATAAGCACGTCGCAAAGAGGTAAGGGCAGGAGAGGCGCTATCTCTCTTCCTCTCTCTCTATCTATACAGCTTTAGAGCAGCCTTTATAGTAGTAGTTATGCATTTAGTTGCTTTACCATTTCCTGTGTGAGTGCAATATCCTCGGCAGTGCGCGCATCCAACATAAAATCGTTCAGTAGTTTCATCATGAGTAGGCAGGCTGGAAATAACGAAACACGACGAACGATCCAGAGAGCGAGAGTTTCTTATTCCAGTGCGTGAAGGAAGTACAATGCGCAACAGAGAGAGCAAGCGAAAGAACACGCCACAGTAGTGGATTACACAGCAGAGTCAGAAGCACTCAACACACACACTCACACAAAACAAGTTACACAGGCTTATTTTCTTGTCGTTGGTGCTAAATTTATATGCTTATTATTTATGATTTGTACAAGAATTTCGATATTGATTTTGATTTTTGACTTTGAACAGCTTTAATTATAAACGAGCATCAGCTGCGCTTTTCACACATAACACTAAAACATATATCCATTTATACACACGTATGTATGTATACCGAATATACAAAACGTTGGAAACATTTACAGCAGTTGCGTTGATTTTTTTTTTTTTTTTTTTCTCTTTTATTTCACGCAAAAAAACCTGAGTTATTGTTTGTTTGCACTCTCTTCTAGCCTCGCTACCGGTGTGTAAGCATATGTATGTATACATAAATACAAACACAATCGCACAAACCAACAAAAAACGTGCTTAATGATCGCACATGAGAACTCCACACACAACCACGGACGGATGGGGGCCTAGCAAAATTATACAGCATGCAGACGAGTCAACTGTTGCGGCCAAACTGAAAATTCTACGCTGTGGCCTGCCATTCAGGCGGCATAAGCAAAACCTGGCAAATTGCGAGCAGCAAAAGAGCGTATGAATCGAAGAGTGTGAGCGCGAGAGAGCAGCGGCGGCATAGCAGCTGTTGCTCGCGAGTTGCGAGTCGCAACGATAATACGTTACATACACACACACGCATTCACATTCGCATACATATTCAGCGGAAATTAATGCTATCCAGCTAATGAGAGTATACCCCCAAAGATTCAAGCCGGCTGAAGCGTCCCCCTCTCTGTTCAACACACGTGAGCAACACTTTTTGTATTCTGTTTGTCTCTCTCTGTATGTGACATTTGTTATGCGTGTGTACACACCTATATCAATGTGTGTGTGCGTACGTTGTGCCTCATTTGGCATAGTTTTACGTAATTTGAGTGAAAAGAGAACTATATTTTGAGCGTGGCTTTACTGATACTTTCGTTGTGTGGGTAGAGCGAGCGCGCCTCTCACATCGCTTGTGCTTATTTGCATGTGAGCTCTGCTCTGATCATGACAGCTCGTCGACCGTCTTAAGCAGCTGTTTGCTATCTGCAGTAAAAACGAAATAATAGCAGTAGATGAAAGTGAGGCCAGCTGTGGGAAAAATAACAGAAAAGAGTATTTCGTTCGTAGTAGCAAATTAATATTTAAAACTTGCATGCTGATCAACAGGGGGCAAAGTGAGTGACTTAGCTGATAATCAACACGTCTGTTAGAGTAGCGGCAATTAAAATCACTTGACTCAGTCAGCGGGCGGCAAAGCTAATATCAAATTAATTTGTGGAGCTATTTGAGGATGCATTTAAAATGATTATTTAATTAATGCAGATAATTGAACATAGTTAGAGAGATAGAGAAACAGAGCAGGAGAGGGGAAACAAGCCAATAGCAGCAGCTGTGCTCAAAATGTATGCATCGTATCACAAAAGCTTATCAGATAATGCGAATGTTCGCAGTTTTCAATCATATGCTGTGCCTGCAGCGTTCGATCGATCGATAAACCCGTCCACAAATTAACAATGCATTAAATATCGCCAATCTCTGCTGGAATGTCATTAGGTAAACATTTTGTATACCCTGTAATCTTTTTAAATCATTCAATGAAATCATTAATGTATAATGTACATACAAACAAATATTCCCTTTAACCTACATTTAATAATAATGATTATATGTGAGTACTATAAACTCTTTGCAGGATTCAAGGGATCTCCTTTTTTCCACTAAATTAAAGTCAGAAATGAATATACATTTAAACTTTCCATATTGATGTATTATATTATAACTCATTGTTTCTAAGATCTCTCACAATAGCATGGTTTCAGCGGATTATTAATGCAAGGAGCAGGGAGTGGGGCTTGGAGGCTGCCCACCACTAGGGGTCCATGGACCGCATCGTAGATGGCATAATAAAATGGATGATCCGCGTAAAAGTTGACGGGCGACGGAGGTTTACGGAGTTTGCCCTTAACCATCGTTGCCTTCAGTTCCTGCAAGGGTAATACTTCGTCGCCCGCTTCGCTCAATTCAATGGAGGCCTTGTGTAAAACACTGGAGACTTTTATTACTCGATTCGTCTCGGAAATTTTACCCAATTCGGCTTTATTCATAAAGATCCTCTTCACGCCAAAGTCGGGGAAAACAGGTGTCAGGTCCTGTTCGAATTCAGCCGTGAACTTGGGCAACTTTAAATAGACTCGCTTTTGAGTAAGCAATGAAATAATATTTTCCAGCGATGTTGTGGACAATGCTTCTATTAGAGTCTCTAGGCCGAACGTCTTATTTGGCAGGATGATAATCATTTGCAGAGGGGTATTACTGAAGTTTAGACGCAAAGCTTTTGCATCGAATTGTTTCAAGTCCGCATAGTAATATTCATGGAAAGCGTTCATCATCAGTACTCTGATTTTGTTCTTTGGGTCGATATTAAAAAACTCTCGGCGAGTGGCCTGCACTGAAAATCCGATGCTCCACTCGGCTTTAAAGTGAGCAGCACTTATAAGAACGAGTCCTGTGGTTTCGTCGAGTATATCGGGACTGACCTGATCTTTAATAAGATGATTCATCTTAGTCTCTACCCACTCGTTAATCTTTTCTGCAGCAGCCGTGTTCTCAGAGAAATCTAGATTTTCAGGCTCCGAGTGGAACTTTTCTGTTAAAATCTCATGAAATTCCGGACGTATTTCAAATTCCTGCATAACATACATCTTGTATGCCATATTTAGCATAGCGTCATCCTGATAGGGTTCCAATGCGATATGAAAGTCCTCGGCTATTTCCGACTCATCGTTCGAAGTAAACCCGATGCCCTTATCTAGCTCCTTGGCCGTCGTAGTGCCTTCAACGGCACCCAATCGAATCATACCCAGGCAGGAGTGTATTGAGAGTGGTGAGCATATCAGATTTTTACCAGGATTCATGATAAACAATTTACTGACAAGTTTTCCAGTAAAGTTACTTAGAGCGCTAAAGAAACTTATTGACGCCCCTGCGTCTGCCATTTTGGCTGAGGAACTATTCAGCAGGCCATATAACCGCAGTACTAAGCGCTACTAGATTGAACTAAGAAACACTCTACACATTTGAATAATTTAAAAATAATTTTTTAATAATTATGTCAAAGCTTTGATGTATAAAACCAACAAAACAATGAAAAATTTTAAGGTAGCTTTGTGTACAGTACAGCTTAATATCAATTTGTATCAAATACAGGGTATCTCATAGTCGATAAATAATTTCACTTCAACATCGTTAGCTATTATTCGGTTGTCCCGTGCTGTGTTGTTGGAAAATTGCAGGCAAACAGGCAAACATTTTCGCTAATTGGCAACCGCGCGGCAGCCCAAAGAAACGGCAACAAACGCGTTGCCAGCGGCGACTACGACTGTGACTGCGACTGCGACTGCGACTGCGACGGCGACTGCAGCTTTTGTTCAATTAGAAGCGAAAGCCAAGCACACGAAGGGAAGCGCAACAGGAAGAGCAGAAGGTGAGGAGCGCAAACACACCAAAGACCTTTTCAGTTCGCGCTCAGAGTGTGCGAAATTGCGAGAGTGCAACAAACAAAACGAAGAGGATGCAGAAGAAACAGAGCAACTAGAACAACAGCTAATTGTTTTACTCAAGTCCAGAAGTGATAAAGTTAACAAGTCTAATAATGATAATTATTAAACGAAACAACCAAGCAACTGGGGATGGGTGAGGCCAACATGAGGCAAGTTTTCATATAACCAAGCAACTGGGGATGGATGAGGCCAACATGTGGCAAGTTTTCATATAACCAGTGCAACTGTAATTGGACATCCAGTTTAATTAGGTAAATTATAAATCCAGAAGCCAACGTAAATTCAATTCTAGCTCTATTCATATATGTATGTATGCATAATCTGGGTTAACATTATCATTACAATCAGGATTAACACGCACACACACTCACGGATTTACAAAGTATTTCGCGGTGAATTGAAAAGCTTCTAAATACGCCCCAAATCTTCAACCGCCCATTGTCCATTGCACCGAGTCAGGGCTGGCCAGCAGCAGAAGCACCGAGAGAGAAACAATGACAACAACAACAATAAAAGCTGCGCTCAAAATCAGACACCACACAGACACACATTTAAATCATTACAGCACACGCAAAAAAATGAAAAAGAAACAAGTACAAAGCATGGCGTGTAAAAAGAAAACGACAATTACAGCAACAACAGAAGCAGCGAGGCGGCAGACAGCATGCTAGAAAAAGTAATAAGAACACATATAGAAGAGAACCAGAAAAAACAGAACGCCGAATGCGCCACATGCAACGATACAACAACAACAGAGAACCTGTACGAAAAAAAACGAAACAGAAACAAAGGGCTGCTCACGAGCACTGGGAAGACGTAGCGCCCATAGATGAGGCTTCTGCCGGCAGCTCCGCGCTGTTAAGCGCAAATCAATGACCTACGACATCAACAACAATGAGAGTAAACGCAGCGGCAACGGCAAAGAGACAGAGAGAGGGTGAGTGAGAGCAAAAACGTAGCATAGTGTTGAAAAGCTGGCAAATGCTCGCTCTGCTGCTGACTGGGGCCTGTCTCTGTCACACACAAACCCACACACACGCCTAAAAGGCGAACGAGCTAAAAAGTGGAGTAACAGCGACAGCAACAAAACAAAAGCTCACACACACACACGAATACAGTTACAAATTTTGTCTGTGTTTTATGTTTCGTTTCGCTCCTGTGGCTATGGCTGTGGCTGCGGCTGCTGTCCTGGCATAATTGCAATAAATTCGTTTTCTGTTTCGTATTGTGAGCTGCTGCCAGCCAAAGAGATTGCGAAATAAGCGCAAAAGGAAGTTGTTGCAAAATAAAAAAAAAAAGGTAACGCTCTGGCAACAATAACAAGCAAGAGGGACGCGAGTTGCGAAAGTGAGAATTTTTGGAAGAAATAAAATTCGACGAATGGATACTCTCAGGAAAAATGTATTAATAATGAAAGAAAAAATTGTTTTACAAGGAAAAAATAGAAAATATTATTAATAATTTAAAGGCAACCGCTTTGAAAACTAATTGTAGTCATGTGCAAGTAAATTTTATCTTTATCTTTCTCTATCTAATATCCTGGTAAGCTGTTGCCTGATCTTCTGCCAGACTTTAACCGCAAACGTAAAGCAGAAACCACAGCGAGTGAAATTCTTTAATTAAAATTGCTTTTCCCTTAAACATTTGTGACATAACAACCACAATGAGGCGGGGTGAAAAATAAATACAAAAAAAAATAGGAATATGTAAGAGGCAAAGGTAGAACTCGAGGTGGAAAAACTGCATGTAGAGCTAGCTGAGAGCTCATTAAGTTCAAGCCGAGTATTAAATTCTTTTATTTATAAATGCGAGTGGTTTCCGAGTACTGCGAACAAATGCCTCCACAGAACCGACTTGCTGTAGTATGTGGATGCGCGTTTGTGTGCTCAACGCTTATAAGGCAGAAAATTGCAACCGGAATGCATTTGTTAGCGGAACAGAGAACTGAGAACTAAATCAAACGATGGGGAGCAGAGGGAGGGGCGCTGCAATACGAGGCTATCGAGAAACCATAAGCAAAGCAAAGAGACAAAGCGTTAAAACGTGTCTCAAGTCTAAAAAAGAAATGAAATAAACCAACAAACAGCTGGCCAAAAAGAAGAACACGAAGACTAGGCAGAGCAAAAGAGTAAAACATCATCGCCAATTTAACTGGACAGCTTATTAAAGTTTAAAAATAAATAAATAAATAAAGTTTCTATATATAACTTCTATTTAAGCTTTAACATTAAATTCAACATTTACGAACGCTTAAGAGTGAAAAGAGTTCCAAGAAATAATGTATCGGCATTGTTGTGTAAAGATTTCATATAGAAAAGGACACGATATTTATAATAATCCATAATCAACACATTTCCATTTGCATAATGAAAATTATCGTTGTTCCACTTCGACTTGAAAACCCCAATTATGTTAACTTTTATTCATTATGTTAACTGTTCTTGATTATGTAATGAACTAGGCTGTACCAAAATCATAAAACTTAACTAGCCATTATCTAAAAGAAAACTTTTTTATGACAACGCTATTCTCTAGTAGTAAAATGTATTCTTCTAACAGCTTTTTATGCCAGAGCCAATAACAAAGGCTAATGACAGCAATGGCACACTTTATTAACACGTGTGATATAATCTCCCAACTACCCCAAATGCGTGCGTAAACTTACAAAATTCCCTTCCCAATCCAGTGTCTAGACCAAAAGACAATCAATTCGGATACGCACATAGCGAAAAGCGAGAAGGAAAATCGGAAAATATGATTTCACACATCAATTTCTACGTACAGGCGGAAAATGGAAAATATAATGAAAATAGAAAAAACCAGCAATAACAATCAACAATTTTACGATATGTGTGTCTATAAGAAAAAACTTGAAAGGGCCTCCTGAAGAGCAACAACAAATTCGGATTCGGGAAAAACAGCAGAGAAGAGCGAAAAAATAAAACTTTGCAATTTACAGCAAATATTTTGTTTTGAGTTTGGGGCTTTTCCTCTTGATTCGGACAGGGTGGTAATTGGGGATATACAACTGGCCATAAAAGCCAAATTATTGATTAACCAAAGACTCATTTTACGACACAAGCCATTTGATCACTGGGGAAAAAATGAAACCATCATAAAAGCGAAATTGTGGAAATCTTTGTCATTTCTAGAGAAAAGTAAAAATGTAAAACCTACATTTAATTATTACTGTGGGAATGCTTAAGACATTTTGATTTAAAACAAATATGACAAGGCCAAACAGACTCCATAAATTCTTTAAGTTTTTCATAATGTATTCGAGCAATAAACAAATACATTTCAAAATCTTTAGCTATGTGTATAGAACATCCCTAATTCGTTAATATTTAAACACTTTTATAGCTCAAATATCATTCGTATACAGCCCTAAAACTTGTCCATTTAATCATCATCAATCAACTTGGTCGATGGATGATATTAACGAAAACAAAAATCACAAACACAAATCAATTAATTGATTAGCCCAAAAGTGCTAAGCCTAGTTGACTAAATATATCAATACATATACATATGTATTTATGTATGTATGTATATTTGTTGTGTCTGTATATGTAAATAGTCTACTCACCGCTGCATTCCGATTGACGGCGGCAGCAGCTGCGGCCGAGTTGTTCATATATTGATTCTGTGGCGGCATCAGAGCAGCGCCCATAGCAGCGGCGGCGGCAGCAGCGGCATGCTGTTGCCCACCCATATAGACGAAGTCCTGTGGTCCGCCCGGCGGTCCCAGCTGTGGTGGAGGTTTCGGCATACCGCCATTCATGCCCGGATGCAGTGCGCCTCCATGATGATCGTACATGTTGCCGGTGGCACCAGATTGGGCATACGGGGTCATCGGGCCCATGGCAGCGCCAGCGGCAACGGCTGCAGCCACCTGATTGTTCATCACATGGCTGAGCAGATTCGAGTTGTACTGATGCTGGCCGGGATGTGTCTGGCCGGGGTTTTGGCCCTGTTGCTGTTGCTGCTGCCCGGGATGCGGCTGACCCAAGCCGCCGAGTCCGTTGCCATTTCCCAGTCCATTGCCGCTGCCCATCATATGATGCGGTTGACCCTGAGTACCCTGCTGTTGCTGCTGCTGTGGATGTTGCTGCTGTTGTTGTTGCTGCTGCTGCTGCTGCTGTGCTGCAACTGCGGCGGCCGCCTGCGACATCATGTGATTATGCTTGGCCACGGCGGCCTGTTGCATGGCAGCCATATTAGCTGCCGCAGCTGCCATCGATGGATGATGTAGACCACCATTGATGCCGCTGCCATTGCCGCCCATGCCGCCGCCGCCGCCTAAGCCACTGCCCATGCCAATGGTACCGATGGCACCGGGTCCGCCATTGCTGCCACCGTTGCCCGGCGGTGCGCCAGGTGCAGCATTTGCTGGATTCATTGGTGGATTGTATTTCCATTTATCGGGATTCTGGAACACACACAAAAGAAAATTGGTAAACTGCATGAAAATCCAATTCTTCCATAAAAAACATGCATACACCAACTAAAGAAATCTTTTTTTATTTGTGCAAGCCCTGGCAGCTTCTCCTTCTACTTCCCACCCACTATGACCTTTCCCCTGCTGTTCCTGCTGTTAATGCAACGGACTATGCCAACAATAAACATATGCAAAAGCTTCAACAAGATACCCCTTAGACATACAAATAATAAATAGAGTATCTATGACCTTACACAAAATGGAATTGATAGAAATTAATCAGATGTATAAATAAAGATGTAATAAATTTTAATTTAAAACATACTGATTTACAATTTTGATAAATACTATGATTTTAAATTTATTTATCATTTTCAATTTCTATTAACTATTTATATTCTTTCCTTTTTATTTGTTTGTGTGCTGTGCTCTCTTTCATCGATATGCAACACTGGCAACCCTTTGTACAGTTCAAAAACTAACGCTACCCAACTACTCTCTCTCTCTGACTTATACCTCGCTCCAGGAGAGAATTCTGTATCCTTGCTTTTAGCTTAAAGTGCTACTGGCGCATTGCCAAATCTATCAAATAGTTTTATAATATAAATATGTAAATATGTGTTCTTATATTTATATTTTTGCTAATGCACTCACATCGATGCCGTGCTCGTCGCCGCATGCCCAACGCGTCTGCTGTTGTTTCTGGGCAAAGTGGACCGCATATTCAGCAGCCGCGGCGTCGTGCAAGGTGGAGCCAACGGGTCCGACGCCGACGCCAGCGCCGATGCCGCCGCCGGGTGATGGGCGCTGCTGAAAAACAAAGCCAACTGCAGCGGCGGCTGCGGCAGCGCTCGCTGCGTCCACATCCTGCGCATTGGATCCGCGTGTATCGCTACCGACGCCGACGCCAACTCCGCCGCGTCCGTTGCGATCATCATTACCGCCCAGAAACTTCATGTGTTGCAACTGTTGTTGTTGTTGTTGCTGCTGATGTTGTTGTTGTTGCTGTTGTTGTTGTTGCAAGTGCTGAAAGTATGGTGAAGGCGGCGGCAGTGGCCCGTAATGTTGCTGCTGCTGCTGCTGTTGGAGATGATGGTACGGCGCCTGCTGCTGCTGTTGCTGCTGCGGCTGCGTTTGTAGATGATGCTGCGGCGATGGCGACGCGGTTGGCGCTACCGTCGATATCGAGATTGTGGGTGCGCTTAACAGCTCAATTTTGACGGCTGTTTGCTGCACGCTCAGCTCACGATTTGGCGCGTATTGCAAAAACCACACAAAAACAGCCGAATAAAATCAGAAAACAAAAAACCAAAAATAGACGTACAACAAATTTTACGGAACGAGAACAACAGTTTAAAAGTAACTGGACGACGTTACGTTGTGGCTACAATTTAAAAAGTTGCGGATACGTCGCATGCACAGTGGGACGAAAGCACATGTGGCTAATACCGTTTTTACACTTCCCGTTTGTTTTTGGATTATGTTGTTTTGATTTTGCAATTGTCGTTTTGTTTTGTTTTTTTTTTTTTTTATTATTATTTTTCTTTACTTAGTTAGAAACCACACTTTAATCTTTCTTAATATTAGATATTAATATACAGTCATTTCATAGATTTAATTATATTTGTCGACTGATATTTGCATACACTCGAGAAAAAAAAAACTTGCACGTTTGGTATGGTTTGATTTTTTTTTTTTTCTTTTTTTTTTACAAAAATTTACACTATTTAACACAAACTATGAATAATACTTTACACAGTGAAACCAACCAAATAAACTATTTTCAATGCATTATGTATGAGAAGTGGGTTTAAACGATTAAAACTTGCTATAAATATTTTTTTACAGAGCAATTGAATTTGATTGAGATTTGCAGATTTGATGTTTTTAGTTGTTATTATTTTGAATTATAATTAGGATGATTTTAATTTACACGACGTTTTAATGATGAAAATATACACAAACTGCAAAGAGAAAGAATATAAACTAAATGTTAATATTATTTTATATTGTGTAAATTGTATCAATATTCACATTTTATTTACAATTATCAAGATTATTACCACTGTGCCTACTTTGAGCTGGTCATGGTATAGAACAAAGATAACGCAACTGGCAGATAATCAGCTCAAGAATATGTTGAACAAAAGCTTTAACATTATAAATGAGCTAAATAAATGCGTCTCGGCTTTATAAAAAAAATAAAATAAATAAATAAGAAAACAAATAAAATAAAAAAACAATAACAAAACAGACAACGTGTACGAAGAAGAAGCAGCAGCAAAAACAGGAGTAACTAAAGGCAAAAAGCCGAATATCATCAGAAGCAATTGCAAAGAACAACGCGAAGGCAACGACGCTGAATCATGCGCGAAAAATACGCAAAGAAAACGACAGTAGTCGAAAGGAGGGGAGGCGACTAAACGAAAGAAAAAACATATAAATTAACATATACACACACACCAACAACAATAACAAGAACAACAAAACGAAGTGAACGGCGGCCGGCAGAAGCCGCAGCGTTTTGAGGTTAAGTTACAAAATATGTAAGCAATCGTCCATCGTCTGTTTCTCTGTTGTTTATATGCGCGCGAGCCAGCGACAGTTTGCCCACACCCTATCCCCGTCCACTCCCACTGACACCCAAAGAGAGCGCCCAGAGCACGGGCAAGACAAGTGCAGCATGCGAAACCACAGCGCCTAGCGGGGGCCTCACTCACTCAGTCACGCACACACAAACACACAAACGAACGCACGTTGCCGATACAAAAACAAACATAAAGATAAACGCCAAAAAGAGACATGTGAAAAACAAAAGTACGAGAACAAACAGCATAAAAAGGAGCTGTGAAGCGAGCGATGCGCACAGCCACCAAAAGGGGGGTGTGGCAAACGCATTAGTATTATTATTATGTATATAACCAAACATACAAAATGCATTATTTAGTTAATTAAAATAAATATTTAGCAAACTTTTCGTAAGTTAATTTGTTTTTTATTTTAAACATCGGTAACAACACTGCCGCTCTTATTGGGAAAATTCTTGTATACAAATGCAAGGCACACGGCAAAAGAGCGAGAGCGCAAGCAAGAGTACAACAGTGAGCAAAAAAAAAAAACAAATATTTTAAACGCCGTGCCGTGCAAATGTAAAGAAGAAGCAAATGGCCGCCGCTGTCAAGGAAGAAAAAGAAACAAGGCACAGGCGGATAATGGACGAATGGGCAGAAGACGATAAACGCACACACGCACAGAAATAAGAATATACTCTAAACATTCGTAGAACCAATCGGAAAAAATATTCTTTTTTTTGCAGCCACCTTTCAAAAATTAGTGCAAACCCAAATTGAAGCACACGCATAAAAAGGAACATGAATATCACTCAATTGATTTTTACCTTTTATTTTATGCAGCGACGCACGCGAGTAGCATTTACTTAAAAACTTACAATTTTTCGACTATTTATACGTTATGTACATACATGTATGTATATATACATTATATAGATATATATACATATCTATATATGTATATGCAAATCTTTTGTGTGCGTCTAATTATGCGTGTGTTGGTGCAGCCGCTGCTCGTCTGGATTTATACATAAGTCACACATACAATATATATACACACTCACACAATTTATACACATGTGTTTGTATATATAACAAATTTTTGCAGCCGCCGCCAGTCGCAGCAAAAAGGAAACGACGATGACAATGTAAAAAAAAGAGGCAGGGAAGCAAAAGTGTCTCGAAACTAAAAATTGAATATGTATAGAACTGAATGTTTCTATAATTTTTCGGCACTTACACATACACTTAATGACTTTGTAAACACGCGCGAAATGCCCTCAGATTGCTTATTTTATTAGTTTTGCGTGGTTTTTGTGTTTAATTTAAAATATTTAAATTACAATTATTTACACAGGATGAAGAAGAATACGGCTAAGAATTCTTCGACGTTGTCGTCGTCGCGAGAACGATAATAAAGCGAATGCGAATGCAAAGACACAGCGCCAGCGTCGAAAACACACAAAACCAGCAGGAGATTGCGCTCAGAGAACAAATTCATAGAAACAGAAAGAGAGAGCGCGTTAAAGAGAGAGCATGTGCCGGAAAATAGTGTGACCAAATTTGGTTAATGCTGCAAAGGCAAACAGCTAAATTAATAACACTGACCAAACAACACATAGACTAGACATGTAGAACAAAATTTTCTACAGCTCGAAACTGTTAAGTTGGTCGACCACTATACTTCGTATTTGCTCGGCTCTGTCGCTGGAGGTTCGAGCAGAGAAAATACTGCACGACAAAAACAGTGCGCTGCGAGCGCTCAACCGAAATGGTCCCGTTCCCATATAAAGCACAGCTATGTGTTATTTGTCCTACACTCTCTCTCTCAGTCCCTCTCTCTCGCTCTCTATGGTCTCTGAAATCATCACCCTCAGCAGCTCACAAAAATTGAAATTTTTGTTCGCGACGATCTCAGCTCTTTCCTTTTGAGTGAAGGGTATACCGAAATCTTTAAAGCGTTGGCCACGCTCATACAAAATATTGGCGTTTTCATGAATATTTCTAGGAAGGGTATGAAAGCGTTGAGGCGCATAAAGAATATGATTTGGCGACAAGCATGCACACACACATTTACAGTTCCTTACTACGTGTGTGAGCATTTGTATGCCAGTGTGCGAAGCTCTTGCTGCCTGTAGCAATTTTAACGTCCAGCATTTGCATTTGGTCGATCTTACGGACTGTCATAACCACTTCACACAGATGTGCTATGTGTGAGCATACATATGCATGTATGTACATCAGTAGATTTATTTATTATTATTGCTAATCATATTTATAAATGTGTGTATATCCATCAAATACTATAATTATATATAATTAAAATTATTTTATACACATTTTCAACCGAAAAAATTATCGTGAAACACTATATGTAGGTTTTTTGCTTTGCAATACATGAAATACACATGTCATATTATACTCAAGCTGTACTCATTATTGCCAAAAATTTCTGATTAAGTCATAAAGGCCCATTTTACAGTCACCCTACGATTCAAACCACACAAAATTTACAAACTACTAAATCCAGAGACAATTATCATCCCATCGCATACACATGCATATGCAGACCGTGGCAAGCACAAGCCAATGTTCACGTATTAAGAACATACACACTTACAATATTCCACAGGCAGCAAGAATAGTTTCCCATACTAACACATAATGCCTCATGCATGTAAAACGGGACTCTAACTGACGATTGACGAAAATATTGAGAAAGAATTGAGTTTGGCGACCCACGCACACAAAAGCACATACATGTAGCAAGGGACTGTTAATGTAAGTGTGTATGCTCGTCGTGTGTATGCACAACAGGCTGTGCAAATTGTAAAGCCCAAAACTTGCCGTTGGTCGGCCTTGTGAAGTGAGCACATGCATACATACATATGTACATTTGCATATGTGTATGTTTGTATGGGATGATAATTGCCTCTGGATTTAGTAGTTTGTAAATTTTGTGTGGTTTGAATCGTAGGGTGACTGTAAAATGGGCCTTTATGACTTAATCAGAAATTTTTGGCAATAATGAGTACAGCTTGAGTATAATATGACATGTGTATTTCATGTATTGCAAAGCAAAAAAACCTACATATAGTGTTTCACGATAATTTTTTCGGTTGAAAATGTGTATAAAATAATTTTAATTATATATAATTATAGTATTTGATGGATATACACACATTTATAAATATGATTAGCAATAATAATAAATAAATCTACTGATGTACATACATGCATATGTATGCTCACACATAGCACATCTGTGTGAAGTGGTTATGACAGTCCGTAAGATCGACCAAATGCAAATGCTGGACGTTAAAATTGCTACAGGCAGCAAGAGCTTCGCACACTGGCATACAAATGCTCACACACGTAGTAAGGAACTGTAAATGTGTGTGTGCATGCTTGTCGCCAAATCATATTCTTTATGCGCCTCAACGCTTTCATACCCTTCCTAGAAATATTCATGAAAACGCCAATATTTTGTATGAGCGTGGCCAACGCTTTAAAGATTTCGGTATACCCTTCACTCAAAAGGAAAGAGCTGAGATCGTCGCGAACAAAAATTTCAATTTTTGTGAGCTGCTGAGGGTGATGATTTCAGAGACCATAGAGAGCGAGAGAGAGGGACTGAGAGAGAGAGTGTAGGACAAATAACACATAGCTGTGCTTTATATGGGAACGGGACCATTTCGGTTGAGCGCTCGCAGCGCACTGTTTTTGTCGTGCAGTATTTTCTCTGCTCGAACCTCCAGCGACAGAGCCGAGCAAATACGAAGTATAGTGGTCGACCAACTTAACAGTTTCGAGCTGTAGAAAATTTTGTTCTACATGTCTAGTCTATGTGTTGTTTGGTCAGTGTTAATAATAAGAAACAATTATCAGCCAAAAATACAATTTCTCACCGCTATTACATTTTGTAGCGATTACAAGAAATTATAAGCTACACGAGCAAAATAATTATGTTCTTACTTTTAGATCGCACTAAGTCAATTTGTTAAAGCAATTTACTCTTGCCGCACTTAGTTTTCCGATAAACAGAAATAAGATGGAACAGCTGCTCGCATACAAGGGCTCATTCGAACAGAGTTGCCACAAGTTGGCAAATTTGCAATTATTCAATTAAATCTAAATTTATCAATAAAAACTAAAACTAAATGTTGTGGAATAAAAATAAGAAAGCTTTCCATATCAGCAAGAGGCACAATTGCGCAGCCTGTGCATTATTGACAATTATAGGCAAACAAAACATCACACACGTGCACTAAAAACACTCTTGTTTGCAATATAATTACATTTGTTATGCTTTGACCATTTTTATAGTTTCAATAAATCATATTTGCATAAAACAAACATTATATAGATCGATTTTAGTGGCCGCTACAAATTTCATTAGTCGCAAGTCCAGAGCACCCTCACACACACACACACACGAACCGCTGCTGCCGCAGTTTGCCTGTGTATTTGTTTTGTTTTCGTTAGCGGCTTTTTTTTTATCAAATTTGCGGCGTTTTACTGCTGCCGTTACTTGTGTTACAATGAAACAAAATAAGCGTTAAGCATCATTATTCGTCTGCAATTAGCATATGAATTTCAATTGATCTCTTTTAGCATTTTGTGTCTCAACTGGACGAAAATGTACGCAAAACAAATTATGAAGCCGCACGCACGCACTGGCAGTTAGAACATTCTTAACTTGCACGTGAACAATTGCAACAATGCGTTTTCTAGTTATGCAAATATCATCCTAGTATATATTTACGGTTTTTGTTCGATTAAATTTTATTCACCTTAGCTTATTTGAAAAATTTACAGATGTATGTATTACAAGCACGCTGTTCTTACAAACGATTTACAATGACTAAAATGTTGTGGTCGATAGAACTTGCATTATCGACTCTACATTGCGATAACTTTGGCTAAAATTCGCTGGTAACAGCATTATTCATGTAAAACATATTCGATAACCTCAAGACTATCGTTATGGCGGTAGCTACAAAACCCCGTAATTACACATTGAAAGCCCATTCGCAATTTCATTCTATTTATTTATTTGTAATAAAATTAATGATCTGCACTTGTTCTCACATGTTGCTACAATGATATTTAATGTATTTCTATTACGTAGTTTAAGCCAAAATTAATCCAATCATATATATTAAAAATGGAATAAGATGAAACATTTTTTTCAGAATTATATATAAGGAAATGGAGGGGTGAATTTAACATAAAATAAAAAACATATTGTATGTTCTCGCTGGTTTTTTTTGTCTCCTTTTTCTGAAGCTTTTGTTGGTTTCTTTGTTGGGACATGTCGTACGGAATTACTGCCTAGTGCACTCCAGTCAAGGGGTAAGGTGTATTATTGGAATTTGCTTTTGTAGTAGTTATTTCATTACTTGTCGTGTCCCAATAATCAATGTGCTGTTGCTGTTGTTGTTGCCTAAATACTATTAAAATTAAGCATTATTCCAAGATGCTTCGTCGGAGACACACTCAACGGAATCATTCGCATTGTCTCCATCGCCATTCTCTGATGAATTTACTTCTTTGCGTTTGGATTTCGATTCGCTCTGGTTTGACTGCTTCCTCGGCTCATCGGAATCCTCATCTCCGGCATTATCATTTAATCCGCCGCCGGCACTGCTGTCCTCATTGTCCTCGTCAGCATCGCCGCTGTCGTCTGCTGCTCCTTGTGGCTTTCGTCCACGCTTCTTGGGCACCTTGCCATTGGATCCCTCCCCGACATCGCCAGCCGAATCTAGATCATCATCATCATCATCTGGTTGATTGTTTGGTGATTTCTTGGGTCTTCCACGTGGCTTGGCGCCCGATCCGCTTTTGTTGTTTCCCGCCAACGCGGGTCGTCCTCGCTTCTTTGGCGTGGTTGACACTGCCGCTGTCGACTCCTCTGGCTCCACAGATTCATCATCATCCGATACATTCTGTGCCTGCTGGTCATTGTCGTCATCACCGTCATCTACAGCCTTAACAGGCGATTGGTTTGCTTTTGGACGTCCACGTGGCCGTCCTGATGGCACATACGGAGCTGGCTTATTGGCCAGCGATGGACGTCCACGCTTCCGGGGCACTGTAGTTGCATCATCACCATTCGATTCGCCGGCTGGTGATGATAGCTTTACAGCCGCACCCGGTTTATTCTTCCTGGGACGTCCTTGACCTCGTCCAGTGCGTACAATATTTAAGTTTATTGAGCTACTTGCAGGTCGACCAACTGGACGACGCTCGTCGTCATCATCATCATCAAATTCTGTGTGCAGACGAGTTAGATACACATGTATAAATATATGAAGATATATTCAGACATTTGCATAATTACCATCCTCATCCTCGCTGGGCTGATGCTTACGGGGTCGTCCCAGCTTGCGGCGCTTGGCCGATGATGGTGACTTTTGTTGCTTTGCTGGTGGCTTCTCATCAGCCGACGAGTCCATATCATCATCATCGTTACCACTGTTTTCTTGTGCCTGCACCGGAACTTTGCGTGGACGACCGCGTCCCTTGCTCTTAAGCGGCTGTAGCAATTCGCCGTTGGCATCGCCCAATTCATCCTGATCCAGATCCTCGTCGTCACTGTTCGCGGCCGCAGCGGACAACTTTGGCGGCCTGCCACGCCCACCCTTGACCTTCGGCGGACGGCCGCGCTTTTTGGGTATTACTGGAATGTTGCTGTCGACGGAAATGCCTGCTGCCGGAGCTGCACCTCCAGAAGTTCCCTTTGCCGGGCGCCCGCGCTTTTTGACCACTGCAACTTCCTCCATTTTTAATTATTTGATATATTTATTTATTTATTTTTTTTTTATTATTATTATTATTATTTGCACTCTCGATTTGACTGCAATGGACTCTGTTTATTCTTCAAACAAATTGTGTTTGCTTTATACGTTCTTCTTTGCATTCGCCTTCTTATTTTGTATGCTCAATTTGCAAATTTGCTGTCAAAATACAAAAATATCTATTGTTAGAAATATAATTGATTCGATATTCCACATTTTTTCAATGAATTATTAATTAATTATATGATTTTTTAAATTCAGCAGTGGAAAATATAATTACATTTTGCAAATGGCAGGCACGTTAATAAATCCCTCCGAAAAATGAAAATCGGCGTCGGCGTCTTTTTTCTGCTCACTATCTCTACGTTCTTCGTTCTTCTGTGCACTCGCCTTCGTATTTTTGTATGCTCAAACAGCAAATTAGCGCTGCGAGAAAATAGAAAAGAAATATTAAATACCAAAAAAAATATATATATTATTTTTGATTAGCACTTTTCACTATATTTTGACAGAAGTAATAATTACTTTTTGCAAACGGCAAGTACACTACCAAATCCCTCCGAAAACTGAAAATTGGCTTCGGCGTCTTTTTTCTACTCACTATCTCTACGTTTTCGTAGCAGCGTCGATGCACGGACTATCGATAGATTGGTTGAAATGGTGAAAAAAGGTTGTTTTTTTTTTAATAAATTTATGTGAGTTGCTCGCACAACGCTAAATTTACTGATGTGAAATTCGGAATATAAAAATTCTTCACAGCTTTTAATACATGTCGTAAGCAAAGCAACGCAGAATAAATTTTATTTTCATGCCGGCCGGTAAAATTCGAGATTAATCGCAGTTGGCACTGCTAACTAATTTGTCTGTGCTATCGATTGTTTAAACAGAGCGCGCTTTTATTATTTAAATACATTGAAACAAACAAATACATATATATGTATCCGTGGTTACAACTCAGTTCTTGATTTTCACCATTTGTATTTTTGTATCTTATATGTATATAAAAAAAATAAAAAAATAAAATAAATGGATAATACGCATACATACTTATGTTTGTATTTAATTTATTAATAAAAAAAAAAGAAACCCTAAATATTTCAACGTAAAACGTATATACTATAATATAAATATTACATACAATAATATTTTTCATATAATATTAATTTTAAACATAACGTAAACGTAAAAATATATAGCTTAAATACGTTATAAAATAATTCTATCAGCATTTTATTTAATAAATAAAAAAATAAAATAAAATGTACATACATGTATGTATGTATGTATTTACATACATTACAAACACGTCATGCTCAAATAAATACATATACTACATATACCTACAAATGCAAATGTGTTGCTGACATTTATGTAATTAATACAATTATTATTTCAAATACGTACATATGTTTCTTTTTTTTTCTGAAAATTTCGATTGAATGTAGGTAGTATAATGAAAATTATAACATACATACAATATACATATACATATGGGCATTTCTCTAGAAAAATCTCGTTTTTGTAAGCGTGCAAGCCCCTTAGTTTTCTGTAATTATGTATGTATGTACATACATATGTATCTTGAAATTTCATCAACTAAAGTGGTAATCAAGAGCTGGGAAATTTACAATAAAAAAAACTATTTTTCGGTGACATCTGTTAAGAGCTTTAGTTGGTGCATTATCAAGATAATTACATATATGTACATAGGGGGGTGGGGGTTTCGACTTCCCGTTTTCAATATACTAAGAGACGAAATACAACGTACAAGTTTCAATGATTTAACGGCGTGTCGAATTTTGTATTAGTTCAAGCATAAATTATGTTTACACCCTTTCCAGGCAATTAAAAGACAGATTTTTTTTTTCAAAATAAATAAATTGGTTTATTCTAAAATTGGTTGCTAACTTAGAAATAGTTTAACAATTAACTTAAATTATCCGACGGGTCTAGAACTAAATATGTACATATATCGCCGAAGATTCTTGATCAGTCTGATAAACTAAAAACTAATATCAAGTATAGGAGAGCTATGGCTGGGAATGACTTTAGTCGACCTCCTCCACGGTGGGTCCTTTGTAACCCGCACCGCCAAAGCCGCCCGCCTGCTGGCCACAGTTGGCGTTGCTCTGTGGCTGACCTTGTTGGTGCATCTTGGTCATAATTGGGGAACAGTGCTGCGTTAGTTCCTTCAGTTTGTACTCGTACTCATCCTTGTCGGCTGTGGTGTTGGCATCCAGCCACTTGACCGTCTCGTCGCACTTCTCGAGTACAGAAGACTTCTCGCTCTCACTGAGCTTGTCGGGAGTGGCCTGCTCCACGGCCTGCTTGACGCCGAACACGTAACTCTCGAGACCATTGCGAGCCGAGATACGTTGGCGCTGCTTCTCATCCTCGTCGGCGTAGCGCTCGGCCTCGTTTACCATGCGATCGATCTCTGCCTGCGAGAGGCGGCCCTTGTCGTTCTTGATGGTAATGTTCTTGGCTTTGCCGGTGCTCATCTCTTTGGCTGATACGTTCAGGATACCATTGGCGTCCATGTCGAAGGTGACCTCGATCTGGGGCACGCCGCGCGGTGCTGGCGGAATGCCTGACAAATCGAAGGTGCCCAGAGCATTGTTGTCTCGCGTAAGGGCGCGCTCGCCCTCGAACACCTGAATAGAGACACCTGGCTGGTTGTCCGAGTACGTGGAAAAGGTCTTCGTCTGCTTGCACGGGATGCGCGTGTTGCGCTCAATCAGCTTGGTCATGACGCCGCCTGCCGTCTCGATGCCCAACGAAAGGGGAGCCACGTCCACTAGCAGCACGTCCTGGATCTTGCCGCTCTGGTCGCCGCTGAGTATAGCTGCTTGGACAGCTGCACCGTAGGCCACTGCCTCGTCGGGGTTGATGGAAAGGTTCAGGCTCTTGCCGCAGAAGAACTGTTGCAACAAGTTCTGCACCTTTGGAATGCGCGTCGAGCCGCCGACGAGCACAATGTCGTGGATCTGCTGTTTGTCCATTTTGGCATCGTTCAGTGCTTTCTCCACTGGCGCCAGTGTGTTGCGGAACAGATCGGCGCACAGCTCCTCGAATCTCGCTCGGCTCACCTTTGTGTAGAAGTCGTGGCCCTCAAACAACGCATCCACCTCTATTGTCGCCTCTGTGCTAGACGAGAGCGTGCGCTTGGCTCGCTCCGCCGCAGTGCGCAGGCGACGCAGAGCACGAGGATTAGAGCGCAAATCCTTCTTGTACTTTCGCTTGAACTCCTCTGCCAGATGGGTGACCAGTCTGTTGTCGAAGTCCTCGCCGCCCAAATGTGTGTCACCGGCCGTAGCTCGCACCTCGAACAGCGAACCCTCGTCGATGGTTAAAATGGATACATCAAAGGTGCCGCCACCCAGATCGAAGATGAGCACATTGCGCTCTCCCTTCAGATTCTTGTCGAGGCCATAGGCCAGTGCCGCCGCCGTTGGCTCGTTGATTATCCTCAGGACGTTGAGGCCGGCTATGTGGCCTGCGTCTTTGGTGGCTTGGCGCTGCGAGTCGTTGAAGTAGGCGGGTACTGTGATGACTGCGTCTGTGACGGTCTGTCCCAGATACGCCTCGGCTGTCTCCTTCATCTTCGATAGCACCATTGAGCTGATCTCCTCGGGTGCAAAGCGCTTCTGCTCTCCCTTAAACTCGACACCAATCTTGGGCTTGCCACCTTCGCTGACTACCTTAAAGGGCCAGTGCTTGATGTCCTCTGCTATTTTTGGATCGTCGTACTTGCGACCAATCAGACGCTTCGCATCGAATACTGTGTTCTTGGGGTTCATCGCCACCTGGTTCTTGGCCGCATCACCAATCAGACGCTCCGAATCTGTGAAAGCCACATAGCTGGGCGTCGTTCTGTTGCCTTGGTCGTTTGCAATGATCTCCACCTTGCCATGCTGGTAGACACCCACGCAGGAATACGTGGTGCCCAAATCAATTCCAATAGCTGGCATTCTGTTTGTTCTGTGTTCTATGTTCTCCTTCTCTTCTGTTCAACTTCCAGTTGTTGTGGAAATGGATTTCCTCTTTCTTTAATTACTTTCTACTTTACTTTTAAGTTTCCTTAACTTTTCAGATTAATTCGACTTTACTTGGTTTAAAATTACTGAGTTGTATTTTAGCTTGTTCAGCTAGTCGCTTGTTTGTATTTCGCTTTTGTCTTTCGACGTTTTCAGTTCACTTGCTTGAATTGAATTGAGCCAAAGAGCGAACTTCTGCCGTATTTATACTCTGGCGCTCTTTGTTCGAAATTTCTCGACGCTCTCTCTCGAATCGACTCGAATGTCATTTCCACTCATTGTGTTTGCTAGTGAGTGAGAATGCGAGCGCGATGCACTGTAACAATAACAGAGAGGGTGGTTGGAATTTTCTCGAAGGCTCGAGGGTCTGAGAGTAACGGCTGTTTGTGTATAGCTTGACCTACCGCAACAATTGGCTATCATATTCATTTCTAGAAAATTCATTGGTGCTTCTAAATATTTTGATAATAAAATAAGCGAATGCTGACTTGACAGACTTGTTTACGACATCACGTTTCAAAATCTAAGCATATGTACATACATATGTGTATATATGTATATGTATGTATGTATATAGGCAAACACGTGTGCACACTAATCTCAATGACAAATATATATGTATGTACATACCAAATTATATGGTTTGTAATGAATGTGTGAAGTTTCTTATTGATGCACTGAGATTGAAATGATAGATATATTACAGTATGTACTCTTTATATTAATTAGTACTTTGGGCGTGTCATTTTATTTAATTTAAATATAAATAAATACAAATTTTGGACCAATACAAAGATTTTATAAATTATAAATATAGTATACCATGCCCTTTCTGCCACAAAGTAGAAAAAAATAAAATAAAAGCTTATATCTGCTACATATATAGGGCTAGATGCATCTGTATTTTATAGAAATTCGATTTTATTTATAATCATCCACTCACGTACAATTCCACCCCCTTCCCACTATATTTGCAAATAGTAGCTAGCTCTTCTTTTGCAAATGTTAATATCACGGTCTGAAAGTTTTATAATAATACTCTATCCACCAATGGATTAAACAATTATTCGTGCGATGCGCGTGTGTGTGGGTGTGGGTGTGCATGTGCTGCTTTTTGAGTAAGCAGAATTAAGTAAGTATTTTTCCTCCAAGTATTTCTTCTGAGTATTTGCTCTACTTCCATCAAATATTTCTTCTGAGTATTTGCTCTTCTTTCTTCCAATATTTCTTCTATTTCCTCTAAGTAACTCCAGTAGGTCGTTCATGCTGAACTGTCATTAAATGATTACACTTCACTGCACTTCACTTCACTTTACTGCACTGCACGAGTGACCACCACTAGGCCTGGTACGACTGAAGAAATGCTAAAGCTGCTGCCCTTTATATAGAGCGACTGTCACTAAACCCAGTCCCTCTCAAATGCTGAGCCCGACGCCAGGTAGAGATCGTAGCTCTCGAGCTTTAAGTGACCAATCCTCTTTTTCGTGCGTTGCGCTCTTGTGAGGCAGACAGAAAGACACTGTGTGAGAGCCTGGGTGACAAAGAGAATGAAAGATGTACAGATTGGCATTCGGACATAGTATGTACATACATACATATGTACATATATAGGCTCAGTTAAATCGGACATCAAGTTCAACGATTTAACGGCATCTCGAATTTTGAATTGGTTCAAACTGACATTATGCTTACACCCTTTCCAGACAATTAAAAGACAATCAAATTTTTTTTTTTTTTCAAAATAAATAAATTGGTTTATTCTAAAATTTGTTGCTAACTTAGAAATAGTTTAACAATTAACTTAAATTATCCGACGGGTCTAGAACTAAATATGTATATCGCCGAAGATTCTTGATCAGTCTGCTAAACTAAAAACTAATATCATGTATAGGAGAGATATGGCTGGGAATGACTTTAGTCGACCTCCTCCACGGTGGGTCCTTTGTAACCCGCACCGCCAAAGCCGCCCGCCTGCTGGCCACAGTTGGCGTTGCTCTGTGGCTGACCTTGTTGGTGCATCTTGGTCATAATTGGGGAACAGTGCTGCGTTAGTTCCTTCAGTTTGTACTCGTACTCGTCCTTGTCGGCTGTGGTGTTGGCATCCAGCCACTTGACCGTCTCGTCGCACTTCTCGAGTACAGAAGACTTCTCGCTCTCACTGAGCTTGTCGGGAGTGGCCTGCTCCACGGCCTGCTTGACGCCGAACACGTAACTCTCGAGACCATTGCGAGCCGAGATACGTTGGCGCTGCTTCTCATCCTCGTCGGCGTAGCGCTCGGCCTCGTTTACCATGCGATCGATCTCTGCCTGCGAGAGGCGGCCCTTGTCGTTCTTGATGGTAATGTTCTTGGCTTTGCCGGTGCTCATCTCTTTGGCTGATACGTTCAGGATACCATTGGCGTCCATGTCGAAGGTGACCTCGATCTGGGGCACGCCGCGCGGTGCTGGCGGAATGCCTGACAAATCGAAGGTGCCCAGAGCATTGTTGTCTCGCGTAAGGGCGCGCTCGCCCTCGAACACCTGAATAGAGACACCTGGCTGGTTGTCCGAGTACGTGGAAAAGGTCTTCGTCTGCTTGCACGGGATGCGCGTGTTGCGCTCAATCAGCTTGGTCATGACGCCGCCTGCCGTCTCGATGCCCAACGAAAGGGGAGCCACGTCCACTAGCAGCACGTCCTGGATCTTGCCGCTCTGGTCGCCGCTGAGTATAGCTGCTTGGACAGCTGCACCGTAGGCCACTGCCTCGTCGGGGTTGATGGAAAGGTTCAGGCTCTTGCCGCAGAAGAACTGTTGCAACAAGTTCTGCACCTTTGGAATGCGCGTCGAGCCGCCGACGAGCACAATGTCGTGGATCTGCTGTTTGTCCATTTTGGCATCGTTCAGTGCTTTCTCCACTGGCGCCAGTGTGTTGCGGAACAGATCGGCGCACAGCTCCTCGAATCTCGCTCGGCTCACCTTTGTGTAGAAGTCGTGGCCCTCAAACAACGCATCCACCTCTATTGTCGCCTCTGTGCTAGACGAGAGCGTGCGCTTGGCTCGCTCCGCCGCAGTGCGCAGGCGACGCAGAGCACGAGGATTAGAGCGCAAATCCTTCTTGTACTTTCGCTTGAACTCCTCTGCCAGATGGGTGACCAGTCTGTTGTCGAAGTCCTCGCCGCCCAAATGTGTGTCACCGGCCGTAGCTCGCACCTCGAACAGCGAACCCTCGTCGATGGTTAAAATGGATACATCAAAGGTGCCGCCACCCAGATCGAAGATGAGCACATTGCGCTCTCCCTTCAGATTCTTGTCGAGGCCATAGGCCAGTGCCGCCGCCGTTGGCTCGTTGATTATCCTCAGCACGTTGAGGCCGGCTATGTGGCCTGCGTCTTTGGTGGCTTGGCGCTGCGAGTCGTTGAAGTAGGCGGGTACTGTGATGACTGCGTCTGTGACGGTCTGTCCCAGATACGCCTCGGCTGTCTCCTTCATCTTCGATAGCACCATTGAGCTGATCTCCTCGGGTGCAAAGCGCTTCTGCTCTCCCTTAAACTCGACACCAATCTTGGGCTTGCCACCTTCGCTGACTACCTTAAAGGGCCAGTGCTTGATGTCCTCTGCTATTTTTGGATCGTCGTACTTGCGACCAATCAGACGCTTCGCATCGAATACTGTGTTCTTGGGGTTCATCGCCACCTGGTTCTTGGCCGCATCACCAATCAGACGCTCCGAATCTGTGAAAGCCACATAGCTGGGCGTCGTTCTGTTGCCTTGGTCGTTTGCAATGATCTCCACCTTGCCATGCTGGTAGACACCCACGCAGGAATACGTGGTGCCCAAATCAATTCCAATAGCTGGCATTCTGTTTGTTCTGTGTTCTATGTTCTCCTTCTCTTCTGTTCAACTTCCAGTTGTTGTGGAAATGGATTTCCTCTTTCTTTAATTACTTTCTACTTTACTTTTAACTTTCTTTAACTTTTCAGATTAATACGATTTTACTTGGTTTAAAATTACTGAGTTGTTGTATTTTAGCTTGTTCAGCTAGTCGCTTGTTTGTATTTCGCTTTTGTCTTTCGACGTTTTCAGTTCACTTGCTTGAATTGAATTGAGCCAAAGAGCGAACTTCTGCCGTATTTATACTCTGGCGCTCTTTGTTCGAAATTTCTCGACGCTCTCTCTCGAATCGACTCGAATGTCATTTCCACTCATTGTGTTTGCTAGTGAGTGCGAATGCGAGCGCGATAGCACTGTCGCAATAACAGAGAGGGAGGTTGGAATTTTCTCGAAGGCTCGAGGGTCTGAGAGTAACGGCTGTTTGTGTATAGCTTGACCTACCGCAACAATTGGCTATCATATTCATTTCTAGAAAATTCATTGGCGCTTCTAAATATTTTAATACTAAAATAAGCGAATGCTGACTTGACAGACTTGTTTTCGACATCACGTTTCAAAATCTAAGCATATGTACATACATATGTGTATATGTATGCATATGTATGTATGTATATAGGCAAACACGTGTGCACACTAATCTCAATGATAGTCAAATAGTTTTCTGGGTGAAGCTTAACAATTTATGAGGTTCACTGACCAATATGTACATCCATACGTGCAAAATATTAATATGTACTATGTATGTATGTATGTATGTACAAATATATACATACATACGAAATTATATGGTTTGTAATGAATGTGTGAAATTTCTTATTGGTGCACTGAGATTGAAATGATAGATCTATTAGAACATGTACTCTTTATATTAATTAGTACTTTGGGCGTGTCATTTTATTTAATTTAAATATAAATAAATACAAATTTTGGACCAATACAAAGATTTTATAAATTATAAATATAGTATACCATGCCCTTTCTGCCACAAAGTAGAAAAAAATAAAATAAAAGCTTATATCTGCTACATATATAGGGCTAGATGCATCTGTATTTTATAGAAATTCGATTTTATTTATAATCATCCACTCACGTACAATTCCACCCCCTTCCCACTATATTTGCAAATAGTAGCTAGCTCTTCTTTTGCAAATGTTAATATCACGGTCTGAAAGTTTTATAATAATACTCTATCCACCAATGGATTAAACAATTATTCGTGCGATGCGCGTGTGTGTGGGTGTGGGTGTGCATGTGCTGCTTTTTGAGTAAGCAGAATTAAGTAAGTATTTTTCCTCCAAGTATTTCTTCTGAGTATTTGCTCTACTTCCATCAAATATTTCTTCTGAGTATTTGCTCTTCTTTCTTCCAATATTTCTTCTATTTCCTCTAAGTAACTCCAGTAGGTCGTTCATGCTGAACTGTCATTAAATGATTACACTTCACTGCACTTCACTTCACTTTACTGCACTGCACGAGTGACCACCACTAGGCCTGGTACGACTGAAGAAATGCTAAAGCTGCTGCCCTTTATATAGAGCGACTGTCACTAAACCCAGTCCCTCTCAAATGCTGAGCCCGACGCCAGGTAGAGATCGTAGCTCTCGAGCTTTAAGTGACCAATCCTCTTTTTCGTGCGTTGCGCTCTTGTGAGGCAGACAGAAAGACACTGTGTGAGAGCCTGGGTGACAAAGAGAATGAAAGATGTACAGATTGGCATTCGGACATAGTATGTACATACATACATATGTACATATATAGGCTCAGTTAAATCGGACATCAAGTTCAACGATTTAACGGCATCTCGAATTTTGAATTGGTTCAAACTGACATTATGCTTACACCCTTTCCAGACAATTAAAAGACAATCAAATTTTTTTTTTTTTCAAAATAAATAAATTGGTTTATTCTAAAATTTGTTGCTAACTTAGAAATAGTTTAACAATTAACTTAAATTATCCGACGGGTCTAGAACTAAATATGTATATCGCCGAAGATTCTTGATCAGTCTGCTAAACTAAAAACTAATATCATGTATAGGAGAGATATGGCTGGGAATGACTTTAGTCGACCTCCTCCACGGTGGGTCCTTTGTAACCCGCACCGCCAAAGCCGCCCGCCTGCTGGCCACAGTTGGCGTTGCTCTGTGGCTGACCTTGTTGGTGCATCTTGGTCATAATTGGGGAACAGTGCTGCGTTAGTTCCTTCAGTTTGTACTCGTACTCGTCCTTGTCGGCTGTGGTGTTGGCATCCAGCCACTTGACCGTCTCGTCGCACTTCTCGAGTACAGAAGACTTCTCGCTCTCACTGAGCTTGTCGGGAGTGGCCTGCTCCACGGCCTGCTTGACGCCGAACACGTAACTCTCGAGACCATTGCGAGCCGAGATACGTTGGCGCTGCTTCTCATCCTCGTCGGCGTAGCGCTCGGCCTCGTTTACCATGCGATCGATCTCTGCCTGCGAGAGGCGGCCCTTGTCGTTCTTGATGGTAATGTTCTTGGCTTTGCCGGTGCTCATCTCTTTGGCTGATACGTTCAGGATACCATTGGCGTCCATGTCGAAGGTGACCTCGATCTGGGGCACGCCGCGCGGTGCTGGCGGAATGCCTGACAAATCGAAGGTGCCCAGAGCATTGTTGTCTCGCGTAAGGGCGCGCTCGCCCTCGAACACCTGAATAGAGACACCTGGCTGGTTGTCCGAGTACGTGGAAAAGGTCTTCGTCTGCTTGCACGGGATGCGCGTGTTGCGCTCAATCAGCTTGGTCATGACGCCGCCTGCCGTCTCGATGCCCAACGAAAGGGGAGCCACGTCCACTAGCAGCACGTCCTGGATCTTGCCGCTCTGGTCGCCGCTGAGTATAGCTGCTTGGACAGCTGCACCGTAGGCCACTGCCTCGTCGGGGTTGATGGAAAGGTTCAGGCTCTTGCCGCAGAAGAACTGTTGCAACAAGTTCTGCACCTTTGGAATGCGCGTCGAGCCACCGACGAGCACAATGTCGTGGATCTGCTGTTTGTCCATTTTGGCATCGTTCAGTGCTTTCTCCACTGGCGCCAGTGTGTTGCGGAACAGATCGGCGCACAGCTCCTCGAATCTCGCTCGGCTCACCTTTGTGTAGAAGTCGTGGCCCTCAAACAACGCATCCACCTCTATTGTCGCCTCTGTGCTAGACGAGAGCGTGCGCTTGGCTCGCTCCGCCGCAGTGCGCAGGCGACGCAGAGCACGAGGATTAGAGCGCAAATCCTTCTTGTACTTTCGCTTGAACTCCTCTGCCAGATGGGTGACCAGTCTGTTGTCGAAGTCCTCGCCGCCCAAATGTGTGTCACCGGCCGTAGCTCGCACCTCGAACAGCGAACCCTCGTCGATGGTTAAAATGGATACATCAAAGGTGCCGCCACCCAGATCGAAGATGAGCACATTGCGCTCTCCCTTCAGATTCTTGTCGAGGCCATAGGCCAGTGCCGCCGCCGTTGGCTCGTTGATTATCCTCAGGACGTTGAGGCCGGCTATGTGGCCTGCGTCTTTGGTGGCTTGGCGCTGCGAGTCGTTGAAGTAGGCGGGTACTGTGATGACTGCGTCTGTGACGGTCTGTCCCAGATACGCCTCGGCTGTCTCCTTCATCTTCGATAGCACCATTGAGCTGATCTCCTCGGGTGCAAAGCGCTTCTGCTCTCCCTTAAACTCGACGCCAATCTTGGGCTTGCCACCTTCGCTGACTACCTTAAAGGGCCAGTGCTTGATGTCCTCTGCTATTTTTGGATCGTCGTACTTGCGACCAATCAGACGCTTCGCATCGAATACTGTGTTCTTGGGGTTCATCGCCACCTGGTTCTTGGCCGCATCACCAATCAGACGCTCCGAATCTGTGAAAGCCACATAGCTGGGCGTCGTTCTGTTGCCTTGGTCGTTTGCAATGATCTCCACCTTGCCATGCTGGTAGACACCCACGCAGGAATACGTTGTGCCCAAATCAATTCCAATAGCTGGCATTCTGTTTGTTCTGTGTTCTATGTTCTCCTTCTCTTCTATTCAACTTCCAGTTGTTGTGGAAATGGATTTCCTCCTTCTTTAATTACTTTCTACTTTACTTCTAACTTTCTTTAACTTTTCAGATTAATACGATTTTACTTGGTTTAAAATTACTGAGTTGTTGTATTTTAGCTTGTTCAGCTAGTCGCTTGTTTGTATTTCGCTTTTGTCTTTCGACGTTTTCAGTTCACTTGCTTGAATTGAATTGAGCCAAAGAGCGAACTTCTGCCGTATTTATACTCTGGCGCTCTTTGTTCGAAATTTCTCGACGCTCTCTCTCGAATCGACTCGAATGTCATTTCCACTCATTGTATTTGCGAGTGAGTGAGAGCGAAGGTTTCTTACAATGGGAATGGTTGGAATATTCGGGAACGTTCTCTCATTAGCTTATGCTGCGTGAGAGTAACGGTTGTTTGTATAGCTCGGCCTACCGCAACAGTTGGATATTAAGTTCTAGAAAATTCATTTGGGTTAAGAAATACATATGTACATATGTGACACATACTATATATACATACATGCATACATATATAAACATGGAAGAATATGTTGTGATGTGTGCGTATATATGTACATATGTATATTAAATTCCCATTGCTAAACTACATACATACATATGTACATTCATTAATAGTTTTGATGAAAGCTGGTAAAAATTCAACATTCTTCACATTTCTTCGCATTCATACAATATGTAATTTATGTATCATCTCATCTTATTTTTTATTATTTCTATAAAACGAAAAATATTCACATTACATACATATCTATCGAAAAAAATTTGGTATTTATCTCGTACTTCGTGAATTTAAACAGTCCCAAGAAGAATAAACATGTACATACATATGTATGTACCTACATACATACACTCATAAATGTATATGTACATATGTATGTAAGTTCATATTACTTTTATATTAAAGACTATACATTCATAGAATGCACACAAGATAACAGCTTTTATATTTTAAGCTAGAAAATATGTTTATGTGCATACATGATAGCCGAAAATTCAACGAACATAATGAAGGACTTCGACAATTATACACAGACCTTAACTGTATAACTGAAATAATCTAATGACTATTAATAGAATCAGAATATATGTATGAATGTATGTACTATGTATGTATGTATGTCATAACTAGCTCGTCTCTAAATATCGAATTGTTAACATTAATCAATTTATTTTTATCTGCCCTAGCAATGCCTGAGCATATGTACATACATATGTACATATGTATGTATGTATGTATGTACATTAATTATTCGGTGAAACTATACACAAAATCGTTTCACTCAGTCCGTCTCTTGCCACATAACAATATTAAACAAGACTTTCGAGAATATTCAAAACACTCCCACAGTAAGCAACACCCGTCTCACTCACTCAAACACGCACGAAAAATCGAGTGGAAAAGACATTCGAGTCGATTCGAGAGAGAGCGTCGAGAAATTTCGAACAGAGAGCGCCAGAGTATAAATACGGCAGAAGTTCGCTCTTTGGCTCAATTCAATTCAAGCAAGTGAGCTGAAAACGTCGAAAGACAAAAGCGAAATACAAACAAGCGACTAGCTGAACAAGCTAAAATACAACAACTCAGTAATTTTAAACCAAGTAAAGTCGAATTAATCTGAAAAGTTAAAGAAAGTTAAAAGTAAAGTAGAAAGTAATTAAAGAAAGAGGAAATCCATTTCCACAACAACTGGAAGTTGAACAGAAGAGAAGGAGAACATAGAACACAGAACAAACAGAATGCCAGCTATTGGAATTGATTTGGGCACCACGTATTCCTGCGTGGGTGTCTACCAGCATGGCAAGGTGGAGATCATTGCAAACGACCAAGGCAACAGAACGACGCCCAGCTATGTGGCTTTCACAGATTCGGAGCGTCTGATTGGTGATGCGGCCAAGAACCAGGTGGCGATGAACCCCAAGAACACAGTATTCGATGCGAAGCGTCTGATTGGTCGCAAGTACGACGATCCAAAAATAGCAGAGGACATCAAGCACTGGCCCTTTAAGGTAGTCAGCGAAGGTGGCAAGCCCAAGATTGGCGTCGAGTTTAAGGGAGAGCAGAAGCGCTTTGCACCCGAGGAGATCAGCTCAATGGTGCTATCGAAGATGAAGGAGACAGCCGAGGCGTATCTGGGACAGACCGTCACAGACGCAGTCATCACAGTACCCGCCTACTTCAACGACTCGCAGCGCCAAGCCACCAAAGACGCAGGCCACATAGCCGGCCTCAACGTCCTGAGGATAATCAACGAGCCAACGGCGGCGGCACTGGCCTATGGCCTCGACAAGAATCTGAAGGGAGAGCGCAATGTGCTCATCTTCGATCTGGGTGGCGGCACCTTTGATGTATCCATTTTAACCATCGACGAGGGTTCGCTGTTCGAGGTGCGAGCTACGGCCGGTGACACACATTTGGGCGGCGAGGACTTCGACAACAGACTGGTCACCCATCTGGCAGAGGAGTTCAAGCGAAAGTACAAGAAGGATTTGCGCTCTAATCCTCGTGCTCTGCGTCGCCTGCGCACTGCGGCGGAGCGAGCCAAGCGCACGCTCTCGTCTAGCACAGAGGCGACAATAGAGGTGGATGCGTTGTTTGAGGGCCACGACTTCTACACAAAGGTGAGCCGAGCGAGATTCGAGGAGCTGTGCGCCGATCTGTTCCGCAACACACTGGCGCCAGTGGAGAAAGCACTGAACGATGCCAAAATGGACAAACAGCAGATCCACGACATTGTGCTCGTCGGCGGCTCGACGCGCATTCCAAAGGTGCAGAACTTGTTGCAACAGTTCTTCTGCGGCAAGAGCCTGAACCTTTCCATCAACCCCGACGAGGCAGTGGCCTACGGTGCAGCTGTCCAAGCAGCTATACTCAGCGGCGACCAGAGCGGCAAGATCCAGGACGTGCTGCTAGTGGACGTGGCTCCCCTTTCGTTGGGCATCGAGACGGCAGGCGGCGTCATGACCAAGCTGATTGAGCGCAACACGCGCATCCCGTGCAAGCAGACGAAGACCTTTTCCACGTACTCGGACAACCAGCCAGGTGTCTCTATTCAGGTGTTCGAGGGCGAGCGCGCCCTTACGCGAGACAACAATGCTCTGGGCACCTTCGATTTGTCAGGCATTCCGCCAGCACCGCGCGGCGTGCCCCAGATCGAGGTCACCTTCGACATGGACGCCAATGGTATCCTGAACGTATCAGCCAAAGAGATGAGCACCGGCAAAGCCAAGAACATTACCATCAAGAACGACAAGGGCCGCCTCTCGCAGGCAGAGATCGATCGCATGGTAAACGAGGCCGAGCGCTACGCCGACGAGGATGAGAAGCAGCGCCAACGTATCTCGGCTCGCAATGGTCTCGAGAGTTACGTGTTCGGCGTCAAGCAGGCCGTGGAGCAGGCCACTCCCGACAAGCTCAGTGAGAGCGAGAAGTCTTCTGTACTCGAGAAGTGCGACGAGACGGTCAAGTGGCTGGATGCCAACACCACAGCCGACAAGGACGAGTACGAGTACAAACTGAAGGAACTAACGCAGCACTGTTCCCCAATTATGACCAAGATGCACCAACAAGGTCAGCCACAGAGCAACGCCAACTGTGGCCAGCAGGCGGGCGGCTTTGGCGGTGCGGGTTACAAAGGACCCACCGTGGAGGAGGTCGACTAAAGTCATTCCCAGCCATATCTCTCCTATACATGATATTAGTTTTTAGTTTAGCAGACTGATCAAGAATCTTCGGCGATATACATATTTAGTTCTAGACCCGTCGGATAATTTAAGTTAATTGTTAAACTATTTCTAAGTTAGCAACAAATTTTAGAATAAACCAATTTATTTATTTTGAAAAAAAAAAAAATTTGATTGTCTTTTAATTGTCTGGAAAGGGTGTAAGCATAATGTCAGTTTGAACCAATTCAAAATTCGAGATGCCGTTAAATCGTTGAACTTGATGTCCGATTTAACTGAGCCTATATATGTACATATGTATGTATGTACATACTATGTCCGAATGCCAATCTGTACATCTTTCACTCTCTTTGTCGACCAGGCTCTCACACAGTGTCTTTCTGTCTGCCTCACAAAAGCGCAACGCACGAAAAAGAGGATAATCTGTGTTGTCATTGGTCACTTAAAGCTCGAGAGCTACGATCTCTACCTGGCGTCGGGCTCAGCATTTGAGAGGGACTGGGTTTAGTGACAGTCGCTCTATATAAAGGGCAGCAGCTTTAGCATTTCTTCAGTCGTACCAGGCCTAGTGGTGGTCACTCGTGCAGTGCAGTAAAGTGAAGTGAAGTGCGTGTAATCATTCAATGACAGTTCAGCATGAACGAACTACTGGAGTTACTTAGAGGAAATAGAAGAAATATTGGAAGAAAGAAGAGCAAATACTCAGAAGAAATATTTGATGGAAGTAGAGCAAATACTCAGAAGAAATACTTGGAGGAATAATACTTACTTAATTCTGCTTACTCAAAAAGCAGCACATGTACACCCACACCCACACACACACACACGCGCATCGCACGAATAATTGTTTAATCCATTGGTGGATAGAGTATTATTATAAAACTTTCAGACCGTGATATTAACATTTGCAAAAGAAGAGCTCACTACTATTTGCTAATATAGGGGGAAGGGGGTGGAATTGTACGTGAGTGGATGATTATAAATAAAATCGAATTTCTATAAAATACAGATGCATCTAGCCCTATATATGTAGCAGATATAAGATTTTATTTTTTTTTTTTATACTTTGTGGCAAAAAGGGCATGGTATACTATATTTATAATTTATAAAATCTTTGTATTAGTCCAAAATTTGTATTTATTTATATTTATATTAAATAAAATGACACGCCCAAAGTACTAATTAATATAAAGAGTACATGCTCTAATAGATCTATCATTTCAATCTCAGTGCACCAATAAGAAATTTCACACATTCATTACAAACTATATAATTTCGTATGTATATATTTGTACATACATACATACATACATATGTATTAATATTTTGCACGTATGGATGTACATATTGGTCAGTGAACCTCATAAATTGTTAAGCTTCACCCAGAAAACTATTTGACTATCATTGAGATTAGTGTGCACACGTGTCTGCCTATATACATACATACATATGCATACATATACACATATGTATGTACATATGCTTAGATTTTGAAACGTGATGTCGAAAACAAGTCTGTCAAGTCAGCATTCTCTTATTTTATTATCAAAATATTTAGAAGCACCAATGAATTTTCTAGAAATGAATATGATAGCCAATTGTTGCGGTAGGTCAAGCTATACACAAACAGCCGTTACTCTCAGACCCTCGAGCCTTCGAGAAAATTCCAACCACCCTCTCTGTTATTGCGACAGTGCTATCGCGCTCGCATTCGCACTCACTAGCAAACACAATGAGTGGAAATGACATTCGAGTCGATTCGAGAGAGAGCGTCGAGAAATTTCGAACAAAGAGCGCCAGAGTATAAATACGGCAGAAGTTCGCTCTTTGGCTCAATTCAATTCAAGCAAGTGAACTGAAAACGTCGAAAGACAAAAGCGAAATACAAACAAGCGACTAGCTGAACAAGCTAAAATACAACAACTCAGTAATTTTAAACCAAGTAAAATCGTATTAATCTGAAAAGTTAAAGAAAGTTAAAAGTAAAGTAGAAAGTAATTAAAGAAAGAGGAAATCCATTTCCACAACAACTGGAAGTTGAACAGAAGAGAAGGAGAACATAGAACACAGAACAAACAGAATGCCAGCTATTGGAATTGATTTGGGCACCACGTATTCCTGCGTGGGTGTCTACCAGCATGGCAAGGTGGAGATCATTGCAAACGACCAAGGCAACAGAACGACGCCCAGCTATGTGGCTTTCACAGATTCGGAGCGTCTGATTGGTGATGCGGCCAAGAACCAGGTGGCGATGAACCCCAAGAACACAGTATTCGATGCGAAGCGTCTGATTGGTCGCAAGTACGACGATCCAAAAATAGCAGAGGACATCAAGCACTGGCCCTTTAAGGTAGTCAGCGAAGGTGGCAAGCCCAAGATTGGCGTCGAGTTTAAGGGAGAGCAGAAGCGCTTTGCACCCGAGGAGATCAGCTCAATGGTGCTATCGAAGATGAAGGAGACAGCCGAGGCGTATCTGGGACAGACCGTCACAGACGCAGTCATCACAGTACCCGCCTACTTCAACGACTCGCAGCGCCAAGCCACCAAAGACGCAGGCCACATAGCCGGCCTCAACGTGCTGAGGATAATCAACGAGCCAACGGCGGCGGCACTGGCCTATGGCCTCGACAAGAATCTGAAGGGAGAGCGCAATGTGCTCATCTTCGATCTGGGTGGCGGCACCTTTGATGTATCCATTTTAACCATCGACGAGGGTTCGCTGTTCGAGGTGCGAGCTACGGCCGGTGACACACATTTGGGCGGCGAGGACTTCGACAACAGACTGGTCACCCATCTGGCAGAGGAGTTCAAGCGAAAGTACAAGAAGGATTTGCGCTCTAATCCTCGTGCTCTGCGTCGCCTGCGCACTGCGGCGGAGCGAGCCAAGCGCACGCTCTCGTCTAGCACAGAGGCGACAATAGAGGTGGATGCGTTGTTTGAGGGCCACGACTTCTACACAAAGGTGAGCCGAGCGAGATTCGAGGAGCTGTGCGCCGATCTGTTCCGAAACACACTGGCGCCAGTGGAGAAAGCACTGAACGATGCCAAAATGGACAAACAGCAGATCCACGACATTGTGCTCGTCGGCGGCTCGACGCGCATTCCAAAGGTGCAGAACTTGTTGCAACAGTTCTTCTGCGGCAAGAGCCTGAACCTTTCCATCAACCCCGACGAGGCAGTGGCCTACGGTGCAGCTGTCCAAGCAGCTATACTCAGCGGCGACCAGAGCGGCAAGATCCAGGACGTGCTGCTAGTGGACGTGGCTCCCCTTTCGTTGGGCATCGAGACGGCAGGCGGCGTCATGACCAAGCTGATTGAGCGCAACACGCGCATCCCGTGCAAGCAGACGAAGACCTTTTCCACGTACTCGGACAACCAGCCAGGTGTCTCTATTCAGGTGTTCGAGGGCGAGCGCGCCCTTACGCGAGACAACAATGCTCTGGGCACCTTCGATTTGTCAGGCATTCCGCCAGCACCGCGCGGCGTGCCCCAGATCGAGGTCACCTTCGACATGGACGCCAATGGTATCCTGAACGTATCAGCCAAAGAGATGAGCACCGGCAAAGCCAAGAACATTACCATCAAGAACGACAAGGGCCGCCTCTCGCAGGCAGAGATCGATCGCATGGTAAACGAGGCCGAGCGCTACGCCGACGAGGATGAGAAGCAGCGCCAACGTATCTCGGCTCGCAATGGTCTCGAGAGTTACGTGTTCGGCGTCAAGCAGGCCGTGGAGCAGGCCACTCCCGACAAGCTCAGTGAGAGCGAGAAGTCTTCTGTACTCGAGAAGTGCGACGAGACGGTCAAGTGGCTGGATGCCAACACCACAGCCGACAAGGACGAGTACGAGTACAAACTGAAGGAACTAACGCAGCACTGTTCCCCAATTATGACCAAGATGCACCAACAAGGTCAGCCACAGAGCAACGCCAACTGTGGCCAGCAGGCGGGCGGCTTTGGCGGTGCGGGTTACAAAGGACCCACCGTGGAGGAGGTCGACTAAAGTCATTCCCAGCCATAGCTCTCCTATACTTGATATTAGTTTTTAGTTTATCAGACTGATCAAGAATCTTCGGCGATATACATATTTAGTTCTAGACCCGTCGGATTATTTAAGTTAATTGTTAAATTATTTCTAAGTTAGCAACCAATTTTAGAATAAACCAATTTATTTATTTTGAAAAAAAAAATCTGATTGTCTTTTAATTGCCTGGAAAGGGAATCGGCTTTTAGCTTGAACTAATTAAAAATTCGGAGTGCCGTACGATTGTTGAATCGTTCTTTTTTATTGTGGAGTGTTTTATTGGTTCAACAGTACTTAGGGTGATTTATATTTAATATTATAGCGTAACATTACACTTCACATGAAAAACAAAAAGTTTTTAAGCGATTTTTTCAGTTAAATATTTATTAAGGTTTACTATATATTGTATTTGTTTCATTCGGTCTGAACTCATTTAAAATGTACATATATTGCAAGTTGTTTATCGAATATTAGGAGATATACAATTCTAGATATATTTGTATATATCGTTAAAATAGACAATTATCGTTAATTAATGGCTTGCGGCATCAGCATGACAAGTTGTAAATAGTTTTTGTGCGGGATGGGATAATTGAGATGTGGAGCATTTTTAAAACAAAAACAGGAGATTTACGACTTAGATTTATCTTTTTTTAAATGTACAGTTGTGCAATAGAACACAATTTAATTGTAAATTAAGAGTATATAGTGTGTATAAGTATGAGAAAAATAATAATAAAAATTGAATATTTGTAAAAATAATTAATTAAAATTACTTACAATGAGAGTAGAATAGTATTGAACAGAGGCAGGGCAACAGTTAATTAATTATATTGCAAATTTTTTAAAATATCTCATAAAATAAAAAAAAAAATTAATTTAACAACAATTACGATATTACATGTAGTAGGATGGTGTGTGGGGTGCGTGCGTGCTTTATGAATCTCATAAGTTTTGCAAGAATGATAATAATTTCGTTTCGTAGTTCTTATTCGATTCTAAGTTGCGTAACGAATGCCGCTCCTCGGGAAACAGATGCAATGCATAGGGCTTGTTGGCCTTATTCAAGGCGCTGATCAGTCGCGACGTGTGATTAAAGTGCACATTCTCATCGATCAGACCATGAATGAGCAGCAGTCGATTATCCCTAAAGAAAGTAGAGAGAGTAGATGGAGCATTATATCACTATGAAAAATCACCCGATTCTCAACACTCACTCGTCGGGAAATGCATGTACATAATTGAGTACCGAGCCAGCTGTATATCCTGCTTCATTGCACTTGGGCATATCCATATATCGTTCCGTATAACCTGTGTCATAGTATTCCCAATTCGTAACTGGTGCTCCCGCAATGGCCACCTTGAAGATTTCCGGATACTGCACCAAGCCCATCAAGCTTAAATAACCGCCTGCGGGAACATAATATAGATATAGATATATATTTATATATAGCATTTGAAAGATTTGATAAGACCCTACCATAGGACCAGCCATGTATAGCAACTCGGTCCATATCAATGTATCCCAGTTGATCCGAGAGTATGCGCAGAGCATCCACCTGATCAGTCAATTCCACTTGTCCCATGCGACCCCGAATATGACTCTCGAAACGTATGCCACGATGCCTTGAGCCGCGTGAATCAATGCAGATCACACAATAGCCTTGGGCAGCCAGCATATGCATGCGCAACTGATGTTTGCCCTGATTTCGATTATGATTATTTAAAGAATTGATTGAATAGTGGGAGCTCACCTTAAATGTATTGTTAACGGTTTGCACCTCAGGTCCGCCATAGACATTCAATACCGTGGGATATTTAACTCCCAACTGAAAGTTGTGAGGTTTAAATACCATAGCATAGACGATATCGCCTGATGGCAGCTGTGGCCGAAAGATTTGAGGGCAATATTGTGGTTCCGGTTTGCCGCCCTCATGCAAAAATCCAACCAAAGAGATCTGTATACCATTGACGCCGCCATTCTGGCAGGTTTGCGTTACACGCATCACCTTACAGCTTGGAAGGCGTTGGATATTGCAATAGACGAGCAACATTAACTGGCACAGCTATCAATGCACAAAGACTACGTCAGTCACTCGGTCATTTAAGGAGAGCTTCTACTTACATCATCAAACTCCACCAGATATGAGTACCCCGGCTCGGTTAACAGACGTATGTGTTCTGGACGCTGCAAACTAACTACATAAAGATGCTTCTCTAATGGAGTATCGCGCAGTCCCACAAAATAAACCAATTGATTGGGCTTGTCCACCCATAGATTACGTGCCAGCACCTCCCATTCACCGCTCGTCAAGGCCACCTTATTAATGATGCGTGGCTGAAGTGCGGCTGCCTCAACAAAACTAGGATGCTGAGCAGCAGCTGCGGCTGCCGAGGCATCCGTTTGGCTGCCATTGACATGAGTCAATAGTAAGCTGGAGGTGACTAGATACAAATGTCTAAAGCCCGTCTCCTCAGAGGCCCATAGATAGGTGACGCTCGTATCACCCACTTCCAGAAAATAGAGCATATCATGCACATTGATCCAGCTCTCTGACTGCTCGGTATATATGACCTGCAGCGGCGTTATTGTGCGATTATATGGACTACGCCAGCTGTGATCCCCAATGGAATCTGTCGGCGTGGACACTTGACTACTGTACGATTCACAAAAGTTGTCCAGCGGTATTAGCATAACATCCAAGCGCTGCTGCTTGCGATTAAGACCCTGCATCCAGACGCTGTGAATTCAAAATATAATATAATTAAGAACTGTGCTATATTGATATTCAACCAGATTTGTCGCATACTAGTTGGCATCCGGTGTCCAGCCGACACGTACAACGTATTCCAGCCAGGGAAACACCGCCGACAAGGAATAGGGTAAATCCTTGATGGTAATCTCGCTAATTAGTAGCGCTTCGTTGAGCACAAATTGAACAAGCTTCAATTTGGATTTGGCGTTTTGTGTGCCGCTACGTGGAAAGCGATACTCATCCACCTCGCCAGGCACAGCCGTCGACGAAGGGAATGTGTAAAGGGACACATCCGTTTCATCTACCTCCTCGTAGACAATACGATAGATGCCATCATCCGAGTGCGGCTGCCACCAATAGCCCTGATAGCGACTGAACTCCTCTTGCATCACATATGATGGCACTCCTGCACTTAATGCATCATCCGCAAACGTGTGTCGGCCGCTTCTCGTGTACGTCAAACGTTTCTCATGACCGCTTAGCGTGTGCGTTACCCAGATATCACAGTCACTGATATGAGCAATCAGATCGGAGTTCTGTGGGCAAATTTGTGGATCCAATGCCGTCCACTCGGGGCATGTTCGCAGTTGTGTGGGAAATAGCAGACCAGACTGTCATATAAATGTAATGCAATATAAAATATGTATCAACATGTTGCTAAATGCACGTTCCACATGCACTACTCACATTATATCCCGTGTCCAGACATTGATACAGATCGTTTAAGCAAGGAAATACCAATTTGCCGCTGGGCTTATGCAGTTCATACGAGGTAATACCCCATGTAGACAAACGCTTGCGCTCCTGCATCAATTGATATTCTCGAGCACATGGATAGGCGCCACCGCTTCCACCTATGCCGCTTCCCACTTGGCTGCTGGGTATGGGTTGTTGGAGCAGTGTCTGCCAGATCAATCTATCAAGGAAAAGCAAGGTTTTATAAATTTTTCAGAAGTTAAGAAAACAACTCTTTAAACCTGGGCTTAGGCTGTGGACCAAAATGAAACGCTGGAAGGTTTATTGTTGGTGATGCTGCTCCAGTTGGACTACCGGCAGTGCCACCTTCAATATCAACGCCACTGGTCTGCTGCAGCTGCTGCTCGTCATGCTGTCGCAGGTTGATGTCCGTAAAGAGCAACGTTGTCTCCCAGTTGTGTGGCGGTGTACTTAGGAAATAGCACCGTGCACGGCCATCGGATAGATGACGGAACTGAACATTGGTGGGCACCATCGTCGATAGATTTGACAGATCCTTGCGAATGTCTTGGACAACACATCTGATCTCAGCCCACGTTTTGGATGGCGTCGGCGCTGCTATATGCCCATCATTATCAACAGCATCATCCTCGTCCTCCTCCTCATCGTTATCATCACAGTCTTCATCGTTTATGCCCAGACCATGTGGGGGTGTGCCACTGGTGGGCGAACTCAGATGATTTGTGATGGCCGATGCGGCAGCTACCACCACCTCTGTTGTGGTTGCTGTCGCCGCTGCCGCTGCTGCTGTTATTGGAGATGTGAGTGAATTGAGAGCGCTGCCTATTGAGGAGTAAAATGCATTAGCTGTTGTACCCAGTGAGCCCATGCTCGTTAGACTGGCTATCGAACCGGCACCAATGCCACCCGCACCCACGCCAATTCCAGAATGCGTTGAGCTGGGCGTGCTGGCTGCACTATGACTCCGTTCCATGGCATTGGTAGTGATGCTGCCGGCAACGCTTACAGCCGTCGACACACGTGAGGTGAATCCATCGAAGAGATTTACAAACGATGTGGCCGCTGCGTTGGTTATACTATGGCTGCGTTGATGTCCATTGCTGTTCTTATTTTTATTGCTGTTCCGTTTGTTATTATTTATGTTGCTGTTGCTACTGCTACTGCCAGTGCTGACGCCAGTCGTACCGATGTCAGCGCGTGGTGGTGCGCTGGATTCTGCAGAACTAGTGGCATTTGGACCGCCCAGATTGACAGTGAGCTGCGAATTCCGCGACGATTGTTGTTGTTGTTGTGCTGTTTGTATTCTGCTATCCATGTTGTGATACTTGATGTGTTTTTTAGCACAAATGTAACGAAGTTAATGTTTTCACTCACAATTTTAAATTGACCCAAATCTGTACTCCTCCACGTACATACACATACAAGCACACAGCCACACGCACGCACACATATACAGACACACACACACACACAGGCAGACAAAAGCAGACGACAGACAGAGAGACAAATTGATAGTCCGCTTTTTGGTTAATTCTTATCCCTTGCATACACGTACTGACTCACATACACATAGGCACACATGTATATACATGCCAAATTACGCACTCACACAGCCATGCAAGGGTTTTGTTATTGTTTTTATCGCTGTTGCTGCTGCTGTTGCATTTCTCTCGTTTATTATTATTATGTACTATTTTTAATAAACTATCTACATATGTATATCGTCACGTTTTCAGTTAGGTATCTAGCTATGCTGTTGTTTACCCGCCTGACTTCTCATTTTTTTCTCCTAGGAGTTGCGCTCTTTTTTGTGAAACGGTGTGTAGATTGGTAATTGTTGTTGTTTTTTTCTTTTCATTTATCGTATCTTTGCAAAAAAGTGAAAGTCTTGCGCGTGTTGAAAGTGGCAATCAGCTCACTCATATGATGTAGCTATTATTTCAATGCACACTTTATTTAATACTTATTCCAAATGTTTGCTGTACAGAATATTCTATTGAATAGGTTGTTTTTATTGTTTGGTCACTGGCCGCGATGAATGAAACGATTCCAACTGCAATGCCGTTTGGTTTACTTGATTGTATATCACGCAGCGTTGCACTTTGGTGAATCAGTGTCACCACATAAGTTGCTCTTTGCCAATATCATGAAACGGTCACACTACGCAGTTGAATGTGATAAGCCGGTTTTATTACTGTTGCAAAAAGTTATTTATTTGGAATGTTGAGAATGGTAAAGGCATCGTAGGAAAAACTTTTCAGTTCCTCTGTTGGACCAAACACACATTTGTCAATACGGCTAGTCGGGCTACCTGTATATCTTAACCAAATACGCCTAAAAGTCTATCATTAATATCTGTTTTAATTTTGTTATTAGTCGACAACTTACATAGCTTCGAAGCTTTTTGCGTACCCCTGTATTAGACCTTTAATTGTTTGATGCTGGGTATACAGGCACCATCCGCGCACACTAAGCTTTTGAGCCCGTCTCAAAGTATACTAATTAAATTGTTAACGTAATAAGGGATATTAAATTAAAGATACTTCTTACATGTCGGAATGAAACATCTGCAATTGGATAGCTATTAATTTCACAAAATTTTTATATTATTGTCTGCTGTCATGACATACCGTGCACAATACCGAAAATTTCAAACTCACAGGACTTAATAGTTAAATCTTCGCTATCTTGGTTCGCATTTAAAGCTTTTTGAGCTTCCGCTGTTTTTGTGACATTATGCCTTTGCAATCGCGATCTTTCCGTTTGAGTCTCAATGCTTTCCATTTCAAACAAAAAAAAAAAAAAAAAAAAAAACAAATAAACAAAAAAGTGTACAGACAAACAAATCTGAAATTTTATTCAAAATCAATCGATTACGACTTGGACGATCATTATATTTAAAAAGTAGAGCAACACTGCCTCGTGTATGTAGGTGCATACACTTATCGTTAATCGCTACGCACTTTGCGAGACGAGTCGCAGCAGCAATATAATTTCAAAACAAAGCATACAGAATACAAAAGGAGAGAAAAGTATATCAATATCAAAATGACTACGAGTACTGTATACGCTGGTGTGCATGTTAAAAATAAGTTAAGTGACTTTTATCCCGTTCACAATATCGATATGGAACAGGATGTAGCATACTTGAAGAAGATCATTGCCGAGCAGCTGCAGTTGCAGTTCGATGCCAACGAACTTGGTATGTATATAGTTATATACTATATATGTGTGTACACGTTTAGTATAAACAATAATGCCAATTCATTGTGTGCTCTTCAATGCAGATATATGCTATTTGGGAAAGCTGCTTAACGACGACTGTAAGCTTTCAAGCACAATGAAACCAAACGCTATTGTTCATTGTTTCCGTAAAATAAAGTCTTATACTCCATACGAGCCACCTGCCGCCAGCGATATCAACACTAAGCACATACAGGAGCTATTTTCACTGACTTCTCACTTGCAAATCAGTGTCACATCTCGTTTTAACATACTGCAAAAAATCTTAGCCGAGTATCCAGAGTTTCGGCGTAATTTGGGTGCTCAGGCTCTGATTCGCGACTCGGTGCTGTTCAACATGCTTCATGAGCCGGAGGTGGTGCAAAACCTAGTGCGGGATTATCCTTTAATTTGTGATGCAGCTTCATTTATTGTCGATACCATACGCAAGGAATTGGCACGGAACAGTTCTGCCACGCAGTGTAAGTGTTTCCACTTAATTTAAATTCTCTGATGCCTGATTATGACCTTTTCATTTTTAGTTCAGGAGCAAGCTGCTTCAGAGTCCACAACCTCGTCGGAGGAGGAGAACTCTTTGGGTGCCGGCAGCAGCAGCAGTGGTGGTAGCAGCAGCACAGCAGCTGCTACCCTGGCAGCCAATCGTAGAGACGAACTGGCCAACATACGACAGATCAGTCGACAACAATTGGCTAATGCTTTGGCTCGCGTCGACATGAGCTCCTTTAACTCGTTGTCAAACATAGCTCAACGCAATGTAGATGAGGCTCTTAGCGATGAGCGACCTCGCACCAGCACATCGGCTGCTACGAGCGGTACAGCTGCTGCTGGCACTACAACTGGCAGTGCTGCTGCCATCTCATCAGAGCTTTTGCGCAATGAGCTGGCACGGGCTTTTCAGTCACTGCAGCAGCAACCGCCGCCGTCAGCTGTGGAGAACATGGACATGGAGACTGGAGCAACAGATACCAATGAATCGGCTGTAGCTGTCGATGAAACCGAGGATGATGATGATGCTGTGGCTGGCGATGACAGCGATGTGCTGCCACGTTGCTATCGCCGTCATCGCTTCACCGAACAGCTGCGCACCATGGCAGCCATGGGCTTCATAAATCACAGCCAAAATGTTAACTACTTGACGCTGGCCGACGGCAATGTCGAGCATGCTATAAATCTACTAATGTTGGGCTTGAATTGAACTATGTCGAGCGCTTAGCAATAAGCAGCTGTATTTATTCTGCCGTTTTCTAAAGTATATGCATATGTTAAAGCATATATTATATATATGAATATATATACACACATATATAATATATATATTTATGTACACTTAAGCGATTTAGCATTATGTTTTGTGGTAGCTCCAATTATTTAAGCAAAAATAAACAGAAAAATACGTTTGCAGTATATAGTGGGGATGCTTGTATTGGGATCCGCACCGCTAGCTGCTTGGAGCGCCGGGGCGGCCATCATATCAAATTAATTGAATTGAACTACTTAATTAAATAGTCTAATGCTTTGTCCTTATTGTTATTAAATTTCAAAAGAGCCGCCGAGATTTTTGTTTCTTCAAATCCGAGATCCATTAACTCGCCCAATGGAATGAGGTGCTCGATTATCTGAATTGCATGTAAAAACAATAAATAAATCAATGAGACATGACATATACCCTATATATACCAACGTACCTTCTTATCATCGATGCCACACAGGCTTATCACCTTTGCCACTCTCTCGAGCGGGAAGCCCATGGTGCTAATGCGCTGTGCTAGTTTCTGTGCCGGCACAGTCAGCTCCTGGAATATGTTGGCATTGATCTGCTGGCTGTTGGACAGTTGCTGCGGCAGCTGGGGCTGGGTTAATGCCAAGGCTTGCTGTTCATCCTCATTGTGGCTGTACAAACGGACGCGACGCTTTTCCGCCTGCTGCAGCTCCGTTTTTAATTCTCGTAGTATATCAGGCACGCTCCTCGATTTTATATCTGCTTCCGACGTGTTCGGTGACAGCATATTAATATTGTTACTCGGAGGCAACACCGGTTGGGGTAGTTGAGTGGGTGTCCCATAGCCATTGATATAGCTATGTTGCTGCAAGTAATTATGATTGGGATAAATTTGCTGCTGCTGCTGCTGAGGATAATAGTGCTGATTGTAGACCATGTGTGGATAGACGAGTTGTTGTTGCTGCTGCTGCGATTGCTGATTAGGAGTGTTATACAAGGGAGTTGGGTACATGGCTGGAATGCCTTGGGCATCATCACAGTGTACTTGGAAATTGACGCTATCTAGCGTCGCTTTGGTTTCGGCCAGGGTCGTAACAGCCAGCTCCAGTTCCGGCTGCGTCTGCTGCTGTTCGTTTTTATTCTCTGGCTGGCTTATCTGTTCCGCATCGTTTGTTGCAAGTGGCTTTTGAGTCAATTGTGTCTGGTGCAGTACCTGCGCCAGTATATCCAAATCATTGATCGTCTTCATCTCAATATTATCGAATGGCGTCGAGTTCATATTGTACTCAAAATCTGCATAGTTTAATGAACTATTACGCTTATGGTGTGTAACAGCTGGTGTTGCCGTTGCAGCGCTGCTCAGTATGGTGGGTTGCAGAATATTATTGAAGTTACACGAGCTCATCGACTTTGGCTTGAGTTCCTCACGTGACTCAGCGTCGCTAATTGACGTTGTTGAGGTCGTTGTTATTGTACCCGCTGCTGCTGCGGTTTTTGCTGTTGGCGACTCCATGGCTAACTCATCATCATCGCTATCGGAGGAGAGTTCTGCTGCACTGGGGTATTCAACAGCTCCAAGCATTTCCTTTTGCTTAGCCTCAAGCGCACGCTGACGTTCCTGTTTGCGCTGCTCCAGGCGCATTTGACGCGCCTGCTGCTGCTGGTGACGCATGCGACGCCAGTGCTGGCACTTGCTGAGTACACTTCGTTCCAGCTGGTAGTCATAGTGAAATGCCTGCTCTTCCGCATAGTAGTTGTCTCTGTATTGGGCCAAACGATTTGCAATAGTCGGGGGCAATTGGTATACAGGGGGTGGTGGTTTATAGCGTTCGACTATTTTGACGGGGACATCATCCATATTTTTTGGACTGCACTCGTCATGTGCGCATACACGGCGAATTTTATTAATTGACTCTTAATTGCTACGCACTTTTTTTGTGACTTTCCGTGCTTTTGTTGTTTTTTCGTCTCTTAATTCTCTTTTGTTTTCGCAAAACGATAATGTGCAAGCATTAATCGATAAGCCCCTATGTGTTGACTCATATAACGCGATTAATAAGTACACACTGGTTATATCTATCGATGAAGGTCGTTAAAAACGTAAAATATGTAACGTCTGAAACATACGCTTTTGTTATTCAAATGAATTTAATTTTATATTCTATTTACTTTTAAATTCAGCCTAGTTAAGCTTAACGAATATTGTTGACAATTTCTGTGTGTGTCGTTATTTTACTGAATAGGAACTGGGAATGTTTGATATTTGAAAACCATTTTCATGAATAGTAATAACGCAGGGAATAATTGCGCACTCTGAACTTCAATAAGATTGAAATTTGGGTTAAGTATTAAAAAAATATAGATGTTGACATAATTGAAAGCCCAACATCGATATTTATACCCCAAAAACTATCAATGTCAAAATATTGATGACTCTGCTTTCAACAGCGATAATCATCGAGCATCGGTGTTCATCACTAATAGGGACTTGCCGAGTTAGTTTGTTTTTTGTTGAAGTTTTGTTTATGCATGAACTTGAATATTAATTGCGTACGATGAGCAATGTAGACGATATTAAAATAAGTCATCAACAGTTGCTACAGGAAATTACTACGCTGTTGGCAGCTAGCACCGAGAGAAGCGATGCGAACGCCTTGCAATTGAATCAGGAACTTCAGCGACGCCTGGAACAGGCGCGCAACCGTATATTGAAGCTTTTAGAGATAGTACGTGATCGTTACAAACGCAATGAAGAGACACTCATACGACGCCAGAATCCACGCTCTCATTGTATAACAGCAAGCAGCGTTGAAAACGTGGGAAAGAGCGGAGCAGTGCTGCGCGGCGGGTCGTTTCGCTTTAAGGGTAATCTATACTTTCGCGACAACGATGGACGTAGCTGTCCCAACAATGAGGACTACGAGCGACGTTGTAACACCGAAATGTTTCCCACCGATTTCGATATGCGCTCTAAGCACATTTGGACAATTATGGACAAAAAAAGCATAGTGATGGGAATAAAGCAACAGGTAAGCAAGCGTAAAAGATGGTTCAATTGTTGTTTAAATACCTGTCTCAAAGTTGTTAGAGTATGCCAGCTACCAGGCCGCTGTAGCGAAAAAGGCGTCCAAGAAAATGATTGATCGCAAACGGAAATACATCGATCTGCATGCACAAACATTGGCCAGTTTGTTAGCTAATGCCGATAGCAATTTTAACATCGACTGGCATCAGATTAGCGCACTGGATCTCGAGTATCGTCATTCCCCCTACAGCTGTGAGGCCATGTGGCTGGTGTATTTGCATCCTAAGCTAAAGCGCGACGATTGGACACCTGAAGAGGACAATGCTTTGTTAGATGCGGCTAAAGCCAACAAGTTACAAAACTGGCAAGCAATTGCGGCTGCAGTGGGTCAACGTTCCGACTATCAGTGCTTTGTGCGCATGCAGACAACGTTGCGCTTTCACTTGGAGCCCACAAGTGCGTTGCGATGGGGTCATGAGGATAATGAACGTTTGCGTGCTGTTGTCCAGCGCAATACTGTGAATGGGTTGACTAACTGGTCGCAAGTTGTAGAGCATTTTCCGGGTAGATCGCGATCGACATTAATTGGACGATATATGTATGTGTTGCATCCCAGCGTCAGTCACGGTATAATAAATATGATTCTATGATTTATCATATAGTAATATATGTATTTTCAGAGCCTTTTACACCTAGCGAGGATATAATGCTGTTCGCTGCCTATGAGGAGTACAATGGCAAATTTAATTGTTTCCCGCGTACTTTGTTTCCGAATCGTTCGCTGGCGCAGCTGCGTACACGATATAACAACGTGCTGTCACAACGTAATAAAACCGATCCCTGGTCCATGGATGATGACACAAAGCTAATGAGTTTTGTTACCGAGCACGGTACCTCGCAGTGGGTGAAGTGTGCCAATCACTTGGGCAATCACTCACGTACCAGCTGTCGTACACGCTTTCTGGTCATCAAGCGGTTTTTAGAGCAACATCCGGAGGCGACGGTGAATGACATACCACGCCGCAAGGTCAAAAAAAGTGCTCCAGTAACCGCCGAGAATTGGGCTCAGCGTTGGCAAGAATGGCAAGCGAATCCGGAATCACTGTCTGTCAAACCCGTTCCCAAGCCGAAACCAAAGAGATCGAAAGTGGGCATTAATGTCAAGAATATGGAGCCATTGCGCGGCATTGACTCACACGTCTACGAGTACTTCAAGTATTCTTATAATTTGAAACTCGATGGCCCGCCAGCACCAATACCGCTTCCGCGCAACGAGCGGAATCTTTACGTGGTGGCCAATGCGCTGCACTACCGGCCACCAGCCAATGCTAGCCCCTTAGTCCAGAGCGTCGCACTGAGCAAGCAGCTAAACCGATGCTACAGCAAGATGCTCCGTGAATTGCCGGCCTTGAAGGCAAGTGAATCATCTGCTACGCCATTGCTGCTGCCGCCTAATTGGTCCGCAATGATGGGCTTCCGTGCCATATGCATATTGTCAGTGAATTGGCGCTATCATGCGACAATCGGATCGAAATTGAATCTTCCCGTCAACTATGATGAATCAAACTCAGCAGTGCAGCTATTCCGACAACGCTTACGCACTCTCTTCTATACCACCACACTATTGAGTCGGCTGGAACCCTCTTCGTTTGAGCAGCTTCCATCGGCTTTAATGGCACTGCCGCGACCAGATGTTAACTATGGCTCGGTAAAGAATTCTGATTCGCCGCCAGCCAACCGGCATCGAAAGCGAAACCTAAGGAACCACGAAAAATTCGAAAATTTAAGCGATGCGGACTCTGAAAAGATTGCCCGCCAACAAATGGAAGAACTGAGCCGCAAGAGTCTTAAATCCGAGTTTAAGGACGAGCCAAATGTTAAGCAGGAACTATCTTACGACTAGAGAAGCTTACACAAATCTAATAGGTTATATAACTTATATCGTGTTTATTTATATATATATAGATATATATAATAACTAACAATATGTTGCATTCCCAACAAAACCGATTATCATATGTGGGAGTAGCCCTTAAAAGTTAAATATATGTCGTATTTATGCAGTTTAGATTCTTTAGGTACTTATTAGGTTAATAGCAACAAAAGCAATTTTAATCAAGCACGCTAGAAGCATACAAGTATTTGAGGGTTTATTTTAGTTATTGGAAGTTACTAAAGTCTGTTTTCAGCTTGATCGTCGGCTTCTGCGGCTTGGCCAGCAAACCGTTGCGTTGCGCCTCATTGGCCTTTTGGGCTAGATTAATTGATTGCTGTTGGTTGCGTATGGCCGCCTCCAGTTTCTGTCGCAGTTCGGCCTTTTGGCCCATCAACGCCTTGAACTCCTGTGGGTATTTGGGACCGATCTTCAGCAGCCAATTGAGGGATTGTTCATGCAGCTGTCGCTGATATTTGGGCAACGTCCGCAACTTGCTCGGCTCGGCCAGGTAGCCAATGAGCACCGGGACCAGAAGTGTCAGCATTTGTATATCTGCGAAATGAATTCAAAATTATTGATATAAAACAACAACAATGCTCATGAAACACACAAAGGACAACACAGCTTGGTTGAGTAAACGTTTATCTATCTGTGTGTGCTATCGATATCGATAACATCAACGGTAATCGCATGCAGTGTGTAACGACATTTAAAGCGCAATTATGCAAACTTGCAACTACAGCTAATAATTACCATTTTTTTTTAATACATATATTCAAATTAACATATATAAATATCAATATTCATTTATATATGTATGCATAAATATTTTGAGGTAGTGCATATTGATGTGCTTTTACATTCAGAGTGCAAACAAGAAACGGGTGAATGAGCGAATCTATTTACCTTGTAGCAAGTTTCCTAACGTTTTTTTTTTTTTTTTTTTTTTAATATATGTGTGAGTAATGAGTGAAGCAATTAAAAGAGAAGAGACGTAGAGAAAAAGAGCAGAATGTAATAAAAAACGAACGGTACTAGTTGACGACGCTTACAAACTCGGCGCCCAATTGGCAGCTCTATGCATTAATTGGGTAGAGGGACGCACACTAGTTGCACTTTGTACAGGTCTGTCCCGAATGTTGGGAACTTATAAATCAATATTTTCTTGTTGATATTTTTATATTACTTAGCGTTCAATTCAAGAGTCATTAATAAATAAATTATTGGAAAATATCGTTATTATTGATTTAATCATACCTAAATCTGCTTTGAGTTTAATTGAATTTTAAATATATTTTCTTTATTTTAGTTTAACTATTTTAGAAGCTCAAAAAGTATATTTATATTTTAAAATTCACTGTAACCCATTATACAACTAACCAAAAAATAAATAATATTACCTATTCGGAACAGACCTGAGATATCATTTATACAATGTCTGGTACTTACGATTTTGAGGCTCGGCAAGCTCTATGAGTTGCTCCACGGTCACAATGCTCTCGAGGGTCACCTGCAGTTCCAGTTCGCTGGCCGGCGTCTTGCTGGACTCGGAGTACAGGGATTCAATGATGCGCGGTGCCAGCGCATGAATGTAGGGCGTGGCCGTCTTTAAGTCCGCCTTTGTGAAAATGGAACGCGTCGTCTCGATGCATTTCAATTTGACGGACAAGTGCTCCGATTGCAGGCACTGCCGGAAATGATTAATGCAAGGATATTGCAGCGAGGGTGTGCCCACCACAGAGGCGGGCGTGTGCAGAATGAATACAGCAATGGCCAGCAGCATGGTGACCTCATCTACTTTACGCTCCTCATTATCACCCGCCGTCTTGGTCATGTCAATAATGGTGGCCAAGGCGCTTTGCAGCAGCTGCTGCCACTCCTCCTGCGTGCTTGCCTGATGGGCCCAGCGATGGACGCACACAGAGCGCAGACATTGCAGCGCTGCCTGCACAGCACAGGTGTTGGCCAAAATGCTGCTATCGATGGCCGACTTGTTGGCTATTTCTCGCATAATGCTCGTCGTCATGTAGAGTATGGTGGGCAGTATGGTGAGGGCGCCACTAGGCGTGCACAGCTCTAGGAGCTGTTCGACGCACTGCAGTCCAATGGCCACAAGACGACCGTTCTCATCGCCGAGCACTGAGAAGAATGAGGCATTCTTGGCGTACGCATAGTCCAGCTGAAGATTGATTTGCTTGCTGGGATTGAGGCTGGGTATTTGGCGCACAAACAGGCACAGACAGACCTCTAGGACGGCATAGACATGAGAGCTGCCCGGCTGCATTACGCTGCCCTCGCCCAGCTGCAGATCCTCATTGTCATTCTGATTCTCATTTGCATTGTCTGCGGGCTGCTGCTGCAGTTGACTGTCCCGCCTACGTTCTAGATCCTCGCGTGCTGCTTGTATTGTTTGCTTCAATATTTCCACGCACAGCAGCTGAACGAGCAGTTCGTCCCGTGTGAGTATCTGGCGATGAAGCACATGGCATAGCTCAATGGTCAAGGCACGATCCTTGATCAGCTGCCGACGCGCCCAATCGGAATCGAAGATGCTGTGCAGCGCACGCAAACAGCTGACAATGTTGCGTGGCTTATCCGAGCTGCGCATGCTGCACAGCGCCTCCATGCAGATGCCAAAGATCATGTGGAAGCGATCCGCCGAGAGGGAGCCGTGTGTAATGTGATTATTATTGGACTCTGGCTCAGCTGCATTGCTGGCATCCGACGGGCTTTGTGTGTCCTGATGGCGGGCAAAGCCCTCGTCACGCAGCCAGAGCGCCGCAGCATACAAAATGGGCGGCCAACTGGTCATGTAGTGCGGCTTGGACGAGTTGATGGTGTCTGTGGTGTAGAAGGAACCACCGTCCCGCGGCAACTGCGACTGAAACTCGGCAGGCAGCAGTAGAAGCGCATGATCCTTCATAGCGGCCAGCCAGTGATTGGACAGATTATGTAGCTCCGGTTGCACCAGACTGAGCAAACTCTCACCACGGCTGTCCGTATCCAGATCAATTCCGGTGACTAGCTCTGTGGCTGTGCCAGCTGGCGCGACGGTGAGCAGCGAGGCGGGTGCCTTGCCATTGCTCAGCATGGCCACAATGTACACTTCCGCCCAGGCTTTGAGTATGCTGAGCTTCTCCAGCGTCGCCATCGACTCGTTATACAGCTGCGTGCTGTTCGTCTTCGTGTAGAGCTTGCTCAGCGAGCTGACTAACAGCTGATGCACTCGCCGCAAATCGCTAATGTCGCGTGCCACACCCGATCCGATCCAGGCGGAGCAAACCTCGCAGGCAGCAGCAGTCACATGCGATGGCGTGTCGGGCGCAAAAGCCGGCCGTAGGGCTGCGCCCACCTGTGCCTGGTATTGCTCCAGAAGCAAATGACCTGGAAATTCTGGCTCTGGCACGTTTGCGAATCGATCTATGATTTCTTGCAGTGTGCGCAAGCCCTCCAGCCGTAGTTGATCCGAGTCCGAGGTGGCAGCCATGAAAGACATGCGTATGAGCTCGGCCAGATGCAGTATAAGATAATCGCCGCTCCGCGACTTGATCAGCTGTTGCTCCTTGGCCTGCAGCAGATCAAAATGAAGCGCATTTGCTGCCTCGCAACTGGCGATGATGCGACGAACGCATTGGGCGGCAAAGACTCGTGTGGGCCAACGCGGCTGCACAGCTGGATGCGTGGATGTATTTTCCTCGGCACGATATTCGGTTACATCGTCGGCGTACTCCTCCTCCTCGTCATCGTCGTCGTCAGATTGCTGTGCATCGCCTGAGCCGGACTTGCCACCGGCATCCGCTGAGCCGGCCTGCGCCGCTTGCTCTTCACTCGAGCTGCCACTCTCGACGGCCACAGTGAGCACCTTCTTGCAGAGACTAAGCCAGTTGCTCAGATTGTCGGCAGCCAGCATTTGCAGCATTGAAGTCAATGTGTCGTGTATATTCTTGAGCATTTCCACATCCGTTTCCGTGTCAAGCATCGAGAAAAGCAGTCCGGGCAGACCATATTCCGTAATGACTAAATCTGGACACTGTTCCGGTGTAATAGTCAGGGCCAGCTCGCATACCTCACGCGCCTCGCGGTGTGCCAGCTGACGCAGGCAGGCGACGGCAGCCTTTCGTAAGATGAAATAATTACTGGCCAGCATCTTGACCAGGGTCGGTACGAGCGTGTCCAGCTGCAGAGATTTACAGGCAAATAGATGCAGTTGCTGCAGGCACCCAATTGCTTCGGCTTGCACCAAGGGATCTGCATGTGATTGCAGCAATGCTGCTGCGCAGAGGAAGGAGCTGCGCATTGCAACCACGGCCGAGTTGTTGCCCTGAAGTTCCGGTCCCACAGTGGTGATCAATGCATTGACCACACGGCCTACGCACTGATGCACATCTACATGGGCGTGTGGCACGCTGAGCAGCAGTTTCAGTGAGAGCGTCAATGTCGGCTCCACATAGCCACGGAACATGGGACCGCCGGAATCGGCGATCTGTGCCAGAGCATAGAGTGACCACACTTGCACCACAGGCGACGCGCTGTCCTGTCCCAAGGCGAGCAATATGGACACACTGGTGCTCAGATGCTGCGAGCTGCCCATGCCGCCCACATAGCGATGCAGACAGCCCAGGGCATGCGAGTGTCCAGTGCGCGTGACCACATCCCGCGCCGACTTCAGTTTGTCGAAGCTGTTCTGCGCCAGCTCAGCGGTGAAATGGGAGTCGGCCACAACCTGGGCTAAACGGCCGAGTGCCTCGCCAGCTGCACAGCGTATGGTTGAATTGGAGCTGGTCAACGAGGCGACAATCAGACTGGTGGCGCTCTTCTTGACATCCTCTTGGCCCAGGCTCGTCTTGCTATCTGTCAGCTGTTTCAGTGCATACAGCAGAGCCGTGAAAATGTTCATCTGGATGGCCTCCTGGCGGTTGCTCTTCGCCTGCTTGATGCACTCGGCGAAATGGTCCAGCATTTGTAGGCGATGCTTGTTCGCCACCTTTGGGAAAATGGTGCCATATAGAGTGACTGACATGTCAATGACGGCCACGCCCAGTGGCAAAGGACCCGGACACTGCTGGGCCTTATTAATCAACTGTATGTTGTTATTGCTTGCAGTGCTCGCATTGGAGCTGGCATTGCTGCTATGCTGGGCGGACCAATTGGGACGATACAGACAGCAAGGATCGTGCTCCAAGGCCCCAGACCCAGCGGCACTGTTCGGCTGGAGCTGTGCATTGAAAGAGAGAATCGTTAAATAATTAGTAAATTGCTTAAGTCTATAATGAAATTATAACAAACTATTAAGAGATTAGTATAAAGTATAAGCCAAACTAGAAATTATGAACAGTCACTTAGTTAATTGTCTTAAAATACTCCAATCCCAATGCAACAATTGTCGTATTGGATTTATAAAATGATCAATTATTAAATAAGAAACATGAAGCTCTTAATTTCAAACAATAAATGAAGAGGAGTCCTAGAAGAACGGGTAATCGAAGAGCCACTCTCTCGTGTATTATGAAATAAATAATTTATTGATCATGCAAATCAAAATCATCAACGAAACAGTTTTTCATTTTTATGAGTTCTCGGTGGACAACACTTACATGCTCGCCATCGACTTTGCGATTGGGCTCCATCTGGTTAAACGAATTGAATCGTTATCAATAATGCATATATAGATTGAGGGAATAGTTAAAGAGGTAGAAGATAGTATCGGTTATACGCTTACAAATCTAAGAGAAACCACCCAGGCCATAGCTCAATGATTAGTCAATGCTCGCACATACCTGGTCCTCGATGGTGCGATGATTCGTTTCCTGTAGCCAAGTGCCCAATATGATGGAGTCATCGCCATGGCAAAGTGTGCGCAGCAGAGAATTTGTCGTATTGGCTGCATTATCCGACAAGGTAAACTCCGACACGAGCATGCGCAGCAGATGTGTATAGGAAGCCTCCAGAGCTGTGGGAGGCAGCAGCGTCAAGGCTTCAAAGAGACGTAGACGCACCATAGCAGCGGGAGCTTTGAGCTGAGTGCCATAGCTCTTCAACACGGTGGCCAAGCTGGGAGAGGAATATACCAATGAGAATGGGAAGACAAAGGCTATATCAACTTTACTCACTTGACCAGCATGGCGAGGGCACTCTCGATGGGCGTGAGCAAACGTCGCGTGATGTCCTCACTGACCAGATCCGGGCAATTTAGCAGAAAACTGTGCATGACTGACAAGGCGCCGGCGCGTCCCTCAAGTGTCACTTGCCAGGTGAATGCATCACCCCGAGCCTTCTCCGATTCGAGTTCCTTGTTCGAGCGCGGAAAGGAGTTCCGCCAAAGCAGCAGCATACGTGGCAAAAGGCCTTTGACCACCGGCGAGCCCAGCGTCATGATGGCGCCAATTAATAGCCAGCCGGCCTGGGTGCGATGCAGCGACATGCGGCTATTCTGGGAAGCGGAGCGCAGCAGCTCCTCGGCACAATTGAACACCACCTTGCCCTTGGTGTGCGGTATGCCCAAGGGGGAGTGGCGTGCGCTACCCAAAATGGCCGCCAAGGCGCAGCTATAGCCGGCAATGGCCTCTGGCGAGGATCGCATCTGTTCAATAGAATCAATGAAGCGATCGATGAGCGGCGTTATCTGGCTGGGCACCGCAATGCAGCAGCTGCGCAGACACCATGCCGCAGCCAAACGCGCCGCGGCACATGGATGCACCAGCACCGCGCACGTGGCATCTATAGCATTCAAGGATTGATCTGTCAGGAGATTCTGTGCTGTTGTGCCCAGTCCAATGAACAGAGAACTTAGCTCCTGCAGGGCGCACACTAACAAATGCTGACTGAAGAGCGTCTCTTGGTTCGAATCCTTGGCATTCTCCGGATTAAAATCAATTGAGTTCATTTGCTTGGCCACCAGATGAATGAGTTCCTTGCAGGCGGCGCTTTGCGCCTTCTCGCCCAACATTTTGCCAATGGTGGAGCGTAATATGAAGTTGATGCACTTGCGCGAATAGACAGCATCCACGTGCGAACAAGCTGCCTTCGGATTTGCCACCAGATCCAGCACATGAGCCAGAAATGTGCTCAGCTGTCGCTCCAGCCAAACGCTCCCCATGAACTGTACGAACACCACATAAGCGTGGGTTACTCCGACGCGCACCTCACGATTGACGCCCGAGCTGCCTTTAATGATTTCACCGGTGCCCTTGAGAAATGAAGCGCCACCACGCAAAAAACCAGACATGAGTATGCCCAACGCTTCGTCCAATGAGACCAAACGTAACGCGCCGCCTTTGGCCGCTTGCAATGCTACGACCACTTGCGCCTGGGCAGATTTCTTGTTACTCGCCGCCTCGGCCAGCTGCTGTGTGAAACCGAGCAGAGTGCCCAACAACTGGGCGACGGCGCAGCGTACTTCATAGTTGCTGCCATCAAATGCGCGGAAGCACAGCGTGCCCAGATTTTCAAGTTCCGTCTGGTACAGGAACGGAGCGCTGTAGATCATTTTGAGTATGCAGCGAGAGGCAGCAACGCGCACGGCCATAACACGATCGAGCAGACAATGTTTAGCGGCTTTGTAGATGTCCTTGTGCACGTTGGCAATGGCGGTGCCCATGCCAGCGCTCACCTTCTCGAGTGTGTGCATGATTTCGATGCGGGCCTGCGACTCGGCGTTGCGTAGCGTGCGTATGAGGATTTGGACAGTGTCCTCGTACGTTCGTCCCATCATGCGACCCAGTTTTTCATACATGGAGCCCAGCACACAAATTGCGGCGCTGCAGAACAGAAAAAGGTATGAATTGACTTGTATGGGATCGGCATCACATAACTTACAGTTTTGTGGGCAAATAGCTGGGCGAGTCATCCTTATTTTTCAGTATGTCATTGCAGGCATTGACCGTATCGAAGAGCATAAAGGTGTCGCCCACGGAAAAGAGCGTTGCAAGTGCGCTGGCTATCAGTTTGCGCATTGGCGGACCCGGCGCCCCTTGTATGCGTTCTGAGAGCTGTTGCACAAGTTTCTTTTGTCCCGCCTTAATCTCATGTTTGGGCATGTGCGGCAAAGACTTCTCCAGATAACGTAACCATTCAAGCTCGAAGACAGCACGCTTGTGTTCCGGAAGCAGTTTCACTGCCTCTTCGTTCAGAGTCAAGCTGTGGGCGAGTTCCATTTCGTCGCGTGGCGCAGTTGTGTCCTCAGTTGCCTTGCCGGCAGCGGTGTCGTCACTGTTTATAAATGATCTGCAATGCGAATGGAATTTTTCTAATTAATTAAAATATACAAACATACAAATGTATTATTGTGTGTGTGTACGTATGGCATGGGAATGATGATAAACAGCCGTTGATCTCATTTCAAGTACGTTCTTCCATTTCTCGAAAAAAGTTGATGAGTGAAGTCACGACTGTGACTGAGTCACTATAATTGACAGATATATTGCGATTTAATAATGATCATAGGTCGTATAATTAGGCTAAATATATTGGTTATTTAATCAAGATATGTTTCAAAAATATTTTTATCCCCAATAACAATAAGAACTTAGACACAGTGAAACACTGTCTGATATTCAAAAGTCACAGTCACGATGTTGCTCATCTCTACTGCCCACTCACTTAATTATCCACCACTGATATCCACTCAAATGTTTCGACATCTGTGCGATCAATTTTCATTTGGGAATTATCGATAAATTGCAGCTAGGCTCAGTTATTGACCTTGGGTTTGCTATTTGCTCTGATGGTAGGTAAAATCTCACATGAAGGTCACACTGCTCACAGTTTGTCCAATTGAAATAATTTATGCATCACCCAAGCTAAATATATGTATGCGGTTGAGTCTTGCCTAACATTATATTATACAAAAACATATAGGGAAGCTGTAGAGCAACCAATACAATCTGCAGCATAGCAATATTTGTATATACATACTTATATACAATGATAAGTGCGCTCTATCGCCTTGGGCGCGATAAAAAGCAACTGTTGACATACATACGTTATGTGCCTACATATGTATGTATGTCGACCAAATACAACACAAGCACACACACACACATACATTGAAAAAGTCAAGAGGAGCCAAATCCTATATAAAGAGGGTGTCGGCCCAAAACAAAGACATGTAACGGCAATCCCTTTGTCTTATTCTTCACAAAATTATGAGCGCACCGGTTGTGGGGCAATGGTTATGGCTATGGCTGCTTGAAACACAATGGGGCTAACGGTTTAAGGACTGCTTTTGTTCGCGGTCGTATGTTGCATATGTATACAAAATAATAATAAGAAAAAAAATCAAAGCAATTGACGTCGCCAGGCTCAGGTTACATAAGATGCCTTGCAACTGTAATAGGTTTGGGGGTCGTGTGGTTGGCGTCGGTCGAGCGTAAAAGTAAGCAAGTAAAACCTGTAAGGTGCAGCAGGAGAATGCAAACAGTAAGACGAAGAACAAAAACCACATAGAACTGCATCACAGACAATTGCCAATCTTCCCTCTCTCACACACACAGCCACCCCATTTTATCCCGTTACTCATTGCTTGCAGACCGCCGCTTTGTCTGTGATACTGCCGTTTTTGTTGTTGTTGGTGGTGGGTTTTCATTGTTGTTGTCTGTTGTGAGCAAATTTATTTACCTGCGCGCCTCGTTGATGACTTTGCGCAGAAATTGCGGCGTGCGTGCAAAGTTTAAGTTTTCCATTGTGCAATTTACAACTTTGATTTACAAAAGAAAAACTTTCTTTTTGCCAATTATTGTCAGCAGCGGTACCGCCACCGCTTGCAGCTTTCACACAAATCGATAACTTTTTTCCATGCCACAAATTGAGTTTCATACATAACAAGTAGTACTAATTATATTAAAATTATTTTCTTTTATTGAGTTATCAACAAGCTTTAATGTTGGTTTGCTATTTCTGATTCGCTATTTAATAATTACAGAATCATTATGCTATGCAGCGTTAACCAAATGGAGGCAACAACGCGAGAAACAACACTTGCTACACGCTTCAAATACAAATGGCAACTGGAAGCAAGCAGCACGAGCAGAGAGCGGCAAAGTCAAAGGCAAACACAACAACGCTTAAGCGTCACAGTTCAGAGAATGAGAGATTCAGAGAGAAAGAGCTGCGAAATGTTATGCGTATTGCGTTAAATAAGTGGGTGAATCTTTTCGAATTCTTTTTGATTTGTATAGAATTTTAAATATGATAGAGTAATATGATGAATCGGCGAGTTTTAGTGTAATTTAATATCATAACATCACACGTTTGTGACGTCACGAGATCATATTTCAAGCGTTACCTTTTAAGTATAGTAAGCTTGGACACAGGCGTCGAGCAGACTACAGGCGAAATGAAAGAAAACAAAGAGAGCAGAATAAGAGAGCGCGTATATGCGTCTCTCTTGCGTTTGTAGATTTATTGATGACGTCGTCACAGCTGTTGACAGCCGCCATATGTGCAACAAATTGGCCACTCGTTATCGATAGCTTACACACAAACAAACAAACATATCGAAAACGGTGGGCGGGCTGCCTGAACTGTGTCAATGTGTCAAATAGTCGATTTGAATTGAATATTTTATGAAATACAATTTATTATGTGCTCGATAAATGGACAAAACACTTTAGATCTAGGGCAAAAACTGCATGCTTGGTATATGGATGAGCGCCTTGGATGTGGCGCTATTCGGATTGCCCAAATCCTTTAGAATACCCTGTAAACGGGCCACCACATCGCTACGCTGTACATCTCCACGGTCAAGCATACGCTGGAACAGTGTATGCAACTGTCGTGTGGACGAGGCATTGGACAGCTCAAACAGCTGCTGCAGCAACTCCTCAGAGTAGCCCTCATATTTGCTTAGATTCGCCGCCTTGGCATCGCGCTTGAGCAGATCGTAGACGAGCAGAAAGTCCACATAGGGCTTGGTGGGCGGTACACGTTTCTTGCCCGCCGTTGATGTGCTGCTCCAGCGATCCATAGCCGACTCGAAATCAAAAGCGGCACGCCCATAATTATCATCGTAGAGGCGCAGAAAGTTATCCAACGATTCCACATCGTTGGTAAAATCATCGTGCAACGCCTCCGTCTGTATGTCGCGGATCAGCGAGAGCGGCAATCTATCAAAATCCGAATCAGAGTTTATCTCATCGAAAAGCGCTTGACCCTCCAATGGTGTCGGCAAGGCTCGCTTGGCTGTATCTGGGGCATAGAGCGCCGGACCATGTGGCGGAGTTGGCGCTGCTGTCGGTCGTGCGGTGGTTGTGGTGCGCTGTGGCGTTTCCCACCAACTTGGGGGTTGCCACCAGCCGGTGGTGCTGCCGGAGGGTCGTCGTGTTGTGCTGCTGGGTCTGCTAGGATTAGAATTTGCAGCAGTTGGCCGTGTGGTAGAGCTGGAGCTAGCTGCTGGACTCAGCGGTGTAGTGCTTTGTTCCTGCTGAGCATCAGCACTGAATGGCGGCTCCGCTGTGGTGCTGGACAACGGCTCGTATTGGAGCAGATCTATGTAGTAGGCCAGCGCCTGCATGGAGGCGGGCAGATAGCTGTTCAACAGATTGGCAGGCTGGCCAGGCGAAAGCAGCCCAAATAGCAGCAGCATCCACAAAGATGTCCGCTTCAAGCAACTGCGCATTTTTACGAAAGTTTTTTGTTTTTAATTTTTTTTTTAGATTTGTGGTCGGGGTTTTTCGAGCGATTTGCGCGGCAGAGAGACAGTTTGGTAACTGAAAGTTGGCAGACGACAGCCAGCAAGAATCTTCATGAGACAAGCTGGTTTTACGAATTGGATGCTCAGTTCAAACTTCGTTAATACCCTGCATTGACAGACAGAACTAAACAAGTTTGTTACCCTTCAAAAATTTCCATTCAATTTTAGAATAGTAATTTAGTTTTATGAAGTATATACATATAATAAACAAGCAAAATATGAGAAATTACATATTTTATATAGCAAATATTTTTAAAGCAAATAATTATAAAGCTTTTATTTTAATATAGAAATTAATTTTTTTTTTTTAAATTGTACATTAATTTAGAAGTATCAAATAGCAGGGAACAAATATTTCTTTTTGCAATCTAATAATTATTTTGATAGTAACTTGAAAATGATTGAAATCCCTTTTACTATCGGTAATGGTTTGTGCTTCATATATTGGTAGAGAACATTGACATTGTACAGGGTGTTTTTTAGTCGTACATTGCATAATTTATTATTTTTCTTTTATTTGGGCAAACTTGTTAAACAGAGGCCAGCGACCGCATTTGTGTTGCGTCAAAATTGTATTGTTTTTTTTTTTTTTTTGGTAATCGCCGTTGTCCTCACGCTTTGTTCTTGGAAAGAGTGAAAGATTTTGGAGTGTGTGGCATAACCAGTTTGGGCATGGGCGAAGGTAGTACTTAAATATTCAAAAGCCGCAAAGATATAAACCTGAATATTTGTGTTCATTATTTATTTTTACTTTTTGCTGATTCAAATGGTATCAGAAAAAAAAACGCATTACATCAAAATGCAGTTTGAGGTAAACTGCATGGTTGGGAAGCAATTGATAAACGTACATGCATTGGTTATCGATGAGGTTAATCGAGAGCAGTAACAACAGCAATCGCAGCTGATGTCGAAGTCAAGAGAGTACAGGAGAGAGCACAACACAAACCTGTTGAGGCTCACGCCTTTTTCGTGTTACTGATGTTGTTGTTTTTAAGTTGTTCTAGGCTGTGTTTTCGCTTTCTCAGCTAACAACAACTTATATTGGGACAAGGTAAACAGGTCAATAGCTGTCAATAAACCGGCGAAGCATAACGGTAAGGCGAGCGGACGCTAAATTGTATATAATTATGATGAGAATTTTAGCACATATTATTTTCAACGGCTTAACGATTCTTAGCTTAAGTGTAGTCACAAACACTATAATTAATGCTGTCGTGTCGGGTTGCCGCAGATTTAAATGACAGCGGAGCACCCACACCTACACACACTCATCCATGAATACACACACGCACACACATTGACTGAATGCACAAATGTTTCTATTGCACTCAATTAATTTATAAATCGTTAGCCACTTACCGTTTAACAGTATACTGAATCTTTGGTACACTTAAATTGCCACTATCACATGTTTAGTGCCTTTATTTCATATAAATGAATACTATTTTCACTGAATTTTAAGCAGATATCACTACGCGTTGATATGTGTTTGTGTATGCGTCAAATCGATAACTAGCACAAAAATCGTTGTTAAGCTAAACGATAGTAAACACGACCTATTCCATATTATCAGCTGTTTTGCAGTATAGATATCGATAACACTTGGTTGCACGTGTAGCAATGTTTGGATTTGTTTAATACATATTTGAAGTTTCTCAATTCAGCTGCACCTAAATTAATTGAAACAAATAAGGATGGCGCGTAGACCAGAGCATTCAGCACCGCCAGAGATCGTAAGTAAATCGATTTAAAAACAATTATAACATATTTATATTAATTCACTGTTTTACAGTTCTACAACGACGATGAGGCCAAAAAGTATTCCACAAAGCAAGTGTTTAATACGTTGTTTATATCTATGGCCTTTGTTAATTTGTGATTTCTGTAGTACCCGCATTATAGAAATCCAAGTGGAAATGGCGGAGCGTGCTCTTGAACTTCTAGCACTGCCGGATGACGAAGAACCTCGATTTATTTTGGATATTGGGTGCGGCTCTGGCCTCTCGGGCAGCGTGCTCGACGACAGTGATCACATATGGGTTGGCATTGATATATCAAAATCTATGCTGGACATCGCTGTTGAGCGCGAAGTAGCCGGAGACCTTATTTTGGGTGATATGGGCGAGGGCATGCCTTTTAGGCCTGGTACTTTCGATGGCGCGATATCCATATCGGCTCTACAATGGCTATGCAACGCCGACAAATCCTATCACAATCCACACAAACGCCTGCTAAAATTCTTTACCACATTGTTCTCCTGCTTGACTCGCACGGCTCGCGCTGTCTTTCAGTTTTATCCCGAGAATTCAGACCAAATTGAAATGGTCACCGCTCAGGCGATGAAGGCGGGCTTCTATGGCGGTCTTGTGGTGGACTTTCCCAACTCGGCTAAAGCCAAGAAGTACTATTTAGTGTTGATGACGGGAGGCGCAGCAGAACTGCCAAAGGCATTAGGTAAGTCCACCTATAAATTGAATAGTTGTTTAATGTTTAATTGTATACTATTTTGCCAGGATCGCCTGAGGAGGAACGCCGCATTAACTATATAAAGAAGCGCGATGCTTGCCGTGATGCGCGTGGTAAGGCGCCAAAGAAGTCACGTGATTGGATACTGGCCAAGAAGGAGCGACGTCGTCGCCAAGGCCTCGAAACACGTCCAGACACCAAGTACACAGCACGGAAGCGAAGCGGTCGCTTCTGAGGACTGTTAAATACACATCTTTATATACATTTTGCGTTTTTATTTTTAACATAGTTAGATTTAAATCCTTGTTAAACTGAGCTAGGCCTCGTTACTGACTATTATTTCTTGTCTTTATTTGCAACCGATGCTGACTCCTTTTCCTGGTTCCGTTTGTGTCGCTCCTCTGCTCTACTCTTTGGGGTATCATATGAAGTCTCTGCCACAAACATCAGGTACATAGCTACGCCCGCAAATAGACAAGCAAACAAAACTAGCTCGTTTTGGACAGATATTCTATTAGTTTCTTTTTGCACGCGAATACGTTCGTGCTTCGCTTGAGCTGCTTGGCGTCTATCAAAGTTTTTCCCATAGTGAATCCGACTCCATTCATCAAAATCGTAGATGGGCGTCCGTCCTTGGGTATCACCAACTGTCGACTTCCTGAAGCGGGACTTATAGAATTTAGTCTGCGAGTCTTCTTCTTCGTATTCCACCTCCTCTCCCACATCTCGTATATCTTGCGCGTACTGGGGTCCAGCTGTATGCACAATTCCTTTATCGTAGAGACGACGCAGCCGATAGTTGCCAAGCACCTCGTAGGCCTGGGTGATCTCACGAAATTTCTTAGCGGCACTTTCGCTGCCCTTGTTCCGATCTGGATGATAGACCATGGATAACTTATAATACGCCGCTTTAATTTCTGTCTGAGTGGAGCTTTTACTGATGCCCAAAGCCTCGTAATGGCTAATCTGCCATTGACCGTTTGTTATGTGTAGACAACGAGCTAAGAAGCGACTGAGAAGTTGGCCATGTTGCAACATGGCTCGTATAAATTGCTAACTACACAAATGGGCTTGTTATTTGTTATATCACATTCTGTTGGCGAACCAAACAAACAATCAGCTGCTCCTGAACTTGAAAACAACTTATCGATTAACGATTAAACTGCGGGAACAGCTGTTTTCCCGTCGACGACAGCTGAATGGCAATTTGAAAACAGTTGTGACCGCTTTTCTTTTTTCTTGTTTTTTGTTTTTGGATTTTCCTTTTGGGCTTTATTTATATATAGAACATACCAGCAAATGAAATTTCGAGCGCAGTGTGCTTGATTTTCACGTTTGCATGTGTGTGAATGTGTGTGTGCATGTGCGATCGAGAAGTTTCTGCAGCAGTTGATATAAGGCCAAACGGTAGAAAAGAAGCGCAAAACAGCCTAAAATCGTGAATCACTCGCATTTTAAGTGAAACGTTTGTACTGTACACAGCTAAAATAAAAGTTTTTCATTAAGAAGAATTGTATAATCATGACCACCGAAGACACAGCTACACAAAGCGCTCCAGCTACGGCTGGTGCAGATGCTGTAAGTCATAAAGATAAAGGCAATGAGGCTTTCAAAGCCGCCAAATGGTCCGAAGCAGTGCAAGAATACAGTGCTGCCATTAAGTTAGGCGATAAGCACAAGGAGCTGCCCGTGTTCTATAAGAACCGTGCTGCTGCCTATTTAAAGCTTGAGAAATACACAGAGGCCGTCGAGGATTGCACAGAATCGCTGCGTCTAGCGCCTAACGACCCCAAAGCGTTATTCCGTCGTGCTCAGGCATACGAGGCGCTAAACAAACCCGAGGAAGCCTATAAGGATGCCACGGCCCTTTTTAAAGCGGATCCAGGCAATAAATCTGTGCAGCCTATGCTGCAAAGATTGCATCTGATTGTGCAAGAGATTTCAGCGCGTAATGCCAAAACGTCAACGAAGGTGAAGCAAATGATGGAGCTTGCTTTTGACATTACCGCGCCCATTGAGAAGCGACGCTCGGGCGCTAATAATCTGGTGGTGTTGGCCAGAGAGCCCACAGGAGCCGAGTTGCTGTACAAGGAGCAGTGTGTGCCAAAGATAGCCACTCTAGCCAAGATCGAGAAGGACGAGGAGATCTACTTGAATATGGTGCGTGTTGTGGCTGCGTTGTGCGACAACAGTGTGGAGCGTACCAAAGGCGTACTCACCGAACTGGGCATACCTTGGTTTATGCGCGTGCTCGACCAGAAGCATGAGGATTGCGCGAGCACTGCACAGTTTTGTCTACAGACCATTATCAATGCACTGTCTGGCCTCAAGAACAAGCCCGATGCGAAACCGAACAAGGAACTCTGCAAAAAGAATAATCGTGAGATTGATACGTTGCTCACGTGCCTGGTATATAGCATCACGGATCGCACCATATCGGGCAAGGCGCGTGATGCAGTTATTGAGCTGATCACACGGAATGTGCACTACACTGCGTTGGAATGGGCAGAGCGTTTGGTGGAGATTCGTGGCTTGTGCCGTCTGCTGGAGGTGTGTTCAGAGCTCCAGGACTACAAATATGAGAGTGCCATGGATATAACATCCTCGACGAGCACTATTGCGTCGGTGTGTCTGGCCCGCATCTATGAGAACATGTACTACGATGAGGCCAAGCAGCGTTTTACAGAGCAAATTGATGAGTTTGTTAAGGACAAGCTGCTCTCGCCCGACATGGAGTCCAAAGTGCGCGTCACTGTGGCCATCACAGCGCTTCTCAATGGCCCGCTCGACGTGGGAAACCAGATTGTAGCCAGAGAGGGTACGTATAATAACACTCTTGATATCATATATATATAATTATATAATATATTGAATATCTGTTTTTCGTAGGCATTCTGCAAATGATTTTGGCCATGGCCACTACAGATGATATTCTGCAGCAGCGCGTGGCTTGCGAATGTCTGATAGCGGCTTCCTCGAAGAAGGACAAGGCCAAGGCCCTATGCGAACAGGGCGTGGATATTCTGAAGCGCTTGTATCACTCCAAGAATGAAGGCATACGTGTGCGCGCCCTGGTGGGTCTGTGCAAGTTGGGCAGCTATGGCGGCCAGGATGCGGCTATAAGGCCATTTGGCGATGGCGCCGCTTTGAAGCTGGCCGAGGCTTGTCGTCGATTCTTGATCAAACCAGGCAAGGATAAGGACATACGCCGCTGGGCAGCTGACGGCTTGGCCTATCTTACGCTGGATGCCGAATGCAAAGAGAAGCTTATTGAGGATCGCGCGTCTATACATGCACTCATGGACTTAGCACGTGCAGGCGATCAGTCGTGTTTGTACGGCGTGGTAACAACATTTGTCAATCTGTGCAATGCGTACGAGAAACAGGAGATGGTCCCCGAGATGATTGAGTTGGCCAAGTTTGCCAAACATCATATACCGGAGGAGCACGAGCTGGACGATGTGGATTTCGTGAACAAGCGCATCACTGTGCTGTGTAATGAGGGCATCACCACGGCGCTCTGCGCTCTGTCAAAGACGGAGAGCCACAATTCGCAAGAGCTTATTGCACGTGTGCTTAACGCCGTCTGTGGCTTGCAGGAGCTGCGCGGCAAGGTGGTGCAGGACGGAGGTGTTAAGGCATTGCTTCGAATGGCCTTGGAGGGCACCGAAAAGGGCAAACGACATGCTAGCCAAGCGCTCGCGCGCATCGGCATCACCATCAACCCGGAGGTGGCATTTAGCGGTCAGCGTTCGCTGGACGTCATACGACCATTGTTGAATCTGCTGCTGCAGGAGTGTACGGCTCTCGAGAACTTTGAGGCACTGATGGCCCTTACCAATTTGGCCAGCATGAATGAAAGCGTGCGCCAGCGCATCATCAAGGAGCAGGGCGTCTCCAAGATTGAGTACTATCTGATGGAGGATCACCTGTACCTCACGCGTGCTGCGGCTCAGTGCCTGTGCAACCTGATCATGTCGGAGGATGTGGTGAAAATGTTTGAAGGCGAGAACGATCGTGTCAAGTTTTTGGCTTTGCTCTGCGAGGATGAGGACGAGGACACGGCCAAGGCTTGCGCCGGCGCTCTAGCGATGCTCACCTCCGTGTCCACCAAGTGCTGTACCAAAATTCTGAACATCTCAAGCTGGCTGAATATATTGCACACACTCATTGCCAATCCGAGCCCAGACGTGCAGCATCGCGGCGTTGTTGTCATACTCAATATGATCAATGCGGGCCCTGAGATCGCCAAGAAATTATTCGAGACGGACATTATGGAGCTGCTTAGTGGGCTCAGCCAACTGCCGGGCGAGGAGCGGGCCAAGGCTCGTGAGGTGGCCACGCAATGTCTGGCAGCTGCAGAGCGGCAGCGCATCATCGAGCGATCCGAAGATGCTGAAATACCAGACGTATTTGCCGAGAGCGCGAAGATCACCGAAATCGTCGATGATGATTAAATTGTCCAATTACTTGATTTATTGTAGTTAGATTTTTATACCCAGCACTCTTTCATCTAACACTCGGTCATTTAATTTATTTTCAAATCACTTATAAAATCTGTACTTAGGCATAAAGTGTTCTTAACAATGTACGAATTTATAATAAATTCCTCAAAATGTTTCGTTTCAAATTGTTTTTTTTTTTGCCCTATACTAGCTATACCTACTATATTGAGATGCTATATCGATATTATTATTAACGTTACTATGGAATGCAATTTTTGTCTTTAATTTTCATGTTGCATTGTCTGCATTGCGATTTTATACAATACATATTTGCCATAAATACTAAGTATTGTACAATTTGGTTGAAAATTTGGACACAATTTAATGTTTGTTGTTAGAGCATTTACACTGCGCAGCATATTTTTGGTTTCTCTTAATTTGGTTGGCTTCATTGAGCAACGGCAGCTGCGTGGGCCTCCATTTTGGGGCAGTCAACTGTTTTCATTTGATTTAATATAGTCCCCAACCGCCCTGCCCCTGCTCTTAAAATACATATATTATATGCAGTTTAGGACTTGTTGCGCATTTCATGCATTGTTGATGGCTGTAAATCTTATAGCGACGAATCCAGCGATCCATGTGAGTTTGGTCTGAATTGAGCCGAGAGCCGAGAGCTGTTTAAGATATTTTCCCACATTGCAACTGGCTGGCTGGCTGACTGACTGACTTAGCGAGTATCGGACTATCTGGCTGGTATTCATTCCAACACTTAAACTGACATTAGCCAGCCGACTCGGAAGAACTTCTAATGCAGAAATAATTGCAGTTGCTGCTGCTGCCACTGACAGTAGCTGCAATTGGATGCAGAGGCTCTCAGCGCACTCTCTTGGTTCTTTTCAAATTGCTCAATTTCAATGAAATATTATTAAATAAATTAATGTAGCGTTAATTCATTTTGCTTTTCAAAGGAAAATAGCTGTAGATATCTAGCTGCCTGCTGAGCTGATGCAGCTCATCCCAAACTGAATTCCCAATCTGGGCATTAAGTTGTTAGCTCAACTTGGGCTTAACGGCACTTGGCCATTGTATGCTATACAAGTGGAATGGCATATATATATATATATATATACATATATCGGTATGTGGCTTCTATGAGTTGGCACTTGGCCACACAGTGCCTGTCAACGGGAGTAGTTTGAGAGATTGGCAGACAGGTGCCGCATTAACCCAATTGCGCCTTTTGTTTGACTGGAAGCCCTGTGACAATTGACGGACTCGATGTGCTTCTCGAAGCATGGCGCACAATGCAAATGAAAGTGCAACACTACAATCGCAAATTGTGGCACGTACCTCAACAGTCGACTGTCATATCTGGGGTATGTGCCATAGTAGAGTGCATATATCGACCATTTAAGTTCACTATGACACATTCAATTACGATCCAATTACATTCTTTATTATGCTTACAATCATAAGAGACGTTGCCTTGAAACTTAATAATTCTATGCTGTCGCTAGGCTATATTAAAAAGGTCTTTCAATTGCATGCAATTTAGTTTTCTTCGGTTGCTTTTTATTATATTATGCGCGGGTTGACTCCTTTTGATATACGCATACATATGGATATATCTATGTATTATAGCCAATAGCCGCATATTCTCTTTTTTATTTTGTTGTTGTGTACTAGAAATAATTAATCATTTATACAGAATTAGAGATCTTTGATTCTTGTCGTTTCTCATTGTATTTCCTTACCCTTTAATGGGTAGCTTTTATATCTGACATCTATTTCAGATAATTGAATTTTTCTGTTATATATTCTTTAGAAGAGTCTTCCGACTCTTCTTTCTTCTAGGTGTCAGTGCAGTCAGTCACCATGTCAGCATTGTCGTCGTCGTCTTCTTTGGCAGGATGTCAACGGACTGCATTCCGTGATAATCAGCATGTGTTTACTTGGCTGGCCGGTAATAAAGAGTGAAACCGATCGCAGACGCCTGTGATATCAGCGCCCAGTTCCATAACGATCTTACATCAATTGAGCGGTCCATTGGATCGATTGCTGGACGGACCACTTGCACTTTTGGAAATGCATTCTACGCGAACAACTTTCATCATGGTCTGGGCCGCTCTTTCTGGACGGATTCAACCACTTGGTAGTCGTTCGCCCCGGGGCCCGGCCAGGCGTCCAGCGTCAGCTTCAGCTTCAGCTTCGGCTTCGGCTTTGTAATTTGCATATTTTCCGCATCGCACAGACGCGGCGCAGTTTATTAAACAAAATATTGACATGAAAATCGGCTTTCGATTTTTCATGCGGAGCGTGCGACAAATTGTGCGTCGGAGCTACACAAAACAAAAATAAGAAAACGAGATTAAATGGAAAGTGAAGCTGTGCAGCGCAGCTCAGTCTGGTCAGCTCTCAATATATGTATATGTATGTATGTACATATTTATATATATAGAGTCTTAGCCTGTCTCGGTTTGTCTGCGTAATTAGGACAAAATGTCTAATAGTTGACCAAGCCAAAAAGTGAATACGACTCCATCGTCTGGTTTCGACTTATATTTACTTCGTCTATTTGGCTTACGCACTTAATGATCATTAACAGCCAAATGCAACCGGCTTACTGCTGTTGTTGGACTTAAGCCGATGCATTTGTCCAGTTGCACGCAACTTTTACTCAGGTGGAAAGTTCTTCTGTCAACGCTTTGATTTGATTAGCGGCAGATGCGCAAGCAGCGCATAGAGAGCGACAGTTGGGCCGAGAGGGTATTATGTGAGGGAGATCTGGTCTGGTGTCTATCTCTTTTGAAGAAAGTCGCAATACTTGGCTGAAACCGAAAGTTAAGACAACAAAGTGCCCAAGTCAATATACCCAAGTGAAAATGATAGATCCGCGGTGGGCAGCGTGAAAATTGTTCGATGGCTGGAAAATGTATTAATTAATATATGACATTATTGGATTATAGACGAGTTGGCAGTGTGCCTGGTGGCTGTTAATCAGAGTTGGCTTTTATTTTGTCAGTTATTAATTCAATAGAAGCTACTGGATATACCCCATATATGGATGATTGTATTGATTCATAATTTCCTTTCCTCGTCAGACAAGAGCTGCTTGCTATGAAACTCTATTAAGTGAAAGCTGTAAGCTATAAGCCCCGATTGGTAATAGGGATTTCATGCTCATCTTTCGCTGTTAAACAGTTATTAAACAGTTTTCCGCACATTTCCACAGTGTGAAAATGCGCAAGATAGAAAGTTTTGCAATAGAAACAATTAAGGCAAAAACTGCAAGCAACGTTTTGTCGCAACGAAAGCTGAAAAGGTGTTGCACACTGAGAGATATGTATTTATGCCTTAGCCTTAATGAGCGGCGGGGATGAGTTTACAGTTTGGCCACAGTTTGAGAGTGACTGCCTTGAAGAGAGTCTGCCTGTGTGGTCATCGGCCTCAAATCGCTTGACAAATGCCCAGCAATTGGCATAAACTTGGCCACAGCCCAGAGTGCTAAGGCCTAATTATGGCTGTGATTCCGATCGACTGCTTCCTCTTGCTAGACACCACACACACACACACATATACACACACACACATACACACAACGCCCCATTTGCTCCATTTGCCGCATTTGAAATGGTCTGCAATCTATTCAATTATTGCTTATCATTTCGAATGTGGCATGACCATGGGCAGATGGCAAATGTCGTTAGTGCAGGGCACCAAGTGCAACAATGTTGCAAGCCCATTTGCCATATGTTGCACGCTCGCCATGCTCCGCATATTTTTGCATCTGCATCTATCTTAACAGCTTCGCGTCCAATTGATGATATAAATTCCAAAATTTCTGCCTATCTACCGCCTGCTACAATTGCAGCGATGCACTAAGCTTTGCTTTTGCCTCCTTGTTGTCGACGCGTAGCGTTGCATGCAGCATGAGGTACATTTTGATGTTGTTGTAGCTGTTGTTGTTGTTTGTTTTTGCTCTTTGTATATATTTTATTTAGGCTTTTCCTTTGCCACTTGTTGGCAGTTGTTTGATTAATTGGCTTGCCAGCGCCAACGGAAAATGTTTAACAAATTGATAAGGGGTGCTCGCAGGGGGAAGAGGGAGCTGGCTTTGATGGTGGTACTGTGAGGGGCCCGTGAAATTGTGGTAAGCTATGCACCTAGTTCCGGCGCAAACTCGTTGACAAATGTTCGCGAATTAATGCCTGAAATTTAATGCCGATCTGAACAGAAGGCGAAAGTTTTGGAGTAGTAGCGATTGAGACTGGGGTAAAAGTCAGAGGTATAAAGAAGGAGAGTGATAAAGAGTAATTGAGAGATAATTCCAGAGGTGAATAAATGAAATGCTAGAAAGAAATATACTTAGATTCTCTGTCTCTTTTTGAAACCTAGATATTAATTTATTTACTTTTTATTTTTGCCTATTATGTTATCCTATTGATCACCTCAATTTTGAACGGCTTAGTCTAAGGAATACTTTGGAACTCAGCAAACATATTCAATATGAAAGAGACGACCTTTTTACACGTTTATCTGATCTTTTTTGGTATATTGAAAGAGTAAAAGAATTTCATAATTATCGCATACCAGCGGCCCAGCGTGTGCTGCCTGTTTCGCAAAATATTTACTGCCGCACTTTAATTATGCAGTTGGCGAACCCTTTGCTTTTCCTTTTAGTGGATGTGCAAACTTTGGCGCATTTTATGGGGCGCTCGTTAGATGCGGCCGACGAGATTGTGATAGGGACTTTGGGGCCGCTCCTTTATGAGTTCGAATAATATCAACAACAGACGTTAACAACGCGCACGGCTCATTATAATGGGCGGCACTTTATTTAAATGCGCGCACGGCACATCATTAACAAGGCAAACGGCCTGGCCGGCATAGTCGGAGTCAGAGTCGGAGTGGCCGGCCAACAGGAAGGATGGAGGATGCGTCTCTATTAGCGGACGACCGCACGCACCGACAGCGACCAAAACGATTTCATAATATCTCAATTGAGACTTGCAGCGGACTCTGTCTGCCCGTTCCATTGGCCGTCGCCCATCAAAAGATTGTGCTATGCACAGTGGTGCAAGGATCAATGAAAAGTGCAACAGAATCTGAACATGTTTGGCTTACGTCAAATGTATATAAATTCAAACAAAATATATGCAAGGAATGCGAATAGATAAGCAAGGTCCATAAACGGTAAGGAACGCTAAATTTGAGTACAAATTCAACTACAAATTATTTCCAAGCTCATTCAACTTCCTAATAAGAATTCCTCTATTCAGTTCCTCATCAGAAGCTTGTCTCACTGTGCAGCGGCTGGCGCTTTAATTGGTTTCTAAGAACTGGCATCTAGCCCTTCCTTGGGTCTTTGGATACCGTTCTGGTTCTGGCTCTGGCCATACGCTGTGCATCTACGTGCTATTCTATGTGCGTTTGCCTATTACGAGTCGGTCTCTTGGCCATGCCCGCTAATTAAGGTCGTCAGCGGCCTGCGCTTTTGTGCGTTTGCAAATTACCCCGCAATTGGCTAAAGGTAGCCAGCCAAGTGGCCAAATGGCCAAGTGGCCGGTGGTGGTAAGGGGCTGCTCTTCTCATAGTGTTTTGCCTCACCTGGTAATTGCGTGCAATGCCTGCCGGGGCACCAGTGCCTGCTAAACTGTGATTCAAATGATTGGCTCTGTCGCAAATATCGCTTTTCGCAACGTTTTCATTTTCAATAGAGGAGAACGAAGTATGTGATGATGTTTATTGATCGCTCGCATAATTATGCACATTTTGAATTTTGAATTTTCAGCTGAGAGTCAATCAAAGTCCATTTCGATTATTCCATCAAAATCTTACTATGTATTATGTCTGATATTTTTCCATTATAAAGCTACTGAGTAATTTGAAGGCAAGTTCATAATAGACTGGCTTCTGGGCATTTACTTAAACAATTGATGGATTAAATATTGTGAAAGAAGCTCTTGAATGTTGTTTGCAATTAAACGCCCATTAAGACCACATTAGACGAATCAATCAATCAACTAATCAATCCAAATTAAAGACAGCCTGTTTAACTGCCCAAAACAACAATGAATATTTGGCAGCACTTCCGCTCATCCTTGACACAATTATGAAAATATATTTATAAGTAATTATCGCAGTAAATGGTCATCTTCAAAGTCGAAACTCAATATATATGCCAAAAGCATATGAATACAACAAAATCAGTATTTATGTACATATATGTATATACATATACAATATATTAATATATATTTATCTCTGTACAGCCCACCGTGATTTGTTTATTGTTACAAATCATTTGGCATTAGTTTTTGGCATCGCATGCGGCGCACTTTGTGTGATTTATCTGTCAGCCTTCGACTATAAGAGCAGCAGCAGCAGCAATGTACACCACATATCTGGTAGTTATGTATGTTTCTCTGTATCTCTAAAGTAGTTAATTACGCGCGTGTATCTGTCAGATACATGTGCCAATGTTGGGCCACAGCTAGCGGCGAAAAAATGCCACGAACAAAGCTAATCAACTTGGCTGGCAAATTGTGTGCAACGAACTCAAATGATATCGAAAGAGGAAAACCACTGAAAAGACCCCAAAACCACGAATCACAAAAACAAAAGTAAAAAAAAAAAAAAACAACAAAAATAAAACAAAATTTAAATGCAAATTGCTTAGAGTAAAAGCCAAAGCCAACGCTTGGCTTACCTTTGGGGCTGGGTAGTCGCGACTAGCCTGAGAGTTTTATTGATAGGCCCCTTGGCCATAATGTTGCGCCGAAATTATTAGCACTTTGTTATTTTTGGCTGCCACGCCTCTTTCTTGTACGCATTAGCACTAAATTCCTACAGCCAGAGAATGAGAGTGTGCGAGACAGGGACAGAGAGAGAGAGAGAGAGAGAGAGAGAGAGAGAGAGAGGGAGGTGGAGAGGGGGAGATGGGAGAGGCCTGCTAGCTGTTGGGCTCTGCTTGGCTTATCATGATAAATATTTAGTTTTATGCGCCGCTATAATGGCTGATTGCTCATCTCATACTCCATGGTCACTCGGTGCGTAATTCGTATTAGCTTTAGTACTTAATTAATAGCTTTAAATATTTTCGTCACATATGTATATCTGTTAATCAATCTAGCGTCGCAGCGAGGTCACACTTTATTCTAATTTAATTTTTATATGAATCTAGATTCTCATTAAGTTTATCTTCCCATCAGGTCTAATGTAGCTTCATGATTTCTTTTCTTCATAAGATTTACATATGGTAAATTGGAAAATAATTAGAATTTAGAGTCGTGAATTGAGGAGGATGATGTTTTTGCTATGCCTCTATTCAGTGAGCTCCTCAGTAAGTGTCTATGCGGCACGGCATTTCATCCTGTGCTTCCGCATTCACATTGTATATTTGGCATACAATTTTAGTCAGTGATTAAAACATAATACAACCTGTTGGCTGTCTCTGGCTCATCACTTCGCTTAAGGAAGTCTTGTGTGTGTGTGTGTGTGTCCAATAGACGCATCGAAACTTGCGCAATTTGTTGTGGCTGTACAGTTGCAGATATTTCCAGGTGTCGCTTGATGACCATAAAATATGCGATTGACAATTGGCTGACCGCTGTGAACCCACGAACTCTCGGCCAGGCCGGGCCAGGCTGGGGCAGGCTAGTCTCGGTAGGCTGGCATCTTCACCTTTGCCGTGCTGCTGCTGCCGTTGTTGTTGTTGTCGACGTCGACTTTCCACGCTTTTCACTTTCTTCAGCACGACAAGACCCGCCACATGACAGACGAAATTTTCGTAGTTAAAAGAAAAAACAGAAAAAATTAAAAAACAAATCTGCACAGAGAAGCAAAAGAAAATGGATATAGGAAAACTCAGAAATAAATGCAAATTGCCAGCGTGTGTCGCGACTTCCTTGCAGCATCACGTAATTAACATTAAAGTTGTCTTTTGTTGTTGCGCTAGGTGAAATTGTGCGCCTGGCTTTCGTAATGAGGAAATAAATGTGGCCAAATGCGTTGGCGTTGGCTGTGGTTGTGGCTTTGGCATCGGCGCCGACTGCGACTGCGACGGCGGCAGCAGCAGCAGCTGCAGCTGATAAGCCGCAAACGAAGACGCGTTGCAGCTGGCCGATGTCATTGCACCCGAGCGACTGACGCTTAACTGATAAACCCAACTGTCAAGTTCGTGTCCTAAGTCTTTTGTTTTGCAACCATGCGAAATCTGATGTATATCTTTTATCCACTTGCATGGGCCTTTGTATAGCAACACTAAACGAACTCTTATGCATCATTAGCAGCCACAACCTCAACAACTCTGATGCATTAGAACTCTTGATTTAATATTGCGAATGTCAATTGCGCAGCTCATTTCGCTAAATGGATGCTACGTGTTGCAATTCAATTGCTCGAGATGCCGCAAATAAAAGTCAAGGCCTGCACCACACACCCATCTACAGCTCTCTCAGCTATGGTAGTTCCCATGTGCACTGTTGCAGTTGTTGTTAAGGCTTTTTTTTGTCTGTTTGGGTGGCTCGTTGTTCCCATAGCATTTGAAGACAGATTTAGATTAGAAACATAAACCGCATCATAATTAAGAAATGTGAATGATTTTTATCTCTGAAGGTTACATGTAATAAAATAAATTAATAATGTATTAATATATATTATTATATTATATATATATATATATATATATATATATATATATATATATATATATATATATATATATATATATATATATATATATATATATACTAGCTGCCCCGGCAAACGTTGCTTTGCCCTATCCATTAATTCCTCTACGTTGAGTACTGTTGACTACGAATCTGCGCGCTCATCTAGCGCCTCTTGCAATTTTGATGCACCTAACTGGATGCAGAAGAACTCCAGGAGATCATTTAGAAAATGCCTGCAGCAGCAGAGAATGTTCCCATTGCTCTATCTGGCGCCCTGCTCAAAATTTGAGTGGAAGTCGCCCTATATAAAGGGCAGCAGCTGTGGAATTTATTCAGTCGTCCAGACTCGGAGGAGTCAGACGTACGTGTAGGGCATAAAAAAAAATTAAATAAAAAAAATTTTAAATAAAAAAAAATAAATAAAAAAAAAATAAATAAAAAATAAATAAAAAAAATAAAACAAATAAAAAAAAATAAATAAAAAAAAATAAATAAAAAATAAATAAAAATAAATAAATAAAAAAAAATAAATTAAAAAAATAAATAAAAAAATAAATTAAAAATAAATAAATAAGTAAAAAAAAATAAATAAAAAAATTAATAAAAAATAAATAAACAAAAACAAATTTTAAATAAAAAAAATTTAAACAAAACAAATAGATAAATAAAAAAATTTTTAAATAAAAAAATAAATAAAACAAAACAAATTAATAAAACAAAAAAAAATTATTTAAAACAAAAAAATGCCCTGCACGTACGACTGACCCCACCGGGTCTGGACGACTGAATAAATTTCTCAGCTGCTGCCCTTTATATAGGGCTACTTCCACTCAAATTTTGAGCAGGGCGCCAGATAGAGCAATGGGAACATTCTCTGCTGCTGCAGACATTTTCTAGATGATCTCCTGGAGTTCTTCTGCATCCCTTGCTCGTCTTGCTTAGCTCTTAGACGGACAGAGAGATAGACAGTGAAATGTATATATACTATATATATATATATATATATATATATATATATATATATATATATATATATATTTATTAATTTTATATCTTAGTACAAAAAATATAAAAATTGCTTTCAATCAAGCAGCACAAATAATTTTGCATTGAAATATATTTTTTGTAATCTTTTAAGAACTAAGCTACAATATTTTGAACAAAGAAATTTCTTCAAACGGGAAAAGCTAGCTGTAGCCAGCTTCATTGTAATGGAAATTGTAAACAGAAAAAACAGATGTAAAATAAAATAACATTGTGCATGCTGAAGCTCTCTCACTTGGAGTTCGAGTCTGTTGGCTAATTTGCTGGTTTCTTGGAAGCGCTAATCAAAAGTTTAATGCCCAGGAAAAGGGCATAGCAGGAGGAGATGTGTGATGGGCGATGGGGCGCGTGAGAGGGGAGGCCATGCCTGTGGCATGCAAAAGTAAAGCAAACAGCAAACAAATATCGACAGAGCAGACACAAGTGCGCAAACTGCCAGCAATAGCCAAGTGCATGGAGTCGTTCAGCAATTATGCAGCAAAATCCACTCGAGGCGTTGCCCGAACCGGCGCTGCCAAGTGATTCTAATGATGCTTCTAATGATATAGTCAAAAGAGATGCGCGCGCGCGCTGCCCGACTCCATGGAGCTGCTCAGACAGGCGACGGTAGCAATTGCAACTGTGAGCTGGGAGGAGTGTGGAGCTAAGTGTGGCCACAGCCGAGGCCCACTGCGCCAAGCGACCAGCCAAACTTGCATGTGCTAAACCTTAACCCCTAAGTGAGCGACAGTGGTAAAAACTAGCCGATTATTATATATCTAAATCATCTTAAAATAAACACGGAAAGTATTGCAAGTAAGTATTTAAAAAACAATCGTATTTGAGTCAGCAAAAAGGCTAAATATTGTATAGTTAAAAGCAGTATTTAAATCAAAGGAGAATTTAAGATCATCAGAATGTCAGAAAAAATAGGATTTAACAAATGTTTTTTTTTTTTTTTTTTTTTATATTTAATTAATTGATAAGTATTACTGATGCATTTTTTGCTTGCTATTTGATATATATTTTGATATTTTAAATAGAATTTCATATATGAAGTCTACGTATAATAGCATTAAAAATTACAATTTAAGAAGAACTTCGTTAAAATCATTTATAGAAAAGAAAACAATAAATAAGATAATCCTTTAAATATTTATAAACTAAAAAATTCCCTGCTTCAATTTTTTTTTTCTTTTTGGAAAAATTACTGAATATTTACCAACATTCCTTTTTGCGAGTTCCACCTAAGGTTTAGGTAAATGTTCTAGCTTGAAGTATATTGCAACTTGGTGGCACGGTCCGAACCACTGCTGCCTGCTGCCTGCCGTCTGCCACATGGCTTGCAACGTCAGTTTTTCCGCTTTGATTTTGCGTTAATCTTGGCTTGCACCTGTTGGTGGTGCCCGTTTGGTGGTGCTGTTGGTGCTGGTGCTGCTGGTGGTTCCTTCTGGTTCCCGTCGTTGCCGTTGTTCAATTTTGCGTGCCGTTGCCGCCTCTGTTATTTTAACAATCTGCCATTTAAGCGTAAAAAATGTTGCCTCGTTTCGTGCCGCAGCGTTTTGGGCTATTTGATTTGGCAATCATGGCCAGCGATGGCGCTATGCCCACTGCGTCGACTTTGCCTTAGTTTGATTCGGTGTCGGTGCCTTGCTTCGGTTTGCTTTGCTTTGCTTTAGCTGCGTTTGTGTTTGTTTTTTTTTTTCTATTTTGTAGCTTGGAAGCTGGTTCGCTTTTGCTTGGGCGGTGGCGGCATTGCGTTTCGTCTTTTGGGCCGCCTTTTTGGGCGAACGATTTGAAGTTTGGGCTACATTCGCTGGGGCAAATTGTGTGTGCAATGCAGCGCTAAATCGAAAAGAATGAACTATTTGGATTAGCCAAAAGCCAAGTGTGTGCGTATTGACTTGATAGAGAAGCGATGTTTAGTTGAATTCCAATGTAAAAATTCAGAAGGTTCCCACAAGGCACAGCCTATCAGATATACATAATTTTAACAGTAACTTTACATTATTATTACATTATGCTATTTAACAAATAAGTTTAAACGGATTCCTTACAGATGTAATTTTAAACATTATCAAGTCTTTCATAGAATATAATTCTATAATAGACTCCTATTTGAGTTTCTTATTTCTGAATGATTGAATATATAAATGAGACTTTGACAACATTTTTCATACAACATCTTTGCTATTTACAGGGTATTTTGAGCAATCTCACTATGCTTATATCCATGAACGTTCCATCTGGGCGTTCTGGGCCATTACTCTTAATACCGATCGATGAGTAATGCCTGCGGCAAGGTTGTTTGGGACAACAGCGGCCCACAGTATAACTGCGTCCAACATCTATTGCCATTTACCTAAACTCCTCAAATCGCATCTTTGTGGGCAATTTGATAACTGCCTCGGCTCGTTTTCTCTCATTTTATCGAGCGATCGTTAGGCGATATAAATTTTAAAACGCCAGCTAGGAAATCAGCTCAGACTTCCAACAATCAGCTACCAGATTACAGCACAAACAGCAACATCAATAACAACAACAACAACAACAACTGCAAACTGCGGCAATTGCGTAAATGATGTTCTAATACAACATCAATTACAATGGCAAGCGGCCCATGGCCAAACGGTAATGATGTTACAGCCTCCAAGATGCGTTTGCACACTGGTTACACATCATATGATAAATGTATGAATATTATGAAAATTTAATTACAGCTTTGTTTATTGATTCATTTAATGCAATTTAACATTCCTAACCCATTTCTAAATTCAGCTACGCATTAACAAAATAAATAAAAATGAATAGTTACAGAAAAATAGATAAAAAACGAAAATAAGTAGCATTTTATAAGAATAAAATTAGTTTTATATCTCTTCACAGAATATTAACATATTAAAGTCATATAATATTGCCTAATATATGATTGCACACATACATACATATATCCCTATTTTAACATTAACAGGTTCTGGCTTCATAGCTGCTCTGTTAACTGCAGAAAGTCACAGTTTACTTAATTTTTTAGTCGCCTCGTTAAAGACTGCTAGCTGAATTGGTGCAGTTAAATTAAAATGCATTACGCAATCTCGCATCCTTGGGATGGGCCTTAGCACTTTTCCTTTTAGTTCGCCCTGAAGCACTGTGCGTGTGCATTTGGGAGCACTGTTCAGCTGAGCGGGGCTTACGGCATTCACGCCTTGTTGCTGGCTGCTTGTGTAGCTGTTATCGTTGTCGCAGTCAATGGACGCGGGGTACGTTGCAATGTTCGACGTGCAACGGGCGACTGGCAGAACATGTCTCCGTCTCCGTCTCGGATTCCGACTCCTGCTCTGTGCGCCTTTCGTCGCGCGTTTCTTGTCTGTGCCAGGCAAACAATTTCATGCATGTTGCTGCCGTTGCAACAACAGCAACAGCAACAACAAGAACCACAAACAACCGTTTTACGCATGCGTGTGCCACAAAGCTGAGACTCAGGCCAGCCTGAGCAGCCCCAGCCTGTTGCACCTGTTGCCAAAGTGTGTGCCGCCCCTTCTCGCCTCCCTCCCTCCCTAACTATAAGCTCATGCCTCCCGAATTCAGCCGTCTCTCTCGCAGCAGCAGCGGTTGCTGCTGTATTGCTTCAGTTTATGCTTTAATTGTGGAAATTATGTGACATTTGTTGTTGATGTTGTTGTTGGCTGCGCCTGTCATAACTAGTATAGTTGTAATTAAACTGGTGCTGCCATGCGCCCGTCTCTTCCAATACCAACTCACGTTGCCTCGTGGCGTTCTTCTTCTTGTTGTTGTTGTTGCCGCCCATGTTGACAAACGCTGGAGACAGTTTTGTGGGCTTTACGCTGGCTGTAAACATTTGACGGTTGTTTATTGCCAACAATTGATGCCTGACTGCCTGTGGATGATGCATAGCAAGCCACCAGAACAGATGATAGGAGCTGCAGCAACAACAACAACGACACCAGAGATGCAGAGGCAGGCAGAGATTGAAAATAGACAAAGACTTGAGTCATAGTTGTTGTCTTGTTTCAGCTCCTGTTATTGTAGATAAGATAAACCGGAAAACTAATATACAAAAATTGAAAAAGTTGACTTATAATTATATCAGATAGACTTCAAATCTGGATAATCGTATAAAGTTTAAGCTTCCTGAAAGTATAATTATACTAAATTCCAAATTAAATTGTCAATTTATTTACTTAATATATTTGTATAATATATGATACTTGTTGACCTAAAATGTATTCAGAATTCATACAACAAAAAGGTTTGTTGCTGTTGTTGTTTATTTTTTGTTGTTAATTTAATTTTAATTTGAAACCAGATTAAATTAAATTACTTTGATCTGTTGTTAAATGTAATTTAAGTGCGCTTTTTAAATTGAAGAACTCTGCTTTGATAAAACACCGAGCTAGTCTAACTGCACTTTGATTGATTTATTGCTGTTCTTCCGTTACTGTTGTTGCTGATGCTGCTGTGGTGGTTGTTGTTGTTGCCCGCTCATTAACAGACAAGTTTTGTGGCTATGCTTGAGTCGTGAACCCAGTTGAACTTGGGCCGCCAACCGCAAACGAATCGCAGTGGCGGCAGCAACAAAAACAACAACAATGTAACACCCACAGCTATCATAAAGCATTATACGAGCATCTAACTTCCAGTCTCTAACTCGCTCTCTCGCACACTCGCCCTAACTTCGCCTCTCTCTCTATCTCGCTCGCTCGCTCGCATTAGCTGTGGGTAATGTAATCTGTTGCTCTCTTATGGAGTGTTGAGTGCATTACGCGTGAGCTGAGCTTTATGGGGTGTTTGTAATTGGAATTGTTGCCTAACTATAACGGTAAGCATTAAGGTCCAAGTCCAGCTAGATCCAATTGCGAAGTGCAGGTCAGCGGCGTTTAGTGGGGCATGCTGTTAAAATCAAAATACCGGCACGTAATCCTATAACAAGCAACAGCCCCAAAACACAATTAAGATCTACATTTTTATGGTGTTGAAACTATAAAATTTATATTATTAAATTGCTGTTATAACAGCAACAGCAGCAACTGTTTATGCTTATCCCAAAAAAAGGAAAAAATTAGAGCAAAAAAATCAAAAATAAAACAATGGCGACTTTATTAAAATTTTCTTATAAATGAGCGCATAAAAGAAAAGCGAAAACCAATGCAGCAACAACAATAGCTGCACCAGCAATAGTTATGATTATCGTTATCGGAAGCTGCCGCAAAAGAAAACAAGAGCAACAAGCAGGAAAGCAAAAGCAAAAGCAACAGAAAAAAAAAATAAGAGCATTCACAACATCCAAATTGCAGCTACACTGCAAGAAACAAACTCAAACGAATCGACATACATACATATATATATAATACAAAATAACGAATATAATGCAATTAAAATTTCTAAAAACAAGTTTAGACAATAATTACCTGAGCTTTTTTTATTGAACTTCGTTTTGAAAAGCTCTCATAATTCAAGCCTCCTTTGCAGACCCCTTGGCATAATCTCGTTACCCGCTCTCAGCCAGTTAGTTGTTGCTGTTGCTGCTTCTGTTGCTGTTATTGCCAATTGCAATTTCTCCATTGTCTCGGTCACTTTTTCTTTTTCGCTGGCGAAAAATGAAACCGCTGCCGCTGTCAACGCTGCCGTCAACGTCAACGTCGCAGCACCCGGAAATCAATCAAAGTAAGGGCATTCCACTTCAACATCGATTGCTTGACGGCATCAAATTGCAATGGCCGACTGCATTGCTATTGTTGCTTTAGGCCTCAAGCGCAGCGCACACTTCAAGCACAACAACAACGAAGAAGAAGAAGAAAAAACAACATAAAAGCGAGCGACAGCAGCAGCAACAACAACCACAATAAATTCGAGCGCCAGCGTAGGCAGCCACTAAATTTGGTCACTCTCTCACTCTCACGTTGGTACTCTCTGGCTTAGTCGTAATGCAGCTATGCAGCAGGTGCCGAAAGCTTTGCGAAGCTGTTGCTCGAGCTTTCAACTTCTTGTTTGTTTGCGGTTGTTTTGTGCCGGTCGTTGTTGCTGTAGCGTCTGTTTTCATTGATAAAAATTTTATGGCGCGAATGAGTTGGGAAATACGACCTGTCTGTGTGTGTGTGTGTGAGTGTATGGGAGAGCGAGAGCTTGAAGAGTAGCTTGAGCCGCTCAGCACAGTGGCGTCCAGAAAAGTTGGAGTGGTGTTCGGTTTAAGTATTGGTTGTGAATGCTTGGCGTGTAGAATACATTTCCTAAGATAAACTATGTATTTTAATTAAAAGGTCCCTACTGCTTTTATTATAACCATTTGAAATGCCATAAACTTAACATTTCCGTAACTTCTCCACATTTTTGTTTTCATTTAATTACATTTTACAACAGAGCACACAACTTTAAAATGCCAGCAATAATAAACAAAGTGCGCCTAAAAGTCAAAGTGTGAGCTATGGATGCCCTGTTAACTGTTTCTGCTCCCAGTCCCGTTGCATGCGTAGTCAACCTTCACAGCTACTCGCCCAGTACTCAGAAATTTCGCGAATGCCTCAGTAACGACAGTAATAGCAGTCAACAGCTGTTGGCGGCGCGTGCTCTCACTCACTCACTTGCTCAGTCTTGCGCTCTTTCTCTGTTTTTCGATCGGCGGCCGGAGAGCCGCTACGAATGAACGCAGCAGGTGCAGCAACAACAACACCGACTCGTAACAAGTGCCGAGCGCGAAGCTTTCGTCTGTCGCTGGCCATCGACAGTTTGCGCCGTTGTCGTTGAACAGTTTGTGAACGACTTTCGTGCGATACAGACGTGAACGGCAGCTAAACACAGCAACAGAAAAATTTAATATCGAATTTCGAACTTTGGCGCGACTTTCGCAGTGAACAAAAAATAATAATAATAAAAAATAAAAACAAGTAATATTTGTAAAGTGTTGGCAAATTAAAAGCAACTGCAATAGCAACAAGTGCAATAAAGTGCAACGTTTTTTTTATAGCAAAGTGTTGCCAAGTGTAGCACACACAGCACACGTACATATAATTTCATACATACACACATAGCTCGCAGCTAACTTGGCAAGTGGACATGTCTGCGTCTACTAAACTGGAGCAGCACTCCAAGCCCATACTGAGTCCAACACGATCCCTTGATGAAGGTTTTGAAAGTGATCCGGATCGGGTTTCAACCGATTCAGAGCATCAAATAAATAACAGCAGCAACAACAGCAATAACAATGCCAGCAAGCTGGCGCAGCTTAGTTCAGCGGCAACGGGCGGTGCCAGCAACAACAACAGCAGCAACAACAGCAGCAGCAGCAACAACAGCAACAGTAGCAACAACAATAGCAACCTGACAGAAAAACGCGGCGCACTTAGCTTGGCCGCGCCGCAGTTGCAGCGTCGCGATTACTACAAGGATCAATTGCAGCAGCAACAGCACCATCACCAGCACCAACAGCAACAACAGCAGCAACAGCAGCAGCAACAGCAGCAGCACCAGCAGCAGCAACTCAAACAACAACAACAGCATCAGCAGCAGCAACAGCAACAGCAGCAGCAGCGCCTGCAATATCAAAAGCAACGCCAACCGATGGTTGCCAGCGCCGCTTCTACAATTCACAATCATCGCTTGACCAGCGGCGTAGGCGTTGGCGCCGGCGCTGCAGCGGCCGCTGCTGCTGGATATCGGCGCGGTCGTCGCCTGCATGTGACGCCGCCTGCGCGTCACGCGATGCGCTCGCATTCGGTGGACGCGATTGCCAGGCAGCGTCATGGCTACGATCCGAGCAGCCTTATTCTTAAGCACGATGGCAATGGCAATGTGAGCAGCTGCAGCAGCAGCAGCGTTGGCGGTGGCGGCAGTGCCAACAGTCGCATGCTCAACTACAAGAGCGGCGTATCGAGCGCAGGCTCTGCGGCAGCGGCCGCAGCTGCCGCAGCAGCAGCCGCGGCTGGGCAGCCAGCGTTGCTCGTGCAGCCCATCTCGAGCGCCACGCTATCGCCGCTGGCGGGCGTCGGGGTGGACGGCGTGGGTGTGGAGGGCAATGGCAATGCATCGCCTGTTATTGCTTCTGCCACGCACAGCCTGTACACCTTCTATCCGGCCGAGGGCAATCTGCAGGTCTGGCAGACCGAGTGCGGGGATCTTACCTACAAGTCGTCGAGGAATATGCATCAGTTACACAAGGCGCCCGTATGCTGGACGCAGTCCATACCCAGGCAGGCAAGACGGTAAGTCCTTTGAATTTTTAACGATATATATATATGGTTTATAAGCAACTTTAACTTATTTTATTGATAACTAAAAATTTTAGAATAACTGCTCAATTGGGCGCTTTTTATTAAAATATATAGCTTGCTTTAAGTTAATATTAAATATTATATATTAAATATTATCTCAAAAAAGCTCCTATATCTAAATTTTACGTCATCGCACGGCCTTAAATATTTAAATAATCTCTCATAATTCATTTAATTTAAAAGCATTGAATTCCGTTTTTATTATAATTCTAATTTAATAATACTAAAACACTATTTTAATCATTATTTTTTTAAATATTTAACTTGAGGTTTTTGCCCTCTAATCAAACAAATTTCTAGCAAACTTGAGTAAATTGTTTTGGTCTGGTTTTCCATTTAATTATTTATGTATTTTTTTTTTTTTTGGTCGAGCTATTTCAAAGTGTACGCTAATGGGTTAATTGGTTCAGTTTTATTTTTGGCCAAAAAGAGTCAATAGCCATTTCATCTCAGTGCGGCAAAGTGAAAGTCTTCAGCAGCAGCAGCAGCAACAACAACAACAACAGCAGCAACAGTAAAGTGACCGCGGCCAAGTTAAGCGCTGACTGTTTGGCCAAGCGCATGTGTCATTTAACTTGGCCGCGGGGGCTGCAATTAAAATGCCTTCAAAACTGTAACAGCCGTAATGGCTTCACAGCGTCCTTTAACAGCGCTGTTAAGCTCTTTGGCTTTGCATAACAGTTCGCTGTTAAGCACGACCCCAAATTAAACGCACAAATTGCAATTTTTTCGCTGCGCACATAAAATTTGCCAATTTCGGCGCACTTTTTATTGCCTATTTCGGTTGCCTTTTAGTTTTGGGGTTTTTGTCTTCTTCTGCTTCTTTTTCGGCTTTGTTTCTGTTACAATTCGCAAAGAGCTGCTGAAAAGTGTGTGTTTGAAATTTGAAATTCGCTTCGCATTTGGCTAATTTTATGACTTTGCGCATTTGGTGCGCAATATTAACTGTGATGCAAACGCATGAGGGGGCGTGGCGTGAGGCTGAAGGGCATCGAGGCCATAAATTTAATGAAACTGCAAATAAATTTAAGATAACGTATTGAATATAGTAAGAGTTTCAGAGTTTAATATAAAATAAATTGAGGCTAAAGTAAAGGGATTGTTTTGAAATGAATAATAATTAAGTAAAATAATTTATTTAAACTAAGAATTAATGCTATTCTCTGTATACTTTCATTAAATTTTAAGTCTAATTTTATGTTATTTTTATATCAATTTTATATTTAGCTCCAATCTACTACTCGGACTCCATTTAGTCTCTCTCTCTAAAAGGCTTATCCTTTCTCTTAAAGCACATAAATACCTAACACCATATTCACATTGCGAACTATATTCAAATTCCTCGCACTTGTGCCACAGGCCATAAAATTCACTTTCAATTCGAGTCAATAATCCATTGGCTGAAGTAGGCGGCGTCGTTTAGGCCATTGCATAAGTCAGAGCAGCACATGCTCAAATTGTTTTGAATGTTATTCAAAAGCCTTTTACTAAAATTCAAACACCCACACATGCGAGCCAAGCGCAAATGCTAGAAAAAAGCGCCGTAAAATGCATTTTTGATGCGCAAAAAATAAAATCAATCAAATAACTTAGGCAACAAACTTGATTAGTTCAACACACTCGTGCGCCGCTATTGTTGTTGCCGCTAGTTTTTGTTGCTGATTGAAACGCACTCAAATACACACAGAGCGGGTATGTTACGACCATTGCCTGCAAATCAAATTGCATGATGCGCAAAAATGTCTTGATGCTTCTTTGAAAAGTAAAAGTTTGTATTTTGTTCGCAAATTTATTTACATTGTGATGGGTTTTTTACATATATCATCTTCTCTTTCGCTACGCGCTTATGTGTCATGTATTTTTTCAAACACTTTTGCTTTTCATAAATTTATTTTTGCGCCTGACACTAATTTGTTTGTGTTTGGAGGCTGCGACAGCAACGGCAACGCCGCGGCGACGGCAACTGAGGTGTAGGCGTTAACATCACTAGGCTCCTCAAAAAACCTATGAAAGTATTTTTCATTTGGGTTTTTTTATGGTTGATTGTTGTATTGGAGATGCATAAATTGTTTTGTGCGAAAGTTTATTGAATTTCGTGTTTGATTGACGCCGCCCTTTGATGTGAGGGCGAGGCTTTGGACAAATGTTTATTGTGTATATTTGAGTGCGCAATTAACGAAATTTCTTGTAAATATTTGTAATTGATTTCCATAACAGGTGAAATTATGCAAGGTATCAAGTTAATTATGCAATTAACGTGAGTGCTCAGCAGGGTACAGGACTTATGCCTTTCTTGAGAGTTATTTGAAAATGTCGAAGACTAAGATATATAGATATTAATGGTAGGGTATAGTTCATAGTATATTATAGTATACCTTGTAGATTGTCAGCCGCTGAACTTACTAGAACTTCCATAACAATAGCAAGTTACCCTTCTAGCTTCCTGACATTCCCATGCTCGACTTGGCGCACTGAGTCAACCCGCATTCGATCCCTATTACACACACTCAGTAAATTTGCATGCCACACACACACACATATTCACATACTCATGCATAATTACCATGACATGCAGACGCACAAAGCCGCAAACATATAACAACAACAAATTTCATTACATTTGCTGGCCTTTTGGCTTATGAACTGAGGGCTGAATAACCACCATCTCACCCCTCAGTCCGCTTCACATATGACTTCACATTTTTGGCCCGTGACCCAAACGGGTGCGCAGGTGTCGACACTCGAGACAGCCACAACTGACGCTGAGTCAGACAGCGGCTTACTGTGGAGTGGCAGTGCAGGGGGAGTGCGGAGGGCGTTACACATTGTGTTTGTTTTCGTTTTCGCATAATTACAATGAAAAAACGTACTCGAAAACCCGACGAAAATTGTAACAAAAGTTGTGTGACAGACCGACGCATGGAAACCCTAAACGGCTGAGCAAACGATATGAGTGGAGGGGGAGTGGAGGCGTGGCTGAGCGGGTTTCACTGTGAGAGTTTCGTTTTTGTTTTTCTCAATCGCGTTGCATTTCCGGCTGGCTCTTTGTTTGCTGGAATCCGCGTTTGCCCTCTGATGTCATTGACAGCTCAATTATGGCCGGGTCTACTCCACTTAGAATGAGCTCTACAAAATGCTGTAGAGCCCGCATTAATTCTTTTGTCTCATGACTTGCCGAAAAAGGTGTTAAAACAGACGTCACACGAGACAAACAAGAGGCCAAGCAGAAGAACTTGAAATCGAATTGGATCAAAAGCATACGAATGAACTACAAATGCTCTTTATTTATGGATTACCATAGGTCTTAAGAGATAGCGATGCATATGAGATTGGATAAACTCTAATATTATATATTGTGATATACTGTACATATGAACTGAGTTTAGGTATATACACAGACTTTTAGACTTTTTTAGACTGAGAATTTAGTTTTCAATGGCTGATAAATATTTAAGGTCGGATGTTATTATAAGCTGTAATATATCTGATTTATATATCATGAGAATGATCTCAATTCAGCGCATTTCATTCGACTGACATAATACCCATTAAAAGAGTATAAATTATAATGCCTTAATGCCAATCCTCTTAATTACTTTCAAGTGGCACAGCTCTTATTGTTCGCCAAAAAAACTAAGCCAAAAATTTGAATGTTTTCGATTGTTTAAACGATGATTTATAAACTGAAATGTGGGTGCACTTCAAGCAAAGCACAAAGCAACAAAGCACAAACAAATTAAACAAATCACAATAAAAACTTAAAAAGTAAATCGAGAAAAATTAGTATTTGTATTTTGTGTGTGAAAAGCAATTACAACTTTGACATTGAAATTGCTATTGTCATGCGTTGTTACACACATACACACATACACACACACGTGTAGCTCTGTGCGAGTATGTATGCGTGTGCGTCATAATACAATGCATAAACAAATGAGCTAAACGAAACAAATGATTCATTATTTTTTTGTGTGTCTGGCCAAATATTGCACTCAATTTACACAGAGAGCAGACGCTAGTTTGTTGCTTAAGTCATTTGTTTGCGCATGTGACAACAACAGCAATAACAATCCCGACGACTGTAATGTCAATAGCAGGCATGCTTAGCAGGCATATTTGTGCTCGTCCGAGCTATTATGTAAAAGAAGTTCGTTGCCTCAGTCACTCGTTTACAGTGGAAGCTTCCTCTGATGTTTCATTTTTGACCAAATATTGACACTCGAAAATTGCTCATTGGACAGCCATAATGGATACTCTTTGGCTTTTTGCTCGTTTTCGTTGTTGTTTTTGTTGTTGGTTTTTGCCAAAAATAAAAGCATATTAACAATAAATTTATATTTGAAAGCAAATGCGGAAGATTCAGTTTGCTTGATGCTTACGGCTGCTCTCGGTCATTCTTCGATTGTTGTTGTTGTTGCTGATGTTGTTGTTGTTGTCTGTTGCAAATAAGGTGCCTAATTAAAAGTAAGAAGAAGCCACAGCAGCAGAATTTTGTTGTTGCCTATGAGCAATCAGCGCTCTAAAAAAGAGTCAAAACATGTTCTTCAAGCTGTGCCAAGAAATAACGTAGCTTAATTTCTTGACTGTTTTTTTGTTTTTGGCATTTTCATCAAATGGCTTAAAGTGATTGGCAAATACGCAAGCCCCAATCAGAAGACTTTATAGAACCAAACATTTTGTTGTTTGTTGCGTCTATATTTATTTATTTTTTGTTTTTTGTTTAAACAACATTTTCTCGGCTAGATAGTCAACAATTATGGCCACAAAACTGGACACAACCTGAGCAAGAAGCTGTGCCAGCAGCTGATGGCAGAGAGATGGTGGGGGGAGAGGAGTTAGGTCTTGAGCAATTAGCGGCTTTGTTTACAAACTTAAGTGACAAATTTATGGGGATTCTTAATGGTAATCGCATTGCTGTGCCAGTTGGCATAGCCTTGGGGCCCCTTCGATTGCTTGAAAAAGACATCAAAACAAAAGATTATAAAAATAGTTTTTCAATTTGAATATTCAATTTTAAAATAACTTAAGTGTTTGCAGGTGTATGTGTGTGTGTGTGTATGAGTGTGTGCTTGATAATTATACGATTTTTTTTTCTGTATATTGAGAGGTGTGTAAATATATTTGAAATATACTTTGTAACTTGACTGATAGTTCAGGCACTTGAGCTTGTCTTATATTTCACATTTAAGCAGAGTTGAACAAGTATTTTAAAAATAGGACTTTGTTGTTTGTGCGTTAAAAGCAAATTTATAAGAGTTTTTCATTTCATTTTATTTTTAACTGAGGCTCAAATTAGTTAAGCAAGCTTAAATTGTTATAGTTGCTATTGATATTTACTATATCATTTCCACGCTGTTTAAAATCAGAGTTAAAACATTTCCCTGAACTATTAACTTGGTATATAGCATATAGTTAAGAGACCTAGCTTAGGCTTTCCATAAATATATTCAACACTTAATTAAGGAATCTATTAATTCCAACATCATTCAATACTTTCCCAGCGGTGCGTGACCCCAAATGACATGCTCATTAGCTAGCTGAATGATTCGCGTGGATATTCTAATTTCAGCTTGTATTCCGCTTTTACTTTTGCTGCCCACGTAGTCTTATGTCTAATGCTCGCAGAGCTTCTCTAAGCTGTCCAATTTCCCTTCGGACTCTAGCCATAAATTGGCCCGTGTGTGTCTGGCTAATTAACATATTTTGAATATAATATTTAAGTATTTCTTCTGTTTTATTTATTTTTTTCTCGCATGTCGTGAATCTTTGTAATTAAAAACGCGCAAATCTTTCGTATTTTCGCCAAGAATTTCGAGTCGTATATCAAATGGCAGCGAGCGATATGAAAGTTTTAGTAAATATACACGAATCTTCTTCTATTTTTTTTAGCTCACTACAATTTGTTGTTGTACAACAGCAACAGCCACTAACCTTTAATTAAATTTTATGGAATTGTTTTTAGATATATATGTATATGTATATATGAAATGTGTAATTCATTATTTTTTAGGCGTTTGCCAGTTGCTCAGACTTCGACTATTGTCTATACATTTTGGAATGTGATTTTTATCTTCCAGTTTTACTGCATTGCATAATTCGCTGATATTGATTCTAATGGCTGATCAGTTTTAATATTTACTTCTGGTTTTTTTTTTTCATTTTAACGAAAGCGAAAATATTAATAATCATCGAAAGATTCCAGTTTATGAATTAATATATTGAAAATGTTTCTTTTTTGTCATGCAAATGCCGAAATTTATTATGTAAATCAGCTATAGGAATTCTAAAAACAAAAACGAAACTTGTTTTGGGGGGCGGGGCGCGTGCTTGACAACAAATTTGCTAACACGCGTTTGACTGTTTCTCTCTGTCGATATTTCTTCTCCCATTCTGCCAATTACTGTCCAAACAAAAGTTTTCTCTAATTTGCTGACACGGACACAGTTTCGGCCCGGCTCGCATGTCATGGCCAGGTTCTAATCAAAAATCCCCCAGCCTGCTGGCTGCTGCAACTAGAGGAATAGCTGGACGTGGTCGGTTGATGCAACAGCTGAGATAAACGTCAGGCGATGTTTGTTTGGGTTTTTGGCCTTTATTTTTCGGTTAGCAAATGGGTTTTTCTTTTTCTAATTAATAATAATAACAATTGAAGCGCAGATTCAGTTGCAGTTCCGCATCGCCTAACGGCACACAACAAAAATGAGGCAAAAGGTGTTGAAAATATATTTGACGTGCTTCTTCTTCTGCCTTGGGTTTTTCTTTGTTCGTCTCGCCTTGGCTGTGGTCTATTTTCCTGGCCCAAATCAAAGCGGTTTATCAAAATTGCTTACAAACTTGGCTAAATTGCAATTGTTTTAATTAAAACTGAGGTTTTGCGGCCCAGAGAGCAACATTTTTCCCAGCGCCCGTTTTAATAAAGTTTTCATAAATGAAAAAAAAAAAAAAAATTGCTTGGCATGCAGGTTAAGGTCAAAGGCTTGCTGTTAAAAATCATATTAATATATAAGAAAATTTATGAATTGTAAATTAAATAAAAATATATAATTATGATTAGGAAACATATTTTTTAAGACTCTTACATAATACTCTGCCAAGGACTTGCTATCTGATATATATATAAATTAATGACTATAGAGGATTAATGCTCTAATTTAATTCTTAACGCGATTTTTCGTTTACACGCTTCACATGTGCTAACTATCTGAACTATTTTAACTATCTTAACTAGCCGAACGCGAAGGAACCACAAAACTTTGCTTTTATTATCGGTTTTAATTAGCCGGCAAGTAAACCGTATTGAGCTCATTTGAAGCACTAGCCTAGCATGATTTTTATACATCAAATTTGATTGCCCATTTAAAAGACTTAACGATTCGGCTGGTGAATAGTTCCATTAGCTAGACAATTACAGAGACGGGTATAAAGTTGCGCTATCAGCAATGTTTTCGAACTTATCTAATCTGAGTTCCCAGGCTTAAATTAGTTAAGTTTCGTATTCGATTCTAACGCCTAGGCCCATTAAAAGCGATTTAAAATAATTACATCGCCGAAAACGAAACGAAGTAATTAGCGAAAGCAACAAAAAAAAGACGGAGAAGAGAACGCAATGCGCATTAAATAAATTGCTACACAAATTCATTTTATTGACTCGCGTGCGTGCTAACCCGAAAAAAAAAACAACAATAAAACAAAAGAAACGTGCGTGCTGATGCCGGCAGTGCTCGACTAAAGGCTACTCTGTATTACAGAGTAGCCTCTAGTCGAGCACTGCTGGCTAGTATCCAAGTAGAATAATAAATTATAATAATATTCTTTATTGCATATATTTTATATACATTTAAACTCTATTCAATACTGTAATATATAAATCTTTCGCCTCCTGGGTACACCATTTACCCATGGGTATAGCATATAAAAACAAAAAAGATGATCGTAAAACCTGAACAAATTAGCGCTTAAAAGTCAAAACCAGAACCAGAATCTGATATCAAGCCAAAGTGAATGCTGAAGAGGCTTAAGATGGACAGACGTTGACATTAATAGCGCCGATTACGCAATGGGAAAGGGTCTCCAGCTTATATTATTTGAATAAAAACGGAAATGCCATTAGAACAATGCCCAAAAAAAAAAAAAAAAAAAAAAAAAAGAACTGACTCTTATTTTGAAAGTAACTGAAAGTTCTTTGACTCGACTAGCCTCGGGAATTACCTTTACTTCGCTTCTCTCTGGCACTCTGTTTGCTTAATTGTTTACACGCATATTTTATTTAAAAATCCAAATTTGTTTTTCACACGCTGCCAACCAAATAAATAATTTTTAGTTTTTTTTTCGTCTAGCCCACGCCAGAAATCTTGAGGAGAAAAAAAAGTGCTCCACGCGCTTTGCTATAAAGTTGTTTGTTTGTCTTATGCTCGCTGATTAATTTTAATTTTAATTTTCATGTTTTGTTCACTCGCCTGCTCAGCACGGCCTGATGGATACATTTGGGCTCTTGCTCTGGCACTAAGTAGCAATTTAACACAGACACACATACACACAGCCACATGCATTTATAGTGCTCTGTTGTGGGCGTTAGCTGTGTCTCTGCCCCCCTTTTGACTCGACGCCATGCAAATGAGGCGCTGAGCGACAAAGTGACAGGCAAATCCCCGGTAAATTATGTGGGCGTGTTGTATTTGAGAGCTGCTTATTTAAAATATTTGTTAATTTGTCAAGAAGAGCCAACGACAGCAGACGGGCTGAAGAAGCAATGGGATAGTTAGTATGAACGCGTATAGTAAGGACTGCTGTAAGCAGTTCTTTACATTTAAATGTAGTACATAGAAGAAACACTCTTTAGTTGTATTATTTAGTCGAGTCTCTTTAGTTACTTCTATGAATAGCCCAGTAACCTAAAATCCTCGTTAGCTGCAGCAGTTGCTGTTGCTACTGATGATGCACTTTGCTATTGCTGTTGCTGCGACAGCTTTGAAGCGACACCCTAACAAATTTTTGCTGACGGCGGCATATTTTCAACACCTGCTCGGCTGTCGCCATGGCTGGCAGGCTGGCAGACAGCCAGGCAGGCAACCTTTGTGCCACTTTGCCAATTCCCAAAACTCACTTTTGTGTCATTTGCTGTGAGCGAGACAGCAGCACCAGCAGCAGCAGCAGCAGTAACAGCAGCCGCCACAGCTGCTGAAGAGCATGCGAGAGAGATAAGGCGAAAAATTGTTGTCGCTGCGAATGGTGCAGCATGAGGTGGCAGGCAGACAATGCGGCTGCGTTGCATGCATTAGAGCAAGTTCGAGGCAGTCAGCAAATTAACTTGGCCAAGACTCAAGCAGAGGCTGCCACGCTGGCACAGAGACCGAGGCATAGGCTGGGGTTCACACTCTGACAGCAGCAGACGCATCTTGCCTGCGAGCTGCGCATCTTATTAAGAAAGAAAGTACTTTCAGTCAGGCAGCTGTTCGTGTTGCTGTTGTTGTTGTCGCTGCATTTCTTTAGCTATTTTCCACCCATACAATATATGTTATTTATTTGTGTTTTTTTGCTGCTGCTTCTTATTTTTCTTTGCCATTTGCAAGTGCCGTGCGAACTTCAACTTGAGTAGTTGAAGCCAAGCCAAGCCACACAAGATGACTCCACTTCTGCTCCGCAGGCACAGACTTTGCTTGAGCCCGGGACACAAAAATGCCAACTGTAACTGGTTCCACTAGTTTGTGGCTGTTTCTTTTTTTCGAATTCGGTTTTTATTTCTATTTTATATTTCTAATCATTTCAAATGCGTTTCAATTGCCAGCAAATTGGCTGGTCGCAAGCCCAAAAAAAGAGCAAACAACTATTTGGGGCTGGTCCAAGTGGTTCGGCCAAGTTTTTAGTGTCTCTGACAAGTCTGGCTAGCTTTTTTTAATTGTTGCCCATAATGCAATTAAATACAAATATTTCTAGCTTGTATTTAATTTGTGTGCAAATATTTGCAAAGTTTTTTCTTTACTTTTGTTGCCTAAGTCTTTTGTATTCGGACATTGGACGAAATGTAATTATACTAATTATTTGGCTATGGCAAAAATGTAAATGCAATTAGGCTAAATAAATAAATACGAAAAAATATATAAATTAAACTAATTAAAACAAAATATTTGTCAATATTTTGTTTTTGTTTTGCCTGAGTTTAGCAAGAGAAATTTTGCGACAAGCTGACTCTCTGGTCCTTAAGTAATCCACCTGCAAATCTAAAAGCCTCGGCTACGCGCCCCAGTGCACTAGAATCGCTTCAGTTGGTAGTTTTTGTCGTTCAGCTAAGACTTCCCTCTTAGCATTTCCGCATGTTTATTTCGATAGCTAATTAAGTTATATAAGAGCTGAGGAATCATAAAGCCATCCCGCTATTCCGCCAAGCAGCCAGTCAACCAGCCAGCTACCACATATTCAGGCACTCAGTCAGTCACTCGCCCATCGGGCGTGTCAACATTCACATTCATCTGCGCACATAAATCCATTTCGCAGTTCCACTAGCATGCACAGCTAGCAGAAGGAGAGCAAACGGAGGAAGACAGATGGAAAATCTGCTGATCTTATGACAGCGCGACTTTCCTATGATGTAATATCGTTTTTAATTAAGTCACGCAAAATTGTGCGCTAATTTGCACGAATTCTATTTTCTATTTCTGCTTCTAATTGGCGCTTAGGCTAAGAAGACCCTACAGCAGAGTCCATTGCCCTAAAGGCCCATCATTATAATTATGTAAACAAGGAAGTAATAGCTGAGGCTAGTTGGATTTTATGCCTCTTGGGGGTATGAGATGCGTAATTGCTCAGAGGCCCCTTCAGCATGTGCTTCTACTTGTTGGGCCGTTTCCTACGGAAATAGGCAGACAGACAGGAGTTCCAGTAGCTGCTCGTATGGGGGGCACTCAAATGGAGGCCTTAACATTCAAAACAGGCAACGGGTCGATGTGTTTATTTCCATTTGCATTTCCACAACAGTAGCAGCAACAGCGGCAGCAACAACAACAACCAATTTGATTGCAACGACTATCCGGCAAGTTTGTTGCCTAAGTCTTTCATTTCATTTGGTTTCGTTTTTTTTTGGTCACTTGTCGCAGCGCTGTGTTAATTGAAAATGAAAGTGCAAACACCCCGAATGGAAAATAAAGGCTGCAATGAAAATGTTTAGACAGTCGCAATCGATAATCAAATGACAAAACGCCCCTTCGAAAAACTTTCATCTGCTCTCTTTTCGCTTCAATTTGTTTGGTCCCTCTTTTTGTTATTTATTTATTTTGTATTTTGTATTATTATTTGCTTTGCATGCCACACTTCTGATTTCCGCATCGTCGCATCGCTTGTGCAAGTGTGTGTGTGACTGTGCATTGGAGCGTTTGACCTGCCGCTCAAATTGACTGTCAATAGCCGAAGGTTTGCTCTAGTCGGATCTGGTCCATTTCGTGCTGGCCATGTTCAATTAATATGGAAAGTGAATACAAATGAAACCGAAGTCTCTGGGTAATACTGAAATGCAGCAGGGGGGGGGGGGGGGGGAATACAATAATTACCTCGGGTGTTTATATTACTTCTTGTTTGAAATCGATAGTAAATTATGTCATGTAAATCGATATATAAATGCATTTAAATTAGATATAGAACAATTCTTTTTTTTCGGTAGATTTTTATGAATTAATTCCAGAGATGAGACTATGCCAAATAATAAAACTACTACTGATAAAATTCAAACAGTTTTAAATAGTAGTAAATGATCTGAACGATCCGATTAACGGATGATACTTTTATGTCATTCACATAAAGTTTATATTAATTATTAATGTACATTAATGAGCTTTGGCTTAACTAAATTACATTTTCTCAACGTATGCAACTTATATATGTAGTTGCTATAAATCAGCAGCACTTCAACTTGTCAATTCGCTTTCAAAACTCATCAGACTGCGAGTCTGCAGTTTAGCCCATTGCATCTCTCCCTCTCTCTCTCTCTCTCTCTGTAGCTATCGATCTCTCTCTTTCTCTTCTTCCTTCGTCTTGCTCTGCAGTAAATGTATATGTTAAGCTGAGCGGTTGTTGCTTCGATTTGTGTCGCTACTTTTGCCGATCGTGAATTGCCGATTGCTGATCGCCGATCGCCTTGGCAATAACAATAATTTCCTGTTAAAGAAAAATTGCAAGTTGGCTAATTTGCCGCAAATAAACGACGCGCAAATAATATACAATTAATTGCCAGACGCAGTTGGAGTCGTCGCCGCTGTTGTTGTTGCTGCCAATGTTGCATTTAAAGTCGTTTGGCGGTCAAATGCATTTGGCCAGCATTAAATGGAAAAAAAAGGAAAAGGAAAAGAAAAACTCTCCGTTTCTGCTTTGCTATCTGGCGTCTTGCATCTGCAGCTCTCCGGGCAGCCGGACAGCCGGACAGCCGGACAGCCGGACATCTAGCCAGCATGTTGGCAACTGGGCGCTGGGCAACGCCCACACGCAGATTTCTGCTGCTGGGCAAATTGCAATTTGGCGCTGTGATCGGCAAATTATGAAGTGCCAGGAAAGCCATTTAAACGATTTAATGGCACGCTGCAGCAGCCCAGAGATCGTAAATAAACAGGGCACAGCTGTAGCGCACGCCACACAGACGGCTACATTTATGAAGAAGCCCCTTGGTGGTCCAAGAAAATACAAAAAAAAAAAAAACTAAACGAAAATAAGATAAAAACGTGACACTGCTTACGAAATCAGCAGAAAATATTTAAAATTGCTTGTGTGGGCAATTTAAATGTATATGTGGAAATTATGTATTATATTGGCAAGAATTATTTATAAATTATTTAATTTTAAAAATGTAAAGAATTCATTATTGATTGATCTATGTAGTCAGAACAATGATACATTCACCTCAACAATTCGACAACCAAATATGAATATTTGAATCAAAAATGTGAAGGGAGGCACACTCTCCAAAGCCATTTTGCATATTCTTCAAACTTATTAGGGATCTTTGAACCACTGTGCGTTGTCCGAATAGTTGTTGCTGCTCTCATATGGATCTGAGATTTGCAACAATGTTGCCAATTTGCTGGCTGTCTTTTGTTGTTTTTGCTGTAGCGGAAGTTGTTGGCGGCATGTTGTGCTGCTGTTAATGCTGCCGACAACAACAACAACAGCAGCAGCAGCAGCGGCAGCGAGATGAACTTGAAGATCAGCTGTAAGCAGCGCGCTGCGCTCTGCGTCGTCGCCGTCATCATTTGATTAATTTGTTGTGTTGGAAAGTTTTGTTGCAAAGTGAAATCAGTTGTGTTTGCTTCGACCGACTTGCCTTGTGGCTCAGACCCAGACTCGAGACCCAAGACCCAAGAGACAAGACTAGGTAATACCCATTTCAATTTCAATTCCATTTTCCACGTCGCGTTCGCATTCTATTATTATTGGTGCTCGGTGTTGGTATATATATGTATATACATATATATGGAGTAGCAGCTAATGCAAAAGGTATTTTTTTTTTTTTGGCGCCCGGGCTGCATGCCAAATCAATTGTATCTGTTGTCGTTGCGCTTGTCTCTGGATAGTAATAATAATAATAATATATCTCTTAGGTCTCTGCATAGTTTCTCCATCTCTCTCTTTCTCTCTGTTTTGCCCCGTCTCCCTTGCTCTACACCTCTGTTTCTATGGATGCCACAATGTTTGTCAAGTGTTTCGAATGGCGGCACGTATGAAAACATTTCGTCTGCTTTCTTTTCAAAAACTTCGACGGCTGCTGAGTGTTAAAAATCAACTTCGACTCGGACTTCAGCTGCGGCTCCGTCTCTGTTCAGCCCGCCCCTTTTTGCTACACTTTTCTGTTGTTGTTTTGTTTTTTTTGTTTTTTAGTTTGTGCCGTGTACCCAATGGGCGCTAATTACGCAAGCACATAGTTAGCTGGGAGCACAGCACAGAGACAGAAATGAAAGCCCATCCATCGGATGCAATGAATCTGAGTTTGTTTTCAGTTAGGCGATTTTCATTTAGCGTTCCAAATTGTTTTGCTATGCAAATTAGTTATTAGCCGCATCTTAATTAAATTAACACCATTTTTGGATCGGCCGAGAGTCTCTAGAGATAACAGAATAGAACAAGTGCTAAAAACTTGGCAAAAAGCAGCTTTCAGCTGAAATTGTTTTTGTTGAGAATGAAAAAGCTTGGATTATTAGTAGAGCATGGAGCCGATATCTCCAGATTTTAATTACCTATACAGATGCGCGTGAATGAGACAGATGGACACAGATCACCATGTCTATCTCTGATATGTTTTGAGCCGTTGCTACTTACCATATGTATACTAATATATACATTTGAAAACTAATTCCGCATCAAGTGTCTTATTGAGCCATCAGTTGAGCTTTTTCGAGCAGCTGAAATCTAATGCAATAAATTCCACGCAAAATATGCTGTGACTCGCACACAGTCACACACTCACATGTATACACAGCTCGCTTGGCTGGCTCATAAGTATCAGCGGCTAGCTGATTACTCATAAGCCGCGTTGTTGCATGACAGCACCAAACAAAGTCGACGCCGCATTTCAATTACAGTTTCAATTTAGTTGCTCATTAAAACGCCTGCAAATGCTGATAAATATTTTACGCTTGTGTGTGTGCGTGTGTGTGTGTGTGAGTTATGTAAGCGGCACGCGCTCAAGTCCGAAAACAGTTTCGTAGTTGCTTTAGCCATTATGTTTGAAATACTTTAGTTTTCTAGTATTGTTTTAAGCCGTCCGTCAGCCAGTTGCATTTCCTTATGTTATGCATAAAAGTCTTGTAGCAGCCACAGTTGAATTGTAATTTTTGTTTACTTTACTCTCTCACTCGTTTGATATGGTGGCCCTTTATCGTTGTATAATAGAGTAAAAGTGGCCCACGCGGCTCTTCCGCAGCATCCTCCAGCGTTTTGTTGTGTTTCTCACGCACTTTAACACCATTTAGTTGATAACAATCGCCAATGTTTCTTTTTTTTTTTTTTTTTTGTTTAATTTTATTTTTGGTTTTTGTTTTCTTTGGGGTCCGATTCGTGCAATGGCACTTGCCACAGCCGTTAAGCAAGTTGTGTAGTTGAAGATGCAGTTGAAGCCGCTTTCCCAATACTTAAGATAAGCAACGTCCAAAAGCGAGCGAGCGGTGAAGGTGGCTCTGGACCTGCACCCAACCAGTTGCCGACTTGTAATAAAAATGCAGGAAAAAGTACACATCGAAGGAGAAAGTAAACGTTAACGTTAACGTTAAAGTTTCGGCCTGCTGCAAATGTTGAAATGTTGTTGCAAAGAAAGCAGCGAGCCGGCAAAAACTTGGTAGCAAACAAAAAAACATTGTGCCTCGATCAGAGGCACGGGGTAGCAGCAGGGGCGGCCAGAGTGTTGGCATTGGCAGGTAGGTGTAACGGAGGTTATGTGTCCAGCGGTTTGGCAGCGCGAATGCGTCTGGCATTAAGATGTGCTCATAACGCTATATACATGTATATGTATGTGTGTGTGTGTGTGTAATAACACGTTTAACAACCCCTGAGAACTGGTAATTCACATATGAAATGAGCGCTAATTCGCCGAGATTATTCAAGCAGATATATAAACAATATTAATTTAAGTGTAAAGTTTATTTTAGGCGACTCACGCAATGCTTACACACATATAGAATATATAAATGCTTTTAAATTGGCTAATTTTTGGGCTTGATATCAAAAGTGAGATAAGTTCTGTTCAGATTATTTGAGGCTGTCACAATTTTTGCTAAAATATATATGAAACTTTATTCTTATATTTTATAAATATATTAAGTATACAGTATATTAAAAACATTATTTTATACATTACAAATTTAAATTTATATTTTGATATTTTTAATTTTACTCAATTCCATTTTTTGTCTCCTCCATTAAATTAGTTTGCAATTTAGTTCCCTTAAGACATTCGTTTGCTCTGCTCGCCTTTGCAGCCCTTGTGGAGTTCATTGCACCTGTTGCATGCTACAAATTTGTATTTGTTGCAAGTCCAATTGCCAGCACACTCGCAATCACACACACACACATTGCAGACAAATGTGGTATGAAATCGATAAAGCATTGAAATGCATTTGCTGGCCAGGCAGCTGCTTGCAGCATTTCGTTCGCATCTGCATGCACTTCGGCACTTTTGGCTGCCACTTGTTGCACCTTTCTCCTGCTGCCGCAATTCGTTACACAGAGCGGACTCCTGCTACAGGTTGATAAATTTCTGCAGCTATAACGGCCACATATGCCGTTGCCAACGCCCCCTGCTCGGACCCCCTATCTCTCTCTCTCTCTCTCTCTACCTGTCTCTCGCGTTTTCTGGCCAACTTATGCGCATAATTTTGCCTTGATTTCATTTTTCTCGCTGCGCGTATTTTTCAATTTCAAATGCAGCCAAAGAGATTGCAACGATCGATGGGCTTTGGCCAGCTGGCTATTTATTACCTCACCGTGAATGCAAATTTGCAAACGTTTACGATTTAGATTTAGTTGTTACTTTAGCTTCGTCTGATTATGCGGCTTCTGCCGCAGCATTTGGCAATTGAAAGTTTCGGGAAAGGTTCAATGCACCACTAGCCTAGCAGCAAACGTTAAATGAGCCAAACGCGTGCCGAAAGGCAACCAACAAAACCAGTTAACTGCTTAGCCAATTGCCAATCCATGGACAAGGTCACTTCCGTCAACATCGTGGGTGTTATTCACCTTTTTATATAAAATTTGCTCAAGTTGTGACTTGATTGTTTGTCAAGGCGTCAACTCGACTGTCACACTCGCAGCCTAACTGGGTCAACTTGTTCTCCAAGCCTAATGGGCAACACTTCACTCTGACCCCAACTGCGACGTTTCAAGTTTGGCCGAGCTGCAAAATTCCGCTTGCCTTGGGCCATTTAACGAACGCATTGACGTGCGCCTTGAACGGATACGTAGTGGCTGAAGACGACACTGGCAATGGAATTGCTAACGTTTAGGATTTTTGTGACATTTTGCACATGCTCTATATACATTTATATATGTGTATTTAGTGACATATTTAGGTTATAGACCCTACACTAAATGAGCCATGCATGCCGCCTGCGACTCTGTGCTAACTGTCATAGCCATAGTCATAACGGTGTTGTGTATATATGCTGGAGTTAGGATAATGCTGAAACTGTTTCAGATCGTTAGCAGCTTAATTGGCTCATTAGCATTAGCACAAAATTTGTCATGCAAAGAAAATTTTTTCAATTTATTTTAGATGTACTATAAATATATTGTAACTATAGAATATAATATATTTATATTTTAATATATATTTACAAAATTAAATCTGAAATGATTTTCAAGATAAGGTAAATTTAGTATATTATGTATATTAATGTAGTATTATATTATATATATTTCTTAAAATATTTATAAAAAACTATTTTAAATAAATTATTTATTTAATAAATTTAAAAAATTTAACTTATAAATTAAACTCTAAGACGAGTGGGATTTTTATATATGTTTCAAATGAATTTTTGTTGTAATAATATTACCTTAAAACATAAAAGTCTAAATGTTTCTTTTTCTTTTCTTACAGGTACGTATTTAAACATTTGCGAAAATTTCTTATATCTAAGCGGAAAATCCAACAGCAATTCATCTGTGTAAGTCCAGGGCAATACCAAATTTCACTTTTGACTGTCCGACTGACTCATAATCTCGGCTAGGCATTCAACTCGGGACAGGTAAACAATACTGCAAGAAATGAAATAATTGTTGTTGTTGTCAGCGGTTATCTCTCTCGTTGTTCTGATGATTCGCTCCGGGCTTATCAGCCAAGCGGCATCAAGAAAGTCTATAAGTCAAAGAGAATCGACGACAAAGGGCACTTTAATTATGCGCAATTAGTGAGCACTCGCAAAATACAGTAGAGAGATACGATCGCATCTGACAATTGCGGTCTGGCCGCGCTCATGACTTCATTTGTAAACGAAAGCGAAAACAAGAAAAAAATATACAACAAAAAACAACCAAAATGAAAATGAGTAATACATAGTATTTTCATTTAGTTTTTCTATTACCTTCACTTTTCTTTTTCTACTTTTTTTGGGCGTGCGAAATATTTTTACTTTTACTTGTTGATTCTACGCGCAAAAGAAATTTATGTAGACTCGTAAATATTCAGCTGAAGCTGTCTATAATTACATATTTTTTGTTCGGCAATAATTAAAGTTTGCAAATGTGGTCAAGCGTATATATACCTATACATTGATACATATATATATTTTTTTTATATATTTATAAATTTGAAGCATTTTATCAATTACAAAACAATCGTATCGTTTCTTTGAAAACTTTCTCAAGTGCTTGGCAATTGATCAATTGAAGCGATTTAACAAAAGATACTCTAAAATAATTACAAAAGGTAGCCACAAGATCATGAATACATAACCCTCCTGCCAACAGCACCACTCGACGGAGTACCTCAACTTATGTATATGCATAACCCACAATTATTATCAAGTAATTTGAATTTTGGAAAGTAAAGTCTTCATAAGTGTGCGTGCGTGTGCGTGTGTGCGATGCACTGTCAACTGTTGAGCCCGCCTCCTAGCCGTTACTTGCAGCTGACTTTGACTCGGCTCATATTTATGTGTTTTGATATATTATTAAGTTTTTGTCGAGACTTGTTTGTCATGTAATCAAAAGCACTCGCATGCATCAATTGTTCAATTAGTCGGCTCAATCATGCAATCAAGTGTGACCGACGCATGCGATTCGCCGTCCTCTCTTGCCCCTCAATTGGAAATGGAGCAAGACTGTAGGTTAAGCATTGCGGCTTCTTATAGTCCATGGACTTGTTTAATCATAGAGCATATCTTACTCTTGTTGCGTTGTCAACCCAACTATTTATGTATGTAATGTGCATATATGTATATACATACATATATGTATATGTATATATTGTATGTTTTAACTATAATGTGTTTATAATTATTTTTATTGGCTTTTTTAATTTATTACATTTTACGGCATTAATTTTAATTATATGTGGCATATACTTTAATTAATTATCCAACATTATAAATTATCATGTTGGCATTTAATCAATATGACTAATCTAATATCTTTACTTTGTATCAAATTAACCTTTGTTTTTTGCTATTTGGAATTTAACCTTGCCTCATGCATTTATTTTTTTATTTTTTATAACAATTTATTGTCACAATAGGTGCATCATAAATTATATAAATTTTGCTAAAAATGGATTTCTTGTACATTAAATTTTCTTATTCAAATTGAATATAATTCGTAATTTATTAAACATTTGTCAAATTTAATGTACACGTTTAATTAAAAGCATAAAGATTTAATCTTAAAAAATTATTCAACATTTTTTATATTTCACGTTCAATTTAAAATATTAATTATTATTGCTTTGTATAATTATTGCGATTTTACATTAGCTTTTTTAATATATCAATTTTGCATCATTTTGTTTTCGTAATTTAATTAATTATTTCTTTTGGTATGATATTTTATGAAAACATAAATATTTTTTTGAACTTTAAATTAATTTTCAGCAATATCTTGTTTAATTTAAGCAAGCCTCTCATTATATTGATTTTTTAGTTATCTTCAGAGCTTTCTTTGTAACTACGCTAGGTTTTATTTTCGTATTTCCATCAAATAAGCCACAAATAACGAATAATGATCGTCTATACATGTGCGTTGCATAAATGTAAATATCTAGTTATATATCAGCCAATTAAGCCTCACTCTCTCGCCAAATCGCCGCCTCAATCAACTCAACTCGCCTCGGCTCATCTTGATCTCATCTCAATTCAACTGTATTTCCATGCCGAATTTGTCTGGCTACATTTCCTGGCTGCGGCTTATTAAAGGCCGCTGGCTGCACCCGCACCATGCATACCATGCCCCGGGTGCCCCGTGGTCCCCATTCCACTTCAAATCAATGAGACTGTCCGTTGGCTGGTGAAATATGCAACGGGTTTTTGGCCATCCAATAACAAGACACATACAACGACAGTATGCCATAATTTCTGCCGAGGCTCGGGCTAAAATACTTGCCAGAGTATTTTGAGTTTCATGAAAGTGAAATTTCTCGTCTCTCTGGCCGCGGGGCCAGCTTCAGTGAACCAAGCCAACAAGCCAGCCAGCCAACCAGTCAAGCATCAAACTATCCAACTGGATGCTGTGCTTGACGCTGACGCTGACGCTGATGATGACGTTGATGAATAAACAAACAGACCAACCAACATGTGAGCCCCCCCTCACAGCCCGAGCCCCTTCTCTCTATCCGCACCATTGCCACTTGGCCACTTGACGACGATGTCTGTCAACGGCAAATGAAAGTGTTTGCAGTTCGGGCGCCGAAAAGGGGCGCGACGTGGGGCAGAGTTTTCGGGTGCCACTCATAAGTTTTATTACCACACACAAAAGCTCATGATTTTTCATATTTCTTCAAAAGAAGAAAGTACACAAAGCCCGCCCCGACACGGACCTGGCCGCGTCTACAACTGTCTTTTTGGAGACTGGCAAATCCCACGCTCCGATATGAAACGGTCAGCAAATTAATTGCCAATTAAACGGCCTGATAATCAAATTCGATTTGTCGTTTTGCGAAAGCGAAAAATAGGAAAAAGTATGTGGGAAATTAACAAAATAATTAGCGCATATATTGAAATGAAATTAGCGAGACTATAAACAGGAACGTTTCCAATAAATCTGATCATAGACATAAGAAATATGAACTGGAAAAACCAAAATACACAGAAATGAACTATACATATATGAATTGACATTTATTCCAGTTCAATTTAGCTAAAGCTATTCGAGTACTCACTTTCTTCTTTTTATTTTAAGTCGTTATTAAACATTAACTTAATCTACGCAAATTATTTTATATTGTATTATATATGTATATTAGTATAGCATATTATATTTGTAGTTTAGACTCACTTAACACGTCGGCTGGGCACCTGCGTTGCTCACCCCACGAGAGCAGCTGTCAATCCTTTTGAGGCAGCAGCTGCTTCCACTTTCCTTTCGGCACTCGTTTAACGATTTCACAGCTTTTGCTTTTCTGACCCTTTTCTGGTGCACACAAAAGCCGTAGCCAGAGACAAAAGATGTGACGATGAGGACGCAGGGCAAATTACATACTCCACTCTAGTATTCAAGTGAAACAAATAGAACAAAACTTTTGCTTTCACCTTTGCCGCATTCAAGGCAACCCCAACAGATGGGAACGGCGGCTGGAGAGGCAACAGTTGGGGGCAGATGCCAAGAGCCACTCAACGACAGTTCCGGGCAAATGTTTTGCATGTTTTTTGTATGCCAAAAAGGTGGTAGGCGAGTGCGCAGGCGGGAAGCGCGGGACGCGAGGCACGGTGGGGAGGCGGATCTAACCTAGCACAACAATAGATGAGGCCCAGCTTTTCGAGCAAAGCCATTGCTGATGTTGCTGTTGTTGTCTGGTGTTGCTGTTGTTGTTGCGTTGGCGGCTGGCGCGCAATTTGCATGCCAAAAGCAGCAGCGAAGCGAAGTGAATTGTTGCTGTTGTTGTAGATGTTGTTCTTGCTGTTGTTGCCACTACTGCCGTTGTTGCTTTTGGTCTAGGCAATTTGTTATTTGCCTTTTGAGGCGCACGCGCTGCCTTTTCAATTTGTGGTCGGGCCTGCCCTACACAAAATGCACTTGGCGAAAGAGAGTGAGACAGAGATAGAGACAGAGAGCTAGGGAGAACTGTGTCCCAGTGACCAAATGAACCACATTTTGTTGTTACACATTGGGCAAAAGCGTAGATTCAGCTATTTAGATATTCTAAACATGAGCCAGTCGCAGAAATTTTGCGCATCCACCAAAATGAAGATTTACTAAATGCGCAACGCATGCAAATTGCGCTGCAAGAAAGTTTTTGATATTTTTTTTGTCAACTTTCTATGCTCCAGCCAGAAAAATGTATTTCGTTTTTTTGTAAAGACAGTTGTGTGCAGCTGCTGACAGGTGCTTGGAAAGTTTAGGAGCGAGCCCTAACTATGATGAAGTTCAGCACTTGCCGAAAGGCAAATCAAAGCTGCCTTGAGCTACACAAAAGACTTAGGCAACAAACTTGATAGCGCTTTCTGCTGCTCCTCTTACAATGTGTAAATGTCAAGGCTTTTGATTCATTATGTTGCGCTTAATATTGAGCAGATTAGCCCAGTTAGCTAATACACTTAACATGCGTGCTGCCTTATGCATATATCTTTGATTATATTCGATTTTATCTACATCTAAAACTAATTGGAGATACAATCTGCAAACGCTTCACTCAAAATGTGAAGGTTAGACCTTTGCCATTTTGGATAGTTTTTAATTTACGTATTTCTAGCACGAGCTTTTAATTTTACAACAGATATTATTATTAATATTATTTTTTTTTTGACTGGTTTTTACTTGTTTGGCTTTGCGTGCTTTAAAATTATTATGAATATTTATTTGTTGTTGTTATTTGGTATGATTTTAATATAAACACGTTTGTATCGAATTAAAACTCGTTTCGTATGTGATATATACGCATGATGCTGTTGCTGTTGTTGTTGCGCTTGCTGCTCTCCTGGGCAATTCACAGCCTGATAAGCTTCAGCCGGTTTTTGGCCATTTTTGACATCGGCCAGACGCATAGACGACACCTGCGATGATTTATAAATATTTATGAAACCATTTTTATGGCTTTAGTTTTTCTAATACTACAATAAAAAAAAAAAGAAAACATTTATGTGTTAATCAAATGATTTGCGCATAGATTAAACTTAGCTTGCTTATTTTATTGCTTTTTAGCAAAGTTCAAGCGGCAAATAAGATCAAGTGGTTGTTTTTTTTGGCATCGCTAAAGTACAGGAAGTAACATAAATCAGCTGAAAAATAATGTCTGATTTATGTGTGTGATTGTAAATTCTGTATTTGATACATGAGCTTGATATTTCAGCAAACATTTCTGGCTTTAAATCTTATATTAATATAATGTTAGCAATTTACAATTTTCATACATTGCTCGAGCTCAAAAAATCTAAATAAATTGCTGTCTTTGTTTTTTTTTTGTGAGCTGTCAAAAAATTTGCAATTATATAATTAGAGAGGTCGGGAATATGCTTTTTATTTTTATTTTATTTAATTTTTTTTTTCGATTTAAACAACAGAAAATACACACAAAAATCTTTCGATGACTGTTAACTTAATGCTTAAGTCATAAATTTGCTGCTCATTACATTTTTGTTAATGTTATTTGGCACGCCGCGTGTCACGTAATCGTAAATGGAGCCCCAAAAGCCCCGAATACCCTCTCTACGCTTCGACCCGCAGCTTGTAGTGTTGTCCACTTGGAAGCTGCGCTAATGACAAATGCTCAACGAAAAAAAAAACAGTTGCAGTTGTTACAGCAATAATAATGTTAACTAAAAGACTTTGGCTTTTATATATAATTTATAGTCATCGGTAAGCGTTACGAATCGAGTTAAAGTTAAAAGTTTGAGTCGAAATATATTTTGCGCAAGCGCAGCAGAGCGAGACTTTTCATTTTAATGAGCGCCACACTCTCACTTTTTGCTCTCGGCGGGGACTGTAATTAAAAATTACGCATATATAGGTGCATATATGTATATATATCGTCTATATATAGAGATAAGTTGATTACTTAATTAAATTGTAGCGCATCGGCTTATATAAGTTCATGTTGGCTTTTCTTTAACCTACAAAGGAAAATATATATTTAATTAAAAAGCACGCCTCGTTGCTGCACACACACACACACACACACAGACAGATATAGCATATAGAGACTGTTGCCTGCACACCCACATTTCGCTAACTAAACCAATTGGTCAGGCTTCGGTTTTGGGTTGGTCCCTGACCGCAAACGAGAACGGCTCACAGTTATAATAATATTGCGCATACGCCACCTACAACGTCAGTCAGCTAGCCCTGGGCCTGGTCAGGCAGCACTAGCAACTCCTCTTTGCTGTTGTAAGGAAAAAGAAAACAAAAATATAATAATAACAATATTTTTCAAACAACAAAAGAAATCAACTAGAAGCGCCCTGAGCCTAACTCCAGCCGAAAAACCAAACCCATTTTAACCGTTAAGCACATTTGACTAAATCTGCTACACATGGCAGCCCAATGGCGCAGGTTGAGGTGAATGGAATTGCAGCACGGCTGCATGGCTCCACTTGCCAGCAGTCAATGGCTAAGCAGTGAGAGGGTGGTGGGTGGAGGGGGGGGCTAGGGTAGTGGCATTTGCTGCAGGAAATGCGGAGAACATGCGCGAGCTTCAACTGGAATGGTCTAAAGTTTTTTGTTTTATTTTTTGGCTAGATAGCTGATCGCTATACTAACAACAATAGATAACAAGAATTAGCGGGAATGCACACACTGAAGCCGACTGCGGAAATATACTAACAACAAGAGATAGAGAGAGTGAGAGCGAAAGAAAGACAGAATAAGAAGTCTAAAGATTATCAGCTTGGTTTTGAGTTTGGAAGAACACGTAAAATTAGAATATACAATAATAAAACAATTATATTATAATTATAAATATATTTTTTTTGTATTTTAAATTAAGTAAATAAATAATATTATCTATTTGAATAGCTATTAAACTACAATTTTCTCAAATTAAGTAAATCAAGTAGCTTTCAAACATATAATTCCATGTAGCCATGCCTAGCTGGAGCATTATCTAGCTCAATAGGCACTTGAGGATTCCCTTAGTTAAGCTACCCGTTTTGTTAGAGTATTAAAAAGGTAGCACGAACGCAGGTCACTTGTTGCTGCAGGAAGCCAATGGCTGAGCACTGGCAGCGGGGCGAGACGGGCAGCAGCTGACAAGAGGAAGAGTAACAGAAAACAGCCCACATGCTACACACACGAGGCGAGTGAAAACAGTTAAGACAACAACAACAACAACTTGAGCTACAACAAACAATAATAGCAACAACTGCAAAACTGCAAACTGCCAACTGGCAACAGGAAGACCTTAAACTTGGCCTCAACGGCAGCAGCAACAGCAGCAGCAGCAGCAGCGGCAGCAGCAGTGACGACGGCAGCAACATCGTGAACAGCAACAGCTACGACAACAACAACGAAAGCAACAACTGCTGCACAGTCAAACACACAATTCAATTTTATTTCATTTACGTTGCGGTTGATGCTGCTGCTCGTTGTTGTTGTTGTTGTTGTTGTTGTTGCTGTAGCCATTCGCTGGCTCGTTTGGCTGCCTGGCTGGCAACGGTTTGTGTGTGGGCTGCTGCCTGGCTGCCTGCCTGCACCTCGGTTCGTTTAGCTTGCACAGAGCTCCTCGAGCGCCAGCCTCATGAATGGGAGCCGCGGCTTCTAACTCATTTCTAGTCTCTGCTGTTGCAGCTTGTTGTTGCTGTTGTTGTATGTGGTGTGCTTTTTTGTGAATTGGCGTAAAAATGTTGTGAGAACAAATGGTTGTTAACTTTTGCACATTTTTTATGCTCGCAACTTCGCTGCTGTTCATATATACATACACATATATTTATAAATATAAATAGATAAATATATATATGTATATATATATATATAAATTTAGTATTTTATTTGATTCCTTTTTGCGTTGATTTTGTCTTTGCAGCCGTTGTTGTTATTGCTGGAGTTAGATTGCGCTTAACTGTTAGACGAATGAACAACAAGTTTGTTGCCTAAATCTTTCGTTTATTATTGCTTTTTATTGCCCATGCTAGAGCTTGTTGTTGTTTTCGTTGTTGCTGTAATAATAACAATCATCGTTTATCTGCGCAGTGCAGGCCGTGTGATTGAAGTGCTGGCTGCGCCTGCGCCGCTAGGGTTACCTAATTTTGAGTGTGTTTTCTTTCCTTTTAGTTTTCAGTTTGATTTGCATTTGTTTTTCTGGGTAGGGTTTTGCATGCGACGCAGGCGGTTATAGATTAGTGGGACACACAGGTGGGCATATTGTGATCGTAACTTATAAATTGAATTCATAAAGTGTGGGCGTTAGCTTAGTTAGCAGTGACAGCTTAAGTTGCCAAGGTATGATATAAATGTATGCTGATAAGAGAAGAAGTCAAGATAGCCATACCTTTCAACATCTGTGAATTTACTGTATTCTTTGCGATGGTGTATGATACCGGGAAAGAGAAATGGAGTGTGTGAGAGGGAGAGAGAGAATAAGATACAGAGATATAGAGATACGGTTCATGGAGATGTGGGTAAAGCATAAACAAAACTAATCAAATATTATATATGATTAATAATTTTAATATAAAAACAAAAATATAACAGCAAAGAGCGGGATAGAAACATGACTTAAGTTAAGTTATTTTCAATATTTTGTCCATTTCATTCAAATATATATAGAAAACTAATTTATAAATAAATGTTCTGCTACAAAAGAGATCGAATTTCCAATTCCTTAGAGTATCTCGCTGGGGAACTATTTGAAGTATTTCGAGGCACACTTCACAATCTTGTATAACATCAATCACAGCTAGCTGCAACCTTGAAAACTTCACATCAGCTCCATCACAAATGAGCGCCATTAACTGCGATATTTAGATAAAAACATTTACATATATTATGACATCAAAATTAAAGATTGCTTATTGTGCAGAATAAACAAAGCACAGACAAATAGTCGACCCTATAAAAAGAAACAGCTGATTGTAGAATATTTTAGTTTGTCATAAAATGGTCTATTGTAAGCAGCGGCAGACTCACGAGAGACTGTGTAAATCTCACGAATGTTGCCTTTCATATGCAAAAAGAAAAATAGACAGATATTATAAAAAATTCATTTGGTGTTTTAATGGCTGTGTGACAAAAGTGAGTTTTTTTACTAATTTTTTTGGGAGTCTGGCTAAACCAGATTTGTGAAGGTCAGCTCGTTTAGCACCTCTGTCTACATCGAGAAGTGTTTCTCTCTCTTTTTCTCTCTGTTTCTGCTCTCTCTTTCGCTCTCTATTAACATAAACTATAATTGCGTGCCAAGTGCTCATGTGGACACTAAATTAGGCGGCCAGCTTTGAATGCAAATATTACACTGGGTCACAGCATCACCTAGGGCTTAGCCTGGCAATTGCCTGGCAATTAGCGCAGCTCATGAGCCGCGCTGAATTTATATTATTAGATTCGTTTACAGTTATGCCAACTGATTTGTGGCCGTCGCTGCCTTTCTTTTCTTACAGCATTTAGTCAAAGTCACACCAAAAAGCCAGACACAGTCATAGCCACAGTCACTGTCGCTGTTGCTGTCTCAGTCTCAGTCTCTGTCTCTGGCCCAGCCTCAGTCATCCGCATCATCGTCTCATCTCGTGGTGTTGCGGAGTAGGTTAATAGTGCCAAAACGTTGCGACGAGTCATTGCAGCAGCGGCAACAAAAAACAACAACAATAACAAACATTTATTGCATTGACTCTTAGAACAAACGTTGCGCTATTTCTTTTGTGGCACAGCAGTTGCACCCTTTCATTCCTTTAGACACTTTTCCCAAGTAACCAAGTACCCAAGTACCAAGTGAAGCTCGCCCCGCTCGCTTCGCACGAATCCATCGGCAAATATCATTATTATGCGCCCTGGCTCGAAATCGTAGCGAGCGCAGCATATTTATGCAGCATTATTATTTATTTTATTGACAGCTTTTCTTTTTTTGCAGTGTATAGCACTGCTGATGGAGAGTCCTTTACATGTGCCAGGCAGCTCAAGCGCTTGATCAATAGTAAACTTGAACTTAAGTCATTGTGTCTATCCCATTTGAGGCATTACAATATGATACATCAACTTTAGATCTAGCATTTTTCCAATATCGAAGTTTATCTCAAAAGTGAAACTTATCTATCTAATATACAATATATGTAGCTGATGTATATTTCCAGAAATACATTTGTCCATCAATATTTCTCTGCAATCATCTCGGATAATATGTAGTAACTTTTTGTGTTCCATTATCAAACCTTATAAGAATATTATAGAGCATTAAGACTGCATAGCTACCCTTTGGTCCATTCAATCCCAGCCCTGCTGTTGTCTTATTTAATGTCTTGTGATCGACACAAGCTCAAACTGAATGCTCCAATCGACGGCAACATGAAATTGCAAGCAGCCCGTCGAGCAGCAGCCCAAAAGTGCACTCGGTCCAAATCTGCAATGACTGCCGCTGCAGTCCAAGTGCCAATAATTTCGAGCTGTCCAGAACGAACCTTTTACTTTGCGCTAATAAATTGCCACTAAACGACTTGGAAGGCTGAGGAGAGTTTGGCTGGATTTGGAGGCTGTGTGTTGTGCGGCATGCGCTACAGTTGTTGCGCCATAATTTCCCATCAAATTTTTCACACTCGGTCTGCGGCTGCTTTTTTTTGCTGTTTCTCTTTTTGCGATAATCAAATATTTGACCTCTGCAGCAAATAAATTTCAATGCAATCGCAACAGCTAAGACCGAAAAAAATGCCCGGCAAACGTGAAAGCGCAATGGCAGCGTCGACGTCGCCGTTGCCGTCGCTGTCGACGTTGCGTGTTAAACACAATTCAAAGTCTATAATTATTGTAGAATTGCCAGCAGAACCAACACGGGACACAGCCGCTCGGCTGCGAGCACACGGGCACGTTTACCGAATCCCAGCCAAGAGGCTGTTGCAGCGGCGAGCAGCGAGCTGCACATGGAACATGAAAATTGTAGCGTGTTGCTACAGCAGCAGCAGCAGCCGCAGCAGCAGCCGCAGCAGCAGTCGCATCAGCATCAGCAGCACACAAGCAAAAATTCCAAACATACATTCTAATTCCACATTCGCCGCGACTTGACACACTGCTCACAGAGGGAGCTGAGGCAGTGGATCGCTATCTCTGCTCAGCTGGCTGTGATTCAGTTGGGGCGCCTGTGAGAATCGCAAGCTTAACTGTTCACAGATCTACGAGATGCTGTTCCTGTCTGTCTGTATGAGTGTGTATGTGTGTGTGTCTGTGTGTGCAATTAATGCCCAGTGCTGTGAGTTGGCATTTGTGTTTGCCTTTTTCGGGGAAGCGGAAGCATTGCACACGCCCACTTGTCGCTCGCTAACTGGCAGCATTTGATGTTGTCTCTCGGCGATGGGACGTGCCATACCCCCAGCAGCAGCAGCAGCCGCAGCAGCGGCAGCTACAACAGGACCTGCTGCTGGCACGCCCACACACCTTTGGTGCCTTTGCGGCGGCCAGTTGAAAGTTCTTGTGCCGACTAAACTAATTGTAAACTGTTGTTAGCCAGTTGCTTAACTGTTTGCTTGTTAGCCGCTTGTTTATTAACAATTTAACGCTCCACACGAGATTCGCAACAGACGCTTGCTCTCTCTTAATTCAACTCTTGCGAGGGGCAGATTTAGGGGCGTTACTTATCAAGCGAACAGTCCACTAGCATATTTATGCACTGTAAACTGTTTTGGCAGCACATAAACTGCGCCGTTTTATGCGCTGACCGTTTGACCTTTTGTAAGTGTTAAGTTCTTCACGCCTGTGCTGTGAGTGTTTGAGTGTGTGTGTGTGGTGTTCGCTGTGTGTTCATAACTGTCACAATCCTGAACATGGGGCGTGCTGGGTGGCTTGGCAACTGGTGGGCGTCCGAGCATTCACAGTTAATGCTTTGGGGCAATGCAAAAACAAAAGACTTAGGCAACGAACTTGATACTAGTTTTATGTTCGCTGTGAAAAAAACAATATGCAAAGGAGCACTAAATCAATGCAGATTAACAATAAAAGACGAGATTCAACTAGTTTATAGAACCAGTTCATAAAAACTATGCTTACAAACAGCCTAGAAACGCTCCAAAGCGATCCAAAAAATCATTTTAGTTGAGATTTCGAAGTTGGAGAAGGAACAGAATTTTACATATCTCCATAAAATGTGAATTCAATTAGACTCTCAGCATTTTTCAGAATATCTTAAAAATGTTTTTGCTCTATATGCTTGATTTAAATTTAAGATAATAATGTTTATTTATTAGCTTAGCTAATGCTTTATTTATTTTTTATGCTTGTCATGGTTGTAAAACTAACTATTGTTATGTTATTTCTATTGTATTTACAGGTAAGTTGTTCACATCGAACAATCGGAATACGATCTCTATATAAACTGGCGTTATGTAAGCTAATGCAAATAATTGGCCAGTTAGTGGCATGGGCCTGACCAACGCCCTGGTGGGCAGTCAGCGGGCAGTCGAAAAAAGTAAGCAAAACTAAGCGAAATTGTAACAAAGCCCGAAACCAATTTTAGCTTCAAATGTTATCGAATTTCGTGTAGCTTGAAAGTTAGCGTGTGTGTGTGTATTGTTGTGCGACTTGCATAAGTTGCAATTTGAGCTAAATAGAAGCCATAGTCAACGAAATAATAACGGACCCACGGAGCTAATGATGCGACATGTAAGCCATATGTGCGGCAGGTTTAGCAGTAGAGAGGGGAGGGGCTGCTACAACGGGCGGTGGCTGATTTGAAAAGCACGAGAGAAAAATGCGTCACGCTTACCGTTAGAGCACGCACGCAGCATGCCAGCAGCACCCCATGGGAGCGGTATGCCGCATCCCAAAAGTTCAAAAACCAAATGCGAAAAGCACTGCACCACCGCACCACTGCACCGCCACCAAATAGCGACGACTGCTTCGACTGCCCAGCATGTGGCGCGCTCCCTTTTTGGCAAATTTGGTGCAGCAGTGGCAGCAGCAATGAAGCAGTGGCAGCATCGTCGTTGTCGACGCAGCACCTTTCACAAAATCTAATCAGCAGACGGGCGGCCGGCCATTCCGATTGGGATTCGGATTGGAGAGCAGCAATTTACTCAAGCGCAAAATTAGCAACTGGCGCACAGTTTGAAGCTGATTTACAGCTCCAGCCAGAAGATGGGGCAGGAGCTGCAGTAGCAGCAGCGGGGGAGAGCCTTGGCTCCAAATAGTTAACTTTTACCCATACACACGATACGTGCAAGATCTCAAACATGGAAATCTTGTTAGCCGACAGACAGCCTGGCATCCTCTGCAATGGATGGGGCGCAACGGAGATCGGGGAGCCTTCATTCTAATTGAAATTCCGCGGGCAGTGCCGAATGCCGCCAAAGATGACGTACCGGGCGTCTGTCAGGTTGCTCTTCGCATGCGGCTGTGATGCAAATTTGATGGCATCTCTGCACAATTAGTTGTCAATATTGCGCATTCGACATGTGAGCAAAAAAAAAAAAAGAAAAGGCGAACAGCAAAATATATATTTTCATATATAAAGTCGAAGGCAAACAAAACGCACAACAGCAAAGCAAACAAAAACTGAATGGACTGACTCATTTGCCAACGTTTTGCAACACGCAACAAACATCAACACACGCAAACTGACCAAATGCACAGTGGGACGATAGTAACAAAAAGTGGGCGAAAATTTAAAACATATAATGCCTCAATTATAGAGTACAGAGAATAGAATATATAAATATTTTAATTTTTTATAATTGAAAATATTTGGATAGAAAAGAAGTATTAAAAATAATTTGTAAAAATACATTAAAAAAACATTTAAGAAACATTTTTATTTTAAGTAATATATACATTTGTTATACTTTTATATTTACCAAATTTTAGATTAGATTATTATTTAAAACAGATTTCAAATTAGATTTAACTCTAGCTCGTTCCACTGTACATTCAGAAAGTGATCGTAGATGGACAGCAGCCGGACTGGCATCGGCATCTGTGAGCGCAGCTTCAGCTTACCGTATTGATGGCTGTGTACGCACTGGGCCCATCAAGAGCTTCGGCCATTTGCATAAAGACGCCAAACCCACAAAGACACAAAGCACACAGAAAAATAAAACCCGCCCAGTTTTTAGGCGCAGCCACTTTGACCATTTATCGTGCTCTCAATTTTGTGCGTTGGGCAACGCTCGAGAGTTGTCGATAAAGTCCGTTGCAATTTGCATGTGTGACACATATATTCGAAGTCAGTGTGTGTGTGTGTGTGTAACAAGTAACAGGTGAAACATGGCCCCGAGTGAGTCACACATATATGTTAGCATATACAGTATATATGCAGATCTGGTGTGTGTGTGTGTCTGTGTGAGTGTATGGGGCAATCGGAGACGGGGCGTTCCGTTAAGCTGCGACTTCTGCAGCCTCCAAATTGCGTTATGCGCCCAGAATTTATGTTATGTTTACGCCACGGCACGCTCCGGGCCAAACAGCTTGTCTTAAGCGGCGACACCTGCCGGGCATTTTAGCCACACTAGCACATAGGTAAATCAATGTAAAGTGTGTCAGCCATAAGACTAAAGACGTTAACTGCTCCCTGCCTGGGTCACATATTAATATGCCCAAGGGGAGTACAGTTGCGTTTACCCGAAGGCTGAAAGGTGGGAAAAACTGGAGCATAGCTTAGTAGAGAACTATTTTAGAGTTGTTAATCATCATGAGCATATTTCTCGAAATCTCTTAAAATTTTCAATTGACTTTCGATCTATATATTCTCTTAAAATTTTAGGTTCCGTCAGTATCGCTGATCCTCAGATTTATTAGACCATTATCTCACATATACATATATCATAATTAAAGTAACATCAGCGGTTGCCTCAGATGCTGTAATAATAATTATCATAGAACCCAGCCCAACAAAAAAGGTCATTCATCCAAGTTCTGCCTCTTCTTAAATTCCTCGGCACTTTTACAGTTTAATAGCTTAAGAACTTACCGTGGGTGGCCCATAAGAATTAAATAGCTACCGCACAATGCACATAGCTCACACACACACACACGGACAAAGATATGAACATAACTGCTCATAAGCGATCATAACTCAATAGCTGAGGCTCATTAGCAGCACACGCAGCTATTAGGGGCAATGTGCTGTGGTGGTGTGAGGGGAGGGGCATTATAGATCATGTTGGGGGTGCTGCAGGTCTTGGCTGACGCAAGGCAGGCTTTGCTCTGAAAGAGTTGCCTGCAGTAGCCCCACACCGTGGAAGTAGAAGCATTCTAACTAATAGCCAATAGGGAGGAGCAGGGTCTGAGGTGGCATACATTGAAGGGGGCAGATTGCCATAAAAAGTGGAGCTCAATTTCCTAGCTGCCCACGAAGTCGTCGTAGTCATCGTCGCCGTCGTCGTCGTCGTCGTCGTCGTCTTCATCGTCGCCGCTGGTCACGTCAAACCGTGCGCGTAATGAGCGTTAAATTTGTGGCCCGCTTTTGTTGGCATTTCTGGAAGCCTTTTTTGGTTTTTGGGCAAGTTCTAATCACCACGGAACACGCTTTGTTATTAGTTAAATTAGTCACAAAACGGTTTCCCAAACAAAAAACTAAAAAGAAATACCATTTTCAGGCAAACTTTAATTATTGCAAATTTTTCAGCTGCTGAGTTGCTGGCTGCCTGCCTCTAATGAAAACTCATTAAACGCTTTGCCAACCGCAACAACAATGTTGTTTATACTTTTTATAGTCTCGGTTATAGCTGCTGTTGTTTGATGGGCTGATCGGCAAATGTGGGTCAGCATAAATTATGAAAGATATAAATTATGTTTGGGTACAGCACAAAAGTACAAAGTACTCCATGCAGCAGCATCCAGTTCTCAGTCTCTCAGCTTCTTGGGCTGCCTTTCACTGCTATCAATAAATATTTTCGTTTCGCTCGCCAGCGATGTGCCTGCGATAAAGACAAACGGCCTGCCAATATGAATTAGCTTAGCGAATTGGCCATTTGGCCAGTTGGTAAACAACTTCAGCAACAACTGGCGAGGCGCGTCCTCTCTTGCCGGCTTTTCTTCTGCATTCCCTCGTACTCTTAGCGGTTGGCAACGTGCTGCTCCAATATCATCATTATCATTAGCACAGGTTTGCGCCCAAAGAGCAGCAGCAAAACTGTAGCAGTTGATAAATGTTAATGTTGATAGCCAGCGAAGACCATAAAAAAAGGCATTGGCATGGGCAGAGCATCGAATTTTATTGAAGTTTAGATGCCCTTCTAAATATGTCAGGCTGAGCTTAGTTTAGCTTAGTCATTTGCTATTAAAAATCATATAAATAATAAAGTATATGTATATATATTGGAATATGATATAAATCAATATAGTTATGGGCGAAGATCAACGACATGAAAAGTCAGCTTATAAATTTAAAAGACAAATAATATTAGTTCTTCTTCACAAATCCATAGAATTATATATAGAAAAAATAGTTAATTTTTATCCTTATTAAATACAAAATCATAATTTTTAAATACTTAAAAAATAAATAATAATAAATTACAAGAAAATTGTATTTTATGTAAATATATTACCATCCATCAGAGAAAAAACTATAATTTTCGTGCAGCAATTCAGATGACCTATTTGTTGTTTTAATATACATATATCTTATACATTTGTACACATTAATGTACAGTTACAGTTACTTTACGCCCAAAACAGTTGTCAAATATCGTTATACCCTGAGGCGTGAGTGTATAAAATGTGCATTAGCTTCCTGCTAGTCGAAGGTTAACAAAGTTCAGCTACAAATTCCATTCATTCGGCTGCAACTGAAGCAGCGCTCATTGACGACGACAACATTGTTGTTCTTGCTGTTGTTGTTGTTCTTGTTAATGTTGTTGTTGGCTTTCAACACGCTCTGCCAATAAATTTACAGCACTTGTTACTCTTTTAACGGTCCCGGTGCCCGCTCACCAAACATTCCTTTGGCATTGGCAGAGATCTATTTTTGCTTAACAACAAATATTTTCTTGTACATTTTACTCAATGCTGATGTTGTTGTTGTTGCTGTTGTTGTCTTTGTTGTTGTTGTTGTTGATATTGTTTTTTTTCGGCATGCAGGAAACTGAAATTGCGCTGCATTAAATGTTGGGCAGTCGAAAAAAAAACTTGTTGAAATTTTGCCCGGCCAACTGAGAGATGCGGCTCATTCGATTAGAGCTGATTTAGCCAAAAGGTTAAGCAGCCGCCCAAAAAGTTGTTCCATGGAATTTCCGTTCGTGATGTTTTCCGCTTTGATTTTTTCCACAGATGCGCCTTTTTTTAGTTTATTTATTTATTTTTAGTTTTTTACCTTTTTCCCCACTGCTGGAACGTTTATTTGATTGCATCGCTTTGTCATGGCTTAATATATGGACTACTGCGAATGGAATGGGTATTATTTAGTATTATTATTTTTTTTTTTTTGTGTGAGTATTTTACTTAATTTGTCAAATCACCTTGGGCACTACGTTGTGGATTAGAGCTTGAGCCCATGCCCAATGATTTGCATAAACAGTATGGCTACGAGTCTATTGCCTGTGGGCCATCTGTGCTATTAGCCTAGAAAGCAGGCACACAAATATATACATATAAATATTGTACATACATACAAATGCATACGGCTAGCATATTCGTTCATTAAGCTATTCTTCAAAAAGTAAGCGCCAGTGCCTGATCACATTGCCAATGATGACGACAATAATGATTATGATGCTCAGCTTTTTGGCAGCTTTGTTTGTCTAATTGCCCAGGTTCAGGTGCCTCTGCCTCTTGTGTGTTTGTGTGTGTGTGTCTTTTTTTTTGGTTTTGTATCTTCAGCATTTTGTGCTAATCACTTTAACATTTTGCAGCCGCTTTTTGACCCGCTTTTTCATTCAAAATTGTTGCTGTTGTTGCTTTGTTGTTGTAATTACATATTGGCAAAGTAAGCATTTACAGTTTGAGAGGCGTTGCGTGCCTCTAATGATGCCCCATCTCAGCTCGAACGCTGTCCGCTCGCAAAAGATGTCTTCGATTGGCCAAGAAGTCACGTCACGTCACGCATAGATCATGCTAATTCTACAATTTTTTTCCAGCTAGCATGATAGATTGTTATTGTTATTATTGGGCACAGTATCTAGCTACACAAATTCGGATATGAAAAAAAAGTTGCAAGCAAATTTAGCAAGTTAGATGTTATTATTAATTGTGCAGCTACTCAATGATTAGTATAAAATACTAAAAGATGAATGAATTTTTATTTTGTGAATGATGAATGAGGGTCTGAAAAGAAATGTTTAAAAAATTCACAGATGACCAAAATTTAGATGGTACAAAGCTACAATGGAGCAGAAAATTTTTAAATTTGCAAAGTTCCATAAAAAATATATGTATTTAATTAATTTTTTTCTTATTCATATATTTTATTATCACTTTTTATTTTTTTCTTCATTGCACTGGCAGAATAAAATGGTTATGTAAATCCGAATGAAAAGCTATTCAAAGCTCAAATTTCTTTGACTGGGTCGAATTTCTAAAGTAGCTGGAATCATTTTTCAATTGTTTGCTGAGCCTTACATAATTGCATGGACGCCTTTATATTTTGACTAGCTTATCTAATTTACTTACTCAGACCCGAACATATATTTGTTCAGCTTAGCCGCCTTTATTTATAGTTGCGCATTATTTCAGCGAGCGAGCGGCGATCGGAGAGAACTGGGCGGCGTGTGGCAAACATTTAGTTTGGCTTGGGATCACGACACTATCAATTAGAGAGACAATTGTTGTAGGACTCGCAAGACTTTGGCGGGTCTTGTTAGCGGGGCGTGTCAGCCGTTTATCATTTCTGCGAGTTTCGTAATGAAAAGTAAAAAAAAAGCTCAAAAACTAAAACCAAACAATAAAAACATTTCGTGAGCTGTTTTTTGTTTTTGTATTCAAGTGGCTATTATATTACAATTGCTCTGCATTTGTTTTGGGAACTTTCCGCACAGCGCCTAATTATGCAAGTGGGCAACACCCATAGTAAATAGAAGCAAACTTTTCTTTAGCTAATTTGCATAAAATTAGTTTCATGCTGAGATGCAGTTTACAGCAGACCTTGATGCTTGCTCTGACTTTTTAATTTTGTTTATTGTTGATTATATTTAAATATGGAAGTTGCATTTCATAGTTGAATTCGGGTCCGAAAATCCCCTTTACACTGACTCAACTGAAAGCTTTATTATTGCGTATGCACATAGATATATGTACATATATATTTTTTTATAGGGTTTCGGTTTCGCCAGCGTCGCTTGAAGGCCCTTAAAAGGAAATGTTGTTTGTCACACTGACTTATTTTTCCTCTGCCACTTGACCAACTGAGACGACAGATACTCTGTACTTGTGGTCAGCGTTCGGTCTGAGCTGTCATCAGTTGATGCTGCCCTCAAAACGGGTTGGTTGCCTCTGTGCCTAGCTTATAGATTCAACAGACGGTCAGACGGGCAGCCTGAGAGACAGTCGGTTAGACGACACTTGACGCTGACGTCGTTGTTGATGTTGTTGTTGCTGCTGTTGCTGTTGTTGTTGTTGTTGTTGTTGTTGTTGCTGCTGTTGCCATTGCCGTTGCCGTTGCTTGGCTTCCTGCTCAAAAAGTCTAAACATGTCGCTGACTCTGCCTGTTTTGTAGCCTTTCCCAAAGAGTTTGCGGTTTCTGATTTGCGTAAAGACGGAAAGTGTTTCTTTTCTGTATTTAGATTCCTTTTTTTTGCAACTAGAAGAGCATAAAATAGGCAGAATATACTTGAGCGTCTCTCACTTAAATTGAAGTTTCTCATCTGTGGGTAGATCTTAGTCAAGCCGTATAATATATATGTTGTAATATATAATCTAATATAGTTCTACTATAACCTATATTTGAATTTGACTTTGACTTTCGAATATGTTCAGATTGTTAATAAATCATTTTCTTTATTATTTGTATTGTATATTCCTATACTCAAGATTCACATATTTGAACAGGGTATCTATAAGTAAATAATCGTAGCTTTCAGTTCACTGACTGCTGTTGTTTTTGACATGCAGTAAAGGCTAGAACAACAATAACAACAACATCGACGACATCGAAACATGTCAGGGCGACACTTTGACCATGTTGCAATTGCCGCTTTGCTGCAGGCAGCAGCATCGATGCAGCAACAACAACAACAACAACGACAACAACTCAATGTCAAAAGTGCATTGAAGACTAAAGTCAGGGTTAGCAGGTAGTCAAGCTCTGAAGACAGAGAGTCGGCCAGCAAAGTCAGTAAGTCAGACAGTTTGCACAGTTTTTGTTGTTGTTTTTAGCTTCAGCTGCCTGTTTGTTGTTGCTATTTGTGTGTTTGTGTTTGCTGTGATATTGTGCGCAAAAGTTCAAGTTGGCTGCCCCAAAGCAGACAACAAACAAAGTGGGCGTGACAGCTGCAGCAGCCGAGTCAAAAGATCGCCTGCACTTTAGCGGATGTTTCTTTTTACCTACTAAACTTGGCCAACATTTGGGCTTACATGAAAATGCAATTAATATAAATGCGGAAATCACAATTAATTGTTGAATTTATACAAGTATTTAATCAATTCTAAATACATCTTTCTACCTAGGTATATGTCAACTTAGCTTTGCCCTAACTTATATAGTATGACATCAACTGTGCGCATCATTTTCTGAGTCATTTTCAAATCAGGATTGTCAGACGAGTTTATTTATAATATATATAGCGCATATATTGATTTCTAGTGGTCAGCAGCTGAGATCATATTAAAATGAAATGGTAATTTGAAAAAATTATTTAAGCGAAGCTAATAAGCGTTTATGAAATAATTTTTTGGAATGATACAAATTTTAAGTAATTTTGCTGCATAGTGACTTAAATTATTACCATATGTAATTAGTTAAAATTCAAGCGTTTATGAACGATTTCAATTGTTTAGTTAATTGCACGTTTTCCCTTTATTTAAAATACGTTATATAAATTCGTATGTTATATATCTTAATATTCATATATTTTGTACTAAATTTTATTAACCAAGCTAGTTGAATTGAAAGTAATATGCCTTATTTTATGAAAATCGTAAGCACGCCATTACCAATTTGTAAATAACAACGTATCACCTCCAATATACAAAGTCATACATATTGCACTTAGCTCTTCTTCGAGTCCCCTACAGCACAGACATTGGCACATCTGAATGAAAATGAAATCGAAAACAAGTCTAGTTAGTGCAAATTATGTCCCACTTAAGATGTCATATTTATTTGCCATTTGCTATGAGTGAGCTGAAGTCTAGTCGCTGTGTTTCTCTCAGCTCCCCCGACTCGTAAACTATGGAAATTGTTTTGATTGCGTAGCGCAACTGTCGCCCGGTGCATAAATGTTAATTGTGTTTTATGGACTTTTCAGAGTTTTCATCAGCATATTTTAGAGGCCCCCTGCAGTCATATATTCCATTAGACAGCCAAATGGAAAAGATAAAGCATTAAATAAATAGACATCGCTTCCTTATGCCACATTTGCTCGGGCTTCCGCCAGACCATAATAACTAATCGACAGCTCCAATCGAAGCAATCCAGCGTTATAGCGATCCATCGATTCAACGCTCCATCCATGCTTGACCGTCACTCTCTCAACGCTTGAATTGTATTGACTTTCAATTTCACTCCACACACACAAACACACACTTACACTCTCTGCTGCAATTGTCATTATATATTCCACTATAATTGTGGAAAATGCTTAACAACTTTTACTTCTTCCGCTTGTCGAGCCTCTGCTGTATATGTAGTTAAGAGTAGAATCAACATTTCAGACCACTGCAAGTGCACTGTGTTGTTGTTGCTGTTGTTGTTATTGTTGTGGCAGTAAATTTGAAAGTGCTAAACGTTGTACGTTGACAGCTGCGGAAGTTGTTTGGATTTGGGCTATGCGATAGCCAAAAATGAAATAAAAAAGCAGTGGCGGATATACTTGGAAAGAAATTTATTGAGCTGAAGCTGCTCAAAGTCTTATATCATAGAAAGCTGCTCAAATAGAATTCCACTTTACAACAAAGTTATATAATAATAATAATTGCTTAGGCTTCCAGTGTTAGTTATTTAACTAAATTATTTAACAGGTCAAATTAAAGAACCTTTTAATGCTGCTTCTCAGAAGTGAAGCAGTATTTTTTAAGAACACATTTAAATACTCTGCATATAATTTAAAAAAGCTGCTATAAATACGTGCTAATTATAAAATAAGTATATCTCACATCACAGTTTGTCAACCAAATTTAGAACAAGTTTTGCACTTTGTTCTTGAGTAACGTCTAATTATAAAACTACACTTGCGGTCTATAAATAGCAAAAGCGAATTGAAGGCAAATACAAATATTTAAAGTATTTACGTTTCATATTGATATCGTAAATATGCGACTTAGCTGGAAACTGCAAGCTTCAAATAGAACCCAAGATTACATAGATATTTACTTATTTTCATCTTTCAGCTTGTATCGATTTCGTTTAGTCGGGCAAATCGTTTCCTTATAAGGTGCATTGCCTAGGGCTCGGCTGTTCATCGGGTTGGCCTATCTCTTCATCTTGGAAGCACGGTAGCAGCAAAGTGCAATCAAATTGCAGCCTTTTAACGGCAGTTGGCAGCTGGCAGCTGGCAGCTGGTAGCTGCAAAAATTGTCTGTTTATGCAGCGCTTTGGGTCAGTAATTAATTCACATCAGTGGTGCATGGGCTGCTAGATCCAAATGCTTTGGGCTCTAGCACTTTTGGCTACACTTGTACAACAATTGGCCAATTCATGCGCTTTAATTACTTCATAAAAGCCATGGCCCTTAGCCTGCAAAGTTGGCCTAACTGTTCTACAATTTTTGCGCGCATTTTTATTTTGCAGCCTTTTGTTGTTGTTTCTGCTGTTGTCTTTTGTTGTTGCTTAATGATAGACCTGAAAGATTTTTTTTGCTACCTTTTATTATTCTTATTGTTGTTTTCGAGCTAAAGACATCTCTATTGCTCTCCCTCTCTCTCTCTTTCTCGCTTTTTTCTCTCTCCATTAGTGAGTTTTTTTATGGCCAACAATTATTTGAGCATTTTCAAGGTTCGATCAACTTTCTGAGATGCTGGCATTCGTCTTCGCTTTGGACTTTCATTGATGGTAACTGGAGTGTAAAGTTTAGGTTGTACTATCCTATATATGCTATACGGCACGCTTCAATGGCTTTTCTGGGCGTCCATTTCACACCATTAAGCGCGAGCATCTGTTTAAGCTAGTTGCCAGCTACTCGTGCTGTTTCTATTCACTTGTGGGCAGTGTTAATCGCTCGCTTATCAAAAACAACGCCCCGCTACTGAACATATTGTAAATGAGGAGCGCCGACAACTGAACTACCACCGGGCTTTCTCTGTCCAATGGAATGCTTTTGTTTATTGTTAAAGAAAAACTAAACAACTTCACTCTTTCCTGAGTCGAAACCTTTTTCTTTACAATTACATAGAGCTGTCGCACAGTTTGGCAGGCACTGCGAAGGACCATGAACTTTCTGCGAAAAAGACTTAGGCAACGAACTTTTTAAGGTATTTGGCTCCTTTATATATGTACGACTTAGCTAGCAAGACGCAAAAAGCAAGAAGCAATAAATTTGCAGCAGTTTTGCAGTAATTGGAGCTATGAAAAGTAAAAAGCATTGAAATTGCAAAAGAGAGCGAAAGAAAAAAGAGAAGAACTGAGATGAGATGAATGGCGAGTAGAAATTGCGCAGAAAGCTAAAAAGTAAAGCATAAAACGCCAACTGTCTAGAAAAACAATTTGTAAATTGCTTCCGACAGCAAATTCAATAATAACAACACCAGCTACAACAACAACAACAATGAAGCCAACTAATAGTTACTTTCAATCATTCATCATCGATTTCAATAAACAATTTCAATGGGTAGCTGGGCAGGCAGAGACCGCGAGAGATAGACGACGCACAATGGCGCTGGCACTGGCACTGGCACTGGCACTTGCTACATGTTGAGAGAATGTGCCGCAGCTTCCCTACGCCTCGTCTTTGACTTCTCTACATCGACTTACTATATCTTCCTATCAATAGACTGCCCCGCGCTCTGGCGCATTTTGAACGTGTGAAAGATTTGTTTTTCATTTGCCAAGCTGTTGTTGCTGTGGCTATGTGTGTATGTGTGTTTGAGGCAGTTGAACTTTTGGTCAATCTGTGCATGACTAGCCGTAGACAGTCAGGCAGCTAGTCAGCCAAGCAGCGAGCCAGGCTTTCTGTTATTTGGCTTTAGGCTTCATATTCAATAATAATTAGAAATTCTGTTTATTTGGTTGCAAATTGCTTTTGCTGTTGCTGTTGCTGTTGCTGCTGTCTCTGTTGCTCATTGTTGTTGCTTGGCTCTTTGTCAGAGCCTTGACATTTGGTGGCACTAAGAACTACGCAGTAAACATCCATGTCAAATAACCGCAACAAATTATTGTGATATCAATTTTGGATGTATCGAAAACCCGTTTGCGAAAAGCGCGACGCATTTATGTATATTTGTATCGGATTTAACGGTCTGAACGCCAAATGTCAAGAGTTAAACATGGCTAATGCTAATAAGTTAATATACTTTCGTGTCTCCAATAAGGCGTCGACAACAATAACTTAAATAAATAAAAATAAAAAAACAGAAAAGCTGCTGCAAGCTATCAATAACTAAACCCTTGGCAATAGTTTGATGGAAATTGGATTATTGGCTGTTAAGCCCGTAGTTTGCAAGGTGATAAACTCTGTTAGCTAACTACAGCTGTGTATATGGATTCTGGGCAGTTGCGCAATTTAAATACAATGGCTGTCAGCCTTTCTGGGGTAAAGCTTGCCAAACTATTACAGTGTGAGCTGCACTGTTATTATGGGGCATTTTAAGGAGCAGCAGCTGCTGGTTCTATTTTTGACACTGGCTGCCAACATTTTTGTCATATGCAAAACAAAAGACTCAAGCAACGAACTTGAACAGAATATGCGATGCAGCAGACACTGGCCGCGACTCACATAATTGCTGCATCAAAATTGCTTTTCATTTGCTCAAAATGAAGCAATTGTTGGGGCATGCAGCAAGCAGCAAGCATCAGGCTGCATGGGCCATGCAGCAACAAGCAACAAGCAACAAGCAGCAACAGCAGTCAACAGTCAGCGATGCGGATGTGAAGCTGCGCATGTGCGGCGCTTCTTTTGTTATGCCTTTTTGCCACTTTGTGGGCAACCAGCAATACGGCAACACAGCAACAGAGATTCGCAGCTCCACAGCTCCACAGCTGCTTAACATGCCACACAGTCAGTGGAACTGCAAATGCAGCCGCATGTAAGCAAAATATGTAATTATGTTAGAAGCGAGTGCAACGGCTGATCTGCGGCTGCATCTGCCTTGTTGTCTAGCTGTCACTTGTTTATTGCAATGTTTTGCTTTTTATTCGTATTTATTATGCAAGCTGTTTTTATTTTTTCCGCCGCTTGAGCTATTGATTTGCTATCTGATGGATTTATGTCAGTCGCGTATTGACAAATTGCGATGCTGCGCTTGCCATTTGCTTAGCATCTGCCAATTGCCAGCAGACAGATGGGTAAACAAAAGACTTGGGCAACAAACTGGCTGTGGACGTCGCTACGCGGCACTTGTAAAGCAATTTGTCAAATTTTTCGTTGACGACTTAATAAGCCAAACAAACAGAAATTCGTGACACAATATATGCATAAATATTTGTATATACAGCATTACGAAAGACATACAGATAAGTTTACAACATAAACATTCGTGCATTCATTTCTTTGAAGCGAAGGAGTTGGCCTAGCTTCAAAATAAGTCTATTTCGCGCAGGGTCGATTTCAAATTTATGAACTTGAAAAGCGACAGCAGCAAACAAAAGACTTGGGTAACAAACTTGACTATGATTTATAGCCAGAAAAGTTAAACGCGACGTTTAAGCAAACAAGCTATGACAGACACTGAGAATTGGGTCAAAATTAGCAAGAGCTTTTCATTAAGTTTACGATGATGTGCTATAATTTTTCGAAACTAGAATATGGGTGAACCGAAGATGACCTCAGCAAGAGGAAATGGGAAAAAAGTTATATGGTTTTTAAATACATTCTAATAAATCTTATCTTTATTTAGCATACACAAAGTTTAGTTGGGCGCGGCCTATTTCAAGTTTCACACACTTTAATTGGCAAATACCCTTTGCTGATTATAGAGATCAAACTTTCGCTGACATCGCTCTAAATATCAACTGAAGAGCGTAAATTGTGTGAAAAAATGTACAACATGAATTTTCTCACAGCACATATGCATGCACACGCATCGGCCCAAACAATATGAAGATGTTTATAATATTATAATTAATTACGATTTTTTTTCTTAAAAAATAAACAGAAACACTTTCAAAAGCACAAAACTCAAAGTCAAAGCAAAGTTCAATGCCAAAAACAAACAAACAAACAAAAAAGAGCTACAAAAGCAGAAAAGGCATTTATATTGTATGCAGCTCAAAGGTATGCTCCCATCTGCCAACTGTTTTCCATACGCGGCTGATAATGCTTAATTATATATACATAAACCGCAACGAGACAATGCAACAAGGCAACAACAATGCCTTTGATAATGTACAAACGAATTCACACGGCGCTGCCATTCAAGAGAATTCAAAAATAATAACAACGAAAACAATTCAAATGCGCTTTGTTGGGCACTCACTGAGTCTTATGGACAACATTACGATTGAGTGGCCAGCGCACTAGTTCAATTTAATTGTAGTAAAACGTTGTGAGCATTGACTTTCGACCACATAGCTCATCCATTGAGATGAACCATGGAGTTATAGGTCTACTTAATTAAAGATCGCCCCCCAAATCGCTGTATTGTGCCATAAATTAAATCCGAAATCCAAAAGCAAGTGCTACATTTTGAAGTTCAACAACAACTCGAAAAAAGTATGAAAAAATAAAATAAAAAAATATCCGTAATGAAAATAAAAACTCATTTAACACGGTTTATTTTTAATTTATTTATGCATTAAGCGCCTGTCGCTCAACGCTTGGTGAATGCCAATTGCTTGGCTATAGCAACAACAACAACAAAAACTACGACGACGACGACAGCAACAGCAATGTTATATATAGAAGCGAATTGACATTAAAAGCTGTTGACATCATGAGGAAGTCCAGTACGAGGCAGCCTATGCTAATTATGTTTATGCTTCATGTCTATGAGGCAATGTTGCCAAAAAAAAAAAAATATATATATATATATCTAAAATTGCATTGCAATTGCAACTACTTATTACAAAATATTTGTTTCATTATTATTTGTTTGCATGCATGCAAGTTAAAGCGGAAATCGAAATTAAAAATATGTTTTATGCAATTAGTTATTTTGCATTAAAAATAAAAGCCAGAGGTTTGTTGGGATTCCCCTAAACTCCATGAGTTTTGGTTTATATTATTCTCGTATGGCTTCGATATTTATATATATAATATTATGTGACTTTCCACAGACATGTGTAGAGTTAACTGAAAGCTAATTTAACTATTTAGAGCATACATATACATACACACATATGTATGTATATGTCTAATCCTAATCGGCTTTGCTGAAGACTAGCTGACAGTTGAAGTTGTCGCTTCACGCTTATCCCAGCATCGTTATTTAAGCATTTTTGGTAAACAATTTAAGTTGCGAATAAACAATTAACTTTGACCAGCGGCCGTTGCGCATCTTGAACTCATTTGCATATTTTGTTGTTGTATTGCGTGAATGCACAATAAATAAAAAATAAACACAAAAATGTATACAAATAAAAGAGAAAAAGTCTCAAAGAAGAAATATATATTTGTATATATGTATGTGGATATTGTTTGGTAGACCAAAAGTAGCGCAGCAGCTGTCGATGATCGACTGCCAGAGCTGCGAGTCGCATAAACAAATTAATTAGCATCTATAAGGTCGGCACAGCATTGAAAATTGCATTGGTATATGAAAATAAACAGCACGCTTCGTGGATGCTGTTTAAATTAGTTGTACATCAAATATTCACAATAGCCGAGATCTATTAACAAGCTTTACTTTCCAGCTGCAAGAGCTTGGCTTGTTGCTAGGTGGGCAAATTGTTTTCAATATATTTTGCGTGTGGTGTGTACGGCAAGTTTTTGGGACGATTCGGTGGCCAGTTCGCAGTTGAGTGCGACTCATCTTTTAGCCGGACATTATTATTGGTTGGGTTGTTTGTGAACGCTATTCACACCCACAAAGTTTTTGGCAAATAAAAAATAAATCAATTAGCGCAATTGGCTGACTAATCCAATTTTCCGCACTCTCCACACTTTTTCTCGCTGCAGGTACATTACGCCAGCCGCCGCAGCAACAACAACAACACAGGCCGTAAACACAAACTGCAGCTCAACGGGCGGCACAAATCTGGCGGTTTATCCAACAGCCACGGCACAGGTGTATCGCTCCAACAATGGACTCGATGTCCTCGACTGCGCCGGCCTGGAGCATCATAGTGGAGCAACAGGAACAGCATCCGGCAGCAATTCTAGTGGCAGCGGCTTTTCCCAGCGACTACGTGAGTTGGCCGCCTCCGCTGGATTGTTGTCACTGAAGCCACGCCAGCCACTGAAGCCTGTGATTAAGACGCGAGGCTCGCCAGGTCCCGAGTTTCCCAAGAAGGTCACCTTCAGCGCCTTCGCCACGGTGCAGGTGGTGTGACTTTCCAACACTGAACCTGGCAGTTGTGTGTTGGGGACGCAGGCACTCTATAGCTAGGTAAGCACAAATATGAGCTCTAAATAATAAATATTTTGCTAATAGTTTGTTTATCTTTTAATTGCAGGTGGCGCGTGTCTTGCATTGTTAACCATTATTGTTGTTTTGTTGCTGTTATTAAATGTTTAGCATTACTACATCTGGCAGACTTGGAGAAAATATTCCTTAAGTTAGATTTATGTTTGTGCCATGTCTTTGGCTTGAATCTGTTATGAAATATATACCAATATATGTATGCTCCATAGCTGAAAATACCTCAAAGACCCTACAACCATCTTAAATTTGAATATCCAGCACAATCTTTAAATCAATCAATCAATAAATCATCAATTGCACCAACTTCCCCTCTCTTTTAAAGTTTTAAACGCTTTTCCTGGAAGACTGACATTCTCTTCGATTTCACAGTTCCTTTCACTATGTATTTCACTATCCACAACTTTATTTTCCTAAATCCTCAAACAGTATTTTCCCCAACTTTGTATTTCTTGGCAATACTAAATTGTAATCACAATCCCAAATTGATGACTACACACAAAAATTCTAATATTTTCTATCGAATTGTAAATATGTATGAATTTTTGCATAGTCATAAATGTATATGTGGCGTTTATATGTGTAATATGTAAGTCTGCTTGAGTGTATTTGTATATATACCAGAACTTTACATATGTATTGTAGAAAACACGATATAAGAGTAAAATGAGAGATAATTATGCCTATGTATGTAACTGCCTTCTATGAACACGAAATATAAACACAATTGCTGTATATTGTATTCTAAATCTATGATTAAAAACGTTAATTTAAGCTAATATTATGGATGATCGAATAAAAACGAGAGAACAACAAAACACCAACTTTTATTAAATGAATAGGGGGCCTTAATTTTTTAAACTTTGGCGCGCTGCTTGAGCAACAGGAATTTGTCAGGGATTATTTCTGTTAACAGAAATATTAGCATCAGTTGATTCTGTTGGGTAGAGATGCAACTGTAAGCTAGACAACATATTGTATTGCTTACATGTTTACTACATTGCGCGCTGTGAAAGAAAATATAGATATTCTGAGCAGCTAAGAAGAAGAGGCGCTGTTTTAAGAAAGTTTGCTGTTAGTCGGGGCGTTAAAATTAACAGATGTATAGTGAAAGTATAATTTTCATACTTTTCTGTTAGCTAACATGTGGAGCCGGAAACTGAGTCTTAACATAATCACAGCAGTACTCCCATAGCTCTAAGATTGAGTCTCAAGCCACGATTAAGTCTGTTAACAGTGAGCTCAAGCATTGTATGTGGAGCCAATGTTAACTGGCGGAGCAATTCTGTTAAAAGTTTATCTGACAGTGTGGCAACACTAGTGCTCAAAGAGTTTACATACGCGCTTCAATGTGTACACACTGATGTTTTCCCGCCTTTTGTGAAATAATCACTGGCTGCGCAAATTAAAGCATTCAAAGAAACTTGCAGTGCATTTGGGAAATGGCAGATTCACCTAGTAAGTAACAAAATATTATTGCTTGACGTGTTCATAACCAAATTGCCCAAACAGCCGGACCGCGTGTCAAACGACAACGCATAGACAAATCCGGTCGTTTCGCAGCTTTGGAGCGCCTCAAAGGCTTGAAGGGCACCAAAAACAAATGCCAGGTGGAAGAAAAAGTGGACGATGTGTACGAAGTGGTGGACGAGCGGGAATATGCGAAGCGAGCAAATGAGAAATACGGTGGCGATTGGATTGAAGACGGTAAGTAGAAGTTCACACTAATGAAAAACACAAAAACCTATCAGCCAAATATGATTTACGTATACAGATGGCACTGGCTATGCAGAGGATGGTCGTGACTTCTTTGAAGATGAGGATGACTACTCGGATGAGGAAGGTCGCGGTCAGAGTGATAATAAGAAAAAGAAAGCGGGCAACGCAAAGAAACGGCCACGCGACGATACAGGCCCAGCCAAAGGAAAGGCGTCTATTCGAAACCTCTTCAGCAATGCGATACCAAAGAAGGCGGATATCAAAAACAGTGTCAAGGATGACGATATTCTGGCAGACATATTGGGGGAAATCAAGGAAGAGCCTGCCGGCGACTCATCTACTTCGCAGCAACAAAAAATAATTGCGCCAGCTAAAATTGTTGCAGCTGCACGCAAATCTGATGCACTTGCGGCCAAGGAGTATATGAATAGCTTTCTGAGCAACATCAAAATGCAAGAGCAGCAGCGTAAAAAAGAAGCAAGCACTGATGACGAAATGCTAGATCGCATACTGCAGCCAAAGGCAACAATCCAGCCTAACAAGAAGGCGACGCCAATCTCAGCGTCGGTCCTAGTCAAAGTGAAGCAGGAGGAAGCAAGTGAGCAGCCCAAGAGGAAGGCAAAGAAAGAAGCTACGCCTGAACCTGACGACAATGACTTGGACTTTAGTTGCTTAGATGACGATGAGAACCAATTCGAGTTGGCAGCTTCGAAAGTCAAGCCCGCTGTCAAACCAGAGCCTACGGACATGTCCGCGGCAGTTGCAAATGACAATGCCAAACCAGAAGCAGAGGACATGAACAAGCTGCTTAACAATTGGGAGTCCATATGTCAAATGGATGATGACTTCGAGAAATCGGTATTAGCCAGTGAAGCAGAGGCAGGCGCAGGCAGTGATCCAGTTGACGTCGAACAACTGCGATTTTGGTACTGGGAAGCCTGGGAGGATGCACAGAAGCTACCCGGCGAAGTTTTTCTCTTTGGTCGTACGGCTGACGGCAAGTCCATATGCGTACGTGTTCAGAATATCAATCGAGTGCTCTATCTACTGCCCAGGCAATATGTGAGTATTAAACTAATTTCGGGGGCTTTAAACTATGATTAACGTGTTGCAACTTCAGCTCCTAGATCCCATTACAAAGGAGCCCACCAAGCAAAAGGTCACAGCTGCCGACATGTACAAGGAGTTCGATACGCATATTGCCACAGAACTGAAGCTTGATACGTTCCGTTCCCGAAAGGTTACCAAGAACTTTGCCAACCATGCCATAGGCATCGATGTACCGCAAACCTGCGACTACCTGGAGGTTCATTACGATGGCAAGAAGCCGGCACCAAACGTATTAAATAAGAAATATGATTCCATAGCACACATATTTGGCGCCAATACCAATGCACTGGAGCGTTTTCTCCTGGAGCGCAAGATCAAAGGTCCGTGCTGGCTGCAGATAAGTGGCTTCAATATAAATCCTGCGCCCATCAGCTGGTGTAAGACCGACGTGACGGTCACTGAGCCGAAGAACGTGGAGCTCGTACTTGAGCAGGGAAAACCAACACCTCCGCCTCCTATAACTCTGCTCACACTCAACGTGCGCACTTCTATGAATCCGAAGACACTCAAGAACGAGATCTGTATGATTTCGATGCTCACCCACAATCGCTTTTATATAGACAAGCCGGCGCCGCAGCCTGCCTTCAATCGCCACATGTGCGCCCTTACCCGACCCGCTGTATCCACCTGGCCTCTTGATTTGAATCTGCAGCTAACCAAGTACAAGTCCACAAAGATCTACAAACACGACTCTGAGCGTGCGCTGCTCAGCTGGTTTCTGGCGCAGTATCAGCAAATCGACGCAGATCTTATAGTCACATTTGACGCGATGGATTGCCAGTTGAATGTCATAACGGATCAGATTGTGGCCCTGAAGATACCTCAGTGGTCGCGCATGGGACGTCTACGTTTCACACAAACCTTCGGAAAGCGTCTGCTGGATCACTTTGTGGGTCGCATGGTTTGCGATGTCAAACGTTCGGCGGAAGAGTGCATACGAGCCAGATCCTACGATCTGCAGACACTGTGCCAGCAGGTACTCAAGCTGCAGGAGTCGGAGCGTATGGACGTCAATGCGGATGATCTGCTGGAGATGTATGAGAAAGGTAAGCAGAAGTCTGTTGCAGTTAAAATCATAATAGTCACGAGTATAATTCCTACCTGTTATCACTGGCAGGCGAGAACGTTACCAAGCTCATCTCGTTAACCATGCAGGACGCATCCTACATGCTGCGCCTCATGTGCGAGCTGAATATCATGCCATTGGCACTGCAGATAACCAACATTTGCGGCAACACAATGACGCGCACACTTCAGGGCGGTCGGTCCGAACGCAATGAGTTTCTGCTGCTTCATGCCTTTCATGAGAAGAACTATATTGTACCCGATAAACTGCCACAAAGGCGTGGCGCAGTAGCCAACACAAAAACTGATCCCGATGCCACGACGGGTAATGACACAACGGTGGCTGCGGGCAGTGGAGCAGCTCGTAAGAAGGCTGCGTATGCGGGTGGCTTGGTGCTGGAACCTTTGCGTGGACTATATGAAAAATATGTGCTGCTCATGGATTTCAATTCCCTGTATCCGAGCATCATACAGGAGTATAATATTTGCTTCACCACGGTGCAGCAGCCGCACGATGCGGACCAGCTGCCTGTGCTGCCCGACTCCAGTGCAGAGCCAGGCATTTTGCCAATGCAGCTGCGCCGCTTGGTGGAGTCTCGTCGTCAGGTCAAGAAGCTAATGGCTGTGACAGACCTATCGCCGGAGCTGCACATGCAGTATCATATACGACAAATGGCACTCAAGCTGACTGCGAATTCTATGTACGGCTGTCTGGGATTCGCGCATTCGCGTTTCTTTGCACAGCATTTGGCAGCTCTAGTGACGCACAAGGGACGAGAGATCCTGGTTAACACGCAGCAATTGGTGCAGAAGCTCAACTATGATGTGGTCTACGGCGACACGGATTCGCTGATGATCAATACGAACATAACGGACTACGATCAGGTCTACAAGATCGGACACGCCATCAAACAGAGCGTGAACAAGCTGTACAAGCAACTCGAACTGGACATTGATGGTGTCTTTGCCTGCTTGCTGCTGCTCAAAAAGAAGAAGTATGCAGCCGTCAAGCTGACCAAGAACGCCAAAGGCGTGCTGATACGTGAGCAGGAGCACAAGGGCTTAGATATAGTGCGTCGCGATTGGTCCCAACTGGCCGTGATGGTAGGCAAGGCAGTGCTGGATGAAGTGCTCTCCGAAAAGCCTCTGGAGGATAAACTTGATGCGGTGCATGCCCAACTTGGGCGCATCAAGGACCAAATAGCAGAGTCCGCTGTGCCGCTGCCGCTGTACGTGATCACAAAGCAATTGACGCGTGCGCCGCAGGAGTATGCCAACAGCGCCTCACTGCCCCACGTTCAGGTGGCGTTGCGCATGAATCGAGAGAGGAATCGACGCTATAAGAAGGGTGACATGGTCGACTATGTGATCTGTGTGGATGGCACGACGAATGCGGCCATGCAGCGTGCCTATCATCTGGACGAGCTGAAGAGCAGCGAAACGCTGAAGCTCGACACGAACTACTATCTGAGCAATCAGATACATCCGGTGGTCACACGCATGGTGGAGGTGCTCGAGGGCACCGATGCAAGTCGCATTGCCGAGTGCCTGGGCATGGATTCTACTAAATACAGACAGAATGCGCAGCGGTAAGTTTAGCTTCCCAACTTGTCTTAGTTACCTCACTTACGATGATCCTCTACACTCACACAGCATTCAGCGGGAGCGTACGGAAGAAGCCGAGGGTGAGTCGCTGCAGAAGACCACGTTGCAGCTTTATCGCTTGTGCGAACCCTTTCGCTTCAAATGTGTTAGCTGTAAGACGGAACAGCTTATGGCCAGCGCCTATCGGCCGGGCCCCAACAGCAGCCATGTGCCGGTGCTGCAGCAGTGCGTCAATCCCGAGTGCCAGACGTCGCCCATGCAATATTTGGTTAGCATACGCAATCAACTGCAGCTGTGCTTGCGAGGCTATGTGCAGCGCTTCTATCGCAATTGGCTGGTGTGCGATCATCCTGATTGCAACTATAATACAAGAACCTATTCGTTGCGGCTCGAGCTGCGTCGACCGCTGTGCCTTAAATGCAACAGCGGTGCCATGCTGCGGCAATACTCGGAGCGCGATCTCTACAATCAGCTGTGCTACCTGCGTTTCATATTTGACCTCGGCAAGCAGCAGCTGCATCAGAAACGTGAGTACAACAATGAGACTCGCTTTAAACTAAGACTAACTGTTTATCTCTCTCTCTCTCTCTCTCTCTCTTTTTACCTGTGTAGCTAATCTAACGCCTGAACTGGAGCAGGCGTATCAATTGCTTTATGACACTGTGGAACAGCAATTCCAATGCTCCAGCTACGTGGTCATCTCGCTTGGCAGCATATTTGCGCGCAGCCTGGCGCTGTCGACGCTGATGCCGCCCAAGAAGGCGCAGCAGGATAATGAAATAGCCAGTAGCTTGGCGGATGTTTAGTTAATACACAACCTCAACTTTTATTAGATCTACACACACTCGCAAACACAAATACACAAATCTTTGATAAACTAGCTAAGAAATTTTTCGAGCGGAAAGTAACGGAAGGATTCATTGAATATATCCGTGAATGCCGTGCTCACCAGCTCATTGATCATCGGTCGAACAAATGGCAGGCCCAGTTGCCACATGCTGTTGATCACCCCGTCGGCCAGCTGATTCAATGGTTGTCCCTGCAACAGATTTCCTATATGCAACTCCATGCGGCCAATGTGATCGACCTCGACATGCACCTTCAGCAGTGAGCCCGGTTCGCCCACGCGTCGTACGCTCGTCGTTTGACTGTGGAATGCAGAGATGAAATTAGGAAAGAAATATATAATTATAATTGATATGTTAGGACTTCGCACCTGTAATCGTAGAGCGTCAGATTCCAATGACCCTGTCGACGTAGCTCGGTGCCCAGTATCTTGGCGAGGAACTCGTATTCACCCTCAAGACTCTTCTCGGGAAAGTATTGCGCATAGACGATGCGCTGATCTTTGGGATCGCTGTGAAATTTCGTCACCTCGGAGTGCGACCAGCCGTATTCCGAGACGTTGCGCAAAATCAGCTTTAAGCTGCCCGGGCCATGCGGATCGCCCCGACGCAATTCGACAAACGACGAGTGATGCGGATCAAAGGGCTGAATATTGTAACCGGGCACACCTTGTTGCATGGAGAGGGGCACATTTTGTTAATTCCACTTGAACTTTTCATAATGGTGGCTCACCTGTTGTGAAATAAGCGCGCAGATCGTTGAACACCTGTTTCATGCAATCGTTGTACGCATCCAGATTCGCTTCATCTCTGTGACAGCGGCCGATCAAGTGTTTCAGATCTTCGTCGACGTCTATTTGACTGGATGCACTGGTTTTGCCCGCAAACGCGGCAATAATAACTAATACAAGGAAAGTAGCTGCTAAACAGTGACCGTTACAGTTTGGAAGCAACTGTTGCGACATTTTGTTGTTTGCCTTTCCACGCGCCCTGTCCAATACCAACGAAAATGATGTATATTTGTAAGTGTGAAATGTTTTTATGTTTTGCTTATAGTCTTAAGCAGGTGCGAAGTGCAAACAGAGTTGACATTCAAAATATCTATTATTGAATGTTTAAATATGTTTGGGCTTAATTACAGTTTTAGTTGCACTGAGCTATTATTAGGTTACATTTCAACTGAAACGTCTCTTTAAGTAGTGCCTTGTTGACTAAAGACTGACCTATCTAATATGGAAGCAGTTTATAAATTCGTTTACATTTACTGTAGTGTATTTTATATTTATCTATAGAACAGCTTCATAAAAATAATGTTCAACTGCTGTGCTGGCTTGAACTGCTTTGACTGTTGCTGTTTGGCAATTTGAAGTTCATTTGTGCTTGAATCTTAAGAGCCATGCCGCATCTTAATAGTTGTCTTTTAGAGGTAATTCCCAACATCGTTTACAAAAACCTTGCAGAGCATAATGAAATTCAGTCACGCAGAGGAGGGGCTGTTTGCACGCTGAATTCATTTAATATATATTTGACTTTAAATAATTAGGATATCAAGAAATGGCATTTAAAATATTTTTAGAAAATTAAATTGTCTTTGCTGATCACTATATTTTAATATATATGATTAGAATCCACTGTGGCAATATTCACTTAAACTGCGTATTTAATTGCGATTTAAACGGCTTTAGTGCTTTACAATTGCAGCCGTCTGCAGTTTGAACTGGTTTCTGCCTTTACAAAGCTTTGTATAGATTTCTTATCTGCGGGCCTGTCAATGCTTGACGGAGCTATCACGATTCTCAGGGCCATGTCGGAGTGCACAAACAGAAACACTTAGTTAACTCAATTTAAGGTACAACTTTTTATTTCAGGTGCTCATCAGGGTTTTTTTTTTTTTTTTTTTTTTTTTTTGTGATCGTTTCTTTCTTGTATTATAGTTTCCGCTGCACTTGACCTCTTTTTGTTGAAGTGCACAGCCACTGCCGTAGTTTTTGGTTTTATTATTGTGTTTTTATGGAGTTTACTTTGATTCATTTTAGGTTGTCATTAACGGGCGCTGGAGCGCAGAGAAGCATTTAGTGTAAACAAATGACTTGTACAAGACACAAACTTGCGGGCGTACTGAAAGATTTGACAATATACAGCTCTATGTCTGGCCGTAGGCTAAGCTTTTTAGACCTGGCCACCTCTATTGACATGCAACATCAACTATATACATATATGTATATATGTAAAAACAACAACAATAACAAGCGGCAAATTGTGAATTGTGCAGCTTTGGATTGCTGCCGGCTCTGGCCAAGCTTCAGCTGACCAAAGCCAGCCAACAGCTGAAAGTTAGTCAGTCAGTTAGTTGTTGCTGTTGTTGTTAGTTTTAGTTGCAAATTGTGTAATTTCTTTTGCCACTTGAAATAGCGCAACTCGTTGAGTGAGGCAAGCCACAGTTTGAGCTTCACCCACCTGCTGCAGCTCCAAAAGATATTTACTTTACGTTGTTTGTTGCCCGTTTATTTTGATTTGTGGCACTATTTTGGCACATCAACTAGTTGACCACAAATGTGCTTCCTGATATTTGGGTTAGAGTGAAAATCAAAAATTCAACTTTTCGTTCCGTATGCAACGCCCGCACTCAGGTTTACAGTTAACTGTTCCGAATTCACGATGCCTTTTATATTTTATAAATACATTTGCTTCTTGTTTTTCTGTTTTGCGTGTGAATCATGCGAGCGTCAACTGGCAACTGATTTCAAATTTTGCAGGCCAGCCAAATATGTGAGTGGAAATGCCGCTAAGACTGGGCGACTCGGAGAGCCCGGCCGAATAGGCTGCAAAGCTCATATACGCAGACATACTCGCACGCTCTTTGGTAATTGTCATTTAATTTCCTTATATTATTTACTTTGAGGCAAACCCACTTTATGTTCGTAAGCCGTATGTGTGCCCATTTGTCGTGCAGTGGCCGAGCTGAATTTAATTAGGCAACATCGTGCGGCCATTTGGCATTTATTTCATTATTTATTGTCGCGTACGCAGAGTCAAGTTCATGGCGCTGAATATCTTAGGGTTTCTTTCGTGCGTGTTTCGCACTCCAAAATGTAATAGACAAATGTTTCAATAGATATTTGGATCCGATTCGATACGTTAGGCATCTTAGCGAATGAAGGCTACTGCCGTGCTTGCACGTGAATTGAAGCAAGGTTAATTTGAATTTGAACGTACTACACATAGTGCCCGCGGATACGTGTGGCGCCACCTGTTGTACAGAGTTGGTAGCTTAGCAGCGTTTCGTTGAGTACTCGTTTCCAGTTGGCTAACTGGAATTTTAAAGCGAATGAACGACTTTGTAGCGCCATCTATGACACGAGGTTTATAGGAATATGCGCTTCGTTAGAGAATTGCTATCTTTATATATCGCTAATTGGAATTGAAGTATATCGCCACCTGTGAGCAGGTAGCAATAACTATTAACAACAACCATAATTACAATATTAATTGAAATTTATAATGTTGAAGCCGCAACCGCTTCATGAAGTTCAAAGCTGATTGAAATTTGAAACTATACGTTTGTATGGACATTTGTTGACGGCTAGTGTAAAAATTCAATTATTAAATATTGCTTTATATAATTTTGAAGAAGTAAAGATTTATCAATATTAAAATACACAATGAAAAAAAAAATGTGGAACGCTTCACGATTTTGCGTGTCATCCTTGCGCAGGGGCCATGCTAATCTTCTCTGTATCGTTCCAATTTTAGTATATGTTCTGCCGAAGCAAGAACGAAGTTCTGCTCAACAAAACTCATATTTATACTGTCACTCAGGCGAACCAACAGTTGGGAATTACAATCCATTGCTGACTTTTAGGTAGCGCACACAACTTTAAGGGTTGCTCAATGGCAAAAATGGTCTCTTTATTTGCTAAATATGTCATTTTCGTTTAAATATGTTTAAGGTATGCATTTACGTGTGTATGTATGTGGTAGGGGTCCGTTCCGATTATTTGAGTATTTGGCAATTGATCTTAGATCGACGTTCAGTATTCATAATTGGGCTCTATGAGTCGCTTGGAGAAGTTCTGCCAGCGAGCGCGATTGAGCCAAGGCAAGAAACGGGTCGGAATACGCTTCGTCTGGTTATAGTCCTCACATATGGTTCTCAAGCACTTCGAGGGGCTGTTGTACTCGCTGCAGTTCATGCATCGGTTGCAGATGCACGACAGAGGCCTTGCACATCTGGCATCGCTGTCCTGTGGGTAGCAGGTGTCGTTCACTTTGAGGTAGCACAAAGACTTGACGCAGAGCCCATCCCCCCTGCGTTTGTAATTGTCTGGGCAGATATCGGACTCAATGATCGAGGTGCATATGTCCGAATTGGCGTAGCCACTGTTGGAGGCAGACCAAGTTGGCATTTACAACAATGACTGACGGTGGATAGATCTGCGACTGGTACTTACACGGTGGCACTTTGTTGGCAAATGACAAGTATTATGCTCAGGCCAAGCAGCAGACGGAGTCTATCGGGCCCATGGTGAATCAGCTGCGAATGGGGCATTATCAACGCGTTGCCTGGGCCAGGGTATCAGCGACTGCTGGCCAACGGCTCTGTGGAGTATCCTTTTATATTCGCGCGACTCCCTAATTAGATTCAAATTTATTTGAATAACATTGATTAATTAATGAAATTCGTTCATTAACTGCCCCCATTTTCAATTGAAAATCAATTTGTGCAGCGAGGCATGCGTCCTGATGGTCCAATGCCAATGCCACGGGACGATGATTTCAATTACATTGAATGCTTCATATTCGGAGTGACAGCGCCGCAAATCGGCAGTTCAAGTGCGCAATATAAATAAATGGGGCTTACTTCAAGTTATTTAAATCATAGCTATATTTTCATTCCAAATAAATCTGGGTAGCTTATTAACAGATACTAGCAGATACATAACATGAGTTAAATGATAGGCGCAGGCATATGCTCACTTGCGTTAAGTATTTCATTTGATTTGTTCTCAGATTCATAAACGAGAAATGGTTATACATATATGGGCAATCCATTCAACGCGCCGCCGATGCGCATATGCGTTGGAATTTCATTAAGTGAATATTGCGGACTAGCCAGCCTTTATTATGGTCAAGATCAATGAAATCTTGGATGGCCACGGTAAGTCGGGTAAACTTATTATCCCACTTGATCGTCTGGCATCTGGCAAATAATAAAATATGAAAATATTAGGAATCATCGAAGAGTATTTAACGCCCACACTACCTTTTCGGCATGGATGAGGTGAGCCTAGATCGCAGTATATACTCTCCCAAATAGGGGCAAATTGCATATAAGTCAAACCGAAAGCTGCCGTAGAATTTGAAAAAGTCCTTTAGTTTTTCGCTTACATTACACTGCGTAAGAGGGATTGCGTATGGCCTTTCGTTCTGGTGCAATTCGTTGAAATGATAAATGTAAGCTGTAAATTATTAATTAATTGAAGCATTATTTTCAACATTATTCATATTTATATTGTTGCATACGTCCGCTCCTAGGGCTTAGATCTGCCTGCAATTTATGGATGGATGGAAGGCATTTCTGAATTTGCAAATGGAATATGAGCATCAAAAGAAGCACATGGCTACGAAATTGCTCACACAATCCATGCATTTTTATCCAATCTCGCAAATAGATGATCATATAACGAGCTGCAAGCACATATTAAAACGTATGTATATAAATAGTGGACGACGCTTTGACATTACTTACCGATTGGCTGCAATTTGAATAGATATAGGACGATCTTGTTCTGGCTGCAGGCGTAGCAGTCATTGAAACTTAAGTCGTACAGTAGGTTCGTGTGTTTATTTTTAATAATCACTAAGGGACATTTGCCGCCGCAATTTTTAATGCGAATCCATTTCGATTGTGAATTAAACACCCTTGAAGTCAGTCCCTGTCTCTCAACGGCCTTCCAAGTGGGATGATTCGCGTTGTATTCGTAGAAGCTGTCGTCTAAATATATATGTATGTACATGTGCGATGGTTAAAATAACGAGTGAGACTGCTCCAGTTGTGGACAAAGTGTACAAAAATGAAGCTCTTGTCTAGTTAATTATGAATGGAACTGGGACTAGATACTGATGATATCTAAAAGATCTGACCAAGTATTTAGAGTATCGTAATAACGCCTCCGCATAGCAATGCACACATTTGAAAACAGTATATGCATACTCTCAATATTCAATGAGTTGGCAAATAAGCAAGCATCTATAAAACTATGTATGTATGTATGTATGGGTATTCAATACTTACCAAATTCTACGTAAATGTCCAAGTCGGATGTTTCCTGAGCAATGCCCAAGACACGCGAGCCAAAGGGATGAACGCGAATTTTCTGAGCCAACTTTTGTTTTAAAAATGTTTCCAATTCCTTTGCAATGTCATCTACTTTATTCTGTATTTCATCGGCAACTCGAACTTTTTCCAAAAGCTTCGGCCAAAATTCTAGGGAGTCTGTATATGGAACATACAATAAAATAATGTAATAGAAAAATCAGTTAGTGTTTTAGCTTACACAAAGACATATTGAAATTTAAGCTCTAAGCTCCTTTCTTCTTCTTTTGGTGGTTCCCCAATATGCATTGAACGAAAGCAATCAGATCTGATATTTCTGAGCAATTTATACTGAAGTGTGACCATGTGAGTAGTGCTTAAGAAAAAACAAATGCTTTCATGCTTAGCAATCAGTGCTGCCAGATTATCGAAATGTAATGTAATATTGAAAATGTGCCGGAAATTGAGGCAGACTATGCCAAGTCCTAGTAAGAAAATGATTATAAATATGAATGTACATCGGCTATTTAGCCTCATCAGGCATATATGCAAATAAATTATTGAGCAACGTAACGAGGTAATTCGAGTCAACTATGCGTGTTTGCTTACCCTATATGTATGTATGTACATCCATATGGATATGTACATACATACATATGTATCTCTGTATGTCTGTCTGCATATCTGTCTCTCTGTCTGCCTCCCGAACAGAAGCAAGGTACGAATAAGAACTACAGAAGATCATTTCAGTTGTCTATGTATGTATGCAGCAGTGTTTGAACGAAGCTCGAATGCTTAAAGAGCAGAGAGTGTTCCCATTGGTCACATTGGCTCGACTGCAACGATACCACCTGGCTCAACATTTGAGCGCGACTAAGTGTATGAGTGGAAGTCGCCCTATATAAAGGGTGGCAGCTGCGCCATTTCTTCAGTCGTCCAGTCGACCTGGTGAGGGTCAGTCGTATTTAATAATCGTTCAAATGAGCTTTAAAGACTTGGAGGAAGTATTTGGAAAAATTATAATCATATATAAGAAATTCTTGGTGAAAATATTTGGAAGAATTATTTAGAATAAATTATAGATTTGTACTTGTAACTTTTGTCGGCTGTGTTGGTTGGCTAGTTAGTTCTATCAAATCAAGCAAAAAGGTCAAAGAATGAATTCATGTCAATAGGAAAAACTCACAGCGAATTGTTGAATATCTTTGCAACTTTGCGTATATTTTCTTCTATTATTCATCTAGTCAGCCATTTATTTTATAAGAGAATGTACTTAGATATTAATGATCATTGTCATTTGTCATTAATATTAAGTTAGTTGAAATGGGTTAAAGCGAATATTTAATGGCAGAGACCTTTTGATAATTTCTAATTCAACAGGAATTATCAAGTAATTCTCAAACGCCGTTTTGTACCGTTTGTTTACCTGAAGCTAATGGATGTTTAGCGTCAAGTGAGAGCGAGACTAATCTGTAATAATATGCTAACGTATGTACTTCATAATAATCTGTACTGTTATCAGACCGTACTGCGAGGGATGGGAGGTGCCGGGTGGTGGCGGTGTGCCGCTGATAGGAAGCACAGTCCAGGTGGCTTCGCTTTGTGTTTTCTCGTATTCCAATTGGCAAACGAGCGCTGAGCGGTGCGGACTGTTTCGAAATGGTGGCGGATAAAGTTATTTTGGCCTATTCGGGTGGCCTGGATACGAGCTGCATACTCAAATGGCTGCTGGAGCAGCGCTATGAGGTCATCTGCGTGCTGGCCGATGTTGGCCAGCAGGAGAACTTTGAGGCAGCGCGCCAGAAGGCGCTGAAAATCGGAGCCAAGGAGGTGGGTTAGCGTGCTAATCAGCGCCGATTGCTTCTAATCTCCAGACGACATACAATGTTGCAGGTAATCGTCGCTGATATCAAGCAGCAATTCGCCGAGCAATACATATGGCCGGCCATCCAAATGGGCCTTATCTACGAAGAGCGTTACCTGCTGGGCACATCGTTGGCGCGACCTTGCATTAGTGTAGCCCTAATAGAGGCCGCCAGGCGGCATGGCGCCAAGTACTTGGCTCACGGCGCCACCGGCAAAGGCAACGATCAGGTGCGCTTCGAGCTATGCGCATATGCATTGCAGCCCGACTTGAAGGTGACTATGATGGAGTGTGTGTGTGTGTGTGTGTGTGTGTGTGTGTGTGTGTGGGTGGATAGCAACTAGATGATTGTCATTTCTCCCATGTAGATTATTGCACCGTGGCGGGATGTGGAGTTCTGTCGCCGGTTTCAGGGCAGGCAGGATCTGATTGCCTATGCCCAGCTCCATGGGATCGAGGTGACAGCAAAGCCGGCGACACCCTGGAGCACGGATGCGAACATGTTGCACATTAGCTACGAGTCGGGCGTGCTCGAGGATCCGAACACGGTGGCACCCAGCAGCCTGTACGAGCTGACTCTCGATCCCTTCACACAGGCACCAAAGACGCCACATCGTGTCTGCGTCCACTTTGAGCATGGACTACCCACAAGCGTCGAGGATCTGTCCACTAGTCGAGTGTACAGCACACCTCTGGAGATGCTTAACTATCTGAATGAGCTGGGCGGCAGCTATGGCATTGGACGCATCGACATTGTGGAGAATCGTTATGTGGGGCTCAAGTCACGCGGCGTCTATGAAACCCCAGCCGGCACCATACTCTACGCAGCTCACCAGGACTTGGAGGTGTTCGCCCTGGACCGCGAAGTGCTGCGCACCAAACAACTGTTGCGCGATCGCATGTCCGACTATGTGTACAACGGGTATTGGTTCAGCCCTGAGGCGCTCTACGTGCGACGCTGCATTCAGCTGGCCCAGCACCAGGTCACCGGGCAGGTGACCATTGAGCTAGCGCCGGGCTACTGTCGTGCCATTGCCCGCAAGGCGGCCGATGCAGTTGCGGCACTCTACAACCAGCAGCTCGTCTCAATGGATGTCCACGGCGGCTATGTGCCGCAAGATGCGGGCGGCTTCATTGCGATCAATGCGGTACGCGTACGAGAGCATGTACGTGCCTTCGGTCCCTACCAGACTGACAAAAACTAGCCTATTAGCCATATCAAAGCTATATAGCAGATTAATAAATGAATGCATTAACTAGAAAATGCATAATTATCAATTGTTACTAAAATATTTAGCCGACTGCGTCATCTCCGGAAGGGGTTCTCATTGCTCTATGGTTGCATATGCATATTGAATCATTCTTTTAGCTACTTTACTGCTTACCCATACAAACATACACACTCATGTCACTCATGCAGAAACCAATATGCCCTTTTTAAATAGCAAAATAGTTGGCAGAGTTAGATTTTTGCATTTCAGATTAGTATAAATCACTTGTACATATATTATATACGATGTATGTAGATATTAAAACTCTATCTCAACTCCACGCAGTTGATGAGAGTCAGTCACTGTCCACAATGGATGAATAAACACTATAAACAGCGACGGCTGACTTAACAGAACTAAAACTGATGTAAACAAATCAAATAAGCTTTGTTTACAACACTCAAGCAGGGAGCCTCTCTCTGAGAGAGTCGCTGCTTATCTGGGAGAGTTTTCGTTCAGCGTGTTGAAGCCGTTGCAAGTCTCTATGAAAATAAAGAAATATAAATAAACAAAAGAATGTGGAATAGGTCTAACGAAATACTTAAACTTGAAATACTCACACTTTGTTCTTTTTATTATAAATTTGATTACAAATATACAAAAACGAATGTTGAAAAGTTGAATATGATTATTTATAGATTCGAAATATGTATGGCTAAAAAACTATCGATAACAATAATCGATTACTGTCAACAGCGGATTATATTTAGTATATTTTTATTAATTTGAATAGAGTACACTTGTTTGTGTATATAGAGATAAATTTGATTATTCCTCAATAGAGTGACAATTAAATTTATTTAAAAAATTCATACTCGCTGCACACTTTGCAGTTACTTATTCTAAATATCAATATAAATATAAACAAAGACACACGCACACATACATATGTATATACATAAATAGATTGGGGCAATCATTCCATTGTTGATTTAATATATTTTCGACGCAAATCAAACACAATCCAATACAAATTAACACACACACAACTACGTATGTATGTATGTGTACTACGTACGTTTTTCCCAATTGCATTAATCTTGTTTCCGCAGCTGAGGAACGTACAGTCTGGGCAGGATGCTGGAGTCAGGCCTCAGGACGAGCTTATTGCACAGATTCAACAAAAGACTTTCTCTGTTGTGGGCGTTGTGTAGGCGTGGCATATTGCTTATTTGCACTAGCAAATACAAGCATAAACTAATATTATGACTGCAAATAGAGCCAGAAGAAACGAACGCACAGACAGCTACATATTTATATGTACATATGTACATACGTATGTATGGGTGCTGGTGACATATGTGTATGTATGTATGTATGTATATACGTTTGCTCAACAACAATTGCCGTACAGACAGTTTGCAAGCCAGATGTATGATATAAGTCGAATGGCAAACAAGCTAGTTATGCATACCCATTGTACAAATGTTAAACAAAGGGTATATTAACGCTAGGTCAGCTTAGGTGTGCATGTGATAAACAGCAGTTCTCTTGACTATAGGGTATTTCTTTGGGCATTCAATAAACCTTGAGTGCCACAGCCAACGTCTCGATGTCCTATGAGACATATTAAGCAAATACTTCAATATATTTTATGCTAACTCTGAGTTTTATACGTGTTCAGATAAATATTACATATTTATTTCGAGCCTCCTATTAGGATGAGCATTAAGAGCAGAGCCAACTAAGATTAGCGCCGAAATTCAATTAAATCTTATTGCTTAGTACATAGTATAAATATATGTATGTATATATTTTTAACACATATTTATCTACATATTTGTATGTGATTTATCTATCTATTTATTTTAATTAATAGCTGATATTCTCTGTTTCAACAACCTGTCAATATTGTGCTCTAAACTAATTGTGGTAAGCTGAAAGTTCGCTTAGAGTCCTTTGACTTGTTTGTATGCAAAATGTTGGCAGACAGCCGTTCAATGTTGTTAACATACTTTTCATTTGTACGCCAGCGTGCGAGAGTGTAGGTGTGTGTTGGTGCATGTGTACAAAGTTTCAGTTTCAGTTTTAGTTTTAGTTGCAGTCAAAAGCCCAGCCTCAGCGGCTATCTCAGTTGGCAGAAAGAGCCAATACAAACAGTTTGCATACTCGACCAAACAGGCATCCATTCACCCATTCATCCTACCATCCATCCAGCCATCTATCCATCCGTTCATCCATCCATCACTTTCATGACAGCATCTACAACTTGTTGTTGTTGTTGTTGTTATTGCTTTTGCTTCGGGTGAGGCACACGATCAGACATCGTTGACATTTTAACTTTGTGTTAAATGGCAAAAACATTGTGAAAAAAATGTCTTTTTGATAGAAATAAACATGAGGATGCGGAGGGGTTGGTGTGTGAGGGGGTGTGAGGCAAAAAGCAACGCTGCTGCCCCACATAAATGTTGGGGAAAAAGTTAAGCGCTCGGTTTTGCGGGATTATCTGCGTGCTGTAAAGGATGTTGCTAGACTTTCGTTCTGCAGCTCTCTCTCCATCTCTTCTCTCTATCTCTCTGGTCTGTCTAGATATTAATACTATTTTTTTTTAGATTTCTTTCTTTATGGCTAGAGCAGCTCTTATATATGCAAGCCCAACTTTTATTGAGTTGGCTAAATTGAATGAAAGGTTAACCCCATCAAAGTGTTTTCTAATTATGGCGCATTACTGCAGCAAACTGTGACGAGTAATGCGATTTTCTGGCTAGCTGACAAAATCAGTTACAGATGTGGTATTAATTACGTTAAGCATTGCTCAGACACTTTTTCGTTTTTAGATTATATACATAACCTAATTTGTGCTGGAACTTGATGCATTTCATTTGAGGGAATACTTGAGCTATTTGTCGCCCTTGTTCTATTAAGGGTTTCTAGAGGAACTGCCAAAAGATCCGAGCTAACAGAGCATTGGATAACATTTTCGCAATTTCCGGCGAATGGGGAACTTGGAATGATAACGGTCTTGGCATCTAGGGGTAATTGCAGAAACGTGTTATTCGCAGCTTTTGGTAACGCACCAGGATGTCAGGGTTGCCAACTGGCAACAATTTACGCTCAGCTGGAGCTGCACCAGAATCGAGCTGCTGCGACGCCCGATACTTCAGTAAACATAAATTTATTTATGAGCATGTGGCAGTGTTACGCCTCCATTGCACCCACTGCCCCCACTCCCACTTACACTCTGGCACGCGTATGGCATTTGAGTTGGGTTGGCAGTCCCCGCTGCTGGTCCTCTCACAGCTACTTCCGCCGCGCTTACAAATTGTTTGAGGGCGAATTTTAATTATTCTTCATTGTTTTGATAGCGACGCGTGCTGTTCTCCCTCACACTCGAGCTCCTGCTCTTTCTCTTCCAGCTATATATTTGGCACTATTTTGCAAACGCCTGCAGCTAAAAAGACAAAAAAAAGTGAAAAAGCGACAACAACAACAAAAGCAACTGCCGCATCGTGACCTCAGCGCGACCCGAGTGCTTGTTCATTTAGATTTGGCCCGACCCGCCAGCCCCCTGGTTCTCTCCTAATGCGCTGACAACTCGAGCTTTGAGGTGGCAACGAATCGGCGTGGGCTCCACTGCTGACCTAGTGGCAAAAACAATTATTCTTTTGTCTTTTTGTCCTTTTACCCAGCGCTCATCCTTGCCACAGTTTTGCTGAGGCAGCTCCATCTGAAGATCCGGCTAGCAGCAACTGACTTCAATTCCCTTTTCCTTGGTTTTGCCGCAGAAGTTGTGATTTGAGTAGGTCATAGTATATTACCTAATTTAAGCTGGAATTGGCATAGGTTTTAATAGCTTGACTAAGATCTGATTTGAATACATAATTAACACAGTTCTATTCAATGGATTATAAAGAGTTCTGCTCAATTCGAGAATGGAATAGAGCAGTTCAAAATTTTAAATTATTTGCCATAAAGCATAGTATTTAATCCTATAATGAAATAGAAAAATATCTCAAAGAATTTAAATTTTCGTAAAATTCTTTCAATTGCATAGCCTTAGCAATCTTTGGAAAGTATTTTAGCCAAGTCGTTGGCGTGCCTAGGCAATTATATATAGAGGACGCAGTCCCAGCTGCACTCATCGAGCTCTGAGGATAGTTTTGGTTGACATTTTGCGCTGTCTTTTCCCTACTTTGCTGGCGTCAAAGCTCAACGAGAACTCCTTCAAATTGAGCAGTTCAGAGGTGTTGGGAGGGAGGGAGGTAGGTAGGGAGCTGGGCGCACGACTGAGTTTTATTATTGAAATTTGTTTGTGTTGACTTTGTAGTTGGCGCTGCTTTTGGCAGCGCATCCCTTTTTGTAATTAAATGCAGATGAAACTTGAAATCAGGTCACTCATACGTCTCGCCCTTCTGCCTCTGGCAACAAACTTAACTTTCAAATTAATTTTTATTTTTATAAATAGCTTTTAAAATTATTACACTGGCTGCCTGGAAGTGTTTGGCCTGGTCGCAGATGCAGCTAACGCCAGTTGCCAAGTGTTCCAGTTGCTGGCATTGATTGGCGCTCTTTCCCAATTTTAATTAATTTGTCAGCTCTTGAAATGAGAAATATACTTAAGGTGGCCAATTCTTGCTGAATGATTGAGTATATACATTCCACAGTTCTCTGAGCTAGCGTAAAATGCGTTTGCTTCAAATGAATCAACATTGTATGTGTACTTAATTTATTAGAGCTTATGCAAAAAGTTTTGATTTGAATACCTGAAAGGTAGCTGAAAGTTGTAGGCGTTCATTGCACCATTGGTAAGTTAATAAGCCTGATTGCACATAAACTAAGAATAAACAAGGTAAATATTTCGATGAGTTGTGGAAATTATTTTTAGCACTTAAAAAATGATTGGATTGATGCTTGATCAAAGCAGGCTCAACTTCTGCTTGACTTTTCCAATTAAAATACTTATGAGTGTTTAAAAAATAAGCTAATTTGTGGTTTGGCAAGAACTTTTCTCTCACTTGTAGTGGGTGCAACATTTCAAAATAATAATATGAATAATAAAATGGATAAATAAATTCCAAAACACGATTTCCCAGCTAGACGACGGGCAGCTGGCAACGGCTCCTAGTTGTTGCTGTTGCTGTTGTTGCTGAGGCGACTGTGGAACGTGGCAGATTATGCTGTATTATCACCTGTAATTCCTTATTGGCAATCAAAACTTTGCCGCTTGCAGCACGTCCTGGGCGCAGCCGTCCACGGCGTCATCGCGGCCTGCCTGCCTGCCGCACTCTTATCGGATTTTCTAGTTTCAATAAAAAGCGAAATCTGCGCATGCAGCCAAACTTTTAATTTTATTGGTAAACTTGCGGCGACTCCCCAGGTTCTCTGAGTGGACATGGCACCTCGACGGGGCCCTTCAATTGGCGGCCAACGCTTCGCAGTCTTTATATGGCGCACATGCCAGCTGTGGAAGTGGGCGAAAACTTTGAAGTTGTTTCGCTTGCTTCAAGAGAAATTAAATGGTTCAAACTCAACAAATTGAAACAATTATACATTGTATATGTATATGTATATGTAAGGATTAATATTAAATCATTTGATCATGCTCTTTTTTCTTTGTAATTGTAATAAATCATAATAATAATATAAATATTTGCAAGTTATTGAAAAATCTCTTTTTCTAAAAAAGCAACTAAAGCTCTAACTAAACTGAAAACTATTTTTGCTGATAAATTAGACTATATAAAAATATATATATATATATAAAAATATATATGATATTTTTGCAGCTCAAAAAATTATTTAAAATTAAATAGAGCAATCAAGAGTACTATATTAAATTTATTTATTTATTATATATCTAATTCGTTACTCCGCAGATAGCATCTACATGGTATATATTCCTATTATTACCATAGAAAATTGTTTGTTTTGTTCTCCGTATGTAGTTCAAGCTTGATTGAAAAATACTTAACAAACAGCAACCCCACAAATAACTTTGATTGCACTTTCTTAATAATCTCTCACGTAGCTGGACTTGGACTGCAACCAGCCAGCTCTTTACTCTAATTAAGTATAAAAAAAACAACATATACATATATATATATATATATATATATATATATATAAGAGAAAATAGGGGAGAAAGTAGAGCAATGAAAAATAAATAAGAAAAACTTTGTACAAATGGCTCAACAATGCTGGACTATTCATGATAGTTCAGGCTCGTTGCGAGCAGCAAGCGGCAAGCAGCAACCAGCAGCTCCTTATGTTTTCAGTTGCCTTTGTTTTGTGCAGCTGGAATTAAAACTAAGCACTTCACAGCACACAACGCGCATAAGGAGCAGGCAGCGGAAAGAGTGGGAGAGAGGAGGGAGGGAGTGAGGAGACAGAGACTATGTAGCTTGGTGTTGTTTTGGCCAAACCAGAAATGTACTTCAAAAATCGTAAAATTGAAATTATAATTGCAACTGCAACTGATTCGAAACGCTCTTTGTTCTACCGCCATTGTTGCAAGCAGGCGCATGGGGGGTGGGCGTGGCAACTGGGGAGTCTTTATATAAGTGGCTGTTACTTTCACGTTGCCTGGGCCAACTACTGAAATCGACGCTTCACGTCCGCTGCCGTTTGCCGTCTGCTGTCTGCGAAAAGAGATGGTTCTAATTATGGTCTTAACTTGCTGCATACTTAAAATGCTTGTCAAATAATAATTACTCGGAAAGCGTTCGCCAGTTATGAAAATGAAATACGTCTTTAAGAGTGCTTTCTTTATATGTATATCTTCTTTCTTTCTTTTTGTTCTATTTAAATTGCAGACGTTCTTTGTTAGCCCAGTTAGCCAGCGCTGTTGGCTGAATATTTCTGGGCACTCAGTTCATGTTCCGATTAACATCCGCACTGAACATGAACTGTGACGCCACAGCAGGTTTTCACTCTCTCTTTCTCTCTGCCTGTCGCCCATCCTGTCTATCTCACTTTGTGTGTGTGCGTCCTTAAGCCTGAATCTTTGCCAAGTGCATGTGGCATGCCGGATGTTGTGACATTTTGGTAAGCGCACAAAAATTTCGACATTTTCACAAAAGCGAGCATCGGGAATGCACGCCGATAGCATTTCGCGCGTGTGTGTGTGTGTGTGCGCGTGTGCGTCCTACATTTGCTGTGACTCTTCTCCAATTTTTTTTAACACTCTTCTATATTTTCTGCTACATACATTTTACCTAAATATTCAAAAAGTTTGCCCGTTGCCAGTTCTTTTATGGCATTGAATTTGACAATCTATGGGCAACCGTTTATTCCGGCTCTCTACTGGCTTTATCCAACCATCTGAGTAGACATATCGAAAGTGATTGTTGCTTTATTTTACTGATTTTTTGAATGTACAAAATGGAGTTTGTTTTAACCTACTTTCTGTAGCAGCTCCAAATACTTTGTATTCAATCAATTAAAATGTCGCTTAGTAGTTATCTAAATTGTGTGTGTAATGTGATTTTAAATAATAATCTGAAAAAATTTGTTATTGTTGAAAATTTGATCATTTTATACTGAAGTTCGGCAAATTGTTTTTAGACCTAAGAATGTTTTATTATTTGAAAGAGTAATATATGTACATAGTTAATTAAATAATGATAGGCATTGTCATACAAGTCAAAGAAAAATACTGTGATTTATCTTACAATAATTAATATGTTGCCACAAAAGCAAGTTAATTAAAGATTGAAACTGAAAAGCTTTCAAATAACTCTGTCATTGTGCTAGGCTAGTCACGCCCCGCAGGGCTTCGTTGCTCTTTAATTATTTCTCTTACTCTGCCGCTCCCTCTCTCACTCACTATGTGTCTCTCAATCTTTCTTGTCTGATAATTGCATATGCGAAATTATTTTTAAGCACGAGGTAGCTGTAAATTGCAGCAAAGCCAATTGCGTATGGTTGAAAATTGTTTTGTGTACGCAAGAGCAGACAAGATTGGAATATGCAATGCACTGCGTGCAGGGGAGATCGGGATGGGACATATACCAATATACAGAGAGCAGACGGCTACAGAGACAGTAAAATATACTTAGAATGTGGCCTCTCGTTGCACTGGCACAAGTCGCTTCTTATGCAAGCAGCAGCAGCAGCAGCAGTTGCAGAGAGACATGACAACAGCAACGGATTTCGATTACTTGCATGTGTGTGTGCTGAGCACACACATACACACACACACACACACACATGCGTTTTCTCTGTGGTTTAGAGGAAGCAGCAGCAAACGTGTTTGTTGTATGCAACTGATTGCAAAGGATTTTATGGTTGCCATTGGTTTTGTTGCTGCTGCTGCTGCTGCTGCTGCTGCTGCTGCTGTTGTTGTCGCTGACGATGACGACAATGCAAAAATACACAACAGCAACAACAGCAGCAGCAGCAGCAGCAACTGATCGCACTAGGCAAAAGGGGCATCTGATGCAACGCTCTAAGTGCAGTCAGTTGGCAGACAAGCCGTGCTAGGGGCAGCTGGTGTGCATACGGGAGACACTGCCTTGTTGCCACATAAGGTGTCGCTGCAGCATACAGGACATGAGCCCATGACAACACCAGCAGCAGCAGCAGCAGCAATAGCAGCAGCAGGGGTATCAGCAGGAGTAGCAGCATTCGAAGTAGCCGTAAAATGCCAACATCAGCATTACATGCGGCAATTGCTGCTGCGGATTTGCAGTTTAATGTCGATGCTATCGAAATGGAATCCTGAAAAGTAGACGCAAGCCAAAGAGACATAGATGTAGAACAATGTTTGTATGTTGCTGCTGCTGTTGCTGTTGTTGTTGTTGCAGTTGCTGTGCCACAGCTCTGATTAGCTTAGGCCAATTGCCAAGGCGTTTGCATAAGGGCGCTCCTCCCAAATGAAGCGTTCTATAGAAGTTGGCTTTAAATGCTCAGTAAATATCCATGCAATTTGCATTTAAAGAAAAGAGAATAATTACCTGTGCGCTATGCAATAGAAACTTTATATATGAAATCGAACAATCTTCGCTCGATTTGAGAGGCGACTTTAATGTTTATCTATCCCCCGATACCAGACAACAAATCCACTACATTCCGCTTATCCACAGAGCTGTGCGTGTTTAGTCTGCGCTATCTGCAATATTCAACAGAAGTGTGCAACTTGTAGTCTCACATGTTAACAAAAAGTAGCGGAAAATCAAAAGGCTTCACGTGCCACAAATGAATTCCGTTTCCCACTCATCGCTTGCACATGTCCTCGCACACTCAGCTTTTGTTGTGGACCGACAGGCGGAGACAGCCCCGATGTTGTTTTTGCTATCAAACGCATTGATTTGATTTCAAAGCTCGCAGAGCATTTACATTTGCCCGCACAGACAGCTCTTCTTGGGTGTGCTCGTTAACAAAAGATACTTACATATGTATGCATTGTATCTTACAGATACTTGCTGGCAGTTGCCTTTGTCTGTTTGGTGGGGCCTGCGCCACGTTTTTCTCTTTCTGTTCAGTCTCCTTTTGCTTGGTTAGATTTAAATGCCGAAATTTCAATGCTGCACACATCACGACACCGGCAGCTCTGCCCCGCCTTTGAAGACATATGCACAGTAGGACACTGCTCCCCTCCCGGGGGTATATCTAAATGTATGTGTGCACGTGTGTATGCGTGTGTGTGTGTGAGTAGTCAACTCAGATGCGGGCATACGTGAAAGTGTAATCACTTGTACTTAATATGCAGATGATGACAATGTGACAATCAAAATGGTTCCAGGTCGCTTACCTTACCCCGTCTGCCAGACACTTTTGCTTTCTCTCCGCCTTCCGTCCGTTCAGTCCGTTCATCTCATTCATTCTCTATGTATTCGTGCAGGATGACGTTATGGCAATCTGATTATTATTATCATCGTTAGAAGTAATGCCTCCACTCCGCGCATGCAAATCGGATTTCCCTTCGCTGATTTCCTACAGGCATCAACACATTAGGCCACTCCCTCAAAGCACTTTGAATTCTAAAAAGGCAATTTGTTTTTATTTTTATGGTCTGAATTGTTTGCTTATGCAATATATCGATTTCTAAGGAGAGCTGAGTATTCAATGTGATAATTAACATTCGCTTTAGCTATTCGCTTATAATTGGATGGCAAAAGGAAATTAACAGATTTAATATGATGATAGATGAAGTAATAAATATGTCGTCTTCAACTAGGTCAAACTGGAAGTAGTTAAAGGAATACAGACGAAAATTCGTGTTAATCTCCGCTTAAATTTATTAACGCACACTCTATAATAATCATGAAGTGATAAACTGCAGCAAAGGAAAAGTTGTTCATCAAAAATGAACAGCTTGGAGCGTGAGTGCGTATGTGTCAAGAATACAAATGTGAGGAAAAGAGTTTTTTGTTATAAATTTTGGGTGCATGTCATAACGCCCAGTGTCATAAGGCCCATGGGCGCTAAGACACACATTTTTGCGACATAAAGCCCACGGGCGAAATTACACTTTTAATTGTGACATAAAGCACGCCGGACTTTATTTCACTTTTTTATGGGCGTTATGACACGATTAAAGGGCTTTAAAAAATAAGAAAACAAAATAATTACATTTTTTAAATATTTTATTGAAAAATTTTAATGTGATTCTCAACTATTTGTCTACAATATGGGCAGAGCAATAAAGAGTTAGCAGTTCGATTTTGTAAATTTGTATGGCACTCCAAACATATCTTGAAGTGGTTGCAAGGCAGAAGTACCACATCTCTCGGTTTGTCAACACAAATTATGCATTTTAATACATCAGTCATTTGACTGAAGTGCAAATTGTTATCAATATCCTCCTCTTCAGAGTCTGAAGATAACTCTTCATTTTCGAAGCTGGTGTCCCACTTTATTAGATCGTTATTTTCGTTTAAGAGACAACTAAAAAATTCTATTTCGGAAATGTTCTTGCTCTCCAAATCTTTGAGATGGTCTTCAATTTTATTTTCTTTTGCTTTTTGTTTTTTGCGCTTTGTGCTAAGAGCGCTTATATCGCCATCGCTATTGATGGCGATATAGCATAACGGCCATGCTTCTGTAATTTTCTCGATAATACCGCGTTGAAGGATTCTAAAGAGCTAGTTGTTCGCATAATCTGTGAGCGCACAGAGAAAACATCAGGTGTGATCTGGAAAAATATATTTTTGTGAATGATGAAAAACGTACGAAGGGTGATGAAACGAAGTTATTATTCTTACTTTGAGCATCCATTCCTTTTCAAAATATTTCAAGAACCGTTTGAGAATATCATGCTTACTTTTTGGTAGTTCAAGCAATTGGTCTTTCAAAATGGTAAACATATCAGAAATTTGCCAAGGCTGAATTAATGGGAGGCAGAGAAAAGTTCTGTACCATTTATAACAGTCTCTATTATTTTTCATTGTTGCTCGAAAATTCGATATCTTTAAACTGTTGCGCTTCAATGCTTGACAATAGTGAAACCAACAGCCATTTAATGTTGCCATTGGGAAAACAGTTTTCAACGCTTTTCTTAAGGCCATCTCATAGTCAGTTGTAAAGCTTTTTGGCTGAAACTTAAAGTAGTTTGCATTCAAAAATGCAAAAAGGTGTTCGTAAGCATCAGTTGTTTTTTTTGTCATCAAAAGTACTTTTAATTTTAAATAATTGTTGCTGGCTTGGTAGAAGCAATAACTTCGAATTTTTTCGAAAGCCAGCAACAAATTTATATTCATATTCCATTTTAAGTGCACTTTGCCTGAAGATTAATGACAAACTGATGACAATTATTCTTAGCAAATGCGCCAAGAACGTGAAAAACACCAAAACAGAAGAGATAACATATTAAACGGTACTTTTGCTACGGTTCTTTCATCGGCAATTATTCTAAGCTAATGCGCCAAAAACTTGAAAAAAAAAACACCAAAACAAAAAAGAGATAACATATTAAACAGTACTTTTGGTACGGTTCTTTCATCGATTGATAATGCGCTTTGCAAGTTTTTAGAAATTTCGGGCGTTATGACACTCTTCAATTGTGTCGTAGCGCCCTCGGGCGCTATTTCGCTTTTGGAGTGGGCGCTAGTTCACATTTAAAAGTGTCATTGCGCCCGTGGGCTTTATGTCGCAAAAATGTGTGTCTTAGCGCCCATGGGCCTTATGACACTGGGCGTTATGACATGTACCCATAAATTTTATTTTTGCCCACACATAAGCGAGGCACAAGACCGAAAAAACTGTTGGTGGAACTGCACAGACATGCTCCACGACCTGTTCGGCTGCAGGAGGCAGTGCAACAGGAGGCAGCGTGTTAATGCAGAAGGGGCAACAGCTACAACAACAACAACAACATTAACAACAACAATCAACAACGACCCTCGACGGCAAGTGCCAAACTCGTGATGAACTGAAGCTGAGGCTGGGTCCACTCCTCGAACTCGTGGCCTCGCAATCATCACGTCAAGATTCACAGACGGACGCACGTCGCGTCATGGGCGCATTTCATGTGCTCCTTTGAGCCTTTTCCTTTTGCCGTTTGCCTTTGGTCTTTTATGAGCCGACAGCAACAAGAATACGAGGTACGCCCTGTGTTCTTATTTTAACGTCGCTCTTAACATCAGCCGTTGCCCTATTGAGCCAAGTCGTTGACTCTGCCCTGCCACGCCCCCATTCAATGGGCGGTACTAGCGCTTTTACTTTCTCTTTTACAGCTTGACCATCACTTTAAAGCGAGTCAAGTTGACTAAAGCCCTGATAAGCCTCGGTGATTGCTGGCTTATATACACACATATGCTCCTCTGCTCAATTTCGCTCTCCAATTGCGTGCATATTAATAACCATTCATTTATTTATTTTTTCAAATTAAATCAAATACTTTTCGCTTTTAAGAAGCATATCAGAAACATTCGCTATAAATATTTTGTTTTTGTCTTTTGCCTTTAGGTTTTTGCATTTAATTAAACAATTTTTTTTGTAGCTGTCTTACGTTACGGTTGCAGTAAGTTTTCGGTCATGCTTTTTTTATGGGTAACGCCCACATGTGTTGCCACGTTTAATTGTTTTATAAAGCCGCAAAGCAAATGCTACCCGCGTATTGCCGAGAGACAAACCGAGACAAAGAAATAAGCCCACAGACTCATTATGGTATTTAGCAAAAGAGTTGTACATGAGCGCGGCAACAAGGCTACACACAAAACAGCTGCACACACACACACACACACGCACAAAACGAAAATCCAACAAGGATGAAGACAACAGCGCGAAAGGCAATTTTAACTTTTGTGTATACCTCATGGAAAAGTACTTTACATTGTTGTTCTGCTTCGGATACTTTCTAGGAAGCTCATTTAAAGCACTTGTGTCCTTTCTGCAATAGATTACGAATAGATTGCGCATATGTTGTTTTGCGGTTCACTCATTAGCGAAAAGAAAAAACCCTAAACAGTAGAAAATTAAAATTTTTAAAGACCTATTTAAATATTCACTTTTTTTATTTCTTTGACATTCATTATTAATTTTTACAATATATCAAATTTAAAATTGACAATCATCACACACCAGCTTAAGTTCTTGTTTTTTTTATACTTAACATTCTCTATCCTAGTTGGGACAATTTTAGTCTCTGTTGATTTCTAAGAGTTACCCGATTCTTTAGAGTCAACATTGGCTACATCTATGTGCTAGCTAGAGATTAGGGAGTACGATTAGGGCGTATCTATGCAGAGCAGCTTGAAACATACCAGATGCATGGAAGTACATTAAAATTTGAGAAATTAAGATAAGATAATTAAGATAATTAGTCTTCTTCGGGAAAGAGCGTGGACATGTTTGTGCAATATGCAATAACAGTCATGTCGGACAGGTCTGGAAAAATCTGTCCGAGAAACTCCAAGAGAACCGGCTGATTACTAACAATCTCATAATATTCCTCATATGAGATAACACCATCCTTGTCCATATCAAACTTGTTGAATATATACTCGAGCATATCCTGTAAGACATTCGGCCATATAGTATATTCTACTAGCGCAGAGCTTAGTTTTCTACGTACCGCCTGCAATTCCTTGACTTCATCGTCATCTTCGCCTACAAAGAAATTGTCGATTGCCATGCCGACAGTTTCACGATTCAGTACGCCAGACGTGGAGGTAGTATAGACCTGACTTATCAAATACACAATATAATCCTATATATAAGAAAGTTAACTGAGTAAGCAATTATATAGCACCTTGTATGCAAACTGAATGCGTTCATCCAAGTTCTTGCTTAGGAACACGGAAAACAACTTCATCCAGGCTTCTGGACTAATGTACACTACATCAGCTGTTATATTTAACAGAATGCGCTCTATAATCGTCATATCGTAGATGCGAAAGAGCACAAGAAATAAATTGTACATTTGCTTCTTTTTCATCTGCTTGGCGGCTGGCCCATTGACCTGCACGAATTTGTAGTAGATAATTAGAAGACATACAACTTCGGTGTTGGTAAACTCCGTTGTCGCGGTAAACTGTTTGATCAGAGTGCTGTAGACCGTCAGGAACTTGGTGTTGGCCATGTCATCCATGGTAGTATCGATGCGGTTCATCTTGGAGTGTTTTGTGTGGTTTTGTTGGCCTGCCCTTAACTATGTGTGAAATATCTGGTTTTTGGTGTATTGTGTGATTAGTCTGTATATGTGTAAGTCTGTACTATTACTATGAGAGCACCCAAAACTGAATCAATATTATTAAACATAGGCCTACTTAAAATACATGATTTTACATCTTCCAACATATAGCTATGATGTAAGACAGACAGGGGCTTTAATAATTTATTCAGGGCTTAAAAAAAAATCATTCGCTTTCGCTTCGAGTTATTCTCTTAATTCCTTACATCAAAGCAGAGCTGCAACGAATTGAAATAGCTACGCGTATGCAAAGTATATCGAATTCCCAAAGAGCATAAGAATAACAATGGTGATTCGTATGATTCTAAATATACTTCCTGTTGTATATTTTTCTTGCCTAGAGTTCTGTATAAATGAATGCCACAATATGATCATTATATGAGCTCATGATAACAAATTGTATTTGTATTTGTATACAGATTGAAGGATATAATATTGTAGACCTTTACCGTAGGCAGTCGAAACGAATTAAAATATTCACTTGATGAAATGTGATGTAAAGCCAGATTTGATGTTTATCTTGAGGCCGTGAATTCGCAATTCTATAAATGATGCGAAGTAATCCACCTTCTGCTAGGGCTTTGTTGTCAGCTTACAAGTATTTTGTGGGGACTGAGTGGCAAGGGCGTGGCTGTCGTCCTAAAACAGAAAGAGAATGTAACGAGCACAATTTAAAGGCAATAAAAACGAAGCAGAAACATAAAAAATACATCAGAGTCCTCACACTTTGTTCTATGTCTGTGTGTGCTGCCATTTCTGTTTCTGTTTTTGTTTTTGAAATAAATATTTCAGTGGAGAAATGTTTAAAGCCGTGCGCATGAGAAATGCGAATATAATAATCCATGCCACGCATCAGCCACAAGGATGCGAAGGACTTCAACTGGAAATCGGCGGAAATGGTCGTGCAGCCATTTTGTTTTTTTTTTTCGCTTTTCTTTTTTTTTTTTTTTGAGTAACAAATGTTGCCAGCCTTTTGGGGCCCGACTCTTGTAATTGTATGCCACACATGCTGTCATACATGCGGCTTTACAACGCCTGCCCCTTTCTCTCTTCCTCTCTCCCACTGCCCTGGCATCCCTAGCCCCCGTCTACGACACGGCAGCATAACAATAAAAAAAAAGATTCACGCGCCTTAATGTCGGCAAGTTGACAACACGGAGTGTTAGCGGATTTACAACGCAACTACAAACACACACACACACAGACACACACACACAGAAGGGTGTGTATATATTAAAGCCAAAGGATTTTTATTGTGCTTCGCAAAGAGTTTTGATTGATACATTTTGCATTTGGTACGCTTAAAGGGCTTACATCGCAACTTCTTAAGCTTGACAAATTATTTAGATGTGTCGCTTTAAAACTTTAATAAGCTGCCATTTGATTTAGATATCCACATAAATGAATTGATTCTGAATTGATTTTGCTGCCATGCGATGCTACGTTTGGGCTTGCCACAAAAGCCGAGCAACTCGGGTAATTATACTGTTTGTGGCCAGCATATTGCACTCAACCTAATTACTCAAGCTGCTCATCATATATACACATATATGTATGCCAATTTATACATATATGCATGTAGGTATACATGTATAGCTTGAGGATTCATTCATTGCATAAATACGAATATATTAACAAAGCTGACGCCAGGCTTGCGGTAAAATCGGTTAAGTAGCTCATTAACTTCATCAATTCATTCAATCATTTGATTCAAATGCATCCACTCAAATTGTGCAGTGAATATATATGTATGTCAAGGCTGCTGTGTATTTTAAATATTGTTTAAGCACGGATCGATGTTAAAGCTACCTTAGTATGAGAGCTTGGATTGACTGGACAAATACAAAATGGATCAGATTTGTTTTTTGTCTCACTTATATATTGTTTATAAATATTTCTATATTTATCGATGCAGTTTCGAATATAAATATCTTTAAATAAAAAACAAATTTCTGCTTCATTGATAATTGATCATCATTTCAATAGCTGTAAAAGTCATCGCTCATTAAATATGCTTTAAGCTGTGTGTGCTCAACACTCGCTTTAATTGAAGTGTGTAGATCCGAGTTCTTTGAACGATTGCCGCACTTAAATGTACAATGTTTAATTAATCCCCTTGAGTAGGAGAGAAGCCCTTACTTAGGAAGTAGTTCGGTAGCGACTATCAATGGCCAGTTGAGTTTGAAAAGCAAACAAGCAATTTGGCTCGAGATACAATGCAAACTGTGCGGAAAAGTCAAACTCAACTTTGGTGTACAGCAATTTTCGATTAAAATTCCAGTTGGCGATTCAATTAAACACTAATTAAAAGACATTTTTCCACCGCTCGCAGCTGGCAGAGTTAACAGCCTTTTGATATGTCCCCTTTACCAGTCGCAGAGCTCTGTTGCCAGGACGCAGCTCGCAGCTCGCAGCTCGCAGCTCGTAGCTCGCAGTTCGCACTTCGCACTTCGCAGAGCCGTCGTTGCCTATTGGACAGCTGAGCTGTCAGCTTGGCAAAGGACTCGGTGCTCTGAAAGGACTGCCAACAGGATAAGGAGACTCGACAAATGTGAAGCCCCAGTGATAGATGTGGGTGTGGGCGGCGAGGCTGCAATGAATGTCATAATGGAAGCAAAGAGAAAAAGACGAACCAAAATCAAAGGCAAAGTTTTTGCTGCATTTGACTTGCCTTTGCCGCATTTTTTTTCCACTGGCACTGCAAATGGGTTAACTTCTAGCACCCGGTACGCTTTTCCATTTACCTTATCATGTACAAAGTAAATGGTATAAGCGGCATTTGAAGCATTTCTCTTAAATGAAAATCCAAACAGGAGCCGTAGTTTGATATAAAAATTGGAAATTCAGTCCAGCGAAACGCCGCAAATCGAGTGCTTAGTGCTGATAGGATCTAAGATGTATGTATATTCAAGTTAGGCGTGATATTTACTAAATGTATGCAAATGAAAAGACCTTCAAGCTCTAAAAGAAGGGAGTGCACGCAGCAGTCAGAATACCTTTGCTACGCATTTCGCTAGTTATGGCTCAATAACTGAACTATAAAGGCAATAAATATGTCAGATAAACGAGTATTCAAATTTATGCAGTTTTGCCATAGTTTCTGAATTCACTTTAATGGCTTCCGCTAAAATGATCTGCACAATCCGGAGCGCAAGCTCCTGCAGTCTCTGCCAATCACCTGTTCAGCGCTCGAGGCATGTCAAAAGCATTGGCTAATTATAAATGTTTTATAAGTAATTTAGCCAAGCGCGCTATTTTATACGGTCGCCACATTGAATGATGCCTGACGCTGGCAAGAAGACGGCACAATTTTCCGGTTGCTTGGATGCACTAAGGCGCTGTCGCCGTGACAGCGTTGTCATGGCCAGCCGGGTACAAAATATCGAATGATGTGCTGTCGGTAAACTAGTTAATTGCATATCCGTCTAATTAGCAAAGTTTTTAGCGACGTCGTAAATATTTCAGAGCGGATTTTGCTGCGCTTGTGTCCAACGGCTGCTGCTGCAGTGGCTACGGCTCTGGTTCCCTTTGACTCTGACATTGGTTTGTATATCATTTATCGCTATGCTAACAGTGGCTGCGATTGAAGATTATCATGTGGCGCTAGCAAATTATTTGTGTGCCGCCTTCAAACTTTTAAGCTTGAGTGAGAAATTTGGGCCAATGCGTACTCGACAAAAGTTGCTGCTGGCTAATGCCATAATCCGCTTTTGCGATTGAGAATTCATAGAATTAATTTTTATTGTAAGAAAAAAACCAAAAAAAAAAAAAAAAGACCATCAAAACAGAAGCAAAAGTGGGGCAAAGCAAGGGCACAAACAATAATGGCCCAAAAACGCAAACGTGATCGAAGCCAAAATCGGATGCGGCCAAAAGGCCCAGCACCAATTCGAATCCCGGCTCAATTCGCATAAATTTCAACTAATTACAATTTCAGTGTCCGGTGCACACAATCAATGGAAAACCCATAGCAATTACAAATACAAATAATGGAAAGCTGAATCCAACCTAAAATATAATAAAAAAAACGAAGAAGAGCATATCGAGGCACACAGATGACGGTTATGGCCAGTGCGCTTAATGGCTGGACGTGAGTGTAGGGCTAAGAGTGCGCTGGCCAGAACATGTTCTATATGGCCATTTTGTGGTCATGGCCGGGCCAATTGCCAGCACAACAGCCATGCTGTGGGGCTGCATTGGTGCGTCTTTTGTATTTGTGTTTGTACTTTTGGCTTTGTGCGGTTAAGCCCGGTTGGACGGCGCGACCACAGTGAAAACTCATTAATTTATTCTTCTCGTTCGTTTGTTGAACTTAAAATAACAGCGTTAATCCGCTTAGCGCCGCCATTGACTAAAACAACAACAACAACAACAACAATAACAACGGAGCTGCCTGCGCTGAAGCTGAGACTAAAGCAGGGACTCCTGCTGCTGCTGCTGTGGTTAGCTGCCATGATATTCAACTGAATCGTGAATGCCGACAATGACTATGACGAGGCGCTGCAAACGAAATGAATTAAGGCAACCGCAATGACATATGTAGTTACAATGGCACAAAACATCATCCACCAGACATACACACGCACACAGACACAGACATGCATGCATATACTTACATTATGTACTTGGACACATAGATATCCGCTTATGTGTCGTTGGTTGGTTGAACGACTTGCACTTGGCCATAAAATCGCAGCACAAAAGGCAGAGTCTTGGCTAGAATAGAATTTGGGCCACATAAAGTGCAGACATACACATTGATGCATATATACATGCATACATACATACATATATACTGATGTGTGTAATACTATTTTGGATCATACCCCAAGTGAAAAGTTGAAAACTCAACTGGAACTTGTGGGTCAAGACTTGGCGCCCATAAAGTCATTTGCTGACCTTTACAACAAACTTGCACAGTCAGAGGGTCCTTTACGATTCTACGAAATATCTTTCATGTGTGGGGAAATAATTAGCTAACTAGCTGAGAGGCAGACACAAGGGCAAATTGCTTTTACTTAAATGAATATCGTTTAAATTTAAGCTATAGTGCTTAAGTTTAATTTGTTATGCAATTTACCTCAATAATATGGGCAATTGAGCAACGAGCATAGACTGCGCTAGTAATTCCCTCAACTAGCCGCCTAACTGGGCATGAAAACAGAAGACTTTTCTCAAGTTTTAATTTACACTTTCCACAATAAATATGCGCACAAGCTGAATATAAAACTTGATGAATGAATGAATAATTCATTAATTACAAATAATCTCAATTTTTCTTTTGCTATGATGATTTTGGGTAAAAACTAACACATAGACTGAAGAGCTAGAACAAAGAGTTCTCCATATACATAAATTAAATTAAATTTTAATATATTTATACATATTAATATGTAGTTGAGTAAAAATTATATATTATATGTGGTATTAAATTTGTTTGGTTATTTACAAACAAATTTGTTATATAGATACATATTTATTTTATTTAATATATACTTATTTATAAATATAATTTAAGTACTTAGCATAATGAAAGAAAACTATTTCAGAGCATTTAAAGAAAATTGTATGTAGACTCACATATGTATGTATTTGTATGTATGCATGTGTGTGCATACATTATTCAAAAAGTTGTCCGATAAGCGATTAGAGCTATCGCGTCTATCCGTGCTTTTTATCGCGCGAGTTGGCAGCGCGGCTTCAGTTAAAGCTGCTTCAGTTAAAGATGAGTCTTTTGAAAACTTCTAGTAAGTGTTTTGTGATATAGATCAGAGTTTAAATACAATTAACATAACTCTCAATTGAATCAACAGAAAAGATCGCCAAGAAGCCAACTTCGAATGCTTCTGCAAAAGCTGCAGTCGCGGACTTGCCTCAGCAGGAGAAGCCGACACTCAGCCAGACTTTTTCCACTCTGCGCATCTGCCTGAGATATGGTGAGAGCAGTGCGAGCATCTTTAGTCGACTGTTCAAAGTGCTGGAGAGCACGAACTTCGTGCGCATCCTGAAAGCGCTGCCCAACGATGAGCTGGAGCGTCTGCTGCCCATGCTAGCGGAGCGTTTGACCCGACTGCGCCTGGAGATGGCTGAAATACCGGTGCTGTGCAGCATCAGCAATAGGATGGGTGTGAAGGAGCTGCGGCAAGTGCGGTACTGCGATGTGGCGCAGGACAAGAATAGGCAGACTGGCAACAGATCCAGCTCTAATCTGCAGCTCTTGGGCCAGCTGCTGCCCCGCCTGCAAGTGCTGAATGTGCATGCAGCAATTGTGGCGCCTTTTCCAAACAACTTACGAAATCTGCAGTCGCTGATGCTGCGGCAGGGCATACACCAGATGGTGCTGGACCAGATCTGTACTCACTGTCCGCATCTGCAGCGGCTGCTCCTGCGCAACGAGTCCTCCGAGTCACTGGATGCGAAGAACATTTTGAAGTGCTTCCAGCTGAGGGAGCTGCAGATGCCGCTGATGCTGCGCACGCCGCAGGCCGTCTGCTATTTGACACACCTGCAGCACCTGTCGCTGCAGCGTCTGCAGCTCTGGCCGGGCATGGACTGGCTGTCGAATGTCAGGCTGATTCTGAGAGCCAAGCGCTGCCAGCTGCGCGTGCTAAGCTTCGACGGCAGCTGGCTGGTGACACCGCTCGATCTGTCACTGCTGCAGCTGGGAAACTGCTGGGCCTTGCAGGAGCTGCTGCTGAGCAACTGCAAGCTGGCGGATCTGACGTCGCAGCTGGAGCTGCCACTCAGCTGTCGCCGACTCGGCCTGCGCCGCTGCAAGCTCCACCGTCCGCTGCGCTACCTTAAGAACATTGCACAGGTGCAGGTGCTGGAGCTCCACGAGTGCCAGCTGGTCTCTGATGGACGTCCATTTCTGCAGAACATGCTCCAGCAGCGCCAGCGGCAGCCTGCCTTTGCGCCACTCCTGCTACGCTTCAGCCAGTCGACCCCACTGCGTGCGGAGCTAGCCGGCTGGACGGCCAGAAATCGCCAGCAAAACGGTGCGTGGCTGAAGGTGGTCGAACTGGAGGAGGATTCGCGCACCTGGCAGCAGCCCATTGGCACTATTACCATGACATTTGGCAAGCCAATTAATTATGTGCCCAACCTGAATCTGGACGTCTCTGGCGTGAAAATTTTATTATAATGAATACGCATAACTGGAAAATATAATTAAGAAGAAAGTATTTTTGATAAATATAAGTTTTTCACATTAAAAGCAAGTTTTAATAAAGAACGGAATATTCTATTGTAATTGGCTTATAATTCTGTTAAGAAATGTATATTTTGTTGGATAAGCAGGCGTTGAGAACTGAATTAGTTATAATTGTCATTAGGGCTATTGGGAGATTTAGTATTCTAAAAGGGAATATCGATAATCGATAATTCCTTAAGCATGCATGCCATTTTCCCTCAGTACATGCAAATCTGTTAAAGTTTTCATTTCATAGGAAATCTAAAAATATCGTTAAATGAAATTTGTGATGTAAGTTGCGAGGAATTCCATAATAGGCCCTTCCTTTGGCCCGGCGAGCGTAATGTTGTTTGTTGTTCAGTGGTCCAAGCTGAGGCGTGAAATGCCACACCCTTTAGGGCAAATAAGACAATCGAAATTCGATAATATTGAACGAGAGAAGCGACAAACCTAACCAGGCCGCAGGCAGTGAAGGCAGCGCAGGATTGGGTCAACAAAGAAGTCACACAAAACCCGGACAAATCAACTCGGAGGGCTTTCAGCTTTTGAAATCCGATGACAGACTAGATGGGTAAATGGGAAAAGCATACATATACATATATACATATACTATGTATGTATGTATGTACATACATATATCTAAAGGAAAATTGCGCAAAAAAAGGCAAATAAAAAACAATGAAAATGCCCCGAATGCATGCTAAATAGAGGATTTAGGTAAATGGATTTCTAGGCATTTTCGCATTTGCTTCGGAAATTGAATATAAACTGTGTGTCAGTGTGTGTGCGACTGTGTGTGTGTGTGTGTCCCTTTTGTCTTCTGCGATGACTATGTGTGTGCTTTTATTGGTGCTTTGTATGTGCATGTGCGTGTGTGTGCTTGTGTTTTGCCGACCAACGTTAATAGCCAAAAGTTTAGGCAAAGATTTCATTTTATTATGTGGAAATTTATTAAAGCCTTTGGGCCAGGACGAGGGATTTTAATCGCTTTGCGTTTGGCTCACGCCACTTATGCCCATTGCCTGTGCCGCTATTGCTTTGGGCTGAGTGTTTAGTGCTGTTTGCGGTGTTGCCACTGTTGCTATGCTGGCTGCCATCAGTTCCCGGCGTCCTTAAGCCCTGGAAATGGAATAATTGGATATTCTTGTTACATATTTGTGCAACTGCTGCTATCGCTCGATTCTCGGAAGCTCTGCCAGCGCTGACAGCACCGGCTGCGGGTCCAGCTGCTGGCGGTGACGTTGATGCTGCTGATGCTGCTGCTGCTGATGTTGATGTTGATGTTGTTAGCTTTTCAAAATGCTTTAAGTACGTTTAATGGCTTGCTAAGCTGCCTTATGCAGCAGCTACAAAGAAAGCATTAAAGAGTCTAGCACAACAAGAAACCCGAGCTGACGCAAAGAAAAGCGAATAAAAATATACATAAATAATGGAACGCGATTGCGATGGCTCTGCAAAATATATCACGTTTCGCATTATGAATAAAATTAAATAATTGTCTCTTATAATAATCCAATAAATGCATTAATGTTTGTTTGGCACGGGTTGATTTATGCGAGTTTATTGCAATCCAATACAATCTCTGTTAATTAAGAAGAATTTTTTTTATTATGTTTATGTTTATGTTATGTTTATAACAGTTAACTATAATTAAAATTATGAGAAGAATTATAAAATTAAATTTCCTTTGATATACTATATTCAATTTTATTAAAAAACTAATTTTTAGTTTATTAAATTCTTAATGCATTTAAAAATAATTTGTAGGTTGTTAATAAATATTTTATGCACTTATTAAATTCTTCTTTTTATTATAACTTGATTTACATTTCATTTCTGTAACAATCAAAACGTAAACAGCAAACCAATTAGTCGATCAATTGCCATAGATTTTGAGAGATTAGGGTATCCATGGCAAAGCAAAATACTTTTAAACTTCTGATTGTGGTGTTTGTATATCCCTCTAACTGGGCAATGGCAATGCACTAAGCGTATTCTGATGAGAGGAAGGAAAAGAGAGACAGAGAGAGAGGGAGTGAGAGAGGGAGAAAATAGCTAAAATTGACACAGTTGAAGACAACAAGCAACAAATTTGAGATATTTTTCTTTTGCTCACTTGCCTTGGCTTCCTTGTTTAGTTGTTTTAGCTTCCGTTTTTGCTGCTGGCACTTCTTAGTTCTCATTTCTCATTTCGCTTGCTCATAGTTTTTTTTCCCTTTTTCTTTTTTGTTTAACATGCGCTTTTGCAGTTAACCCAACGTTGCTTTGTCCCCTGCACTACTACAGGGACGTACCCTGGGTCGGCGCCAACATTGTTGGTGACAGTTACCATTGGGAATTAGCGTGGTCTGTAATAAGGATCGCCATCGCCCCCATAATCATTGGCCAGTGTAAACCTGCACTTAGTGTGGTCATTTCGCTTGCAGTCGACCCCCAGCAGCAAGAGAAGGCGAGCTGGAGCCGCGAGAGACACGCCCTCTCATGCACGGCATGCCCAGCAGTCGCCCGGGGACTGGGCGCGGACGGATGAGCTGCGAGGCGATGTACATGCCACTGGCTGAAATACTCCTGGGCGCAAATGGTAGCGCGCTTTGTGCGGCTTCCGCCTCGTCAGCTAATACCCAAATGGATGTTTAGTGTAAGTCGGCGGCATTGTTGCTCCTCTGGGTGCGCCAGGGCGGTCCTTCGGTGTGGACATCGCTGCTGCTCGGCTGCTGTATTTTCATTTTCATTTTCATTTTCTCACATCCTCTTTGCTTTAGCCGGCTTTTGCGGGCCCCGATTCGGGTGCGCGCAACGGCTCCGACAAAGCAATTACGTAGCCTGTTATTGTTGACGGAGTCCAAGTTGTTGCTCAATTCTGTTTCTGCTTAAAACTTAATGACACTTTTAGTTAATTATCGCGGTGGATTTGCAAAATTAAGCGATTTGGGTATAATTACCAGGGATTACTCCACTCAACTCAGTCCAGCTTCTTTTTATCCTCTCTCTCTCTCTCTCTTCTTTTTATTTATTTTTTATTGGGGTTTGCTTCTGTCTTCTTTCGCGCGGACCGCTGCAACGATTGCCAGGTTGCGGTTAACAAATCAGTTTTTGGAATTAGTATACCAAGTGCTTAGGGCAAAGTAAGTGGTAAATTGATGTAATTTTAAATGTTTGCCAGTCTAAAAGAAACTTGACAATGACAGCTTTTGTTGGTCTTTCATTATTTGCCCAATTACGAATTCACTTATTCACTTGTCTTGATAAAAAACTTGCTTCATTTGATTCTTTAAAAGATATTCTTCTAGCATCAGGTAACTATACCATAAAAGAAATTGCATATCGGTATACTAACATATTTATAGCGTATTCTAATATTATGCTCTACGGCTGCTTCAGCTCTGTTTCGAGTACAAACTAATTTTCTCGAATATCTCGATAGTTAAACAAACTTTTAATACAAAGTTAAAGCAAGTTTTGCAAATTGGAAAATATTCATAGCAGCTGCAGGCGAGCCTGCAATTAGCCTTCAATTAATTTAGCATTTTAAGTAAGCTACATGCAGTTGGTGCATGCGAGAATAAATTTTCGATAGTTTTTGTTATTTTATTTTATATTTTTATATTAATATTAATGCGCAGTTGGCGGTGCTCAGGTGCCTTTAATATGTTACCTCTAGCCAGCGAGTGGCCCAGACTCTGAGACTTACGTTTGCAAATAATTTGTGCGTTGAACTAAGCGGAAAGCCGAAACGCAGCCACACAAAAAGTTTTTAGACAACAGTTTTCAAAGTTTTACAAGTGGCGCAGAAAAACACGGAATGCAAGAGAGCAAAGCGCTCTGAGGTAGAGTGTGGAGTGAGAGACAGAGAGAGAGAGAGAGAGAGAGAGAGGGTGGGTGAGGGTCAAAGGGGACTGTCGATGGAGCTGAGATGAGGCTGGCTGCAGAAGCGGAAGCTTGTATTTGCCCACTTATACAGCGAACGAGTTAAAATTTATTGGTATTTCGGCTAAAATCTCGCAAAGTATAAACCACTTAGGTGCAACGCCAAGGGGCGTATAGCGGCAGGGGCGTGGCCATAGCAAACACTTTCGTATTTTGTCTTGGCTGCACTTTTCTATATATATATATAGTTTTTGTATGCCCTCAATTGTTGTTGCTGCACTTTTAAGGCATAAATCAGCCATGAGCAGCACCAAATGCCAAAACTAAACCTCCTCGTAGATACACACACACACATACACACACACACACACATACACAGACTAACGTGTGTGCGCGTTTCGTTTTAAAATCAGCAAGAGGTAAAGCCATAGCACCAACAACAACAACAAATGGCCATATTACTTGCAACAATTGCAAGTGTTGTGAACCCAGATATAGCCCCGCTCCCCTCTCTCTTTACATATACATATATATATATATATATATATATATATATATACATATATTCCTTTAGGTACCCTCCGTTGCAGCTTGCTTGGCGCGCATAAAGCTTCATTCAGCAGCAAAGTTTGTTTATATTTTATTATATTTCTCCCACGGCTTTTAAACGTTTTCAGATCGTAAAAAGCAGATTGTATCGCTTCAAAGATACCCTGTAGACTAAGTCTTGGCTTGAGCAGGATCTATATGAGATATGAATTATAAACACAAATAACGCTAATTTGATGTGGAAAAGTTTCGTAGTAAGTATATTATTGCATTGAAAATATATTTGGTCGATAAACAAACCTTTCGAATATTTAATTTCACATATTCACTGGAATATGGAATATGTATATAAATATTGTTTGTGGAGTCAATTTAATGCGGCTTCAAATCATTTTTTATAAAGCCCCATTTCAATTGATAGGGTATAACCCTTATTCAACTTCATTGGCTAGAAAACCCTTCACGTTTCAGTCCGGCAAAAAAGAAAAGGAGAAAAAAAGATTTCATTTAATTTCCGTGGTCATCCACATGAAGTAGTCTGCCTCGCATTTCGACTGCACAAGAGGCGTAAAAAAAGAACGGATGGAAAAAAAAAACAAAGTATCCAAAGGAAAATGGACTCTGCACTGAAGGGGGGCACGTGGCACGTGGCAAGTGGCAGCCTATTAGCGAGTGGCTACAACTCGACCCTGAATTTGCATGCCTTGCAAAAAGAGATATTATTTGTTAAGTTGCTGTCAGTGCCTTAAAAGCCCTCTCGCAGAGCGAGCCACTTGGCAACTCTGAAGCTCGCTGGGCAGTGCTTGGGGGCAGTTCGTGGAGCAGTTCGTTGGGCATTGAACAAGTATGTAAAATTGTGTGTTTTACACATCATTCACTGCTGGCAGGGAGAGCAGTAGAAACGAGTTATTCTTTAATAGCTTCTGGCCTAAGCATCGTCACACACTTTTGTGTAACCAAAGCTCATGTGCCTTTATTAGGGTTTCTGGTCAGGTCTGGAGCTCCTATCTGAAATTAGCATTTTAATTAAATCAACTGCAAGCTTCAATACCATTGGGCTCTGCAGCATCATGTTGCACGTTCTGCACGTGAACAGACCGGAAATTACATAGGTCTTCAAATTTTGTTTTTCTCTTTTATATATATGTATATATATTTTTTCGATTTTGGCTTTGACGTAGCTTTTAGATTTTAGATTTTGCAGCTTAGTGTACACTGACCATCTTGAATGCCGGCAACAGATTCCTTTGAGGTTTCTATGCTCAACGGACATCTGGTGATGATTTAATAATTTAATTTTTTGCTCGCAGCTTGGTTTTTGGTGCTCGGCCAGGCCAGGCCTTGGCTGCTACGTCCGCTCGGCCTTACTCCGGGTGTTTGGTCAAACGCACGCGACTGGGGCCAGTGCGTCGCCGGTGTCCTTTTTGGTGGGGCGGTGCGGCTCGGTGGCTCAGTGTCTCTGGTGTCAGCATTGAAATCCAACGAAGCAGAAACTTGGCAAAGCAGCCGGATACGTGGGTGGCTGGTCCGTGCCACCAAGGAGCAGGCCGCGGCACAGGCCGTAGCCGAGGCTCTGAGTATGCTCTGAGGAGGATGCCTTCAAGTTTAAGTTAGCGGAAATTGTCTGTTGTAGCGATATCCTGCTGCGTTTTACAGTCGCGTTATGAACTCTCGCTCCCTCTCTCTCGGCTTTCCTCTTTCTCTCACACTCTCCCGCTGCGTGCGGCTTCTGCTACTGGACGCAGATGGATTAATGACAGCCACGTCTGGCACACACTTTTGGCCCGCAGCCCTCGCAGCTGGTAACTGTCTCAATTTAGCTTTGGCACCTTCTCCATCTTCTCGCTCGCGTCATCATCATAATCAACTTTCTTTTTATTTTTTATTTATTTTTTTTTTTGTTCTTTCGGTTTTTTGTTGGCTTGTGTCTCTGTTCGTCTTTGTTTTGCGCTTTGGATAAAACTTTTAATTAATTTTTCATATTTTATGCAGCAGCTCACCTGTGCTGGGTCGCCTTTGCTGTGGCTAAGGCCAGCAGCGCAGCTCAACTGCTGCAGAACTTCATAATGTGTAGCTAATTTGTAGGGATTGCTTTTGATTTATATCACACAAGTTACATTATGCGAACTATATATATATATGTATATGTATATATATATATATATGTATATGTATATGTGGGGGACTTTAACGTATTTCCTAAGGCATTCAATTAGCAAACATCAGAAATGATGTCACGCCTGCTCTCGCATTCTCTTTCCTATGGCATTATTTATTTACTATATCTCAGCTGCATTATCCTTCAATCAACAGTGGGCAGGCAGCTCATCTAATGCCTATTTTCAAGGCACCTTTAACACGATTTGCATATCTACGTCTTTTATGCCATAAAGTATGTATTTAGGGAGTTGCGAGGAGTACTCCACTGGCACATATAAATTTACTTATACATGTAGTATATGAATGTAGCTGTGTGTGTGCTGGAAATGCAACTGGTGCATTAATGAATATTTATAATGTACGCAGCTCCTCACTTCGCTCTGGCTCCTCGCCCTGGTCAAAGAAGCTGGTTTTAATTTATTCGTTCGCACGACTTTCATTTGTTTCACTTTCGACATGGAATTTTTAAGCGTAGTAAACTTCGTGAGAGTCGACATTCAAAGACACATACACACCATTGTTAGAGTGCTCTTACACACAAACAAACACACACACACACACACACGTATATTGGCATAGCAATCAACTGGCAAGCAGAAACGAGGAAACAGAGTGGAAAACAACACAATTTCACTACTGCAATCATTTTGTTGGGCATTTGCCAGAAAGACAGACAGACAACGAACGGCAGGCAAAGTGCTTCAAAAACTGAAGCTTAGTCAAGATTTTTCAACAATTTTCCAACAGCTATATTTCAATTTTTTACTCGCCATCTTCTTCTTGCATTTCAAGATTGACATGTGAAGAGCTCCTCTCAGTTATTATGAATAGCAGCAGCACACTTGGTCTCTGTTGCATGTTTGCCATTTGTAATTGGGCAGGTGTGAGCATGGATTGGCAGCTGCTTCTGCGTGCAGCATGCAAGCATGCAACGTATGCTGTAATTTAAGGACATATTCTATTTCAGCCATGTTGCATATTCCGATTTCTTTACACATATTTCAAGTGCATAAGACGACGCTTACCTTAATTAAATTATGGTCAATATTTTCAATACAATTAAGTTCCATTGTCAATCAAAATATTTTGATCACGAACTTGACTGCCGTTTGTTTGATTTTCGCCTCGCCAATATATATGTATATGTATATATTTATTTATTTATTTTCTTTTTTTTGCTTTCTATTTCATACCATTTTCATAGAATTCAATTATATGGGATTAAAATCTGTGTTTATGCATTTAACTCAATTTCTTTTTTTTTCTCCTCCTCTCTTGTTGATTATATTATTATTTGATTTTGCTTCAACGAGCTTCGCTTGTATCAATTTGTGGCCTGCACAATTCCCAACTCACAATTTAATTGGAATTTAATTCCCAACAAAGAAATGCACGTTCCGGCTTGTGTGTTTTTATTTCAATTAAATATTGTTTAAGAAAATGTGGTACGCAGCTGATATTCGGGTCTTAGAATTCAATTTCAGGAGCTGTGTCGAAAACCCAAGAGCTGCTGTAAACATTGTCTAGGATTTGTCATCAGCTTATATGTAGATGCAGATGTAGATATATGTATATATATATTTATCATCATATAAGAAGGACATACATGCATAATGATAGTAGGAAAATATGTAGAAATGAAAGAATTGTTGCCTATAAATTCTAAATATGAATAAATAATAAACTCTAAATGCATTATGTCCCTCCTTCTATTAAATATAATGCTCCCTAACTTTCGCCCTGTAAATAATATATCTGAAATCGGAGTTAGGTTTCAGCTTCGCCTAGAACTGTTTTCACATTGAGCTTTCTATTTCAGCTGGTGTCAGTTGTACGTAAGCATGACCTAAATAACTGTTTATCTTTATAATGATTGTCAGGCCGCAAGATGCTGGGGTCGGTGGTGTTGGGGGAGCTGTTGTGATTTCTGGCGCGGTTATTGTTAAGTGCTGAATAAATAAATGTAAATTTTTCAAGATTATAAATCGTATGCAGTTGTAAACAGTTTGCAGACAAGGAAAAGCAGCTGCAGCGGGAAATTGAAAGAAGGGAGAGGTCTAAGAGAGATGCTGGGCAGCAAAAGCAGCTGAAAGCAGAGAGCTGAGAGCTGGGAGCTGGTGGTTGGGATGTGCCACAGTTGCATAAAATTGCATACGGAAAACTGTGGGACCACAATTTCTGGGGCAACAGCATCGATGTCGATGGTGGCTCTGTGTGTGTATGTGGAGGCGCTACCATGTGCATCCTTCGAGGACATTTCGGTTGCGAGGCACGTTTTAAAGGCTTGATTTATGCGCACTAACTTGGATTTTACAGCGCGCTCGGCACTCGTTTCATCTGGCTCCGGCTATGGCTCCAGCAACCGCGTCGTCTCTTCAGCTCGTCTGCCATGATTTTGTTGTTTTGTGTGTGTGTGTGTGTTTTTTTTCTGCTATTTTGGGAGTTCAGCTGGTCGCCGGCGCTGGCAGTAGAGCTGTCAGTGTCGTATGGAAAGGATTATTTAGCGTCAGCAGCGGCTTGCAAGCGTCTCAGCGATAAGAGCGCAGGACTAACGGCAATGGAGGCGATGCGTCGGAGGTCTGCGACCGCTGATGACGACGAAAAGCGTTCCGATCAGCCGCGTTGAGCCTTGCCAGGGTCACTGCGAAGGCAGCTGCGGAGGGAGCCGCGTGAGCGGCAAGGATGTACAGTGAAGCCAGGCGGCGCGGAAGCTGTGTGTCAGCTGTGCAGCTTCCACCAAAATATCAGCCACTTTAGCCGCAGATAAAGCTGTCGTCCTTTGTTGTGCCCGAGCGGGTGTATGTGAGCGTTGGTGTGAGTGTGTGTGGGTGTGGAGGGCATTCAGCTGTGCGGGCATAAACTGCGCCTCGGCGCACCGAGATACACAAAGATTTGGCAGTCTGTGCGTAGTTCTTATAAATTTCCTTTTAACTTAATGTGCAGTCACATATTGCAAATGCAATGGGGCATTGCGTGTATAATAAATAGAGAAATTAAGCCACGGACTGCATTGATATATAAATGAGTTTATGTTGCATAAAAATGCAAACTTGATAAGACCTCGAGGGGTCTTCATATCATAAGTTGGCCGTGTATAACAGCACCAGCTGTATATACATACATATATGTACATACATATATGTATATCGATGGAAATAATGCTTGACTTGCGATCGAAGTTGAACCAAATATTTGCGTCTGTCATTACAAGAACCAATGGCCGATGGTAGCGAATCCTCGGATGGGGGGTTATTGAGGGCTTTATGAAATCATAAAAGTAATTAATTGATGTGTGTATGTGTGCAGGCAGAGCGTAATTGCCAGCCGGGCCGGACAAATATGCCGTGCACGGCTGTACACAATATCTTCAATTTTTCAGCTTTTGCTGTTGACCAACCCGCGACCCCGCGACCCTGAATTACCTACCCGCCGCGCTGTGCAAGCGTAATGAAACTTAACAATTACTTGCTGCAAGGCCTGAATTAAATTTTGAGTTGTGGCCGGTTTTATTGCAGATGATAATTGCTATGTAATGACATTGCCCATATCGATTGGCTACTATCCGGGCTCTCAGCGGCGCGGCTCGGTTGGGCTGGCTCCACTAGTAGCGCTCCGCATGACTACGCTTTGCGCTTTCCCGTATACGTGCGTTACGCATTTTAATTATCCCATTGTGCGTCGCAGTAGCATATTGAATTGAATTCGTCGCGATGTTGCAAACAAATCTCTGGCTCATTAAAGAAACGGAAAGACCTCAACGAAAATGAAAACTTAAGCCTTTATCGACGTATGCAAATGACGGAAATAATTATTAAATTGCGCGTGCGTAATTATTAAATTGTGTTGTACTCATTATTAATAGAAATTCAGAAAAGTCGGCTATACCAAACGACTCTTAAAAACTCTTAGAAATATATGTTTCTAGGATCATTCTACCTTGGATATTGACTTACTTTTGTATATTTTTTTCTTGTTTGGCCTATTTGCGTTATTTGTGTGACAAGTGATATATTTATATCATTTATATTCAGTCACTTATGTGCATATTGCGTGAAGCGGCTTAGCAAAATACAAAATACAAACAAAAACCCTCTTATACGGTATTTTATACTTTATTATTATAATGTACTCATGCGTCTCATATTTCGCATTGTAGATAAACAATAATTGCGCACATTCAAGCACATGTAAATTAACTTTGTGTGGATGGGTGAGTGTGTGTGTGTGGCTGTGAGTGTGGGTGTGTGTGTGGTCAGTTGGTGTCCATGGAAGCATCAGCATTTGAATGCGAGTGCTCATATCTGGTTGAGTTGGTGCGGGAATGCAGACGGGGTGGGTCATTACAGATTTATCGCAACGAAATGTAGGTGTACACGATTTATGCACAGTTTGCTGAGAGCGACAACAGTAACGATGCCAACAAATCACTGCACAAAACAACAACAACGAAGATTATATGGCATTGGCATCAAGAGGCGCAACAGCATCAGCAATACAGCAGCAGCAACAACAACAACAACTGCTTGCCACTGGCAATCGCAACAATGCCGTGCAGGGACTCAACGGGTGCGTGCATGTGTGCGTGTGTGTGTGCGTGTGCTGATTGCCCGACCATAATGTGCGGCTACCCCAAAGGGCAGCCCAGGCCTCTGACTGCTCTGACTGCTCACAATTCCCACAGCCACTCCGACAGCTCGACTCTACCGACTCTACCCTCTTTGCAGCATGTGCCGGCTGCATGAATGTAGCGTATCACTTAATGTGTGGCCAGCTTCAAGCGGAAACGGAAACGCCCCACAAATCGTGGCCTAATGATCAGCTCTCATTTAATTAATTGTTGATAACAGTTGCATGCGGCACCACCAAGCAGCAGCAGCAGCAACAGCAGCAGTCCACGTCCAGCGGCACCTGCTATGCGGAACTGCGTCGCAGGCTGTGCCAGCCACATTGTTAACCAAAATTCAATCTCCATGATTAAGTGACTGTGGGCACTGCTCCTCATCATATTGTAATTACCCACGAGATAAGCGAAATTTCATATTCACTTAACACATGATATAAACAGATGGCGAATAGATAGACCGAAATGCTTAACATATTTATTTACTTTTCTATTATTTATTTTGGTGCTATATTTATGAATTTTTAAGAAATGTTATGAAAATACATGAAACTAATTTTTTGTTAATTCTCCTTTAGCAAGCAAAAAATTATAACATTCGTATTATAATGAAAGATTTTAAAGTGATAAATATTCTTAAAAAGAAACGCATTATTTATTTAATTTTAATTTAAATAATTATTTCCAGTGCTCATTTATCCCAATATTAAACTCTTTTCATAATTACAAAAGTACAAAAAAAAAAAATATATATATATATATACACATATTTATATATGTAAGCAAATGCTCCTAAGTAAACTCTTCATTTATTAAGTTTGATGTGTATGAGGGCTTGTTTGTGTGTACATGGGTTGGCTCGCATAAGTTGGGGCTGTTAAAAGACCATTAAGTGGGGCAGGCGGGCTGGCGAGGGGCCGCACAAATTGCAACAATTTGGGAGCAGCTCGCTCCACATGCACATCAATTGCAACAACTTTTATAAACAGTTTCAACTCAAATTATATTTACGAGAGACCGCAGAAAAATTGACAAGGCGCTGGCTGCTGCCGGCTGGCTGGTGGATGCAACATTTACGAAATGTGCCAGACAGATATGCCAAGAAGCCAAGGCACAGCAACAAATTTGTGGCACTGCATATGAGGGGTTGCTTCAAGCTGCCAGTGGCACAAAGCAGAGCTCCGAGTCGCGAGTCGCGAGCTGCTGCTGTGCGCTGTGTATTGGTACGATTGCGGCATGTGGAATGGGGCATGCGGCATGCGGCATGTGGCATGCGGCATCATTAAGCGCATCATTTTTGGTACTTAAAACTTCAGCAACGTTTCGCTGTAACAACAGCTGAAACAGCAAGAGCAACAACAGCAGCAACGGCAGCAACAAAAAGGGCAACAAACGTTGCCGTTGAAAGAGACGTAATTTTTAATAGTTTTCGCAATTAAATCGTAAAATTTAACAACTTTGCGCAGTTCTTAACGAAATTGCATTGGGCGCAAGTCGCCAAAATCTGACACTGATGCATTTCCGGTTGGCTCTAGCCTAACTTTGCAAGCATCCCATTGCCCTCCCCCCCACTTCCTCTCTCTCTCTCTTTATTTTCCGCGCTATCTGCCGCGTAGTCCGCGAGAATATCGCAAAGTTAGCTTATTTTCTGTGGCTGTCCTCCATTTGGATATTAACTTTATGTTTTCTTTCATGCAGATCTTAAAATTAAATGCACTTATAAAGTGTTTATAGCTGGCGCAAAATATTATAGCGCGACTTTCATAATAATATTTAGTATAGATATAAAACTGATTGGTTGCATTCGATAATGTTTGGCATCAGAATATTTTTCATTTTAATAACGAATTTTGTAGTACTTTGTAAACAAATAAATAAAAAACAGATTAAATTGGATTTTAATTTGTATTTAATTCCAGTTATTAATCAAATTTGTGTCAGCAAACAAATTCAAGCCAAAGATTGTGAATCCTGCGACCACAAATGCCTGTGCCAAGAAAAGCCTCGACTCGCATTAAGCCATAATTTATAAGCGCAATGCCAGAGCCAAGAAGTTAGTACAGCAGATATACATACATACATACATACATATCGATGCTCTTCTCTCCGGCTCGAAATTCAAATGGCCAGCTGTGCATGGCTGTTGTTGCTGCTGCACTCTGCAGCAGGAAGGTGCAATTGATAGGAATTCCATCAATTCTGGAACCATGCTCTGTTCCAATTTCAAATTGAAGGCATCCAACTGTGCTGTTTGACCCGCACCGTATGGCAATAGAAAGCAGGCAGCGGACGGCGCTTTGCCGCTGCTCGACAAGTCACCCGCACCAGCGCCAGCCCCCTGGCCCGACCTCGCCTGGCCTGGCCTGGTCAAGACCAACCGCTCATCATAAATACAAAGCAGGCAGCGCTTTGTCAGCTGGCCCGCTCTGACACTTTTATTGGCTCTTGTGTCGCTGAAAGGTGCTCAGCAGCGATATGCCAGCAGCATCCTGCAGCATCCTGTGCTCAGTGCTCAGTGCTCTGTGCCGAGCCACGCCTCTAGCCCAGTCTATCGCTTTGTTGGACAACGCAACGCACGTCTTTGTGCAACGCAAATGAAATTGAAAATTTTTATGATGCCAATGTAGGGGCGCACCCCCCAGCAGAGAGGTGCCACTCGGTGGCTCGGTTGCCGCTGCTGCTGCTGCCGCTGCTGGCACCGTTGGAATTTTGAAAATTTAAGAAGCTGTATAAAGTTAGTTAATCTGCTGCTGATTAAGATGCCCCAACTTCTTGGCATTTACGGCATCGAGGGCCAGGCCCGTATAATTTTAATAGTCTCCAATGGGCGACACGCGCTGCTCCGATTTCAGCCCCATCGTCAGCTCCATCGTCGGCTCCAGCTCCCATGTTTATGACCGTTTGCTCCTTAACCGAAACTACAGCTTAAATATTTTGCGCCAACTGAAGCCCAGCCGAGCGCATTTCCACGCGCTAAAAGTAGCTGGCAAGTAACAAGCTTAACCGCAAAACTTTTAAATAAACTTTTGTTGCTCGTCGTGCTGTTGTTGCCTGCAAAATAATTCAGAGTGCGCCCGCGCGAGCGTCATAACTATAACTTCCGATTCCGTTGCCAGCCAAGGGGCCGATGGCGGGGGTCGGGCAAGAGTTACTGCTGCGGGTGCGCCATGTAATACAGTTAAATATAAATTCAAAAAATATATAGAGTTTGTGCAACTTTTCACGCCACTCCGCACTTGCCCCTGCGCTTGCTGGCTTGCGCTTTTCTAGCTTGCTCTTTTTCTAGCTGTTTTCTTTTTCTTCTTCTTGCTTTATTTTATTTTCTTACTCGTGCAATTTGCATGAGCGGCAAACACCCACGAACAACTAACAAGTCCTGCTTGACGGCAGCAGCAGCACCAACAACAACAGCAACAACAACAACAACAACAACAACAATGGGAGTGGCAAGCAAACTTCCGGCTGATGAATAAGTGTCTGCGTGGTCATATGACTGCGAGGGGGCGTGGCCGAGGGGCGTAGCTACTATTGCCATAGCCGCTTGTTTGCTGTGTGTGCGTGTTTAGTTTGTTTGACTGTAAAAAATAAAACGAAATCATAATAAAAACAACTTCCTAATTGCGAAAATAAAAATCAACAACTGCTGCAGCAGCAGTTACAAAAAAATAAAAACCATAACAACAACAACAATTTAGTGGCAACAATGGGCAACAATCGAGCTGATAAAACTGAAAACTTCGATTCAAAATATCTGTCTGTGTGTGTGTGTGTCGTGTGTGTGTGTGTGTGTGTGTGTGTGTGTGTGTGTGTGTGTGTGTGTGTGTGTGTGTGTGTGTGTGTGTGTGTGTGTGTGTGTGTGTGTGTGTGTGTGTGTGTGTGTGTGTGTGTGTGTGTGTGTGTGTGTGTGTGTGTGTGAAAATGCGTCAGCCTTGTTTACCTCAAAAGCAACTGAGCTCTGTTACAGGTCCAGCAGGGTTTACAAGCTTACCTATGTTAACTTACAGATGATCTGCAGAGTCACTTAACAGTGGCCTGCTGTCTCTGTCTAGCAGCGTTGCCAGATCGCAATTTTACTCAATTCCACTTCGCACTCTCAGGCAAATCATTATTAATTAATATTTGTAGCTGTATAATGCAAACAAATTAATTTGATTCAAAATCAGAATACAAAGCCCATTGTGGCGCTTGAGTGGCATTGGCGTAGAATCGCAGCTGGGCATAAATTTAACGCCGAACAACTCGGACTTCCGCTCTGACCGAGCGCCATGTTGTTATGCAGACTGTGCGGACGTTGCTGGGCCGCAATACTCCCTCAGTCCCGCACTCTGGATCTGTGTGGCTGTTTGGCTGTGTGGGAGAGAGAGAGAGTGTGTGTGTTTGTCTGCGCGTGTGTACGAATACGGTTAAACAAAAAGTAAATGGGCCCAGGGCTCACAGCAGTGCCGGCAAACAAACAAACCAAATGAAGTTATACAAACTCTGATAGCGGCAGCAGCAACAACAAATAAGCAGCGCAGCTTGTCCTGAGGCTCGAAAAAATGTCGGCTCATATTAATTTGTGCTATCTCAGTGACGTTTTACATGCGTATTATTGTTGTTGTTGCTGCTACTGTTGCTGTTGCTGCTGTTGCTGCTGCTGCTGCTGCTGTTCGCTCGCGTGCGCAGTTCTAGCAATAAATTTGATTTGTTTAGCAATTTGTTGCATATCGCACTGCGCATACGCCCCGTGCATTCATCTACACGCAGTCACGTCTGTCGTCACTGCTGCTGCTGTTGTTGCTGTTGCTGTTGCTGTTGCTGCTGCTGCTGTTGATGCAATGTCTACTGCCGTTCTATCCAGCGTTTGTGCAGTTGCTTTAACGATGAATAACGTGTCTTGTCTCTGTTATTTTTCCACTTTTCGCTGGCAACTGCCAACTTTATGCGACAGCTTATGCACTACAACTGGCAATAATTTATGGTGAAATATGTTTCTATACATAAACTGATGCGCATCACTGTCAATCTATGCATGCGTGCGTATGTATATGTGTGTGTATGCTTAATTATTCCATTCTATTGGACCAACTTGAGTATTTATTAGTAGCAAATTTATAAATAAAACGAAAATAATAAGTTTAAGTTTAAAGCTTTCATAGTAGTAGTATTATTTTATGTCTTCCCGTTCAATGTTGCATAAAATGCATTGAACTCAGATCTTTTGCGCTGTCTTTCTCTTTTGTATAATTAATAATAATTTGGAATGTACTTCATTTTAATTATTACTCAATTAGGTCAAAGCCGTTACAATATAAGCACCGAGCTGTGCCAGCGATGCTCGTAATTAAGAGCTCGTGTTATTAAACAATTTTCGCAGGCCAGAGATGGAGCATGGGAGGCTAAAGGGAAAATGCGCTCAGTTCTTGTCGCCAGCCGCGTCATTAGGGACGCTTTGTGTGCAAATTTGATTTCATAACATTTTGTCAGTGCCTTCGCCTCGATTTGGCGCCTTTACGATGCACATAAATTTGATGACCAAGTTGAACTTATAAATACTTGACGAACTGCCGCGCAACTGTGTCCCCACAGCCAAGATGAACTGACGATGACGTTGACAAATCTGATGAGCATGTAGATGACAGCGGGAGTGGAGATGGGGAACGGAACCCTCCTTGCCAAGGGATGCCGCCAAACGAAATGAATTTGGTAGACAAGTTAGTTACACTCGATCAAAGTTTGAATATGAAATTTACTTTACATTTACAGCAGTTAGCTCAGGCTGCTCCATGCTGCTCAGGATTAATTTGAGCTATCAGATGTAACTCAAATATAAATACATTCCTCACATCTATTGCTAAAGCTGCGATATACCTCTGCTTGAATCGCAAATTACATTTCCACTAAGGCTTAAGCAATTTGAATGTCATTAGGCACTGCGCAGCAGCAAAACGCAAAAGGCAAACGCAATTCACATATCACACCCCTGTAAAAACAAATATAAATATCTAGATGTGTATATGTTCGCAACACCAAATGCAAATGGTGAACAAAAAAGAGTCTGCCCGAGGTGAAAAAGGAAAAAAATAAATAAAACTTCATATCTGATTGAATAATAATGTGTGCTTAAGGACTTAATCTGCTGCTACCAGCAGCTGGCTCCAGGTCTCAGGCGTCTCACTGAGCCAGAGCAGGGCCAGCCTCTTGTAGTATACCTTCTGTCTCTTTGCTGCAAAATTACAGCAACAACAATGACAACAGACAACATTGAAAGGTTAAGGCTCTGCGTCCAACGGGGAATTCGTTGTTTACCTGGCGCTGATTGCTAAAAAGTAGAAAAAGCCATGTTAAAGCCAGCCCCAGCGAACTACTTGTAAACAAGCACACGCATACATATGCATGCATTACAATACATTGACAGCACAACAGAAGGTGAGGGAAAGAAATTGAATTCTCTTATCGCACGTTTTCAAATTAACCCAAAACACCAACCCACAGGGCGGTGTGTCAAGCTTATTTAAATTTGCTCCATCCCAACAGCCCCTTTTGCACCCTTTGCATCCTTTGCACCCCACGCACTTTGCTAGCTATCATCATTAGCAGCACATTTAGATAGATACACTACATGCGAGATCTTTTGGTATTTATCGGCAAGCACAGACCATCGTGAAAGAAATATAAATAAATAAATGAGAAAGTGAAGAAGGGTATAGCTTGTAAGAGTATTAAACTGGTTTGAAAATGACTCAGTTCTAAACTGAAGACATTAACATGAATGTAATGGTAATGTCTACTTGTTCTGTTTCTCTCTCTCTCTCTGTCCCGCTCTCTCTCTTCCTCGCCCTCTCCCTCCCCTTCTCTCTCACTCTCAATCTGTATATCTGTATATATATATATATATATATATATCTATTATATATGTATATATTATAATCTATTTCTTGTGAATAGTTAAATCACATTGTTCTGTTTCCCTCTCTCTCTCTCTCGATCCCTCTCTGTCCCTATATAATTTATAATTTACCTGTAGAGCTCGTTATTGGGACTCCGAATTCGAATTTTATTTTTAACACTTAAAGTACATATTAACGCTCAAACTTAAAATGATAAACGTTGAAAGTGAGCTGAAGAGCTGTTGATATGCATTGTAAATTGAATCGGCTGCACTTTGACGGAACCTGATAACGATATTAGTTAATATTAGATCTTTTGCAAATTAAAGCCTTTAATCAAAAACTTACTGATAAGGGGGAATATTTTCCTTAAATTGTCCTGCAATATTTCCAGCTGGTAAATATCTTGCGACAACAATAAATCGATCTTGTCTGCAAATAAATGTTAGGTTTGACATGAGCATTTTTCCATTATTATTATTATTATTTTTTTTTTAAGAAAATTTCATTGTTACTTTGGATAAATGCCAATACCAAACGACGTTGTATTTTTCCAAATCATTTGCGTAAAGCATCTGTAATCTTCGGAAAATTCAGGCTTGATGGCCCTGTATAGCACTCGCTCTGAATTAAAATGTTTAGCAGCGCTTGCGTATTCATATGTTTCCACTACATTTTCTCCATATTTTCCGTTAGCATCCGAATAAACTTTGTTGTCTTTAGTTACAATTTCCTGCAATTCATCGCATATCGTTAAACAAATAAAAGATCAGTGTAAAAAATAATATTCAATAAATTGATATACTTTGGCATATGCTGCACAATCTCGGCATAGAGATCGATCTAAGACTAGCGGGCCACACCCATGAGCCCTTCGCAGATTGTTATGCTCTTTCAAAAGGTCTTCTTCCATTCCGCCTGAGACACACTGGAGTACAAAAAAAAAAAAAAAAACAAGTAAGAAGGCTCTAGTCGAGACTGCTCGACTAGGAGATACCCTGAACCCTCCAAGCTGATATTGTAATCATAAACTTCTGAGATCCTTTTGCTCATAGGGACGGACGGACGGACAGACGGACAGGGCTATCTCGACTCAGCTCATCGCTCTGATCAAGAATATATATACTTTATGGGGTCTGCGATGATTCCTTCTGCCTGTTACATACTTTTCACAAAACCATTATACCCTGATTTGCCATTTTCAATGGGTTCAGGGTATAATAAAAAGAGGCAAACTATGTTATCTGCAGCGTAATTAAACTTACCAGGAAAAATGAAGCTGATATCCACAGCCATAGAAACAGGGTTCTGCTGCTTAAATTTAACATCTAGTAAATAAGAAACCAAAATTTATTAAATAGAATTTTGTTTCAAAAGTTAAATGATGGAAAACAGACATCAGTATAACAAAAAATGATTGGCTTACTTCGAGTGGGCCTGTCCGCCTGCAGCTGTATTCGAAATATCTATTATTCTAGTTACTCATGCAACTTATGAAACTTTGAGGCAATACTTTGTTACATTATGACGTCATATATATGTACGTACAAACAAAACTACAATAATATATAGGCAGAAAAGTACTTTCATCTTCCATCCTATTTATATCAAGTTTAACAGTAATCAGATACTATTTATAAAAGTTAATTGCACTCTGAGAAAATCCTCCACATTTGATTTTACATATATGCATATATTTTTAATAACAGAGCTACTGTTCCCTTGCTCGTAAATGTATTAATACCAGCGCTAAAAAAAATGTCAAGCGGCTTATACTAGGGCAGCTTGCCCTGCCCAGCTGTCTCCTCCTGGTTATTATTATAGAGAATGTAAAATGTATGTTAAGTTTCAATGAAATATCAATACTTACGGTACATTAAGGTAATAATTACCAAGGATATTGCCCTTAGGCTTATATCTTGCAACAACGTAATAAAAATTATCATGCCTGAAAAAGATTGCCTGATATGACATTCATAGCTTAGAAAGGATCATTTTTACCTCTTAGCGGCGCCAATTCCAAAAATGCTGCTGTTTTTCCAAACCATTTGTGTAAATATCGCTTTATCTTGAGCACTAATCTTTCCGTTGAAAAACTTATTTCGTAGTTTGGTCCATTCAAGAGAGCAGTGCTCTGGAAACATGCTTAGAATCACGGTTTGACCGTAGACGGGGGAATTATAAGGTTTATAGTTGTCTCCGTCATTGATTATCGTCTACAAATTCTCAAATATGGGAAGTCTGCTGGCTATTTAAAGAACTCTACGTACTTTGGCATGCGCACTACACTCCTCGGAAAGAGAGCGATCCAGTTTGAGCTCTGGGCCACCATATTCTTTGCGTATGTAGTTGTGCCAAAATAACTGCTCAGTTTCAAAGTCCTCAAAATCTGCAGCAGTTACTATTGTTTCCTTCTCTTTTTCCCACTTTTTTCGTCGTGGTCTACCATAAATCCATCCATTCTATCGAACAATATTTAAAACAATAACCAATGTACGCTATATTTAAATGAATCTTACAGCTAAAACAGGCATTATTAGCAATAGGTACAGAAGAAATTCGGATGATCTCATTGCAAAATTTGGAAAACTAAAATTTCTGTAGGACAAAAAATTTAAGTATGAATATGTTTCAAAATGTGAAGAGTTGATTGTATATTATGTTCTCGAATTAATTGCCATATATTAGTGTTCTTTCATATTTCCTTACAATAAATAATAGTTAGAGACGCACACACACACCCTGTACATTCATCGGAAAGAAGGCGATCCATACTACTAAAAGCGGCTAACAGCAAGAGGTATAAAATTAATTTGGAAGTTTTCAGTAAAATTTGAAATGCCAAGAATTTTGTTTGACAAAAAACTGATGTGTTTGAATATATGATGGTGTGATGATGTCTCAAGTTCCACATTATTATTAACTGAAATTGTAATATTGCAATGTTTTAATAACTTGCAACGTTTGTCCAGCCATTTAACAATTAATAATGAGCAACCGTGCCAAACATTGAAGTTCAGTCATTCATTCAGTTCATTCATAGGTCGGTTAGTGTGTTGGTTTTTGTGTGTTGACCAGGAAAGAGTATCTGCAGTCGGTAGTGCGGAAGAGATCTTGTTTCTTCTTGAATTATGAAGTATAGAAAACTATAATTGTTGGCGGTTTTTATTATTAGTTAGGAATACATAGATACTTTAACAGTTAGAATAACTATCAGGGAAATAGCTGCGACAATACAGTTGGGCGTCAGAGTTGAACATTGGCTGAGGATTTAAAAAGGGGATACAAATATACTTGCTGAACAAGATAACCAGATCAAACATACTTGATTGGCTGTCCAATATTTTCCATAAATAGTCCAACCTCATTGCCAGGAGGGTAAATTTTGGCAACCACGTAATATATGTCTTCTTGACTAAAATGAGAGCTTGATATGTGCTTCACATACACACTTAACTATCATACATACTATGAGCAAAACCCAATACCAACGTACTTTGACGCTTTCCAAATCATAAGAGTGAAGTGCGAGGGTGCGTCGTGATAGTAGTCGTAGTTAGCTGCTTCGTTGTGCCAGTCGTGTATACATTTCAAGGGTTTCAGTGCATGGCATGTGAGATTGCAAATGATTGGGGTTCTTCAAGAGGTACCTTACCTCATGCGCACCAGAATTCACCATCCTATTTATATCAAGTTTAACGGTAATCATATACTATATATAAAAGTTAATTGCACTCTGAGAAAATCCTTCTCATTTAATTTTACATATATGTATATATTTTTAATAGTGGGTCTGTTCCCTTCCTCGTAAATGTAATAATACCAGCGCTAAAAATAAATGTCAAGCGGCTTATACTAGGGCAGCTTGCCCTGCCACGCGGTTTGCTCCTGGTTATTATTATAGAGAATGTAAAATGCATGTTAAGTTTCAATGAAATATTAATACTTACGGTACATTTGCGTAATATTGACCAGCGATATTGCCCTTAGGCTTATATCTTGCAACAACGTAATAAAAATTATCATGCCTGAAAAAGATTGCCTGATATGACATTCATAGCTTAGAAAGGATCATTTTTACCTCTTAGCGGCGCCTATTCCAAAAATGCTGCTGTTTTTCCAAACCATTTGCGTAAATATCGCTTTATTTTTAAGAGTAAGCAATCCCCAGAAAAAGTCCGCTCGTAGACGGGTCCATTCAAGAGAGCAGTGCTCTGGAAACATGCTTAGAATCACGGTTTGACCGTAGACGTCGGAATTATAAGGTTTATAGTTGTCTCCGTCATTGATTATCGTCTACAAATTCTCAAATATGTTATGGAAAGTCTGCTGGCTATTTAAAGAACTCTACGTACTTTGGCATGCTCAGTACACTCCTCGGAAAGAGAGCGATCCAGTTTGAGCTCTGGAAAATCATATTCTTTGCGTATATAGTTGTGCCAAAATAACTGCTCAGTTTCAAAGTCCTCAAAATCTGCGGCAGTTACTATTGTTTCCTTCTCTCGTGCGTACTTTACTAGTCGTCCTAGTCCATTCAAAATCCATCCATTCTATCGAACAATATTTAAAACAATAACCAATGTACGCTATATTTAATTGAATCTTACAGCTAAAACAGGCATTATTAGCAATAGGTACAGAAGAAATTCGGATGATCTCATTGCAAAATTTGGAAAACTAAAATTTCTGTAGGACAAAAAATTTAAGTATGAATATGTTTCAAAATGTGAAGAGTTGATTGTATATTATGTTCTCGAATTAATTGCCATATATTAGTGTTCTTTCATATTTCCTTACAATAAATAATAGTTAGAGACGCACACACACACCCTGTACATTCATCGGAAAGAAGGCGATCCATACTACTAAAAGCGGCTAACAGCAAGAGGTATAAAATTAATTTGGAAGTTTTCAGTAAAATTTGAAATGCCAAGAATTTTGTTTGACAAAAAACTGAAGTGTTTGAATATATGATGGTGTGATGATGTCTCAAGTTCCACACTATTATTAACTGAAATTGTAATATTGCAATGTTTTAATAACTTGCAACGTTTGTCCAACCATTTAACAATTAATAATGAGCAACCGTGCCAAACATTGAAGTTCAGTCATTCATTCAGTTCATTCATAGGTCGGTTAGTGTGTTGGTTTTTGTGTGTTGACCAGGAAAGAGTATCTGCAGTCGGTAGTGCGGAAGAGATCTTGTTTCTTCTTGAATTATGAAGTATAGAAAACTATAATTGTTGGCGGTTTTTATTATTAGTTAGGAATACATAGATACTTTAACAGTTAGAATAACTATCAGGGAAATAGCTGCGACAATACAGTTGGGCGTCAGAGTTGAACATTGGCTGAGGATTTAAAAAGGGGATACAAATATACTTGCTGAACAAGATAACCAGATCAAACATACTTGATTGGCTGTCCAATATTTTCCATAAATAGTCCAACCTCATTGCCAGGAGGGTAAATTTTGGCAACCACGTAATATATGTCTTCTTGACTAAAATGAGAGCTTGATATGTGCTTCACATACACACTTAACTATCATACATACTCTGAGCAAAACCCAATACCAACGTACTTTGACGCTTTCCAAATCATAAGAGTGAAGTGCGAGGGTGCGTCGTGATAGTAGTCGTAGTTAGCTCCTTCGTTGTACCAGTCGTGTATACATTTCAAGGGTTTCAGTGCACGGCATGTGAGATTTGCAAATGATTGGGGTTCTTCAAAAGGTATGTAACGTTCTTGCTTTGGCTGGCATAAGCGCTGAAAATATATCGTAGATTTATCAAAACATGTAAATTATCAAAAAGAACATACAACAGCTTCTTTCTGAGCATATTTGGTGATTTCTTTATTTAGAATGAGGCGTGGACTGCCGTGTAATTCGCGGTAAGCGTTCATCGATTCCAGGAAAGCGAATATGAATTGATCGGTGGATTGGACACTCAACTAGGAGAAGTTACTGGTTCAAAAATCTCACTCATAAATTAACAGTTAAAGTTGCATGCTACAATACCAACGAAATCAGTAAGACAATATGAAATAACCAAACCTTCCCAAAATTCATGGTGCGATGAAGCCAAATTTTTCATAGTTTTTATTTGTTTTGACAACCGTACATATTAGTGTTCTACACATGATTACTTTGTTCTAAATTTCGATATAATTTTGCTTAAAAGAAATATACATATATTTACACGCAAATAATTAATTTTTGTTTTTAATTAAAGTGCCATTATGTTTGCATGCTTTATATACTTAATTCTCTTTACCAAATATCTTAAATTCTCTGTAAGTTATTCTTATTTTTCTTATTCCACGAATATTTATTTCCTTCCATGGACGCATTACGAGTAATGCATTTTTGCATTAAGGTTCTTAAATGCTCATCGCGTTGCCATCCGGCGTTTGGCTAGCTGACGGATTACCCCAAAGCGCTGCCAGTGGGTCGTCACAAAGGGTCGTTAAGATGGCACCCAGTAGTTTGGTGGAGGATTTCAATTATTATGGCCGGAGCAGAGGATAATGCGATGCTTTCTATAGTCAACGACAGCAGGATAACTCTATTACTGTCACACACACACACACACACACAGAGATGCACATACGCACATGCTGCATGATATTAAATTTTTTTGCTAGTGTTGAGGAGTTTTGCCAATAAATGATGGCGAACAGCCCAACGAGCATCAGTGCTCCATATCCAGTGTCCTGGGATTGACAGTTTCCATGTGCACTTGCGTGTGTGTGTGTGTAAGGAAGAGTGCTGTACGATGGATGAGTTGTTGCCGCAACGCATGTGGCTGATGCTTTGGGCCATCATTGTTGACAACAATATCAGTGACAGCCAATGCAACAACAACTGCAACAACAACAACATCAACAACAGTTGGCTAAAACGCGATTGTCAGTTACTCTGTCCTCTATTGGTCTGCGCTGTAAAATGTCAATTTGGGGACCGTGACGAAGATTTATTGTGTGCCGCGCCTCATTTTGATGGGCGTGCTTAAGTATCCCAAACGAATACATGTATTTATACGTACACACGTATACGTATATTCCTCTATTTTTCATTGTATATTTATATACCTAATATACACAGTTGTATAGTATATACATATATACATTTATACTTTACTTGAGATGCGGTATTTTGATTATTCACTTTCACAATTGGCCAATGGATGACCAATTGCGGTAAGCAAAAGCATTCACATAAAAACATAACAGCATGAACATGGGAAACAAATGCTATACACCTGGTAGCTGGTGGATATGCAGTAAAGATACAACAGGCGAATGCAATAAGCAGCTAGGGAGAGCTTTTATATCATTCACTACTCGAATATCATCCTAATTATCTCAGTGTCAATCAAGTAGATTCTGCTGGAGCTTCCCTTCAGTGCCATTCAAATTGAAGTCGGTAAGTCACATAGTTTATACCCATATAAATAATTCAAAGTTTACCTCATATCCAGCACCAACTCCACTTGCTGCGAAGGGTAAATAGTTTATTTATGGAAATGAAATTTTCAGTGTATTTTGATGCAGTGAATGCTTTATACGCACATGTAATTCATGAATTTCTTTTTTGACATATTTTATTTTTACACAACAGCGCAAAATCTAGCTATGGATATTTACAAAAGCTAAACTAATTTCATTTGAATCGAGTCAGTCGAACTGCACTGCCTCTCTCACACACACACAGCGACAACATGCTGGGGATATTTTTCGCATGTATTGCGTTCCTCTACAGCGCTTTCACATGTATCGAGGGCGTTTAGAACTTTACACCGCTGCACCGTCTGCGTAGCCTCTAAACTCGTCTGCTACTGGGCTGAGTGGCTTCGGCCACACCCACACTCCCACCTACAGCTACATGCACATGCATGGCTGGCGGAGAGACGGTGCCCAAGAGGCAGCCGTGACCGACATTCGATGAATTGACCAATGCAACTTGTTATTTTTGTGTGCAACAGCGCGTTTCATTTGCCGCCCAGGGAGTAAGGGGGGGGGGGGGGTGTCGGGACGTGGGTAAGGTCAGGTTAGGCTGCCAGCAGGGTAGACAAGTTGCCTTTGAAAGTTTTTCGTTTTTGTTTTTCGCTTTTAGGTAGTTTTTCTGCGAATCGACAGACCACGTCTGTTTCACCTGTTTCACCTGTTTGTCTGTGTTGCAGTTGTTGTTTGTTTGCGTATTATTGCCCCTAGATGGGAAATTGTGTTTATTTGTGTTTGTGCGTTGGCGTGTATAGGTGTTTGCATTCGTGTGCGCAGATGAGCGTGAGCTTAACGCTGACAATTGTGATTTCGGCGTTGTTATGCTAGTGGGTACGCAATCACAGCTTTTAATTAGAGTCTTTTTATCGATTTCAGCTGAATGGCTTTTCCTAGACATAATCAATATTCTCATATAAATTCTGTAGTCTACTTCATATTCTAAGTAGCTCACAAAGTTATCTCTCTTTCAAGAGAGGTCAAGCGCTTACCTCTGCATGTTTGCTTATTTAATTAATTATCATAAAACCCCATCAGCATTTGTTGTCCATTCCGTGCACTTTTCAAGTCTTTTTAGTGAGGTCCTTTTAAATTCACATTAAGCTTGTTTGTTGCTCGCATTGGCGTTCATTATGAAGATGAATTGTTGCCACTGCAACTGGGTCGCCATCTGGAACTGGAAATAAAACTGGAACTCTGTGTAGGGCCAGGCGTAGCACACATGCCCACGTGTTTGCCCTGCCATGCTGTCCCCCCTCTGTCTCCTGCTGCGTGCTCAGGTGCTTGGCTCGTGTGTGTGTGTGTTTGCGTTTGCATTGGTTAGTTACGTCTGGGTTAAGTGCTCCTTAAGCGCTTTTGCAAATGCCATTCATTGTGCATAGAACACAGAGCCGTCGGCCTTAGCAGCCCCAGCTGTTAGACAGCTCTTCAATATATTGCGCATAACCTAATCAAAATTAATGAGTAGAGCTGCTCCAGAGGCAGCAGTCGTAATTGCTACACGAGCTGGAAGAATACCTTGAATTAAATTTTGAACAATTTCCAATGCCTTAAATTACAGTAAATTAACTTGGACTGTATTCGAATGCCAGACTCTCTTCCCTCATTGATTGGGTATTGAATTTGTAAATTGCCACGCTCTGCTTTAGAGTTCAACAATTTGAATTTTCGTAATTGATCCACATTTCTTTTTTTTTTCATTTGAAAAAACCTTAGTTTGTTTTTGATTTTGTAACAAATTAGTCTATATTAAATTTCCAATCAACAATTGTTTAACACGCTTCTTGTTGTTTTTTTTTTTTCATTGCCAATGGAAACGATAAGGGAGTCAACAGAATCGTTGCCCACTTGCAGGGCGCCCGGACTGCCCATCTGTGAGCCGGAGGAAACCCACATTTCGGTAGTAGAGCAAGTGTCCTATAGAAAAATTGAGCCACCAATACCACCGAAGACCCTACATTGCGACAGCATTGACAGAGTTGATGAGGTAGATGATGCGGATGATGAGGGAGAGGAGGAGGGGGAGCAGGAGGAGGAGGCAAGTGCTGGCCAGTCAACCAAGCCCGAGGAGCTGGTGCAGCTCGAGCAGATAGAAGCCGAGCTGCTGGAGAAAAAGAACGCCGTTGATCTCATCGGTGAGGCAATCGCATTGGACATGCCGGAATGTCCGTCGGACGACTCCTGCGTAAACTTGGAGCTGGAGCTGCAGCGGGGCCTAGTGCATCCCCACATACACAAGCTGCAGCAGGAGAACCACCTGTTGCGCCAGCAGCTCAGCAAGGCGCAGCTCAGCTGCAAGGCCATCGACCTGTCGCTGAAATACCTGCGGAACAGCCTGTGCCGAGACCTGAAGGCGGCAGCGATCTTGCAGCGCCGCCTGGACGAGCTTAACTCGTTCAAGCTCAATGTGGAGCACGAGCAGGCATTGTGCGTTCAGCGCTATCGTCATCTGCAGGAGACCAAGTACAATTGGGTCGATTGCAAGGCCTACCTGAACGAGAGCGCTGCCCATACCCAGCGGGAGATCAAGAAGTTCGTGATGAGAACGGAGTATATTCAGCCCAAGTGGGACGCCCTCAAGCTGCTCAAGGGCGCCAAGCGCAGGGCCATGGATGTGCACAACGATCTGACCAACAGGATGACCAGGCTTGGCCAGCGGGTTGGCTCGGCAGCTGACTCTCGCGATTCCAGGAATATCCGCCGCTTCAACTCCGACATATCTCTGTTTATTCAGCGCAACGAGCACCTCCTGGCCAAAGAAAAGCATTAAAACAAAATCTGTGCGAAATGGGCTTGCTGTAGCGGGGCGGGGCAGTGGGGTGCGGCGGGTGTGTGGGCTGTGCCATAAGGCCGAGACAGAGACGATCTAGCGTTAAGCAGCGGTTCATTTGCATTTGTCGCTGAGAGGGAAGACTGGGCAACGCCTTGATTATGTTATTCTTCCCGTCAGTGGCGTGTGCTTGACCATTTGCAACCACGTGACGCCAGCTGCTCCAAATGGCGCCATTTGTTGTATCTGTTGGTGTTTTGGGTTTCTGTTGCTGTTGCTTTTGCTGTTTCTGTTTTTGGGGCCTCACAGCAAAATGTATTTAGCATAAAAATTTACGATAATGATGCCAAAAACATGGCCAACAACCTCAAAGGCCGCCTCTCCACTGCCACCTGCCCCCTGCCCCCACCCGCTGGTCCACTGTCCCCCTGTCCACCTCTCTATAATAGACAAGCATTTGGCGTCAAAAAGGACAACAACAATCGACACACGAAGAAGAAAAAGAAATCATCAAACAAGGCTTAGGAGAGGGGCGGCAGCTGTTTGGGGTGCCTTGCGGTTGGTTGGGGCAAATGTCATTGCTCTGTTAACGCAAAAAGTTAAATTAATATTTTTCACACTGACGCAAACTTTGCACAGATATTTTTTTTCATTTAAATTGACGAATTTTGCGGGTTTTAACCGCCGCGTCAAAGTCAACTGTTGTCACATTTTCCCCTCGCCTCAGCCAGTTCCCTGCCATTCCTTGCCATTCGCTTCCATTTTCATATCTCACATTTGAGAATTCATATTTCATGTTGCTTGTTGCTTTTGGCTTGTTGCTGGGATTTTTAAAGCAGATTAGCAAAGTTTTCGGCAGTCATTTATTTAAGCTTTCCTTTGACGACACCGCAAACTCCACTAACGGGAAAATTGAGAAGTGCCTGGATATGCTGGGGACGGGGCCTTTGTATCAAAACAGATTTTTTTTTTTTATATCAAAATAATCAAACAAGTCTGCGAATTATCCATTGAGATGAGCTATAAATATTTTGCCAGCTTCAAACAATTTCAAGAGATGAACTTTTCATATAAGAAGCATACAAAAATAAATAAGTAAATCTTTTTATAACTTTTGGCACAAACTTTGCGAATAGTCGGAAGACGGCAGACGGCAGACGGAAAACGGAAGACGGAAGACGGAAGCAGCACAACATGCTCTGTCAAAATGTTCATTGGAAAATCGTTTTAATTGACAACACTTGAGAATTTGATGCCATTAGGAGTCAGGGCTAAGCTGAGCAAACTTTTCACATGCCATGGAAGAGGCGAAAGTAAAGTTTTGCCGGGCGTGTGTGGGATCTCTATATAAGGTTAGTTTCTCTATGTATCTCTTACATGCTTGACATGCATTGCAGAAATTTGACATGTGTCGTTGATGACTTACACTATGTGTATGTTTGGCCCAACTTTTCGAGCCTAGTTAGCCCCGAGTTGTTGTTTTATGAATGAGAAGTATGTTTTAAGTCGAAGTTGTGTGAGAGGCGACACGCTGTGAGTCCAAGTGGAAAGATTAATGAATTCGAATATGAAGGTTTAAAATGAAAATATTATAATCATAATCAATAATCAAAAAAGATTTTTATACTTTTTAAATATTTTTTAAACCTTGAACCTGGAATTATATATAATACCGACTCTTTGTCAGCCTAGACAGCCGAAAAATTTATATTTATTTTCATTGTGTTCATGTATTTGTTATTCAGCCTGGATTGACTGACTAGATCATATTGTACGTACTGTTGAAAGTCTATTTATTATGCATGAATATGTATATGAAATTGTTTAGACTATTTTAGTATGAAAGTACAGGGAATCCTCCACCAGACAAAATAACAGAACTGAGCGCACTGAATCAGTGAATTCGAATAAATTTATAATATGTGTGCATCTTGCATATATATACATATATGTGTATATGAATTTAAATATATGTCTGCCTCACTGCATGTGCGTATACGTATATGCATTTTTGCGTGAGTGTGTGAGTCGAATTACCTATAGTGTGCATACCTTGTAGTTGAAAAAGCTGGCGTAAGTGGGGCTTGGCTGAGGGAGTTGTGATAAAGATAAAAAATATAAATAAATGCTACAGAGTCCATGCATTTTGGCATTTTATTTTGCCATACAAAAACACACATAAATATACACACACGCACACGTATACGCAACTGCACCCACTCGCTAGGGTCTAGAGCTAGTTGTTCATGCATGCCTGCATATTCTGTGAGCGTGTGTGTGTGTGTGTTTGTGTTTGCACGAGTGTATGCGTGGTATTAGAGGACATTTTTTTCATTCAATTTAGAGTCAGTGGCTGCAGTCGGCTTACGCGACATGTGTGTGTACCCTACCTACCCTTATCCGCTCACATTCGTGCCCATCTAATGCTGTTGCCCCTGCAGCCGCGCTCCGCAAATGCGTCTATAAATTATTCATTTCGTTTGAGATGTTTGATGTGGCATTGCCTGAGACTTCTTTAAGGATGCGCCACACACATCCTGGCGTCGACCGCTGTGGGCCACGACATGAGTTGGGTGTAAACGGGCACCTTTACCCGCATTTCATTGAATTCATTCATTTTTTAGCAGCTCTTCCGAGCGACGGATGCTGCCAAGCCACTTGGCATTCTCTCTCTCTTTTTCTTTTCCCTGCAATTGTTGTTGTTGCTTGCCACGGCTTTGCATAAATAAGATAAACACGAGTATGCGCAAGACACACATATATGCTTACACACACACATTCGCCCTTTGCATCTTCGAGCATCTTGCAAGTCGGACTCGACTGATGTGATTTATTTTGCACTCACTGTTTGCCAAAGTAAAATTGATTGAAGCGTTTGTTGGCGCGCCAATTGATTTTCACTATTGCATTTGCCCGCACTTACAACCTAAAATTTCTACGTCGACTTTAGCTTCGAGTTTACCCACTCTTCTTCCCTTCCCTCGTCGAGCATTGTCCCATTTACATTGGTTAAATTAACTTTGGTCAATTTGGCTTCGACTGGCCGAACATTGCATTGAGCCAGCTTTTGCCCCAGCTTCAGCTTACTTACAGGAGTATATACATATGTATATATGCTTGATGAATAAAATATAAGTATTGATGGGAGAGTTAAAAAAAGAAATGAAAGAGTTATTTATTTCTACATTTTCTTTAAATAATAATTTAACTTTGATTTAAAAACAGGGACTTAAGATTTAATTTAAATAAAATAAGTCAATTAACATTTATAAATATATATAAATTATTATTGTTAATAACATTCCTTCTTTCATATCTGAACAAGCTGCCTTGCATGAAATAGAACTAGCTCAGCTAACTAATGGCAGCCAACGTGGCAGAAGTCTTAGGCCAATTAAACACAGATAATTAGCACTCAATTGGCCACTTAATTATTAAATGGAACAATTAAGAATGATTTGTGTGTGTGTATGTGTGTGTGTGTGTGTGTGTGTTGTTTATTTGTTTATTTTATTTCATTGGCTGTCAATGGGCTTGGATGCGATTTAATTGCTCTGCACTTGAAAGCGCTGACGTCAGCTGCAAAAATGGCAACAATTCATCACACGCCGTGTTGTATGTGATTTTATTAAGTGACGCTGATGGTGATTGAAGCACAGCTGGCACATCAACACCTGGCACGGGTACAGGCACATCTACAGTTACAGGAGTTGGCGCTGGGCTGCCAGAGCCCCACATGACCCGGGCTGCAGGCCGCATAAATCTTGCCTGTCAACTGCACAGCAGCCCAAAGAGACGGAGCAGAGCAGAGCGCCACCCATAAGAGAAGACGGCGAGAGCGTTCCGCCAGACATAGATAAAACAAATAATTATGCAGTATATATTATATCAGAGTCTCATTTTGTAAGTATGTATAGAAGAAGAGGACGAAGAAGAAGAAACAGCCGTGACACGCAACTGCAATGCCATTCCATTTTATGAATGGGCATTTATCATAATTAAAAATGCTGCCTTTTGCCGGCAAACAACGATTGCCGCAGCCTCAGTCTCAGCCGCAGCGTCTGTCTCTGCCTCTGCCTCAGCTGGCGTCGCAGTGGCAGTGGCAGTGGCAGCCACGACGACATTTCTGACCTAAGACATGCCACAACGAGTGCGTCACGAGTGCGACGACAAGGACGAGGACGTGGCTGACTGGCGTGCATTAACGTTTAGCCCCATTGCTCCATTGGCTTCATTTCAGTAGCTCAACAGCTGTTTGGCTTGGGACAAACACTTTCTGTGTTTGTGTTTTGGGACCGTGTGCCATGCAAATGAGCAGCAGCTAACTGTGGCATTGGAAGCACGCCATAAACTCTCGCTCTCTCGCTCTCTCCGCCTCTCGCGCTGTTTCTCTTAGGCAGCCTGTTGGTGTGTCGCTGTTGTAGCCGGCACTGCGCACGCGCCGCGTCCCAAACACTCACCGAACACACCCATAACGCCAGCGCGCTCTTAAAAGTATGCAACACATTTTGCCATAAATCGTGCTCTGCCTGAGCTCCACTCGTGCCTCGGCTATGTGTGTGGCAGCCGCTTCGGCTGCGTCTCCGACTACGGCTACGACTACGGCTATGGCTGTGGCTGTGGCAGCGGCTCGTTATCGACATGTCGCCACTTCGCATGCTGTTCTCGTTGACTCCGGTTGTGTTCGCAGCTGCCGCGTGAGCGTCCTGTTTAATCGTTGTCGCTGACGTCGTTATTTTCGGTGCTGTCGGTGTTTGCCGTCGCTGAGTTGAGGCAGTGTTGTATGCTCCATTTGATCGGTGATTAAGATGCCGCATCTGCCGCTAATCGAACGAGCCGAGTGAATGTCGTGCGCCGAGCCATCGCCCCATGTATTAAGTGCCATATGAATACACACTGAAGTGACGCCTAAAGGGCTGATAGTTTGACGGGCTAACGGGCTGACGGGCCAACGGGCTGACGAGCCAACGGGCTGACGGGTTTGACGTGTTGACAGGCAACGGGTAACGCCTCAAGTGTCTGTTTGCCAATTTCCAATTTTTGCCGCCCAAAGTGAATTTCAGCAATAACAACAACAACAATGTCGTAATCAGCCTGCCTGTGCGTGTGTGTGATTATGCGTATGTGTGCGTGTGTCAGCGTGTGTAATCCAAGAAAATCTGTCACGTGCTTCGGATATCCCTGTGTGCTACTCCACACGCAGCGTATTTATTGAATAAAATAAAAGGTGAGTAGCAGCAGCAGCAGCAGCAGCAGCAGCGACAACTCGGATTAGTAGGCGTATGAGCTATATATACATATATACACATATGTATGTATATATATATATACTATATCTATATATACATATGAAACAAACACACGTTAAATGTTCAGCTTAGCGGAACGTGACATGTAAATAAAGCAGACACTTATTTTCAATAATTGAATAGCTAAGATAAAAATAACAATGAAATACTTAAAAGAAACACAAACCGAAATATCAATTTTGTATAAATGCTAAACCATAGCAGTTCACAGTGGATTTTCTGATGCAGACAAGTTCTGGGAAATTCTAGCAGAAACTTGTTGACTTATGCCTTGTGGCTTTTTAGTTAATTGCTCATTACAGTAAAGCATGATTACAATGACTCTGATTCGTTGATGTTTCTGACATTAAATTGTAAACAAAGTACTATTAATTTAGGTTTTTATTTTTTATTATCATGTCAATTGAAACAGCTAAAGACAAAAGTAGCACAGAAATAAAAATATATATATATATATATTGAATAAAATATGAATAAGTATTTAATTATATTCAATTGATATTATCATTAACAACAATTGTTGAATTTACTAATAGAAAAATCATTGGCAGCACAAGTTTGTAATTAATTGATATCTATTAAAAAATTAGTAGATTATTATCACCGTCATTATACAAAAATTGTGTAATTTGCCCAGTTGCTACTTGTTAACTTCACAAGCTATATATTTAGCCAGAGCTACAGTGCGAGCCTTCTAACTAGTTGGCCTATTAAGCATATCGCCTCTGCAATGTTATAGAAGTCGACCTGGTTTACCTCGTCGCATTAACAACGATTAACTTTCGTTTGTCTCTTTTGTACCCAAATTAAATGACAAAATTTGATTATATTCCTGCACGCACACGGCGTATTTCGTGTGCCTTGTTTAGACAGGCGCACGTTCGAGCCCCCACCGCACATGTTAACTAAGAGCCCCAAGCGCATTAAAATACAGCTGGGGAACAGGTGCCTCTGGACGGCCAAACTGCTCAACTTTTTCCCCCAATTTTTTATTTAACAGCTATGAAAATATCATTAGAAATTTCCAACACAACTTCAAAGGTGAAGTTTTCATAAAACGAAAAAAAGAAAAATGGAAACAAAATAAAAGAAAAGCAAATGCTTTTGTATGCAAAATAAAATGACAAGCGGGTGAGAATCTGTTGACTAAAAGCCATTTGTCCACTTTAATATTATGAATTTTATATTGTTCGTTATTTGGGCTGGGCTTTTGGCCGCGAGCCAAGTTAATGTAATTTACGCTCGCACATTTTTCAATTGGCCATGTTTTCTGGTTTGTTGCATTCGTCGCTCGTCTTTACTTCAAGTTCATTGTGCATTAATAATGTAGTTGTCTCCCAGCACACACACACACACACACACACTGACACAGGCACACAGGACAACTGTCCCTTTATGGCACATAATTTGATTCAGTTTTTGTGCGACACAGTCTGTCGTCCACTTTTGGAGCCCAGCTGTTCGTTAACTGTTGTTGGCCAGCAACATGGACATGGGAATTGCGGCTGCAAGTGTGTCATTTGCATGGCTGCACTTGTTGTTGTTGCTGTTATTGTTTTTGCTTTTTACTTGTATTTTATTTTATTTTATTTAGCCTTTATTTTTTCAGTCATGTCGACCGCAACACTTCACTTTGTTGGTTGAAACAATTGTGGAACAGATTTAATCAATTGCTGACAATAACTAGGTGTCGCTATTTTGTCATATACACTTATAGTGAAAGAGTTTAAGAGAGAGTAAATTCAACAGTCAGAATGCTCGGGTTCGCCTAGCCTTCTGTGAATTGCATGCGGTCGAGCTTCAAGTCCTCCTCCTCCTTCTGAGCGCTGTATATCATTTGTAGCGTTGTCCAGGACTCGGAACAATGCTGTGGCAGACAAAGCGCTAGCAAATTTCATGAAAAATGACATTCAATCGCATTTTTCATTGGCCGCTCTTTTTTGATGTGCTTCCGGCTCATCCTGCCTGACAGTTGCTCTAGACTATCTTCTAATAATATTTTTTATTTATTCATTTTTTTTTCATATTTTTTTGTTTTTTTTTTTTTTTTTAGTTTTCGCATTACATTTCACAGCGGGAGCTCGTCTTGGAAAATGCAGAATAATGAGGAAACTAACGAGCCAAGACTTCTCCATTGTTTACTGGCGCAAAAATTGCGCGATTATTAATTTTCTATGCTATTTTGTAGCAGTTCTTCGTGCCAGGCGTCTACTAGTAGCGGCACATCCTGGGCGGCTACTTTGCCAGAGCCAGACGCTGTCGACACTCTGCTTTATTTCGCTGCCCGCCTTCGTTTGGCCGCGTTTTCTGCGTTTATTTTTGCTTCCTTTGGCAGCACAACATTTTTAATATTTTGCAATACTCTTCTTCTTCTTCTTGGATTTTCTTTTCTTTTCTTCTTGTTTTTTGTGCCTGCTGCGTCCTTCCGTCTGGCGAGCACTGAGCCAGGACGCGAATTTTGCGAGCTCTCGACAACAGCTGTGAAGTTGGACGATTTTTCTTCACGTTCATTCACAAGGCATAGCTCTGGCTTCACATACCCACCATGCTTATTCAGGATATTCTTACTTACACAATTACACTCGCACACACACAGAAGCATACATGTATGTGTGCTTGCTTTACTTTCTGGCTTTGCTTGAACTGACACATTTTCGCGTGTTTTCGCAGTCCTTAAGTTGCTTGTTTCATTTTTCGCAGTCATCAATTAATAAAATCGTTACTTCCGCTTGTACGTCATGAGAACTTCAAGGATAAAGTGAATATTCAAATAAATGTGGAAATTAAGGAGAAAATAAAGCGAAAAATACAAATTAAATATAATTTCTTTTTAAATACCTATAAATTATTATTATTATTATTATTTTATTACTAGCTGACCCAGCAAACGTTGCTTTGCCCTATCCATTATTTCTAGGGAATATTTTGTACTTAAATAAAAAGTAACTAATTTAGTATACGTGTGTGGGGATGTTGTTATAGCCGTGCAATGGCTTTCAATTTCTGGGAGTTTTAGTTTTCCTGATGAGAAACAAATCCCGATCGGCTCGTTCCTTCTCCATTATACCAACGACCACTTTGGAATGAGCGTAATATTCAACATCAGGCTCACTGAAATGCTAGATGAGGAAATTAATATGATGTAAATGCTCGAAGTACTCGTTGACGTTGTCGGTCAAGAAAATTAGAACGAAGAGAAGCGTGCAGATTCTGGTTGCTGGTTTCGCTCGTCCCGTGCCTCTTGCAATTCGATGCACCTAACTGAATGCAGAAGAACTCCAGGAGATCTCATTTAGAAAATGGCTGCAGCAGCAGAGAATGTTCTCATTGGATCGACTGCAACGATCTCTACCTGGCACCCTGCTCAAAATTTGAGTGCCACTCAGGCTTTGAGTGGAAGTCGCCCTATATAAAGGGCAGCAGCTGCGGCATTTATTCAGTCGTCCAAAGCCGGTGGGGTCAGTCGTACGTGCAGGGCAATGCAGTGAAGTGTTTTATTTTTAAATTATTTTTAATGATTTTTTTTTTTTTTTTTTTTTTTAATTTAAAATTTAGTTTATAAAAATTTTTATTAACAAACATTTTTTCATTTAACATTTTTTTTATTTCTAAATGATCTCCTGGAATTCTTCTGCATCCCTTACTCTTCTTAGGCAGAGAGGCAGACTGTGAGAGATATTTATATATATATATATACACCAGGCATATATATATATATATATACCAGGCAAACGTTGTTATTTACTTCTCTAAGAGACAAAAATTGGAATCACGCTTTTGCTTACGCGCTAATAAAAATCTCAAGTATTCGTCAATTTTTCAGTATTTTTTTTCGTGCCGGAGTCAAATCCGATAAATCAAAAACCATGAAAATTGTTCCAGCAGATAAAAATAGTAAACAATAATAAGATATTATAAAAACAAAAACTAACTAAATCAGATTACATATATAAATAATATGATAATAAATAAAAAAATAACAATTTCGAAATCACACATACATACATACATATATATTTAGCATAACACGTAAATCGAGAATGTTTTTATAAACTGTGTCAATTAATTAAGCCACTGAGTTATATTTGCCATAAACATTTCCCACAACTCTCGTAAACTGTAAACTTAGACGGGAAAGTGTGAGTGGGGTGGAATGGGGCCGGTGGGAGTGGAGACTCATAATACAACCGTTTTGTTTTTTTTATGTATATACACTGTAACAAAAGGTAATAAATTGTGCTCTTTTTCTCATACTTTTTCAGGTGAGTGCGACTGGGATATATGAAACTTGGCAACTTGTGGCACACAAATACAAATACAAGTACAAATACAAATACAAATACAAACACAAACAGAAATACAAATATGAATATGAATATGAATATGAATACAAACATAAATTGTTCGCCTTTGGCTGGCCTTCAGCGTGGCATTTGAGCGTATGTAAATACATTTTTAATTTAAAATAAACATGGTTATTAAGTTAGGCATTGCCCTTGCGTGCATGCGTGTGTATACGTATGTACATACATATGTGTGAGTCCAGTTCCTGGCAATATCCGCCTTGAAAATATAAAATAACTGCGAAATGGCATAAAATCCAATTAGTTAATATGAATTTTTGATGAAATCACTTCCGCTTCAAATGCAAAAAAGTTGTACGCCTTCTCGGTCGTCGTTATCATCATCATCGTCATCATGATGACTACGTTATTTTAGTTTACTCATTTTTTATTTTTTTGCTGGAAAACTTTAACGCATGCTACTTTTTGTTGCAAGTCATCGAGCTTTATGTACATACATATATATGTATTTTTTTTATATATTTTTTTATTTTTGGCATAAAATTATTTATTGTGTGTTTGCCACAATAACCGCAATTTGCAACTTTTTGTGGCATTTTGTCGGCGTGTTGTCAAAATGTTTGTGTGCCCGACATATTTAAATATTTCATTTGTCGCACGCTCACCGAACGATACCGACACGGGAGCCGGGTAAAAATTAGTTTGCGTATACGTAATACGCGTTGCGTATACGTAATATTTGTACAAATTCGCCTTCTACGCACACATGAGCAACTTTTTCGCCGTGAGCTCGCTTTCCGCTTTATTTTTTGTTCACATTTTACTTTTATTTATATTTTTTCGCTTCTCTTTTCGTTGCGTTCGTAATTTTAATTCTTTCATTTCGTTGGATTTTTTGTTGTTTTATTTCTTTCCTTTTTATTTATTTTTTTGGCTCTCATTTCTTGTTCTGTTTAAACTTTTTCAAAATGGCCTGCTTTTGTCGCGTTTTTTTTACCTTTTGCTTGGCTTTCATTGCTGCTGCTCCTTGTTGCTGTTGTTGTTGTTGTTGTTGTTGCTGCATGTTTTGTATGCATACAGCAATTGATATAAAATTTTAACGAGGTGCGGTCGCTTGTTTGTGCTTTTCTCCGCTCACTTTTTGCTGGCTTTTCGCTTTGCGATTTTCTTATTTGCCATAGCTGCTGGCTGGCGCTAAAAAAAAAATTGATATGGATTCTTCATTTCGAAATGAATAGAAAATTAAAAATTAGAAGCTTTAAAAATAAGTCGCTTAAATTTATTTTTTGCGAATCATTCGTTGTATATATATTTACATAAATTGTTTTTGCATTTCAATTGCAGTTCGCCACATGCCACAAGGCAGATGCTTGGTTGTTAAATTTGCAACTATAATTAGTTTTACGCATTATTTTACAATATTTACACATGGACGCAGGCTGATGCATAATTCAATTTTCCACATTAATGCATTTAATTGATGTTGAAGGCTACCAAATGGCCCAAAACTCGTTGCAATTTATTGCTTGCCGCACTGACATGGCCAGTGGCCGAAAGCCCAAAGCTGCCACGCCCACATTTTCAATAATACCAATAAGCTAATGCGCCACATATTCAAAAAGAAATATTTTAAGCTCATTAAACAGCATCGAGAAAGTAGTTAAATTAAAAAGTAAGCAAAATAAAATTGGGGTATTTGAAAAAAAAATATATATAAATATATATATACATATATATTAAAGGAGTTGTAAAAGAAAGTTTAAATGCGTTTGCAAATTGAAAAGGTTAAGCGAAAAATGCACACACAAAAAAGGGAGAAAAAATTGCGACTAAATGTGGGACATAAAGAATTGTTAGCATTTATTTCTCCGCCGAGTACAAAATTTGCAAGTTTTGGCCATTTGTTTGGCAAGGCGCCGTCTGGCAGCTGTAGCCCTGGCCACGGCTGCGGCTGCGGCTGCTGCTAACCAACAATATATCACCATTAAACAAATTATGTACTCAGCTCAACCATTTGAAATGGCTCTGCTGGCCATTGTAGTTGCGCTCAGTTATTCAAGAACAAATACATATCCGCAGATGCAGAGAGCAGAGACAGCGAGCATAATACAATGCGACGCGAGATTGGCATAAGGAATACGAAATAGAAAACTGTGGCACAGTAGGTTGAGCCTCGAAGGAGAACAGATTGATGCAGCGAATGCAGAAATTATCGAGGAAATGTGTCAGCTGAAGTTTTAGCTAAATATAGTAATAAAATAGTAAGTTGTAGTAAGTAGATGCCAGCAATTCATTTGTTATTTTTTGAAATCCTGCAACATTTTATTTTTAAGACTGAGATCTCTTATAGCATCGCTCAAGATCATATGCTTGAAAGAGAAAGAGAGACACAGTCAAGCCAAATAATAGCTGTTGATTTGTTTTTGTCCCAATGTGCAGGTTGTTCAGAGTTTTTCCATTATGGTTATTACGGCATTCTCGGCTATCAGTCGTCCTCTCTGTGCGGCATCATTGACACGTTTTCTGCTTTCCTTTTGCCTGAAGCAATTGCTCAGCTTCAAGCGCAGCTCCTCACCTACTCGTACGCGTATGCCTCAACAAGGTGTAAGCATTTATGAAACTTCACTGTATATTTATGTATGTGTGTGTGCGTGCGCATATACATGTGTTTCGGGCGACACAAATTTATTTCTAAGCATTTACAGCGCCAACTTTGAGTTCCTCCTTTCTTTGCTTTTATTTTTGTTCTTTTTATTCGCATTTTGTGTTTTTCTTTGCTGTTGTTTAGCTGTTGTTTTTCCTCTGCCGTTAGTTGCTTTGCATGTGGCCACATGCCACATTTAGTATCTCACAAATTTGGGCATCCCCGAGCAACGGGGGAGCACTTACAGCACATCAGGGCTGCCGCCCCCTTTACCGTGCCGCCCCCTCGCAGCGGGCGCATTCTTCTGCGACCACAAATTTTCGTGTAGTTATTTTTCTTTAGCTGTTTTTTGTTCAGTTTTCCTGGCTGTTGTTGTTTTTCCGCTGCTTCGCTTAGTTGCAGATGTGTTATGTTGTATTTTTACAACTTCCTTATGCCACGCCCCATCAAACCCCTGGCCAAAACGTGAAAAAGTGCCAAAAAACAAAAACAACACGAAACAGAGAAAAAAAAGCGAAGAGCAAACAGTTTTTTGCTGCTAGCATGTTAAAGTGTTTCAATTTTTTCTTGTTCATCTGCATATGGGAGCGTGTGACCAAGAAAGAACGACAACGAGAGTGAAAGAGAGATAGTGAAAGAGAGTGATGGTATCTTTTCCCAAATACAACTGTATCTCTTGCGTGTGTTGCTTTTTGTTGGCATTGGCACATCCGGACTCCGAAGTGCGTCGCCTTCCGGTTTTGCTTTGGCGCAAATTACAGCGCATAATTTTCACATTACGTCAGCGCATACGTGAACGTGAGTGTTTGTGTGTGTGTGGGTGTGCCTGTCTGATAGGGTGTGTGCATTCCCTACGATTGCCTCAAGTTGCCCCTCGCCTCGACTAGAGCCTGAAGTGCGCCTTCTGACTTTCGCAATATTGCGATATGGAAATCAATATTCCTAATGGCTGTCAGTTGACACACGAGCAACACACTCGCACACATATACACATTTATATACACATATAGGAAAACCTATACATTCATTCACGTAGGTGCTATATCGCCCCCACTTTACACTTGTGTACGGCATTCATTTGCCATGAAATATTATCTAAATAATGAAATCGTTATCGATAAATGCGAGCACATAAATATCGGCCTTCAAATTGACAGCTCACCCAAATCATGGCAGGAAGCTGTTCCGCTGCTAAAGTCAAAAGAGAGTATTTTATAAAAGTATAAAAATGAATGAATCCCAAATAAAATATATGTATATCTGTATTTTCATCAGAAACAATCAAGAAAACGAAATCGTTTTTATCTGGGCTAGACCTCAGCTCAACTACACGGCATCCCATCTCTGTCAGATTTCTGCTTAAAGTGGCGAAATCTGGCTGGAAATGTGCGCCAATAATTTGGGAATGCATCTCATTTCCTTTTTATCGGCATGCTCAGCAATGTGTAAAGCTCTTTGAGGTCATGAAGATATCAAAGTGCGTCAATATGGAGACATAGGCATTTGTCGCAGACGATTTACGAGCGCCCCCGAAGCAGCCGCTACAGCTTTTTGTGGCTCGCCAGCTGGCTATATGACCCACATGTCGCTTCAATTCGTAATAAACTGCGGAGTTGCCTGGTTGGCTCCGGTTGGAGCAGTGGGTATTTGAATTTGTCGTAGCTCGCTGTGAGTCGCTTATCCGCAGATATGTCCGACAGCAAACAATGGTCGGGTGTTTGGCCATCGCAGCCTAAAAGGCAAAATACATGAAGGCAGCAAAAGCAGAAAAATAAACACGGCGGCAGAGCAAGCTAAAAAATAAGAGGCAAAAAGTAGCTAGAAAAAAAGTCGCGGTAATTTGAACCTTTTTTCCATTTGAGTGATTTCAGCTGTGGGCAGCTCAGTAGTGCGGGGCGTGGCAGCCAGCATAGAAATCAAATATCAAAGCCAAACTTTTTTTTAGGAGCAATATGTGTGCGTATATCTGTCAGTCAGACTGTCTGCGTGTGTGTGTGTGTGTGTGTGTGTAGGTATGTTATGCTTTGCTTTTTTCTTTCGTGACTGGGCTATTGGTAATCCCTTAGCAACAGGTTACCAAGTTTTTCTTTTTCGACAACCATCAGGTCCCATCAGTCCCGTTTGGCCAGCCAATAACGAACCCCAAACAACAACCGTTAGGGCCAGCAGTTTAAAGAGGCAGAGGGCAGTTGAGCCTTGCAGTTGATTTGCCAAATCAAAGTTGCATGAAACAATGCCAAGCAATCCGGAAAGACATAGATAAGGCTTAAAGAGCGAGACCAAGGACCAAAGAGCAGTTGACAACAGCCATAAGCGACAAATAAGTCGAAACTTTCAGTTAAACGTTGATCTAAAAGGATTTACACAATTTAAACAGCGCAACTTAACGATTTCGATTGAAATAAGCTACTTGCTTCTTAACCCGACTCGTTCGCTCTGTCTGTTGATTTGGGAATTGACTTTTGCTTAAGGCTGTCCCCTCCCAGCCAAATAGCAAACGTGGCCCACTCGCCCCACTTCGGCCCGCAGCTATAAGCCTGACAGGATGTAATCTTTCATCTTAACTGAGATTTCTTTGCCCACGTTCGCTGTGCATTCGCTGTTTTCCCCGCTCGAGTGTTTTCTTTTATTTTCCCTTGTCTATTTTTGTTTTTTTGATATTTGTTTTTCCTTTACCTTTGGCGATTGCAGCAGCAAATTCAGCTTGTATTCCTTGTCGGCTACAGCTTTGCGCTTGTCGAACTCGCAGCTTCAAAATTTATGGCATTTTATTGTTACATTTCGTACAGCATCGAAGTCTCGTATGCTAAGGTTTCCATTGTGCATTTGGCAGCAGATGAGTTGTCCGCAGAATAATGTAGTGCTGAGCCACAATCTGGAGTTGCCTTTGTTGGCTTCGCTGAAGAACTGGAAAACAGTGCGGATTGAAAAATTGATTTAAAGCTGATAAATGTTGCCCATACGAGAAGTTGATGTAGTTTTAATAATAATAAAAGTAGAGCATCGCAAGAACACATAATTAACAGTAATTAATTAGTTAATTAACAATGCGCAACATGCATTGATTTGCATTACTGCCAAGGCGAGCACTATTTGAGTGAGAGAGTGACTCGAAGGAAGAATATTCAGTTGAGCACAAAAGAATTGTATGAGCGGGAGTTGCGAGTAAATGAGCTGATAAGCTCGCATACATGCACAACAATTATCATACATGTAGCATGTGTGTGCATGCTCGTCGTAAAAAAATATTCTCAATGCGCATCAACGCTTTTATACCCTTTCCACACATACTCATGAAAATGCAAACCTTTTGCATGAACATGACAAGGCCTATCAAGAGTACGGCTTATTCTACACTCAGAAGGGAGGAAATGGGATCGTCTGCGCCACTGCCACATGAGGGAGAAAGCATAGAGAGTAACCCAGAGAGAGTAAGAGCAACGAAATGATCATTTCGTTTGAGCGCATCGAACGCTGCCGAGCCGAGCCAATACGAAGTAGTACGACGCCTTTGTACTTTGGCAAATTTTTCATTTCGTTTTAAGCTTCTTCAGAAGCCCATGCTTCTCTCTCACTGATTCGACTTCATATCGAATGGGCTCTCTCAATCCATTAAATAATAATGATAATAATAATAAGAATAATAGAAATATAAATACTAATAATAATAACAAAAGTAATAATAATTTTACTAATATTAATGATGATAATAATACTACAAAAATAAACAATAATAATTTTTTGTATTTTATTTCTTAGCTTTATAATGACTTCAAAAAATTCTCTATATTCCATCTGGTCATTAGCTATAAATATCATATTCTGTTTCAAAAGATAAAGAGTATAAAGAGCCAGGCCACTATTAAGAAATATTTTATATACACATATTTATATATTTCCAAGCAATTAAACTCAATACGCTCGGGACTTTTTTATAGCTGAATGTTTGCATCACTTTGGATACTTTGTATGTATTTATATTTTTTACATCGCTTATCCAATTTAAAATGTAGGTCGAGCGTTCGGTAAACAATATACAGCTATGTATATATGTATGTGTGTGTGCACTTACACTCACACTCATGCACAGCATTAAAAATAAACTAAAATGTAGACTGGAATTAAACGAACACCAAAATTAAATACGTTTGTCGAATTCACATCAAATTAGGGCGTGAGAAATGAGCAGGCGGGAGGAGGAGTGGGGTTGGCTTAAAGCGCGCACCACTTCAGTGAAAAGCAGCCCTTAGATAGGCAGCGAGGGTTGCCAGCACTATTTGTGAATGTTTGTTTGCATTTGAATTCGAAGCCAAGTCTTGCTCAGCACGAACATCAAATGAAAGAAACTGAAACTGAAACGCAAATGAAATGAAATGAAATAAAATAAAATAAAGGATTTCCTAATTGCCAATTTGCATGCAGTCGCATCTAATTTTTGCCCATTCGTCGGCTAAATAAACTCCATTTGTTGCTGCTTTTATTTCCATTTCGTTTGTTTTGTGTGTTTATAAATTTGTTTATTTTGTGAATGGGCTGTGTTTGGTTGCTCCACAGCCCCGGCTGCTCCAACTGCTCCAGCCACTGTTTCAGTTTCACGCAAATTCTATTTACACAGCCGAGCTGCCACCTGCAAGTTGACTTGGAGCATATTGGCTTCTGGGTATGGGGTCATCATAATACTGACAAAAAAATGGAAGCAGATAGAATGCACAGTAAATAATAATATTAGCTGAAAATGATTCTTCATAAATAATTACATTTCAAAATAATTACTGTTACTGCGAACAGTGTAGCTGGCAGTCGAGTTCCACTCGGGTTGCCCATATCTGAGGCTCTCTGGCTTCAGTTTCATGCCACATGCCGTGGGCTGAGCGTGGCCGCTGCCTGCGTTGCATACTATTTGCCCAATTCTCGGGCCTGGCCTGATGCGAGTATGCGATTATATATTTGACTTCCACCTGCTGTCGACTGCTGCCTGCTCTCGTGTGTTATTTATGCAAATGTCAAATATTTTGAAATGCCGCTGCCATGTGAACGAAAGTTACCGGAAGTACATTATAAAGTTTCTCCGCGCCGACAGCAGCAGCAACACACACACACACACACACACATACTCGCACACACAGTTACATACATATATAGCACATTTAACCCAGCAGTTCATGTTATTTGGCCTACCAACAAACCGAAATGTGCCCTAATATCCAGGCACGAGTTAACACCCACCGCGCCAGCTATTCCACTAACAACAACAGTAATTATGGCATTTTTGGAATAACCACCTTGTTGTTGTTGTTGTTTTTGGTGGTTCCTTTGTTACCTACACAGTGGCTGGCATTTGGCCTCTTCGCTCGGGCTTGGCAAAAAAAAGAAGGAACATTTTTGAGATTATTGCCACGTTAGCTAAATTACTTCGCGGTAAGAATTTTTAATTTGGAAATTGTCTCGAACTCTCATTAAATATTTAATGCTCGAGCCAAACTTGTTGAATTAACGAATTCGAGGAATTGTACTCCTCAGTGTCTTCAGGGCGCCGCTAATGAAGCTACTGAATGCGAAATGCCAATTACCCAAGGCAATTATCTGCGAGCTGCTTTCTTCTTGGGGGAGTATTGGCGCGCGAATAGTTCAAATTATAAATGGCGATAATTTCTCGCGTTTACAAAGTGAGAAAGCTGACCCAAGACGCAATTGCTTATAAGCAATGGACGAGTGATAATTTCTGGATGTTTGTCCGGTTCAGTGAGTTCAGCTTTCGGCTAGCCCGACTAAGAGATACTCTAAGCACATTGTGGCGGTCTTTAAAATGGCTCTTTAAAACGAGATTTAATCAATTGCTATGTAGTCTGAGAAGCACATGGCTTAAATACATGTCGAAGCTTCAAATGTTGGATGGCACTTCAACACTTGGGTAAACAAGTGTGGGCTGCTCTTGTGGCTGTTGTTGTAGTTGTTGTTTTTGTTGGTCTTTTGTAACGCTTGGCCGCACATTGAACCCTTCGTGGGCAACCTTAACCTTCACTCTGACCTTATTGTTTGCCAAGCGGGCGATAGAGAAAGAGATTTACAGTTGATTTAGCTGCCAGAGCCATGGCTAATGCATAATAAACGTTTTTCCCGCAAACTTTCACGCCACTTCCTACGCCTAAAACACAAAAACAGCACACACACACACATACCCATATACACATAGCCAGCAGCACGTGTGTGTGTATTTCGTTCAATTTCGGTGCTGCTTGTTTTTTCTGGCTGGCATTCAATTTAAGATAGACATCATGTGCAGTCATTAGATTGTTTTCGATTGACGTGACATGATAATGAATGATATTCGACCACGTTTCATTCCCGCTTGTGCTTTTGCTCGTTGCCTACTTTTCGGGGCAGCATTTGAAAGCAGTCGAAACATGCAATTTTGAAGGCGGACTCCGGTTAGTGCTGACTGCCAGTTGGCCGTTTGCCCTTTGTCGTTTGCTAAATTGGCAGTTGGCCATGATTTGTTTATGGCTGACCATAATGACCGATAAAGCGGCTCTCGACGCGCTCGTTTATTGGCCCAAAGTTTTGTGCTCAAATTAACATGAATTGCAATTCCGATTCGCACGATATTCACAAGCAGCAGGCAGAAGGCAGAAGGCAGAAGGCAGAAGGACTCAGCCACAGAAGCCACCTAATTTCAATTGCGCTGCCTTTGAATCGGGCCCTTCTAATCGCATTCTAATTACGGCCACAAAGAGCCATAAAACCAAAGTCTTCGGCTCCCTGCGACTCGTTATGCAAATGTCCTTTGGCGGCCCATGCCATTGTTATTTACACTTCAGGGACTTCTGTGACGTTTGACAACTGCCCCTGACGACATAATCACAGCTGGTTAGCAGCGCTTCTTGAGGAACAGGTGCTCATTATTTCGTTTCGCTCGTTTATTGATTGCTCTCGCATTTCACAATTATATATTCATCGTTGGCTTCGAATGGGTTTCCGCGTTTCGGGTCCTTGACAGCGGGATAATCTGATAGGATAGAATTAAGCATATCACGTGTCAGATATTATTAGTACATTTCCATTTGTCTTGGGGCGAGGCACAAGTGCGGCAGGGGAGTCACTCGCTTGTTGTGTCAAGTAAAGTGGCAGCAGTCACGCATTTGTTCTGCAATTTCTCCCCCGCCCAGCCCAGCCCAGCCCCTCTATCCCTAATAGGACGGCGCTTTGCTTTTTGGGTTTTAATTAATACGCGTTTTCATGTTGCCAGCCTGCTCATGCGTGTCAGTTACACACCCCTCCCTCACCCGCCAATCCTTTGGGCTCCCCCTCAAGTCGAGCACTGACACGCAAATGCAATTTGTGAGCGTAGATTATTTTCTGTTGCTCTGTTGTCAGTGGAATGGAGCTCAAGTTCTCAACCCACAATTATTCAAAAGTTGCAAGCTTCCCCCGAAATAAACAGCTTTCGCGTAATATTATATTATATTCATTAAATTTTCTTTTCTATATATAGCTGGTAGATCGGGAGTCGTTCACCTCGATTGATTGGGTCAAAATTCATGACCTTTTTGTGTGTTATTTAAGGCTTTGTAATTAATGATGCCTGGTTACTTACCTTTAACAAGGGAAATAAATTTATTTTAGACTTCATAAAATACAATACGATAAATCAATAATTCGTTATCAACAATCCAGATTGAATGAGTCTTGAGAGGCCGTGTTCTAACACTGACTTTACATTGACTTAACTTAATTAAACCAACTAAATATAATCACGACTTTAACTAATAGTGTATGTCAAATTGAGTTAATTATTGGTTCATTCGTAATATTTATTCATTAATCTTTATTTAACTTTTTTCTGATATATTCTTAAATATTCTCACTTAAAGCTTATCCCTCCCATTTTCCGCTCGCTTTAATTGGGCTCAGATCATTCCTGTGATACAAAAACTGGGCATTCTTTTTATTGTGCATGGTAAACGTGTTGGTTTTAATGATTGCATCTGCAATTTGTTGTTACATAATTATGTGAAATAATGCTGAAGGGCTTAAAAAGACAAGCGGCGCATTAAAATAGCTTATTCTGCCAACAGGAAATAAAATGTCCGGCTAATTAAAATAACAAAGGACCTGAATAAATAATTAAGTGAACTATAAATACAGTTTACATTATCGTGAATAATTTTGATCAATTTCACAAAATATTTTACCCACATCAGCCATGCTCAATTTGTTATTCGGAGCAGCATTTAATCGAGCCAAAACTTTGTCTTGGATCTATTCAATTATTTAGTTCGAAATTCACTTGTAATTTTTCGCCTTTAAATAATATTCAAGAGATGAGCGTGCAGTTCTACGAAAATAGCTGGCTTTACGCCTTGACGCGTAGCTCATTCGTTTCCTTCTGCTGGATCCGAATCGTATTTGTATTTGTGAATGTGTGTGTGGGTGTGTGTGTGTATGCGTGCTTAGACTTTTGCCTTGGCCGGTTGCATTTCCATTCGTGCTCAGTGAACATAATGTTAATTGATTACCACAGTGAGCTCTCGCTCACAGAGACAACGACGGCAAAATCAATTCATGTTTAATTAAATTAATTTGTTGATTTTATCATACGCATGCATTTCGATTGATGCTGGCGAGATTGTGCGAGTGGAAATGTCATATTTATTCTTAGCAGCTCGAATTTCAATTGAAATTCTTATTTACAAATATTTAAAATATTTTTAAGTGCTTCGGACTTTAAAGAAAATAAAATAAATATAAATTAATTTTTGTTCACTTCAGTCTTGCTCTTCAAATTCTAGCTAAGCCCAGCTAAATTACAATTTATAAGATTGTTGAATAAACTCGTCTTGGCAAATCTCCAAATGACAAGGGAATGCAAATACTTCACATAAAATATGTGTCTACACATATTTACATTCACAAATGCAATTGGCAACGGCCTAAGCAGAATGTAAATATTTTTCTATGGATTTATGTAAATTTTGTGTAATATATAAATGTACTAGATTTCGGCGGAGAATGCTGCAATTTGCTGCTAGACTAATGGCTCTTGTTTGTTGTTTTTGAAGCTCTGCCTACGGGGCGTATGCGCAATAAGCATAATAATGTAATCCTAAAGACAGAGAGAGAGAGAGAGAGAGAGAGAGAGAGAGAGAAGGAGAGAGAGTGGGACTGTGGAGATGAAATAGAATTTTCAATAGAAACTTTTCACTTTTTGGCTGACTGCGAAATTAGACTGAAGCCTTGCGAATGCAATAGTTATTGAAGTGATTTCCCTTTTTGGCTTTGATGGGGCTTCGATGTTGCGTGTCCGATCGGCTAGCCGGTTGCGTGTGCAGATGGAGGCCACCTAAGCTCGACATGAAATCTCTAGAAATGCATCTGTAACGGTTAATTAGTGCACGCTCACAACATGTTAGCCAACTGCAACTGCCACTGCCACTGCCACAGACGTCGCTGCGTGGGATATGGCAGCAACTGCTAAATGGAACGTGGCTGGCTCTGGCCCCACATAATCCTGCCGCGCTGTGCATTAGGCAGTCAAGCATTTGGAAATTAGCGTGCTGCCAGTGCCACTTGAGTGCACCGTTCAGCCATGGAGCTGTACGTATGTATGTGTCATGCGGCTTCCAGATGCCAGACGCTTTCTCTTCGTAGCCTCATTGGCCGGGCGCGTCCAGTTTGGCTGTTCAGCCAAAAGGGCTCTTAAAGTATTTATGCGGCGCGTGCTGTACGTTAAGTGCAGCCAGCCCTCGGGCAGCAGTCGTTGCTCTTTAGCGAGTTATTGTTGCTCGCGGCGCACGGCTCGCATGGCGTATGCGTCATAAAATGCATTTCAATAGATTATAACTTGCTCATAACGTCAACCGTACATCGATTACGGGTCTCGGGTGACTGTCTTGCGACTGCCGCCAAGTTGCATTTAAGCCACGGAATGCGCAACACGCGCATTAAGTCGGCAGTAAACAGCACATTTTCAACGTCACTGCTTCGCAGCACAGTGGAACAAGGTCGACAAGGCGGGAGTTGAAAATTTACACAAATAAATTCATTGAAATTTGAATTGAAAGATGTCTGAATGTGCAAAGCTAGCAAAAGAAACGAAAATTGGAAATAATAAAAAATAAAATAAATAGAAATGAAAACAGAAAATCCTTAGCTCGCAAAACTATAAATATATCAATTGAAAATAATATATAATATAATAATAAATAATATATAATATGAAATAAATTTGTAGCATTATTAAAATTTATTCAAGGGAAATAAAGCTCAATAATGCTCAATGCGAAATAAATTAATACAAAAATAAAAAATAAAAAATATGAATTTATTTGTCTAAATGGAAATATTTTATTTATAAGTAATCATTATTATTTAAAATTATTTTCAATTTATTATGTATATTTTTTTTTATTTAGTTCAATATCTTGCAGCTTACTGCCTTTACTCTATATAGATAATTTAACTGTAATCTGTTATTAAATAAATCAATTCCAAAGTGCAGAGCCAGCCGTTTCCATGCACTTTTCGATAGGCATTGCTCCAGTGTGCAGAGAGCATCTTCATGGCTTTGCCCGTGCAGCTCGACAATTCTGCGGTTACCCAGTGCGTTTATTATGCCATTCGCAGTTTAATAATGATAATAACGGCAGGATATTAAGCTTTTCCTGCCCGGTCTGCCGAGCACTGTCGACGCCGCCGTCGACCCCGCCACACGACCTGGGTGGTTAGACGCTTGGGTGGCTCGTGGGCTGACTGTGCGGCATTAAAACTATAATCAGTTTATGTAATAAAGTAAATTGTGTACGTAATGCGTGCTGATGTTGTCTTTTATTTATTTTGTTTTCTTGTGCGCTACTTTTTATTACGGCAGGCCAAGCGCTAAGCAGATATTCTTGGATCCTCTCTGCCCCTCTGCCTGTCTGCCTGGCCTGCCGCCTTGGGCTCCCTGCACAAGCTGCCTCTTCGGGCGCCGCAATAATGTTCAATATTAATAAAAGTTTTCGGGCCAAGTTAATTAAATTTGCTTTTTAATGTGCAGCCATGCATGAGCCCAAGCGCCAATGTAATAAATTGACCGTGCTCTCCATAACGCTCATTTCCTGCCCAGCCCTGGCGAGGTGAGGCAAAAGTTTTCATTGAATTGTGCCAGGCAAATAAACTCAAATGAACTTGCATTCGTTTGGCCTGCTGCAAATGACAGTCCAATGTCGATGAGCTCGCATCGAAATGACTGTCTTCATTTATTTATTTAATCATTTATTTATATTTTTCAAATACTTTATTACTTATGTATAGCTGCAGTTAATTCATATATATATATGTACAATATATTCACAGCTTGCCTTAAAGAAATTAAATTAAATTTAATTTTCAAGCAATTCATATTTTGCTGCAGCGCTTAAATTTTCATTCAGTCTTAACTTTCCAAATAAATTTATTATTTATCATGAACAATATTCTTAAGTATCAAATCCAAGTTTTTGCTATGTTAAGTGCGTAATTGCGGCATTTTAATGCTTCACCTGGCACCACGGCGCGTTTGGCTCGCCCGTTTTATGCCTTCAAACTTTGGCCTTAATAAAGCACATAAAACGGCATTAGACGCTGCAAAGGCGACGACAGCGGGCCACAAAGTCGCCATTATGAGTTCTTTTGTGGCATTTTAGACCTCTTTTGGCCACGTCAATATTTAATGGCAACTCGAGCCGCCGGCCTCGGGGCCATCATTGTTCTGTGGCAGGCTGTTAGCGAAGTTTTTTCTCTTCCGTTTCTAAATTTTTTGTATAGTATTTATATAGTCCCACGCTTTCAGCGTATTTGCTGTGAATGAATAAATATCGATAAATATTTCAAATGCTTTTTAATGAGGACACAAACTAATCTAAGTGCTTCAAGTACTTCCAATTAATATAAATTAGCAGCATTTTGTCTAGGGCGTGAGTGTGGCACCCGCCTCACGCCCAGCCCCGCCCAGCAGTCCTGGGGGCAAATCGAAAACAATCGAAGCAATCAGGCGAAATCATTGACAGCCGGCGAAACGCGCGCACGGGATTTCCTGTGTATTAAAGTCTTAAGTTGATGTGGACGTGGGCGTTGCTGGAATGTGTGGGCGTGTCAGCCAGCAAGCCAAGCTGAAAGTTTTGGCGAACGTGGCGTATGAGCGGTGCGTGCAACTTCTCAACTTTTCAATTTGATTAAGTAGCTGAAAAAGAAGAGCCAACTAAATCCCGACAGAAAGATGGGGAAAAAATACGAGTAAAAAGATGCCGGAAAATATTTTCAATTTTGTTTTTAATTGAAGCACAATACAAATCGCTGAAGGCTTGGAATGTCCAATAGATTTATGAGCACATTGGCCACACGAGAGCAGCTGACAAGAAAAACTAAACTATTTGAAGGCAGAGCAGCAGAGGCTGACTAAACGTTTTGATAGCATCAGATAGAGCTGTTTGCTGGCCGCCAGAGTGAAAAGCCGAAAATATGTCCTTTGAATGGCTTTAAGTAAATTACAAACGGCAATGGCCACAGCACACACACACACACATGCAAACACATACACATACAGGCGCAAATACATGCACGTACAACAGGAATGTCTGATGTTGATAAAGAGCCAGACCGTGCAGGGGGAAGCTCAACGTCGTCGTGGCCCGGCCACAAAGAAGGACACAAGCAGCCATGCGGCAAAATTATGTAAAAAGTCAACAGCAAACAGTTAGTAAAAATGGCACAAGACGGGGCGTGGCTGGGGCGGGCAAAGAGGCATCGGCATGCTAGGTCACTCAAATTGTCTAAGCGGCGACAAACTGAAAGCGAAAGCCAAAGTGAAAGCGCCAGGGTTGCCAGCCAAAGAAAAAGACGCAAAGGAAGTCGACGAAAATGGTAACAAACTGAAAATGAACGTGCGACAAGCAAACACAGACAACAACAACAACAACAGCGACAGAGGCAGCAACAGAGGCAGAGGCAGAAAAGTTGCTGAAGAGTAAACAGAATTTTGCAGATGTTTCCGAAAGCTTAAAAGTGAGTTGTGAAGCGAAATATTATACTGCTACTAAGTATAGCACAGAGGTTTAGAATAACTTAGTTAAACGAGAATAGCAAAATATAATACGCTTGTCAGCTTGTAGTACTAGAATGCCAGACTTGTAGAAAATTTAGTTAGGGCTTAGTGACTCTGAGTAGATTTGTTTGACTTTTATACCTACTGAATCTATTCTGTATCTATTTGACATTTCCTTTGATTCAACTCTTTCTCCATTCAATGCACAGATAATGAGCCTTGACCTTGCTTTGCTCTCTGCATGAGTCTCGATATAAATTCCCTTTGGATTAACATCTGTGGCAAGCAAACAAGCATATCATTCCTGAAGTGAAAGGCGACAATCGTTAGCTAACCAACAAATAAATTTGAGACAACTGACTTACCAACTTCCACGGGGAGGCTCACACAAAAGCGCGGCGCAAAACAAAGACCATTCAAAATTAATTGTGAAATTATGTACAACATTTTATAGAGGTGTTTCGGCCGCAAGACAGCAGCAGCGGCACCAACAAATGGAAGTGAATTATGTGAAATGCCGGCGAATGTCGGGTAAACGCAACTTGGCGCTAAATTATTAATACATAAGCCAAACAAACGCCGAACATCTGTGGGAACAACAAAAGACACGACGAGCGTCTCAAATATGCCAGTCAGGTGAGCAGTAGCTACAGGGCGAGGGGCGGGACGGCAGTGGGTGTAAGTGTAGGCAGGCGCAATTCAACCTTGGCACTAAGGTGAAAGACACAGAGAGAGAGAGAGAGAGGGAGAGAAAGAGAGAGAGAGAGAGAGGAGAGTGCAAATGCCTTCCGTTCAAGCTAACAAGCGCAAGGAATGACTAAATGGGAATGGTACAAAGCCTGGTACCCACAACACCTAGGCAGCTAGCAGCTAGCAGAAGACATACACATACATACACACACACACACATACATATATATATATATACATAACAAGGCTTGCAATATATGAGCCAAGTGGGACTTGCTAGGTTTTCAGCTGAGCGGGAGTGCGAGCTCTACTAGGTTACAGTGCATAATCTGATGGCTGTTGTTGAGGTTTAAGTAGAATGCGGCAAGTGTGTCTCAGGTGTGTGTGTATGTGTGTGTGTGTGTGCCTGTGCGTGTGTGTGAAGAGTAACTTAAAGTTTGACTGCCTTTAATTCATTATGTATGCCTAATGCTAACAATTTAGCAGCTATTGGTTTATCTTAATGAAGCTGTCTGCTACCCAGGCCAGTTAAAGGCCTAAATACCCACACACACACACACACACACACAGGCTCGCAGTTGAGCGACCTTGCGACCTGTTTGGCTTGTCTTTAGCTTTTATGACGCGCTCAAATCCGTTTGGCATCGCTGTGCTACATTAGGTGCCGCGCCCCCATGCATATTTCGCTGCCCACCCCTATATATGTAAGTATGTATGTATGTATGTCTACACAGACCCAGAACGTGGCCTAATCCCTCATCGTGTTTTGCATACCGCCCGTTAACTGGGCCCAGGGCTAGGGCTTTTGTCTTTGACTTGGCCTTTTCTCGTTTGGCTTCTGCATTTTTCAAGCCAACTTAAATATTAAAGCGCTGTTTGTGGTGCGGCGTCTCGGGATCCTCGCAGCTCCCCAATGGAAGGGCCGAAGGGCGCGGCCAACAATTTAGCTGTCGAGCGGCTCATAGTGTTGACACTCGTGGGAAAATGTTTTAATAATGTGTGTAAAGAGTTGACAGCTTGGCCAAAAAATATAAAATTAAATGGAAGTTGCCGCGCAATGTGTGAAAGTTCCAAACTTTTATTTTCACCGCGCTCTTCAAGGGTCTTGCGGTTTTTATAGAATACGGAAAAATATATTTAGAGCCACATAAGGGTGAACGACATGATTGCTGTTGCGCAGCTTTGAGAATACATTAGCTTTACTTATGGAGGCAGAACATCGGCAAATCAGTCCAATTATATGTTTGCCAATAGTAATCGTTATACAATTAATATCGGCTATTTTCCTAGAAATGCTTATCGATTTCAGCAGAAATATCAGCTACTGTTAAAGTTACAGAAGTTACAGGTTGCATATATCGGTGCCAGCCGATATTTATGAGTACCATCTCTAGAATATGCAAATACAGCTGATTTAAATCCGCGTGGTTAAAGAGCTTCAATCGTATTTTCAACGCCTACAAAATGAAGTGGAAACCCGATCTAGAAATGGGTATAGCAGATAATCTCAAGTCAAACGGCTACCGTCTCCGTCTGCCAAGGCTGCTGCACCAAGAGAATGGTCTGCAGATTGTGGATATTAATAATCCCTACGTCCGGGTGGAGACTGTGGCAACCACAATTAAGAACTTTGCCAATGAGGAGTTTCTCTTCGAGATGGACGTGCCCCGTTCGAGCTTGAGTCGTGCGATAGATGCGGAACAAGGCGTGCCGATGTACAAGGTATGCTCCTTGGATATGGGGACTGTCATGAGGCGTCTGTTCCACAGCGCAGTTAACAACAGCGGGCGCATCCTCAGAGTGGACGATCAGCTCATCCTCGACGTGGCCAAGAAGCTAAGGCGTGCCATTCTCGTGCAGAACAATGCCAATAAGGAGAGTCCCCTTGTCTTTCGCCTGGTGCCGGCCATCGCTTTGGATCGCTGTCTGGGCGCCGTCGTGGCCTTCGGCCTGGGCCAGTTGGTGATCCGTAAAAGGCGCGATCGCAAGAAACGGATCCTCTTCAAGGGCTTTGCTCGAGATATTTACTCGCAGCAAATTTTAATCAAGTCGGTAGCGCAAACTCTAGTAACTCACATCGATATGGACTTCGAGAGACTAGCAAATAAATGAAATTTGTGTAACTACTATAAGATTCATCTACTAAAAAACATCATTAACAATCTAACAATTAAAAACATCAAAGCTCAGCCTTGTCTCAATATTCCCATGCTCTGATTTCTTGATCTTATACTGAGTCAGCTTTAATATTTGCACTAACAACATAACGACTAACTATATTTATACTTTGATTTGTTGGCTATTACAGCGAGTCATTTCTTTAAACAAAACCAGACTTGATATGCTGTAAATTATTGGAGCGTACACTTTCGTGCATAATTAGCCTGCTGGAAAAGACAGGGGCCAAACAGGAAGTGGGTGTGCTCAGCATATAAAAGACATAAATAAACATCCAGCGAAGATGTTTAGAAATTTGTTAGCAAACAAAAGATTTATTAATTCAAACGCTTTGCAGCATCAGCAGATACGAAAGTCAATGCCTCTGAATGTATTTCAACATGATATTGCGGCGTTATTATTGCAATTGTTGTTGCTGCGCCTGCAACTGTTGTCGTTGTTGTTGTTGTTGTGTAAAGCAAACAAATATAGCTTAAGTTGCATGCAGTCAAACAAACACCAAAGTTATATCCGGATACACATTTGTGTGTGTGTGTGTGTGTTTCTGTTTGCACTGTTTAAAATTCGCTTGAATTTTGTGCAAATTTGCATATGTGCGCATTTTGTACATTTTGTGCATTTTCTATATAGAATTTCAGTTCCGGCTCGTTTAGATAGTGCTGCATCCTGCATCTATCTCCCTCCCGCTTGTTTGCTGTGCAGTGCAATTATGCAGCATTTAAGAACGCAACAACCTAAATGGCCAAAAAACCAAACCAAACCGAAATAGCTCAGCAATTGGCCTACACTTCATGCCGGTTTAAGTTACAGTGGAAACATGAAACTACGCCACGGCCCACAGCTAAACACCTTCAGCCTGTTGGGCTTGTCAGGGAGTTGGGGGGAGCCTTAATTACATGTGGGCCTTTGGGCGCGCTGGTTGGGCTGTGCGTTTCCCAGCAAATAAGCAAAAATGAAATAATACAACAGCGTTTGGCTGGCTTGGCCAACGCTGCGCATACGCAATCTGTCTCAAAGCACTTGCCATAAATTAAATTTTTATTAAGTTTATAAGCCAATATTTCACTGTGCAAGTTTTTGGCAAATGAATGAATGCCGCAGCTAAGCTACACATACATGACATGTGCACGCAGTATAGATGAATACACGCACCAGACACATACACAGGTATATACATATGTATGTGTATGTATAAAATATATACAAACTGCAGAGTGAAAGTTCTAGGCCTTTGGAAATGATTAAGTGCATGCAATTTATTAAGAGATCAAAGTTTATAGCATTTGCTACCTTGCCATGTTGTGATTTATCAGCAAAAATCTACTGGGGTGGTTGCTGAGTGACTGGGTGGTTGGGTTGCACTAGGAGATACGCTGTAAGACAAGGAAAAATGTTTAAAATTATTTATAGATAATATAAATGCCCTGACATCAGCTTATGATTAAAATTTATTTAAGCAATATTTTATCAACATTTTTATTCCCTGCTTGACCATTTGATATCCTGTACTGAAAAGGAATATTATTATTATTTCGTACTTCCACAACTTGGTTATGCAAATCTTATTTAAATAATGGAACTTTATTGCTGCAAACATAACTAAAATTTTATTTAGTTCGTATACCATTAGAGATCTAGTTGCTTTAAAGCTGTTTTAAGCTTGACTGAGCTTTCTACTTAATTTTGCAAAGCCAGCAGCAGCCAAATACAGCAAAAACACCAACAACAACAACTAAAGCTGCAAAGTGTGTCCATTTACTGAAGCTGATCCCAAAGAAGAAAAACAAAAAATATAAACCTGAGATTTTTATAGTCGAGTTTATTTTTGTTTTATTTGTTGCTGTTGTTGTTATTGTTGCTGTTGGTCGTTAGCTGCAGAGAGTTGAGCATCAGTTGCGGCAGCCGCTCTTCGAGTCGTTGGGGCAATATTTTCTTTTATAGACTTTACGTTTTGTATCCCAGTTGTACAGGCCGCACCAGTCCGCACGGCACGCCCACAGCCCACAGCCCACAGCACACAGCCCATACAATCCACTCGCTTGACCTCTTCAGACATATTTTCGCTTAGAAGACAAAAGAAGAAAAAATTGACTTTTATGTGCGAATATTGGTACAGAGGTGGGTGTGTGTGTGTGTGCCTGAGTGAATGTTTCTGTGCGTGTGTGTGTTGGTTGCGAAAGTTTTTGGAGAACGTGCTCACCGTGCTCAGCTATCTGTGGCTCGGCTTTGGTCAGCTCTTATGGATTATGAAAGATATACTTATACACAGTTATTCCTTTGCCTCTCATAAAGAGCATGACTTATTTCTCAGCAATGCTTGTGTGGGCGTGGCAGCAGCCCCAGAGCTGCTCTACTATGCCATTTCCTGATTGCCCGACGCATATTAGCTATGCGCAAGCCAGTCCAAAAATGAGCTAGTCAGCTGGAAAAGTAGGAATCGAGCACATATAAAAGCAAAAGCTGATTCACTTTAAAGTGTCTTCAATTCGAATAGATTTTGATGAATTCAATACTGTTAATGGTTTCTCTCGATCGAACTGAGCTCTGTGAGCAGTAAAACCAGCACTTCAGTTGCAATTTCTTTTTCCAAATAGAAATAATAAATATTTGCAAGTTATATTTGTAAGTAACACAATGAGAATCAGACAGATATATGTATATGTATAAAAATACGTATATATAAATGGAGCACAGCCTTTATAAGCAACAGAACAAATTCTCGACATGATGACAGACTGACAAGCAGACAGACAAACAGACGGGTAAGCAAGTGTGTGTATGCGTGTGTGTGTGTGTGTGTGTGCGTGGTCGACTCTTTTGCCAGAGCTCAATGGCTCGACTTCAAATGTGGACAGTTGCACGTGCCAGCGGAATGGACATAGACATAGACACAGACATGGCCCATGTCAGAGAATAAAGTTTCTGCAAAATGTTTGTATGCCATATAGCGTACAACAAGACCGGGCCCGAGCCCTCCCTCGCCCACTGGCTACATATGGTCCTGTATGTAGATGTGCCTATAAAGCTGACCAAGATACGCATCTCGCAACAGCAGCAGCCGCCAGTGGAGATGGAGTTTGGCAGCCTATGGGGTTTGGGGCATAAAAACATTAATTCAGTCGAAGGTCGAGCAACTACTACATCCACACTCACGCACACACACACACGCGCAGCATGTAGCTCGTTATAAGCCAGTGCGGGGTTGAGGCTTGCCAGAGAGAGAGAGAGGAGAGAGAGAGAGGGTGAGAGAGAGAGAGGGTTAGTTGGGGCTTTGGGCCGTCAACGCTCTCTCACACCAATAACATAAAAATTTGTTGTTGTAAATCTGCTCAGCACTTTGTGCGTGAGAGTAGCACAGTTTAATAGCAAAGCACACACAGACACATATATACACACACACACACACTTAAATACGGCGGCGTACACGTAATCTGTTGTGTAATGTCTTTAGTTGTGTCAACTGTGCTACATGTTGTGCCCCAGCTAGAGCAACAGCAACAGCAACAGTGATGGCAAATGAAGCGTTATGGCGAGCGGGGAGCAGGGAGGCATTGTCCGATGTGCGCTGTCTGCAGAGGCAAAAACAGATTCAGAGTGAGTGCGAAAAATGGCAGCATTCAGAGTACTCCACGCTCTTTCTCAGCCAAGTTGAAGTTTTGAAACAACATTTAGATAAATTTCCCCCGAGACTTGCCCAACGCGTTGCGTCGCAACGAAAAAAAAAGCAAAAAGAAAAAAATACATTGCTAAAAGAATCATGTAGTAGTTACAACAACAATAACAACAACAAACGCAGTAACAACAATTGGCAATTGCAGCTGAAAATGTAAAGCGAAACTATCTAAAAGCCAACTGAAAATAATGTTTCCGAAATGGCTAACAAACTTTATGTAAAGCTGAATTCATTCACTGAATTTGAATTGCAACTTTGAGTTTTCATGAACATTTTAATCAATATAGTTAAACTTTGATTAAAACAAGTCGGAGCAACAATTCATAATTCAAGTTTTGTTTTGCAACAGGCATGAACAGGACTTTTATGAAGTGTAATTAGCTTGGCTGAAGAGTGACAGGCTTCAGCATAATGAAGCAGCACTAAATACAAGACATGGCTCATATTTCTTGATTGCTCATTATATTAAATATTTATAAATACTGGCAGTAGTAGTTAATATTTACAGGTTTTTTTTTATAGAGTCGTAGACAAAGAGGCAATAATAAATAATAATAATAAAAAGAAAATTCAAGGTTTAAAATTGGTTATATATGTAAAAAAAAAATACAAATTAAATAAAATAAAAAATAAAAATGATACTAAATAAAATAAAATAAAAAAGATTTAAAATTACTTATATATATAAAAAAAAACCATTATACCCTGATTTCCCATTTTCAATGGGTTCAGGGTATAAAAATAGAAATAAAATAATATAAAAAAGATTTAAAATTAGTTATATATAGAAGAAAATCAAACAAATTAAAAATAAAATAAAATTATATAAAAATATTAAAAGTACATATTTCATTTGTAAGCTGCTTAAATTCCAATCGAAAGTTTGACACTCAATTTAGCCATTATTGCTTAATTATGCGAAAACCACGCTGAAGTCAGGGCAAGTACGGGCATGTTGGAGCTCGTGTGTTGTTTGCTTTAATTGCACATGCCACATTACCTTTAGATACTCCTTTTCATCGGCAGCCGCTCCTCAATAGTAGAAGGTCGTAAAATGGCTGAAAATGTTTGACTTTGTTCACTTGGAATAAGTAAGAGCTGCTCAATTTAGTTGCTCGACTTCTCGACTTGGTACTTGGTGGTTTCGCCATTAAGCTATTACGGGTGGAGTGGGTGTGGGTCATGTGGTTGTCATTTCGTTGCTTGTTGTGATGGCATTTTATACTGGCTGCCAAGGCCAACGGGGAGGGTGACGAGGGGCACGAGCAGACGAATAGGAAACACTACACAACCGAATTGAGTAACATTTGTGGCATAGCTGTTGCGAAAACTTTAGCACAAATTTCATCGAGCTAAATGTCAAGTCATTAATATTCAAGCCATAAAAGCTCCACCACATCCACACCGACACAAGCACAGACACGCCCACACACACACCCACACACACACGAATATAGTATGTACACTTATTCCAGGAATTCAAAAACTCTGTTTCAACAACGACAGCTCAATGTGGCCTCGACTGGCAAATAATATTTAATTAGAGAATTGTTTAGACAAACTTTTTAATTACGTTCATCGTTGTGTGTGCGTGTGTGTGTGTGTGAGTTATTAAGCGACCCGCATAAATCTTCAGATGTGTCTGGGGCTTCAAATTTTCGTGAAAAATGCACGCTCGACTGGTCGCTCGACTCTCGTGCAACGCCCACTTGTCTGCGCCGCCCACCGAACGGGATGCACGCTGCCAGCAGCGAGGATCTGCCGCACCACGCCCCGCACCGCCACGCCACGCCTCTTGCTGGCTGACAGCCGGGACGAGCTGTGACCGTCAGCTGCATAAATTTCAAGCGACAGCAACATTAAAGTCAACATTTTGCCAGTGGCCTACATTTGCGAGGGGATCCTGCAAGTGCTGGAGTGCTGGGGGGTTGGGGGTCCTTCACAAGGGAACTGGGCGCTCAGTTCAGGCTTGCGAGCTGATACTGGAAAATGGTACAGCTCCTGCTGCTGCGAATGTCCTTTTAGCATGACTGCCTCCGCCTTTCGCTTTCGCTGACATGTTGCTGCACACACACACACACACACACACACACACAGACACTACTTATGTCATGTGTGTGTATGTGAGAGTGTCTGCGTGTGTTTTTATGTAGATGAGTTGGCAGTAACGTGCGCAAAATTATGAAGATGAATTTCTGTGTGTTTTTTTTCTTACTGAGAAAAAAAATAAAAATAAAATAAAATTGTAAACCTCTGAGTAGCTCAAAGAGCATAATTTCCACTGCAGTCAAAGAGACGGACGTTGCCTGAGCCATTGGACGGCTTTAAGAAAAAGAATTCAACTTTGACTACACGCAACTGAATCAAGTAATGAGATCCGAAACTTTTCAGAGCCTTATTAAATCTTTAATAGGTAGCTTGAGCGCGATATCATATGAAATGCATATTAAATACAAAATTAAATAGTAGATTGAATAATAAATAATTTAATCTCCATTCACAATATTCCTTTCTCTGACATGTCCTCAGGGCAGCTCTGCTAATTTGCTGTGAGGCCGCAGTCTATACTGTTTCAGGGTTAATTAGATAAGAGGCAATACAAATGGAGTGATGCATTTTAGTGATATGTATTGCGGCGCTCAGTACAAATTGCATTAGCTGCGGCATGTGGCAGGGCCAATTGGGTTCACTAAGTCCGCAAATGGCGCAACTTGAGATAATTAATTGAGCGCAAAACTAAACACGAGAGCAGCAAAAGCAATTATCCACAATAATACTCAGACGAGCACACACACACACACACAGACATGAGATTGTGCTGACCACACCCAACACACACACACACACAGACAGACGCCCATCAATAGAGCTAAGTAGAGTAAATCACTTGGCATTTAGCAGTCCAAAAATAAATCGATTCTCGACTACTACTATTAACGCTACATTAAAAACCCTGATTGCCCTTTGTTTCATTTCAGATAAATGCGCCAGCACACAAACAGCCAGACAGACAGAGAGTCCCATGGATACGAAATTGGCTCCCAAACCTGACAGATGTTGTTTTCCCAACTAGAATAACAACACGGCCGAGTAGCTCAAGTGGAACCCAGCCGAACATGGCATTGGGCCAAGGCTTATTTACAAAGCAGCAAATGGAGTGTGTATGAAAATAGCAGAGACTAGAAAAACAACAGCAGCAGCAGCAGATCAAAACTGATAAACTAAAACAATAAACAAATAAATAATCGTATGCAAAAATTATCAACAGAAGCGTAGCAGCTCTGCCTCCATAAAATTGGCCATAAAATCAAAACGACAACGACTGAGCCGTCCCATAAAAAAGCGTCGATTCTTCGGCTCCAGTAAACAATTTATATTGCATACATATACATATACATATACATATATCACGAATAAGTTTTATTTGGCGAATTCCGTCAACGTGTGCACAAACCAGGTCCTTGCACACTGCGTATACGCCACGTGTTGCCAGCGTCAGCAGAAAAAACAAACCGAGAGAGAGAGAGAGAAAATAAAGTTTGATTTTATTTTTGGCTAGGTGCTAAATGCGTTTACATATCTGTGGCGCGGCAGTTGCCGCCTCCGCCACCAGTGCAGCGAAATAGAAGTGAAAGTGCGAAGATTCGCATTATTTCTGCGTAGGCGAACATTAATCTCTGGCTAGGCGAGGCGAAGGGCGCAGTATGCTGCGCTTGTGGAAAAATCGATCCAAAATGCGAATAGACGCAGCTAGCATGAGCAGCAGCAGCAACAGCAGCAACACCACCAACACCACCATCACTAGTACCACCACCACCACCAGGACCACTTTCACCAGCAGCAGACAGCCACAACGCAGCAAGCAGCTGGCACAGTTGCTTATTGGCAGCATCCTCTGCATGACAATTGGTAAGTTTGCTCCAACTGTGAAAAGTATTTCAGCCATAATGCGAAATTACAATTTTAAAGCATTCCAAAGATTGCAAATACAATTTCAATCACTTTATTTGCGCTTACTTAATTAGTGTATGCCGCTCCTCGAGCTAATTAACAAAGTGCCCGAAATGCTTTCGGGCTAATTAATCAAATTAAAAGCTTTTATTGCACTCAGATAACCCAAAAGTTTGCCCGACCTCAGCTTGTACATTTATGATTAAGCATATTGCCGAAACTTGGCCAACTGGCTCGCCAGTTAGCAAATAAGTAATTGGTTTATTTATTTAAGATTTCCCTTCATTGTCTCGATTGAGTGGAACCAAAATAGTTGGTCGAAAAGATAATAAGAAAATCCAATATATACCGATTAAACAGCTAGACAGGTAAAAACTCTCCACCTGTATAAAGTTAATTGTCAGCTTTAATCTCTTATTTAAATGCGATATATATATTTTGTATAGCCTGAATCCATTTTATAATACATTACAATGAAATAATTGAACGCGTTACACTTTAGCTGCAGCTCAATTGCAGACATGTGCGAGCATGCACGCTCATGTCCACAGATGTGTGTCCCTGAGCATATATACTTAACATTTGAAATGATCGAGTGCCTGGCTGATTTTTTCGAGCTCAGTCCCCAGGGGCTGGCTGCTGGCAGCGCAGTTCAATTGCAGTGCAGAGTTAAAAAAATATTAAATTAAATGGGACAAAATTGGATTAAGCGCGTAAAGTCGCCAATTAGATACCCTTTCATATTAAAATGCATAAGCTATATAGCAGAAATCAAATGGCTGGAATTGCATTCGGATTTTCTATGCTGGCTACAACAGGATGAATTTCATTTAACTAACTCATGTAAGGGGTATTCGGGCTCTAATCCAATATCGCATGCAAGCTGCCAAATTGGTTTAACTCTTTGGCCAGAGCAAGTGTTGCCGCAGCTGGTTGCATAAATTGCGTCTACTTTTATTTTTTTTTTTTTTTTGCTGTTGGTTTGACACGCATTCGTCCTGTGGGCTAACACGGCTATTTCTTTTTTTTTTTTTCATTTTTTTATTCAGCGCCTGCATTTGCCACGTGCTCGCATGCAAATAGTCACATTCAATCGTACGTGCACTTCATGTTGAAATGGTTAACTCACTTAGCCAAGAGGCTGCCGACCCCCCGCCTTCCGCCTGCCGCCTCCCACACGGCCGGCGGCTTAATCACGGCTCCATTCAACCCAAAATTGCTTTAACTTTGCCCTTTAATTGGCTTTACTTAGAGCTTTTCGCTGGAAAAGTGTTGACTGAAAATCTGGATTGCACAAAACAAAAAAAGAAGCAAAAAAAGAGGAAATTTATGCTTGCCCCATTGCTGTTATAAGAAGCTATTAGCGTACTTTTCCCTGTCGCCGTAGACCTGAAAAAAAAATACACACAGCAGAAGTGAAAAAGGGCAAAACATGAGAACATAATTCATGAGCTCCGGCAAAATGTTGAATTGTAAATGATCAAGCGAGAGACAGAGGACGGCTGAAAAAAAAAAAAAAATGGAGAAGCGAAAGGCAACGCAAATGAGCAGACAAATATGGCAGAGTGAGAGATAGTGGGAGAGAGCGGGAGAGAGAGACGAGGAACAGAGCAGAGAAGCTTGGAGCCAACTGATGGGCGGCCATAAAGAATTCTGTTGGATTTGTGTGTCATAACGGGCTCGCTGTGCGAGTCGGGGCAAAAACTTTACAGTTCACCTCCCCCTCCCCCTTCCACCTTCACTACTTCCCTATATGCAGCCCCAATAACTAATAGCTAGTACCTCAACTTATATCGTGCTTATAAAATATCTTTATTGATTTTTCGCTCTATGCTTTGCCGAGAGTTTTACAGCGAATTCCCAGCCCCGCAGCCTCATTGACTTTTGCCTCTTGGCATGGCTGGGCTTGGCTTCGCACTGGGCGTAAGATTGATTTATTTGCCATTGCGTTTCACAGAGGGGCAGGGGGTTCTCAATTTTCTTTTTTTTTTTAAACATTATTCATAACTTTTTCCATGCGGTTGCGGCTTTGCTGTAATTTATTTCTGAAGCAGCTCCAAATAAATTGACCGAAATTTGTTAGCATTTAAAAATGATTTGCATGCCAGCCAGGCCGCCTCTTGCGAATGACCCTGCCACCCACAAGCGCTGCCGATTGGCCCCCATTCGACTGCTCCATTGGCCATCGGGTCTTGGCTGGGTCAAAAGAAAAACTAAGACTCTCGGCCACACTTAAGCACTGTAATGTGCGTGAGCAGCTACGTTACGTATACGCCATGCAGTCCGTCTATAAATTATGGCTATAAAAATAAAATCAGCAGCGGCTTGCTTTGGTTCTCGGGCAGCTTTACATTGTTTCCATTTCGCTTTTCATTGCTTTATTTATTTTTTGCTGGGCGCATTTTACTTATGAGCTTTATTTTATTTTTGTCTTTATTTGTTGACTATTTTTATTTTTCGCCTGGTTGTGGGAAAACTTTTCACTTTTCTTTTTAGCTAGGGACATTATTTCTGTGCTTTCATTTCCGTCCGCTTTTGGTTTTATTGCAGTTTTCAGCTGTCGCAGTGGCTGTCTCCCGAATCCTTGCGCCCTGCTCCGGCTGCTGTTCCACTTTCCGATGCCATTCGCGCATTTCGCCTGTTTGTTTTCGTTTTTTTTTTCCGCCGAAATAAATATAAAAAATTCGCTTCCAGTTCCGTCTGCCATTTTCACGAATTTTTCTTCTGCAGCATAGAAAGAATTTTGTGACGCTGCCTTTTGCTACTTTAGCTTTTGTCGGCGCACTTTATCCATTCGCGTTCGCGCGCAATTTTCCCACGGCTCTCTCTCTCTCTCTCTCACAAAAAAGAGCAGAAAACAAAAACAAAACAATGAAATGAAAAATTATAGCTGTCAACCCGCTACGCCCCTACCGTCGCGCCCTGCCGCTGCCTCCAGCTTTGTCAGTGTAAATGTGTTTTTGCCATCAATTTTTATTGCAAGCAGAGTGTATCAATAAATTTTACAGCAATGTGCGGATTTAAAAGCAAAACTGCATTGGCTTTCCGCTCCTCTACTCGCCTGCTCTCTCCTCTCTCCTCTCTCCACTCCCCAATCCCACCCGCACATACAGAGACTCTCCAGCCCGACCTCCTGTCAGCACCTTATGGGGCCATTGTGTTGCTTTATGACATTCGAAGTTGGGCATAAAATGCTCTTTCGAATTGCGGCTAAATTTGCCTTCAATGATGCCGACTTGGCCTGTGATTGTCATTTGGGTCTTTAAGAGGTTTACCGTATGCACCAATTAGTCGTAATTGGCCCATAAAAATGTATCTATCAGCGATGAAAGGCGGCTTAGGCATTCCATACAACTATACAAATATACATATACACATGTATACACATTTGTTCGAGTGAGTTTTTATACAAAGCCTGTCAATAGGCAAACAGGTTTAATAATTGGCTTCGGAAATTCCAGCAGAATATTTTACTGTTGGCATTGCAAAGCGGTTTTCAAAAATAGTTTGACTGGAATTCCATCAATGGCTTCATCGCAATTAAAGCGTTTTATAGTGCCTAGACCAGCATATTTACCTTTCTTCAAAAATTGCCAGCAGCTTTTAATATTTGTTGTCAGTGTTGAAAATGGTCATAAAATAGCCATCATGTCTCAGCTTATCTGCTGAATTTATAGCACATGGGCAAAACAAAGCGATCATAAACAAAATCAATATGCTTTATATCAAAATTAATGGAGCTGCAATTTCACAAGTAGCACACACACACACACACACACACACTCTGACACATATATGAACAGCAGCTGGGAAAAGTGTTGACAGCTGCTTTTATTCACCTGTCAGACACAGAAGCCGCTAAACTGTTGATAAGAGGAGGAATGAAGACAGAGCCGGCAGCTGGGCGTCAGAGCGTTCGGACCAGCTCCGGCAGCTATGCATCCGGGTATCCCCCATTTTGACGGGAATCTGGGAAAATGTTGGGTGTTGCGGCTGTCGAGCCAATCAACAGGGGACCAGACACAAGCGCTGTGACAGCCCAGCCAATAAAATTCCCTCACAATCATTTATCAATAAGTTTCAGAGCTGAGCCATAGAATTTCCCCATCGCCATCGGCTAGCCCCAGGGCCCCCGGCCAGCTAAAGCTGGTGCTGGAGCTGGAGCTGGACACGGCATTACATGATAACGTGCAAAAAGAATGGAAATATGAAACAATCATGTATAAGTGCTGCAGAAAATATTCCAAGTGCTTGCTCCGAGCACGGAAAACAAAAGGAAAAACATTAACATCAAGCCACAGCTCAACGATGTCCGGACATCGCTGGACTCTGTCAGGCTCTGTGTAAATGTCACAAAGTTCGAGCGATTATAAATGACGTCGGATGTCGCCTGACAGTGAAATATATATTTTTTGAAAAGCAGCAGCTGATAAAACGAATTGACACGAAATGCTGCTGAGCTAGACGGAGCCAAGCCACGAGGTTGACTAACTTTAATTTTGCTATTTTAGTATACGATTCTCCATCTCATTACAATATTCAGTTTATTTAAACTTTTTATTATTTATATATAGTATATCTCCCTGTAGAATCATATGCTTCCCAAATAGAGCGGCTCTACAAATTAAAAAAAACTGGCCAAAATGAAAACTCTGTGGCAGACAGCAAAAATAACAGAAAATAAAAGTCTGTCAAGATTTTAATTAATTTTTATCTGCGCTGCTGCTATCTGGCTTTTGCCTTCTGACGGCTTTTTAGCATAAAGTGAAGTGAAAATGTAATTCAATTTTGGCGAGAGACTCTCCAGAGGTGGGCCCAGGGGACGGTGGGTGGGCTGAGCGCGGCAGGGCAGGGCAGGGCAGGAGGAAGTGCCCGCTGCAGCTGACAGTTCAATTCGGTACAAGTGTCCCTGAGAGTTATTTGCCGTCGCCTTACTTTTGTTTACAGCGAAGATCTCCATAGTGCGGAGCGCCTTTTGCAAGGCAAATGAGCGGCAAGGGTGCCACGCCCAGCCAGCTGGCAGCTGGCAGCTCAGGGCAGGCCAGCCCAGCCCAGGCCAGGCCCAGAGCCGAAAGCTCTCCAACAATATCTGATAAGCTGCATCATGCATTTGCATACTTCCGGCAATTTGTTTTTGTGCGAACCAAACGAATCGAGACAAATGCAATAAGCGCACAGTAAAAAATACAAGAAACACAAAAAAAAAACATGCAAAAAACTAACATAAAAGCAAGAAGCATACGACGCATAAAGATAAAACCGAACGAGTGGCTGCACTGCTTCCTGCTCCCGCTCCCGCTACTGCCCCCGTTCCCGTTCCTGCTCCACAGAGAACTGAAAGCCGGAGCACAGCCCGCATTGTGTATTCAAATTACGCTGCCGCATTGTTCCTGTTCCTTCCGTTTCAGTCAGCTCGCATCGTCATTGCCGAGTCCCCCAATTACCCGATCCCTCAATACCCGATACCCGATACCCTATCCCCTCTCCCCTCTCCCCAAGCCATAATCCACGATACTCCAGCCCTAACGCCCGACAGTCGGCATCAGCGCGTTGTTTATTTACGTTGTTTGCCATTTGTTGGGCCCCTCAGCCGTCTCCACTCGCTGTTTTGTGCCGTCTTCAGCCCTCACATAGTTTTCAAAAATATTGTTAGCCATAAATTCGGCGACACGCACCGCGAAAGAAAGAGAAAGAGTATTAGACAGAGAGAGAGGGAGAGAGAGCATTGCATTTGTACTCACAAATTCTGGCGCTTGTTTAGAAAGTTGTGCATCCCGCGCGGGTTGAATATTAACTTTGAACCAGCCAAGTGCCCCCTGCCCTTCTGTCCATCCCTCTACAGAGACGAGTTACAGTTATAGTTAGTGTTATAGTAACAGTTACAGTTACATGTGTACTCTCTATCTGCGTGTGCATATATTGTGTCAGCCATAAATCTATGTTATCGAATGAAACGGATCTGCTCCTGCAGCCAGTTGCATCTGTTGCCATAAACCACTGTAGTGAACTGTATTATATTCGAAGTATGTGAGTGATATAGAGGTGAAGCAAGGAAGTAAGTATCAGAGAAACTTGCCGAGGCTAACTACAGAAAATTCGAAATCTTATTTATATAGATGTGATACATAAAAAATATTTATATTTATTGCAAATTTTATTTGCAATATATAGACGATTTGCTTTATATCCCAACAGGTCTTTAAAAGTCCCCTTTAAGCATTGAATGTATGCTATATACATATTTATATATATATGTATATGCATGGGTTTAGTCCTTGATATTATTCAAGTGACATTTCGAAATCTCCAAAGATTGACCTATATATGCAAATATTTGTGCGAAAAGTTCACTGTGTCAGCTGTGCGATTGGCAGTGGGCGTTGGTAAATAATGCAAATCATTGGATTGTTTTCCTTTACAATACAATTTTTTGCTGGCGTTGACTCGCTGGGACAACCAACCAGATCCAGATCAGGGAGAGCAAAAAATATTACAAATTGAAATGGCAAATGCTCGAATAGAAATACGCTGAAATGGAAACCTCTAATAAAACGAAAAAAGACATTTCCATTACTGCGATTAAATCGTTGGCTAGCCAAAAAGACAGAGAGTAACTGAATAGAATCACATGACCGGCTACGGCGGGGGAGCGGATGGGCAGGAGTGAGTGGGGCTACATGCAGGACTACGCTCTGTTGTCCTTCCACATCAACGCGGCTGAGTGCGAGTCGGCGATAGGATATGCTATTGCTATTACTTCAATTGTTATTGTTTATATTCATTGGATGCTGCTGATGCCGCTGCTGCTGCTGCTGCTGCTGCCATAAAATACATACATTCATGGTTTTGATGTATATTTTTATGGCGCATAATATTAGCCCAACATAATTATCAATCTTTACGGCCTGGCGAAATGGCTAACATTAAATGAATCATGGCCAAGCGCATAGATACCAGGCCAGCGGAAGACGAGCGCCAGACTGCCAACGTTGCGTATGCGTGATGTGCTGCTGCACAATTGTCCCTCGGCCGGAATACCGGAATGGCGCATAAAGGCAAAAGGATTCGCCATTACACACGAGCACTCGCTGATAAAATTAGCAATTCCATGCCATTCGGTCGCCCATATTAGCAGCAAATATATTCATGCCGTCTGCCGGCGCACGGGCCGTATGAGTGCTGCAAAAGCGTGACGCTGCAGCGCTGTGTGAAATGCGGGCTGAACGTTTGCGGTTTGCCTCGTTCCACCCCGAGCTGACTCGGGTCGACTCGACGTGGCTCGCCCAGCCTAGCCTCGCCGAGCCCCGCCTGCTGTCTGCTGTCAATGTTCATGCGGTTGTTTCCGTTGCCCCCGCCCCGCTTCGCTCAGTCCGTGTCTGGCTCGAGCGTTAGGGAATGCGGCCTGGACGCGTGTCGAAGCATCTCAGTCGGAAAATGGGTGACAATTCATGACAGTGCAATGCGCGTAATTTGCATATAGAGTCGAACCATTGGGCCATTCGCCGACTCGTTGTGCTCGTCCCGGGATCCCAGTGTGCGCTTTTTCTCGCCTCTCTGTCAAATTCTCCAGTGAATTTTGTCCACAGCTTTGGCATACACATACACTCACACTCACACACACCCACAAATACTGCCACATTATGCAAAAATTCATTTTCAGTGCATTTTTGGTGCAGGCTACAAGGCAAAAAAAAAAAGGAAAAGTAGTTCGAAATTTTAAATGCAAATGACACTCTAAAACAGGAGGCGTGGCGAGCGCAAACGTTGACAAAGTCAAGCACACAAATTGCGGTTGGAGCTGCCTGGATTAAAAACAAAATTAGTTTTCTTTTAATAAGCCAATGCGGCCCGGTAAAATCAGTTAGTTCGAGCCTCAACGAGAGCGTATCCATAAAAATAAGTGAAAAAGAGATAGGTTGGCAATTTCATCGATCGAATCTGACAGCATATTTAAAAGGCAGCAGAGCAAAGTTTCGAATTTTAGCAAAATTTTCATCAAATGCCGACTAACTCCTGGGAATTTGGCTTCTAAATGCAGCAGGATACTAAAGTTAAATGTTGGATTTATTCTGGCAGAATGAAAATTGAAAAGAGTTCAAAATTGGATTTTTGGCTTAAATCAATTGCATCACCAATAATAATAAGTTATTACAGGCAAAGCAGAAACTGTCATTCAAAACAATTTTAATAGAAAACAAAAAAAAAGTTATATAGAAATTAGCGATAAAAAAAATTGAATAAAATAAAAAAATAAAAAAATAATAATAATAATAAAAATAAAGTCAGATTGCTGACATATCCTCAACTGAAAAGCGAACTTAAAGCTGGGCATTTCCAGTGCGAGCTGTGTGGGTCTCATGGAATGCATGCCGCAAATACCAGACGCGCTCACAGATCCTGGCTGCCTGGCTGCAGGCGAGTATAATGGAACTTCCATATACAAATAAACACGAGCTGTGTACGGGCGGTATTTTCCTCTTTTATTTGGTTTATACGACGGCAAACAATGTGAAATACTTGCGGTCTGAATGTGAGACGCAACACGCCAGCCAGCGCGCTTTGAATGGGAGCGGGCGATGGCAATGCGAGTCTTCTTCTGCAAATGCTGTAGGTTGCCGTGGGGTGCGAAAGGAGTCGCTAGGTAGATGTAATGGGAGCCCGCGGCGAATAATACCAGCCCAAGGCTGCAGGAAACACTCACCAATGCAGGCAGCCAGCCAGCCAGCCAACAAGCAAGCTAGCCAGCCAGCCAGCCAGTCCAATGTTCCATTTTCTAAGGATCCTGGTGAAATAAAATGGAGAAATGGAGAAAAAAATAACTAAAGCGAATCGAAAGAACTTTAGCAGCTGCAACAACAAAAACAAGTGCAACTGCTGCAGTCGATTCATGAGTGCAGGAAATGCTTTATGACTCGGTCGACGTTTCCTCTGGCCCATAAACAGCGAGCAGGCAAATTGAAATCTTACTGCTGTTCCCATCCCTCCGCTCACCAGCCCTAACCACACAAAGCTGGCCAAAATTCGTAGCTGGCTTCCTTGCACCAGCCGCATCCCTTACAATCGACCCCCCGCCGCGGCGCGCCGTTGCGTTGGCAACTTCTTTCAGCATGCGCTAAAGGCGCAGCCAAAATGGCGTCGACTTTGACTGAATGCAGCAGCCAAAGGCTCTAACTGCTCATAATTTATGCTAACGGCAATTTAAACTTTGCCTGTTATTTATTAAAGCCAAGCAAAAGACCCTCCAACTCCCCGCCTCCACGCGTGTCTTATAGTTTGGCTAGTGTAAGCCGCGCTTTTTATTGAATGCAGCTGGCAAGTGCTACAGTGGGTGTGCTGCCCCAATTTGTGCATAGAAATTGGTTATAAAAGATGATAAAGAAACAACGATGTATTTATCAGATGTAAAGACCAATGTCATTTCGGGCAGATAAATTGAATATTTGAAAAAAATTATTTTAATGTTGGAGAAGGGGCTTAGTTCCTGAAATATTATGATATATTTATATATTTTTAAAGAATATTTGACTACAGTCAGATCAATAATAATAATAATAATATATTTATGGTATTTATTAATTTTGTGTTAAATAATAAATAATAAAATAGAGCTTAAAAGAAAAACAACAGTCAGTTGAGAGCTCTTTCAATCATATAGTAAATATTAAAAGTAAATAAAATATTATTCATATTTTTTAATTATCACAAAAAAATAAATCATATTGAATAATTTTAATATAGTAAATTAATATTATTAAAATTATTTCTTTATTACTTTATTTTATTTATTTATTTATTTTATTTTTTGTTCATTATTCTTGTTCGTCTAAGCTAGATTTCATTTTAGTTTGTCTCTCCTTTCTCAGGATGCATTCTTGGCTAGGTACACAGCCCATAATTGGATCAACTATGTTTCTGTTTTTATCGCCAGCCGATCTGCCAATAGAATAAATATTGAAATTGTAGATTTTTGGGCCTATTTGATTGACCTAATGCCACTGTTTGCTATTGGCAGCCGGACGGAGCAGCATTTCGGCTGCTGTCCGTTGCCTACTGCCTACTGCCAAAAACTGACCCAAATTTACGGGCGGCCCAAGGGGTGAGGCGTGCCAGTGTCTGGGGTGTGACTGCCTGGTTATTCTTGTTCTTGTTCTTGTTCTTGTTCTTGTTCTTGTTGTTCTTGTTTGTTTGTCCACCCACCCCTGCCGTATCGCCTGCTCCTGCTCCTGCTGCTGCTGCTGCTGCTGCTGTCCGTCTCTGGTCTGTTCCCCGCAGCCAGAGTGTCGTCGCAGAGTGCCATCAAATTGTTGCCGCTGTAGGGCGTCACCAAACTGAGTTGGAGCCAAGTGGTGTGTGTGTGTGTGTGATGCTGTTTGTGTGTCTTTCTGTTGTTTGTGTGTGTTTGTGTGTGCTTTAGTTTGATTTGAGGCAACTCTGGCACGTAGCGCTCCACAATTTGAGTGAGTCACCGCCAGCACCAGCCAGAGCTTCGGCAAGCAGTGTTGCCTCTAGACGAGTTAAGTGTTTTATATTTTCGTTTAGCAGCTGAAAGTTGCATCCTTTACTGGGACCTGACGCTCAGCTGCACTAACTGCTGCCGGCTGCGTTGTTTTTATGCAAAAGTTAAAAGGCAGTTTTGTTGATGCCACACGCCCAAACACACAACATGGCCTGGCCTCGAGTTGCCATTGCCGTTTAAAGCGTTTTCAGCTTTCAGATTTCTGGAGTTTTATTGGAAAATTGGACAGATTGAGGTAAAGTGATATTAATGTCTGACCCTGCCCAAAGCCAAACCGTACTGCTTGCTGCAAATAGAGCAAGGAGCCTGTCCTGATTAGGAATTGCTCCCGGCATTCGATGAGTGTTGTAATGTTGGTCAATTTTTAAACAGCTTTAAAAGCCAAAATGTCTGAGGCACTAGTGCATATTTGAATACCCCCCTACTTACTCGAGCAGTGGCTTTATAATTGACGCCGCAGCTGATGTTAAAAGACACACAGTTTTTGCAAGTATGTCGCAGCTCGTTGGCAACCCTCAGCTCTGAGTGTCTGCTCGCTGCACACGTCTCGCAATTATTCCAGAGTTATTCTGCATGCTGGGCATGTCTGTTTCTGGAAAGTATGCACTGCGCATAATTGACATATAAAAAAACAATTTTATTATATTACTCTACGTCTGTTTTCTTTTCTGAACAGAGCGCAAAACGTGTTTAGAACGCGTTACAGTTTCGCACATCGAGTTCACTTGGCGGGCGGCTCCATCATTAGATGGCGTAAAAAATATAAACTGTTCGCAAATGAAATTTCAGCTGCTATCAACAAATTGCGCTACTTTGCAGGTTAACTGCAGCGGAACAGACAAGACGCCCGTGACGTGGTGAAACGAGAGACCAACAACCAACAACCAACAGTGAACAGCAGCAACAAGCAACAACAACAACTTCACCTGACGTGCATGACTTGCAACAAAGCGAGCTACGACCCCTGTGTGTGTGTGTGTGTTTGTCTAATGTGTGTGTGTGTGCATATAGTTGATTGCCGACTGTTGTGCTGTTAGCTGAGCAGCGGAAGGTGGCGGGGGAGGGTCGGGGGAGTGCTGTTAAAAGCTGTGAGTTTACGACGTGTTGGAATTTTTATGCGTTTTAAAGTATTTGCCAAGCATCCGACGATGTTGTCGCTACTCCAGACTCCTAGCACTGGATCGGGTGGCGGGCGACAGTCAGTCAGGAGTCAGCGCAGTGCCCGTAAAACTGTATTAAGCGTAGAAAACTAAGTTATGCAACGTAGCGTTGAGTTACGGCCAACGCCACAACTACGTGTGACTATCGCCTATCTACAAGCTCATAAAAAGGCAAAATGTGCAAAAGTGTGAACAACTCGGGGATGCTCTGTAGCTGCTGACAGAACTGTCCACAAAACATAATTATTTATGGCGACTTGCAAATACACTCTTAGTGTTTCATGGTCGTAAGGTTCCCTTGACTGAATCTGGTACTCTGAATGTTTCTCTTCCATTAAACGATATCGCTCTAATAATGGATATAGCAGTAAAACATTGCTACTCGCCTGATTGGTCCAGGGTATATGAAAGGCGACAGCTGGAGGGAAGTCGCAAAGGATCTGCAGTGGTTCCATGAGCATTATGAGGAGCCTGTGCTGGAACTGGGGCGGTTGGGGAGTTTCGACTATACGACACCGCCTGAATGACACGTTGCGGAAGTTGTGGCTTAGTTAAAATGTGTGTGAAAAGGCATCAGGCGACAGTTTATGTCCGTTTGTGTGTATGTGCCTGAGCTTAGCTTCAAAATACGCCAACTTGTTTGCTCAAAAGGCATAAAACAGAGAAAGAAGTATGAATGTGTGTATAAAAGCGAGGACGCCTCCACAGCCAGTGGCATGTGAATGGTGGTGCGTGTTTTTATGTCACCATTACCGCATCATAAAATCCTTTTTGTGTTCAGCTAATGATGGATGAATATAGCCACAGGTGGAGCTTTACACGTAGCCAGCTAGAGAGACAGAGAGATTGAGCGAAAGCACCAGAGAGCAGAAATAAGTTCAGTGGGAGCGAAAGGGATAGCTGTCCATTATAGAATTACATAACGCTCGCTCACTGTGGCAACAATGCCCTCAATTCAATAACAAATTCTGCAGTTTATTATCATCATGTGCATTATACGACATTTTACAGCTTGTTAATTTCCACCAAATATTACACAAAACTTTTGTTCACACAAATTGAAAACTAATGTTCCAATATGTTTTTTGCGACAAAGCCGTGAAATTAGCATTTCGCTGCATTCATTATGCAACAGACAAGAGGCAGCCAACTGCGGACTGCGGACGGCGGACAGCGGACAGCGGACAGCGGTCAGCAGACAGGCGACAAGGACATAAAGAGCCATTGTAACAACTTTTGCAGGACTTGCGCATAAATTTTAATTAGCTAATTACGGCTGGAATCTGAGCAGGTTCATGAACACCATTTAATCAATGGAATGTGTGCCAAGTAAATACAGCTGATAGCGCTTAATAACAGCAAAATGTATACTTTTTATATTTGCATAATATTATTGTAATTAATATTTAATGTTAAGCGTATATAAATATATATTTTTTTTTTATTTTATATGTTCCTCATATATTATACCTTTTTAGTGCAATATTATTTTTAGGGATTTGCGTTAATTAAAATCACATTGCAAATGGAACATGCATTAAATATGTAAATAAATAAATACATATCTGCCATGAAGGCATTTCAATATTGGCATTCAGTCCATCATAGATTTGTTATTAATGTGTGTAACAGACAGAAGAAGGTGTCTTCCATCCATATTGGATATTTAGTTTCATATGCATTAAGTATGATTTATTTTTAAGTTGATTGTAATATGATTTAGCCATATTAATTTGATCATAATTCATTATATTGTCAGATAGCTGTCAGTTTTATATGGGCTGAAAAATGCTCGACAATATAATTTCTATTAAACAGCAACATTGCATTGTTATATAAAACATACAAAATATAACAAACTATCAAAGTGCGAAAGCTTTTAGTATTTTAGTGTTTAATCCATATTAACATAGAAAACCGCTTTCCATGGCAAATGTCAAACCGATGAAGGCAATAGAAACCGCTGTGGAAAAAATGAAACCAAGCGCCAAATGCATATTGTCCTTGTGGGTGCGGGGAGGGGATGAGGTAAACGTTATGCACATGCGGTGGATAATGACAAATTTCGGGTGGAAATTGATAAGCACATAAATTACAGTTTAATTAATAACTAAATGGAATAAATGGAATAATAAATAAACTTAACCAGAGCCCGTCAAATGCAAAATACGTGTGCGAATCGCAATTCCAGTTCCAAAGGCGATCGAGAGGGGTGGGGCGGGGCGGGGCGGCGCATGATTGTCAACCGCAAACTATTAGGGTCTATTAAGCGTGATCTAATGGCTGTCGGAGATTTTAATGCTTATTTGCGTTCGCCATCCATTTTTTATTTATCATTTATTTAGCTGGCACACAGCGCGTATCTCTGTGGCCGTCCACAAATATTTATTTATTCATTTATGCATAAAATTTGTCAGAGCGCATCAAATGCAGCAGCTGGCTCTGTTGTTTGTCCTACGCACATATAAACCCAAACATTGGTAGCTCCGTTTATTTTAGGGCATAATTAAAAGCAGCTAATGCTGGAAAAACACACTATCTATGTATGCGCACATGGTCTACATATCAAATATTTACGGCTGTCACAACAACAATTTTCTCTCTCCCTCTCTCTCTCTGTCTCTGTCTAGCAGTCAATCTGCCTCTGTCGATTACTGTGTCATATTTAAAAATATGTCCAAATAGGCCGCATCGCATGCAAATTGCATAAATTGAGTTCATTTGTGGCAAAACGCAAAAATATATTTACATACAAATATTTTGTTAAATGTCTGCCAATAAGTAACAACTGTTTCTGACAGCACTAGCAAATTTTTTAAAGCCATGGGAGATGGCTAAATATATTGCATCAACAGACAGCAAAGACCTTATCTGACATCATAAGACATATACATGTCATAATGTATACCTACATTTATATTTACTAACAACTCCCATTTATTGCCAGCGAATATTCTGTTCACTTAAAGTATTTCAATACATATTACATATAAAATTTGTATATGCCTATACAGAGTGGACTACTTCTATCCCTCAACATGTTTGATGTGCAGTTTCCAGCCCAATCTTCGGCTCTGCACTCAATCAAATGCTTTTATTTGACCCCAAGTTGCAGCAACGTCTATGAGCTGAGATTGAGGGAGCTACAGTGCCTGTCAATCATAACGAGCCAGCCCAGTGACACGCCTCACAAGGCAAGACCAAAGTATAAGAGGCAAAGGCAGAGGTGGAAAAGAAAGGGGCGTGCCTTCAAATTGGATTTGCCACGTTACAAGGCGTTAACATACGCAAAGCACACACGCCTGAGCTTGCTTCAACTTTTTTTTTTTGTTTTTTTGTCAGAAGTTTTCGTACGTTGATGATATGCAAATACACAGACAGCAAATTTGAGGCTGGACCCGTACTGCTGTGTGTGCGTGTGTATGTGTGGCCCAAAAAAGATATGAGCCATGCATGAGCTTCTAATAACACGCAGAAGAGCCGTGTGCGATGCGAGCGCCGGCGAATGTCGATACCCAGAACAATTATTACACAGTGCAAATGAGAGTGTGAGCCGAGGAGCAGGAGCAGGAGCAGGAGGAGGAGGAGGAGGAGCACAAAGCAAGTCGCATAATTACTGCCTTCCGGCCTTTTGAAAACTCATTTCCGGTTTGGCTGCTTCAGCTGCTGCAGCTGAATGTAAATTGTATGCCAATTTGTCGTTAGTCAATACCTCTCGCTCACACACACATACTCTCTCTCTCTCTCTGTATTTCTCTCTCTCATTTTCTCTCTTTCGCTTTGTGTGTGTGTGTTTTTCTAACATTAATTAACCCTAATTAAGTTCGCTGGTGCCGGACCGAGTCGACAACGCGGCCAACTGCAAACGTATCTGTGTCCCTCTCTCTCTCTCTCTCTCTCTCTATCCTTCTCTCTCTATTGCTGGCCGTATCTGTAGCAGCTAAATATACAAAGTGTGTGCGGTATTGCTTGGCAAATGCTTTTGGGGCATTTCCAGTGAAAATGTTAAGCAACTGCCGCAGCGAATGTCGAACAAAGTTACTTAGTTAGTGCCGTGAAGGGCTGCGGGCAATTTTGCGACATTTAACAAGCATTTATTTAAACTTTTCCTGCCCTCTGTATGTGTGTGTGACGGTGTGTGTGTGTGTGTGTGTGATTACTTCTGTGTGTCTATATCTGCAGTGTAAAACGTTTAATTTCAGTATGGAAACTTGTGTCAGCTGCAGCATCTGTAAATAACATCCGGTTATGCGGATACTCGAAATACGATCAAGAGCATCTCACAGTTTCTTGTAGTTGTCATCGTCGACTTTGCTGCGTATGTCCTTAAGCTTGTGAATCTTCACTCTGTGCGTGTGCGTGTGCGTGTGTGTGTGTTTGCTGAGTATATGTTGTTTGTTCTCGTGTACTGGTCCTGTCGTGTTGCCGAAATTGATATTTTAATTAATTTTTCGTACACAAAGTTCTGCGCACTAATTCATATAACTTTTAAATGACCAACTTTTACCTGAGCCAAACACACGACAGCAACAACAAATTGTTTCATCTTCTCGTTTTTCGTTTTTTTTTCTGGATTCATTAATATACTGCCAGAAGCATTTTGCCTTGTGTTCGTGAAGCTCTGCAAATGGAATGAAGGGCAATGTATACGAGAGCTCACACTACGTAAATTATATTCACTTCACTATGAATCACTAAGTTGATGAAAACTTTAAAAATAGGAAAACCTCTCTTCATAGAGAAGCGAGCTTTAAGACATGACGATGTTAAGCAATGAGGATTATATTGAGGTAGCACAATGTCTCTCCGTCTTTCTCTCTCTCTCTCTCTCTCTCTCTCTCTCTCTCTCTCTCTCTCTCTCTCTCTCTCTCTCTCAATATCTATCCATGTCTATCTTACTCTTTCTGTGTTTCCCTCTCCTTCCAGTTGCCTCTCAATTTGTTGCTTTCTTTCTCTCTCTGACGCTCTCTTTACTTAATCCCGTTCCTTCCACCACTCTCTACCTCTCTTTCTCTCTCTTTCACCTTCGCCATGTATCTCTCGCTCTATCACTGCATCTTTTTTCTCCCTCGCTCTATCCCACTTTCCTTCTCTCTCACACACACCCGACAGTAATTCTCTTCTGTATTTTTCTCACTAAGACAACATACGATTTATAGGAATGCTTGACTAGCTTTGCATTTGCACCTTGTTCGGCATTCTCAAGCACCTTGCAATAACAAAGCTTATTCAGTCTCTCCGTTGTTATTGTTCGAAGTGTGGGTGTTTAATATCAATTCTCTAACGGGTTATATGGAACTTATGGTAACAATTGTGGCAGCCATTCGTATTCGGGTGGCTGAGTGGAAGGCATATGCCCCGTGTCAGCATTTGGGGCCGCAACATGGGCCGCAACAAGGACCACAGCAAGGACCACAGCAAGGACCGCAACCAGGACCGCAACAAGGACCGCAACAAGGACCACAACAGGGTCCACAGCACGGACAGCAAGAGGGCCCGCAACATGGTCCACCGCAGGGTCCACACATGCCGCAGCAAGGTCCACAGCACGGACTGCAGCAGGGGCTGCAGCATGGCCCACAGCAGCCGCCACAGCAACTGCCGCAGCCTCCGCATGGACCACAACAGGGTCCACAGCACGGGCCGCAGCAGGGTCCGCAACAGCAGGGTCCGCAACAAGGTCCGCAACCGCACGGTCCGCAACAAGGTCCACAGCAAGGGCTGCACATCTTCAATTCGCTAACTGAAATCAGAAAGGAACCATTTTAATAGATCCTACGCAATGCATTTCACATCTTGTGCCCAATGCGCTCACCTTCAACCCGTCAGAGAATTGAATATTGTTTTCGAATTTCGTGTCTTTGTGTATACAAATTTCAAAACTATGAATAAACACTGTCAACTTAACATATTCTAAAAAGTTCATTTGATATATTTCATTATAAAAAAACTTGAATTTTAAATATTAATTATAATAATATTTAATAATAAAGACCTTCAATATATTTTTTAACCTTAAACCTATTCAAAATGTTTGCTCAGACTTAAATGATTTTTTGTAAATTGCTTGCAAAAGGCAGTAGCAAGAAGAGGCGTGGCATGCACTATATATTCCTGATGCTGAGCTCACGATGTCTACAAGTCGAGCACCGACTCAGACTTTTCTTCTTGCCTCAATTTGCTTAGAAACTTGATTGTTTTCTTTGTGTTGATCTGCTTAGCTTCCAAATCTTCAATTTCGATTGTGGTACATTCCCGAACTCGTAGTCGGGTTTTCCCCAACAGAATTGACAGCATTGTTGTGGAATCTGGAAGCAGTTCATTTTCCAAAACAGAATCCAAGCAAAGCCTCTGAAAATAGTCTGACTGCCAGCTGGCCAAAGGGCAGGACGAAATTTTGTGTTTGGCTTTGACAAATCACACACTGCTCCTGTCGTTCAACCGAATGGCGATAGCCCGCATTGATGCCACGCCCTCACCCAAGTCCGCCTACTGGCCTCGCATCCCGGTTGAACCCGTGATGTCTCCAGCTCTTGTCACTAACAATTGAATGGCTTTGATCTTTTCAACGCGCCTTCAATTTCCCCGTGTCGATTGCACTGAGTCCCAAATGTATGAGTGTTAGTCTCTCTCTCTCTCTCTCTCTCTCTCTCTGTGCCTGTTTGTGTGTATTGCCTCCGGCTGTGTGTGTGTTTGTGAGCGAATGTCATGCAGGCACTCGTGCGTCTATTTGTCAGCGGCGCAAAGGCGATAGGCGGGACTCACCGATACGGCACTGGCAATGGCATTGGATGCATGAAACCTTTTGTCAATTACGGCGGACGCCAACTCTGCTTCTACTTTTTGTGCCACTGCTACATGTCACACACACACAGATACACGTGGGGCCACACACTCTGCCGCTGACAGGCATAAAATAGGCAAAAATGGAATGATTGCTGATTTCTGGTACAGACGAGTGCCTCGGGCCGCTCTCTCATTCTGGCTGACTGAGAGTCGTGTATGGGCGAAACATATCCGCCATACTGAGCGCCCCGGCTCTCCGTTCCCCCTCAACGGCACTTAAATTGACTGACGCCGGTGACGCTCACCGTCGCCCATCAAAAGGGACACAGCAATTAAATTGACGTACGAGTTGTCAAACTCAAATTCATTCGCCCTTTTAATTGGGGCACAAACACGGATCAAATCATTTATCCGCGGCCCTCAACCTATGCCTCTTAGGAGATTTTGCATATTGTTTCGTATTTTTGCTTTTCTACCCCAATTTAAGTGATATTTTTAACCTAACGGTTGTCGAAGAGGAAGAGAAAAGTGATGATATATATATTATTTAAATTATTTAAATATATTTGTTTTATTCATATCCATATCACTTTAAATAAATATTTATTTTGTGAGCCTATTTGTATGCATCATATTTTGGTTTTCAATTAGTTTAATCCCTGGCTCAATGCACAGTTCCAAATATGCAATCAAAGATGTTGAAAAAAAAAAAACGTAAAGTTGATAGAAAATCACATTTTGTTGCCCCTTTTGTGGAATGTTTTTGGAAAATTTCCATTTGACTGCGCATTGGGGTCAGGGCGAAAACAGATTTCAATTTCAAATGCAAAGAATCGATTTGGCAATACGCAAATTTATAAACAACGCGAATGACTGAGACTGTCAGCTGCAGGCGGCAGTAGCGTCAAAGTCAAAATCGAATTGTACCCACTGGGCGGCCTCATTGTATGGTATTACCAAGAAATTAATTTATACCGTAAAGTGGCTCGGCGCACGTCAAAACTGAAGTCAAATGCTGCGCGAGGCGAGCTGTGGACGCAGCGAAACATTCCGTTTGCAGCAATTGCCAGTTAATTGGCGATTTCGACAAATAACATGCGTAGCTAGCTGTGTGCCCCGTACCCTGCGCCCAATCGAATCGAAGCGCCACCCTGGACCCACTCCATGTGGGGCGGGTGGTTGAGTGCGTATTGCCAAATCATCGTCTGTGGCGCGGCCGCAAACAACAATCAATTTTAATGAACGCCATTCATTAAAAAACTTTGCAGCGCAAAAATCAGCAGCATTGTGGGTGGTTGTTGCTGCTGCTGGTGGTGTTGGTGGTGTTGGTGGTGTTGGTGGTGTTGGTGGTGTCGTTGTTGTTGCTGCTGCCGCTGTGTGAGTGGTGACGACGCGTGGAAGCCACTTAAACGGCGTTGATTAATTCGAAACCAAAAACTGACAGTCGCCACCAAACATTAGCACAGACACGCCATCTCCCGTCACCTGCAGCTGCTCTCTGTGTATGAGTGTGTGCAAGTGTATGTGTGTGTGTGATTTTGAAGGTGTGGCAAGTCCTCTCATGTCTGCCTGGCTGACTTGGCGGTTTTGTTAGGTGACGCGCTGCGGGTTCTCTGTGAATAAGCGTCAAGCGCATATTTGCCACATCGTCAATTAATATTGTTGTTGCTACTGTTGTTGTTATTTTTGTTGTTGTTGTTGTTGTTGTTGACATTGCTATTGCCGTTGCTGTTGCTGTTGCTGTTGCCAGTGGCATTGGGGTCTTAATAAAGCGCAAGCAAGCGCAGTTTGTCAATTTCGACTGGCACATAGAACGTGGCACGAAATTATTTATTCATTTATGTCAACAAATTTGACTAGGGTAGAAAAATTGGATTAAGGCAATATCTTTTCTAATTGCATTGATCTATTGCGAATGAAGATATAGCACAGCTCATAAAAAATGAATACATTTATACCTACATACATGAATTGTTTATGTAATGGAATGGAGTTTCTAAACTGGTTTAATTGTTAAGTTAAATGTAAGCATAAGGCATCAGAATTACTATATTAGATCTTACATATGATGAAGGACTATTAGTTAATTACCATATTCATTGCTCTCATTCGATGCATCGAATATGTTTTACTTACTGTTCCCATAGATGGATGTAGATAGATTATGATCTATTGATGAGCTTGTGTGTGGTTATATATTATCGAATATATCGATTGTCCGATCGCCACAGTCCATTTTAGTTCAACAGTTTAAGTTCGTATTGCATCATGGAAGCACGTTAAAATTCATATTCATTGCAATCTGAATACGAAATCTTCACAGAAAAGTAAAAAATATTATTCATATTGATATCATATATATTATTCATTGAATATTTCCCCATTTATATCTGTATAAGATTGCAAATTATTTCTGGTATTTCATTAACTAAACAGAATATCTCAATAAGCATATGTACATATATATTATATGCTCTAGAGCTCAGACTATGTTATGTATAATTGAAATGCTTCACACCTAACAATTGAGCAGCTGTGCGAAATCCTTGTTAAGCTACGCTCATGCAACTTTAATGTGGCACGAATCAACATCCAATAATACAGCACCGCCCGCAGCCCACCTGCTCCGCCCACATGCTGTTAATCACACACCTATTGAAGCGCTTATCTCACGTGTGCTTTGTACGTGACAAAGGCTCCGCCCGAATCGTGGCTCAAATTGCCATTTCGATTAACAAGAGTACAACTTATATAAATACATACATACATATATACATATATGTATATATTTCGCTTTTCTGCTTTGTCCCAAATCAATTTCAGCATCGCATCCGCAAACGAAGGCGGCGGCAACTGCCACGGCCGCAGTCACAACTGGCCTCGAGGAGCGCGTCGTGGAGGCGTCTTCGTCAGCGGCTCTGGACTTTCCGGCGGCTCAGGTGTCATCGCTGCTGCCCGAGGCGGGCGCCCTGTCGGCCACTGGGATCCTGGTGGAGCCCTATCTGGACGGCTTTGCCACATCGAATGTGACCACGCAGATCGGCACACACGCCTATTTGCCCTGTCGGGTAAGTCGAGCAGCCTAATTGGTTTTGCTGCCAGCGCGCTGGTTCCTTCGTATTTCCATAATTTGTGGTTTGCTTTATTTGATTTTTATTACGTATTGTATGTTTTTTCTTGGATTGCGTGCTCGAGAGCTGCGTGCCTGTTTTTATTTGTAATTATCAGTGCGCCCGCCCCCGATAGCCGCCCTCTGTTTGGCCATTAGCATCTCGTCCATAGGAAACGCATTAAATTTTATTGCGTAAATATTTACCGAACGACTCGAGGCATTCGGCCATGAGGTGTGACCGCGTCGTGTATTTAACACAAAGCTGAAAAACAAATGCCACCAATTTATGCCAACGGGCAGGAGGAGGCTAGGGGCGGGCTCCCTGTGTTTGCGCAGGTGTTTAAAGGTCAACGCCGTCCCACAGGCAGTCGAACATGCAAATTGTTTGCTTAGAGCTTGTAAATATTGTATTGCGCCCGCCCACGAGCCGACGAAACCGTAAGCTCAAATTAAATTTACACAAATTAGTTTTATGGCATTACGTGCTTTGTCCAAATTCAACAAATGATATTATATCCCCTGAGCCAGCACCCATCTGAGCTGCAATCGAAAAATGCAGAAGGGAATGCCTAGATAAATAAAAACAGATATGTCGACCAAATTGAAAACTAAATTCCGCTTTCATGGAACAGTGAGATGCAATAGGAACAACAACAAATTAAGTAAATAAATAAAAATCGATGAATTGAATGTTCTGGAAGTTGTTCCTTCTTACAGCAGCCATTATTCAAATTAAATGAATAGTCATATTTTTCAGTTTACATGTACTAAATATATCCCCAGGCTGTGCCGCCAGTGGCAAGTTGTAATTATCACGCCCACTCCAGCCATCAATTGGCTACCGGCTCAGAGGCAATGAGAAAATGAAAGTCAAATTGTGGAATTTGCCATTAATCGTGCGGCAGTCAGAGGCGGCTGCTGGCACTTCAAACTTCGGCATAAATGTAATGCAAGGCCAGGCATGTATATTTAACAAAGAGAAGCAATGCTAATTTTTCGTTGTCATGGTCAATTAAGTGCCGGCACACCGAGCACAGCTGCCACAGAGCGTTCAATTTGAAAGGAACAAAAAATTAAAAGCTCGCATCTCGATGTTTGTCAATTATGGGCACTGCCATTCGCCTCGCACTCGATGCCCCACGTTGTGGAGGGCATTGCATGCGGCTCTGTGTTCAGCTGCCGCATTAAGTGGCACAGTTGAGCGACGTTATGCCTCCTGCCGAGACAACGAGCCAACGAGCCAACGAGCTATCGAGCCATCGAGCCAACAAGCTAACAAGCAAGCCAACTGCTGGTCGAGCCGCTTTCAAATTTGCGCTCACTCCTGTCACTGTCAGCTGAAGGACGATGAGTGCGGGCTTTGACTACGCTCAGGTAGCAATTGGGTTATTTAAAGTATTCCAAGCACAGCTTATTGTATTCCCACCTCCCTTTGTCGTCAGTGCATGTGAATGAGTCGCCAACTGGGAGACTGTTCTTTACAGTGGCTGAGGTCTGAATCGAATGCAACATGAATTTAATTAGAGAATATTTGCATCATAATTAAATCTGTTAGCTGGTGCCCAAATGAGTCCATTACAGTCGAATTACAGGCCAGATTGTTGTACTGGCATCTACTGCTTGCTGTTCACATATTCAATGACAAAGTGTCGAATGGCCAAAATAATTTCCATGTAAATTCCGAAATCCAAATTTGGTCCGCTATGTGTGAGCGTGTGTGTCTGTGTCTGTGTGCTCTAAATGCATTTTAGATTTGCAAAATACGACACATTTCGATAATATCTGGTAGGTATGGAGCCAGTTGGGTCTTCGTTGACTGCTTGATGAGTTCCATATACATTTGAGTATTTAATTACATTTCAATGTTGTTCTCGCATTTTGCGACATTAATCTACTCTACTCTCTGTCTGTTCGGCCAGCTCTTGATTAATTTACTACCCAACCAGGCTCAATATACGATCCTGCCTGCCTTCCACACTTGTTGCTCTGTAATAAGTCTTTAATCAGCTCCAGCTCTTTCTTTGAGACTTGTAAGGCTTTAAATCAAATGTAAGCTTTTAGCATTTACTTTTCTGAAAATTAGACTGTGATATAAATGAAATTATGAATAATTAAGACCAAATCTAAAGAAAATCAAAATAAAATATTATGATAAAGTCAGAAGAAATAATGATTACATACAAAACTTAAATAGATTAACTAACATATAACATTAAGTAAATAATAGACCTAAACGAAATCACCTTAACTCGAGCTTGCACTAATGAAGACTTTTCCTTTTATTATATTTAATATTCCAAAGTATTTTAAAACGTTTTTACTAATGACTTCAATTCATATATTTTTCAGGTTAAGCAGCTTGGCAACAAATCCGTTTCCTGGATTCGTCTACGTGATGGCCACATTCTCACAGTCGACAGGTAATTAATACCCAAAGTTGGCCAAGCAAGGAAATAATTATAAGTTTCAAATTCAAATTGATTTTTGATGGGATTCCTCTGCTCAATTTTCTGGCATCGTGTGCCATGTGTGTTAAGTGCGCTATCAAAAGGATTTGCCCGCATTGACACCCAACGAGGATATGCATCGATATTCATTCTAAAGCGGCATTTGCAATGCAACGGGCTTATGAATATATTAAATCAAATCAATTCAACCTAATGAGAGTATTCGTCATTATTATTGCATTGTGCCCGATGCTTCGCTTAGGCATCAGAATACTAATGAATCCGCAGTGAATATCTGCAGAGTCTGCAGCCAGTTGTTAAGTTCAAAATGTCTATACCGTTAGTGGGCGTGTCTACGTATGTGGGCGACAGCTGAGCCATCGCACGTAGACAAATATACACTTATGACTAAAATTATTTGAAGCTCAAAACATGAGAATAATTAAACCTATTTTCAAATGATTAGCTAAATATACTTGCAGAGAATCCTACTATGGACTGAAACCGATTACGAACTTGCATTTAATATTCACAATTCAGAAACAAAGGCTGAGTAAAGTGAAGCCCTGTTGTTGCACTCGATTCATCTAGTTGTGATTATTAAATGAAAATATTTAAGATTAAATAGATAACATATACATATATATATGTTAATATATAATTTTTCTAGTCTTTGATTGATTTTCATTGGCATTTGCATACCAAAAGGAAGACAGAGTTTCTTTTTCTCAATTAAATTGCGAAACGCACTTCATTAGCTGTAAGAAATACAATGATGGAGTATAAAGAGTATTTATTTATTCCAAGTGGAGAGTGTGTTCACATGAGTGGGAAACCGCTGCTGGAGGGTGCCAGTTTTAGTATTTTTATAAGACCCTTGTCGTATTTGATGCTCTGAAATTGTCGCAATGCAAAAACAATTTGCAGTAAATTGAATGAAGTGTGCCAAGTGGCAACGTGTATTTCAATTTCAATCTGTGTGTCCAATAACAAGCCAAGCATTGCGTTAGGTGAGTTCTCAATGAAGCCAGTTTGCAACGAGTACGCATCTCTCTCTCTCTTTGTGTGTGAGTGTGTTTGAAATGTCCTTTCATGCTCTGACATGCGAAGCGGAAACACAAGTGTGTGCAATTTCATTGCATTTTTCGAAATCCAGCAAAACTTTGCTTCAAAGTGGCTACGTCTTCAGCTGGGCTCTTCTGCTCCTTTTCTCCATTCTTTTTTCCTTTTTTCCTTTTCGGACTGCATGCTGTTTTAGTCAACGTTTGCTGTGTATGTGTGTGTGGGGTGGAAACATTTCCAGCTTATTACTTTGATAGAAAAGTAAAACCAATGAACCTTTCACATTAGATAAGGCGGCTGCCTGTTTGTCTGCCAAACGGATGAATGGCTGCTCCCGAATGAATGAGTGTCCACACAGCAAGGATATATGAATGGGCACACTATCCGACAGCGAAAGAGATAGAGAGGAAGAGAGAGACAGACAGACAGTCAGGATAGTTGCAGCTGCAGCTGATGCTAGGCAAACACAGGAGGACCATTGAAATTAAGCCCAGATAGTGTCCTTACTGATTGCTTCCTGTGCGCCGCCGTCTGCTTTCGCTGCAGAGCCACTTCCGTCCTGGGTCGATTGTGTGCGTGTCCTTTCCTGCTCCAGTGTCTTATGTCACATTTATCTAGAAAGTTTTCTTATTCTGCTGAGCTCCGCAAGTAACTCACAGCCCACACACATAATGGAAATAGATTTCAGAAAAAAGTTTCAGCCACTGTCACGTTGCAGCAGCGTCCTGCTCAGTCCGTGTCCTGCTCAGCCAGGAATGTGCATTGTATAATAGCTCAAATGATGTGTTTACACTTTCATATAAATGTCACGTGCTTGGCGCTTTTTGTTTGCCCGCTAGACACATACCCCTCCCCCCTTTGAATTTATTGCCAGCGCACAATAGATTACTTCTGTTTGCACTTGGCCCAACGTCCACACACACACATTTACTATATATGTACATATGTATAAATATATATAGATACACACATACATATGTGCGTACACCGATATAAATGTTACTGCTGAAAGACATTTCGGCCTGTCCTCTCCCGTCCTGTGCCGTCTTCTCTCGTCCAGGGTCCAGCGTCCTGGGTCTGGGTAATTATGTCCAGGTGCTGCTTGACTACTTGTTATCTGCTATCTTCGCACCTGGGATGCATGTCATTTATTTACCTGGGGGACTACTTAATACGCAATCAGCCCGCAGACGGTGCTTCTCGACCATTGCTGTGAAACATATTCTTGGTAATTAAGGCAAATATTTATACATGACAGCTGAATGGAAACTTCTGCTAGCATTAGTTAGGCCAGAGTTCACTGTACTTTGCTATGCTCACATATGCTGGCATTTTCGAGCTGTGTAACAAATTATGTATTCTCGATTTCTAAAAATATATTCTAGGATATTTTCTAATAATATTATATACGTATATAGAAATCTTTTGACCCTTGAGAGCACAATCAGTAATAAAATACATTATTTGAGTTGGCTATAATTTCCCACTTTAACCTAGCTTAGACTGTGGCTCACTTTAATTCATTGCTCATAAAAAGAGAAAGCAAAAAGACATTAAAAACTTTGCTATTCTTCTAAAATAATAACAATATCGTTAAGTAAAACGGCTTGAACTTTTCTATATCGTTTTTGTTTTCCACTTTTAAGCCAACTTTTAGTAGAATGAAACCCAATCTCATATACGTAAATTTTTAGTGTTTTATTTATGCATAGTCTATGTGTAGCTATTTTTTTTTTTTTTTTTTTTTTTTTCGTGTTCTGAAATCAGAAACTCATGATGAAACTTTTTATGAAATGCACATTTTTTGTGCTTCCTATTGGAGCTCAGCATTAACTGCAAATGAAAAACTTATGTTGTTACAGGTCACTTCCTGACACTTGGCCAAGAAAATGTCTAAAAACCGGACACGAGCCAAAGAAATGCAGTGAGGGGAAATGGAATGTTGTAAAAATATGGAAAATAATGTGGGGAAAACGGCAGCCGGTGCAGGGCAAAACTTAAAAACGAGATGAAAATTATAAAGTAACTACAAAATCTGGATAAGAAATACTGGCATAGTGCAAAAGCACAGCAGTGGATCGTGGGGCTGAACGGGGATGGGGACGGGGAAGGAGACGGGGACGGGGAATGGGGAAGCAAAGGAAATGGCAAAAGTCATAAAATGTCGAGTTTTACGAGTGCAAAACGCAAGGGTCTAATTTGGGTTTAGTATCAAAACTTGTTAGTGCAAGGCGAAGGGAGCGAGGGAAAGAGAGAGAGAGAGGGAGAGGGATACAGAGAGGGTAAAAGGAAGAGGCCAGAGCTGAGAGTTTGAAGCAGACTGCCTAATAAGCAATGTCATCGCATGTGTGTTTGTGTGTGAGTGTGGGTGCTTGGCTCGTTGCCTCCGGGGGCAAGGGGGAGTGGCGTGCTACAAACGCTTTAGTTGCTGCACTTTCAACTGGAGACGGAAGCATTTTTGCACTTTGCACAAATGGCAGAGGGAAATTTCCAAGCGAGCGCCGCACAAAAATATTGCAACAATGACATTAAATGCAACTTATTTCAGTGGACCCACTCACCAGCCAGCCAACCACCCAACCACCCACTCATTTGCATGCTACGCAATTGTTGTTTGCTGCATACAGTCCATACACTACTTTGTTGTAGTTGCAACGAGACAGCGAGGAAGAGCGAGAGAGAGCGAAGATGAGAGGGCGAAAGAGAGAGTTGAGGGTGCATGGAGTGGGGGGGGGGGCCTTTGTTTAAATGCCGCAACTAAATAACTTTGAGTGTCTTTTGAGTGGCCATTAGCAGTGGAGCTTAGCGCGTAAGTGGGCCTGTATTTATTGTCGCTGTTGTTGCTCTTGTTGTTGTTGTTGTTGTTTCCCTGCCACTTAACAGTGTTGCACATGCAACATTCCTCGCATTAGCAGTGCTTTGCATTCGGACTCAAAGGATTTATTTAAGTTCTTTATGACATTTTTTGATACCATCTAAATACGGTGGATAAGCGACTTTTAATTGTTGATAAATCGAATACAGCTGCAAATATAAATATTGAATAGATATATACATATATATACAATAACTACAACAAATTTAAGCTAAGTTAAATATCTTACTCCATTGCAGAGCCGTGTTCATTGCGGATCAGCGCTTTCTCGCCCTCAAGCAGCCGGATAAATACTGGACGCTGCAAATCAAATACGTGCAGGCGCGGGATGCGGGCACCTACGAGTGCCAGGTCTCGACCGAGCCGAAAGTGAGCGCGCGCGTGCAGCTGCAAGTTGTTGGTAAGTGGCGACGTCCTTGGGCAAGGACATGGACATGAGCATGAGCATGAGCCTAGAACTAGTCCTTGTGCTGCTGCGAGCCAGAGCATATTGAGCGCATGCAATTAAGGCATTATACAGAAGGTCAAGCAGGCATACATTTACAATATACATATATATAATATACAAGTATATATATATGTATATGTATATGTATAAATGTGGGGAAAAGTTTTCGTGGATGAACCTTGGCCGAGGGCGACGTTATGCACAACTGAACAGGAACACAGACAGACAGCCGAAAGAGAGCTGTATAGCAAGGATTCGTTCGTGTGGCTGGGGGTCAAAGGGTCACACACACACACACACACACACACCAACACATATGCATGCAGATCTTTGCATCTTTCATGCGGCTGCTGCATTCGCAATTGCTCACAAAATTGCATTCAAATTGCGGTGCCTGCTGCATTTCCATTGAAAACTCTTTTTTGACCAGAGCAATTTCTGACCAAGTTTTTTAACGAGAAAACTTTTGTGTGAGCTTCACTTCTTGGGTTTGTTAAGCACACACAACACACAAACACACACACACACATGAAGGCACACTTAAGGCACAGTCAAAAAAAGTTAATTAAATTTCATGTTTGCGCACACAAAACACGCACACACACACACACAGACAGAGGCACACCACACCCATAAACTAACTCACAAATGACCAGTGTGTAGACGCCTTTGGGGTTAAATAAAATTGGAATCGAGCCTGTGTATTGCTCACTTGTAATTGATAATAAATGCTTTGAGCACAAGCTGAATGGATGAAAGCTTAAACTGCTGCATCAATTTTAAAGAAAACACAGAAAAACGGCAGTTGAAGAAATTTATTATAATCTTTTGATTAGATTAGAATGAGGGAATTTGTATTAGAAATTATTATTAGCAAAATTCCATTAAACAACCTAATAAATCTCTAAGTGTTATATACTACATATGTAGATGAGCAATCAAATGACTTTTTCTGTTTATCTGAAATGAGTTTTCTAATTTTAATTCCATTTTTATGCTTTTATGATAATGGAATCATCTATTTAAATTCCTAATTTATGCATATAGCCTTAGGAATTAAAATAAAAAACACGAAATGTAGTTTCCTTGCTAATAGCCAAATTAAATATAATTTTATACAAAACACTTTAACTTTTGTGTGGAGCAACATAACGAGCAAACCTGACTGAAAAAAAAGCCGTAAGAATATGGCCTGCGCAAAGGATGCTCAGCGCAGACTCGATAATGCGCTGCCAAAAGAGATTTTCGCATTTCCGGTTGAGCTAATTTGTATGCTAAGCACTTGTATATAGTATGTCTTTGTGTGTGTGTGTACGGTAGTGTGCCTAACAGCGGGACGCCAGTGTAAGGCAACAGCAGCGTCCAACAGGTATTTCTGCGTCGGCAACTCCTGCGAAGCGCTGACAACTGCCCCATGGCTTGTTGTTAAGGGGCGAGGCAGGGGGAAGGAGTTGTGCTGGGCAGCGGGTGTAAATTATGTATGCGCGGCCACATTTTGCGTTAATCTAACGACAAGTTGAACGCATAAAGGATTTCTATGCGTGCCACACACAATGGCTGTGGCCCAGGGTAGGGTTAGGGGCAAGAGATAGAGAGCTGGAAGGGATCACAGCTGCAGGCTTCAACCAAGTTTTTTTTTTTTTTTCTAGCTTGGCCCCAGCCATGGGGCAGCGGTCCATTATTTGCAGTCATTTGGCACAGTGTTGGCTTTGTCTGGCTGGCTGTTGGCTGCTCTGCTCTATTGCTCGCCCTTTCCTCAGTCCGTCCGCCGTCTCATTTTCTCTCATCAGCCATAACCATTATCGGCAGCACCTAGTCGTCCGGCTGCTCAATGCTTCCTCAGTTTTTCTTCTAGTTTTTCGCTTTGTGGCTCTGCTCGTTTTTTGATTTTGTGCCTTGCCATGTAATTTGTATTTATTGCATCGTTTTGTCTGTGCAAACGACTAAAACTCCCTTTGCATGTTGTCGATTTGCGAACCTCTGCCGCAGTCCCACCCCCCGCTGCCTACCTCTCTCTCACCCTCCTTTAGCCTGGCTGCTGTGGCCCAATTGCCAATGTATTTTATGCTTGGCTCCGTTTGCTTTTCGCCTGATGCTTGATTTCTGAGCCCTCTTGGCCGTTGGCTCGTTGGGGTAATGGGATCGTAGTTTTCGGTCAATTTGTTATGCCAATGTATGTGTGTGAATTTGTTGTTGCTGTTTTTTTCTCGTGTTGGTTCTTTTCTTATTGGTTGAAATGCCAGTTTCTTTGGTCTCGGCTCATTTGGCTGATGTTTCAGCAGCACAATGACCAAGAAACCAAGTAACCGCTGCGGTTGCACGATTTATTGAGTATTATATCGAACATCTATTAAAGGTGTTAAATCGTGGAGTTCTCTCAAAATGGAACAGCTGCTGGTATTTATTTTCATTTTGCACATTCCAAACATAAATATCGCGAATCCATCTAATCTTTCCAAATACAACCAAAATGCTTTTGACACACAAAATTCAATTTCGGCCCATTGTGCGTTAATACACGCACCCACACACACACACACTCACGCACACAGCCATTCGAAATGAATGAATTTATTTTTTTCTGCATCATTGAACGACAAACTAGATTTGGTTTTATGAGATTTGTTTTCTGCTCATCTCGTTTGGCTGCCAGCCCCACTACCTCCCATTCATTTACAGAAAGAATTTGGCTCTATTCGGCCGCTTATTTAATTTGCTGCTAATCTTATATGTTCAAAGCCGATTCTTTGTGGGCTTGGATGTCAACTGTTCTTCCTTTTGACGCTTTTGGTTTTTATCTCGCCATCAAGAGTGACAATTCCGCCGTAATGCTTACGGCCGGCGGCTGCCTCTGCACATAGCCGGGCTGCACATTTCAAACTCAACTAATTTCCCTAAAAGCATTTGGCAATAAACCCAATTAATTTAAGTTGCTGTAATTCGTTTCGCACTATGCCACGACCCACTTCTCTCTTTCCCCCGCACGAATTTCTTTCTTTTGTTCAGCTGAAAATTAGCTCAAATTGTGAAAGTTTTCTTCTCTTTTTGCCTGTTCTTCTTCTCTGTGGTTTCGTGGCTTTCCTGGCGCTTATCGCTTAGCTAATCCCCAATCTGAATACTTCCATAATTAACTTAAACTAAGCCCATTCTAATAATGAATAACGTTTTGATAGCGGCTGATCACATAGATTTCTTTTTTTTTTTTTGCTTTTTTACTTATTTTTATTTTTTGAGAACTTTAAATGGAATTTTGCTGTTTGCTCTATCTTGGTTTTTCAAACTTCCACTTCCAAATGCATTTTTTCTTTTTAATATAAATTTGTTTTTATTTAGAAAGTTTTATACTCCATCCTCTTTTCTGATTGATTTTTATTCATAAATTGCTTATAATCTCTTTCTCAATTATGAGAAAAGTCTGCAGTTGATTGAATTAAAATCTTTTAAATGGAGTATGAAAATATTTTAGTGCAGTTTGTTAATATTTAAAACCTAAACTAAATTCATATTTAGAATTTTTAATAGAAATCTTAACTCAGCTCATGCTATGCAACTTCTGCATAGAAATTTGAATATATGTAAACATATATATTTATTTTATTATTTTTAGTTTCTCAAATAGAGTGCAAAATTGTTTGTAGTTGGGCCCAGGGACGAAGGCTAATAATATTGCATATGCTTTTAGCTGCGACGCGCAGCCACAGTCAAGCAACTGGAAAACTAACATGCACAGCGCGACAATTTTGACAGGCTGACACAGTTTGGTGTCAAACCAAAGGCAAAGAGCCTTCACACACACACACACACACACATACACATAAGCATACGCAACACTGGCACATGCATGCGAGCAGACAGAATGTTGTGCGAATTCTCAGCACATTCAATTTGCGCAGTTTTGTGTGTCTAACAGCAGTGTAAACCCGGCGTATACGTGATTTTGTCGAATTCGCTAGCGCACGTCGCCGTTGGCCAGCCAGTTGGGCATGGGCTGTGCGAGGGGCGAGGCGGGGCGGTGCGGTCGCAGTCTACAAGAAACAGCGCGTGTGATGTGCAAATGTGTGTGTGCGTGTGTGTGTGGCAATAATTTGAACTTGCCTCCATGTATTTTTTATAGCATTGGAACTCGCTTTCTGACACAACTTGCCACAGACAGAGGCATAGTTTGTTATGCATGTGCGTGCCTCTCCCTTATGTGTGTGTGTGTGTGTGTAACTGATGGCATCAGTAAGTGAAAAATTGAAAAGTGAGTTCGGCACAGCGCGAGCTACGCCCCCTGCCCCCACCCCTACGCCACCTGCGCCTGCATGAAATGCTAAGGTGCGCAGATTTACGTGTGCGACGTGACTAGCAGCTGTTAATTCAATAGATTAGCGCCAATGTCACAATTTCACACAGGCACGCGCCGTATTTGCTATTGAGTTTCACTCGTAATGAGCACCGTCATCATTATCATCTTCAGTAACAGCATCATCAGCATCATGCTCATTATTGTCATTGTTGTCTGATGGCATTTGGTATTTGTTACAGTTCCTCGAACCGAAATACTCGGCGAACCGGATCGCTATGTCAAAGCTGGCAGCAACGTCGTCCTGCGCTGCATTGTCCGCGGCGCCTTGGAGCCGCCGACGTTCATCATGTGGTACCACGGCACCGAGCAGCTGGCCGCCGACTCACGACGCCATCGCACGCAATTGGACCCGAATCTGCCAGAGGCCAGCGGCGACGGGCAGAGCACGGTGAGTTCTATCAATTGTTCCCTTGTTGATTTTAATTTAATTACACTTGATTTCAAATTTCGTTGCCCGTGTTCCGTCTACCGTCTACCGCCTACCGTCTGTCGTCTACCGTGTTCCATCTTCCGTGTTTTGGCCACGTGGCCACGTCCTTCGGCGTTCCGCATCAGCGAAATTACAATATTACTTCACACCGCTCGCATTTATGTCACATGCCAGCCACGCCCCAAAGACGTCTTAAAGGCAAATGTCGTTGAATTGCTGCAAATTAGAGCTGACCTCTTGGCAGACGTGACTCGCAGACTCGTTAAATATTTAGCCAACGTGTCGCCGCACTTGTCATAAGCGCTGCTCAGACCTGACATTTCAATTGCGATTTATCTTTTACTTCCACGCCAGGGAGTTCTTTGCCTTGCATAAATACATTTATTGTACACAAATTTACATTTCTGCATTTCTATTTCTCTTCCCGATATCGCACACCATTCTCAGATCGGCTCATTAATCATCGAGTCGGCCAAGAAGCGCGACACTGGCAATTACACTTGTAGCCCGTCAAACAGTCCCAGTGCGACGGTCACACTCAACATAATAAATGGTAAGTATAATATATATATGTGTGTGTATATACATATATAGAAGACTCTTATGTATGCAATTTAAACTAAAACTAAGTCACTGCCTGTTTAAGCGAGCTTCAAAGTTGTTTTATGGGAAAACTTTAAGCCCAATTGAGGCAGATAACATCTAACTGTTGTTGAAGTTATCTTAGCAAAGCTTGCGACGTTATAATCAATATAATATAGGAATCAAGCAAGCAACTTCACAGAACACCCAACTGATTTAGCCTAATATAGGCCAATTTGAAATCATTTCCTGATGCTAAAATTTGGCCAAGTCTAATGAAGCAGCTGAATATGATGTTATACATATTTCCTGTTTAGGTTTTCAGCACCAAACATGATATTTGAGTGTTATTGAAAACTAGTTTGCAGCGAATCAAATAATCAGACAAGCGAAAATAGATAAGTCTATGAGAGCGCAGATGAGAACAAAAGACGCTCAACTCTTTGCTACAACTACTACTACTACTATTCATATAAGACGACGCTCAGCTTATGCCTAATACTGCATTCTTATTGCCTCTTTCCAGGAGAATCATCGGCCTCGGCTGTGACGTCATCGGCCCCCATCACGCGTGCATACACACTGTGCATTCTGGCTTTGCTGCTGAGTGTGTTCCTGATCGGCGTGGGACAGCCGACATGACAAGTCGAGGGGGGAGGCGAAAAGGTGGAAAAGCTAATAGATGCAAACAAAAAGAAAAATGCAGCCAACAAACGTATATAAAAAACCAAATTATCTAAAAGTGAAATCGAACAAAAAATATGCAGGAAATATACAGAAAACCAAAAATCGAGTGCATATTGTAATTGTAGTTGATTTTATCTGCTAACTTATCTGTAAGTAAGAAAATATTCATAAAGGCAAGTCGAAACAAAAGCTTCTGACAGGCAGCAATGGTAAGAGAATGCAACTAAATTGTAAGTACTACGAGCTCTAAGCAACTAGTCCTAGACTCTAGCCTAAGCAGGCGAACGTATACACACACGCATTTATATGAATATATATATATATATATATATATATATATATATATATATATATATATACATATATACATATATATGTGTATACATACCCGTTTACATTTATAGATTGGCATTTGGTTGTTGTGTTTGTGTGTGTGCGTGTGCATGTGTTTGCATAAATGCATAAACGTAAATATTTATGCAACATCAAATGAAATTGCAAGGATATTCTTATCAGCCAAAGCATTGCTATTCAGACAAACGGAAGGACAGCGGGTCCAGGCTCCAATCGAATAAAAAATAATTTTTGATATTTTGCAATAAAGCGCATGCAGTTGGGCAACCCAAATGCATTTTCCTTGCAAAGTATTTACGAGTGCGCTCAATGTGAATGAGAGACCGAGAGAGAGAGAGCAATGTAGCGTGTGAGTGAGAGAGTCGAGCATTGCATGCTGCATAATTCAAAGGCTATCATTTGTCCTTTACCTTGTTTGTCTTCTATTCAGTTCAGTTCTGTGGATTGCAGTTGAAACATTTCTCAATAGACGAAGCACTTGGCTGCCCCACAGTTCATTTATTCTTAAGCACAAATCAATTTTATTATAAAATAAACGAAAAAAAACTATGCAACTAGGTATCCAAATCGATTGAAAGCTGTTAACAATCATTTAAAATTTCTCTTAAAATAAATGCATTCGAAATGCTTTGGCAGGAGGACAGAGAACTATGCGAAATATTATTTCATATGCCATGTAATATTCAGTACGTCTCTTTTCCCATAGCTCAAACTTAATTTACGTTATGTTTGTTAAGTCATAAAAACATTTGAACAACCATATTTTGCTAGCTCTTATCTCGGCATAAAACATGTGCGAAACACACAGACATTTACATAAAATAATTGATAAAATTATTACAAAAGAGTATATATATAAATATATATATATTTATTGAGAGACTCACATCAATTTGTATGCTAGCATTCAGATAAGTGTATATAAAAAAATTAAAACAATTCTATGCTGGTATGTGTATAGCAAGCATGTAAATTAATTGATTATACTGGAATAAAAAAGATTACAAATTCTATATATACATATATAGATATACTGTATGTAGCACACAAGAGTTAAGCGCGGAGTATTCGAAATACTTATAAATTGCATTTAAAATGTTATGAAACAACAGCCAGAAAATCTCGTAAAATTTATATAGAGTGAAGAGTTCATTGTGTATGGAGCAGCAGGCGAATTGCATCGATTTAAATTTATTTACGTCATTTTATAATTGTGCAAAAGAGAAATAAAACATAACATAATATTTATGTACATGCACGGACCACACAATAACAACACAGATCCATAAAATTTCCCCATTTAATGTGAATAAAAGGAAATGTGTCTTTTATTTGGACTTTGTACACGGCAATTGCAAGTGCGAAAAAGAAAGCCAACAAGTTAATACGCGGAAAAAACAATTAAACGCTTAATTGCAATTAGCCGCTGCACGAGAACTTAAAGTCCAAATAATCGAATATACATTCATTATATGCAATACAAATAAGCACACATACATACATATGTACATAAATACATATATATACAGTGCGTATACGCATCGCCCTGCAGTTGTCATCGCGGGGCGTATGAGTAGCCAGCCTGTCGCTCATTAATAAAATCCAACCACAAGCAGCTGCAACTAAATGAGGCAACAACACTGTGGTGAACAGCCCGTGGGGCCACGCAACTCGCCCACTCGCCCGCGCCCGCCCCCTCACCAACATTCATCGAATCGTGATTTTTGTTGCCGCTTGCCTTTCATACTTCACACTCTTTTCAAGGCCTCTGCAAATAAACACGTATCAAATGTTTGCGGTCTCTGCGGTCAGCCGTCTTTGAGCTGCAGCAAAGTTTCCACCCCTCACGCCTCGATTTTAATTCCTTTTAATTGAACTCCCCTCTCAACTTAAATAGCTAACTATTTAATCCAACACCCTCTTCAATGTTGAGCCATGCATTTTAGAGCGTAAGTCAAGTCGATGGTATAGCGAATATATATATACTTACATATATATAGTTAACTATAAAACGAAATCAAAATACATTTCTAAGTCTTTAAGTGTTTTTCATCAAATTAATTAAAATGTGACCCGAGGCCAGCTTAGTCACATCTACTTAATTAAACTAATTAACTTAATAATCGTCTGACGCCCTAATCGAAGCATGGCAAATGCAATGCAAAAACAAAAAATAATTATAATAAATAAAATCAATACGAAAAAAAATGCACTAGCAAAAACGTTACAACTACTTAACTGTAAATATAACATATATACATACAGATACATATATGCCACAATAGAGCGCGAATGCATAATACGAAACGATAAATTTTAACAAAATAAAAATAATACATATACACTATACATATACAGTTATGTGCGAACATATAGCGAAATTACCGTTAAGTACCAACTAATTACAACAACAAAAAGAAAAAGAAAAAAACAACGTACTTATATATGTAAACGAAAATAAACTATGTGAAAACTCTCAACTGAGAAAATTTATTGCATTGAATAAATAATAATCTGAATAATTAACTAACAAACACAGAAATCATTTTTCATATCCTGATTGCCATGACATTATTTTTAACAAACATGATTATGATTGGAAGAGAAACCTATTTGAGCCTTGACTGTTGACATTTTACAGTTGCTGCGGGCATGGAAATCGGAAATGGAATACCAAGTTATATATATACATACTGGAGGAAAAATGTAAGCTTTAAGTAAGTTCTGTTTCTCTCGAACTTCTCTTTATCGGTAATATTGAATAGCGCTTAAAGATCGAAGAATTCGGAATTCTTTTAGCTTTAAAAGAAGATCAATCAAAAGTACAGCTTTTATTATTAAAAGCCATAAAAAAATACATGAAATGAAATATATATTTAATATTAACATTGATTTTTCTTAAAAATAGAAGACTTCAGGTATACATATATAGATATAAATATAGAATTTTTCATAGGTGTTTAAACATTTTTTGTTGGCAAAAAAAATTCCAGGAATAATATATGTATATATAGCTTATATTTTATAGATGACTTCAGAAGCTATACCAAAATAGAAGAGAATATAAAATTTTAAATAGGTACTTTTCAAATCATTTGTAAAAATAATTATATTTCAATATACAAATTTTAAATAGGTGCTGTTCGGACCTTTTTTGTAAAAAGAATTACATTATATGAAATATTTAATGTTAATATAGATTTTTCTTAAAAATATATTTCAAATAGGCTTTAATTTTATGACTTCAGAAACATTTCAAGTAACCATTTTGCACATTAACAACTATTACAGATTTTTAAATCACTTTAAGCTTAAAATACAATTACTTAGACAAGTTGAATACTTCTCTTAAATGGAGATTTCACTGATGGGCAGTAGCGACTGGGATATGGACTCGATGATAACTTGTCGCGATTGTGCGCTTGGGGCAAAGCCTCGCACGACCATGATCATCTGGGCATTCTGATTGCCACGTGCCACCAGCTGACCGACAGCATAGGCCATCACACGGCCCGTCTCGCGCTGCACGGCTATGGCCGGCACCAGGCTGAAGATGACCGAGTCGACGCGCCTGCCGCCCTGCTCAAGCGGACAGTCCATTGCCTCGGCCAGTTTGTGGGCCAGGGTGTAGACTGAGTCCTCGTCGACCTGGATGCGTAGATCGCAGCTCTCGACTGCGGTCGTCAGCAGGCGGCGTGTGATATCCACGATGTTTATGTTGCAGGCCAGCTTCATCAGGCAGTTGGCAGGAGCTGCAATAGACTCTTTGATTGTGTTCATTGTGGATTTCTTAATGATGCGCTGCGTCTCAAGATCGACATCAATCTTTGTGACGAACTCGCCCACATCATAATTTTGTACACTAATGCAGTCGTGACTCTGATTGGGCGACTGGCTTTGGTTGCCTAGGCTATCGTAAAGCCCATGGATGTACCACTCGAGCGTGGGCTTAAAAGGTGTAGCTATGAAAGTAGTCGACATTGTTCTAAAAGAAACACATTTGAATATTAAGTGAAGCCTATATTATTATTATTATTACTATTATTATTATTTGTCTTATTATTATTATTATTATTATTTATATTACATTATAAACTGACGAAACTTGCTTACAAATCACTTGATGATAATGATACAACCTAATTTAATTTCTGTGTTTTTTCATTCGTAATAAGAACTATCGATATCATTCTAGATATCGTAAAAGTAGAGTTGCACAGGCACGCAGAAGCAGACAAGCGATATTTGCGGAAACCTATCGCAAAAGCTAAACATATTTTGCCATACCTAATCTACATATTCGATTTCTCAGACTAACAAAAATATACACAAATACTGTATTATAGCTTACTTATTACGAAAAACAAATATACAAATCTAGCGATTGCATCCGGAATCAATTGGGTATTCAAAATAATTATACTTAAATATACCCAAATGTATGTTAATTTTTCTCAATCTGACCAGGCTCTTGCTGCAGTACGAAGACATTTTTGGCACACTTTACATCTCTATACAACTTACTCTTATTTTCCATGCATGACGCGGCATTGCGTCATCTCCAATAATGCTTCCTGCAAATACATACACACATATGTACATACGGAAGCTCGTAAAAAATACACATATGCATAAGTGCATGTGAGAGTATGCGTGTATAATATATACCGATATACTAGGTATGTATGTAGACGTTGCCCTGATTGGGCCAAGGTCTTCAGGTAATTGGGATAAAATCGATGCTCTGCAACAAGGTCGAGCATTGTCAAACGGATGCATTCGAAATTTCTATTAACACAGCGCAGCAGAGCATGTCAGCTTCAAGTATAGAGTATTTTCATGGCATGATGAACTTTGCAACGACGCCCTATCTCGCTGCATTCTGCCATGAGCGGCAGCTTTTAGGGTATGCGTATTGTCGGCTTGCAGCCTTGGGCCCAGACATTTGTTGGAATGGTCGGCCGACTAGATTGGTGGAATGAAATGGAAGCAGTTTAATTGAAAAATGCAAGAAAAGAACTGCGAACTAAAAAGTTTAAATTAATTGCGGACTCGTAAGTAGAACAACAGATGCAATCGTAGTCGAGAAATTGGTTTTTGAACAAAAGGTAAGAGCTGCTGTAAAGCCCAATAGCAGCTAGTTGGGAATATATGAATGTATATACTATAAAGGAAAAGTATATACATGTGTGTATATATGATAGCAAATCTCTTAACATTACAGAGTCGCCACGTCAAATTTCAAGAGCTGCATTTAAATCGTGCTCGCATCGCCACATCCTGAACTTTGGCACGTCGCATTCAAATGCTGGAGTAAGCTGCGCAGAGGCCACATCATTTTCAAAATGAGATCTAATGAGTGCACATTCAGGCCAAAAGGAAGCTGGTTAGCTGGTTTGCTGGCAAGCCGAGCGATGACCGACTAGCGCTTCTACTTCCTAGTACTTTTAACAGGGTCAAACTGAGTAGGAAATGCAAAGTGCATTCACATTTTGATTTCATTATTGCCTTTCACTACAAATCTGACTTCCGTGTACAAGCTTCCATCTGGCGCTTGAATGCAATCAATGGCCCCCATTATGGGCCCAGACTCCTCGTCCAAGGTGAGAGGCATTGAAATGCAGCTCAAGAAGCCGGCACGGACGGACGGGCGGGCAGGCGACAGTGCTGGGTGTGGGACTGTGAGGGGTTCAGCCAATGCCTGTGGATGCTAAATCCGGAAAAGCGCCGAGTGCCAAGCTTCTTACAGCGACGACCAGAAAACGTTCCCCGCCTCGGCACCTGGGTGAAAAACTTTTGGATGTCAGTGTTAGTTGAACGCTTTGTGTGCGGTTTGAAAGAGATTTTCGTTTTGTGGAAAGCCGGCAACAAAAAATATGTTTTTCGTGAGAGGCTGCCAGGATTTGCGGCTTTACTAAATGAATAGAGGGCTGTAAACTTGCGAGCTAAACTTGAGCACGGTAGAGATTGGCTGCACAGTCATATAGTTGAGAAGATGACACAAATTAACATTCAATTTAAAAATCTCAGACGTGGCATAAGTTGACATAGGTTTTGTATAAAGTTGCGAAAAATTAAGAATGTCTTCACTCTTTTTGTATCTCCTGGCAGCTAATATTTATAGAAAGCCCCAAAGTGAAATGCCTCACATAAATCACCACCGAATGGCAATAAAATAAATAAAAGAAACTTTTGAAAAGTATGGTAAAATACTGCCCAGCCATGATCGGGCCAAAACATAATGCGAAACAGAACGGAAACATGCAACAGCGCACAGGCTGGACCATGGCCCATGGGCAAGGACAACGAGCCTGCGACGAAGGTCGCTGAGCAGAATAACGAATTTCCGTCGCACCGAAAATAAGAGAATTATGCTCTGTATCAATGGCAAAGGCAATGGCATTAAAGTTTGGCGTTTAAAAAGAAAAAAGGGGTAAACATGCGAAAAGGGTGCCCCAACGGAAGGCAAAATGGCGACACCGGACATGAAATAATTTCAATTTTGTGCATTTCCTTGCGCGCCAGATTGTCTTGAAGATGGGCCCAAGTCAAAGGAAAATATATTAAAAGGGAATTTAAAATTTTAATAAACTTTCACCACGCACAACTTTCTACGCAGCCTGCTGAATACCTCTCTCTCTCTGTGTCTCTCGTAGCTTCTCTCTCATTCACGCCTTAAAAGCCGCAAAGTGGCGTTGCCTTTGCACTACTTGGCTCAAATGTCCGCTGGGAATGAGGCGTCATTGCTTTACACTTTTCTTCTAGCACTTTTCATTCATTTAAATTTGGCCGTGTGGGGCTGGTGCGGCAGGAGGGGAGGGGCTCCACAACAGATGGCACTTGGGTATTTAACGTTCGCTAATGCCCCGCGGCCGCTGCGGTGCGAATGGGGCGTGGCTGCAGCCGACGGCGACAGTTGGCGGCCGTTTCCTAATTACAAATCAGCGGTGGCGCCCCAAAAAGGAGCACACTAAAACAACGCAAAAACGAAAAAATATCCTTGCAACAACAACAGTAACAACAAAAACAGCAACAGCAACGAAAAGCCGCACAGAGAAATTACAAATTTTTCGCCATGCTCTTTTTTCTTGTTCGTTCACTATTTTGTTGTTGTTGCTTTCTTGCGACTTTCTGGGTCAACAATTATGCAAAATACTCTTATTCGTGGCGCAGACCGTCGCATTTATCTGTCCTCTCGGCTGCGGACCTTAAACACAAAGAGCTGCCACGCCCTCTCTCTCGCACTCTTCGCTCCTCCCGATTGCCCCCACTAGTGGCGATCCCCAAGGACTACTGCTGGCGCATCCGTTTTATAATTAGTTCGCTGCTGCGCAACACCCAAGAGAGTGCGACGAAGAGAGACGGTGAGTGAGAGAGAGCGACAATTGAAAACAGTTTCTAAACGAGAGACTTTAAGATTTAACTGCTTGAAATTTTGTTGAGTGCTTCGCACGAATATGGAGAGCTCCAGCCAACCCAGCCAGGGTCTATAGCCTTGAAATCGACTAATGTGATTGTTTTTGCATTTGAAATTAGATTTTTTTTTCTCCATCTCAGACGTTAATTAATGCAGTACATTAACATCATTGGTTTTACAATGAAAAGGCTGTGAATTAAGGACATTTATTAATCAAATTCTGAACTCTAGTTAGGGAATATGTTAGATATGTTTTAGTAGACAAATAATACTTGAAAGTATCTATAATAAACAATGGGGTAGAAATCGGTAATCGGAATATATGAAATCAAATAGGCAATAGACAAGACAATAATAAATCATATTTAAGGAGTTTACTTTTGAAAAGTGTTATGTTGCCTTAAACATCTTCCTTATAACTGTATCAATACATTTAAGAGTTCATAAGAGTTCTGAAATCTATAATAAATCACATTTAAAGAATTTCATAAAAAGAACAGTTACTATCTAAATGTATCTATAGACTGCAATCGTGCAGCAAGTCATCCCATGATCGAGCATTGGCTCTGGCTCTTCTACGGCTGCTTGGGCCTCTTGGCTGTGCAATAAGTAATTTAATAGTCTCGTATTTTCTTGTTCAATCACTTGTTTCAGGCAGCTCTTGCGGTTTCGGCCAGAAAGTTGTGGTTGTTGTGTGGCAAGGCAAACGCTTGGCTCCAGTCGGCATTATAGGCCAGTGCGCTGTGTGTGCTGCCTACGGCAAGTGCAAGTGACATCATTAACTTTTTCTTGGCTCTGCGAATCGCTTCCCAGCTGACTGCCTGGCTGGCTGTTGGCTCTTGCAGCTTTGCTGTTGCACCTTCCGTTTGGCTGGCAAACAGTTGAAATAAAATGTCGAAAAAGTTTGCTGCAGCGAGCAGAGGACCAGCTTGCGGTTGCCCGTTGTGGTTGCAGCCTGCAGTTGATGTTGCCCCAATGCCAGCTCGGCTCTGGCGCGGCGCCTTTGTTTCGGCTGAGCATCGGCAGGCTGCGTTGCTGTGCTTATTGATTTGTATATTGAAACTACATTACTAGCTGAGAGCTGTCGGACCAAGTTCATTTGAACTTTTTCGTTGGGTGTGTGGCCAGACTCTCGTTTCTTTTGCTCTTTGCCTGCTCTCGTCCATGGCTCAGTTTATTTAATGCTATTTGTTGCATGTCAAGAGTCGCTCTTCAGCTCCACAGAGTGCCCAGCTCAACATTTACTTAATAATATTTTGTGAGCCCTTTTCGTGCAACAGCTAAGGCTAGTAAATTGAAATAAGGCTAGTGAATGAAATACATTTCTTAACTCTGACTAAGGCCGAGCAAATAGCAGTGCATACAGCTTGGCAGTAAACACGTTAAGGAAATTTGTTGTCTCATCACAGAATGCAGGCGTGCCACTCCCACTCCCACTCCCACGCCTGGTCTCCTTTCCTCCTCGCTTACTTGTAATGGCCAGCTGGCCCCAAAAGCCAGCCAACGAGACATGATTTTGAACTTGTACGGCGAACGAGCTGCCGCTGTGCGAGTGGCATTTGCAGCTGACATGGAAATACCTAAATGCACACGCACACACACACACATACAGCCGTACCCGCACACCCATAAGCACACACGTCTTGCGAGCGCTTGCGGCGCATTTCGAGCAGCCACGCCCACCATAATGCTGTGGGCCGGGCATACAATAGCTGGCCGCCCTGCTCCTAAGTAACCTCAGCCTCATTCGCAATCCAGCCACTCACACAATGGGAAGCACATACACATATACATGTAGATATACCTATATAATATCTTCATTGAGTTGCAGCCAAAGCAAAGTTAGTTTAAGACAAAATTTAGTTAGAGCATTAACTAATTAAGTAGCTTCAATACAAGTATAAAGGGGAATGCCCTTAAAAGTAGTTATATATCATAAAATCTGCCAAATTGTATGCAGGCTTTTGTTGTTTCGATTCCACTGTACTCTCAGTTGCCTTGTCACACAACTTCATTTGTTGTTATGCACTCAAGAGGTCATCGTTGACGCTGCATGATTACGCGGCTCTTCTCGCCCAGCAGCCGCCTGTAGTCGTTCCCCCTTGCTCTCGGAAAGTTTCCCAGCAGATTGCCTCTCGCTGACATTGGGGCCGCTATAGTATTTGTTACTTATTCTAGTTATGCCCAGCGGTGCCTTCCAAAGAGAGCAGCGCACATCTCACATCTCTTGCAGTGTTCGGGCAATCTCTGTGTGAGGGTGTGTGTGTGTGTGGGTGTGTCGCCTTATCCGACATGGCTGCATATCGAGGTTAAAACTTGACAATAGTTCAACTCGACTTGGTGGCCACTCCCACGTCTTCATTGGCCTTAGCCGCCCGTAGACGGGGCTCAGCGGTTGCGTATACGCCGCGTTAACTTGTCGCCCTTGTCATCGCCGCAGCTGCCGGCTGCTCGCTGCAGCTATGCCAACCAATATGCAAGACGGCTCTCGACCACTGCTCCGTTCCATAAGCCACATGCCCTGCCCCACCCTGCTTCGCCCCTGCTGCTGCTGCTGTAGGGCGCAGATCGTGACCCAAATTATTTACACAAAATACAACAAGCGCACGTGTGTGTGTGTGTGTGTTTCTGTCTGCTGCATGCAGTCGCAAGTGTGTCGTGTCTTCAAGTTGTTTGACAACCGCCCCTAGCCCCAGCCCCACCCTCTCTCTCTGCGTGCAGCACTTCATCTCTGTACAAATCGGCGCAGATTTTCGAGGTTAATGCGTGCAAAAGTTTGAAATTAGTAAATTTCCTTTCTTCCTATCGTGCAATCCACACACACACTCTCTCTGCTCCCAGGCACGCTCCACACTCCATTTTCGCAAAGCCGAGTCCTGGCTGCTTATCGGTGCATCTAATTTATTTGTATTTTGTGTTTGTGTTACAGTGCGTATACGTGATACTTGCTTTTTGCTACCGCCTCTGCTCACCAAAATGCAGCAAAAACAAATATGAACGACAACAACAACAGCAGGAAGGAGACGAGGAACAACATAACATTGTAGGCGACACTGGCACTCGTTTAAATTAAAGTTTTTGACCCAAATTTATGTTAGAAGTTGATATTTTCTTTAGCATTAGTTCTTCTGCTCCGAGTATCCTTAGCTCCTTCAGCCTCCTCCCGCGCCTCTTGTGCCCGCCCAGCTGCCCCGTGCAATATTCTAAAAAGCAACATACGTGACAGTATTTTGTAATTTTGCGTGCCAGCGACAAAATGAGTTCATTCCGAGTTGCGTCTAAGGAAATGCACTTTTTGCTCCCCTACTCCCCCTCTCAAGCAACCCCCCCGCTCCGAACACCGCCCTGGCCCACCCGCCGGGAGACTTATGAAGAAGCTGAAAGTCTTTGTGTGCGACTTTAGTTGCAGTAATGGCAAGAGTAAATTCTCAAAAATGTTCTCATGTTTCTGGCATTCTGTGTGTGACCACGTGCTGCTCTTGTTTTCAATTAAATTGGATTTAGAATTTAGAATTTGGCACAGGAAGCACTCTCCCCCTTCCCCTTTCGCTCTGCTAAACTCATTGTTGCATTTGCTTCTTCATTTCAAATGTTGAGCAAGGCCAACCAAAACCAGCGAAATTGGTAAGGAAAAATACTTTATGAAACATTGTTTCTTGCAAATCAAGTAAGATAAGCATAAGATTTCCTTAAAACTTTGAAGCTATCAAAAGAAGAGGATGGAGTAGGAAAATGGCTTGCAATACTAAAACTATTTTTGTATATTCTTGCATAAACTTGATGTATAAAAGATTCACTGCTCCTATATAACATATTTTAGAACTCTTCAAAAGTCAATTTCCCAATGCTGCTCATTTAATTAGAAAGTAATAATTGTGTCAGGCCGAGCAATATATAGAAAATGTGCTAAATATGCAGAATATGATGCTAGAGCAGGAAAATAGACGCAGAGTAGACAGAAATGTGCTCAGCTACTTAAATATTGATTGCCATGAAGATTGCCGGCTCTGCTTTTGTGCAGCTGTAATTAGATTTCGCTTTCTGTTTCGACAGATAGTAAGTAGCACATTTAAGAGTAACAGTATCTTATCTGGGCGCTAGCTTAATTAAACAGCCAGCGGGGCGTGGCGGCGGGGGGCGGACGGCCAAGAAGCCTGGCAAATTGTTCAAAATGAGTTAGTCAAACAAGGCACAAGGCCCCGCCGCCGGCAACATTGCAAATGGAAACACAAGCATAAGTAAAAATGGAAAAAATATACATATATATACATACATATATATGTATATATAAATTCAGGAAAAGAATTGTTCAGTTTGTAATGAACTTTGTCTGCTCTAAAAGTAGCAGAGGAGATAAATATAAAACATAAGCAAATATTTATATCCATATAAATATATAAATACTTTTATTAATTCTAAATCTGAAAGCTTTGAAAATATTTAAACTAAGAAGTATATGAAGGGATGTAGCATTAAAGATAACTTTTACAGTATATAGTATTTTTATTTATCTATATTATACATGTATGTATATCTAATTGCTTGTATCCAAAGATCAGATCATACAGAAAAGCTAATGATAATAGTAGTAGACCTTACACAAGCTATATTTATGTGCATACCAACCTTGAGCCATGTATAGTTTCTACGCATACTTCCTTAAACTTGCAACGTTCAGAAGCCGTAATATCTCTTTGATATAAGAGTATTAAACAAGAAAAATGTCGGACCATGTGGGAGGGGAAATGGAGCCGTGAATGGGAACTTGGGGAGCAGTGGACTGTGCGCAGAGTCTGGGCATCGTGCTCATAAATATGTATGTATGAATATATGTATGCTCGTATGTATGCATGCGTGTGTGTGTGTAAGCGCGGGTGTGTGTGTGTGGAGTGGACAACTATGGGCGCTGTGTGCTGGTTGCTGGCCAGCGCCGCGTGCTAATTATGATGAAAGATTTCTGCATCTTTTAGCGTTAATCCATTTGGAAAATTAGAAATGAAAATTTAATGAGATTTCCACCAACTTTTCCCGACATTTGCGTATATTTTCCACACTTTAGTGATTTTTTTCTGATGTTTTTATTTTTTTTTTTTTTGGACTTTGCTCACATCGCATGGCAATTAGCGTGCTCCCTTTAAGGCGTCCAAAGCAGAAACTAATAATTGAATGGAAACTGTGTGCGACAGGAGACGGGCGTAGAGGGAGTGGGGAAAGCTCTGGAGAAAGTTGAAAAACTATTGACAGAAGCTATTGATGTTGCCATCTGGCCGAACTTATCGGGTATCGTGAGAGCAAAGTTCCCATTGGCGACGTGTCAGTGGATGATATCTCAATCTACAGTCGCAAAGCAACTTCTTTGCCAAGGAGGGTTGGCCAACGCTTGTAATGTCATCAGTCATTCATTACGTTTTATGAAGTAAGTGTGCTTCTAAAACGAACATTAATTTCCACCCAACAGCCAGCAATTAACGCGACTCGACCCAGCCAAGCGTCAACAGAAAAATGTCTCCCTTGGAGCTCGCAGTTGTGCTTTATAACACGTTTTTAATTACCCGTTTCGCGGCGTTTGGGGACCAACAATATGGCAATCCAGCAATACGGCAATGAGCGAGTGCAACTTGAAAACAATTAAAAATGTCGTAATTGTCGCATTAATGTTTTTCTGATAACATTTTTGCACTTGGCACGCGGCCAGGCCCTGAGACAGTGCTGTAATTGCCGAGCACGCAACACAACAGGACTTACCGAAAAGAATGCCAATAAAAAATTAATTAAAGAAACTGAAAATGATATTTTTATAGACAGTTATCATGGCCAGCCGAACAAATATTCCCAGCTGCCTCGTTCTATTTATGCAAAACTAATAAAAAACAACACGAAAATGAGTAAAAATTGCGTTCCTTTCTTGTTTGGGTTCTATTTATCGTCAAACCATGTTGCGTGGTCATAAAACATGGCCGAGTCTGTACTTAATGGCCAGCCCATTGGCCAGCGTACTAGCCTCGAATCATTAAACGCACTTGTGACCCCCAACGTACGCCCACACCCGCACGGACGACTCTAAGGGCATGTCGCTATGCGACTGTACCTCCTGGACGTCATCGTGTCTCTCCTCTGATCCAATGCTCTAAATCATGGCAAATAGTTTCGAAGCGTATGCAACTAAGTGCGTAATCTAACGTTTACATATATTTAAAAGAATAAATAGGTATACAAAAATATTTGGTTTATTCAACTAAACTTGCAATTCATATAGTTTTTAGCCTCAATTAAATAGTGTGCTTGCTTACCTTACTGTGCTGTCCTTATCGACAAGGAAAAGTAACGTCGACGCTTCTCTCGGCCAAATATCTCAGATACATATTTCAATCTTAATGAAAATGGTTACAATTCAGAGTTGGCTTCAATAAACAACATTTTCTTACCGACGGCGCTGCTGTTAATGTAATTACCACAGCATTTTTCTTCTGCCGCACACGCACACGCTTACACACACACATATCCTGTGCACTGACATCTTCTGAAAGGACGAGCCGTTACTGACAGAGACGCCGGCAGAAAACTCCTTCAATTGGCGCAATGGACTTATCAGCCAATGGCCGTTGCTGTTCAGCCTCAGCTCCACTTCTTTGTCTTTCCCTTTCCCACATTCTCTCTCTCTCCCTCTTTCTCTCGCTGTGTCTGTTGGTGCCATATTAAGCATGTGCGTGCCTCTACGTATACTCATTAAAATTGACCAGCCATTATTACAGGAACGTGCCTTTCTTTGCCGAGTAATTTATTCGACTCCTTTGATGCGGGAGACACGGAGGAGTGACTTCAGCTGCCGGGACGTTACTTCCAGCAGCCACTGTGCGTACGTATGCTTTAATAGGTCCACTCCATTATAATGCTGATAACAGTTTATTTATTTAGCATTTACAGCATATGTACATAAATATTATCAGCTTGTTTTATTTGAAGTAGAAACGTGGCCGACGACGAATATTATTAATTTGATTATTAATTGAAGTGCACAGCTTACTCAATCTACTTACTTGATAGTAGTAGTAGTACGAAGTTTGCCTGGCATGCGATGAGTGTGGAGCCGCATCTGCTTGGGGCTGGCTGGCTGGCTGGCCTATTGTCTGAATTGACATATCTGCATTCTATGCCATTGAAATTTTATAAATCATGCAGATTTACTTTCTTTTTTTCTCTCTAACATACACACATACATATATCTTTTATTTCGGCACACACACACACACAAATGCACGTATGCTGTACGGCTGTTCGTTTATGGTAGAGGCGAAAAGCCACAAAACACATTCATCAAATCCGCAAAGTCATTCATCATGGGTAATATATTTGACATTGTCAGTGATGGATAAATACTACGTACTGCCATACGGAGAGTGGCCCACTGGGCCAGCCGAAAGCAAATGGCAACAGAAAGAGCGACAGCAACAGCAACGGCAACAGCAACAAAAACAAACTACAACTACGGGATAAGATATTCCGCAACATGAGCTGCGCCGGAAGCATATCATCTGCACGAATTTTGCGTTTCGCTGCATGAAAATTGCATTTAAATTGTTTTTTTTTTTCTGTGTCTCTCTCTCTCTCTCTATTTCAGCTTGCACTGACGAAAATCCATGAACACAGGTGATTCGAACTATGCGAGTCGGGGTAACGGTGTTTCTATATACATACATACATACATATGTGCATACTTATACATACATACATGCATATGCTGTCGCATGAAATTAAGGGATTTAGAGTTGACGTGATGAAAATATGGCATTGGCTCAAATTTATTGTAAATGCATATTAGATTCAAAAATAGATTTTGCTCGCATTCTTTATTATAATATTTTTGTTATAGTCATTGAAATTTCATTAGGAGCTAACACAGGAATCTCCATGTAACGCTGCTAGCGAAGCATTAAATTTGAAGCGATTTGATAACGTATTATGCACGAGTTTAATTCATTTGGAACAGCTTGCAGCAAGTTTACTTTTTAGCAACATTTGTTATGATATTACGTAACATAGACACATAGTATTTATATGTGCATATGTATATATATGTACATATACATATAAGGTTTACTTTCTATACTTATAGACAGGCATAAATAACTACGCTCTCCAACAACTCCCTATGTTTTTCTTCTCCTATATCGTCTTGCCTTTTCTTGTAGCAGCATCTTTCACATTGCTCACTAGCACCAACACACATACACTGCTTGTTCGTAAGAGGCCTGGATGCCATCTCGTTCTCTCTCAGCAGCTGCCTGGACTGTTTTCAGCATCAGCTATATTTGTCACACTCTCGTGAGGTGCCAATTTGAGTAAACTAAGAAGCGTGCTGCCAACTCGAGTAAAACCTGCAATCCCACTCTAACAATAGGACGCTATGTTGTGAGACATCATCACACTAGGCCTTTATGTCTTTACATTATATTCTCTATTTGAGCTGCATAAATGAAATCGAGATTCATATTTTTGAAATTAATCACATGCTTCCAACCAGAGGGTGGTGGGAGGAGAGAAGAAGAGAGTATTCGAATGGCAAACACTCTTTCTTATGCCTCGATTTGATCTTTCTTTCTCGAGTAGAATGAGGCTGAGCACAAATGAATATGAATTAGATGTGTAGTCGCTGGTTATTTGGTGCGTTCTCTGCTTATCGGAATGGGTAAATAGTTTTTCGTTGTGGGAAAATTGTTATTAATGGACGGCGCCAGCTATAAAGTGACCAATTTCGGTCGCTTTCTCGCCGAGTTTCTTTCTTATTCTTATTTCAATTTCCGGCAGTTTTCGCGCGCAACGCGTTAAGTTGTCATTTGGTGACGGGCAAAGAGCGCCAAATAGAAATGTGGACTGAAATGGGCGAAAAACTTTTGAAATAACTTCAAATGCGCGTGCAGAAAAAAAGAAGGAGAAAGAGGGAAAGGAAATGGGAAGTAAACGCGAAGCGAAAGCGTGCGGCATAAAGAAAATTGTGGAAAGTGCTGCCGCATCTAAGAACAGGCAAACTGTTTTTGTGCTTTTAGAAGGCAACTAAGCGCGAAAAGTTTCGCTTTTCGGCCGGCAAGGACAACAACAAGCCGAAAGGACGAGCGCGCGAGCAAAGATGGTGTTCTAAATAAAATAAATTCGATTCGCATTTGCCGAGCTGCGCGCTGTGGACGCCGCGGCAGGATGGGGGTGTCGTCTTGTCCAGAGGCCTCTGCTCCACCAGCACAGTCATCGCACTTTTTACGAACAGTTCGTGTGTGTGTGTGTGTGTGTGTGTGTGTGTGTGTGTGTGTGTGTGGGTGCCTTGAAGACTCACTGCCACATTAATTTCACTTCTTATAAATCTCGTAAGATGCTCCATTTTTGTTTTTGGCGCTTTTTTACTACCGGCAAGCGAATTTGCTTGCACATAAATTATTTCATGTTAAAGGCAAGCCACTGTCGCTTTAAAGTCCTGCTTAAAGTCCATATATCATCTTCTATCGGTACAATTACGAAAATACTGCGGACTGTTTTCAATTTGTGTCAATATTTTAATCGTTCTCGATTAATTTCGTTTGTGAGCATCATTTTTCAATATGCTAAATTTGTTTGCCCCGCCAATATTGACTGAAGCCTAATTTCGGCAATATTTTCCAATTACATTAGGATTATGTTTGAGCAGGTTGTACGCGGCGTGAGGTCTATTGGGATTACGTGGTTAATTTAAAGATATATATCGGGTATATAAGCGAGGGGCCCTGTTGCGCGCCAGAACTTTGTAGAGTCATAAACAATTCTTTGAGCAGAATGAGGTCGTCTGGCTTGGTTATATTTTCCCCACACTGAACCAACTCTGATGGGAGATATCGTACACATCACACTCTCATAATCAGCTATCCATTTAATATCGTCTAGTTAACGCAAAGAGTAAAAGGTTGCATTTGGCTCGCAGTAAGTGGAATTAAAAAGTATATTCGGCTAATGCATAAATTGGGCGATAGCCATAAAAATAATGGTAAATAAAATGCGCCAAAATGTAATGAAAACAAACAAAACTATAAATTCGAACTAACCCATAAAACTTTATTGGCAAAACATTTAGTGTGCACATAAACATGAAAGTTTTATTCTTTTTGTTTTTGTGGCTCTGTTGTATATAACGAGTCTATACAGTAAATACAGATATATGTACATATATACACATAGTATATACATATTTAATCATGCTAAAAGCCAAATTAGGCTACTTGCATAAACAACTACAACTTTTTCGTTTATCTACTTTTGATTCCAGGCCGAGCAAGCAAACTGATTTTGTTTAAATTAAATTTTATAATATTCGTTAGAAATTTTAGTTTTCTGTGGCTACAATAGCTACAAAAGCTAATATATATTAGCAACAGAAAAAACTAGGACAGGAAAGTTCTTGAATGCTGTAAAAAACAAAGTGAAGAATATGTGTGAAGAATATGTATATATTTGTGAAACATCTTCATATACAAGAACTTTTTTTTACCAATATATATTTTTTTTAAATTTTAGTGTTTGTGTTTTCCAGAAAACAAGGAATCGATCCATGGAAAGAAGTTTTCTAACATACTTGTTCTACATATGAACATACATATGTATTCATTCATTACATATACAAACATATATACATACATATCTACATATGTCCAACTACAAGGCAAATGCAATTAATGTTCAGCTTATTACAATAATATTTAATGCATGAATAAATCTTAAAGACATTCGTAAATGGCTCTTGAAGTGCATATTATTATGGTACATTTATTTCGCCTCAATTAAGTAGCAATTATAGAAGCCAAAATTCCCACAGGTAAGACTAATTTATTTAAGTAGTAAGGGCCAAATGAACCTGCAGCTGCCCAGCTTAGCTTTCGGCAAATTGTCATATTGATTTTTGCCTTGTTCTTCATGTTGTCTCTCAAATTTACATGTGTCCCAAAAGCGAGCAGATGGGATGGGAGCTACCTCAACAATTAAGCTAAAACGATTCTTTGTGTGGTTTACGTTGACCGTAATTATAAGTTAAGCTGCTATTAATTATGGCGCCTAATAGAGCTCTAGAGGAGGGCGGGCTCCCAAACTCACATATGCTTAACCTCAATGTCACATCCACACGCACGCAAAGCGGCCAAAAGAGATGAAGCAAGCGAGAGCGGGAGAGGGAGAGGGAGTTATCGCCGACATCAGCAAAATGTATCCCTAGGCTAATCTGCCGGGAAAGCCGAGCAAGTCGCTTCGGCCTGCACCGCCCCCAGCGCAGCCACCTTTCACTCGACCCAAATGAAATCCAAATTAATTTGCCAATAGCGAAAGTTTTGCATCAAATTTGCATGTCAGCCACACGCGACCCCACCCTCACCTCCGCCCACACTACTGTTGTTGCTAATTAGCAATAAATTTGGATATTTGCCGCAATTGTAAATAGCTGCAAATATGAAATATTGCTGTTGATGCCGCGCACTTGATACAATATTTGGGTTAATCAGTTGGTAATCCTATGAAACAGCCAGTTAGCAATTTGAAAAGTAATCAAGCGCAGTGAAGAAAGAGAAAGACAGCGAGAGAGAGAGAGAGATAGAGAGAGAGCGAGAGAAGGAAAGGGAGCTCCAGTGAGAGACGCATAAATCAATTTGAAATGAAATGTACACTCCATGTACTTGGCCCGTCTGTCTTTATTTCGAAATCTGCTACGTACTCCGGCTATTGGCACACACACACACACATATATATAAATATATATATACACACACATACACACAATGTTGCTGCGCTGTTCTACATAAATTTTCCGTGAAAATCTGCATAAAATCAACGCTAACAAGCTCCATCCAAGGCAGACAGACAAACATCCTTGGCTGCGTTTCCTTCTTGCCGGGCTTCTTTTTAACGGAGGAATGGGCCGGACGGATCTCAGTTACAATTCCGTACAATGTTCCCACGCTGCAATCACTTCCAACAGCTGTAGTTGCTGTTGCCAGCAAATTGACTAAAACTAAGTTTGACTGAACAATGCGGAAAATTAGCTGAAGAGAGCTTACAGAAGCATACACATACATGTTTAGAAAGAGAGAGAAAGTTGAATAACCTGCACGAATAATCTATAATTCATATGTATTTAACCTCCTGTCTGCTGCTATTTTGACATCCACAACTACGAACTATGCTTAAAATGAACTCGAGCAAATAATCTACTGCACTGTGGCTATAGTATAATAGGACTTAGTTAATGCACCAATTAATTTAGCCCAAGATTGCAATAGTTTGAGGAACTTGCGAGGCGCGGTCAAGCGAAACTGATACTCAATTTGGAGCTTCACTTTCACTCCGACAATCAAGTTGGTCGGTGAGGCAAATAGCGTAAACCCAACTAGAGGGGGAGCGGGGCAGCCAAACACTAATTGCCAATCAAGCTGAGCTGCTAGGCAGGTGGGCTTTAGCCATTTTGCGATTTGACCAATTTGACTTCGGAGGGGGGGCGTGGCAATGGCACTCTGAACTGTTGACACGGAAACTAACTTAACTCTGGTTTGCAGCAAATGTAAAACAGAAAGTTTGCAGTCAAGTTTACGACTGTATGCAGCAGTCGTAAACTTGGAGCAGGCTGACGACTGCGGACAGCCACTATAGCCATCTGCGATTATACATATATGCATATACTTATACATATGTATGTGTATAGGTATATACACATATATATGAAATGTAAGACGCAACTAGACTGTAGCTTCAGCTGCAACGCTCCATGGATAACAAACGACTTTATGTTTATGTAAATGACGAGAAATACAATGGCATCCGGAGTGCAAAATATGATCAACGCACGTTAAGGGGCCCATTTCAGGCGCATAAACTTTAAGTTGTCCGACTCAAATGCAACAGCTCCGCAAATGTATCTATTTGTATATAAATATATATACTTATAGATACACACACACGCGCGTCGGTATATGGCTGAAAAACTACAATACATAACAATTCCATTATAGAAAATCCGTATGTCCCCAGTATTTTCTTTACTTCGAGCTGCATGCAGTCAGAGTTGCCAAATTGCTTATGCAAAGCACTTTACAGCCACGAACCAAACATTTACCCAAGCTAGCGCCATCAAGAAAATTGTATAACCGACTCATTAAATTAAGCAATTGAATATTATTTTTATTCTTGCATTTTAAACTCTGTAGTGTTCAGCCAATGTTGAGCGGCTGCGTCTTCTGTAAAGTCTCTGCACCCTCAATGACATGAACACCAACTGCAAGAGAGGAAAGAGTTGAGTGCAACGAGCCGATATCGGAGAGCTTCGGAATCTTACCATAGTTACTATTGGGCAAGCGAACGACGTATACGATATTCTGTTGAGGTACCGCAGGAACTGCGTATACATTCACGCAAACTCTTTCACCACGTGCCCTGCCACGACCTTCTCCACCTGTCTTATTTTTCCCAGATGAGTTGAACATTTTAGTTGCGCTTCTTGGTGAGAGTAGTCCGATTGAAATATATATATATATATATAATATTAAAAAGAAGTATAAGTAAATACCTGACAAATAAGATTATTCAAAGTTGAGAAATGTTGCCTGCTCACGTTCTCTGCTCGGATTGACAATAGGCAAGTTTACAATCGATTTGTCGATAACAGTGACATATGGCAAAGGGACAGCGTAAAAATATCCGTAACATGGAACGAGTAAGAATGGAACATATTCTATGCTTCGAAACGTAAATATTAATATATGCATTTAATGAAGGCTCTAGCTTCGTATCTAACGATAGGTTTCTGATTTACATTAATTGCTAATTATGTCTACATATAAATATACCATTTAGGCTTGAACACGCAACTGAATTGAAGCTGAATGAAGCCTGACAGGAAGGTACGCCCAATCATTAGTTGTGGCGGAGCTGATAGAGTTACAGTCCGATACAATTCCAGTTCAATCCAATCAAAGGTAGGTATTTACATATTTACATTCATAATTAAACATTCACTCGTCAATTATTTTGCCCTTTGGCCGTAATTGAATTGGGAAATTCTAATGAGGCTTCGTATGAGCTGTAGTTGGCAGACGAAAATTGCATCTATGAAGCTAAAAACACGCCCAGGCAATATATTTTCTAGCGTTTGACTAATGCCAGAGAAATGATTGTGACTAGCTAAATGCGCCTAACTTATCATTAGGCACGTAAATATGAGTTTGTGCTCTTGAAGGCGGACATTAGCTCGCGTAACTTCAACATATAATTATTCCGATAACACGCACAATCGAATTGTGAATATTCAGTGCCGCTGCCACGCCCAAATAAGTAATTGAGCCTGTAATCGCGGCAAATAAAACGACAACGACTTACCATGGCTTGCCGCAGTTCGAATTAAGTGCCCGCGATAGATTATCATGTATCGATTGGCATTATCGATATGTTCGCTGTGTCTGGTCTGGCCAGACCTTGCCTGGGCAGATCCCTTGCTAGTGGACATATCCAACGGACAGCTGCGTGGAAGGGACAGGGGCGACTACTTTAGCTACCATTTATGCGGAACCACCGATTGACAAGCTTCGCTTTGAGGCACCGCATCCTTATAAGCGTCAGTGGAGCGAGGTGTTCGATGCCACCAAGGCGCCAGAGTTCTGTCTGCAGTTTAGTCTATTTTTTCATGGAGCAATAATTGACAAGGAGGACTGCCTTACCGTGAGTGTGTACAGGCCAAAGAATGAGAGCCGGGGCAGCTTTCCGGTCATGGAGGCGTCATGGAGTATGGGCACGAGTTCATCATGTCTGCCGGCAATTTCATCATGGTGAAGATCAGCTACCGAGTGGGCCCGTCGGGTTTCCTGAGTGCGGGCGATGCAGGTTTGCCGGGAAACTTTGGCCTGAAGGATCAGCGTTTGGCTCTGCAATGGATCAAGCAGAATGACGCCAGCTTTGGCGGAGAGCCGGAGAATATCATGTTAATGGGTCACTACGCCGGCGGCGCTTCAGCTCACTACCAGTTGGTGCATGGAGGACTAGAGGGCGTGGTCAAGGTGGCTGTTTCGCTCAGTGGAAGTGCACTGTGTCCTTGGGCCAGTCAATCCGATGAAAGGCAAAAGGCGTTTAAGCTGGGGCCGGTATTGGAATGTGGCGTGAATGGGACATCCTTGGAGCTGAAGCACTGCCTGCAGTCAAGGGACCCCAGGGACATAGTCGGCGTTGTGGAGCACTTTCTGGTATTCGGCTACGTACCCTTCGCGCCATTTGGCCCAGCTGTTGAGGCTGCCGGCCAACATCCTGTCGAGGTTATGAGGAGTGGAAAATATTCGCAAATTCCTTCGCAAATGCTCTCGAGGAAGGTGGCTTTAACGCGGCAATTTTCCTGGAAAAGGACGATGAAGATGACAGGGAATTAATTGAAGTTTTAAACATGCACTGGAATGAGCTGGCTCCAGATCCATTATTTATCGCCACACAATGAATAGTACTGAAGATCTGAATAGGTATTCGCAAGAGCTGAAGTACCAATACTTGGGGGACCGCAACTTCAGCTTTGATAGTTATTTGGACTTGCAGCGCATGTTTACGGATATTTTGTTTAAGAACTGCCTCGGTTGCAGCGAAAGAGTCCCTTGTACTGCTACACTTACGACAATCCTCCCGACTAGGGCTTGGGACACTGGCTGTCTGGACGCACTGATGTATTTCTAGGTAAAGTGAAAGTCGAGGAAGTCACTTAGTTCTAAGTTAATTGATATTATGTTGTCGGCACGGTACATAGAACTCTGCGTTCAAATGAGCAAATCATATCTAAAAATCTCTTACAAATGCTTGCAGACTTCGTGGAAAGCGACAAAGTACTGCTCACCTATGATACCTGTGAGTTTAAAGATATTGCAGGCCCAGGCAAGCTGGAGCTGGCTTACATAACACGCGAGGGTTATGAGAATAAGCAGGTGGAGAAAATTATGTGAGTCCCCTGGAACGAAGCCTAGCTCTATTTTGTTTAATAGACTCTTAAATAGATTATGAATTATAGACAACAATTAACAAATAAAAGACGATGTAGTAGAATGAAACCTGTGATAGAAATCACTTCAACCCTAAAAATACACAAGTTCTAGACTCTCAGTTAAGGGTTACTCCGCTAGATCTTCGGGTGAAATAGGTAAGCTCATCACCGTGACAGCTTTAATGTGGGTACTCAACAGCATCTCGCATAATCGATTGGAGCTCTCTAGTTCCTTAAGCGGATTTTCGTCGAGTATGTAGCCAGCTACATGCCAGATTTATTACGCATACGCTGGGCACTTTTATGGCTGCGAAGAGTGAGAGAGAGTCTCAAAAGTGCAATTCCGAATAGTAGTATACGAAATACAAAGGAAACCATCTTCATAAAAACTCGTATAATATAAGCAATTACTTGGCTTGTAGGGTAAAGCATTTTACGATTTCTTACTTGTTGGCTGTGGCTCTTGCCTCAGCCGAAGCTCGAAGCGGAGGCTGAACCTGAGCCTGAGCCTGGAATTGGAGTTGTAGTTGGAGTTGGAGTTTGAGTGGGAGCTCGGCCCAAAGCCAATGCTGCGGTTACTCAATCAATATTGGATTTTTACCACAATCAGAGGCGGACAGACATATGAAGAATTTATTGTATGTGCTTGGCGGGGTTTGTTTGGAGAGAGCCACGACAACATCGAGAAAAACGAAAGAAAACAAATAGTCTGGATGTACAAATAAATTAAATTAAAACGTATACAAACATAAATTATTTAGAGATAATGTAGTGGCCCAATCGCATGCCGAATGCCGAATGCCGAATATCGAATACCGAATGCCACTTGGCAAATGCCAAATGCCAAATGCCAAAGATCTAGAGACTGGCCAAGTTCTCGGGAGCTACTAACAATAAGCAGACAGCCACAAGCCGCACATAAATGCAATAAAAGCAAATTCAATTGGCGGCCATAAGGAAAACGAAAACGAAAACCAAAATGAGAATGAAAATGAAAATAAACGAAATGGCGGAGCACAAAGCGTAGAACAGCAACAAGAAGTCAGACGCAAACAAAGACAAATACGAGAAGCGCCTGCAAACGAATTTCGTATAAATCAAACCCCCACAAATGGGAGCTCGATCCGAAGCCGAAACTAAAACATGGCCAAAGCGCGCACCACAAGAACAAAAAAAATATATATATATATATACAATATAAGAAATATGCTTTGGCCTTTATTTGTGGGCGCCTCGGTTCCATTCAGTTTACCTTCTGCCAGTTGGAGCTGCTTCAGGGAGCTGCTTTGCCCTCACCTGGGCAGCTGTTTCATCCGGCTGAACAGTGCACAAAAGTACACATTTACGAAATTGGCCAAAAAGTGTTGACGTCATTAAATGCCAGAAAGTCCAGTTAAGCGAAAAATGACTCCACAATACAAAGCACAAAATGCAAAATAAATAAATGCTAACCAATCAAGCTGTAAAGTTCATAAGTTCATTGTGAGCTTGCTCGATTGCAACGAAACTGCTCTTGAATCTAACAAATGAAACTCGAGATTCTTTTCATTTTTTTTCAGTTTTGCTTTTATTTATTTTTATGTATTTTGCATATTTTTGCTCTGGACTTTGCAATGAACTAGCATACTCATAATACACTGTAGTTGCTCAAGGGATTACAATTTGTGCTTGTAAATTTAAATTCCAGACATTTGGAAAAGGAATTGAATAAAGAAATCTGTTTCATTCAGTCTAAAAGTGGTGATTGGCATGATTGTGATATATGTATGTATATAGATTGAAATAGTATTTGATTTTATTTGGCTTTTTTTCAGGAATTAAAAAAAATATTTGTTGAGTGAATTTGCGTGAAATATTATTTGCTGCTTATGCAGGTTCTTACTTCAATCAGTAATAACTATGAAAATTACTTAACTATCTCTCTCTCTCGCTCTCTCTCTCACTCTCCCTCTCTTGCTAATAGATACTATTATAATCTTTAATGTCTGATAGGAGTATAATTATTTAACGAAAATATCCTTCGATATGGCTGCAGTCTATTAAAGCAATTTGTACATTTTTGGGATCAGGCAGCCTGAACTATCCGCTTGTAGCCCCTAATTCGTATTTATTTAGTGGAAATGACATATGTATGTATAAATACTTGACGACAACTTTGCGAAGCGCTCAGGCTGAAATCTGTCGCAATTTCTTGATTTCTAGCACAACTTTTTGTTGTTGTTGTTGCTGTTGCTCTGGTCTTTATTTATTTTTATTCGGTTCTGTTGCTGTGTTAGTTAGTTGACAGCCTGGGGTTGTGGTAAGTTGGTTTCCTGGTTTGCTGGTTTCCTGCTCTGCCAGCATGTCCAACCAGAGACGAAGTACTTGCCAAGTTCATAAAATATTCAGCTGCACTTTGGCACGCCAAGCAGAAGAGTGAAACTGGCGCTAAGAAGTTGCCGGCAATCATGTAACGAGTATTTGCCGAGCAGCACCTTGACTCAAGTGCCGTCCAGCCACGTCCTGGACGGAGCTGCAGAGGCCGCAGGATGCAGGAAGCACGCCAGGCCGGAAGTGAAAATCGTTGCATTGCCAAATGGCAGATTAAAACGGTGTTAAGTTGCGTCCGCCGCAACGGGCAACGGGCAACAGCAGCCAAGTGCAGCCGTGTAGCGCACAGGGGGCATGAGATGAATAAGCTGCTCACGCGGAATAAACGAGGGTCTATCGAACAGTTAGGCGCTGCATCAGCTAAGCCGTTGGGAATACCCAGATCACCACAGTAATTGCTTCCGTTAAATGAAAGCTTGGCTTTACAAACAAATGACATTTCAAATAGATGTCATTCACATAATTCCCATGCAAATGCAAATGCCTAACGCCAGGCGTTGCATTCAAATCTCGTTGGGGGCGCATAGAGGGGCATCGAGCAGTAACTGCCGCCTGCCACACCTTCAGCAGCATCTGCCACAAGCAGGACAATGTTGTTGAAGGACATGCACTGGAAAACATGAAGCAGCAGCAACAACAACAACGATGGGGACAACATGAATGCACAACGTCGTCGGCATTCGGTTGTGTAAACATTTTAATTTCTAGTGCAAACAAATGCGCAGCAACCGCAGTCTTAGCAGAGCCCCATCTCGCTTCCCCTTTGCGCCCCTGGTGGCAGCACCAAAACAACATGCTCCATGTGGACCACGGCCGTCCAAGCCCACTGCATTGTTCCTCTCGATTCCTATCCGAGAGCTGGCGCTGAGGGTGCTTGGGCTTGCAGGCGAGCACCAAGGCGATGATTGCAAGCAAACTGCGGACTGCGGACTGCGGACTGTGGACCGTGTGGCTAACCGCATGTGATTTGCCAACTTCAATTCCAATTCCCAAGCACTGAAATCGAAAAAATGTTACTGGCGGTTCGAGTAATTACGCAAAGAGAAGCGCTCTGAACGATACCAGAACCAGAGTCGTAATCCCATTGTCAGCTATTTCTAATAACCACTTGGAAATGTACACAAGAGAGATAGGAATTTATTCGTTTTCCAACACTCTTACCGCACTGTTATGTTAATTTCTGTTAGAATTATCGCCAGGCCCTGGCTCACGCTATCATCGCTAGCAGCAGGCACAGTTTATGAAATCTAAGCTTTTTGTACACTTTAGCTGCAGTCCCCAAAATGCCGTTTAGCTGACACCCACATCCACTCACACACACACATATAGGTTGGGTTAGTCGGAATATGTTTTTGTTCAGTTTATGGCCTTTTCTGCTGCCACCTACAAGCCCGCCCAGCCACGCGCCTCATGAACCATTACTGCACTTGCGAAAATGTAAAAAGTATATGTATAAAAAATAATAAAGAAGAAGAAAAAAAAACTGCGAAAAGCAACTGAAAAACCGCATTTAGTTTTAACAAAAACTCACACATACCATCATGTTTATTTGTGTATGGCCATACATATACTATATAATATGCATACACACACACACACACATGTACATATATTCATATCCATGGCAGCAGGCTTTGCTTTTTGTGCACAGAATGGCAGAGATGCATTTCAAGGATACAGTTACAAAGCGAAATGGCTCGCAGAGAGTCCTGTTGCAGTTCGCCAACAAAAAGATGAAAGTTTATTTTCCATTTTGTACACTTCGCGCAATTAATTTTACAAACATTCAAATTTACCAAGCGAAGATGAACAAAAAAAAAAACGAAATCATGAAAGCAAAACATTTGGCGTTCGCCTTCAACCGCCTGACAGTTTATTATTTTTAATGAGGCATATTACACAAGTAATCAGGCGGAAAAGCTGCACACCATTTCCATTTGCTCGTGTCGGAAACGCCTGTTGGAAGCGGTTGCCATTCAGCGTTGATTTTGACAGCAATAATAATAATAAGAGAATGCAAAAATGCAAAAAAGCAAAAATAAATAAATAAATAAATCAGTGCATAAATGACACTCTCATTTAAATATTTATAAATAAACTCGTGCATAATGCATCTGCAGTCCTCCGCCAGCTGGCAATGTAGTTCACGGCGTTGCATTCATGGATTCATGGATTCATGGCTGAAAATATGTTAAGGTTGCAGCCAGCGATGCCAGATGTAGTTAGGGTGCATTGATAGCAGAGTTGCCATATTTTTATTTAGGGCATGATAAGCTAGATCTAGCTGGAATGGATGAAGAAAAAGCTGAATCGTGAATCAAATTGTTGCTGGATTTATGCATAATATGCATTTATAATTGTGCATTCATACATTTCTATATTATTTATTTATGTTTCTTTGACTTGATTTGATTTAGTTCTGTAATTTATGTCAGATAACTTAACTTAACTTATATATTAAAAAATAACAAAAACATTAAACAAATTTCTAGAGTTGGAATTCCTATTTCTATTTCAATACTTCTTTCAAAAAGGCCAGATCTGTCGGTAAAAAAGCTAAAACAGCATCAATGCTGCAGAGCTGGCTTTGTCATGCAAATCCTAATTTTTGTTCACTTCAGCTGGGTCAATGCCATTCGTAAAAAATATGGAAAGCATTTAATTATTTCTGTTGTTTTCATTGCAAACCACTGTGATAAATGAGATGGGAAAAGTTAAATTAGAGCAAAAACTACTGGGAATTATTTCAGAGATAACAAAGAAACTGAACTTGCTTTACAGCACTCAATGAAGAGTATGTGTGTGTATAAAACCTAATAAGGTCATTGATTTTCTAAAGTATACAAGACTCAACTATTAGCCAGTCTAGCCAAGTCTCATTATTGCCTTCCTCGGCTCTTTTAGGCTAAACTGTTTGCCAAGCTAATTTATCCTAATCTGAAGTATTGAATAAATTAATATGCATGCAAATAGTTATTTAAAGTTACTTGACTCACAGACTCTGGAGCAGCGAAGCCTCACAGTCTCCTTAGTTATTTATAGGGCATATGTGTGGTATGACATTAAAGGATATTTACCTTGGGCAGGCGGACGCACTGGGAGTGCCTAGACTGCAGCATGGAGCTAACTGAATGCCAGGCCAAAAGTTTCACACCATAAATTAATTCGAAATGTGGCATTAGGTCTTTAGGAGAGAATACAATGACATTTATTATAATTTAGCATAAACGAAGCAGCAAACAGCAGAGCGGAACGAGCAGCATTGTGAGGCCAGGCAGGTTCCCAGAAAAAATATATGCCCAATATATTAAGATGTCTGTGATACGAGTAGGTGCACTGCCCGAAAAGATGAAGGCATAAGCTGGACTGAATTAGGCAGGAGCTTTGTAGGGCATGGTCCACATTATTTCTGGCAGTGTGGCTATTTCCTCTGACTGCATGCTTGATGTAGCTACATAAAACGGAATATAATATGCCCGTTAACATGACCCCCACTCGCACACAGTACACCCACACCCACACACCCACACACCCAAACACACACACACACACACAGCGAGTGGCCTCCTGCAATTTGATCTTGTACAAACAATTCGAGTTGGGGTCAAAGACAAAACCAACTCAAAGCACGACCCGTGGCTAAGTCGATGGCATCTTAGATGCGGCACGACCGGCGTGTTGAGTCCTGTGCAGGACGTGTGGTCGCTGCGACTATTATCCTTTGACCGCTGTCGTGCTACTAACCTTAACCATAAATTGGCTAAATAGCCACGCAACATGCCAACGCCTGACAGCGGAGTAAACTACGCCTGACCGCCAATATGAATGTCGACTATGCAGGCGGTCAGCTCTCTCTGTGTGTATGTGTGTGTGTGTGTGTGTGTGTGTATGCTGTGTATAGCTTATAGTGTGGTGTAGTGTATGTGCGTGGAGCCCCAATCAATTTATCACTTAAACAACGACAGAGCAGCCGCTTGCACTGCATGTCCTTTGCGGATGCGGCTCGGACTCGGCTCTTTTTGGCAGCTCGTTTTGGATGTGGCTCTGGCTCTGGCTGTGGCTATTGCAGTAGAGAAAAATATCATTTTGCCACCCATTAGAACATTTATAAACAAAGGGTATTAGCGCCAAGCGCATGTCCGTAGTGGTCGACGGTCAAGCGATTATTGCAGGAGTGAGCTGGGGCCAGCTCCACTCACACATGCGAAAGGTATTAGGGCGCACGTTATGGGGCTCATTGAATGTGTCGCCAAAAGATTTAATGGAGCATGGCGCCTGGCCATAGGTGAAATATGCAATAGAAATGTATTTAAGCAGCAGCAGTCAGAAATGAGAGCGAGAGAGAGAGAGGGAGTGAGAGAGAGAGCGAGAATGGGAGACCCGAATGACCGCTGACCAAACACACAATAAATCATAAATGTGTCCGGCGTGCTGGCATTTGGTTTATTGATATTGTAGTCATAGTATTACATATCCTTGTTTGGCCTGTCACCCGCCCCTCACCCCGCCCCCCTCCCATCCACATAAATATTAATCATATTTTATACGCTCGCTCTGGCTATTGATCATGTGTGGAAAAGTTTTTGCCCAACTTATTGACTTGCAGCTGCGTTACGCATCACAAGCGAAAACTTTGCACACTTTTGCGGAAGGATAACAGTGCCAAAAGTCCTGGCCACGCTCACATTATGTTAATTCACTGAAAAGATAGTTCAATGAACTCCTGTAGCACGAGTCCTGGCACCAGTCACAGATAATGCAAAGATAGTTATTAGCGAGCAGCCTGACGACTGCCTGGACGGGGGAGGAAGGTGCCGTATCAGGCGGGCGGAAATGGCCGGTTTCTGCTGGCAGGCTGCATGCCACACGGGTCACATATCAAATCGCATTTTGAGGCATTTAGCCGGCGGCGAAAAACGAGTGCAACAAATCAACTAAGTGAATGCCGAGTGGCTGGCCATGCCAGTTAGCTGCTTGACAAATTGCCACTCAGCTTTATGGCCAGCTAAAGGCGACAGCAGGAGCAGGAGCAGGAGCAGGAGTAGTCGCTGTAGCAGGAGTCGATGCCCTATGGGGTAGGTGTTGCAAGACGTTGTTTATTTGGTTTTCATGTCGCGCATGTTTAATGCAAATTATTCAAACTGTTTGCGAAAAGCCCGCTCCGGCAGCCCAGCAGCTCGACAGCCCGGCAGTCCGTCCGGACGACGGACACACACATTCACACATTCACACATATCCTGCACGTTGACCTTTTTAGCAATCCGGCAATGCCGTCATTGGAGCGTGTAATTTGTGACATTTTGTTTTGCTCAGCTACGCTTTAACAAATAAGCTTCACGCGATTATGCAAATTTGCGAATAGTGCTCGCTCTTCTCCCAACTACGGATCGTACAATGCAGCAATGGGCTCTGTGTGGCCCGGACTGTGGCCCAGATTTGGGCTGTGCCCCCCACGAAAAGGTCACTTAGCCGTCGCCGTTCTTCCCCTTGGGCACGAGAGAGATTTGTATGAATAAATTAGATTTCACTTATTGTACGAGTGCCATGCAATAAGCACGCCGAGTTTACTCTCATGAACTCTGACGGTGGCTGATGCCGCCAAGTGCCAATGGCGGAAATTAGAAATTTAAGAGGGAGGCATTTTGCTGTGAAGTGGATTGCCTTCATGTAGTTGCTTAGCGAATGACAGCTGTACGGAAATATAATGCTGCCTAAAGAGCCGCAGCTAGAGTTGATAATTGTATTTGACTGCAACTGGAATGGAATTTATATAGAAGGTTAACTAGATGAAGTCTGAGTATGTTGTCTTGAGTCTTTGATAAATAGCTAATTAAAGCTAATACACTGCTCCTCATTGAGTTAAGAGCTCCAGAAGTTGCTTTGAAACTAAACTATCTATAATAAGAAATTGACAAAAAATACAGTGGTTAACATTAATATTCGCTGTTTTTTTTCAGTTATACTACTACTACTATTCCATATTACACAAAAGTGTACTACTTATCTTGTACACAAAATTTACTTTATTTCTTCAGCACCTTTTCTGCACTTTCCAGGAAAATAGCATATTTTCGGCAAAGCCTATTGACTGCAAGAGCACTTTAATTACTCTGAACAATTATCCAAATATGACTTGACTTGACAAAATCCGCAAAAGGGATATCAAGAATATCGCCTTTTGAACTTTCGCCGACGAGAAGCATTAGTCCCTTTAAAAATGAACTTGTAAAGTAAATTGTTTGTTTTAATAATGCTCGTCTGTCATTTAAGCATAATCTTTTGTGCAACCGCAAACGTGTCTGCATCACATGAGCAGACGACCAGGGCCATGTGTATTATGTGCATTTGATATATTTCTTAATAAAAATATAACGCAAGTCCAACAATGCCACATGGCTGCAAGGCGTGGCAGTGGGCGGGCAGAGCTCATGTGTCACCAGCTGAAATGAGAAATGATCAAAGTGAGTGTTTGGCTGGAAAAGTGCAGATGCTGCAAAAACGAAAAAAAGGCAGCTGAAGCAGTGGCAGTGGCAGTGGCAGTTGCTGCCCACATGCAGAGATTGAGTATGTCTATGTGTGTGTGTGTGTGTACGTAGTTGTCCAAGGGTGCCAACTGGGACATCATCAGTTGCTACTTGCAATATGCAGCAGATCCAGGCAGCTCTCTCTCTCTCTCTCTCTCTCTCTCTGTGTATGTGTGAACTGTCTGTCCACTCAGTTAATGCGCAGCGAAACTGCAGCAGCAGCAGCTGGCAAGGCGGATGCCCATCTGTTGCAGTCAAAGTAATCAGCCAAGTTAGCCAACTGGGAGCAGCAAATGCGTCTCTCTGTGTACGTGTCTGTCTGTGTGTGAGTGTGTGCGTGTGTGAGAGCTGCTTTACCAAGTAATTAGCTGCTGTGCATTGATTTTTACGCGACGCCGCCTGCTGCTGCCGTTGCTGCTGCTGCTGCCTAATTCGGCTTGACAAATTGTTAATACGTCAAAGCGCTGACAACACCAACAACAACAACAACGCACAGAAATGATAAAGAATAAAGCCATATAGCGATTGATGACAAAGCTGTCGCCGTCGGCAGGAGCCAACAGAATTTATGGTAATAAAAGCCGTAGACATGGCTTCGTCTGTGGCTGGAGAGTGTCAAAGTGTGTGTGTGTGTGTGTGATTGTCTAAAATACGCCTTGATTAAGGCCAGCGGTTCTGTGTGCATGTGTGTGCCTGTGTGCGTGTGTGCAGACACAGCTCATTGGCATAAGGCGCCAGGACAAGCCTCGTCAGCATTCAGAGAAATCATAAAATACGTATACGCCGCGTATGCCCGGCGCATAAATCATTTTAACACCAAAGGGAAAGATCCAGCACGAACGCCAATACATTTGGCACTGGGCAGGTGCTCGTGTATTTACATATAAATTGCCAGCAACACACCCGCGTCGCTTTACACTAACACACTCACACACTGAATGCGCCTGTTTATAACACTCGAAGCAATTACTTAAACGCAAATGATGCAAGCATTTGCCTCGCGACTTTTTGAATGGTGTCGTCGGTTTATTTAGTAGATGTATGTATGTATATATATATATACATATATGTATATAAATATGCATGTATGTATATTTAAATACTTTTTATCTCTTTGGTTCAGCATACTAAAACGCGATATTAAAAGCGCTTAAGTTGTGCGCTTTGGCAGGAGTCGTTGTGCACTCGCGCATGTGAGTTTATAAATTTAAGAAACTTTTTAAATATTCCTGTCTTGGGAGAGTGCGTGTATTTTAATGAATACATAAATTATGAAATGCAAACCGAATATTTAAATATGGTAAAAGAAAGGGAAGCAGTTGCTTAAAGTAAAATATATTTGAAAATAATAGAATTTTTGTCATAAATGTTCCACAAATCTAATAAAATAAAATGCAAATTAATACTCATTTATTGATTCATATAAATTCATGTGAGATTGCTTTGCTTAATATTGAATGACATTGAATATTTTCTCAATCTAAATGAATTGAAAGTGCTGTAAACAGTCTCTAATTAGCCCAATTTATGGCTCATCTGCAGACAGAAATCTGTATATATCAGCATCTGGCATGGGTCAAGAGGCAAATTAAGATCTGAATATAGAAGTGGCCAAAATAAAGAACGCAATCAAATCAAGCGCTGGGCAATCTGGCAGCACAGCGAGCTCCAAATTAAATGCAGCTGCTACAAATTGTAATTATTTTTAGTGCTCTAACAATCGAATCACTCCTCGTTGTCTTCACTGTAGACTTTATGGGTTAATGAAAACATAATTAACACAGCTCGGAGCTCGTTCGATGCGCTGTCCTCAGTCAGTATGGGGCTTGAGCCCTTGCATCCAGCCAATGTCGGTCTGTCAGCTCTCAGCTTTTTCTCTTGCTGTTTCGTTGCTGCAATTTGTATTTGATATTTTGCATTTCAGTTCGCTGTTAGTATGTGTTTTTCTCATTTTACCTGGTGAAATTAGCGCAGCTGCATGGCGAAATTTAATTTGTTTTGCACAGTTTCTAGAGGCGTTTGTGTGTCATGCATTTTTACACCTTAATTTGCAGCTAATTTGCATTTTATATATATATGAGAATGAGAATTCTCGCTTGTTGCGCAATTCCAGTGCCATTTGCAGCTGCCTTCTTTTCCTATTTTGCCCCAGCAGCTACTTTGCATTGTGGAAATTGTTTAACGAATGCAGAAAATGCAGCAGCACAATTTTTAATATTAATATAAATGCTGCAAAAATATGCAATTTAATAAGCGAAACAATAAATTTTGTTGCCCAAAGAAGCAAAAATATACAAATAATATATACAAACAATATATATGCAGATATAACATATGTATATACAAATAATATCAAAGAATTATTTGCATTAAAATATTTAAATGTTGCCGAACAAAGACTCCAAATATTCATTTGACATTTGACTATTATATTTATGTTTATGTTTATCCGAATCGAACAACAATAATCAATTATTATTATTATTTTTACAATTTAATTTGAAGTAAATACTCGTAAATTAAACGTACTACATACAATTGAAATACTCCTCTGACAGGTTATGTACAATCGCATATAATTGAACAATTTGAGGCCGAACGGAATTCATTAACTAGGCTACATTAAAATATTAATCTTTAAGCGTTAACCTAGAACTGAACCGCATCGAATGGAGATTTCATTTTCAATATATTTTCCTTTTCTTTTGTCCTTTTTTCTTTTTTTGTACTTGGTAATTTAAGAAATGCCGGGCTCGAGTGGGTTCATTCCATTTGATTTCAAGACTAGCTAATCCCTATACAAACATGCCGACTGGGTCTAATGTGGCCGACAGGACGGCGAATGAGCTGATGTGGAGCTGACGACTCCCGAGTGCGGAGTCTAGAGGCATCCGTTCCCCCAGCAGCCGCACCACGGTATCTTGCCGCCCGTGTGGGAGCTGATGGATATCTTGCGGCGGTTGGACCGCATGCTGAAGCTGGTCGAAGACTCGCGGGAGGAGCCGAAGCTGTTCGAATTGCGATCGGACTGGGAGGTGACCGTCTCGTGGTTGCTGTCCTGGTGGGAATGGTGGCTGTGGTGCGGATTGCTGCTGATCAGGCTGCTGTGCTGGTGGTGGTGCGAATGGTGGTGATGATGCCCGCCATTGCCGCCCACAGCTCCGCCACTCGAGCCGCTGATACGATGCTGGCCACTGTGCACGGTGCCCTCCGAGTGCCGGCGGGAGCACTTGGTTCGGCTGACCGTTGCCGTCATGGGCGCCGGATCGCTGCTCTCCTTTCTGTGATGATGGTGGTGCGTGGTGCTGGGCGGTGCGGAGGCCGTGGCAGCCGCCTCCGCCTGCCCGGCTGTCATTGTATTGCTGTTGAGGCAACGGCGCAAGGAATGTGGGGAACTGGGCGTGCTGTGGCTCATCTGCCGGAAGGCCTTGATGGCGGGATGGATGAGTGTGCCGCTCGTGGCGCTGGTCAAGTCGCCGCAGCTGGCCGTCGTTGTGGGCACAGCGCCTGCCGGGCTGTCCAGCCCGCCATTGGCCAGCGGCTGCTCCTCTCCACAGACGATGGACACGCGCCGCGCCTTGCGCTTGGCTGCATCCTCCTCCTGCCAAAAGAATAAAAATCAAACATGTACTTGCCATATAAGCAGGCTCTATGCGCTTCAATGTCACCTCGTTAGCTGTCCCAGCTGTCCCAGCTGGCTCGGCTGACTCATCGCCCGTGCACTCCACGTCCAGGGATCGCGTCAGCTGCGTGGGCGCGGACCGAAAGATTGCCCTCTTGGCTGCGGCGTTGGCCAGCGATTTGTACAGATGGCTTTTGTTTGGTGCGACACCGCTGACTGGCGGCGGGGGCGGTGGTGGCTCCGTGGGCATGGTCACTGGCGGTGGACGGCGTGCCGGCGGCAACGGCGGCGGTGGCTTGGCTGGTAAACTGGGCTTAACGGCCAGCGGCGGCTTTTGGCCCGCGGGAGACTGCGGCCCTTGGGCTGCCTGGTTGACCTGCTCGAAGCCCAGATAAGTGCACTTCTCCGGAAACGGAGCCATCGGATCCGGCATGTGGGGCGCCGGACTATCCGTGTGCTCGCGCTCCAGCGACCGGGTGCGGCTGGACAACTTCTGGCTGCCGTTCGACTCGGAGGCGCTGCTGGCAGCCACTGCAGTTGTAGGCGTGCTGCTGGTTGCATTCGAAATCGTCGGATTTGTGCCGTCGTATTGCAAGTACAGATTCATCTCGGAGCGATAGGGCTTACTCTTCTCCTTGTCGCTGCCGTTGCCCATCAGATTGTCCCGCGACTTGCTCTTCTCCAGCTGTATGGCCAAAATGTCGCCCGATATCGTCTGTATGTCGTTAAGCAGCGACTCCAAGTTCACGGAATCCGTCTGAGCAAGGGCAAAGGCGGAAGAAAATGCAGTTAGTGAATATATGAATAAATGGCATTCAAGTGAATATGTTTTACAATTAAGTATATAAAATTCAGAATATAATATATAAATCTAAATAAAATGCATTTAGACATTCAGATAAATAAATAATTACGTATATTAACAAACATTTAACTAGACATCGATTGACATTGGGATATAGGGAAAAGGGCACATCAAATAAATCTATTTATGAATATGGAAATCTAAACGATTTATTATGTATTTTACCATTTTTCCAGTGAAGCGGGCATATATTGAAATTATATTTTATTTGACTCAAACAAAAATGGAACGTTGAAAGGTTAATTAATCTGTTCTCAAAAGGGATTTAGAAATGGTTTATATAAAACATTATTGAACCAATAAAACGAATTGGAATTGCAATCATACTGAGCCAATAAAGCTAAGCCAATTTGAATATATGTATATTGATTCAGAGGCTATCAGGGTCTGGGAAATACAAACATTTATTCGAATGAACTATAAATTATAAGCTGTCCACATTAAGTATTTATGAAAGGCCGCAAACAAATGGAAATTTCATGATCTAAGACAACACTCAGTGAAAAGCGGAAAGTGAAAAGTGAAACTCTTGAATTGGGAGAGCTAAGAAGCCGATGACTGTGGCCTGATCCGCATGGCAGATCGCCCCCCTCACCTGACTGCCAATGTCAGCGATGCTCGATGTGGACAGCGCGGCGATTGGCTGGCAGCTGGCTGCCGAGGCGGTTGGCTTTAGGCTCTGGCGCAGCGGCGATGTGGTTGCTCTGGTGGTGTTTGTGGTGACTGTCATCAGGGGCTGGGTCAGGGCTCTGGCCGAGATGCAGCTGCTGTGGCAGCCCTTTTGTGCGGTTGCGTACACCGGGGTTACGCAACGGGTCAGGGGCAGCGGAGAGGGCGGCGCAGAGGCCGATCTGGCAGCGGCCGAAGCAGCGGCAGCTAGCGCAGCGGTATAAATATCAACCACGCTGCCGCCATAGGCGTTGGCCCCACCACCAACACCACCGCCACCACCACCAGCGGCAACACCCAAGCCAACGGCAGCAGCCACATTGACGACCGCCCGATGCAGCGCGCAATGCTGCGGTGGCGGCTGCTGCTGCTGCGGTGGGGGTTGGCTGGGTTGGCTGGGTTGGCCATGGCGCTGGCGGTGCTGGTGGCACGGCTGGTGGTGCAGCTGGCAATGCGAGCGCGCGCGATGCCGCGGACTTACTTGAGGTGAGAGCCGCGGGCCGGGCCGCTGATAGGGCGTGGCCAGTGCGTTGTTCACAAATATGTCGGGGGGATCACGTGGCGGCGGTGCCAGCTCCGGCTGAAAGGCCGGCGGGGGTGGCGAGCCCGGCGGCAGTGCGTCCTGTCCCCGATTGGCCAGCTCCGTGTTGAGCTTGAGGCGCGGCTTGATGGGAGCAAAGAAGTGCTTGGGGCTGTTGAGCGCTTGTTGCGTGGCGTTTGTCGTTATGGCTACGGTCTCTATGCTGCCGCCGGCTCCGTTCGTGGTGGGCACATTGAGCGCTATCTTGGGCATCGCCTGCAGCGTGGATGTGGGCACAAAGGTGGTCAGCGGCACGGGCGGCGGTGACCTGGAAGGCGACGATGTGTTGGAGTACTTGCGCTGCGAGAAGGGCGACTGCAGATTGTAGTCCCAGCCGTTCGTGTGCTTCATGGTCTTGCCGGTGGTGGTGCTGGAGCTGGTGCCCAGCTCGGGCGTGGGTGTCAGCACTGAGGGCAATGCAAAGGAATGTCAGTCGGGAGCTGAGAGGGCGCTCTAGCCAGCTGCTACTCACCCATGTTGGGGCTCTGATGATGGGCCAGGATGTTCTCAAAGTATGAAAGCGGCGGCACCGTCGCCTGCAAATCGTTTAGCTGATTGGCGACCAGCTCGATGGGCGTCAGGGGCGTCAGGGGGCCCACCAGGCTGGGCAGCGTGCTCTGCGAGCTGTTGAGATCGGGCGTGCATATCATCAGATGCTCCGGCGGCAGCTGGGCCTGCAGCATTTCTGGATTGCTGAGCGTCTCCTCCGACACCACGGACAGGTGGTCAAAGTGCATGGGCTGGTTATCCGGCTTGGCCGACGTATTGTTTTCAACTGGCTGCACCTGGGCCTCCTCCGCTGGCAGTGGCTGTTTGATTGGCACGCAGGAGCCGCCACGCTCCTGACAGCACTCGTCGCTGCAGTGGCCGTCATCGTCGCAGCGACACGTATCACATGATTCGGAGTCCTGCATGGCGGGAGAAACCTTCAGTGCTTGAAGAGTAACTCTATACGGACTCTACTTACATCACTGTTTCCATCACAACCAGCGCTGCCTCTGCCACCGCCGCTGCAGCGCCGCCCGCTGCCCCCGCTGCCACGGCATCCGCCGTACTCGTGCTCACATAGCTTCGCCTTGAAGCGCTTGTTCAACCGATCGCATTCATCACGCAGTGTCCAGATCTCGCGTCGCAGTTGATCGTTCTCGCGACGCAGACGCTTGATATCCGATTGACCTGGGATGAAAGCAGATCAGATTATTAGTTCAAGTATAATATAAGTATATATTAATATTTATGTTTTATACTTATCTAAACCTCTAATCACATTGTTTATATTAACTTGTCAACGAAAACAATGCATATATCTAGAATAAATATATATACACACATATATATATAGTGTGTATATATATATATATATTGTGTAGCCATATCTATATATTTCGGATCATTTTTTGCGCCTTAAGCATTTTTATTTTATTTTTTAACATCTAATGTGTTTTTAATTGGACTCTTGGATTATTCTTATTTCCTGTATAAAACAACAAATATATATTTATGTATATATATTTACCACAGTTAAGTGTATATATATATGTGTATAAATAATCTATTTTAAGCACTTTCTGAAGCACTTTCAAGTTTCTGTTGTTATTTACCTCGCTCGACTTCCGCATTTATGTTGATTGTGCGCAACCTGAGCTCCTCATTTTCGTATATCATGCCACGTGATGACTTTCTGTCCAATCTGGAATTATTCAGAATGATGTTAGCGCATGTTTCATATAATAGGAAAGTGAATATATGTAATCTTAATGATGATATTGCCTTTCATCTGTTAGGGGCTGCCATTGTGAGCGACGGCCCATCAGCATTATAGGTATTTAAAGCTGCTGTGTGTTCTCTGGAATCTAATATACGTGTAAATCTTATCAGCTATGTGGTTATTGGATTGGTAGATGATGCCTCAACGACTGCTGTAGGTCAACTGAATAGGGTAGACTCTATGCGTTTTGCCCAATAATTAGGCATTCCTCTCGGTCTGTATTTCTGGGCTTTCAACACTCGCCGTGCATAAATAAATAATATGAAAGCGACGTAGACAAATAAATATATACAAATGATATTTTTCACGCATATACGAAATGTGTTCCAAGAGACCCAGCATTTAAAGCAAACACGTATCGACCAATAAACTGGAGGTGATAGGCCCCATCTAGTGGCTGGCAAGGCAGAAAAAAAAGAACGCAAACAAACTATAAATTACATAGACTTCAAAAACATAAATTCGTCTTTGTATATATAATATCGGATACTGAGGAGCTGCGCCTCGAAGAGCACACTTTAATTTGATAATCCGCAATTTGCACATAGAACTAAGCACCAATCAAGTGAAATCAATTAAAAGCTATGCTCAAATCCCAAATGATCCATAAAAAGCCCCTGCAAATTTTCCATAACTTACGCTTTTTTATGTATTTCAAAGCAGATATGCGCGTGAATTTATTTTTGACAGTGTTGTCTGAACAATTTTGAAAAACTGCCGACCTGTTGGACTAAATGCCATCGCGCTAAGCATACTCATACCCTGCAGACTGTGTGTTGAGTGGGCATATATATTAGTTTTATGCAGATGATAGTTTCATTAGTTTCATGGTATGTGCATAGAACTTTGCGTTAGCTTTGCGCGGACTTCATATTTTGTACTCAGTAAAGCTTGAAGTCAATCTGCATGCGTTTTATAGGGTATTTTATAGTATGTATATTATTGTGGGTTCGTTTTTTGTTTTGGAAACTAGACAATGTCATCTTTTTTTCTATTTTGGCAAGTTTATTAAAACATAAAATATATGTATGAAATGTTTCGACATTGCTTTGAAAATGAAATATTATGGAGTGCGAAATACCCTTGAAAAGACATTATTTAAATTGGGGTAATAAATGTAAAGAAACTAAATTTGTTTTCGACAAAATGTCAGCAAAGCCCTTACTTAAAATTGCTTTTCGAATTATTTGAATCACGATTGATATCTATAAAAAAAAAATTTGGTATTTTGCTTATTCCATAAAAATAATAATTTGAAATAAATAATAATTTAAAAAGTGCATTCAGATTTTATTTAAAATATTGCGCAGTGAATCAAATAGTCAACCGAATTGTTAGATTTATTTTCATAAGAAGTTCACAGTTCTCGCGAACTAGTACTAGTTCCGTACGTGAACTATCGATGCTTCAGCCCTGTATTCGAGAATCTATTTTTGACATGCGTGTAAGCGTGCGGAGGCGTGTGCGTGAGCAAAACGTGGGGGATACACAGTTAAATCGATAAATGTATGATCGATAGAAGGCGTAACGTTTGGCATTTTTATTCATAAAATGCGCTGTTTATGCATGTGTGTGTGTGTGTGTGTGTGTGAGGAACGTAATGAAAACAATAGTTTGCATTAAGTTTTGCAGTGAAAAGCGAGGTAAACAGATTCAGATACGGATTCAGACTGTGAATGCCCCTGTGTGTGTGCGTGTGTATGTGTGGAACGTGTAATTTCAACTTGGACAATGTACATGACTCGATGATAAACAATAAACTTTATTTTTAGTTTCTGTTTGTGGCGAGAAATGTTTATTTTGCGATCACTAAAGTGTATGGATATTAGAAATTTTAATGACTTTTAATATTAATCGATATATAGGGCACGAGATCCAGATGCTACCGAACAGAAATAAGTGCAAGAAACTTAAAATAAGTTTTCTACTCTCGAATGGCAGCCAAAAAACGATGTCAACAAGCTTACTTTGCCGACTTCTCGGAGCGTTTGCTGCTCTTGCGACTGCGTTCATTGTGTGTTCGAGTACTTTTCGCGCCTTTCATTTAATACACAAATAATGGGGTAAATATTTCAAAACGGTGACACAATTTGGCTGGCTTCGCACACATAAATCCACTGGACGCGTGCTTAACTTTGGACCGAAACTAATTAGCTACACACTTTGTTTACAGTTGTACAACATTTTTTATCGTGTTTTTCATTTCTTTTTTCCCTCTGGCTCTAAACCATATGAAAAATTAGATAACAAAAGAAAATTCGGCGCAGCAAAGACGTGAAAATGTGTATTCGCACTGCAATACCGCACGATTCGACTATGAACAGAAAACTGACAGTTGGGCGAGATCAGTTTTGGCCAAAAACAAACGACTACAACAACACCACAAAGGCAACAAACGAACGCCAACGACTGGCATTGAATGCCGCCAAGAGCAACAAGCTCTGCCCGTGACGGCCACTGGTTCAATTTTTAATAAAACTAAACTAAAATGAATATAAAGAAAAAAAAGAAAACTGCTACGAAACGAAAACTGTGAAAAGTTTCATAAAGCAAAGACGGCGGCGGCTAAATCTTTAAGGCACTACCAATATCAACAAATCATCGTTCTCAATGAAAGGCGAACACTCTGCTCAGAGATTAAATATGAAAAGAACAACACAGACGTCGAATATCCAAAAGCAAATACCTATGGGAACAATGCTCTCTCTCTTTATTTCTCTCTCGCTTGTTTTTTTTTTTTTTTTTTTTTTTTTTTTTTATGTAGTGTTTGACAACGTCAGTTTAATACCGTGTAGATACTTTTGATAATCCAATCTTGTTTTTTTTTATCGAAACTCAATATATTATATATGTTTAGATAATGTAAATACATATTACTCTAAAATAGACTTTATGGGAAGTTTTTTTTTTAAGGTATATTTCAGATATATTTTCTAAATAACAATAACATTATTTATATATTTATAATAGATGAGCTTCCCGAATTTATTAGGTATTTTTTTAATATATCTAATAAAAAAAAAAAATTAAATTAAATAAACATACAAAACAAATTTTTTTTTGTTTGTTTTGTTTTGAGACCTTATATTCAATTTAATATCTTATGTACATAAAACTGTTTTTGAATATTTTTCAGAAGGGTGTATAGAATGAGATATAGCGTCGGAATTTGAACTTTTCACGTATGCGGTCAGTGAGCTCTTAACTGCAAAAAAGCTTTTACGATTAGCTTATATATGAACATGAAACAATTATATGTATTTGTATATACATATACATACACATATATTTATATAAATATTTATGTAAAAAAGCTGTTAATATGCATTGAAAAAAAAAAAAAAATAAAATAAATAAATTAATAAGTTATTCTCATATTTGTATTATTAAAATTAATTATATTTTTATTATAATCTTAGCAAGAACTTGTGTATTTTTTATCGAATTGTATATTGCTACACATATTTTATTTATATCTTTATTTTAGTGACGTTTAATATGATTTGGAATTTTAATTTGGCTTCTGCAACTATTTTAACTGTTTGTCTTGATTGCAGTCCAAATAAATTCGATTTAATCAAGCCATTAATCGGATTGGTTTATGGGCTTATAGCTGCGAGTGTTACTTTATTTTTTTTGCACAATTACAATTTGATTACATGCAGCAAAAAGAGAACAAAAATTAATTTATTTTAACTATAAGCAGCAGATAATATAAATTACCCAGCTGCACCGCAATTTCAATTAATTTTACAGCTCTCTAGCTACTGAGTAACATTGCAACATTGTAAATTGCTTAACCATTTTTTATTATGCATTATTTCCGATTTCATGGCATGCACTGGCCACTGATTAGCCCGATAGCCAACTGCCAAAGCGAACAGAAATAAGTATCTGAAATGAGTCACGGATGCTGACAGTCGGCGCTATAAGTGGTGAAAAATAAAAGTATCTCGCACGCCCACACTAGCAGAACCGCAAATAAATCTTACATCAACAAGCACAGAGACAGACGCGAGAGTACGACTATTTAACCCGCCGATCTCACTGTCAGCTAAGGTCAATAATTCTCGTTGGGTTATTTTGTAAACATACAGACGCAAGTACTTCAAACACATTTTCATTACAAACATAAGACAGATGACAGCCGAAAACCAAATAGTCATCGTCATAAATCTGGACATAAGTAGTCAGATTTTTAATTATTATTTGTCAGTCGATCACTCGATTTCAATCAAAGTCTGTAATAGCTGCAGGAGTATTACTCTCAAGGAGCTCAAGGGCATTCGGAAGAGCGCCTTTCTTACTCAGAATCTAGCTTGACTCACACGAAACTTCATCACATTTTCCAGCCTATTATCCAGGCTATATAATAATAATAAAATAATAATAATAATAAATATAATAAATAATAATAAATAAATAGTCGATACCTGTAACACAATTGATCCTATTTTCCTTTTCTAATTCTTTCTAGCTTCAATTAATTATCGATAACATAATTAGCATATATGTATGTATATATTCTTTGACATGCTCTATCAAGTATAAAACTAACTTCATATTTTTTGATTTGTCCAAATATTTGCTTCATTTTCTCTTTAACCACAACTACTTCTCAGCCGACCCTCGCTATACCAAATTTAGAGTTCACAGTGCCTGTCATAAATAATTTTTTGTTCACGTTCAGTTATGCGTTTGATTATGCTAATTTGTAAATTTAAATTATTTATAAGCCATTAAGAAATTAACAGAGGTTATGTGAGCCAATAAATATTCAACACAAAAAACGTATATTTAAAAAATATATAAATATATTTGTTTGCCTCTTTTTTAGTTATTATCTTAGTTTATATATATGCTTATATATTTGCGGAACTCGTGCCAATTTGTTGCTGGTCTAATTATTGTTGCTGCCTGCCATTGTTTTCTTTGACATAAATTAGACGCAGACAGCTTAATCTAAACCAATAATATTTTAATATTCTTGTTAAGATGCCGATGAAATGTTTCTTTAAGATATTATTGCATTATTTATGGGAAGACTCACAATTCAATTGATCATGGGGTATATGCGTTCATAGAATTTTTACTGGTTTGAAATTTCTTACTCTTTAAGTTATTGAAATTAATTTAAATTATTATTAAAATAATTATATTAAAATGTATTTTCTTTTGTTGAATAAAAACATAGTATTAATTACTTCTTTGTAAACAAAATATCAAAATTTTCAAATTTTTGTTTCATAAAATGGTCGTATATAATATTATTAAACTTATATTTATAGTATAAGAGAGAATTGTAGCATCTAATGCGCATGATCCTTAATATTAGCTACTGCAGAGCTTCTTAAAAGCTCTCTCACTGATCGCTGAGCTTTGCACTGCTTAAAAGCTCTGTTGATCACTGAACCGTCAAGCAGTTGGCAGTTCAAATTCGATTCTTATCAAAAATGTATTATAGTTAATAGCTAATATATGTAAAATTCGATAAGTTACCTGCTATTTAGCTTATAGTGTGCATGACGTCTTCGTTCTCGGAGCATAGTCGTGCGTTAGTTTGCCGCATATGAAAGAAAGACCAGCAAACGAAAAAAAAAAACAAATGCAAAAAGACATAAAATACAGAACAAAAGCGAAAATACAAAGAAAAAAAAAAAAAAAAAAAACAATCACAACACAACAGACAAAAAAATAAAAAAGATACAAAAACAAAAGGAACAACAAAAATTTGTCGAGAAAATTATTTTCGTCGTTGTAAATGTGTAAATGTAGACATGTGATTTCTGTGTGTTTGTTCGTTTTTGCTTAGATACGAAAATTTACTTTTACTTTGTTTATCAATACTCGAGAGCGTGTTTATTTAGATAGAGCCAAAGTATGTAAGCGCATGTTGAATATTTCGGCAGAAAAACAATACAAATAGAGCTTCAAATGAAAACATTTCGAAATGAGATATTTACCGAGTGATATTGCGAATTTTACACTGCATTGCAAATAACTATGCCATTTGAAGGTAAAAAAAAAAAATAATAATAGAATAAAGTAATAACAAAGAGAGAAACTTTCCAGACGCAAATAAAAATTGTTGTGTGGCATATTAACGACTGCCTCAATATCTTGATGTTCAATGACATTCTCTAGGACCTGTCTGCCCCAATCACAATGCCCAGGCGACCGCATCAATATGTATATATTCATGTATGTGCACATATATGTGTGTATATCGGCATATTCATATGGAAATATGTGTGCCTTTCACAACGACAATGCACAAAGGCTTTTCACGAATAGGCTCCTCTTCCCAGCAACAGCAACAACAACAACAGCAGCAACTACAACAACTACGAGGGTTTTGGTTGGGAACTTGCAAGGCATTTTATTCAAAGGGTCGTAGCAGCATTATCTGTCAAGGCAATTGATTTATCGATCAAGTTGTCAAGTGCTCATTGTCATCATTCAATCAGTATTTACACATGTGCTACAATCGAGACCAGGTCCTTGATTGGAGCACCATATGTGAGCTAATGGAACTGATTTCGTAAGGGTATTATGCATGAAATTAAGCAGATTTGCATTGCAAGCCTCAGATATCCCAACCAGAATAACTATCGCCAGCCAAATAACAGTAAACCACACTTATATTGCAGATTAAAGATACCATATAATACTCATCAAATCAAAATTAAGCAAACAGTTTATATAAAATAGAATTCATTTCTATGCCCATTGTTGTCTATTTGTTATAACAATAATATTTGCTTATGAAAAAACTTTGATATTTCTGCAAACATATTTGCATAAATTAACCATTTACTATATAAACTTTCAGCAGTATATAATTTGCACAGTCTGATTCATTCATTTAGTTAGTGAGATGAATAGAAAAGGTAAATAGAGTATCTGGTAGTCGTTCGACTGAGATTGATTGCTGTTTATTTATAAACTTACTCAGTATCGTAATAGGAACTCATAAATATAAACACGCGTTTTATTAAATAAATGCTTTCTTCGTGGGCTCTCCGATGGGTCGATCGCAATTAGCGAGCCGTCGACGGAAAGTGTTCGATTGGATTTATGAAAAATTCGACTTATTATTTTTGGACACTTGCGCATGCTGGGCATACTTTAAATAGGTGTATCATAAATGGAATTTTAAAAATACATTTCGGACAGCGGCACAGATTGTGGCTGGCGTTCGTTCGCCTGCGTTGACAGAAATACAGATGCGAATGCAGCAAAGATACAGATATAGAGAGAGGGAGCGGGGATGAGCACAGGTTTGAACGCGTACGGAACGGTCCAACGGATACGTTGTGGCCTGTCAGGCACGCGACTTCCAACTGCACCACTGCGTCTGGGGCCAACCACTTGGCCGTATGCCCCACGGCTGTGCGAGAGTGCGTCGCTTTTGTTGTTTGTGTGTTTCATGTTAAATAATTGCGTATACATTTTATTTGTTGTTGCTTAGACTCAGCCAACGCACACACAAACACATAAACAAACGCAGTGGAAGTGGGCGGGGCCAGCGTTGCATACGGACTGCCAATTCAGTGACGGAATGTGCGTGCGGCTTCTAGTCGAAATTTACATCCATTCGTTGAACGAACAACAAATTGAGACCGCATAAAAAAGAAGCGAAAGTAGCAAATCCACGACTACGGAATACCCTTTCTTTCTAAACAGACTGAGCTGGTAAAGATGTCCATGAATAAGAATATGATTTGAATTTATGATATAGAAATGTAGCTGATAAGGGCGATTGGTGCTTTAACTCCTATAGAATACATCAATTTGCTGATCTAAATACATGAATAGTCGCAGTTTGAGTGATGTAGTTATATGAATCTGTTTTCTAGTCAAAGTTGAATTTATTCATTGTTTTGGTTTGACTATAAAATATATTTATTTAATCCATTTGTATTTATTCAATTATTCAAGTCCTTCTTAATAATTAATGAACATTCTTATATTTACTACTAAATCAAATCGAACTACTGTGCGTTACACATTCCATACAAATTCCTCAATGCCCTCTGCTATAGCGCATAAAAGACGAAACTTTTTGTGTGCGTGTCCAACGCCAAATGCACAGTCGAAACACAAGCAAATATGGCCCTAAAAGACTTGGCGTTTGTTTTTGTTAGTGATTTTTGCATGGGCCCAGCGTCTGCTGCATTTGACTTTTGTGGGCCAGGCTCTTTATTTCGTCTGGCATTTGATTTTTTTGTTTCTTTTGGCGCAAAAAACATGTTTCAGATTTCTACAAAAAGTGCATAAATGCCCATATAGATCACAGTAAGCTGTTTTCGAATAGACTATTTGATGAGCGAACGTTTTTCATGGTGGACAATATTGATTTTAATAGAGCAACACTTTAAAGGGGCGCGAAGCAGGCGGGGCGTGGCTATGTCACCTACATTTTGTATAGATTTAAACGAAATTCTCATTAGTTTTATAGGCTCCTCGCGACTTGGGCAAGGCGGCCAGGCACTGGATTACGGCGACACATAAATAAACAAGTTTACGATCAAAAGTTTCCAAATGGATTTAGTCTTCTCAAAGCATAATTTATGGCTCGCTGCTTTGACATTTCCAGCTGGCAACAGAAAGGCTTAAAAATATTTATAATTCTCTGTCATTGCTGAATAAGCTTAATTGCTGTTCCATTTCATAAGGTGTGCCCTTTACTTAGCACTCAAATTAATACAACTATTAAGACTCAAATGAATTTTGTGATATTAATTCGAATATGATTTAATGTTTCGAAAATGCTGCGCTTTTTAGATTCCGTGTAAATGTGTGCTGATAATTTGCTAAAAACTGTTGGAATATTGTATAAACAAGATTCAAGTCAAATATAATCAGAGAGTGAAAACATCTCCTATCGTACCATTCAATCTGATAAGGAGTTTTAAGTCCTCATATAAATTTGGTCAAATATATTTCAGCTTGTCGCATTTATTTATTTTAAATGTGTCAGTATTTTGACTAAATTAGATGCTTGCCAACGAAATGGTCTGTTTATGCTTTGCGGCTGTCTGCGTTGTGGACAGATGTCTAGTGGAAAGGTGAGTGCGAAGATCAGCGAGAATCTATTTTGGAAACGCACTCACACAAATCAGCCAAAGGCTGAATCAGAGCTGTAAAGTTGGCCAACATTCCAGCTGGCCAAAGAGTGAGCAAGAGAGTGAGAGAGTGAGAGAGGTATATAGGGGGATAAAGGGGTCGCCATATGCCGACAATTTGGCTGAATGATATTTACAAGTGCATGCTAACACTCACATGGCCTTTGCCTTTATCCATTCCTCGGCCTGTTTTGTAAATAATTTCCAAAATAAAAAAAAACAATGCGTCACACCGTTTGGCAGTGCTAATTGAAGCGATCCAAGCGAAAGACATAAAAGCGCCAAAATATTGTTTCTGCTTGGGGTAGATGAATCTTAAATACCCTTGAAACTCTGATTGACAGCTACTGAAGACATCCAATGTCTGTATATAGCCTCACAGATCTGAGCGTAGTTCATTGGCAGCTAAATGAAATTCATTTCGATGCCGGAGATACCCTATCTCTTCGGATTCGCTTAAGTTGTCTTTATAAGATCTTCCATTTCCAATGTCTAATTGTCAACTGTTCATTGAGCTTCGGTCTTTTAGCTCATCAGTTACCATTTCAGTCAGACAATCACCCAGCAGACATGTTACTCAATCAATCAAAGTTTTCAGCAGTTCGACAGCTTGTTGAGCAAGCAACTCTTACATTCAGGTATACGGAAATATAATGAGTACACAGCAGTTAATCAATTGAGTCAACCACTTAGTACACTCTTCACTATAGAGATATATTTGTTATACGGTCACCAACTGAATGGGAAAATCAAAATACCCTAGAGCTATTGCATTGCAACGTCATATTGTTATGTTCAATCAATGCGATTTTCGCGTCGATTTCCTTGTGGAGGCCAGCGATCAAGGTAGCGGAAACGAGATCAATTTAATTATTCAAAAATTATCGTGGCGCAAATCGCCAGCAATAAAATCATATACGAAATCGTTTTCGTTTTCGTAGTTGTTGTTGTTGTTGTTGTTGAAAATCAACTGGGGAAAATATTATGGGTAGCATTGCGGAGGTTCAGTGTACCGACGACGCTTTTTATGAGCGCAAATGAAATGCAAATAATAATATTTGAAGCGTTTTCAATTTTAATTTCATTCGCTGCTAATTGTACGAGCCAAATTGAAATATCTACTAGGTATAAATATGTTTCAATTAATTGCAATACACATACACATACACACAAATAACTGTACGGAAAATTTGCATAAAAAAGTGGAAATCGGTTCAATATATGCGCTCGACATGAAACATTTCCCCCGCTCGATAATTTGGGCCTAAAGCTAGAATAATGTGCTGCCCAATTAAAATGAAATTCAATAAATTTTTTTCTTTGATGCTAAAGACAAATTTATGCGACCGAACAAACCATTTGCCAGACGTGGCCGTCATTTAATTAGTCGCATAATAAATTCATTGGAAAAATACAAATATATATGTATTTCTCTATGTATATAACGGTATATACATATATGTATGTGTGTATTTGAAATGATTTCAAGTACATTTTACGGCGTAATTGAAATAAATCTCAATCCCGTAATGTCTTTAAACAATGCTTCAGTCTACCAGCAATTGAGGCTCATTTGGATTTAAAAGGAACAATCGACTCGACAAGGACAGCTGCGGCAATTTATGAGACGGCCAATAGTCAAAATGCAGCTTAGCCAGCATATATAGGTATAGCTTCACTGAATTTAACAATTGTCTTAAATGTAAAATGAAATTTGTATTTTTCATTTGCATTTGTAATCCCATCAAAAAGGTGCAAGAGTGGAAAAGTTTTGCCTAATTCATTGTTAATTGCTCTGCTAAGCTATAAACTATCCTAAACTGACTTAAATTGGTTGTCTTACTACATATATGTAGCTTAAGCGGATTTTCTTTATAAAAATATTTCTAAGAGCTTATAAGATTAAAACTTTTTTAAAAAATTTTATTAGATTCATATTTCTCCTGTCAATGTTTATTATATTAACTCTGTTGATCTAAAAAAATAATAATAAATAAAAAAAAAAATAAAAATAATAATTATATAGTAATAACAATATTAAATAATGAAAAAGTAAGATAATAATTGAATCAAAAATAAATATATAAAAATTAAACAAAAAAGGGCTTGTAAAAGTTGTTTACTCTATAATTCAAAATATCCTTAATTTTTAAATCTTCAAGTAAAATTTGCTTAAAATTTTGTAATAAACTCGGTAATAGCTCAAGTCTGTTATTTAGTGGTAAATAATTGAAATAATTGCGTTTGGCAACTTTGAAGCTGGCTTGAACAATTTGCGCTCACAGACTTGGAAAGGAATTTGTGCTGAGCTAAGCTAAATAAAGACGCTCGAGTCGCTCACGCTGTAAATGAGTGGAACCAACTGTGTGTGTGTGTGTGTGTGTGTGTGTGAACATGTTTATGTACTTAACTATGTTGCAACCTACTTGCTTTCGTTGGCGATGAGCTTTGCGTTGATTTCCGCTGATTGTTGTCGCCGTTGTCGCCGTTGCTGCCGCTCGCCCGTCCGCTAATTAAATTGTCATCCAAAGAAATGCCGTCGAGCCAATGCATGACATTATTTCAATTAGTCGACACTAACACACGCACACACACTCACGCACACCTACACACACACTTAGATGTGAACACACAGAGAGTGAGAGAGAGAGAGAGAGAGAGGGAGGTAGGGTAAATCACATTTGAAGCGTAAAGAATTGATAATTCGTAAACGTTGACACTTCGTCACAGACACATTCTTCACATACTGCGCGACTTTTCCACGACAATAATAACTCAATTTTCCGCTTTTCCGTTTTTCCCCGGCAACAAGTCGCTGGTGTACGTGCGTGTGTGTGTGTGTGTGTGTGTATGTGCTTGTGTTGGCTGTTGCCTTCTTCTGCTTTGACTTTTGTATTGCACTTTAGCTTTAGCTTTAGCACTTTCAACACGCATACGCCCCGTGCGCCCGCATAATTAGCACAATGCACTTTGCTGCAGCTTTTGCTGCTGCTTTTCTTCTGTTTATTATTGTTTTTTCCAATATATATATTTTTAAGCAATTTACTACTTATGGCCAGCTGCATTAATTAAATCAAATTCATATATTTATCTATGTATAGATGTGCACCAGATTTGTAAATGAACAAAATTTACGGCACGACACGATCTTTCGATAATTCGTATCGATTTGTATATTCTATCTGCGACTTGTTGTTGGCACGCTGGCTAACCGGCTGCTTCTGCTGCCACTGACTGACACGCCGGACGCTGACCGGGCAGTAGCTAGCGCTGCTACTGCGACTGCGGCTGCGGCTGCGACTGCGAATGCTACTGTGGCCGCGTCTGTGGCGCATTTCCAATCGCTTCGCACGTTATTGTTTCCATTGTGTTCGATATTTGTATTTTCTTGTACTTTTGTTATTCCTACATACACATACATATACACACAGATACATACATATGTAGTCACACACATACATATACATATATAGATAGCACTGCCTAAGTCTGTATAAGTTTGCCTCAATTTATTGTAGCATGTTTTTTGTTTTGTTTTCTGTTTATTTTATACACATTCGAAATGTTTCTAGTATTACGCTAAAGACGACCCCTAGCTGTAAACCCCTTCGGACTGTAGGCCGACAAACCCGCAGACAGCTCGCCTTGTACTCTGGCCAATTTCCTCGCCGACATGTCGGGACATAAACATGCGAATTACCTATCGCAACTTTTCTGAGTATTCTATGTGGGCATTGCTTAACTGGAACCTGTTTGATTTCACATAGTCGCGTTACTCATTCATTCGGACATGAATGAAAGACTGAAAGATCGCCACAGCATATTATTCACTCGATTAATTACCAAAAGGGAAAACAAGCTAAGTTTGTGTGCTTAATTGGGCCAATAATTCAAAATCAATTTGATCGGCTCGGCTTTTGTTCGCACTTCATGATGTGAAACGATAAACAAATATAATAACAAAAAAATGCTGTTCAGCTTAAATTGATGCAATTTAATGGAAAAACAATTCCCATTGGATTGCTCAGCTCAAATCCTAAATACAAATTTTATGAAAATCATATAAACGTGTAATTTATGGCAAGCAAAACATTAAATACTTTGTTGCATGACACTTGGATGTTTTCTTTTTGATTTATTTGGCAGACCCTGTAGAAATTGAGAGCATGAAAAAGGCTATGCTGGCAGCTATGGCATATTTTGATATAATTTAACTAAGGTATTTTAGCTATATATTGAAATTATTATAGTATTAATAAAATAATCAAAAGTTTCTTGAGCTTCTCAAGCTGATTTTCCCTTGAAATAATATTGGGTATAAGTTCGTCTGTCACGTACTCTATTAGATTTAATGTTGGCATATAAAATGATAAAAAAAAATATATAAAATATACCTATTACAAATTTGACCTAATTATTTAATTGCATTTATCAAATTTATTGACTTTGCAATCAGTCGAAAGTATTTCCGTTTTCAATGGTCATTTGTCCACTGTGCGGCACTTAAGCATTAACGAGTTGACAGGCGTGATTGAAAAGCCATTTTTGTAATTTAAAACCGATTGTTAATAAACCGAACCGCAGCTAGACACAGTTGCTTCAAGTTTATTTAAAATAAATTGCACATAGTATATATACATATATATGTATATACATATATATGTATAAACATATATATATTTATATATGTATATCTGATTTTTCGACAATTTAAGTATGGCCTTCAATTTATCGCTGTGATTTGTTTGCAAATTGATTTATTACACAACAGAGACGTCACTCGGACCGTCTGCACTTGCGATGCAACGTCAATTGAGCACAGTATTTTCTTCTTTTTTTTTTTTTTGGGCTGCAGCCGATGGAAATTGCTCGCGATATGCAATTTTTCTGTTGCTTATTTACATTTCAATCAGAAAACGGCAGCAGCGTAGCACAGGCTATCTCACTCTGGCATTGGCCTAACTATCTGTCAGCATCGATCGCGGCACGCGGCGTATGAGCGATATTTTCTTCGCCAGCGTCTATTTTTCGGGACCGTCCGCTATGTTTAAAAGACCGACTTACTCTGCAGCCAACTGCATGGCATAGCGCTCCAAACAGCTGCTCTTCCAGGCAGCCTCATATGTGTATGTGTCTGGGTGTGTGTGTGTGCGGGTGCGGGTGTGCGTAGGCCGTAAATGAGGCGAGACAGCGCAGAGGCAGACAACATGAGTCGTCGGCGGAGAGGAGGTGCCGCTACGTTCCCTTCTATTCTGTTCATTCTGTTTCGTTCTTGTCTACGGCCTATTAGCCCCGCCCGCCCCCACCGCCACCGCCCCCGCTCGGCAGGCTGTTGTTGTTGGAAAATTAAAAGAATCAAAGGCAATGGCAAAGAGCGAAATTAAGTATTTAGTTGTAGTACAAGCACTCTATATATTGTAGTATCTATCGCAGCTAGACATGCATTCTGCCTCTTGCATCTTGTGGCACCACGAAGAGGTGGTGCAGCAGTAGGGCCATGTGTGGGCTGGGGTGGGGTGTTAGGTGTAGACAGCAGCAGCCAGTGTGTACGGCAATACTTAAATTCACTTGGGCCTAGGGTGGACCAAAGAGCGCAAAGCCAAGCTAGGTAGCACGTTAGAAAAAATGCACAATATAAATATTTGCAATTAATTTAAATCTAATTGATATCAAACTAGAAGCTGAAATTATTGCGAATATTATTTAAATATAAAAAAATTTGCCATGAAATATCAAATAAAATTAGTTAATCAATTGAATTCACATCACATTGAAATGCAGCATAATTGGGTCCACCCTAAAAGCAGCCCAGTCGCGCAGTTTTTGCGTGCAAGCGTCTCAGTGTCTGCGTGTGGGTTTATGTCAAAGCTGAATGAAAGCAGAGTGGAAAGTAAAATGTGTAAGAGTCTCATTGCCGTGCCGAGATAAAATGCATTGTTTTCTGGAAGAAGAAGGGCACAAAAAATGTAATAATTAAAGAAAATATACATAAGGGATGGTGAATGATGTAACGGAAATTGCCAAAGGGGTTGCCAGCCGTTACAAATTTAACCAAACTATTACCATTAAAGGCAATGCTATTGTGGTTCATTTATTTACTACTACTATATTTATTTTTTAAACTACAAGAAATTAAATTTCAAATTTAATAAACGCAACTTTTTCTTCCAGTTTTCTTTTTTTTATGTTTAATTGCTTGGCAACTCTGGCTGGCAATGGATACCCATACACATAACATTTTGTATATGCTGCACATGTATTATTTAGTCTTTTATTATATCACATGCACACACGCCGCTGACTCGTACTTTCGCACGGACGTAACCCATTTCCTCGGCCTTGCCTCACACCAGCAGTGGCAGCCACAGCAGCCACGCCCCCCGACATGGCAACAAAGTAACAAGTCAGCATGCATTGCTTCCAGCGCTGGCTACAATTAACACGTCATCGATGGAAGCACAATCTGAAATCGGGCCTTGTCCTGCCTCGATTATCTTATTAGAAACGAGCCTCACACACACACACAAACAGACGCACACACACAGAGAGCAACAAATACTAAATATATGTACATACATATGTATATGTAATGTGGGCTGGGACGACTGTGAGATAAATTATTGCACTCGGCTTGCTTCGAAAGGCACCACAGGGAAATAGAAATAAAAATGCATTCGAAGCAATATATTTGGTAAACGGCAGTCGGGTCACCAAAACATCTACACACACACATATATATATATACACATGCATATATATCTGCAGACAGTGGGGCGTATTTATCCAGTTTGTTTTGGGAACACTGCGAGTGCAGGAGTTAACCTTTGACGCTGCGTTCACAGTTGGAGGAGTTGCCAGACATTGTCAGACATTGTCAGACAACGCCAGACATTGCCAGACACTCCATGCGTAGTCCAATTAGTTATAGTGTTACGAATACGCAGCGTGCTCCGGCCACAAATTCAATTTCAATGTAACACAAAAGAGATCGCTAAAATCGCATGGTAATCTACATGCATATCTATATGTATGTGTGTGTGTGTGCATATACATAAGTTATTTGCTTTTTTGCAATTTCTGTTACCTGTCGAAAGCTTCTGGTATTTTTGAAAGCAATTTGCGAATGGCAACAAGTGTACTCATTGGGGCTGCCCTTCGTGTGCCGTTGGCATTTAACTTGCTCCACGATGCTGCAGCCCCTGCCCCACCCTGCCACTTCTTATTTAGCTTTGATATTCGTTTTGCTGAAGTGCATGGCGCATAGCGAATGGTTATTGAATAAGCGAAAGAGAGAGAAAGAGAGGGAGAGAGCTGCTCGGCACAGTTTCGATTGTATTTGATTACAAAGGTCAAGATGCGGCAAGTGCAGTTCTGTAATGCTTCAAGGGGCAGCCCTTCAAATTTATTTAATAAGCTGCAAAAGTGCACTAAAAATAATAAACGCAGTTTCGATTGTTCGCCATTTGAATGAGGAGTGGAAATAACAGAGAAAACCCTACTAGAGCTTCAGCTATTGTAGTTGCTTCACTTGAAGAGGAAATGCTACAAAACCAATCGAATAGTTTTCTTCAAGAAGCGAATATTACAAAAGATAAATTTTGGCTAAGCCCAAGTCAATGAATTTCCTTTTCTTAAATGTTAAAAATCAATACATAAATAAAATAAAAAATTACATATGAAAATACATCTGAAAGCTTAAATTGCTGAATAATTAATATCAATAATATACGTAAGAGGATTATTAATTTATGCCTTAAAGTAAAGTCTCTTTTCGCTTTATATATATCTCCCTCTTTGAACTTACTGATGCTCCGATTCATAAATTATTGATTAGCCAAGAGGTATGTATATATTACAAATACAAATTGTAATTAATTAAAAATTAAAAAATAAAATTAAAAGACTATTTAACTGCACTCAAAACCCTTTATTATGAATTTAATTTAAAGTAAAAGCGCGCTGTGGGTCAATGGTGGTTGAGCACTTCAAAATGAATCACCGTTTAACTGTTTGCTTGCTGCGCACCACTTGGGCCACGCTGAGGACGGCAGTCAGGACCCAAGTAGGTGTCCAATTCTAAGGCGGATAAATAAAGATGAGAACTGTTAATGTTGTTCTTGTAAAATGCAAACATATTATTTACAATAATTTCAAAGGCAATTATCATTAATTGTTATGGCTGTTTAAATTTAACGCATCATTAACGGCGCCAGCCAAACGAGCAAGAACAAACTTGCCCAAAAGCTCGCGCACAACACACACAATTTATAGCAAGCCGACGAGGCGAGCTTTTGGCGTGACAGGAATCAGCTTTTCTCTCTTAAGGGAGCCAGGCTAAGAGAGCGGCGCATTGGTGAAATTTGTCGTCGCATCTCTTGTGGCTGGCTGTGTGAAGCGTTGCCTACTTTTCGGCGTATGTCTTAAAAGGCGCGTGACGCCCGCCCAGCCAGCCAGCCAGCCACCCATTCGCCCACATAATTTCCATCGTTTTAGAGCCTGGCATCTGGACGCTATGACAAATTTAATTACCAACTGCAAAGCGCTGCCCTGCCTGCAATTGATAACTCGAGTTCAGTGAATCGTTCACAATTGATAGCTATTAAAATTTCTGGCATGCCTGCGCACTGATCACAAAAAATCTTTACCAAGGTCACATCTACAATCAGGCTGCTGCCCAATGGGACTTAAAGACCTACCTGGCAAACTTCATAAGCTTTACTAATTAACAACTTTATAAAGGAGAATATTTTAAAGCTGAAGTTTCAGCTGGGTGTGTAATATATAATAAAGCAAAGACTTATTATTTTTAATATTTTTTAAATATTTTATTCTGTCATCATTTGAGTAATAATTTGCAGCTTTTTATATTATATTCAACAAGTACAATAGGCAGTATAAAATAATTGCACAGAAGTTTTTAGCTATGAAGTTTTTTAAGTTTACTTAAGAGTTATTAAATAAATTAAAGAAACATTTCTATTAGCTCAAAAGAGTTCTATATGCAAATACATAATACCCTTAATTAATCCAATTCTAACAGTTCCTAAATACTGTGGACAGGCATAGCAAATAAATTCATATTTAAACTGACAGATAGGTAGAATCGTTTAGCCTATGCGAGTGCACAAATCAGGTGCATGTGCTAATAGGATACATGGGCCGGTAGCAGGAGCTGGCGTTGGGGCAGGCACATTTGCCAGCAGCAGCTGTCAAGTGTCCTGAATAATTTATGAATTGTTCGCAGCTGCGTGATGTAGCCTCGGTAGCCTCCAGCTGAGGTGGTGGAGGGGAGCAGCCGCATGTGAAGAGTAAATTAATTTCGCATTGCTCAGCTCTGCTCACGCTGAAAGCTAACCCAATTTTAAATAAAGCGTCAAGTTATAGTATATATTTCTTCTGTATACCGCCACCAATATCGAGCTGATTCCATTAGCACCCCAATTATGGCATTTTATGCGATGGCTTTGCAGGAGAAATCGACGCAATTGGAAATTCGCGAGAAGGATTTTCTTTATTTCACGTTATTATAGTCTGCTGCGCGCTCTGGCCAGACGGCAGACGGCAGACGGAGACGGGGACGGGGACGGCGCGGAGTTTGCGTGGGGCGAGCGCTGATCCAGGTCCAGGTTCGGGTCCGGGTCCAGGTCCAGAGTGTGTACACAAACGCGTTCAGTCGTGCGTGCATTTTCTACCCTTTTTACTTAGTGCGATTGCTTTTTGCTGAGACTGTGACGGCGGGTTCTAAACATCTCGAATGCCAACAAGTGGCAATGACAATTGAATCTGCTGGCAATCAAAATCACATAAAATCCCAGCCATTGAGCGTGCATTTGTTGTGCTTGGGGAGAACGAATTGAGGGCGTACTTCAAAACAGTTGATTATGCATATATTGGTTTTTATTAGTACTTACTTGTGATATTTTAGCATTATAAAACATAATGTTTGCTTTCAATCAAGCCCACCCAGTCAGCCAGGGGCAAAACAGTGCTGTACAACGACCTGCTAAAGGAATAATGCGGAAAGCGTTTATCGATAGCTGCCGAGCACTTGAAGCCGATAGTTGGCTCAATGCATAATGAGTTTTTAAATTAGTTCTCAAAAGAAATACAATCATAAAACTTGTAATTTATGCAAGTCTTATCAGCACTTACCTGCTATTGCTATTGCTATGGCGCACAAATGAGCTCAGCTCGTACAGCTGTACAGCTTAGTAAGTTTTCTGTTTTTCAAAATGATTACCCAACTTACAAAGACTTGTGAAGAGCAGAAAAAGATGAGAGCAGCAAACGACTTGCATGAAGTGCCATCAAGTACCCCAACAGCTGCCACACACACACACACACACACACAGAAAACGTTACATGTTGCTATGGCACACCCACACTGATTCGCAGATACACTGACAGCCCAGTAAATTTCTTTTGTTTTCTTTTCATTAACACAGCTACAATGTATAAGCCGGGCTGCTAATTGCAATCAAGATAACTTCAACTTGTTGCAGTGCTTGTTGTGTCCCTCTTTTGCAGTTCCAGCAAACAAAAATACAACAAACAAAAAATCGCATTACTATCGAGCATCGACGACAGACAAAATTGCAAAGCGAACATTTATCCAAGTTCTTTTTTTTTCTCCTTTTTTCTTATCAGGACTGAATGACAGACATTTAGTGCGCTAATGAATAGTTCGCTGAATGGGGGAATTTGGTGTTGACAACTATCGCGTAGTCAGCACTTTATTCGCTAATTAAGAAATACAAACCACTTGAATGCCTTAAACGTCTTTTTTAACTAAACAACTTCGTATGAGTGCCAAGAGTCTATCCTGCGAATATATATTTCGCTTCTTCATTTTCTATTATTAAATTTATTTAAGAATCTTCTTAGTTCTCACTTTTGGCTATTTGATTATCACATTGCTTGATTCACAGGATAAACTAGGTGCGAAGCAAGGCAAGTGCCACGCAACCCAGTTTTTTCTCTATTTCCATTCTTATTTTATCATTAGACGGTGCGTGACTATGTGAACGTGATGTGTTTTATGGCCTAAGCCGCAGTGATTAACACCTACGACGAAAGAATATGCGGTAAGCCGAGAGCTATACATAGATGCCGTACATAGATCTGTCTTGCTCTCGAAAAAAGAAAGAACTCATGTCCGATAACATGCATTTCAAGGTGTAGTCAATAGCTGCTTCGGGTGGCCATTGGAATTTTGAATAAAACATATTAAATTTTGTATATATATTTATAGACTCTCCCTCATATAAACATGTATATGAAATATAAGGTAAAAGCTTTAATACATATTCTTCACATTAATAACCAAATTACATATATTTGGATATTTTTCTAATGATAAACAAACAAAAATTGTTTTTCTACCCGCTTAAAACTATAAAAGGTTTATTTAAAACCCTAACGAGTCGACAGAAAAAAACCCCAGAATAGCAGAAAGGCAACAAAAGCTGAGTGGGACAAATGTAAAATATTTCACAGCCCGAGGCTGGGTAAACATCAACAAGCAGTCGGCGCCAAAAGCCAAATGTTCTTTTTTATTACCTTTGTCAAATGCACAAATAGCTGAAATCCACAGCGCTCAAAGCACCCGCACTTCCCCCATTAACCCAACAAATTTACACATTTTGTAGCCGACAAAATAAAAAAATTGTAAAAAAATAGAAGAAACCGAAAGAAAAGGGTAATGCGAAAGGTAGACCCGACCACACGTCCTTTGGTGCTCCAATTTCGTGCGGCGTGCGGGCGCTCAGCCAAATATTCAAACGTCTAAAAGTATACAATAAAATATTATATCGTAATAAAAAGCAAACACACGGCAACGAGCGCTCGAAGGGGTCGGGTGCAAGGGGGAGGGTCGTTATCATGCGATTGAGCAATACTTTTCGTGTAATATTTTCTGAGCCTGTCGACAGGATGCGAGAATGGGAGGATAAGAGCCCCCATATACATACACACACACACACATGGGGGGAAACTTGTCGCAATGCCTCAAGATTTATAGGAGATTTATCGACGGCTTTAGCTGGTGCTGCAGCTGCTACTGCTGCCTCGGCTGGTGTAGTCTTTGTTTTAACAAGCTGTTTGACATGTGCATATTACGTATACGCACAGCTAAACGATGTCCTCGCAGCGTTCAATGAGTTTGCTTATCAAACAGGGATCTACTTGGAGCTGTAAAGGAGCACTATGCTACTTAAATTATACAACCTGACTGCAGTTTCAATAGCTCTTTGAGATTTGGTATGGGAAGAGGGGAAAAGAGTTATAATTGATGTGTGTTTTGTATTGACAATAAATTTAATTGAATGTATTAATCATTTCATTTGTTTTCTTCATTAGCTTTCGAATCAATTAAATTTATTTATAAAATATTTTCTCCTTTGATACCTGACCTTCAATGGGTTTTTATCAAAATTTGATGCGCATTTACATATTTTGCTGAACACAATTTGTCTCACATTTTCATATTCACCATACGGCAAGCAACAATATTTTAGTCATTCATTGTTATTCTCGCTTGATTTGGCCTCGATTGTGCAGACAAACCAAATTGATGACGTGTTTTGTGTTTTGTTCAAAAACAAGCACTAATCCGACATGCTGTATAAATAAATGTTTATATGACGAGCATACAATATATATATATGCATATGCATATACATACATACATATATATATATATATATATATATTTATATATATATATTAATATATTTATGTACAATATATCTCACATATCTACATTTTCCGCAAACCTGAATGAATGACGAGCAACTGGCAACTGATTTGAAAGTGAAATTTATTGTAAATAGTTTTGCTCTCATCCTAAATGAGTTTAAAATATTAAAATAGTTTTTCGAATACATTAAAGTGCATATAAAATGTTTTCTGTATCGTCTTCGGCAAGCACAAGTTATTCTCGAAATTTTCTTTTTATCAAAATGAAAGCGTGACGTCACGTTTCAGCACACACACACACAAATGCCCACGTAAAGAGAGATTGAGAAAATGAGAGAATACACCGAATAATATTAGATATATATAAAAAAACAAAGCTCATACAAAAATAGTTGAGGAAACGTTTCCTAAAGTTATTCCATAGATCTGCTGCGCATCTAATCGCCGAAGAGTTTCTTGCCCAGATCCATCATTCTGTGGTTGCGGCAAACGCGGAGCGCGTCGGCTTTCTTGAGGACGGCCACAACGTCGGCGTTGACGTCCACCAGCTGGGAGAGGAAGTCCTCGTAGGCGGACTTCACGTTGGCGGGCAGCGTGCCGATCTTCACCTTCTTCAGCGTCTTCACAATGCCCTCGGCCCAGCCGGACTCGAGCGCGAACTCGGATATCCAGGGCACCAGGGGCAGCACGCCGCACATGGTCTGCATGCCGAGGAACCAGAGCTCGGAGACGTCCGACCAGACGCCCTTGTAGGCAATGGACACCACGAGCGCTGTCGGGTCGTTGCTCTCGTCGATGTTGTAGGCGTCCCAGAGGAAGCGTATGGTGGCCTGGATGTAGCGACATATCGAGAAGTCGTTCTGCTTGACCTTCTTGGACTGCTGCTTGAGCAGCAGCAGACCCAGCACAGCCAGGTTGCCATGGATGACCAGGTTATCGGGCGTGTCCTTCAGCTCGGGCAGGTTTTCCACCACGAACTTGAGCAGGCTGGCAAAAGTGGGCGCGTCCTCGGCCCGCTTGGGCTCCAGCACCGTGAAGTTCATCAGGATGTTGCAGAGGGATACAATGGCACTGCGCGCCTCCTTCATCTGCGCCTGCTGCTCCGGCGTGGGCACCGGATCCGGCTCATTCATGCGCTTCAGGCGCTCCGCTCGCGGTATGGGCGGCCGCTTCCAGTGGGCAATGCTGAAGTACAGCTCGAGTGCCTCCAGCAGCACCTCGTCCTGCTTGTGCGTGAACAGCACGCGCCTCGCCTCATCCTCGACGGCGAAGTGGCACAAGGCGGGCATCATGACGCGCAGAATGTCAACGGGCGGGCTGCCCTCACGGGCACCGGCCCGCCAGGCCTTCAGCTCATGGAAGCTCTCATTGCCGATCTTGAGCATGAAGGGCAGCAGCTTGTAGATGGCCGGCCGCATGGCGGTCGTTTCCTGCGCCAGCCAAGCGGAGAGTATGCGGACCGTGGCTACGATGAAGGCCTTGTCGCGTGGATTGCCGCTGTCCTTGATCTTGTCCTGGCTGACGCGCGTCAGCACGGCCATCACCTGATTGAAGGCGCCCTTCAGCGCCGTGTAGGTGGTCTGCTTCTCCTTGGGCTCCAGGTCCAGCTGATCGCTGGCCATGTACTCGATGCACTGCTCCAGTATGGTGAAGCAGCAGGTGAGCAGCTCCGCCTGCTTGAAGGTCGTCTCCAGCTTCTTCTCGTCCATCTGCATGCGCACCTCAATGGCCGCCAGCTGCAGCAGCATCAGGAAGAACTGCTTCTGGTCGTCCATGAAGGCCCACTGCATGCCCAGCACCTGCAGCGTGGTGGCTATCAGGTGCAGAGCCGGATCTCTCTGCTTGGGCCCAATCTTGGCCTTCAGTATGTCGCCGCAGCCCTTGAACAAGCTCTCCGGCCAGATCTGGCCCTCCAGGGAGTTCAGCACGATCTCGCGCCGGCAGGTGATCAGGATGTCAGCCAATATGCGGCACAGCTCGTACTTGCGTTCGGTGTGGTCCGTCTCCATGTCCAGCGCGATGCGCTGGATGAGCGCATGGAATGCCGTGGGATCCTCCGGCCAGGAGGCCACGCCGAACTGCTTCACCAGCAGCACGATCAGATGCAGCGCCTCGTCGGTCTGGAAGCTCTGCGCCGAGTAAATCTGCGACATCTTGGGTATGGCGCCAGTGGCCAAGAGAGCCTGCTGGCCCGGCTCGTAGCTGGCGATGCTCTTGAGGCAGCTGTACGCCTCGCTGACGACAATGAGATTGTCCTCGTAGTCCTCGTCGTCGGCCTGCTCCACGATTTCGAGGAGCGTGGGTATGGCATCGATGATGTCCTTGTGCGTGGCCAGTTCCTCCTCCTGGCAGAAGCCCGTCAGTATGGACAGGGCGACGCTCTTGTACACCAGTGGCGGACAGTCGCTGGGCAGGTCCTTGGACACGAGCAGCTTGCGCAGGAAGGGGAAGCCGATGGCCTCGAAGAGCAGCTGCTTGCCAGCCGTATTGCAGTCCTTGCCCTTCATCAGCTTCGTGACCATGAAGAGGGCAGCAAACTTTTCGGTATCGCTGCGAGTGCCCTTCAAGAGATTGGCGCACTTGCGCACGGGCTCCGGCACGTCCGTCATTCTGTCTGTGTGCGCGCGTGAGCTTTGCTGCAGTTCTAATCAAACTGTATCTATTTATATATATAAATCTATGTGCGCGCTGTTCTCTGTCTGTATACAGGCGTCTATATGCGGACGCTCTATAAATAGCTCTCACACTTTCACTTGGCTACACAGTTCCCGTTGGCTCCCGTTCGACGTTTCGGCTGTTCCGCCTTTTCTACTTTGATTTTGGGGTCCTCGCTCGACGACGCACTCTCGCGCACTGATCGCCGCAGAAGCATTCTGTGGCACTCGTTTCGAATTTTCCAAAGTGAACGCCGTGCAGCTGTTGCTGTTCAAATCTCTTTTGGACATGTCAGCGAAACCTACACAAAATTTTATTTTTACTAACGAAAACACTTGTACAATTTTGGGGAGGAAACAATTTAACAATCGATTTGTCACCCCACATATAATATAATGTACATACAATATATAATATATGTATAATACATTTCTTATTTTCCATTTAAATAATAAATATTATTTTCATTGAAGAAAGTAAGAAAACATTTCATATCTTGATATATTTGAAAAATTCATAAAAAATTCAATTTTTTTTTTATGTGTTATATATTTATTTATTTATTTATTGTTTTTTTTTTTTTTTTTTTTTTTTTTTTTTTTTTAGTTTGGCAATTTGTAAAAATATATATTTTTTATTTCTGCTTTATTTTATTATTTTTTTTTATTTATTTTATTTGTTTAATATTTTTGTATATATATTTATTTAAATATATGTATATTTAAATTATTGTTTTTATACATTAATTTAAATATTTTTTTTTGAATTCTAATAAGGCCAGTTTCTTATATAAAAGAGATAAGTCAAGGTATGCAATCCTTAACCATAACACAATATTATATTTTCTTACGATTTCCCATGCATACGATATGAAAATCAATTTAAATCGAGCGTATGACGAGTCATCTTAAACAACCCATGCAATGCACTTACTCTCTCTCAACTTTTACTCTCTGCCTCTCTCTCTCACTCTCGCTCTCGCTCTCTGTCACTTTCTCGCTCTCTTCAGTTTGCATGCTCGTGAGCGTTCGTTGTGTATATTTAGAACATGATTTTACGTTTTTCGACATTTACGTGTTTACATTTTAGCCAAAACTGTGAAAACTCAGCCGCCGGCTGCATTTGTTCCAGAATTATTTCAACATATTTGTTGTATTTGTTTTTTTCTTTTGAGTATTTCATTCGATTTCTATGCAACTCTGCGTCTCTTATTTATATACAAGGGTACATATATATAAAAATAGAGAGCGGAGAGGTATATAGCTTAAAGATATTTGGATTTACTTCATGTTTTAGATCTACAATGTGCCGGAGGTGTAACTGTATTTTATTAAAATCTGTTCATTGCCGTGAGAGAGCAGAATGCATATAAATAAATTATTTGAAAAATATATTGCACTTGCATACATGGATATATGCTTATTAGCATATACATATACATATATATATGTATATCAATGTATGGGTGTGCGTAGGTGGGCTCAATCGTATTTGTTTTTATGCACTGCATCATTATTTGCATATTTTATTTAAATATGTTTTCGGTTTATTCATTTGGGGTCAATGAATTTAATTTTGCATAGCATTTGCCTTTGTTGCGCTTTCAATTTATATCATTTCGCATACATATGTAATGGAGATATATGTGTGTATATGTATGCATTATATTTTTGCATTATTAATTGTTGCTTCATTTATTTTCAACAATTTAAGATTTTTGGAATTTATGGCTATTTGCAGCATTACCATTTTATTTAATTAGAAATAATTTTAGTTTAAGGCAGGCCATTTGCAGCCCCAATGGGGTTTCTTTATTCAATTATTGAATAAAGAACTTAAAGTTCTTCTAAAGGCATTTTGCTCTATTAACCAGATGTATACAGATATTTCAATGGTAGATGAATCTCATCGTGGCAACAGGCATGTCTTTTTATGAGAGCAATGATGTCATTGCTATTGCCAGACACAATTTTCATATAATATATGTATGTATATATTTTAAAATGAAATTCATGTACACAAACTTTCCATTTATATATAATTTAATATTCAATTGATTAGGTAAAAGTCTAGAGTATCTGCTAGTCGGTCACGCTTAGTTTTCGCTACTTATTCATGATTTTTGGCATGCTAATTGTCGCTTGAATACTAAATATTTGTATATTAATGGGTTATTCGATTATTTTCACATGATGCTACAGAAAAAAGAATACAAGTGGATAAATATATAATAACAAAATTAGCTCTGTGTTGAATATGAATAGCTTCGTTAGAGAGAGAGAGAAAGAGAGATATAAGGATATAACATGAATTTTAAGCCTAAGCTAAACCACATAAAGTGTCACAGATGAAATCTGCAGTCGGTTTGACGAGTTTGTCAATCACTATGGATTTCGATTTGGCGCATCTATATATACATACATGTACGGATATCTCTTTATATTGGCACAATGATAAGCCAGACGCATGCCGGCGTGCAAAAGCTGATTGCAAATTTAATTTGCATTGACAGTTGGTTGGCTGGCCGGTTGGTTGGCTGGCTGGTGGATTCGCAATATTAACATAATATAAATGAAATGCTTAACGGCAGAAATCCATTCGAATTGTGTTTGCAGGCCAAACCAATTGCAAGCTGCTTACATCTGCATGCCACATGCAAAAATCATACTCGTAATCACCAATGGCCATGGACAATATTTGGATACATTTTGCATAAAAGCCGCAGTTGATCACCTAGCAAGCGCTGCACGACTATTAGATATCCTAGCTGTTGAATGCAGAGTAGATCTTGAGTTATGTTGCATGTCTCTTATTCTATGAGTCTGTTGGTCTCTTTGCATTCCCACTTCGTTTTCGTTCCGGCTTCTCTATATCCGCGTCTATTTGCCAGAGTCGAAATTGCCAACAGGGTAAAGCTAAGCCGCCGTAATGCTCGCCCGTATATAAACTAATTCGTGTCCCGTAAAATTGCTCTGTTTGCGTTTGTTATTATTATTTTAAATTGATAATACAGGCGTTTTGTCTCATGCGGCTCTGGCAGCGTCGCTGTGGGAACTGTGAGCGTATTTCGGGGATTTACAATAACTGGGTTAGACGGGAATTTATGAATTTCAGCCTTTGCATGTTCCACTAATTATGCCAATGGTATTATACTAATTGCGGAAATATGCTGGCAGTGGCTGGTAGAGCGGCACTCGTGCTTGTTTATCCGCTGATTAAATTTGGCGTGGCAAATTGCAAAGAGCATATATTTAATAATTGAGCCAGCAGTAAGTGGGGAGCCTTTAAAGAGAGAGTGAGAGAGAGAGAGAGTCCTCCTTAAATTCTTTCGCTTTTTTTTTTATGTTGCTTGACAAATGTGCGGGCAAAACTTGAAAAGTCATAATGACAGACAATTTATAAGAGTAGCAGAAACTGGGGCAATATTTTGGTACTTTCGGTGCCATCAAGATGAGGAAATTGTTGATGATAGCCGAGCTTCAAGTTGGAAATCAATGTTGATGATCTGTGCTGAACAGTTTGAGGCCAGCCCGAGAAGTTACCAAATGTCTAATGTTGGCGGTTAGCTATCTATTTACGTCCCGAGGACGAGGCCGAGGCCGAGGTTGAGGCCAGACCACAATTGTTGCCCATTGGCAAATTCGATGAAATGAAAAATACAAACAAAATCATTTGTCAAAACATTTCGAAAGAGCTTTATAAACTCTTGGCTTCAATAACAGGCGGCAGGCAGCAGGCGGCAGGCGGCATTCGACAGCTGCCCCCGTTGCTAGGCGCTGCTCACTCTCCTCACTCTGTCCCGCTGCCGCTCCAGGTCTTTAATCGATGGTGTCCAGTGACGCAAGGAAACTTAACATCCAGCCGAACCAATCGTTGAGCACAATAGAGGCACAGTGTGAAGACGGAAGCGGATTCGGAATCGGAATTGGAAGAGGAAGCATGAGTGCGCATGTGAATGCGAACGTGTGCGTGTGTGTGTGTGCTGCGTGCCTCAACTTTGGAACTGTTTCGCTCAGAATTGCTGCGTCTCTACCTCTATGCGTCTTAGCGCCCGCTCGTGATTAAAGCTAAGAGATTTTTTCTTCTTTTCGTTTTGATAGAATTTCCTTCTTTTTTTTGCTTGCTGACTTTTTGCTAGACATCGTTTGTCAAGCGATTTATTTCAATTATTTATTGTGATTCATGCTTTGATATATTTGTAGTACTATATCTGTGTTGCGTTTGTGCGGTTAAAGGAAGTGAATAGTGAATAGCTGAAAATGTAAATCAATTTGAATGAAAACTGAGATAATTACTATTGCAAATAGTCTTATGAATAAATTTATCTGGATTTCTGTTTTCTCAGGAAACTTAATACTGTGCCTCAAACCCAATATCCTTTCTAATTATGTTTCATTATTATGAGCACATATTCTGAGGAAAAGAATTGCAATTATCTAGCCATTTCCATTGGAATGTTGTTCTCTTTGTGAAACTGAGGCGCAATGGGGAATAAATAAGTTTTTCTGGAATACCAAACTTTGATTATCTTCGACTCCGCATTCCAAATCGCAAAGTCTCAATTTACTCGCGTTTGATGAGCGTTTGCGACAAAAAGACTCGCCGTTTGATACACTTGTGCTCAGATTTGACCTTTAATCTGGCGTCAAATGCAGAAGAGCTTAACTTTAAAAATAACTTGTAGCTCCCAGCTGGGAGACATTTTTTTATTTTTATTTTTTCCCCTGCTTTGTTTTGGTTTCTGGCTGTAGTTGTCCCCAGTTAGTTGGAATGGCATTGGAAAACTGTCAAATAATCATATAGAATGCAAAAGCCCTTTGGCGCCAGTCGGTTGTTCTTTCCTTTTGCACCACCGGCGGGCACCACTCCACCACCCAGACACTCAACCACTCAACCACCGAACCAACAGCAACTTTGGTGCTGGCGTTCCGTTGGGCTTTCACCCAGCTGTTTGCCAACGAGGCACGTGCCAATTTAAATGCAAAATCAAAGGCCGCCCGGTAAGGAGAAAATTTAATTTCACCAGGCAGGCAAAACAATCATATTTTCCTTTCGTTTCGTTGCCTCCGCCTCAGCTTCGCATATGCACAAAGGCCCCACAGCCAACGGGAGCAAGGAGAAAGCAGACACCAGGTGAGCAGGCTGCTGCTTCCGCCTGTTAAGGTTATTTTTTCTCGTGTCTCTCGTAAGATATCAATGACTGATTAATGCGCTGCTCGTAAAGGTTGCCTAGTTACTGTCGAGCCACACGAGGGGACAGGCAGAGCCTCTGTCTGGGGTAGCCGCACAATTGTGAAGCCGTTTTCAAATTTCGATGGCACGTGCCTTCGCGGTGCTCCTCTAATCACGCCTACCCACACACTCGATGTGGGGGAAATCCGCTAACAATGTTTTACCACAAACATAAACAGCTAAGAGCAGTGAGAGCCCACCAAAATCTGCGTGAGATCCCCATATCAAACACTTAAACGCTTTAGATCAAAGCACTCATATCTGAAATAAAATGCATATATAGGGTTTCCTTCCAATGATGAACGATTAAATTAGATTCCATGCCAGCAATTCGTCTATTTCTGGGAATTAAATCAATTGAAATACAACGATGCTTCTTTTGTCTATATATGGTCTAATGAAGGCAAGTAAGTATAGTTAAAGATGAGTCAGCATAGTCTCTGGCCATCAATCGATAGATTGGGCAATCGATAAGTCGACGCTGAGTAAGCTTGCATTTTCCTTTTAGTGCCAACAATTTATGCAAATCTGCTTGAATGGCTTATGCTTCATGAATTTATATGGAATTGGGGGCACGCGTCTTTAAGAGTCCTGCCCATTGAAACAATAAAAGCTCATTTGTTGCTATTATCGTTTGCACCAACAAACAACAAATCATCGAGCCAGCGGGGCAATGGGGCGCAGAGCATAAAGCACACACCGCCGCCCACCTGTTTCGGTGTTGGGGGGCGTGGCTTATAGCCGAATCGTGCTCAACGCTCTGCGTGGACAGAAGCTGTGCGCTGATGCCGCACAAACGGCTGCCAATAAATTGTGTTAATAAACCAAAAGTTGTTAATTTAAATGATTTATATCTGAAGCAAAGGTGGGCGTGTGGGCGACTGGGCTTGTGGGCTTGTGGGCTAGTGGGCTGTGTGGGCGTCGCTTGTTATTCCTGAGCCTCAAAAATTTACGTAATTTGGCATAACCTTTGCGAGGCTGCTCCTTAGCCAGGCCAGCAGCCTGATAGCCCAGTTGTGTGCGCTTAGTCCCGTCCGCTCAGTCCGCCGACTCCTGCTCGGCCAATGGGTCATCTGTGTGGGGCGTGGCGCTTACCCGCCGTCAGCTTAAACCAATTTACGCAGCCGATGTCTTCATTTTGGCAGCGGCTCAGCGCCGTGTGTTGTGAATTATGTGCGCTCCGTTCTTGGCAAAACGGGGCCAACTGTGCGTATGCGTAATGTGCAGACGCAGACCGAGCCGTCAGGCTGTTGTCTATGCCGAAGCGTACCCACGCCATCTACTATCGAAGGCCAGCAAAAACTTTGGCAGTTTCACGCGCGCATCCTTCTGCTATGAACACACACACATACACATACACACAGTGTATATGTATGTGTGTGTGTGTGAGTGTGTTTATGTACATATATATGCGTAAAGTTGTATATAAATTTATGTCTTATTGTTTGCAGTCGAAATTATTTCATTTGTTTGACTTTATTACAAGCAAATCCCGTTCAATGCCGTCCTGCCAAATGGGCCTATGCGGCAGGAGGCTGGGCAGGGCAATCGTGTACCATTTCATTTAAGGCAGACGCAGAGGCAGTGGCAGTGGCAGTGGCAGAGGCAGAGGCAGAGGCTTCCATTTTCCACAGCGTTTGCTTTTAATGGTCGGCGGCTGTTTGGGGGATTTTCCACATCTTAACTCCGGCCGAGACCTACAAATATTTGATGCTCACATTTTTCGCTGTTGTTTCGTTTTATTGATTGGCGCCGTGCCTGCTTTATGAGCCTGTTCTATAGTTGTTGCTATTGTTGTTGTTGTTGTGACTGTTGTTGCTCTTTTTGGCTTTGCCGCTGCTCTCAAGCGTAACGCTGCTCTACATTGTAAAGGATTTCGACGGAATTTAAATTATTGTCCCAGCAGCTTGACAGGAAGTCAATCCTCCTCTTCCGCAACGTCATGGCGCTCAGCCGGAGCGTTAGCTCATCTCCAAAAATTTGTTTTAGTTGCAAGTAATTAACAATTGATTAGCAACTAGATTTCGCTTCTAGTCCGTCCGTCCACAAGTGAGAGAGCCAAAGAGCAAATATTTGCGTCAGGCACGCGCTTCAAACTTTGCAGAGCCAATCAGTGTTTTTTCTATTTGGTATTTAAGCACAGAAAGTTGAGAGGAAGAGTGAGAAATTTACATTTAGTTTTTGTATCACAGAAAGTCCAGATAACTTGCTATTTAGGATGGGGTCTTTGTCTGTGCCTCAATACCCTGTAATTTCAGCTCTCTCAATGGATTATTAATGGATACGACATGATAATAAATATGTCAGCTGATTGTAAGTCACATTTCTCCTTTCACTCTCGCTTGCCAGCTGCAAGTCGTGACATTCTCTTGCATTGCGACCAGATTCATCGAAATTATGCAGTCTTTTGGCAGGTGAGTTTGCCGGCAGCAGGTGGAGTCTGTCTTTGGCTTTACTCGAGCTGGCATGGCATGGCATAAATGAATATAAAGCACTGGCTTACAACAGTCATTTGATGGGCGCTCAAAAGAACATCTAAGGATGCCCAGCTTGCGATTGTTGTTGCCCTTGCATATTTAATAGAGGCATGAATTATGCAAAATTGTTGATAAGAGCGAAGCACTTCGGCTACACTGCATCGTCGGTATTATGAAGCTGAAGCGTATTATCAGAGTGCACTAGTTGGAGCCGAGTATGATTTGACACAGGTGAAAGGGAAATCCTTTATGAACGGCTCTTGAATAGGCGAGTGCTTGAGCTGAGCAAATTTGCAAGTCAGCTCGTAAAGTTTGCGATATAAAAGTAAAGCAGCGAATAAATCTAGCCAAAATGCAAAAGTCATGGCCAGGTCAAGGCTGTCAAGGTGTGTGTGTGTGTCTGTGTGTGTCTGTGAGCGCTGAAATATATTGGGTATTGATAGCCGTGCGACGAGCGTGGAAAGTCGAGCACTCAGCGCTCAGCGCCCAGCGCCCAGCCGAAACTTGTAATCAGTTGTAAAAGGGCTATGCGCCCAATTCCCCAGTGGCTGTGACTCGATTCACACCATAATCCAATCGTTGGAAGCGCTTTTATGGTTTCCACATGGCAAATCGCGTGCGAATTTGTATTTGAATTTGAATTTGTTTTGCGCATGCCGCCACGTGCATGTGCCAGCCCCATCCATGCAGGGGCTCGGCCCGTTCCATTGCATGCCATTTGTTCAGATCCATTCACATCCATCTAAGCATCGTAAATCCGGGCGGTCGGGCCGTCGGGCCGTCGGGCGGTCGGGCTGCAAAGGTTGCTGCTGTGCCGCGCCGCGTGTGTCCAGGTCCTCCGGCATAAGGACATTCCGGCAAAGTGCTAAAAAACAAACGCAGCGAATCAGAAAACACAGCGAGGACAACAAATAAAATAAATAAAATATCAAATATATACACAAGTAAAAAAAGGTGATTTGAGGCATTCTTTTGATATGGTCTCACATATTTTGCATGCGCACTCTGCGAATGTTATGTTTGGCTGTTTGTCATTTGTTTTGTTTCAATACGCCGTGCTCAGAGCTCTGGGTCGGGTGGCTGGCTGCATAAGGCAGTGAGCATAGCTTTACTTATTTTTTTAATTTAATACTTGTTTTATCTTCGTTTTGTAATTTACAATATAATGTGTGCGGGGTAACTTGTAGTCGTTCTTTCGGCAGTCAGCTTTTTCCGCTGTTGTTGCTTTCATGCAGCGCGTGTACTTACAATATTTATGCCATAATTTTCATCACAGCACACAGAAACACAAATATTTTCACTGTTTTCCTATCAACCACGTATGTACAGTGTGTGTATGTGTGTGTGTGTGTGTGTGAGCTTCCGTATATTGACACGCGACATTTCGGGTCCCTAGCCCTATTTGGGTAGTCTAATTGGATATGGAACCCTTTTGATTAAACTCAACCTTGTTTTTTTGTGACGACCCAGGTTGAAAATTTTGCGATAAAAATTGCCTATGAGCGTGATTGTCTAGACCCAAAAGCATAAAGTGCAAAAAGATGCATTCGTATTTTTAAGAATCTTTTCAAATATACATATATAATATACTGTAAATATTTGTGCTGAACCAAGAATTAGTTAATTTAATTTCTGAGAAAAGATCCATCATTTATTTTATCATATATTTTTGTACTTAAATTATTTCGTGTCGGCAAATGTGTTATAAAGAGCTTGTTTATAGCAAAAGTTTTAAGGAAATTAATTTTCTTTTTTATTTTCCCAGGTTTCAACCCAAAGCTTTGCTGGAATAGCGAAAATAAACTTATTGCTTTAAAACACATGTGTAGCTTTTTCCTTCTGACTTCATTTTAGGAGCTTACGACATAAATTAAATCGTACAGCTTTTAGCCTTTATCTTGAATATAAGCTTATTGCTATAAAACACATGTGTAGCTTTTTCCTTTTGACTTCACTTTATGAGCTTATGACATAAACTTAGTATTGCAGCTTTTAGCTTTTATCTTTGAGAGCTTGAAAAGCTCAGCAAATAAATCTTTCCTTGCTTAAGTAAAGCTATAATTTCACATACATGTAAATCAAAATAAGAAATGTAAGTCTATGTAATGTAATGTATATTTAAAAACTAAAATAAATCTTTGGAAGATGTATATTATTTTAATTAGAAAAAAAAAAAAAATGAAATAAGTGACAAAAATCAAAATAAACTTTTTAATTTTTACAGCAAAATTGTTTGCTATTTATTTATTAATTTTTAATTAAAAAAAAAAAATCTTTCGTTACTTCCACGGGTAAATTGCAATAAGAATGACAGCTGCAGGTAAATCAAATATATTCTTCAATACTCAAAGAGAAAGTCGGAGACAAATAATTGTGCGGCTGCAATAAGTGCATACATTTATCAATTTGGAAGTGGGGAGAGCGAGGTGATCTCTACGCTCAGGCAGCAGGCAGGAGCCGATAAATTGAAACGGTAAACGACGCCGAAGCTGGCTAAATAAAAGAGCAATAAAGCTATTTGTGGGGCGCACACAGTGCAACGCAGACACAAACAACAACGATGCGGGCCGAGTCAATGGAAACGCAAGGATAAGGCAAGAGGAAAAATGTAGCTCGGTCCATTAAAAGAGGAAAAGCTGCATCGCAGAGGCCGCGCTAAATAATCAACTGCATGTTGGGCATCCGCACACACACACACACACACACACACACACACACACTCGCACACACACACTCGCGCACACACATACAGAAACAGCTGTAGATTCTTAAACACGCAGATGCGCTTACGCGAAAATACTTGACTCTGTGCATGAATTGCTCTGTTCTGAATCGATGTAGCGTCTGCTGCAAATATGCTGCGCTGTTAATTTCGCTATCATCCGCTCTGACAGCAGTGATTGAAGGGAGCGCAGCTAAACGCTTAACGTTGATTGCTCTGCGCTGCGCTGCAGCTGTAAATTGAATGTTGCCAACGTCGTCATCGCCGTCGCCGTCGTCGTTTTCTTCGCATTACTTTTAATCGATTGCTCATACGCCAAGTTGGACTAACGAGCAGTCGTGCTCGCATTATGCTGCTGCTCCAACGGCTAGTTAATGAAAATAAGCAGCCTTTTCTTCGGCACGCCAGCTTAAGAGGCAAACACAAAAAACCTTGACTGGGGGCTCAGCTGTCGCGTCTGTTAATGTTGCCGAATTTGCATTTCATGCGGCTGTCGTTGCCATCGTCAACGTATTGTCAAGTCACGTACCTAATTTACAGCACAAGAAGTCAATACACTCGACGGCCCGATGAGCCCGAGGAGCCCGACGAGCCCGACGAGCCCCTTCGCCTGGCCCATTTGGCCCTCGGCCATAAAGGTCGCCAAACCAGCGCGTATCCTATATCGCATATCGCGCCCAATAGCAACATTTTCACTGCCAGCCGCTTGGCAGGAGGCGTGGCCAACAGCAGACGGGCGTTTCTTTAAAGGATTACATATTGAATTAGCAGTAGCCAGCCTAATCGAGCTGAAAAATGGAAATATCCTAGTTTCTTTTAGCTGCAAACTTGAATTGTGACTTTATAGTTTCAGTTTAATATTTAATAAATATTTAACATAAATATTAGATATTGGAAAGAAATTCATGTTTTGCATATTATGCAATATTTTAATTAATCTGATTGACTTACTCAGTTTAGTCTGCGTCTAAGCTTGTATTTCAAGTTTTATTTCTCGCAAATAGCTTAAGCAGCTAACACAAAAGTTTTGTTTTAAATGAATTTGCCGAGCTGCAGCTCTCGCTTATCAGTTCAGCAGTTGCTTTGATTGAAAAAGGAAACTTAGCTCTATCCTCTTAGTGGGCACTTTTCCTGGAATTGAAAGTGCGCTTTCGATTTGCCCCGCAAGCCCTTTAACTGCTTTAATGCCATATTAATGAAAAGCTGAAATCCAGCAGAAAATGTCACTGAAGATAAAAACAGAGCTGGAGTTCCAAAGGCAAACAGAACGGCTCCGTGAACTCAAACTTAGTTGGGGCGCTCCAAATTCCACTAGCTTTAAGCATGCATATGTACGTTTTCTCCTCCTCTCCTGAGGAACTTTTTAATTAGTTTCTACAGGTGTTAACGTTGACAGCTGCGAACTGCTGCCTAATGAAACTGAAAGCGAAACCAAAACAGAAACTCAGCGCGTTATACGGCTCTTGAGTACCCAAAGTGGGTATCTCCTGGACCCGAACTACAGCACACGAATAAGCTCAGCCTTGTCCGACGTCCAACAAACCGGAGACGAATGCTAGAGCGGCGGGAGCGACTCTTTGTTGGACTCATTCGAATGTTTCGGTATTGTTTAATTAGTAGAGTGACAAGAGCCATTTGATATTGATTTCGAATTGGATCGAGTAGGCGAAGCCAATAACAATTTAATTAGCTTGAACTGCACATTTCAGATGAGATTTTAATTGTTTTTGGCTTTGGCATACAAAAGGATTTATTGACAAAATGTTATTAAATTTGTTGACTGGAATTAGTTCTTGATTATTTTTTATTTTATTTATAAAAGAGGCTTATTTGCATTCGCCACAATGAGTTGATACATTTAATTAATTTTTAATGTTGTTGGAAATATATTAAACTTTGTTCGATATCAAACCGAAGGCCCCAGCTGTCAGTGCTTAAACTTAGTTTAGCTCCACTTTTCCATTAGGTCTATCTTGTTAATAAATAAATAATAGTTTTTCGATATACGTTGCAGAGTCGGAAATGTTTTGATATTATTGCTTAAGTTATTGCGAATTTATAACTACAGAGGTATTGCTTAATGTTTTCATCAATTTTAATAATTTAGTTTACTTCTCGCATTGCCTTAAATAATAAACATAATTTTATGCTTTTTGCTAAGTATTTTTACAATAGTATTACATGAATCTATAGCGACATTTAGCCATAATTACTTCTGATAAAATTTCTATACAGTATTGCCAATAAAAAGTTCTTTTTGCCAGTCAGCTGAACCTGAAGCGAGTATTTCAAAACGTGACTTTTGAAAAACTGGTAACAGTTGAGGGCAGCGAATCGGTTAACAGTGCGAAGTTGGCTGGGAACAGACATGCGCAGTGCGCATACGCGAATGCAACAGTTTGTCCTTTCACAAAACAAACAACAAACGTGGACGAGCCCCTCGTGCGAAACGGAATCATCAGTGGCGGAAGGGCACATGGCCAAGTGGAACAGAAACACTCGCAATTACACTTTTGCTGACTGCTGCTGCTGCTGCTGCTGCTGCTGCTAATTGCAGTTACATCATGCGGATGATGACTGGGCAGAGTGTGGGCCTGGGCGAACGGGGATTAGGTGGCAGTGCGTATTGGTTTTGGCCATGTCAAATGACGAATGCTTGTACACTGCTCTTGGGGCTTAGCCGGACAACTATGTCAGGCCAAATGCTGTGGGCATCGCTAAGCGCGACATGGGTTGCGCGGGATACCCAAGAAAGGAAGGGGACTGAGCTCGGGCGTGGCGTCAAGGGCGCCGCCCAGCCGCGTATTAAGCACTTGCCGTCAAGTTAGCGTCGAGACAGGCGCCAATTTTCGCGCAAATTACATGGAAAGACCCGACCTGTTAATCAGATCAAGTGTATTTACCCAGGCGAATAAATGCCCTCAATTATAATCCACATTCACTTGGATACACAATAGCTTTAAGCGCTTCGTTTCTTTTTTTTCTCATTCAATTTTCAAATTGCCCGCATTTACATTAATTCGTTTAATTAAACCATCTGCAAATCAAATTTAATACAATCAAATAAATGCAACCGAAAGAAAAAAAGAAATGTGAATCTCCGGCAATTTTTTAATAGAGATATCGCCAGCATATGTGCACGTCCAATGAGAGACAAAGGAAACTCTTTCAAGGCTAATCTCTGGGAGGGGACCGGCGTCTGCCAGCACGTATTAAACTGGGAAAAAATGTGGCAACATTGCCACTGTTCCCTGGGAAAGTTGTTGCACTTTTGTTTGAATTTCCTTGGCTTTTTCATGCTTCTATAGCCGTCAAAGTTTTTTGGCCCCTGTGACATTTTAAAAGCGGCTTCCCGCACCCCAAACGCACGCAGCGCTTGAAAACTTTTATGCTACACACACACGCTCACTCACACACAGACACATATAGATATCTATCTATATGGGGACTGCAGCATGTGTAAGTGCGTGTGTCAGCATATGTAAGCGTGTTCTTAGAGAACCGCAGGGCAAACTCGAGTCTCGTCTGCCTTCCTGTCTGCCCGTCTGTCTGTCTGCCTATACAAGTTTGAGCCGTTTGACTGGCTAATTTGCTATGAAAGCTCGTTCGCACATATTGAAAACGATGCTCCGTTCGTTTATTTGCTTCTAATTGGGGTTAAAGCTCACAACAAAAGCCGCCTAATTGCCATAACAAATATTAATTAATTAAGCATAAATAATAGTTGGAAAAGCAAGCTTAAATTATTAAATTATATTTAGCAGAAAAAGTTGAAATTATTTTTATTTAAAGCAAATCAAATCAAATAGATTTTTGTTTAACAATCCAAGCACTTTAAATACGGCCAAAAATTCCAATTTGTATGAAAGAGAAACAAAAATCATTTTTAATTCGTTGCTTCAGAAATTCAACTAAATACAAATGAGGTCGTAGTCTATCAATTGAATGCAATCGACAGCTCAGTGTTTATAGACGCGAAGAAAACTGTAACTCAAGATAAGATCGAAAGACAATGAAGTAGGTTGATTGCAAAATATACAAAAATACAATAAAATATAAAACTTAAGAAAATACAGACATAAACATGCAACTTCACTCGTTTGTATTTATTTATATAAATTTATTCAATAAACAAAATTCATGCTAAGAAAATCGAACAGTTTCTAGTACAAACCAAACTGCAACAATAGACTTTTGAAGCATCAAAATTGATGCTGCGCCGAAGAGGTTTCAATCCATGTGTGAAGTGCCACACACATTTGACTGAGATATATGAATCGAACCTGCTTGGAGCTTGGAGCTTGGAGCATTGGGCGAGATGGTGCATGCAATGAAATTGAAATTCAATGAAATCAACATCCATCACGAGGAGGAGAGCCAACAGCCAGCAGCTCAGCCGATGCTGATAATGATGGCGATGATGATGATAATGACGATGATGATGATGCCTCTTAAGAGTTAAACAGGATGCGATGCGACGCGATTTGCATGACGCTGACAAATTTGGTGGAATCGATGGTTGGAAATGCGTGGAAAAAATCATGAAGAGCGTGTATTGAATAATTTATGACCGAGTTTATTCTTGCACTGGTCTGGGGCAAAATATTATGTGTTTACACGCAATCATTGCACTGCCAGACTGTTAATGTAGCAGGTATAAATACACCTATATATACATATATAAAGTTTGTTTTTTGTTGTCGAGCCAATCGCAAGTGGCGTGGCATTGCGTGCTAAATAAGATATGAAATGGGAGGTGGGAAGTGGGAAATGGGAAACGGATGCTGATTTGCGTAAGCATAAATAAAATGCGAACTGCTATAAATTATGTGGACAACCAGAAGGCTGTGCAGACAACATGGATTATTAATATTTTCCATACAGCTTTTCAGCTTGCTCGGCTTTTATATTATTTTTTATTTTTTGTTTACCAGCTTTGTTTGAGCTCTTGAAATGTGAGCTGCCCCAGCAGCAGCAGCAGCAGCAGGCACAATGACCAGAGCTCCCAGCATAAGAAATAAATCAGCTTTGAGTATAAAAATGCTCGTCAACATGCTGCACAAGCTCCAGAGCTGCTCCTCTGGGCTAGCAATCAGGCAGGCTGGGGCAGCTGGGCGCCTGGATTTCAGGGCAATTTGAAAGGACGGACAAACATTGCCTGGCCATGTTGGCTTAATGAGTGCTGGCCACAAAATCAACGAGTCAGACCTAGTCAAGAAAAAAAGCTGCATGCAAGTCAACCACACATGCATATATGTATGCACACACTGCCAGTCCCCCACTCCCACTCCCACTCCCACTCCCACACCCACATACTGAACTACTAGTTTTCTTATTGCTTGCAGAACTTTTCTGACCAACTAATATCGAAATTTTAAATACTGCTCATGAGCCGCAAGGTTAAACAAGTACGAATTGCGTCGGCCATTCAATATACGAGCACTTGACATACCATAAAATATGCATATGCTGAGGTTATTGATAGGCACAAAGCGAACAGCTCATTGGCTGTCAGCGCAAGTCAAGAGAAACTCTGGCGCTTTGATTAAATGCATATTAATTAAAAGTTATTTCGAACGCATTATGTCAATTTCGTGACAGCCTTGATGATATTTAAACCATATTCCAAATGAATTTAATAACTTGCTCAATTAATAAAAGTCTAATAAAAGCTGAATCCGAATGAAATATCCACCAGTGTTTGACATTAATTCAATAAATGAAAATATTTGTATATTTATTTGTATTACAAAAGGACAGGTATTAAATACACTTACGCAAAAGAAAAAACGAAAAATTACCAAAGGAAAATTTGAGTTTTGGATCATTGAATCGAACATTTTTTGAAAGAGAAAATACAAGATAAAAAAAAAATAAAAATAAAAATAAAAATGTTATCATGAAAAAAAGATAAATGTTGTCATGATAGATTACAAATTTTCTCGTTTTCTCTTCCTCTCTCTCTTTCTTTCTCCTGATCTCTCATAAAATCCACGTTAAAGTTGATCCGTTAGCGAACAAAATAAGTTTAATAAACAAACTCGTTTGCGGTGGCGTATACGTGATTTATTATGACATTCTTATTGTCATAATCCGAATGGCTTTTGTTAATAAAGCTTCACTTATATACCATATGGATATTGACATTTAAAGTAAAATCAATTTGTCAATTACACATGAAATGTTGTCCTTTTTTTCTGCTTCTGCTTATGCTTTTTATTTGCTGCACAAACTGAAACGTAGTATATGTTAAACTTTTAATTCCATTTGGGCATGAAACCAACAAATAAATCAAAGTCACGCTGTGACCCGGTCTCTGTCTGAGTCCGGGATATGGGTCTGCAATTGCGGCAGCTGCACTGTCCAATGAATTAAAAGTATAAACAAACAGGCCACGCACACATACACACAACCCTCTGTATGTTTGTTCATATATACATATGTACATATATACATATGTATGCGTGGGAGTATAGGGAAAGTTTTCAATTTCGCTACAGTTGCGACTGTGATTTAAGTGTCGAGCTGGCTAGCTGGGACGCCGCGGCCACCGAAAATAAATTCGTAAAATAAAACAAATACACAATGGGGTAATATGAGAGCTGTCGAATGCAATCGACTGCGCAATACTCTCTTTAGAGTGCCAATAGCGTTCGATCAGATCAAAAAAGCTTTTTGGTCTGATTGATGGACGGTAGCCCGAGAAAAAGTGAGGCAATTTAGATATTTTTGTAAAAATTTGACGAGGCCGGAAGTCAATAGTGGAAGCGTTGAAACAGATGCCTCTCAATATATGGACTGAGTCAATACGTCGCAGTTAAGAGCAAATTCCATTAGTCTATAAAGAAAGGGTATGAAAAGATAGTGTATATTGTGGGGCCATTGTACAGTCGCGCATCATTTAATCATAAGCATAAATATGAAAAGCATTTACACAAATTGTTCGCTGGCATTTTATTTGAATGCACAATTAATCGAATTCAATTGATTGTTATTTATGTTCTACAATTTAGTTTCGACCTTTCCGCTGCATTTGTGAAAAATGCTTGGCTTTGGGCTTAGATGCGGATTTATAGGCCGTTGCACAGGCGAATGCTGGCGGTGCGCCTGACTGTGGGCATATCTTCTATCCCTGTTGGTTTTTTTCTCTATAGAATGAATATATGGCTCGTGTGTATGTATTTATCATCAGCGGCATTTACTACTCTACTATGGGCCCGAAATGAAAATATATCTTGAAACAATAACAGTAAACGGAGATTGTATTTAACATATATATGAAAAAGCTAAAAATAAAAGACTCTAGTTTAATAACATTCCATATCTGATAAAAGGTAAAAATAGCCCAAGCCTGAAACCAATAATAGCGATAACTCATTCTGTACAGAGGAAATGAGAAGCTCAGTTAAAAAGTTATATGGGAATTATATTAATTATTATTATTTTAGATATTTTTGGGAGATTTTAATTTTATATATTTTCTCTCTTTTTATCATACTTACTTAATACTTTCGAAATGCGTAAGACTATTCATGGAGATAAATATAGTATGGTGCTCCAATGTAAAATTGCATTGCCTACTTTCAAGGGCAAAAGGCGAGGCATGGCTATTGATGATATGATCAATAAATACATACCTTTGTCATATACATATTTGCTTTTTAATATCAGATGTATATTTTGTATATATAATACATGAATATATATGTATGTACATACATTCAACTTTAAGCCAGAAATCCGCCAGTTGGAGCCATTGTGCTTGACAGGGGCGTTATTTATATGCGCTGCTGCTCTGCTCCTGTGTTGTGCCTGTTTGTTTGTTGTTTGCTGGCCCGCAAAAAAAAAAAAAAAACAAATCGGGTTCAAAAAATAAAAAATAAAAGAAAAAAACCGGTGCGGAACACATTTCATAAATCTTGGCCGCGATTGAGCACAGCTCGTTTTTGCTTTTTGCTTTTGCTTTAATTGTCGTTATTTTTGGCTGCGCTTCTTGGGTTCGGTTGGGATTCGGTTTCAAGTTTTGGCCACGCGTGCCCTGTGATGTGTCGCTGCTGTCAATGGTCAAGGGTGAGCGCAATGCGGCTGCTGAAGAATTATCGCCTGACTGCCCTGCAGGCGCCACGTGGCACCACGAGTCTGTTATGCCGGTAGGGCCCATAGCGGGTTTTCGGATGGCAGGGGTTGCCAAAGGAGATGAAAGATCGGGGCAACTGCCTGCGCGTCCTGAAGCCAGCGCCTTGATATTCGCAGTCCCTGCAACCGGGCCTCGCAATGCGACTCAGCGTGGTGTTCAGCAGCCAGACCATGGCTCCAATGATGCCCAGCGCTGCGCACAACACAAATATGACGATGACTAAGCGCCAGCTGGAGTCCATGCTCTCCAGGTCGAAGCGTAGCTCCGGCTTCAGGCTGGCGGCTGCGGCGATCTCTCGCTCGATCTGCTTCTTCAGAGTATGGCACTCGGAGGCGGACATTAGATGCGGCACCTGGTAGGAAGCTACCGGCTGCCCATTCAGCCACCATTCGTCCCAGAACTCCAGCTGACTGTCGGCCAGCAGGCGATTGCAGTGCGCGTACACTTCGCTGATCCACTGCTGGCACTCCGGGCTGTTGATATTCTCCTTACAAATCGGATTCATTTCGCTTTATTCAGTGAGTATGTATGTGTGACATGACACCAATACAAATATTTACAAACATATATCTACGGCCTACTTGATGCACAGCTAGACCTGATTGTCGTATTGCTTTCCGCGTCGCAGCCAGTTCGCCCAGCGTATTTTCCTGCGGCCCTGGCTGTGGGACTGATTGGTGGCTAACGGCTCGTATGTTGTGGGCATGCGGGAAATGGAGTCATAGCTCTTGTTCGCCTGGCTCTGTATGTCCATGGTGATGGAGGTTTGCTCCTCGTCCGTCGTGTCTTTCTCGGACTGCTCGCTGGCTGTGCTGGGTACTTCCTCGTCCTCCTCGGTGGAGTTGCCTTTGTTGTCGTCTGTCTGGCAGCCACTCGACTCGAGGTCGCTTGTCTCCTCCGATGTGTTGACCTGCAACTCATACTTGTGCTCCACACTCTTCGCTGGCTTCCTGCTAAATCTCTTCCCCGAGAAGCTATCCCAAAACCTCGTGGGCACATACAGCGCCTTGTTCTCCATGCAGCCGATCATCTTGCTCGATGCCTTGCACTTGTCCCGCATCTGCCGCATAATGTCGTCCACGGAGTCCTGGCCGCCCGACTGCCGGTCCGCGCAGTCGTCGGGGCATGTCGGCGGCTTCTTGAGCACGAAGGCCTTGGCCAGCAGCCAAATGATCAGGCTCATGAAAAAGGCCAGCAGAAAGAAGATCAGCACGTAGGTCATCGAGTTCAAGCCCGGCCTGGAGGCGAAAAGGCTAGCCTGCAGATCCCGCTTCAGTCTCTGGCACTCCTCGACTGTGATGAGCCGGTGGCCGCTGCTGGCAGAGCGGATGTTGATGTGATGCTGATCCTGGCCGAACTTCGAGTCGGGGCATCGCGTGCATATCTCGCGTTGCCAGTGATCGCAGGCGGCGCTAAACGGACGAGTTTTACAAATTGTATTCAAGCGCCGCATGGTCTGAGCTTATGTTTGTTTTTTGTTCGCTGCTCAAATTTGTATTCTGATAAATATCTCAAGGCATAATTAAATGGAGTTTCAGTTTGAAGTTGTGCTTGCAAAGTATATTTAAGTATTTACTGAATATAAATTTAATGAAAAAGTGCCGGGTGCAAAGCTGGCAAATGTGAAAACACTCAAATATTCATAAATTGTATTTTTACGCTTCGAAACACTTAGCGTACACGTATGTATGTTGGTATATATATATATATATATATGTGTGTGTGTGTGTGTATGGGGGGTATAAATATATAACATGCACAGAAATAAACAAAAGTTAACCCAACGTTATCTGTGCGAGGTCGTTGCCAATGCTCACTGCCGGGCTGTGCGCGGGTGTAATGGAATTTGAGTATTGTAAATAATATTTTGAAATTCGAAAAACTTTCTAATGAGTTCACGAGTTCAAGGAATTGTCAAGTTCTCTCTACCTACTTAGTTAATTCTTTCAAAAATATTCATATGGTAAAGTATTTTATAAAACATTGAAAAGAATTTGATGCAAGTATGGACTATGGACTGTATGGAAACTAAGTAGAATTTATTTATTAATATTTTTATTCGTTTTTATTAAAAATATTCTTATTGATAAGAGAAAATAATTTTTTGTATAGTTTTCTGATATAACGTGAAGCATATTTATTGATAAAAAGGAAATAAAATTGATTTATCTTATGTATCAGCGTTTATTAAAATAATAAAAATAAAAATTTTAAAAAATTGTATATTAAAATAATTTAAGAAATTTATATTTTAAAAGAAAATTGAATTTATGGATTTTATTATTTGTTATTTATATTTTTTTTTGTATTATATTTTTTTCTTTAATATAAACTAAATGCAATTTGATCAAAGTAAGACCCAAGTGGAATGCTGAATCGCTTGGGGTATATGGCAGCTAATCACTTCGAGCACACTTGATATTTATTTGCTCTGCGCGCAGTTCTGTGGTGGCAAGTGCGAAACTACTTCAACTAAAGGTGCAACTTAATTTGCGGCAAGTGTTGATGGTTACAAGCAACCAAATGGCAGGAGGCGAGTATTTTTCTTTGCCGAAGGAGTCGCGACACTTCGACGTGCCGAGCGCTTGACATGGAAAAATGGAATTTGGCGCTTTCGCAAAGTTCCCAATTTTCGTATTTTCATTTTCGTTTTGTTGTTTTTGTTTTTTTCTTTGGTAACAAGGTCGCATTTGACACGCAGCCAGCTCCGCTGTTGACTGACAGCCCACCAGTCTGAGGCGGCCTGAAGCGGAGGTCTGGGCAGCTGATGATAATACCTGTAAACGTGACGATGACTTGCCAGATAGCATTGAAATATATTGCCGAGCCATGATGCCACGATGCCACGTGTTGGCTGGTTCATAGGCAGCTGGCACGCAGAAGGAGACGGGCATCAGCCGCAAGGACACATCGGCAATTATAATTAGATGTGGGCGCTTTGAGCTCAATTAAGAAGCACGTGGCTCAACGAGCACCGTACATGTCCCAAAAATTGGGTTAAAACGTGCCGCAGGCCTAGCAATGTGGCCAGAAATTGTTTCTGTTTCAATTTGCGCGCTGCAGTTTTGGCCACGCGGCGGATGCATGACATTTTGCCTATATTGAAATGTATGCTTCCGACTCGAATTCGAGCACATTTGTACAACTTTTGGGGCGCCAAAAGCGTACACAATTTCATGGTAAAAATGTTCGGCGGAACTTTCATATCCGTGCCAGTCGCTCTGCGGCCCAGCGCCCGGGGCCTGCGGTCGAACGGCCTACTCCCAGAAAACCCAATATTGACCACCATATATAGCCGTTGGCAATGCGGCGGGAAATTGGTTTATTTTATACCCATTGATTGTAATTCGGTGGGCTGGCTAATGGGTGGCTCGGTCGCCTGATCGCTCGCCGGCTGTCGACAGCATTTGCCAATTTCAAATTAACATTCAATGCGATTTGTTTAGAATTCTAATTAAACCAATTTATTGCTCATTTTCAACGGCTGCTGCGTGGTGCTACAAATTTCAGCGTAGACAGCGTGTAAATATATTGTATATGTATGTATGTATAGATATTATGTGGATTTGGCTGCAGCGCAACACCTTCAGGGTTTCACATAGCGAGAAACCATGTCGTAAATTGCTAAGTTTTTATACATACCTTGAACCAGAGAACTGCAAGTGTGTCAATTTTCGCCATCTTACTCACACTCAATAAAATTTGTGTGCCAGTGTAAAAAAAAATATTTACACATACTTTACTTGAATTCACTTTAATGCACTGCACGAGTGACCCCCACCAGGCCTGGGACGACTGAAGAAATGCTGCAGCTGCTGCCCTTTATATACGGCGACTTCCACTCATTCACTTAGTCTCGCGCAAATGTTGAGCCAGCTAGAGATCGTTGCAGTCGACCAATGAGAACGCTCTCTGATGCTGCGAGCAATCGAGCTTCGTTTTACTCAAGTATAAATGCCAAATGTGAGGCAAACAGAGAGATAGAGATAGAGAGAGAGAGAGAGAGAGAAAGAGAGAGAGAGAGAGAGAGATAGATAGAAAAATAGAGGGAGAGAGCGAGAAAGAGTGAGAACGAGAGACAAATAGAAAAAGAGAGAGAGAGAAAATGATTAAGATTAAGATTAATTAAGATTAAGCTTAATTTTTGTTGAACTTGGAGAGTTAAATGCAATTCATACAATGGAATGGAGCACATTAAAAATAAAAACAATATCTGCTCATTAGTTAATTACGAATAATTAAAGAGAATATTTAGTCTGGATCTCTGGATGCAGGTGTGAAATGGATTCAAATCGATTGTTTTCAAGATAAAGTAATATCTGCTGATTATTTGAAGCTGAACAGCTGAACATAATTGGAATAGCCAAGTGTAATTGCAAATCAAGAAAGTAAGTTAGTACCTTTGGTGCATTGCATATTTGCCAGCCAACCGCAATTTTGCCAGTTATTTATGTGTAAAATGAGCAATCTCATGTTAACTGCTCAATCGAGCTGAGGCAGATACCATTCATGGTGAGCAGTGTTACCTGTTGTTGCTGGCCAGGCTGGCTTGCACGGCGCTGGTCGAATGCAGCCAGCAGCAATTCATTTGCACACGGGAATAACCTGCGCTCCCTAACCTGGCCAGAGCATGCGGCTCGATTGGTAAGCCCAGAGTGCAGTGCGAGCCATGGGCATGGGCTGAACTGCATTCGTGTTGAGTTCAGCACTGAGTTGAGTATTGGGCAGTTCAAGAGCAATGTCGAGAGGCAGAAAGTGGAGAGAGTGCGAGGCAGAGATGTAGTGAAAGACATGAATGCGAAGCGTCAGCCTCGACTCTTAAAATTAAAAACAAAAATTACAAAAATTTGGCCGAACTATTTCGTTAGTGTCTGTTGCAATTTCAACTGCTCTTGTGTGTGTGTGTGTGTGTGAATGGTGGTACATAAGAGTGCCATAAATTGTGCCACATACTCTTCTCGACTGCTCTACACGCACTCGTGCTGCAACTAAAATCCGCCTGTTTTCAATTCATAAATTTCTATGCGTGTTTCCATGCATGACGCACTCTGCCTAACAGGCTCTAAAAACCAAAGCACTATTTGGCCAAGAGGGATATTTGATTAATATCAAATACTCATTTTACCACATAAACATTGTCAGTTTTCAGAAACACAAATTTCAGCTATGCTTCTTGCCCAGCTTTTGCTCAATGAGTGAATTTTGCAATATTCTTCTTAATTATTTCATGTGTAAGTGGAAATCAAATATTATTCCTTTTCACGATATGCGAATTCCGAAACCTTAATGGGAAGTTTCATTTCCATAGAATTGTGGTCTGTTAACCTTGGCGCAAATTCATTTTTCTTTTTAAACGCATCTTATTGATCTTTAAATATTATTCCTTCTCTAGTTCAACCTTTTTTCAACCTTTAAGTTTGCCTTCAATATGAATCCGACTTAAGAACTTTACGGCTAAGTTGGCTGTCTGAAAATACTTCATTCAAAATGTTATGCGCTTTATACGAAGTAAATTAAGCAGAAAGTATAGTCTGGCAGCTGCCCGAGCTCGCTGAGCTGCTGATATCTGGTGCAGTCCCTGTGCTCGAGCGAGTTCTTTATCCGATTCCACCCCTGACTGAGGTATTGTTAATGCCAACACATTTGCGCATATTTTTCCAGCTTGGCAAATTTACGCATCCTGCAGCAAGGGCGAGTGGGCGGGGGAGTGGGCGACACCAAGAAGTGTCTTACTATTCACGCCCAGTCACGGCATCTTTTCCGCTCCGGCACTTTGCGAGTGCGCGTAAATCCATTTGAAGCGAGGGATTTTCATCCTTCAGGTTGCGCTTGACGTGGTTCCATGTAGCTTTGCGAGCAGCGTTGCCAGACCGTTTCCGACTGCAGCGTGTTTACGCTGGCCGAGGACTTATCGGAGTTTTACGGATTTATGTGGAGAGCTGAATGTGCTGATTACAATGGCCTTGTCCAGGCCATGTCTATGTCCAGTCACTGCCTCCGCCTAAGCAAGGCAAATTAAAGCCGTCGCCTATTCAGGCTTAATTTATTGCGACACATAGGAAGGGAAACAGTCGGAATATGGAATGCGGTGGACGGTCAATGGCATAGAAAATGCGAAGGCCCAAATGGAGAACAGCTGCACTTGAATCGAGAATGTCGTGAACTTTCAAATTTGGCAACTGATGGCCATCATTTAATTGAATAGAAACTTTTACAGGCCGCAAGTACCGCAAGGCTATTGACTTTCATCTCCCAGATATATGTCTGTATGTGTGTCTGCATGTGTTTATATATATGTGTGTGTGTGTCGATGTCAATACAGCTGCGAGAATTTCCATGGCGCGACTTTTCGCAATGCACGAAAAAGGGAAATTTAATGAAATTTCAAATGCCATTCGCTTTCTATCTCAAGCTGTCAAGCTTTTGTCTGCACGCCAGTCTCTCTCTCTGTGTTTGTACATGTATATAGGTTAATGTGTGTGTGTGTGTGTGTGTGTGTGCTTGCGTGTCCTGTTCTGTCTGCTCAATGTCCTTTGTGCTCCAGTGACAGCTGCTCATTTCACGCTTGGTAATTTCAATGAATTTTTGCCAGCGCCATTCGAGCCGCATCTCCATCTTATTTGTTCGACGCCTGCATTAATTAAATGTTTTTCTTATTTCATATAAATGCATAGAATATGTGCTCCCAAAATAGAGTCACTATTCAATTTTATATATAACGCCGTGTTAATATTCATAGATTCTTATTTATATACTTGATTTCCCAGGAGCCTAAGCCCATTATCTCACTCAAGTTGAATTAAGTTTCTTGAGCTCTTTAATTTTCCAAATCATATAATTCAAGCCTATGCATTAACTATTTTAAATTTTCCCTCTTTAGAGCAGAGCTTTGCTACAATTGCACTAATAGTTCTACTCGGGAGACTTTCCGAAAGAGAAATGTTCGTAATTCTGTCTCTGATAATTACAGAATCCCATTTCTAATTGTCAATTTAGCTGCCAAGTGCAGAATAATGAGTGCCAGCATGAAACATGCTTAAACTTGTCTTTCTCTAATTATTTACAGTTTCAGCAGAAGTTGATGGCTTTTTGCCACGTTTGCTCTTCTTCTTGAGACTCTTGCGCCATGCGCGCCAATACTTTTGAATTTTGCGAGCAGCCCGATTCAGCATATATCTGAGGATCAACTCTTGCTTCTTACGCTCCTCTTCCCTCTCGCGCTTGACCACGATCTCATTGTAGATGCGCTGCTCTTTGCGATAGTGAACCTTATACTCGTCGAGCTTTTTCTTCGCCTCGTTCAGTTTGTCCGTTAGCTCCAGATTCTCCACAAATTTTTCAATCATCATCGTATCGTATTTCTTAACAATGCTCTGCAGTTGTATTTCGAGTTTGTTCCTATGAAGAAAATTGTTAATATATAAGAACTATTTAAATAAATATAACTCTGAGCTACTTTTCCTCGCGAGCTTCCTTTTCAGCCTTTTTGCTGTCCTTTGTTAGTTTGGCATCTTCGTATCTCACTTTAGCCAGCTCGTCAGCCAGTTCGATTTGCTTATCTCGGCTGGCCTTGGCATTGGCTCGCATAGCTCGCCGCGAGACATCACTGGGCGAAGGTGAAGTTTAGAAATATTATATCAAATATATATGTATACCCTACATTTCATGCTGGATTTTCTCGTCGTCCCGCATTTTTTTCTGTCTCCTCTCTTCCATAAGCTTTGCCACATATTGCTCCTTGGCGAGCGCCTTAGCATTCTCCTCGATGCGGTGTTTTTCAATCACATTCTGAAAATGTTGTATCTCATCCCAGAGTTTCTGCTTCTCCTTCAGTACCATATGCAGGTGGCGTTCGTGCGCTATCTGCTCATAAGCATCCCGATTCAGATGGGTTTCGGCCACCTTGAGCAGCTTAGCGAAGGTCATCAACAGAGCGCTCTCCCTCTTGGACATGGAGTTCATCAGTCCGGGGAATAGAGTGTAGATGTTCATGTTTCGCTGAAAGTAATCAATGATTTTGATCATGCCGTGATCCATCAGTGGCTGTCGCCGCTCCCTCAAGATGATATCGCGTCGTCGCATGAAATCGTCTATCAGCTTTATTGCCGGCTCGTATTGGGTGCCGGTCAGCACATTCTTGACCATCGCGCGATCCTGAATCAGCTTTGGCAATATCAATGAGATCTTGACGCGCTCGAACGCTTCCCTCATCATGGACATTACCAGTTCAATGAGTGTGGGCCGCAGCGAGGCGAAATCTGAATTCCACTCAATTAGTTTCGATCTCGACTGAAATGGAACACCTGAGTAGCTACGCACCTATCTGGGCCATTCGAATGGCCTCGCGGCAATCCGCATATTCTTCGTGATTTTTCTGCCTATTCATTTTCTAATTTTTTTTTTATTTTTAGCTTTTTTTTACCAGATTCTGAAATTTGAAACTTTTACTGTGTATGTGTGCAGTGTTAACGTGTATGTGTGTGTTCAGAGAAATTTGCGTAATAGAATTTTCAACAGATTGCTTAGTTTGCTAATATAATTTAACTGCAGCCTTCACAGAAAACAAGATAAACAAGTGAGAGTGCTCTAATTGACATTGGTCGACTAGGAGAAGGCTGATACTCTATTGATCTGCGATTGATAGACCTAGTCTCTTGGACAATGATCTGGCCTATTGATAATAAATGCATTGAAAATGAGTCGGACTATGCAGAAGTTTTAGTCCTCAAGAGAAGTGTGGAATAGAAAAAAGTGCTATACTCTCTTAAAAAAAATATATATATATAATATATTTAGGTCTTCTTGTCTCTCTCTCTCTCTCTCTCGCTCTCTCTCTCTCTCTCTCTCGCTCTCTCCCTCTCTTTCTCTCTCTCTATCTCTCTCTCTATCTATCTCTATCTCTCTGCGTGCCTCACATTTGGCATTTATACTTGAGTAAAACGAAGCTCGATTGCTCGCAGTATCAGAGAGCGTTCCCATTGGTCGACTGCAACGATCTCTAGCTGGCTCAACATTTGAGCGAGACTAAGTGAATGAGTGGAAGTCGCCGTATATAAAGGGCAGCAGCTGCAGCATTTCTTCAGTCGTCCCAGGCCTGGTGGGGGTCACTCGTGCAGTGCATTAAAGTGAAGTCAAGTAAAGTGTGTGTAAATATTTATTTATATGGATCGTTGAGCTGAGCATTAAACACTTGGAGGATATACTTATGTATGTATTTTCTTATATTTATAAATATTCTACATTTCATAAATTTTTTACAGCTTCTTTAATTCTCTCAATTAAGTTACTTTTACATTAAGTCGCTCCGATGCCTGCGAATTCTCTTACATAAAACTGTGTTCAAATTTAAGCAAATGACACTAATTCTCTGCTAATAATTGCAGCTGCAATCCCTTTTGTCTCTCACATATACAGGAACCTTAAGCTGCTTAGGTTCAGCATGCAGCCAATGCTTTGATGCATGCAAACTATGTATGTGTGCATTCATGTAGTTATATTCCATTACAAATGCTGACAATGACGGATTCGTTTAGCCCGATGTGACATTCATTTAGCCAGAGTTCATGGAATTACTTCATACGCTGCGGTCAGCTTTTCCCAGTGGACTAATAACTTTATGCCTCCATCAGAGAGCGCTCCCCAAACATAATAGAGTCATTTTCTGTGTGCTCGGAGAGAGACAATTGGCCGGTTGGCTGGCTGTCTGCCTGTCTGCCTGGTGCTGACCATATGGCGCTGCATTTGCAATCGGATGAGGAGGAGCAAATCACATAAATTACTTTATGATGGGATCGCATGAATCTGGCAGCGGGTGAAACTGAATGGAGCAGAGAAAAAACTTTGCGCTTGGCACATGTGGTCACGGAGTGAAAAAGTTAGTAGCTGCCACTGCCGCACAATGCATTATAAGGAAGCAACAAAAGTCATTCCGAAGTTATTATGCCCCCACCACCTTCTTTCACGCCAGTTCACCCGCTGGCTTTTGTCTTCTGCTATTTGCAAAAAACAAAAAAAGAAGGTAAAGAAAAATAAAAGAAAATAATGTGGGCGAGAGAACAAAAGTTTTAAGTTTTTCGACTGCCAACTTTTTGGCAACTTTCAGTGACAAACTTATTTTTTCTGACCCGCACTGGCAATTCGGACCATAGCATATATGCCTTTATAATGCCTTCTTACCCTATAAAAAACTATTATGAAAAAATTTGACATATTCAGATCCAAAAAAAAATGAATTTTTATACGGTCTCATCTCATATTGTATATACAGAAATGATTAACACTGAATATAGACTTTTTGAAGAGTATTCTCAAGTCGGCTTCACTTAATTCAAGCATTCTTATTTGTTTTCCTAAAGTTTGGCATTCTGTGAAATTGTCCAAAATGCAACTGCATATAAATTTAAAAGTTTTCATATAGTTTCTCGCAAAATATTATGCAAACTTGCAGGCGCAGGCATAGGCATAGGCATAGGCATAGAAATCGCAAACAAACTTAATCTAACTACAAAGAAAAACTGAAGAAGATTAATGGAATTAGAGCGCTCTATTAGATAAAATGTATACAGCGCAGTGTTTCAAATAATACATTAAATCGAGAAACCCTCGCTCTATTAAGCATATACAAATACAAATACGAAATTGATAGTATTCTAGTGGTTATTGCAAAATTGGTAGTTATGGGCGATAAGAAAATCGATTCCGAGATAAATCTCGAAGCGTCAGCGGAGCCCCGCAAAACCGGAAGGAAATACATTCAACCAAGTATTTGTTCCACTTTAAGCTACTCAATTATTCGCCTTCATTAACTGGCTGACCTATTCCCCGATAGATGAGAACAGAAAAAATACCACATTTGAGAAAATCGCAATACTTCTGTCCTGGGTCGTCGTTATCCTCACCTTTCCCCTAAGCATATTTTTTTGTTATACTACAATCTCCGAGTTCAAACGAGCCATTTTCTTCCGCCTCGGGCGGGTCAGGTAAGACTGTGCGACCTGAGGTATTCTCTTGCCTGACCCTCTGCCGTTTAGGAAGGGCGCAGCAGGGCCAGGTCTGGTCTGGTATCTGCCTTGCATCGACTCCTACGCCCTTGTGGACCTGCGCACCAGAGTGGAGGTCATTCCCACCCAGGAAATGATCACCAGGGACTCGGTCACAATCAGCGTCGATGCAGTGCTCTTCTACTATATCACTGGCTCACTGCATGCGACAATTCAGATCTCAAATGTGCACGAGTCAACGATCTTCATAGCCCAGACAACGCTGCGTAATGTCGTGGGTGGCAAAACGCTGCACGAGCTGTTGACCTCCAGGGAATCACTCTCCCAGGAAATTGGCATTGCGGTCGACCGAGCCACTGAGAAGTGGGGGGTGAGAATCGAACGAGTCGCACTGTAAGTTTCCCTAGCTCATTGTCTTTTCTTACGGCACTCACGTCTATGCTCAGCAAGGACATCAATCTACCGGAAATACTCCATCGAACCATGGCCGCCGAGGCCGAGGCTATGAGGGAAGCCCGCGCCAAGATCATATCTGCGGAGGGAGAGGTGTTGGCCTCGCAAGCCTTGAAGGAGGCATCCGACGTGATGGCCAAGAATAAAATCACTTTGCAGGTGAGTGCCACAGTCAATGAAATTAATATTCAGCAGTTGCATGGCTCTGCTTGACATTTTGCAGCTGCGGCATTTGCAAATATTGACTTCGATTGCCCACGAGCGCATGGTCACGATTTATTATCCTTTCCCACTGGAGATACTGACTCCATTCGAGACTCGTAAGAAAGGCGGATGTGTCAGTACCGAGTCACTGATGCCGATCCTTCAGCCCCGAACTGAAATTAGTTCATCAATGGCTTCGACTGCAAGTAATGAAACTGACCCGGAGTAAAAGCTCTGGGAAACTGAATGTCCCCTAAGTCGAGCAGCACATTTTGTATGGGAATGTAACTTAACATCCCAGTTTTTAATTCAATTAAACTTGTAAATAAATAATTTTACATCCCTTTTAAGAGCATTTGAGGGTAAACATATTTTTGAATCAATAGCTCTAAGAATTGTTAGGCATGAAACACTTCTGTAAATATGCCGTGCGTAATCGATGCAGAAAACAAAATTTGTTGTAATGGCTATTCAACGCAGTTCAAATCAAAACGATGTAGGTAACAATGCTGCAGAGGAAAGTGGGGAACATGTGGAAGAGATGCAAAACTCGGAAGAGACATGCAAACTGAAATCCAAAAGAAGACTTTTCCAAATAGGTAACTGTCCGTTGGCCACGAGCCTAAACCTCCAAGAAAGCAGAGGAGGCACGACGTTCGAGAAAATTGTCATATTCTTTACTTGGCTCGTCGTTGTTCTCACCTTTCCCATAAGCATATTCTTTTGTTTTACTACAATCGCTGAGTATCAGCGAGCGGTTATCTTTCGGCTAGGACGGGTAAGGTAAGGCATTGAGAAATAAAATATTCTCTATTCTAGTTAGTTTGACCCGCTCTTGTTTAGGAAAGGCGCAGCAGGGCCAGGTCTTGTCTGGTATCTGCCTTGCATCGATTCCTACGGAATTGTGGATTTGCGCTTCCGAGTCGTTGTCATTCCCACTCAGGAGATAATCACCCAAGACGCAGTCACACTGACTGTCGACGCAGTGCTCTTCTACTATGTCATTGGCTCATTGAAGTCGACAGTGAAGGTCGAGGATGTGCACGAGGCTACGATGCTTCTGGCGCAGACAACGGTACGTAGCGTCTTGGGTGCCAAGAAACTTCACGAAATTCTGTCCTCCAGAGAATCATTGTCGCAAGAGATTCGCATTAACTGCGAGCGATCTACTGCAAGCTGGGGCGTGAGAATCGAACGAGTTGCACTGTAAGTTTACTCATTTAAGGTCGCATCAGAGGACTCTCAGGTTCATTTGCAGTAAGGAAATTAATCTACCGGAAATGTTCCATCGAGCGATGGCAAGCGAGGCGGAGGCTTTAAGGGAAGCTCGTGCCAAGATCATATCTGCCGAAGGGGAGCACAGCGCATCGAAGGCGTTGAAGGAGGCATCCGATGTGATGGCTAAGAATAAAATTGCCCTACAGGCGAGTATCAACTAAATCTTGTAAGTAATCGACACGAATTACGGACTCAATTCCTCTGCAGTTGCGGCACTTGCAGATCCTATCATCGATTTCCCATGAGCGCCAGCTTACAATTTACTACCCATTTCCAATGGATTTGCTGACCGGGTTTACAGACTCCGCGGCTGATACTCCAGCTGCGCCTAGAAATGATAAGCCAAAGCAGGAGACCCAGCCACTGAAAGAATCTGTGATATCGCTTGTTACGAACATATTGGAACCATTTATAAGAAACCCCACAGAGATATTGGAGGGCGAGTCGTTTCGAGGGACATCTGATGCCAATCAGTCCATAAATGCGGACTTTGCTCAAAGCGGTCCCAATTCTCAAAGACAAATACCAAATCCTGATGAGCCGCCACAGTCCTTCAGTCCCCAGCCAGACGGTAAATATTGTATGGATATACATCTGTCGAATCTAATAACAAATCCTTTGCTTCTGCTCCTCAAAGAAAACGATCATACTAGAGGAACTCAAACCGACCCGGCAACGCACAATGAAGACGACCATACGAGAGGAACTCAAACCGACCCGAAAACTCACAAGTAGTATAGATTGTATTCGTGAGCTACATATTAGGTGAAATTCATTTTAATTTTGTGCACGCCAAGCCAGACCAGAGATCAAATTAACGGCTTCAATTTGATTCTCCTATAAAATCACTTAATATTTTAAGTTGTCCAAAATTTAAGTAAGCGTGCATAGTTCTCCGTGACAATAATATTATTATTATTATAATCAGGCAGATTTTATATGTAATATATATTAATGGCAGTTCCGATTTGAATTCATTCAATTCTTACTTTATTTGCTATGCCAGCTCCATTCTATTTTACCTCCGCTGCTTGAGCACTGCAAAAAGGAATCAAATACACCTGCATGACAATGCATTGCTCTCTAAAAGATAAGTATTTCGCGCGAAATGCCATAAGAGACGACATTTTAACAATATTATGTGAGCAATCGTATTTTTCTAATCTAATTTTCATAATTCCCGTATGGCGGTTGCAACAAAGTGTTGCCTCGTCTGCGTTAATGTGCTGCAAATGTGTTTGTGCGTCGTAAATTAGCGAGGAAAGTTAATCTTAACGTGCCAGTCGATGCAAAAGAAAACGCCCAGGAATACAACCGACGAAAATGTCAAAAAGATATATGTACATATGTGTTCAGGTCGAAGTAATAAAGATAAAAAGTTGATTAGATTTATAAATATTATTTAGATTAATATGACTATAACTTCAGTTTGTAGTGTGTGTTGCAAAGAAATATTTCATTTCTACAATGCTTACTCTAGGTCTCAAATGTTTATTTTTTGTCGGCTGCTCATCGCAGAGTTGGCTGCTCTTAATACCCACATGCATTAGCTGCTCTGTGTGTGTTTGTGCGTGTGTCTGAGTTTGGTGCGTGCTTTTCAGTTCGTGCGTGTTCGAGGACAGGTGGAGCAACACCCACACACATACATACACACACGCATGCTTCGCCTTTGCACGTACGTGTTTGTGCAGCTGCTTTGAGCTTGTCGCACCACATACGCATCCGCATCCGCATCCGCATCGCCCAACACCAACCGCCGCCGCCAACCCACCAGCAAATGGCGCCGGCGCTGCTGCTGGCCGTGGCAGCCAGCGATGCATATTCAAATTTGATTTATGCAAATGGCAAATGCAGCAAGTGGCAACTGGCAACTGGCAACTGGCGAGTAGCGAGTGGGCAGCAGCGCTCTCTAAACCAATGTTTGCACATTTGTTATTGCCCGCCCCAAACCTTTGCCAGACATAAGTGGCCAACTAGTCGCATGTAAGCCATCTTTCATATGTTACTCATCTGCGGACCTTTGGGGAATTCTTTAATTCACATTTAAATCCAGCGAACGAGCAAACTTTTTTCCTCCTCTTTCTGTAAGGACAAAGTAAAGCAGAGCAGAGCAGAGCAGCTGTATCTGTGCACTTGACGTTTGGTCATTTCAGTTGTCATTTAGTTTCTCTCTATTTTCATACCCTTAATACATTGAAAGCGTCTAAAATGGGTATAATGACTATGTTTAAATCGATGTCTGGCTACTGACTCAAGCTTGTGTAAACTCATGCTACGAGTCAATGTTTCTCTTGGATTATAGACTGACTATACTTTCAATTGGGTGGCTCAAGCTGCTCTGTTAGGTATATTCTCGCCCATGCTCAATATCTTACCTGCTTCTTCCATGTTAGCGTAGTCGAAGTCTTGCCTGCTTGTAAGTATAGATTATATATTCTTTGGATATCTCCCCAAGGCAACTCTAGCTACAGAGTATATTCCCGTCGATCTCAATCGTCTTGTGCTCCGTGCTGCTCTTTGAAAACATTGGTCACCGGCTGACACATGGCCACAGTGGCCGTAAATGTTCGGCCATCTGTTAACCTAGACGCTCTGCTCAGCTGTCACTCTGTTGGGTTCATTTTGTTTTAAGGTCTTTGGTTTTTTCGGTTATCGTTGGGGCTTTGAGCTGCTGCTGCTGCTGCTGCTGCCTGCTCTCCGCTTGGCATTTGACCTCAGCACGATTTTATATTCGGTCTCTCTCGTTTTTTATTGACTCGCAACTGGCATTTTTTCATCTTTGTGTTAACCTTACTGCAGTCGATTTCATGTTTGTCATTGTCAATCTCATTTATCGACATTCGCTTTATTGCCTTCTCCTACTCTGGCTCGCAATTTGAATGGAAACTGCGCATATTTCGTTCCGGCTCGTTTGTTGACTGATCCAGTCAAGGTCGCCTCGTCATTTGGCACTGAAAACTAGTTTCACAAAACGGATTTATCCTTTTGCCGATTACTTCGAATGCCATTTTTATTTGAACGTCTACCCCGACAAATCTGGAGCAAAAAGCGCCTCCGGTTGAAATTGCCTTTGACGTGGGCTTATCGCAGTTTGAGAGATTTAAATGGACAAAGCATAAATAACTTTTATTTGTTTTCTATTTATCTGACTAAACTCTGATACCTTATGTGTGCTTAGGCTCGCCAGTTTAATATCCTGCAGACATATTTTATATACCGACAGCTGCTTCTGCTCTTGTCCTATGAAATTATTTTTCCCCAGGCGTTTCTCATACTTACTATGCAACATGTTTGCATGTATTTTTTGTGAATGCATTGTGCTTGAATTCAACAGACAGATAGACTAATGGATATGACAATAAATCCAAGACCAACTATCTGCAAAGTGCCGGATTATGCAGTTGACTTGACTGTATCCATTAACTTAGCTTTTAAAGTAATATATGCTTTAGCACAGAGAATCGCAATTAAAATAATTGTGAAATACAGAAAAATATTTGCAGATCCAAAAGCAGCCATGAGGCAACATGAAAAATAAAACTAAGTAAATGTGAGCTTAGTAGAAAAAATACTTCATTCCACATATACAATTAATTTAAATAAGAAATTTTCGGGCAATACAATAGAAAGCAAAACAAAGTTCTTGTTAAATTTATGCAAACGGATTGTTGCTACGGAGAGTAGCACAAGAGCTGTCTGGTAACTGATACAATTGCACAGGTGCGCAGTACCTGTTGTGCACTCTATGCCCAGTATACGTCATTGAGCACTGTTGCATTGTTGTTGCGAATGCGATTGTCTGGGCAAACAATGGACCTGCTGTTAGGCAACCCACTCAATGCTTGCGACTCGGCTGTGAAAAGGGGACGAAAGACGAAAGCAAATTTTGAGCGAATTGTGGCAGCGCTTGTTATTAACAAGGCATTAATGCAGGCACACAAAGGTGCCTCGGTACTCCCGCAGTCTTTCGAACGCAATTCTGTGCGGCATAAATTAGCTGCCAGGCGGGCGCATTGTGCCAGCAGCAGATCCCAGCGTCTCTGAAAACATGTGTCGTCACTTGTCAGACACACAGTCAGGCAGTCAGACAGGCGGACAGACAGACAGACTTGCAATCGTACACTGAAATAACTTACAAACACTCAAACTTCATTCGTGACAAAGTGCCTGTCGGGCGGGCGAGTGGACGCATGGGGAGTTAGCTGGTTCAAAGGGGCACCAGACGACCGGGCGTATACGCAACGCAATCTGTTTACCAGGCAAAATGCAAATTGTCTGCCTGCCAGAGGGCGCCAGAGGGTGGAAGAGGGAGTCAGAGGGATGTGCGCCTGGAAGTTTCGTAGCCGCAACGAAACTTGACTTCCTCTTCTGCTACCCCATAATAGATTCTCAAAAATTTGTTTGCCAACAAAATCTTCTCAAGCCTGTTTCTTTTGGCTTCTCCTAATGAAAAGCAGTACCACCCACACAGGCAGAGGCACAAGCACAGGCATCCACACACAGCCTGATAATGAGGCTTACGAATGTTGTGTCATCTTAAAATGATGTTGGCTTGCTGCGACTTGTTAAAAGTTTATATTAAGCCTCATTTTTGCTAACTGCACGCTAGAGATGAGCGCGTTACACGATAAACACACTAAAGATACAGATACAGATACAGATACAGATACAGATACAGATACAGATACAGATACAGATACAGATACAGATACAGATACAGATACAGATACAGATACAGATACAGATACAGATACAGATACAGATACAGATACAGATACAGATACAGATACAGATACAGATACAGATACAGATACAGATACAGATACAGATACAGATACAGATACAGATACAGATACAGATACAGATACAGATACAGATACAGATACAGATACAGATACAGATACAGATACAGATACAGATACAGATACAGATACAGATACAGATACAGATACAGATACAGATACAGATACAGATACAGATACAGATACAGATACAGATACAGATACAGATACAGATACAGATACAGATACAGATACAGATACAGATACAGATACAGATACAGATACAGATACAGATACAGATACAGATACAGATACAGATACAGATACAGATACAGATACAGATACAGATACAGATACAGATACAGATACAGATACAGATACAGATACAGATACAGATACAGATACAGATACAGATACAGATACAGATACAGATACAGATACAGATACAGATACAGATACAGATACAGATACAGATACAGATACAGATACAGATACAGATACAGATACAGATACAGATACAGATACAGATACAGATACAGATACAGATACAGATACAGATACAGATACAGATACAGATACAGATACAGATACAGATACAGATACAGATACAGATACAGATACAGATACAGATACAGATACAGATACAGATACAGATACAGATACAGATACAGATACAGATACAGATACAGATACAGATACAGATACAGATACAGATACAGATACAGATACAGATACAGATACAGATACAGATACAGATACAGATACAGATACAGATACAGATACAGATACAGATACAGATACAGATACAGATACAGATACAGATACAGATACAGATACAGATACAGATACAGATACAGATACAGATACAGATACAGATACAGATACAGATACAGATACAGATACAGATACAGATACAGATACAGATACAGATACAGATACAGATACAGATACAGATACAGATACAGATACAGATACAGATACAGATACAGATACAGATACAGATACAGATACAGATACAGATACAGATACAGATACAGATACAGATACAGATACAGATACAGATACAGATACAGATACAGATACAGATACAGATACAGATACAGATACAGATACAGATACAGATACAGATACAGATACAGATACAGATACAGATACAGATACAGATACAGATACAGATACAGATACAGATACAGATACAGATACAGATACAGATACAGATACAGATACAGATACAGATACAGATACAGATACAGATACAGATACAGATACAGATACAGATACAGATACAGATACAGATACAGATACAGATACAGATACAGATACAGATACAGATACAGATACAGATACAGATACAGATACAGATACAGATACAGATACAGATACAGATACAGATACAGATACAGATACAGATACAGATACAGATACAACTATCGTATAGCATCCTGTGATAGTTCCATCTCTATTGCACACTTTCATGGTTGGCGCAAAACAGCTTGAAATCGTCATTGGCAGCCGCATAAAGCTTTTGAAATCTCACGGTCCGGAGTTGAACTACAATTTCATTAACTAAGTGGCCGTAGCAATTAAGTTTGTGCATTTTGGAATAATATAAATTAATTAGAATATGCTAATGAGTTGCTTTCGTTATATCAACGTGCGTACAGAGACGTCTGCACCTTCCTGCGCCCGGCCATCAGCATCTTTGTTGCTAAGACCCAGCTCCTCCATTGAGAGCCTGAGTTAATTTAGTTGAATAAATTAGCGAGCAATGCAGGCGAATCCTCAGCAACATTTAAAGTTCTCATTGCTCGAATGTCGACTGTCGCCTTAGCATCCCTGCCCATGTAGTTCGCCCACTTGATTTGAATGGTTCTACAAGCATTTAGCATTCTGCTCGAGAGAGTCGCTCAGACAACCCGACGGACTTCAAGTATTTTTGTTCTTTTGTGAGCCAAAGTTTGCACGCAATGTACTCAATTAGAACATTTATTACTTGTACACCTAAGAAAATTTCCATTGAGCATGGTTTGGATTAGAAATGAATGCTGTCTATTTATATAGTGAGTGGCGTAGAAGCTGCTCAATAAAATAAATAAGCCCCCAACTTGTTGCCCAGCTATGTGGGCACTGTTCAGACAAGTCGAAGGTCACGCATGGAGATAAAACTGAAGTGAAATGAGAGAATAATAATCTTTTTACTTATACGAATGTGTACGTGGGATATAATTTGATGTAAGTAATTTAGATTAACAGTGGAAAGCATTAGGATAACGATCTATTGAGATTATTTAGACAAAAGTGGGAATAGACATAAATAAATATAAATATAAATTAAATATTTCATGGAGAATAAATTCAACTGTGGCCCACATTTTCAGCTTTAAGCCTGCAGCTGTTTATGTAGAAGCTCGGTTATCGTGTGCTTGGCATGCCAATTAAACTTTTGATGTCAACTCACAGATATCGCATCTTATGCATTCATTGCTCATTTGTAATAGATCGATTTCCATTGAAAAAAGAGCGCAACGTGCCAGCCAAGTTCAGGGACAAATATTATTGTCAGCTTCTGTGAACTTGCATCAAGTTGAATGTCCCATTCAGTCAGGCGTTAACTTATCTCATTAGCATGTTGCATCTCTCTCGATGCGTGTGTACAATACATTAGATTTCTGTCATTTGCATGCAGACGATGTAATTTTCGATGAAATGCTCCAATGACGGCATCATTTGGATGTCGATGTCGATGGCGAAAAAGTCATTTCGAGCTGAAAACGACTATTGCATTAATTCGGGCCACAAAAAACGAAATTCCAAATTCTTTGCAGTTCTCTTGAATATATATTTCTACTTTTCTCCTCTTTTTTTTTTTTTTTTGCACACGTGCAAACCATCAACTGGGTGGCTGTCTGCTTCACTAGTTGACCCAGTGCTGGCGCATCAGTGTGAAACTTTGCACAACGACGTGACGGGGAACGAGATAAACGAATAGTCAGTGTGCTCTCGAATCTGCTTTCGATTTAAACCAATTTGGGCAACAGACGAATTGTGCTTTAGCCTCTTTTTCAGTGGGCCATAGTTGTCAATCGATGGCTGTTGCTGAACTGTGGCAATGGGAGCAGAGACATAAAGTGAGAACGGAACACCCCTAATGAGAAGCAAACTAAACAAACCAACCAAACAAAAACTTGCAATCGAGTTTCAAGCTTTAAACGGCAGCTACTGTGCGGAATTCCAAAGTCCTTCGCAGCAATTTCTCTGGCTAATTTTGTGGCAGTCTTAGAATTTTAATAGGAATATTTACGATCAAGTTATGCCAACTAGCTGGTAACTGGTAACTGGAGCTGTTGACGTTGAAAAATGGACAAGCTGGAGGAATTTCCATTTAATTAACTCGTCTGCGGAACCAAAACAGTGAAACGTTAACTTTGTCAAAGAGTCTGAAATAAATTTTAATTGAAATATTGACAAAAGCTTAAGCACGAACTCATACAACTACGGCTATATAACAATGCAGCTCAAAAACTTATATGAAATATCTTAAATACAGCTGTGTCGCTTTCAGTCGAAATACATTAAGCTTAAAGCGAAAGTGCTCGAATTAAATTTTCATGATGAAATGCAATGTGACATAAATTATTGAGTTAAGAAATTTTTGCATTTGCCATTTTACACTCTTACGCTTCTTTTGGCATTAAATGCATTGTAAAACAATAAATTATGGTTTGGCCTGTACGCTGACCCCACTTAGGCAAACGAACTGTGATTGAACTTTCCTAAATTTATGGGTCAAGTCCCAATCGCAATTAGCTGTGGCCTTAAGGCGATTTAAGTATTCAATGAATATTTAACGCGTGTCCATTGTGAATGCTTTCAAGCTTATTAGGGCTACACCCAAGCTCAGCTCAATGCAAATTAGGTATAGGCGAACCCATTAGAATATTAAGAACTGAAGTGTTTGACTGAATCTGGAATGGTTCTACTTGAGATACAAAGCGCATTCTGTTTTAGACAATTGTGCAATTTTTATTAGACGATTAGACTTTCTAATACTTTATTAAATACATTTTCAATACTAATCCTGATCGGAAGAAAAAATAGCATTTAGGTAGTTCAAGGAAAATGCACACTACTAAAAAAAAACAAAAGACCAGCCAACAGTTAATCGTCATCATCATCGGATATCAGGTCGGACAAGCTCAAATCTGAGGAGCGTTTCTCAAGATTCTCACTGTCCTTGGATTGACCTGGCAAAACAATCGGCAGTGCGTACATCCTAAGAAACATGGAAACAGTGTCACGAAAGTCTTGTTCGGAACGCTTCATAATGGCCGCTGCATGATGATTGAGCGGATCGTGCGGGTTCGGATGTCGCAGCAATTGCGGTAAGAACGTTTCAAATATGTTCACCAGATCATAATTGGCCGACCAGGCCTGCTTAAACACATTCATGCACACCAGTCCGGTGGTGAATTCAATATTCGGATGAAGTATTTTCGTAACGAATCGTACGCGTGGTGCCTTCAAAGGATACTCCTGTGGCATGGCGACATTCACCGTCCAGACGCCACCCTCGTAAGCGGTGCCCATTGGACCCTCAAGGCGCACGTCCAAATTGGTCATGTCGTCGTCAACGGTTGTATGATACCCCGCAGCCAACAGCCTGTTCACGTCCCGATTCAGGCGGCGTCCGGCCATGGGCGAGGTTGTGTTCACGACTACATTGGCCATTTGGTCTCCTGTTATTCTACGTGTGTCTCCGTATCGGAACTACTGAGATTTTGAGTGCACTCGTCTGTTCCCAGCGGTACCTTCAAAAGCATTCATCTGCCAATAATTTGGTTAGTCAAATCGACACTCATTTAACACATTTTTCGCACAATAATGATAAATAAATATGTATGTACAAAAATTAGAAAAAAATTCGCCTTAATACTTACATATAAAAGAAACGAAAATTTTGTTACTAATACATTACAGTTTATTAAACTATATATCAATGCCTACTCCGACGATGAAACTGTTTGCAAATCACATGAGCTTAGAGAAATATTATCTCTTTTCCATATATGTAGCATACAAAGTGTTTTTTCCCACGCATTTGCTGTAGTTACCTTAATTGTGCTCTAATTTTGCCATTTAATTCTCGTTCGATCCTCTTTGCTTTGTGGTTTATGACTGTTTTTGTGTTCTTGGCTTTGTCGCATTGCGCACAGTGTTTTATGAGCGAGTTATTGCCCTAGAAAATACCCTGGATTTTTTATACTACACTTGGGAGGGGTGCATTCAATGCAGCTATAAATTTCTAATCTGTAAAAATAATAAATTCATAGAAATTTATATGAAAATGTTAGATATTTCTATAAATTGTTGCTAGTTGTTGTTATTCAAGAGGAGCTTGAAGAGTTTCTTTAACTGATGAATTCATATTAGTTTGTATATATTTACATAGTTTATATAGTTTATTTATAGTTATCCAACTTAGACTGTCAGTTACGTTCTTTTAGGCTCTTGACTCTATATTCCCCACATCTTATCAATACAGAGTATTTTATAGAAACACATTTTGTCACATAGCCAAAAGTAAAATTCATTAATTACGCGTGGGTCAGATGCAAAAGTTGTTGGCCACGTTGCCAAACGCTTGTCGCGAACACTCAGGGTCAGCAAATAGTTACATTGTTATATATACATACATATATATATAGATATATATATGTATACCTACATATACCTTTATTGTGGAATGGTTTGGTTCGCTCTTATCACTGGCTATCGATAAACATTGCCAGCGTGTTCAGTAACGTATATAAAGGGCTGCGAAACAACTTCAATTGCAGTGCATTACACTTAAATGGACTTTGCACTAAATGCTGCAAATTGCTGCCATAGTAAATAGAGATACGACTATGTGTGCTCTCGTACGAAAGTATCTGCAGCTGCAGCAACTGCATTTGTATTCGTATCTGTATCTGTATCTGAATCGGTGTGTGTATGTGTAATGTTATCTATTTCGCTTTGTCACTCACTCTATTTCTCTCTCTGTCTCCCTCTCTCTCTGCTGCTCTGCTCCCTTCAAAATGCGAGCTGAAACAATGGTAAATAACGACTAGAAAATTGTAAAAAATGTCAACGATGCCTTCCATTGCTCAAATCCTTGCCCATGACCCGCCCTTTCGTTTCACGCCACCCATCATCAGCTCCCATTTCGCATCTCCCAGCTCCCATCTCCCATCTCCCATCGCCCATCTCCTATCTCCTATTTCCCAGCTCCCTTAAATTCAGTCTGTGATGTCTGACTGCCTGTTCGTGTGTCTGCGTCTGGAATGCGCATTGTTGCAGTTTTCACAGTTCAGTGCGCTCATTGTTTTCGCTGTCAGCGCTGCGCGTTTACAATGAATAATTAGAATTTGTTGAAGGCTTTCACTTATATACCACGTCCTGCCACAGTCAGCACAATGGGTATGCATTAATTCATTTGTTCGTTGCGCTGAAAATCTGATTACAATATTCACAATACTCTCTCCGCTCCAAGTTCGAATCAAAGCAGTTCTTTTCAGCGTAGTTAGCTCTGCAGGATTATGTTCCGCATTTACTACGCCATGAAAGGCATTTTGTGTTTCTCTTTTAGTTTTACTAATCCTTAAAATCCCTATAATTTTTTAACATACAGATCTAAAGATATACAATATCTGATCTCATCAATAATAAGGTATTTCTGGGTTCAGCATTTCAATCAAAAAAGGTTGACTGTGTTATCAGTTTGTTGACTTGATTCATGCTACATTTAATACGAGTGCATGGCTAGAAAATTATCATTTCCTAAAGCCCGCAATGCGGGTTTTGGTCATCAGAGCTGGCTCAATTGGCGTCGCTTTAGCTGGCGAATTCTAAAATTTAATTGGGTATAAATTGATGATGTCGACACTCAACATAACTAGACTTTTCAGCTTTCAGTTTTCAGTTTTCAGTTTGCAGTTTTCCGCTTTCCACTTTCCGTTTCCATTGGCCATGCTCAAATTAAAATTGATAATGAAATAAAATACGATTCCGCTGGCAGTTAACTGGCAACAAATTTGCGCACTTACTGCAGCTGGGCGAGCGAGGCGCCTAAAAGTGAATTTCAAGTGTATAAATTAAATGTTTAATAGATGCCATTAAGGACGTTATCCGCCATTAAAACAATATGGAAGCCCCAGTCTGTGCGGCTGAAACGAGGCGTGAAATGTGATTATCGCGCGAAATGAACGTGGAATTAATGTAAACTACGCGGCAGCGTGCCCCGGAGTCCCGTAACGGAAAACCGATTCTCAAATTGTGAATTAAAATAACGCTGAAACTGTGAACGAAACCAGACATTAAGATGCCAGCCCGGCATGGGCGTCGATTGCCAAAATGCTTGATGCCAGACTGTGTTAACGCTCGGCAATAAAGTTGTTGCGCACCAGGCCAAAGGCGACCGCAGAACCGCCAGCCAACACTTCACAACTAAAACAAAGGCAGCGAGTAAAAGGAGCGGAAGGCAAAGCCGGGCTGAAACAATGGCTTATGGCAAAGAGCAAACAACGCCCAGGCCAGCCATTAAACAATGCCCCGAACAATGGCCCCAGTGACAAAGGCAAGGCGGCAAAACGGCAAGAGGATAACTAAAACTGGCATCGGGAGAGCTTCGAGGACTGCTGGCATAGGCACTGACCGCTGGCACTATTGTCACCTGGGCAGTAGTTAAATTCACTGCAGTTAACTCAATGAGTAGCTCAAATCCGGCCCAGTTCAGCTTTTAAGAAATAAAAATTTCAATAAAAAATACCTATTATGCTTTTATATGGCATGTACACAGGATTAATACAACAATTCAGGCAGTTTACCGGGAGGGGAATTAAAAACAGCATTGTAGAGTTTTTCAAGTGTAAAAATATGAATATGAAAAACGAGGCAGGCAAGCAAGCGTACTAAAAGCATTTTAATATGCTCGCACTAAATACACTTTGAGAAAAACTAGGCCATATGTATGTGTACAAAAATAAACTCAACATTAATAATTTTACATGTATATAAATAAATAACAAGATATATTTTCAATTTATATAAATAATTAATTAAAAGTAGTTTTCTTTTCTATTTTTATCGGTTCTTTTTCTCATCTTTTATCAGTTGAGTTAAATGAAAAAATAAATTAAATTTTTCTATAATTTTTATATGTTGATTCCTCTAATAGATTGAGAAATGAAAAATCAAACTCCAAGTGGCATAATTTTTGTTTTAAAGACTCTTGTATACATTTAATATAAATGCTAATTTTGAAACCTACTTTAATAACGAAATAAAATGTTAATTTTAATATTAATACAAAAAAAACATTAAAAAAGGTCTCTCAAAACAAACAAGAGCTATTTTGCGTACCTTTTGATGAAAGCCATGTTTCATTTTATAATGTTTTTTTTTTATTTATTTATTTATTTTTTTTTTTTTTATTATGGATTTGCCATCCAAATGAATTCGTTGCAAGCTTTCGCTTAAAGTAATAAATATTTGAAGCGTATTGAATATTAACCAGTTGCTGCAAAAGCATTTGAAACTTTTTAAATTTCGCTATGAATAATTTCGTGGGTGTAATTAAAGTGCGGAATTGAACGCGCTTTAAATCTCTGTGCGCAACATACAAAGTAAATTTGTTGCTGTTCGCTGGTGATAAAATATTTGTCGAGCGCCATTTACAAAGTCATTTGCAAGCTCAATGTGCTTTCAGAGTAATGCGCTCCACCTGCCCTTTTCGGCCAGACCCAACCCCCCATACACACACACCCAGACCCCTCTCCCCCAACCCAACTCAGCCCAACCCCCAACCGATTTCCTTCCCTCGCATTTTCGCGGGCTACCCAAAGCAGTTGTTTTAGTCTTTATTGCTTTCGCTTTTTGGCAGCGCCAACGCAAGCGCTTACAATTTTATGGTCTCATTTCAGGTTTGCTTTGCCTTGGCAGTCCAGGCCCCAGCAAATGGCTAAAAGCTACATTGGGCGGCCCTGAGAGTGGGCCACAGCTCCGGCTGCAGGTGCAAGGGCGCCGCGCTGAGGCGATATCGTTTATTTAAAATGCCATAAATACATAGCTGCTGCTCACATGGCATAACAATAATAATATTTTTATTATAAAATTCGTTGAGTAGCGCGGAAAACCTTTACTTGTTTCAATGTGCTTCACTTCTCTCAAAGCTGCTCAGTTGTGCAGTCTATAAATTATTATTCACCTTGAAATTAAATCTCCTTCCAATTGCAATCTATATTTGATATATGCTAAATATAACGATATTACGCTATAGATTTTTAATTTTATATCACGAATAACTTTTTACTGCTGTCTCCTCAGCTATTTAATACAAATTTAAATGCTCTGCCAAGTTTCAAACTTCAAGCTTGAATATTATTTCTAAGAGCTCACGACTTGCTCAATGTAGACACGAGCTGTATAATAAGCGTCGTTCACACATATCGCATTCAGCCATTTGAACAGAAATGTGCGAAAACTTTCACAATAAATCAGAAAATTTGTTACACATTACAGGCAGGCGAAAACTTTCCGCCACGCCCACTGAAAATTTGTTTACAATGCTGCCTGCAGGCCGCTTCTGCTACAAGCTGCAATTCAGAATATTTTGTCAGACGGAAGATATGCTTTGCTTGCATTCAATGGACAGAAGGGCTTCAGCATAGGGACGTTTTGCTCTTCAATGGCTAAACTAAATATTGCAAGAGATGAGCTGATTCAGATGGACTTTCTCGTAGAGCTACCCGTTTGAATAGATATTCCTGCTACAGCATATTCAGTTGCATCAATATGCAGCTTATTGTCGGCTTATTTCACACATTCTGAACTGGGTTGAGCGCATGATTTAGCAATTTTCTGATTTAAAGACTGATATTTATGCGTCCAAAGTGTTCGTCTAATCAATTATTAAATTGTTTGTTTGCTTGCACAAGATTTGTCATGTACACACTGTCCGCCCCAGGCCCAACTGAACACGCAGCTGGATAAAGGGGCAGGGGCAGCAGCTTCAAGTGGATGCTCAATCGAGGGAGCCCGACAATAAGTACTGAGCCAATGAACACATTCAGGGCGCTCAGCTATAACAAAAACAATGCCCTGGTAGTCAATGCAGAAGCTGGTGATTGTACAGTGGAATGAGCTGAACAAAACTGAGATAGAAAAGTGAAAAAAATCTGTGAAAAATAAATAAATAAACAAAAGTTTATGATAATAGAGGAAAGTTAAAAAAATATATATGATAAGGCAAATAATAAGGAAATATAATAGAATTGAGCATTAGCACCTGATATTTGATATTTGTTTTATCTTAAAAGTGAGCCAATCCGCTTGAATATTATTGCTTAATAATTTTTTAAATTATTTCTTTATGTTGTACACATATTGCATATAAACCAAAATTAATTTTAAATAGAGATTTTAAATGTTTTCCAATAATTATACCACGGTGCACATTAGCCGCCAGGTTGAGCTCGAATGTTCGCTGGTGGAGCAATCAAAGTCCGTGACGAATGAACTTTAACGATTATGGCGATAAAGAGATTTATCGATGAGCAAATCAACTGAAACAATACACACACATACACACAAATGCACACACATACAAACAATGCCGCCATTTTACCCTTCCGGCTTTAGACAAGCCTCCATAGGTCGTGTGCCTAAGAGTCCTCGAGTAGATTGAGAGGGCGACAGCCACTCGGCACTCGGCACTTGCAATCGTATTCGCGTGTGTTTTATTGAGCACTTCATTGCGCACACTTATGGGGCGATTAAAATCGATTTAATCCATGCGTGGCATAAATCAACTGCAAACGAGCTGCTGCCCAAAGGCTGTGGAACACTTTGTATCTAATCCTCGCCAAGGTCGCGTTGGCCATTAATGAGCGTAATGTATGGCCGGAGATGTACTACTTACTTGTAGCGAATGCATGCAGCTCGACTTAGCATTACATTGAAAGCTGTTTTGACAGCTTCCATAAAAATGCGAAACCCATTCATCAGTCACATATTTTTGAAACCCAGCAACGATTTATTGTTGGGCTAGCTGAATAAATTGCACAGCGCGCGCTTGATAAACGCCTTTTAAATGTAAATATTGTATTTATCTCGCTGCAGCAATTGTTTATTGATTCCCATAAAATTGCGAAATTGCGGCAATCGGCACGAGCTATCAGACGGGTCACCGTTTCGACCATAAAATCATAACAAAGGCCCTTTTCATATGCACACATACACATATCCATATAAATAGAGTTATGGCAGCACGGCGAATAGTGTGAAATGTTTACCTTTATCGCGAACAAATATTTGATATGCGGCATTACCACACACCATTGTTTACCATTGATGATATATAGCTCACTGATACCAGCAGAGCGCATTGGCATGATGTACCGCGCACTATTTGAGCTATTTAGCAATTCAGTTAATCTATGGCAGAAATAAATAATTATTGGATTAAGCATCGTTTAGAGTTTATGTTTAAATTGATTTACGAATAGCAGCTACAATTTCAATAATAATTATTATTTGTGAACCAACGGGTGTTCATATTAAAATGTTGATTATTTGCACTAAAATATAAGGTAGATATAATTTTCTCCAAATAGAGTTCAGATTTTAAATGCAGCTAAAATTTACATTTACATTCCCATGGAAGTCTGCTACTTACATTTGTATACATATCCTTTTACCTACATATATATCACATTTCAACTCACCAGAACTATAACAAAATCCCAATCACTTGACAGTTTGCTAAATGCCAGCAGTACCTATTTATTATATATGAGCAATTTCAACGATAACCGCTGAAAAATGCAATCAGCTCTGAATATAAAATGCTCGCAATGTTTTTCTCTGTTCTGCCAAATGTGCTCAACATTTGTTCGTACTGCCAACTGAATAATAGTTGCAAATGTTAAGCCTTTAACAGTGTCTGCAAATCGTATAAAATTCCGCATGGCTTAAAGCTGTTGTATCCTCGCAGTTGCCTTCTTGAATCGAATCGTATTTCAGTTTGGCTATTCAGTTTGCATGGATGGGCTTATCTTAAATTCCCATCGATGGATAATGAAATTATCGTTTCGACCAAGTTGTCTGGCTGCTGTCGTGAGCTGCCTGCTTGTTGCGTGCCTCTCGGCTGCCCTCGGATGGCCACTGAGTCGCGCTTAAAGCATTAATATTCATATGACCTAATCGGTTTATGGCTGGCAAAAATCGTTTGGGTTTGCATTTACGCTTGCCATGTCCACTGGACATGGAGCTCTCTCGGCATTTGCAACTCTTGCATTTGTCAGTGGCATACGCCCCGGCATTTGCATACAACAAGGCTGAATTCCGATTGCAAAACAAGTTGCATTCGGCAAACAGCAAACATTTTGTTGCATTTTTGCATGCAAATGGCTTGACACATGCTTAGACATGCTGACACACTGACGCGCATACAGTGGAGCTTCGTTGCAGGAATTTCCCTTGCAACATGTTATTTCAATTAACCACAATTATGTGGTGAGCGCTTTATCTGCAGTTGAGCACTTCGTTGTGTGTCGAATGCATATTCTGTTGCCTTGTACTGCCAGCATCGAGCTCGGCATATCTTAGCCAATTTGTAGGAGAGAAAAGTAATCTAGTTGATTTGCATTGTAGCATTGAAATAAAGGAAACAAAGGAAATTGCTCTGGTTTGCCTTGACTTCATGTCAGACATATTGATTAAATTACCTCTCAAATAAAGACAAACACGTGAATATGCTCTTACAGCAACAACTTTACTCTTCTGTAGTTTAAAATTGATTCAACATGGAGCAGAATGTATCATCCAAGTGAGTGCGATTGCCAGTTTATTTTGAAGAGCTCTTAAGTCTTATGATGTTATGAAACGAAGCAGAGGCTCAACACGACGAACCAATGACAGCTCTATATGGTACTCTTCGAGTGTTGGGAAGTTCGTGAATGTAACGAAGTCCGATAATGAGAGAGTCGAGCAGCGAGCTTGACATTAGCAGAGAAACAGTAATAGATATAAAAGGAAGTGTGAAATGCCTCCAAGGGATGACGCAGCATTCCCGACAGCTGTGAATAAATAAATTTTAATTTCTATTAATATTCAAATTGATTCGCTTAAAAGTCAATTTAATGAATAAAAGGGCACTCAAAAAAGTCTATGAAAAAACTATCAATTTTGTTTATGAGAATAACTTTCGAGACATTTAAATTTGTATTAAAATTATTTAATTGAAATTTCATTTGTTATACATGCTGCGCTATGAACGCAAAAGGTCATTGAGTTTACGTTGAGATTGCCAATAAATAAAAACAAGTATAAGTCTTACTTGTAATATTAAGCCGACTACCAGATACCCTGAACTTTAAGAAGAAGAAGAAGAAGTTTCTAGTTGTCTTACGCTTCTTTAATAACTCTTTAAAAAATGGGATAAATTATCGGGCAAATTAATTCGTTTGAGCTTATCTTCCTGCCGAAGACTTTATGCGCTCTGCCACGTCTGGCGTTCGATCAAAAATATAAATAAATTCCTTTAATATATTACTCCCTAATTTTCTAGTTAAAAATTTGACGCTGGTTTCTGTAGCAAAAACTAAATTGGTTTAAAGAGCACAAAGGAAAGACATTTTTCTTAATATAAAATATTAAAGTTTTATTTGCTTTGCTCCATTTTAATTTTTGCTTTGCAGTGCCCCAGCACTCGATGAATAAATTGAAACTAATGACAGCCCATAGATCAGCACGATTTGCGCTTTGAGGCAAGGCAGAGCAGCAATCGGAGGCTGAAAGAGACTTTCGCTCCCTGTCGTTGCCTGAGTTGTGAAGATATTGATTTAGTAGACAGCTTAGAGTCGAGTTGAGGCGAGTTGAGTCCTTTGTGCGTGTGTGCTTACTTAGCCCGAAGACTAAGTAAGTTCATAAGTGGCAGCTGTTGAGGTTATTTATCAAAATTTTGGCCACTAACACTAAATACAAAAGTTGGCATTGTTGCCTATGCGCTGCATTGTTAATGATATAAGCCAAATGTGCAGAACAAAAAGAAGCAAATGAACTTTTTGTGTGTTGTTTGTTTGTTTGTGTGTTTGTTTGCTGTGCGTACCACAAAATCTGAAGCCAGAAACAATGATAAATTAATTAATTTGCCGGCATTGTAGACAGCACTCGAGCTCAACACGTAAAGCACGGAACGTGCCCAAAAATGTGTTGAGTTAATTAAATCAGACACTATGCCGGCGCAATCTTTAAGCCCGGCAAACATATTGTAGTTGGTGAAATTTACGGGCACAGGCTTTTCATTTAATTAGCATGTTTGCAGGCATCGGCAAATCATAGTACCTATCTAATATACTTCGAAGTGGGTGCTGGGGCATTATCGAGTTGGAGCAGCTGCAAACTGATTTCAATTACAATGGACGCCCGAATAATGCGAAACAGCTGCTGAATTCGCTGTCAAATTTAATAATGCTTGGGATTGCAATTGAATTACCTGAAAATATTCAGACGGTGAATTATCTTTGATTACAGCCCCATCATTGAGGGGAATATTTGTCAAATTTCACACATATATATATTCACAAGCATGCTTAGTCACAAGGTGAGGGTCAGCTATGATTAGGCGCTTTGCAGCTTAGGTCTTCAATAAGCAGCTTTGCCCAAGTCGCCAAACTAACGCCTGACGAGTGAGTGAGTACTCATTGTCCACACTCACTCAAATTGCTGCAGTATTGCAGCATATGGGGGCCAAACTAAATTAGCTGCACTGCAGTTTAAGTCTCACTTCGAAGTTTGAATGCTCTCGCCTATCGCTAATACGCCACGTGGTACGCTTGCCATTAGGCCAATGCCTCGATATCCCCATACATCCTAATTGGCATGCGGGCGCTTTCGGCACGTCTATCAAGCTGTCAGAGCGTTTATCACTTGCCATCATCCGATTTGAGCTATTGGCCAAACTGAGATCCCATCTCACGCACACACACGGATAATTTATGCAACAACAACAACCACAGCACGCACAACGATTGGCGAGAGAAGAAGAACAACAGGCTCATCACTCATCACGCACAATGGCCCCCATCAATTGGCAAGCGTGTCTTTTTTCATAGTTTTCGTTGATGGAAGAGTTATTCTGCACAGACAATTTGGCAAAAATTGCGAAACAGCAAAAAGTTGTTTTAAATCAGTTTTTGCTTTTTTTTGTTCAACTTTAAATTGGTTTAAGTACGGGAGAGAACTGCCCGAAAACAAACTTTTTTCGCGTAGCTTTGTTCAGCTTTAAATTATTTTATACCTGAAATAAATTATATCAAGGGCATTTGAAAAACTTCGAGGAGGTATTAAATATTGTTAACTGTTAGTCGATTTTAGAATCAACAATTCGAACTAATGAAAATCGTGTATTATCGAGAGATAAAAGTAGAGTAAGGAATACGAGTTATACTTAAGCATGTGTGTGTGTGGATATTTCCTAAATTAAGTATATTGCAGTCCGCAGGTGTGTGCGACTGTCATCATACCCAACTTAGTCCTTGCTGCCTCAACAGGATGTGCACAATGAAAGTATTATCAGCCAGTGCAATACAAAGCAATTGTTGCCTCAAACACATTCCCAACGCAACTGAGATGAAACAGGGCGAGTTTTTCCTGTCCCGCCACAGACCACAGCACACACACACACCTCCACAAACACACACACACCCACACGCCCGCACACACAGTCGCTTCTTATACCCAGTACTTAGCGGAACATAAAATGTTGAGCGTAATCGCAATAATTTTGCCTTTTGGCGCTTTTAACACATTTTGCAATGTGCTCTGAGAGGTGCTTGCAAATATTTGCAAAGCCCTTAAAAGCAGTGCAAATATTTATTAAACTACCTTAAACTATTTTACATGGTAGGGATAGAAAACTTGAAGCATCTGAAACAAGCTCTAACTAAATACACATTTAAGAAAAACAAAACAATTACAATGTTTGCTCTTACTCATATGATAAACAAACATTTGATTGTTTTACAATTAAATTCGCATTTAAATTGATTTCATATGTTCCGCTTAATACGTTTACGCGCAGCTCAATAGAGTATATTTGTTTTGAGCAATGGCGAATTGTGAAATATAGTAGATAGTTAAGATTTGCTGCTCACGCCCAGCTGGGCGTGGCAATGGGAAATGACAATAATTTATTAGAATACATAGCATGGTTTATTTTTTATGGCGCTATTAAAGTAAAAGATGTGTACGTAAAAATATGTATTCCCATACATATATGTATGTACGTGCACTGTTATCTATGTAGACTTACACAAAATTCAACTCTCTACATTAAATAGCTTCATTATTAAAGTAAAAAGTAAAAGATAGATCATTATTATTTAATTTAAATTTTCGAGCGAGTATTAGGCGTACGTTGATACCCAATTACCGTGCACCTATTTGTTTTTGCATGTGAAAGCAAATTTAATTAAACAATTAATTAGTATAATTAACATTTGAGTTGTTGCTTTCATGTTTTTAAAATTGGCATTCAGTGTCGTGAAATAATATTTGACAATAAATATAAAGCGAATATATTTTTTGCAAGCAATAAATGTACATTTAATTTGAGCCATTATTATTGTATTATTTGCTGCTGGATAAATCAAGCTTAAAACAATGCTGAAATATATATATGTATAATTACAATTGTATTCAATTGTTATGAGAATTCTGTAAGTGTTAAAGGTGCTTTTAGACTCCTGAATATATTCCAAAGACTAGACTTTGCTCAGCTTAAATGCAATTTGTTAGCGTGCTATTCATATGGTAACTGTATTTGAAAATACTTACTTATTATTTAATATTAACTATGCAGTGAATTCTATTCAACAACTCAGTAAGTGCCCAATTTCCCAAATGCCACATAACATGGAGCGCAAGCATCCAATTGTATGTAATTTGATGCGTATGTAAGTGGAGCTCCGTCTGTAAGTCTCTAGATTTTCTTTCAATGGCTTTACATATACTTTTTAGAGATATTGCAAAAATAACAGCAGTGGAGTCGGCATTCATAACTGTTTGCAGTGCCTGTAAGTGTCTGAGGCAAGTTGAAATCATTTCCATAAGGAAAATATAACAAACTGTGGCACTCGAATCGCTGCTTATTTTATTGAGTATGGGTTGGCAGCCATCCCCGCTTCCTGGCTGGAAAGGAGGCAGAGCAGCCCGCATGGCGAGGTGGGGCGTTACTTGGGCAATAGCTTAAAGTCGTTTGGCCTTTGTTTAGAAAGGAAGAAATATAATTTTCCTGCGCACTGCAAAAGTTTCGTTCCTATTTTCCTTTCAGACTTCGCTCTTGCTGAGCAATATATTGCACATTGTATCTGGTTGTATGGCTTTGGTCGTCTTTCCAGCAAAGCAACTCAACTTATTTTGCATATCTTACAAATGGAACATACGCATTTTTCCACTCTAGCCACAACAATGACAACTGCCACTGCAAGGGGAGCTGGCGCGGGCGGCCTCAACAGCGACGCCACAAGCAGCCGCAGCGGCAGAGGCAGCAGCAGAGGCTATTATATAAAAATAACATAGTCTTGGAGAAGGACTTGGACGAACCCATTATCATGAAAACAGCAGCTGCTCCCGGCCACAGTCGCTTTTCCACAGTAAAGTTTGACTATGCGGAAGTTATTGCAGTTATTCTGCCATTGAATTGTGTGTTGCATGAAAAAAGTTGAGGAATTTAAGCGGCTTGCTAGAAGACGTTTATGATAGTTCTATAAAATGAGCCAACTATTGGTAATTTGTCAACGTAAAATACAAACATGAAGCGCTTTATCTGGTAAGGCCAGAAGGATTTGAAGTATGTAAAAATGTATATGATGACAAATGCCACAAGATGCGTTTATCATCAATGGCTTTATTAAGATTTGATAGCTCTTATTATTGTAGTACTTTAAATACGTCTCTTTCTTTACTTCCTTTTCACATGTCTCGTTCACTTCTCTTCCTTAATTGTGCTATTTGCGCACTCTTTAAATTGACTGAAATGTATAAAGTAAAGCGGCTTGTTGATTGCTTTCAGCTTGCCCCAGTTGCAGTTGTTGTTCGTCTGAAATGCAGCCGAAAACTCGCAAATGCCAGAGATTTGTGCACAATGTTTAATCTACAAACGGTTTGGTCTATGAAACTGTAAGTGAATATATGCAATATAAAAATAAAAAAAAATGAAAAAATAGAAAAAAAAAATATGAAAAGAATTTTGCAATAGTTTTGTTTTAATATTGCAGCAAATGGGTGAAAGCAACTTGGCATATGTGCGAACATTTTATATGAACACACACCCACGCACACACACACACATAACACACGCATAAAATTGTCTATTGTGAAAAACGAGACAGCTAGCGCATGGACGAGCTAGAGTGAGGCGTATACGTTATATACACACTCACATACACACTCACTCACACACACGCACACTCAATGCATTGCATGCTTGGCCATCCGAGCAAACATAGTCAACTTGGTATGCCTGTGTGCAACTGTGCGTGCGTGCTTGAGTGTGGAACAGCTCTGTGTTTATGTGTGTGTGTTTGCTTATGTGTGTGTATGTATTTGAGCACCCCCAACAGAAGCGACCACCAGTCAGACAAGGCCAAAGCCAAAGCGTGCCGTTGCATTTTCAACCAAAACAATTTCAAATTATGTTTAAAATGCAACAATAATAACAACAGCAAGCATACAAACTCACACAAACACACACACCCACGCACGCACACAGCTGTAATAAAAAAGTTTGCAAGCAATAAAATAACTATGCGGAAAATAAGTAAGTACCATAGTTGATGGTTTTTATTAAAACGTTTTCCAGCATGTTTTTTAACACAATAAAAAACAACAAGTTTTTTTCTGCAACTTTTACCACTCGTCGTCGCTTTCATTGCAATTACTTTAAAAGGACTAAAAAAAAAACTGCAAAGTAAAGTCGGTTAGCTGAATGTTCATGTGCATTAAGAAAGTAATATTAACTGTTATTATTCTTATAAAATTTAATTAAAGTAAATATAAGCATGACTTAAACCTTAACATGTGGAAACATTTTACTTTTAATTAATTTTTTTTTATTTATTTATATATATATATTTTTTTTGTATGATGCTTTTTAATGAAACCCCAACTTGTATTCACATATTTGCGATGCTGCAATCCAATTGGGAATCGCGTGTCCATGTGAGCAATAGATCCCAATAGTAAACAATAACAAAACCATTAACACGAATCACATTTTTGTGAAGCGATGTGAATATAATACGCTGTGGCATAGATCTAAAAATCAAAAAGAGAAAAAAGAAATCAAACTCATAAATAAAAAAAAAAAAGCATATCAAATATAAACGCAGTGCACAATGGAACTCGAGCGGGCATCAATCAGCTGATGGAATGCTTTTAGGAACCAAACAATAATAATAATAATGAGAGCTCTGCAAATGCATTCCCTTTGCATTCATCCGCGAGCGAAATATTAATTTCTTTGGTTTCTGCAGCCACGCAGGGAGTTTGAGTCGAATATGCAACAGTTTCAAATCAAAATAAATATCGCTGCATTATTAAATGGATTCCTATTATTGATATTAAATTTCTAAAAATGTATTTCGGTTTCAGCATGTTGGGCTCGATAATCGAACAGTTTAAGCAGATTAAATGTCAATCAATTTTAAATGGTATATTCGTTTGCGAATTTACACATTTTTTATAAACATTTAAAACGTGCTTAAATACAATATTCGCATAATTATAATTGAAACTATATCTACTCATTATTGAGCAATGACAGCGCAGCTGGAAACTTGATCTATTTGATGAGAAAAATGTTGTGAATAACAGTTGTCATTATTTAAACATTTAATTTGTGGTTTGTTATTCGCGTTAATAAAGAAAATATGCCAGACCTTTGACGTATTAAGGTTAAGTAATTAATCACTGCTCGCCCGCAGCGGTCAAAGCAGATGGAATATTCTCTTTAATTAGATATATCAAAGGCATTTCAGCTATGAATTACATATATGTATATGAATCCGAATAACAAGCTGTTGAGTGTAGGATTACATATATATACATATATGTGTGTGTGTATGTTTGTGTGTGTTAAGCTTAAGTGAGGAATGTTAACGAGGCGAACTGTTGGCATACTAATCAAATATATGTGCTAATGCCTGAATATTTTCTGAAATACTGCAGTTACTGGAATATTTAAAGCTGATAGGCCATGTATAAATGAATATTTATATAACATGTATATACATATATCTATAGCAAATATACAATCTGATATCTTCGATAAAGCCTCAAAGTTCCTTAAGCATGATTTGATTTGTTTGATTTTATTACCATATAATTAGGCACAGCACAGAAATTAGAGTGGACCTAGTTGACTTGTTTTTAATAATGGAAAAAAATGAATAATTAAATAGTTATTTATATATATATTTTTTTTTCAGAATTACAATTTATTCAGAATGTAGTTAAAACTAAAATATTTTGAGCAGAGCTGCAAAACTTGTTTTCAGTTTGTTTGTCAGAAATGTGTCGTGAGTTCGAAGTGTGTCACTGGCACATTTACGAGCGTAGTTAGTATATATGTGTGTGTGTGTGTATGTGGGTGGTTCTGGAATTTGGGTATAAAAGTTTGGGTGCAAACAAATTTAATTCATATTTGTTTTCGGCTTGCTAAACTGCTGAGTTGGGCCAGTTGCGCATTGCACGCTGCGCCTCGGCGGGGCAGCTCTGCATGAAATTGCAAAAATTAAATATCTATTTGTGTGCGGCCATCGGGACTCTTCCCCAATAGCGGGTGGGGGTGGTAGTGGGGGTTTTGAAGGACGTGAAGCGCTTTGAGCTATCCCATTTTTTGTTTGCTTTTAGTTGGCCTCAAATTTATGTTGGTTTGTTTGTTGGCATTTGTGATTTCAGGCGCTCATCCTCTTTGCATTTGGCGCAATCGAAAAAAGTTTGCTTTTAATTAAAACATATTCCGAAGCGGTTTTTTCTTCATTCACTAACAGCCATCAAATATAACTGAAAGCACGCCGGGGATAAGCCCTGCAAATGGCTACTCATTCATCTATATCGTGCCCTGCACTTCTCTTTCTCATATTTTGTTTTCATTTATAAGCTAGCAGTTTTGTATGGTTTTTCATTCCATTAATTAACATTCAATTAGGCGAAAACTGAAACCGCGCCCGCTTCGCTTTCGAGGGCCATTGAAGTCGTTCATAATTAAATGATTTAAGTGCAGCTTTTACAGCATCCATTTGAATGGTATTTGATGTAATATTAATCCGTTCACCCGACTACGAATGGGACTGCTGCTGCTTCAGCTCCGCCTGCTGCACCGACTCCTGCCCCTACCCTCTCACAGAGTCAGATAAATTGCGCGGTAGCTTCTTTGCTCTCTTCCCCTCTCAATTTATTCCTTTTATCTTATTTTTTTTTTTATTTGTGTATTATTTTTTGTTGATTACAGCTTTCGCAATTCTCGTGCCGTACAGTGAATACCAAATCGAATTTCGCTCGAAGAAAGCTGTCGCTGTCTGATGTCTACGTCTGATCTATTGCCCATGCTCCTCTCACCTAACTCTGCTGCTGCTGTCTTATTGTGTGTCATGTGAAAGTTGAGCTATGGTTTTTCCTGACGGCCCTCACTTTTTGCGTAACTTTTGTAATTATGATACTTGTTAAGTTTTTAATCAAGTTGCGAATGAACTAGTTATATTTCAAAAAAGTTTACTGGCGTAGGGGGAAGAGTGGGAAGAGAGAAGGCAGACACAGGAAAGAGAAGCTAATACAAACTATAATAATTTGATATCCAAGCGTGGCAGACATGTATTACAATATAATATGAGCTGAACTGTCAAGCTACCTGCTCATCACAGAGAACTTTACGCTTTTTCTAGTTTGCGAGAAGTAAAAATGAAATGCCATATGCAAATGCAATTCGCATACGACTTTTTACGACTTGTACTCAGTTTTAAGGATATGTTTTATGTAAAGTTTACTTTGCTGTCAACTTGGCAATCCAATCGATTCCTTCCACTCCTAAGTAGGTGTCTCCAAAACGTCGCCTGCAACAAACAGCAGAAGCACTACGTGATTGGAGTCTGCGCTTTCGTATGTGTATGTGCGTGTGTGTGTGAGCGAGTGTGCGTGTATGTGTCAGAACTTTCGACATTTCAACTAATGAAATTTTTGTTGTTGTGCGAGGTGGCAACGCTGCGTAACAACAATTCCTTCAGCTAGCCTCTCGCTTGCTTCTGCACCCCCCCCCCCCATGTCCTGTGTTAAATGGATGTACGTATGTGTGTGTGTGTGCGTAGTTTTCGGTGGCTTTTGTTGACATCACGTCGAACTCGTTACGGATGTCATTGCGATATTGGCAAATAGCCCGGCCACGCCCAACCGGCTGAAGTTGCAGCTGCACCTGCACCTGCAGCACGCCTCAGTCTCACTAGACGAGTTCACAGTTCGTCTTTCCTGACAAATATATGCTTCAACTTAAAGCCAGTTGCAATTGCAATTTGAGTCCTTTAATTCTGTGTTTCACTGTACAATATGCACTGCGCAGCCTTGCGTGTGATTCGACTGCGAAGTCTGCCCGTGCACATGTCAAAGGCAATAATGAATGTTTTTCCCTTTGCTGTAGGCCGCAAGATACATTGAATAAATGATTAAGTGGCAGTTAAACGTGCTATCAAATTGTTTAATTAAGCAGCCGTAATCCAGCTGGGCACTCCGGCACTCTCAATGGGTCAATTTATGGGTCAGTCACGGGCGCTGCAGCAATGCAACGGCAGATGTCAATGACTGTGAGATGCCCGCTCACATATTTAAGAAATGGCGAGCTTAGCTGTTCCCTAAACTTGTCTGACATAATTTTTCCATATTTTATTAAAACTGCACTTTTAATTTACAATATTTTATATTAGTATAAATTATAACAAAGTTTTCTTCATTTTGTTATTTAATAATTAAACAGTAAGTTAAGAATATTTAACAATTTTTTCTCTTCAATTTGCAATAGCAAAGAATCCATTAGAATCACAAATAATAATGGCAACATAATGAATGACAAATAGTCAGACTAGCAGTTGTATTGGTGTATTGTATTGTATAAAGCCAATGTACTCATTATAGTCCCATGACGAGTATAAGAAGCAAAAGGAATATATTCAAGTTTCGTTTCATTTTCAGTTTTTTCTTTTTTTTCACAAAGTGCTCTTTTATCTCTCAGCAACAGCAGCAGCAGCAGCACAGATCAAAGGCATCTGGCGCAGCTATACGAACCACTGACCAGCAGTTAGCACAACAAAATATCATTCCCACACACAGACGCACACACACACAGAAGCACACACACATACATTCATACAGTGTCGAAATAACATTTCGCAATGGAGCAAATTGAGTATTAAGTATTTTCGAATACTCTACCGAAAAGCGGAAGTGGCTGGCATAGCCAACGGAAGCGGAAGCACTCACATTACTCAGCTCAAGTGCGACCGAGGCAAAGGCAGAGGCAGAGGCAGAGGCAGAGAAATCTTTTCTGAACACCAGCACCAGTTGCTGCCACAGAGTGGCTGATGATGTTGCTACCGACTCGGAGTGTGCTGCTTTTTCAAAATCGTTGATTCGAGCAGGTGATTTGCTTTTCTTCCAGCCAGCTGCAAATTGTGCAAATGTTTTTCCTGCTTTTTAGCACAACTCTTGCCAAAAACCAAATACCTATGTACATACATCGATTTTTTTTTGCTGTTGTATAATGTGTGTGTGTGTACGGCGTAGGCACTTGGGTAAGGCAATAAAATTGTTTTGCATTTGCTGGCAATTGTAGAAAACATTTGCAAATTGTTTCTAGCATAAGCCACAAATCAATCAACTAATTGAATTGATTTTGATTCAAAGGAATTTGCGTAATCTCATATATGGAATATATGTAAGACGAAATACTTTAATTCATGTTTAAGCAGAGCCTGTAAAACATGTTGCTAAACAGAGACAAATTACACACAAATTTATGCATAAAAGTTCGGGAAATTCAATTTAAATGTAAAGAAAAATATTTTTTTTATTAATTTCTTAATAACTTGTTGAGGCTTAACATGTTTTCAAGTTAGAGATGAATTCCAATGAGTCCAAATTAATTATTAATTAAAGCGTAAGAGCTCATGTTCAGTCGATTTGTGCTCAAGCTGCCGTTTACAAGCGGCTTAACATTGTGATTACATAAAGATTATTTTGCAGTGTAAATGCAATATGATTATTTAAATACATGTAGTGTGTACAGAAATTACATTTAAATCGCAATTAACAGCACAAATGTAATATTTAAATACACGAATTTTTGTAGTTCTTGTTTCCTTTAAACTGCTGCATTAAATGCTGGCCTAAAGTACTCGAGCTGGCTTTAAGTGAGTTGGCAAAGAAATGGCGTGCTTTGGCATTTCTGTTGGGCCATTTGCTCGACGCTCGACTCGAGATTTGTTTAGCCCCTTCGCCCCACTCGTCGCTGGCCTTAAAGCTGAACATTCTGGCTCGCAAATTAAAATAAATTACATCAAATTTGTTCTTTTTCTTTTTGTTCTTTTTATATACTTTTTTTTTCGGTAGCTACAGCCTTTCATTTTGCACTGTTGCTGCTGCTGAGGCTGCTGCGCAACAAAGTGGATATTCGAGGGCGACATTAAGTAGATTATTTACTGTTTGCGTATTACGCAGAGATTGTGGACTCAATGTGGCTTGCAACAGATTTAATTAGCAGCTAAGGTCACTTGGAGTCTTTGTCTTTTATAAACTCGCCCGCAGATGAATGCATGGAGTTGATGTCAACAAATGGGTCGTAAAATGTCGAGCTGTCATCAGTTTGGCCACTTGAAGTGTACTTTCGGAGCGCTGCTCGAATCAAATCAGGTCTTAGACAAATTGACTTTAATTTGTCACGTAATTCGCAAAGCAAAAGCCAATTAATTGCAACACCAGGCACTTACATTTGCGGCTGGCCACACGTAGTCAAAGGTGGAGTGAGCAGAGGGGTGGGGGTAGAGCGGCCTGTTGACATTCAAAGGGTGCGTGTTGCAGCTATTACGAGATACAAAATTTATATTAATTTTACAGTTATGATTACGAGTGGCAATTTGCACTAATTGGACACACGACGAGCGTTAAGACGGCGCGGCGTCCCACCCAGCAGGAGACGGCCATTGGCAGGGTATCCATTAGCTGTGCGCACCGCAGCTGTGAGCGAGGTGCTGTAATTATATTTACCGTTAATTCCCATAGTTGCCTTTAACCTATTTGGCTGTGCGAAGGCCGTGCACAAAGCAGACGAGCAACAAATAGCAAAACAAAAGCAGAGCAAACAGCAAAAATCAGACACCAAAAGGCTACAAAGGATGTCGACCGGAGGACAGACTCCACGCAATTGTTGTTTTTTTGTTTCTCGTTTCTCGATTCTCGACTGTCTCGATTGTCGATTGTCAATTGCCATTTGAATCGCATTCGATTACGCGTTTTGTTTGCTTTTAATTGCAGCGCTCATCCGTTTTGCTTAACAGCGAGTTCGCTTTTCTCAATGAAAATCGCCTCGTGCTCTATCTCTCTCTCTGTCTCGCTGCGTATCTAGCTAACTCTCTCTTGTAGTGCTTTGACAAGTTCGAGCACAATGCACTCACTCAGGCAGCTGTGCACTCAGCCATCGAATCAGTTGCCTTCACACAGATTGGCTGCATTCAAGCACATCTGCAATTCTTATTCAGCTGAAAATGTAAGTGAAATGCTGCAATGGAAACTCTATATACATATATATATATATACACATATATATAGATACGGGCATAAACATTTGGATTACATTTACATTTGCCGCCCACTCGCTGCATGAACGCACCTGCGAAAGCACCTGCAAGAGCACCTGCGTAATTGCAGCTATTCGTGCGCGCATATCTTAACGATATGTGTATTATTTACTTTTTAGTTCTTTAAATGGAGCACGCTGAACTGTCTGCATGTTATGTAAATGAAAGTTGAAATGGAACTTTGTGCAGCTTAACAAAAATTTATTTTGAAATATTATTGAGCACACCTAGAGCACTTTGTGTTCTCTCTAAGGAAACGCCTATAGAGGGGACTTTATTTTTTTTTTGGCACTCTTGTTTACTTAACTGATAGATTGGATTGTGGTTAAACGGCTAACAATTCATCAATTAATCTTAATGATTATTTATTGAGATTGTGTGAAGGGCGAAGCTCCATTGATTTAAAGTTTAAGTCAACAGGATTGGTATGTTATTAGTATATTTATTGAATAAAAGAAAAATAAGAGAGAAAAAAATTAAATAAATCAAATAAAATCATTTTTTTTTCAATTGATAATAATAATATTAATAGCAAAATTAAAAATTAGGCACTGGCAACTGGAGCGTTCGGCTTGAGTAGTATTGTGATTTCTCACAGTTATATTTCAGCAGTCAGTCAACTCATTTATAACTGCCAATATAACGTAAATATCTGTTATAACGAAACATTAATTAAGCTGAAAAGGAAAGCCAAGTTTGGTAATAAAGATTAACTGAAACTTTGGGCTTCAACTGAGCAAATAGTTTACAGAAATAGTTTCACGCTCGACAAACGCAATAGATAGTAAGCCCTTTACATATAACTGTTTTGCCTGAGTTGGCCTTTCCATTGAACTCTTGTTATCCTTGTTACATCAATACAGAGACAGGCGCAGACAAAGGCAATCGCAACTTGCCGATTTATAGGCAGCTCGCATAAAACATGAATTTTTAATGGGTATTTATAAAAATGTAGTTGTTATTTTCAGTCATAAACATTTCGTCGAGTTTATGAGCTGGGCACATAATGCGAGGCACTCAAATTAACAGCTGTGAACGGGGCTCGCGTGTGGGCGAGGCTTGTGTGACAACATGTGCTATGGAGTGGTGGCGAGGCGGCGGGCGACGGGGGGTTTGTCCTTCGAATTCATGAGCTTGGCACACAGTTAGTCGGCTGTGCGACATAAAGTATATTTTGATTATTTGTTGAGTCAAAAGCTAAACATTTCAGACGGGCAGCGGCCGTTGCTTCGGCAGCTGCTTCGTCCTGGGCAGGAGGCGGGAAATTCCATCATTTGCATTTCAAATTCGTTCGAGTTGAACTGCTGCGCTGCTCTGCTCTGCTCTGCCAGGATCTTGAAGCCTAGCAACGACTGCAAATGCCACAAATGGCGTGTTAACACAACAAAGAGGTAATAACAATAGGCTTCCCGCTATCTGTATCTAAGTGGGTGTGTGTGTGTGTGCGTGCGTGTGTGTGTGCGTGCATAACATTCCTGTAGTCAGTGAGCGAGGATCTGTTACGACATTCCCGCCTTCACTTTGTAAACATTTTTACTAGCCGGCGCTGTTGCTGTTGCTTTTTATGCGGAAGCTGTGTCAATACACGATAAATTGAACTGTGCAAGAATTTATGTTGGCACTTTGTGAGCGCACACAAATTCCAGCAGCGAGCCTCCACCGACCAGCTCCTCCATGGGTGTCGCCATACCTTTCCTTCCAGCTGTGCCGGGGAGTCGCCTCCGCATTCTCTGGGGACTTGAAAAGTTCAATAATATTTATTTATTTGTTACTTGCTCTTTGACAAAAGCACACAAGATTAAGACCAAGCCCAATATATCACGCCTCTCGCATATTGGGTCAGATTTAATGGCGTTGCGTAGTTTTATTGTCACACACACACACACACATACAGATAGAGGCAGGGGGAGAGCTGCCTCCTTGTGGCAGGACATGCAGTAAATTAAACGAGCAGACAAAGAATTCAACGGCCCGAAATGCTAAGTTAATTTAAGGCGCCACTCTAAAGTGGTCTACGCTTTGATTTAGAGTGCCACAATTTGTACAAACCAGCGGCAAAAGCCCCAAAAAGAATATTGAGCATCGATAGCATTCACTGCGAACATAGCCGATGGCCAAACCTAATCTGTTGAGCTTGAACTTGATTTAAGGCCAACTTAGCTCAGACCCTAAAATACAGCTGCAGCTGGAGCAAAGGTATTGGCCATAGGGTTGATATATGTATATATTTCATATAATATTTATTACAACATTTTTATATATTTATATAAAATTAGTTAAAGGAGAACTCGAGCTGAAAATATTCCTAAATTGTTTATTTAAATTTAAACAATTGTAATGAAAAACTCCAACTAAATTACATAAGAAGCTGACTCCTACGCTCAGTTAATTTCAAATACAAATAATTTTAGCTTCATTCCTTACTCAACTCTGTCTGTCCAAATATAGTAATATTAAGCACGAAAGGCTTGTTTAATTTTCTGTAAGCTTACAAAGAACTGCTAAGCATAAAGCAAATAAATTTGAAGTCTATTGTAAGCGCCATTTAACCAGGGCTAAGGCGCGAAGGACATGCGCAGAGCGAGGAGTCGGCACATGAGTTGAGGAGAAACGTCGAAACAGTCGGCGGAACGTCTGGCAAATGGAATGAAACAAGGGGCAAGCCAAGTGGATTGCTGGGGATGCTGGCAAGTGGAACAGGCATCTGGCCAACTGATAGCAGCGCAGCGGGGCAGCACGAGTTTCCTGCCGCTGGCTGCACGCGATTCAGTTGAAAATTTGCATCCTTTGCGAGCGGACGTGACTCGCAGCGGGCGCCAGGACCAAAACGGATGTCAACTTGTCGCGGTCTCGCAACTCGTTCGTGGCAAGTCGTGCGAGGCGCCAATGTCTGGCCAAGTGCTTGTGCTTAGATGCGAGCTGAGGCGGCCAAGTGTGCCACAAATAGGTGCAAGGCGCAAGGAATTGGCAGCTGCGAAGCTATTTTAAGCAACGAACTGAAGATTGTGTAGAGCTTTGCCTGTGTGTGTGTGGTCTGGTGTGTGCGTGTGTGTGTGTGTGTCCCCAGCGTCTTGGCTGAGTCAGCGTGTTGGCTAAGCAAGTGCCGAAATCACTTTCCAAATTTGTTTGTTTCTCTTGTATTAAAATGGATATTAGAATGGAGAACTAAGCGGCGAAAAAGAAACGAACTAAGGAGCGACAAATGAGAAGGAAGCTCGCCGATGCTGCGGCCGCAATGTCGTAAAAAGGGATTATTGTGTATTATACGCCGGCACAGAATAAAAACTTGAATAATATTTTCGAGGCGGCGGCTTAAGCCATAAAGTGCAACTCGACTGTGAATAACTTGCCTCACGTGCTAAGTCCGGCGAAGAAATGAGACATTAAAAATATCGTTTATCAAGCTGTGTGTGTAAAGCTGAAAACTTGTTAAACAGTGTCAGTGGGCCGCAAGTTTCCCAATCTCTTTTGTGAAAAACTTTCGACATAACTAACGGGAAAAGTAATGCTCACGTTAGTTTGGCATATGGTAGGTGGTGAATATAAATCGAACGAACGCTTCTTCAACTTCTCTAGTTTGGATGGTAATTTGAAAAATTTCCATGATTAATAGCGAAAGAAAAGTTAAAAATTCGAATTAGGCTAATCAGCTGGAGGCATATCAAAGAGTGAAGAAAAGAACAAGGAAAACCAGTTAGAGGCTAATCGAAATAGCTAATCTTATTCATATTGATTGATTAGATGAGTGCTTTATCAAATTATATATATGTATTCGCACATATATATACATGTATATGCCTTGAATTTGCGCAGCTTGTTTCGAGAAATGGAATAAAGATTGTAACTGTAACTGGCCCAAGGTAAAGCAATAGGAAAAGCAATGAAAGCGCGTGGCAATAAAATCAAAGAACGACGCAAGAGACATAAGTAAAAAAAAAAAAAAAAAATAAAAATAAATATATATATAGAGAAATAAACAAAAAAATAAATATATATCTAAAGCAAGTTGCAATCCACTGAAAAGCAGCGGAAGGAAGGCAGCGAGAGCGTTTCCCGACCCCAGCGAATTAATTCAATAAACCTATTTATCTGGGACGGGCAGCAGCGGTGTCTGGGAATAGACGCACACATTTCGCATAAAATGCGAAAAACTTTGACAGCCAACGGGGCGCACTGCAATCAGAATCAGAACGAGACTCAGCATCCGAATCAGAGGCCAGCGCCGTGCCGAACACTTGGAGACAATGCTCCGCCGCCAATGGTTCCGCAAACGAGTCCCCGATGGCGGCATTCGCCTAGCGATGAGCGCACAAAAGCAGCTCTAAGTGTCATCGCTGCAAGCAACTGTGCCAGTGGGACGGCCGGGACGAGCGGACGGACGCACTGGGCCAGCTCAAGGAAGCAGCAAGCAACTGCAAAGATGACAGTCTCCGACTCGGACGAAAGTGCCGGACAACGGCGCCAATTTGTACGCACGGGCAAGACGTTGAGTTGGCAACGCATCTGGCTGACAGCTTGGCTCCCTCTGCTCCTGGCTGCCCTCGACTTGGGGACACGTAAGTACAGCTCGGGGCCATATGTGGCTATGGGTGTGGCTTCGTCTGTGTCTGTGTGTTTCTATGTCTAGCTAAAGCAGTTTTATTTAATTTACACCCCCCACAGACCGGACCTACGATTTGATTTCGATTCGTTCGGCCTTGAACTTTGCGAGTCCAATGCATGCAAAATTATAATTGAATATGTCACATGCCGAAGCTGTGTCTCACTCTGCTCGTAGCTTGATTTGCCCACAGTTAATTGGCTTCGTTTCAGGCAATATTTTGATGCAAAATTCATATATGAAATCATCTGTCAATTTTTGAATTTTCAAACTCTTTAAATCTTGTTCAACTGGGGCATATTGCCTACGGCTGTTTATATGCAATTTTAGTTTGAAATAGTTTGAATATATTTAACAGAAATATTTGTGATATATAAACATATATATTTTTCAAATTTGAAATTATTTCATTATAGATTTTATACATATAAATGTATGTATGCATATATCTTAGGGCTGTTTGAATGTAATTTAACTTTTAAATAGTAACTTTTCAATATTTGAATATTTAATTTCTTTTTGAATTTTAAAAATTAATTTACAGAACATACTTGGCTGTTTATATGTATGTAATTTAAATTTGAAATAATTTTATAATATTTAACATTAATAAACATATATACATATATATACTTTGTTTCTTAATTCTTAAATATTATATTCACACAATATTATAAATATACATTGCTTGGGGCGGTTTATATGTAATTTGAGGTTTTAATGATTTAAAAATAACAATATTTTTAATTTTTGCCGATCAATTCTATATTTAAAGACGCGACTAATTCGACGGTTAATTACAGGGTATTTTTCAGTCTTTCTCTAACACTCACTGTTACACTGTGCTTCAGGGCCATTATAACTTCCATTCCATGAATTCGCTTACTGTGTTTGTTTTTCTTAACGCGCGACTGCCAATCACTCAGTGGAAAAAATAGCGTAGGCCAAGAGCGGAAAATACCTTAAGGAAAATTAAAAAATAATATTTAATGAAGAGAAGAGATTAATTGCCTGTCCCAGCTGGACAGTGTGCCAGAGCAGCGCCTTCTGACAAAATCTCGACCCACTGTGCACGGATCACAGACTCCAAGGTTCTGTGACCCTTCGGGCACTCGAGCATAAGTCTCGCCTGTTAACTTTGGCTCCCTTTGTGATGTGATGTGATGAGCTTCAAGCGTAGCGTTAAATAATTCAATTAATTTTACACGCGTGCACAAAAATCCGTTAATAAAGCCGATTAGCACGTGCGCGTTTCGAAAAAGATGTATCTCACAGGAATATATTAAAAGCTTTTATTGACAGTCAGGGAGTGCAAGATGCTGGCGCTTCCTTGAGGTACGCATGCTCTAGGATCTCCTCAGCGGACAAGCGCATCGCTGGCTGGTAGACGATTATCTTGGCCAGCAGGTCGAAAGCGGCATGATAGAAGTTCAGCTTTGCCATCAGCCGGCTCAGCTGATTGGTCGACCATTGGGGAAAGGTGCTCTTGTAGTCGGGCAGTGCGGATACGCCCGGCCATGACTGCTCGTTGGGGGTGCCCAGCGTGCGGAATATGCAAAAGAGCTGATCTATCTCAGAGTCGCCACGAAACAGGGTCTTCTTCGTGGCCATCTCAAAGAAGATGCAGCCAATGGACCAGATGTCCACGGGGCAGGCGTACCTCGGGCAGCCCAAAAGGATCTCGGGCGCCCGATACCAGAGCGTGACCACCTCGTGGGTGAGCGCGCGCATGGGCAGCTGGAAGCAGCAGCCCAGGCCAAAGTCGGCCAACTTGATGCGGCCCACTCCATCGATCAGCAAATTCTGCGGCGTCAGATCCCGATGCATCACGCGTCGCCGATGGCAGTAGAGTGTGGCGCTGGTCATCTGGAAGAGGAAGCTGTGGACCAGCTTGGGGTCCATCAGTTCGCTGGCCGCCAGCGAGTCCATGTACTGCCGCAGGCTCATTGAAAGGTACTCGAGTATCAAGCACAGGCTGTTGTCCACGATCACGACGTCCTGCAGCGCGACTATGTTGGGATGCTTCAGCTCCCGGAGCAGCGATATCTCTCTGATGGCACTTGCCGGCAGGCCCTCCACCCCGGCAATGTGTTTCACGCTCTTCAAGGCCACAAAGTTGCCGGTCGAGCGATCCAGCGCCTTGTAGACAACCGCATAGGAGCCTTCGCCAATTATGGTCTTTATCTCGTAGTTCTCCATAACGTGGATGCACTTTTAGTCAAAACTGTTACTGTGCATACCTTAAGTCGACATGCATTGCTTTAAAAGTATGTTAGAGTTGCCAAGTTGGCATGGAATGAATGTGTCGGCTGCTTCTGATATATCGATTACGCATTTTTTCGTATTTTATTATATTTTATTTTATTAGTTATTTATTTATTTATTTATATTTTTTTGTATTAAAAGTATGATTATTCTAATTTTGTTTATATTTATTTTTTCATTATATATTATCTGAAAACTATGGTGTTTTTTTTTTTTTTTTTTGTATTTTATATTTTGTAATATTCTATTAATTTACATTTTTAGTTAACTCACTTGTGCTTGCTTATTCACTTAATTAATTCTAATACGATAGGCCTACTTTATTTGATATATACAATAAATATTTAAATACCATCTCTATTGGTCTATAACATAAACGATAGTTTCTTATTGTTAGAAATGTTCTTAACAGAGTTAATCGATAGGTACTTAACAGAACGTTGGCAAAAATAATCGATATACATACATAACCTAACCAAACAACACAACTGCTCATACATGTAGCCAGTGACTGCAGGTGTGTGTGTATGCCCTTCGCGAAATCATATTCTTTATGCGCCTTAACGCTTTCATAGCCTTCCTAGAAATAATCATGAAAACGCTAACATTTTGATTGAGCGTGTCAAAGGTTTTTAAGATTTCGGTTTACTCCCCCCTCAAAAGGAAAGAGCTGTGATCGACGCGAACAAATTTCAACTTTTGTGCGCTGCTGAGTTTGATGATTTGAGACAGCATAGAGAGAGAGAGAGAGAGAGAGAGAGAGAGAGAGAGAAGAAAAAGATAGAGACATAGACAGAGAGAGAGAGAGAGTAGGACAAATAGCGCATAGCTATGCTTCATATAAAAGCGGGACCATACGCTGTACAGACTGAGCACAGCAAATACGAAGTTGGCTTGTCTCTTATGCACATGTTTGCTCTACATGTATCGCCGATGGTGTTGTTTAGTCAGTGATTCTGTATCAAAATCAGCAGAACGTTATTGTTTTCTTCTTAAATTCTTGGTTTTCTTTCATTCAGTTATTTTTATTTATGTATTCCAGTTGTATAATCTCGATATGAGCTGCTGCAGCTGTAAATTGTTGACATATTGAGAACTACTCCATTGGCCATTCATACAATACATATGTACGTACTCAAATGGTCCGTTCTCTGCTATTTTGAAGAGGTTATTATTATGGCTTTCAGCAGGCGCTTTTTGCGGATCGCTTTTCCCATGCAATTTAAATTATTAACAGATGTGCGCACATTTCAATACAAAAGTTTGAAGCGTTCTGGCCAGAGTTCCGCCCCATTGCCAATCCACTTGGCCATAATTCATGAGCCCCAGCTGAGAGTTCCTTAACCCTCTGGCTGCCCTCTGGAGCGCCATTGTACGGTTAAATGCGAGAAACCACTTACAACTGCAATTGCTAACCGACGAAGGGCTGACCAATATGCAGGCGAACAAAAAGTGAAAAAATAAAACAATAAATTTGTGGCTCGAGCAGGGCGCGGCTTGGCGGAGCTTTGAAAAATGCGCTGAAAACATTAACGAAATTGAATGCTTGCCAGAAAATGTTTAATAAACACATTTGCAGTGGCAACAGTTTGTGGATGCCGCCAGCCAGACAAATGCTCATCCAATTTCAAGGAGCTGCAGTGCACAGGACGTGGGGCATTTTCGGCAGCAATCCCAATGCGCTTTCATAAAAGTTTGAGTGCAGCTCGTTATGCCAAATAAATGAAGTTTGTCTGTCTGCTTCTGCTCCTGCTGCTGCTCCTGCTGTTCCTCCTGCTACTCCTGCTGCTGCTTTCCGTATAAATTTTGTAATATTAGAACATTTTTTGGTACTCGTGCGCTCCGTGCACTTTGAGCACTTGGCTAATTTGGAGAATGTGGCAAAGTTTGCAGCTGGACAAGCCGGTGCTGCTGCCTCTGCTATGCCAGGCAATTTCAAAATGTTTAGCTCTGCCACGCCCCCTTAAATGGCAAATCCTTTAATGCCCGGATCCAGAGTAGCATGTCGAGGCAGCGCAGGAGCCAATTGGGTTATTCCGGCCAAAAGTGTTTGTTTACTCTCATAAATTATGAATCTGCACAACAAGGATGGCAACCCACATGTTCTGGGCCACGCACATGGGCACATGTCGGTTGACCTCTGTCGCTGCTTTAGCTGTTGCTGTTGCTCTTGCTGTTGCTCTTGCTGTTGCTCTTGCTGTTGCTCTTGCTGTCGCCAGCCTGTGTCCGAAGTGTTGCCCTGGAAACACCTAGCTCCGGCTACAACATGCTGAAAAACGAACTGAACCCAACCCAACCCAACTGAACCGAACCGAACCGAGCCGTAGCATGCCGGAATGCCAGCGGGAAGCTGTGAGCGGAGCCGGGCTCCTGCTACATCCTGTCTGCATCCGAGTATCAAATACTTAGCTTTATGACGCACAGTGGTTAGCAGGGCAGCTCACACATTCTCTAAGCCTTGTACTTGTGTTACAGTGTATCTTTAATATATATATATATATATATGTATATATATTTTTTCTTTATATATATATATTGAAAGGATAAAAATATGAATTCATAGTTATTCAAGAAACAGAATGGAAATTTTTTCTTTTCAATAAAAATTATGATTATTATTATAAATTTTTAATTATTATTATTATCATTAATATTTTCTAATCATTGTTCAGTTTTGAACCATCTGCTTAATCTTATTCCTATTCTATTTTACTTTCAATATGAACATTATTATTTATGATTCGGCTCTATTTCGTCGCACTTGTTGCCACTGTTCATTTAGTCGCTGGCCCTAAACTAACAATTTTGTTGAGGGGTCCTCGCTGCTCTTTTGGGCTGGAAAAATTGAGAGGGAGGAAGGTTGACTTTAAATTATTCAGAGGGTTTGGCGCTGGCGACCAATCAAAAGCGCCAAGCACAAGACATGAACGGAAAGCTGTGTGAAACAATGCCAAAATAACAATAACAGCAAAAGTGAACAGAACAACAACGTCAACAACAACAACAACAAGTGTGTGGCATTAGTGGCTGGGGCGTGTAATTGTTGAAAAATAGGAAAAGTGCCCACCAGATGACAAAGTGCAGTCGACCAAGCCTCAACGAGTCTTGGGAGAGGATATGGGCCTGGGTCCGTCCGGCTCCGACCTCCCGTCCAAGTGTGAAAATGGCCCCAAAAATAACTAGCAAAAAATGTTGGAGCAATGGTCTCTATATATCGGTCTATAAGGATAGGCAGCGGCAGGAGTAGGGGCAGGCGCAGGGGCAATGCGAGAGGTTCAGAGGTTCAGTTTCGGGGCTAGCGTCGAAATTTATGAAATATTCCCAGAGCACATGCCGACAGACGACGACGGATGAGGACCGACCGACAGACAGGCCTGTTCGGCCGAGAGCCAGATGAAAAATGTTTTGTTTTGGCGACGTTAGAACTTATTTATGAGCTGCGCCGATGGCGATGGCAGCCTTTGCTGGACAGGGCAAACACCCCACCGGCGGTGGGTGCGGTTGCGGGTATCGGTCTGAGTGCTAAACTCGACGGCGGGTGGGCGGATCGGTGGGTTGACTGTGCGGCTGTGCGGCTGTGCGGCTGTGTGGGTCAGCGTTTGGCAGCCGGCAATAAAGGCGAGCGGCGCGATAAAAAGCACTGCGGAAGAGCCCAAAACACAGATAATGGAATGTCCTGCAGATTCGCATAATTATTTTACTTGATTTATACGCAAGCACTCGGGAGTTCTCCCCAGAGGGCAAGCAGAAAGAATTCGCTCTGATTCACTCAAGCTTCTGCAATAACAAAGCAAAATCAACAACACTGAAATGTTCGCTGTTTATTGCTCCACCTGGCGCATAATCAGTGCCAAAATGCAAATATCGTTCATAATAATTTGGCTTACAGAGCTTGCCCTCAACTCCGTTTTGATTTTCAATCGTAAGACGTGACCTGTGCATTGATTTCCGTATTAAATTCGCCGTGATTTGACGTATTGAAGGACGATTCATAAGCATGTGAAATGCTGCCTGAGAGATACAAAAAAAATATCTCCGGATACACCCCAGATGTCTTTGTGCCTCTCTGATACAGTATCGCTGAGGTATTGTTGATTACCTTGGATCTTCTCGTATTCGGCTGCTTAAGTAATTGTATCTTCGGAGTGGAGTACGAGAAATTCGTATTTGCTGTTTGTTTGTCTTGCCCTCTGTGCGATGACGTCAATACTTCTGCTCAGCACTTTGATATCGTGTATACCATGTTGAGCCTTTGATGTAGGAATGATGCGAAAATGCGACTGTCTCGGGCAATGCGGCTGCTCTTAGAGACATTAATAGGCGCGTGGTGGAGTACGCGCACGAGCACGGTGCGTATACGTAATGGGATGCCGAGCAATGCTCCAGTTTCAATTTACGCAGCTGAAACAGAAGCCAAAGGCGAAAAAAGGAGAGGCCCGCGTTGCCACACGTAGCGACCAAACATGATGCCATAAAAATAAATTGAGCCAGTCCCAAACCAAAGAGCAAGAGTGCTGCATAAAAACAAAGAGAGCAAACGAGACAGTCAGACAGCCATGGGAAACGAGGGGGGCGCAGCCGAGCCGAAGTAGGCGTCGAGTCGACTGACTCGTTCGAGCTGTTGTTGTTTGTCTCCTATTGAATTTCGAAGCAAACCAACCCAGCCCAACCCAGCTGGCGTATCGTATATACATATTTTAACTGTGACACCCAACATATGTTTCACTTTGAATGACTACAAGAAAATTGTTGAAGCAATTTTCACTAAACACAACATTCCGCAGCCACCCACCCGCAGCCAACCACCCACCCACCCACACGCACGCAAATGCGTAGACGGAATTTTGTATTTGCTAGAGCAATATGTACGACGTACAATTTGCTATTTAATGTTACGGCTGTCCCTTCCGCCCACGCTGCCAAATATGTTTATTTATTTATTTGCAGGCGTAAAAAAGATGGGCGTAATTGCTTATTGATTGATTTTACACACATTCTCAACGTAGCATTCTTGAATATTTATGCGAAATTCCAGCGAATGCCAAGTGTCATTGCAATTCATCCGCAATAAATGCGCTGTAAATCATAAAGAGCGAGAGGTTAAACACTTTAACCTGTCAACATCTTGACGCTAAGTGCAAATTGATTTGACACGCTGTTGGCTCAATAATTGCGAATAAAGAGTTGAGTTAAACATATGAATAAACAATGATCTCTGCTCGTCGTAGTCCGAGAATGTTTTCGACACAGCCAAATATGGAGAGAGCACAAATAAGTCAATTTGTGTTTGCCTAACTAATTTGCAGTTGGGATAGGTTAATATGCCATTCTAAATTTCGGCTGGGTTGAAAAGTTTGCACTAAACTTTCGATGTTGGTCAAAAGTTCGTTAGGGTAAGAAGTTTAATTGCACTAAAGTACGCCGAGCAGGTGAAGTTATATACAGACAAATCTGTCTGAGCTTTATATAACTAATTCCAAGTTAGGATGGGTGAGAACACTTTGCTCAGCTTCAGCTCTCTGGAACTTTCCCTATAAGAAGAAGAAGGATTTGAGGAAGGTCTTTTAGCCATATAAAAGTATCCCCTTTAAGGAAGATTTGTTTAGCTTAAAGTTTTAGTCAATTTTACAATTGCTTCGCAAGAGGACCCCAAGGACATCCATTAAGCATGGCTCCTCCACACAGCAGCAATCGCAGCCGCAGCCGCAGCCACAGCCGCAGCAGCAGAAACAAAAAGAACACGTTAAGAGAATTGTCAACAAATAGACGCTTAGCCAACTATCTCAACTGGGCGAGCATGGCTCGGGGTTAGGGGCTTCGGTTCTGGCGCTGGCTAATCCAAGCGCCTTCAGCAATCTGCTGGCGCGTGTTTTATGCGCACTCGAGGTGCCCATAACCCAAAGCACTCCCCAATGGGAAGTTTTGCTTTAATGTGGTGTGTGTGTGTGTGTGTGTGCCTGGTCCATCTACATCTCAGTCCTGGTCATGGCTGGCCGGTTGGCTTGCTTAAGCCGCAGCGAGTGGCTCTTTGCATAAACATCAGCAAGACGCGGAGTAAGTGGAGTGCGGAGCGAGATTGTAGAGTGTTTAGTTGTTGGCTTTTTAATTATGAGCCCTGCCAGCTACGCATCCTGCTGCCATGACTTTTTATTGGATATGTAATTACTTTTGGCCCTGGGCGCTTCCAAATTACAGACGCATATTTTTTATAATTACAACGCGCAGCAGCGGCAGCTGAGGCAGCGACAGCGGCAGCGGCAGAAGCCCATCAAAAAAGTTGCCACTGCCGTTTGGCCAAAAGTTGTTGGCCGTTTTGATACTCCGCTAATGATGTACGTGTACACGCATCAAATGGCCAACAAAATGCCGTTGAGCATGAAATCATAATTAATCCATTGACCTTTAACACGCCGCAGGGCGTCCAAAGAGGGCGGGCAGTGGGCGTGGTCGAGCGAATGCTGCACATGCTCGCTGCTGCTAGTTTCGCGTAATTAAAAGCCGTTAAGAGCGGGATTATGATATGCATTATCAAGCCTCACATTTATTTCATTTTGTCACATTTATTATTTAAATTAAAGTGTTTCGGTTTTTAATGTATCTATATCTTGGTAGCATTATTAACGTATTATTATACATTTATCAGCTAAACCTACGGATTATTTAGAATTATGTTTGCTCATTGTGTATATTCAATCTCCAATTGGACCAATCCTGCGCAGTGCTCATCACTGCTCGGCTAAAAGGTTAAACAATAGCATATGGCGGCGTCTGTCTGCCGCCTCTTGACGCACAGTGTGGCAAATCAGCATAAGAAATGGGTTTTTAATATATGTAGTATATATAGTCAACATATTGAGCAGCTATAGCTGAAGCAATTCCGTTTGTAGCTGTTCGCATATGATGATCTTTGCTCTGCCTCGCCCACTGTTACTGATGAGCCAGCCATTATGTTGTATATAGACACACACACACACACACACACACACACTCAGTGTAGCTGTGTGCGTGTGTGTGCTTGTGGGCGCTTCAGGTTTTTCGTCTAGCTGCATGGTTCGAGCGCAACAGACCTAATTTGAGTAATTCGAGGTCTCATTTGAGCGCATTACTATTCAGTTGGCGTACGGATCTGACGCTGCTCAGTCGAGGTGTGTGGAGGCTAAGCGTTTGCTCATTTTGGTAACACACTTGAATTATGAGCTTCGGTGGATGCGGTGCCAACTGCCAGGACTTCAACACAGCTGAGCGGCATTGGGAGCGAGGGGCGAGGGGCGAGGGGCCACTCCCCATGCCAATGGGCAATCCCAAGTAGCTGGCCGCAAACACAACAAAAACAATTCAAGTATTATTGCACGTTTCGCTTACATGTCCTGAGCCATGCAGTGTCCTGCTGCCTGCTGGCAGCTCCTTCGCATTTGTTTATGTTAGCCAAGCAATTGTGGCTGCAGGGCGTGGCAGGGGGCGTGGAGTGTGGGGTGTGGGGTGTGTGTTGGCTGCTGTCGCCATTTTGTCGCCGAGTGCAATAACTGTTGAGATCACACAACAAACGAGGACGATTCGTAACAAAATACACACACACACACACGTAGACGCCTTTGCGTTGTTGTGGCCTGTAAATTAATCGGCTTAGAAGCCAAAATAAACAAAGAGAGAGAGAGAGAGAGATAAAGATAGAGATAGAAACTGAGTTTTGTCAAGATTGAAAGGATTTTTTCGATTCGAATGGACTTTGTATTGGGTATATTGCGTAAAGCATCTAGCATCGGCTTATTGTGCCTAGGCCGATTTAATTGAAAGCTTAAGCAAAGGTTTCCTTTAGGATACATAGCCGTGCAGCAAACTGCATTCCGATTGGCCAGGGACTGAGTAATGGCCGGAAAGGAAGGCGGCGCGCCGGCGGCTGTAGTAGCTCCCAAATTTACTCTTTCGTTTCGTTTTCAATTTGCATTTTTACGGCGTTTCACATTTGAAGCTCGACATTCTCATTTTTTCCACCTTTTTTTTTTCCTTGCGGGTCCAGGCGGGCATTTACCTTTTTACATTTTAACCGGAGACCTTATCGGCACGCCCAAATCTCACGCATACCAAGTCACACTCGCATTCGCATTCGCATTCACATTCGTCCAATTCGTGGCGAAATTTATGCGATTTTTTGCGCTTTTCGAAAAACTGAAAACTTGAAAAACGAGAGCGAAAAAATGGGATAGAAATTGTACCTTTATCAGGGCCCCTGACAAGAACGTGAAATGAAATAATTTAAAAATGCAAATTTTTTTGTTAGCTGCCGGCCCGTTGAAGCGAACGCAAAAACCTGCAATCAGCCTAAACCCAAGTCTAGACGTCTGATTTTTGGCCCAGTTGCGGGTTGGCCGGCATATTTGCGGTTCGGCTTGGACCCTTTGGGGCAATATGCTGCGTGTTGGCCAAGATTCTGGGCATTCAATTACATGAATTATTTCAGAATTTTAAGAAGCGTACAATGGCATCGGGGCACATGAACTTAATTAGACAACTCCATCAAGTGGCAAAAGCAGTGACAAATCGAATCCCAACTTAAGACTCATTCAAATTAATCGCTTTGTAATACAAAACTCAAACAGAGCCCAAGCGAAAACTTGAGCTGAATGCAGAGCCGGCATGAGTGAGGAGCAAAATCGCTTGTAACTTGTTTCAAACTGCTTTTGGATTCATCGTCGCAGTTCGATTCGTGTGGGTGGCGGCGGCTAAACTTTCCGCATGAATGCCGTTGTGCTCTGAGTTCTGCTATCAGAGTTCACGCCCTCATCATTTTCTCATCATTTTTTTCTTCCGCTCCCTCCCTCTCTCTCTCTCTCTCTCTCTCTCTCTCTGCTGCTGCTGCTGTTGCCTATTGACCCGAAGGCGACAAGTCCTTTAGAAGGTCGTGACAGCAACTTTTGCCAGCGAAAAGTTAAGATGTATGGCAACCTAATCACTGGCAAAACTGTTACACACAAACACACACACTAACACACACGCACGCAGTTGGGAAATTTTGCTGGCCTCAGTGATTAGCCTGTAATCTCTTAATATAGTTTTTGCAAAGTTTTGTTTGCGATTGATTTCTCTAAATAGTCAACCATTTCATTCAATTATTAAAAAGTCATACATAATACAAAAACAGAATGAAATGCAAAATCAAAACAGAAATTTCAACTACAAATATACATAGGTAAATGTATATTTATAAATATTTAATACATTTTAATAGCTGCTTTTAGCTGTTGTTGCAAGCCGAGAAAGCATTTGCAAAGTTTATAAATGAATCGCAGCTTTCGCCCTAGCATGTGAATACGCTTCGCTTTGTTTTAAATCACTTAATTTTAAGAGACCGTTGCCCGTGCGAGGCAAAAAGTTTTCAATGGCCCAGCAGACACACCTTCCCCCCACCCCCCACGGCTCCATCACCTCGTCGTGAAAGCGAAACCCAACTGAAAAGCTGCAACATTTTTTTTTACGATTTTAATTAGCATAAAAGCGTAATTGAAAATTAACTGAAATGTTATATATATAGCTATTGAGAAGGCTTCAGATGGCTCTACACTGACTTATAAAGTTGTGCGCACACATACATACATACATACGCACACAACGTACATTAATCGGCATCACTGAACACCTGCTAATTATTTCACCTTTCTTAGCCAGAGGTTCTTGATTCCATTTTTAATACGCCTCGCAGGAATTAAAATTTCATATGAAATTTTGCATTTATTTATTCAAGACTTGGGGCATGTTTATGTCTGATTCGGTGTGAAAAAATCAATTGAACTTATTGTCAATAGTTGCAGCCAAATATCTGTTTTTGATTAAGCAAATATTTATTCAAGCCCATGAGAAAACATTGAATGCAATTTAATATAATTTCTGCGGAAAATATTGTGAAAGATGAGCCCGGAGTTGAGTTGAGTGAGATGGCTTCATCTGACTAACTATTTGCATTTCTTGTTTAATTAAAAAAAAAAATAATCTAGTTATTTAATTCAAGAGATTTCATTTCAGTTAATAAATGATTGCATGACTGAAGTTAATTTTAAATATATTTTAAGTAAATTAAAATTTAAATGAGTTCAGGGTATAAATATTATGCACCAGCTCTTTTTACAAATGTCTTATCAGCTTTAATTTAAGCTTACTTTATATATGTATACTCTCTTTTTTTTTTAAATATGAAACTGTCCTTATCAATGCCTTTATCACAGCTGCAGCAATTCACTTAAATGAAGTACACCTGTATATGCGAGTGTTTTCTTTATTTTGTGTATTTTACCCACAGACTTTGTCACCTGCAGCTCAGCCTACGAGCAGCCGAGGATTGGCACAGTGCCGCAGCTAACGACATACCCGAGATCCACTTTACCAGATAGCCCAATGACAACACAAAACGATCTAATTACGACAGACCCAAACTCAACAGCATTACTGACAGCACATAAACCAACGACAGCAACAGCAACAGCAACAGCAACAGCAACTGGCTACTGGAGCACGACCCTGGGAATGTCATCAGCAGCTCCAACGATAACAAGGAATGCCACTGGGAGGCTGGCAAGAGGAGCTGTAGATGTAGCTGCTAAGTCCGCACAAATTGGCCTAACTACGCAGCCCGCAACAGCGGCCGAAATACAAACAACAACCGATTCGACAACGACAACAGCAACAACCACTATAACAACAACAACAACAACGACGACGACGACGGCGACGTCGCTGTTGATATCAACAATTTATCCGACATCAACAACAGAGCGCGCAATGGCTGCGCCGCCAGCTCTGACGGAAGCGGAAGCCAGCAACTCCATTGAAACAGCAACGTCACGGCCATCGGGGCAGGAGGAAGAGGCGGGGGCTGCAAAGGCTCAGGCTCAGGCGGAGATGGAGGTGGAGGTGGAGGTGAAGGAAAATGCGGTGTTGCAGCATCCTCATCCGGCCAACGCTGATTCACTGACTAAAGGTTTCTCCATACCCACATTTTTGCCGCCGTTTCCCGTGTTCGCGGCCGCAGATTTGCCAGCTTACCGCGCTGCTGCCGCTGCCGCTGCTGCAGCTGAAGCAGAAGCCGCCGCAGCGGCCGCAGCAGCCGCAGCAGCGGCATCCACTCCTGCAGCAGAGACTGTGACACTGTCGCCGGCACAGCAGCGGCAACAAATGTTTAATGAGCAGCACTCGTATCTGGCCTCCCACAACGGGCAACTGCTGCCGGGCCAGCAGCCGCGCAGAAATCTGACAATGCCCGTGCTAAACATCACGGCTCAAATGGGAAATCACGCCTACATGCCATGTCAGGTGAGTGCAGTCGACAGCGCTGACAAAGCCCACCAGGTGCGGCCCTAATACCAGAGCCCAAGCAGCCCGAGCATTCATTGCCAACGGCCAAGAAATGTGCGAGTGTGTGTGCGTGTGTGGGTATGCGTGTGGGTGTGCGTGTAGCTGTGCGTACCTTTGCCTGTGTGCGTGTGTGTGTGCGTCAGGTTTCATTTTGCATATGTGTTGAGCTGAAAGCAATATCTTGAGTGGGTGAAACCTAAGCGTAGGCGAGAGTCGAGGCTAAATTCAAACTTTTACATTATTTTTTGAGCATCTTGATATTTTATTTTCTATATTTGAAGTATTAGCATTTTATTCAGATTTAATTCAAGTTTGTTGAAGTTCTTTAGAGTCTCTACAAGGATTCGCTAATATTAATATTTATATATCTAAATAATGAAAAGTATTTCATTGTGTGTTAAAGAAACAGTTTATACCTTATTCATTACAATTATCAAATTGAATATATTTCAAGCATTAGCCCTCAATTATCCAAATTAATCTTTTTGTCCACAATAATATTTAATTTCTGTTATTATTATTATTATAATTTTTTGTCTTTGTTGAATAACTTTTACGTTAACAAAACTTAACTTCGTTCATTATGTGAAATACAAATACAACATAAACTTAATTTTCATTAAAATAAGTAAATAAAAGATATTCTAAGCTCAGCCCCTAATTATCCAAATTAATCTGTTTGTTATTTGGCCTCTGCTATTTTCCTTCTGTCTCTGTTAAATATCCTCTGGGTCTTGCATTAATATTAACCAAATTAAAAGTCTCTTATTATGTGTTGAAAAACAAGTTAGGCTTAAGTTGAGTAAGTAGAAAGAGCAAACGAACTTAACTTGATATAAATTGTGTACTGTTCCTTCGTTACTTTCCTTGCCAAAAATTCTTTTTGTGCCAAAAATGTATTCAAGATAGCTTAAAGCCTAATTCAACTTCATCCATTACCCTTTCACGCCCACGAATTCCAGCATAACAAATTCGCTCAGCACACAGACATCGCTATCGCCTTCGAAATATTTGCCCTTTCTTCTCTGTTTGCCTGAACGGCATTTGGGAAACCGAACCAAATTAATGTTATGCTCAGTGTCCAGGCGAAGATATAATAATAGCCTTTTCAGTCCTCTTCTGATAATATCTAGTTGCTCTGCTATTTTGCATTGGATTTCCGTTTCGTTCTTTCCACATCCCGAGGACAGTACGCAGCTCGAGCTACCTTTCGCTTTTTGCCTTTTGCCTGCGGTGTCTGCTTTTTGCTCTCTGGTGTCTGGCGGGCAAAAACTTTGCGCACAGATCAGCATAATTTCATTTACATATCAACAAATTTATTTTGTTTACGTTTATTTTTATGACGCAAACAAGGCAAACAACCTCTCTGCGACAACTATCCGCCGTATACGTATACGTACTCGTATACGTCTCTAGTATTTACCATTCTTGGCTCCTCTTTAAAGGACCTCACACACAGGCATCTCTGCCGCACTCCATGTAAATGTAAATTTGAGGCCTCTTATAATAGTTTCTTTTTTTTTTTTTCTTTTTCTTCCTCATGTTTGTGTTGATGTTTTTGGGTTTTGGTATATTGTACAATTCGAATGTATGTATGCAAATAAGCGAGGGCTATATTGCTTTCCTTCGCTTTCTGCTTTTGTTAACAATATGCAAATAGTATTTTGTTGTTCCCGAGGTCCGGTTAAAGCGAAATCTCTTTCTTTATTAAATGGAAAGGAAGCATCTGCATAATAGCAGATATATTTAATTACCTAAGGTATACGATCATGCTCGGCATCCTTCAGTAAAATCGTAATTGATTGATTGAATGATCAGAGATTATGGCAAAATGATCTTAATCGATACTTATCGATTTTAGATACTAGTTTAATGAAAATAGATTTTGCATTATGCTCCCACATTGATCTATCAGATTTCCCTTTGCCTCTACATATTATAATCTCCACTTGCATTCATTATATACTCTTCTGTTCAGATCCATCGCTTATCCGAGAAGCCCGTCTCGTGGGTGCGCCTACTGGATGGTCACATAATCAGCGTGGACGAGACCACGTTCATAGCGGACGAGCGCTTCCAGTCGATATATCAGGAGGACAACGACTACACCTGGTCGCTGCAGATCAAGTACGTCTCGCCCAGCGATGCCGGCTGGTACGAGTGTCAAATGGCCACCGAGCCCAAGCTGAGCGCCAAGGTCTATCTGGGAGTGATCAGTAAGCAGCCCAAATCTAGTTCACATCTGAAAATACAAATTGCTCTGCTTTGCAGCGCCCAAGACTGAGCTGATTGGCGACCAGACCCGCTTCGTGAAAGCGGGCAGCAAGGTGGCCCTGCACTGCATCGTGCGCGGCACTCTGGATCCGCCCAAGTACATCATCTGGTTCCGTGGACAGAAGAAGATCAGCGAGAGCGACGAACGCACCGGCTGGTACACGCAGATCGATCGCAACATATTCGGCACAGTCGGCGATAATCAGAACACGGTAGGCGGCAATTAAATGACAACTTCATTAGAGGCTGCAACTTGTTTAAGAGCTGTTTATAGCTCGCTATGCCCAGTACTGAAATAATAATGCCCGCTTTAATTACAGATCGGCTCATTAATTATACCGTTTGTGCGTAAAGAGGACTCCGGCAACTATACGTGCCAGCCATCGAACAGCGAGTCCGTCTCCGTTGACCTGCACGTGCTCAGCGGTGAGTCCTTCCTTAGTATTCTTTTCTCAATATATTGATAGTGGAGGATATACATGTATGTATGTATGTGTATGTAGTAGCTCTTGTGAGTGCGTGTGAATTATTTTGTCAGCAAGTTAAATGATTCATATTAATTGCAACTGTCACACTCACACTCACACTCACACACGCACATCTCTCTTTTGCCAACAGGTGAATACTCCGCTTCGGCTATCATGTCCGGCGCAGCTGAGCGCAAACAGCGCAGCACGTTTCAATTGCTGTTGGCGTCGCCGCTGCTGCTGGCGCTGCTGGCGGAGGCGCTGGAGGTCCTTGCTAGACTTGGAGCGCGTCAGGGGACGTGACTCGTGACGTGACTCGCTTATTGAACAGCCTGGCCGGACTTCAATTATTTGTAAGCTTTTGCACACCGTGCAGTTATGTAATTTAGGTTAGAGATTAATTAAAGATGTCACTGTAAATAGGAACGGCAAGAGGGGGGCACTGAGAGCACTGAGGGGGCAGCGGGTCTGAGGAGACGGTACAACTTTCTATAATTAAGTTAAACGTTAGCTCACACCTGTGTGTGTGTGCGTCTTTCTCTGTATGTTGTATAAATCAATTTAAAAATATACGATTAACGTAATTAAATTCTAGACCTAAAAACAAATCAAATGAAGCTCTGAATCAAAGTAACCAAGAGAGAAAGAGAGCAAAAGTTGTTTGCCATTTACAGTTGTGAAGGAGGTCAATAATTAGATTATTGTCAAGCCAGCTAAACTTAAATCTAATAATAATAATAATAATAAAAAGAAAGAAAAATACAAATAAAATTTAATTCATGTGAAACCAAGCAAAGACTTTCTATACTTATAAACTATTTTCATAAAACTCTGTAACCCTTTGATTATAAATAATTGAATGCATGAAAGAATTTTCAAAACTTCCACAGCATTTCAGCTATGAAGCCAATGTGAATTTTCCCCCGTCTGTAAAAATAAATCTTCAAAACGATTATGTGCCTCCTTGTTAGGTTTAACGGTAAGCTTTTGGGCTTCCCTATTTGTGCATTGATACCTTGCCAGCCATTCGAGCTGTATATGATAAATGGATACTTATCACAATGGAGGGCGGAAATTTGCTCCATTCACAACAGGCATGGAGCAGTTGGGCGTCCTTTGGCCAAAGGATGCGCATAAATAATTTAATAATTTATTATAATATTTTATTTTTGTTGGGTCCTGTGAAACCCAAGCCGACTAAAAAGTGCAAAGTGAGTTCATAATAAAAAAAGAAAGAAATCACTGAAAAAAAGAGGCAAAAAAGGAATCACATGCCCATAAAATGACGAATTCCAGTCGGCGACAAAACGGGGCCATAAAGCCTTTAAGGTATACGCTTTATTTTATTGCAGCGGAAATCACATCTCAGTTAGCCACAAAGCAAGGGTATGCAGACAGTAAAAGAGAGAAAGAGAAAGAGACAGAGAGAGAGAGAGAGAATGGCCACGTCAAATTTGTTCAGCAAGGAAAAAAAATGATGAGAAAATAGAAGTAAAAGAAACATCTAGGGGCTGTAAATATATTTCACGTTCTAGCCGAAGCTGACGACAGAGTGACTGACAGCAAGGACAGCGCCGACTGGCGCCGGACAGGAGCAAGTGTTTGGGTAAGTGGAGAGTGCGGAGTGCGGAGAAAGCCAACCATTATGGCCTTAAAAGCCAACCTAGATGAGACCGGTTGACGCTTTGTAGTATTAAGCAGAAAGCACGAAAGCAACATCCCAAAGTGCATGTTAAGTACAAAAGTGGCTGGCTGCAGCGACTTAAGTGCGTGGGACACGCCTCTCACCGGCGAAAGGCTTACTTAAATTTACCATAATTAGTTTGCAGCCGAGCAAAAAGTCATAATTCAGTCGGACACATGAAATGACAGCACTTTTTCAATCAACTTTAATGCCAGCTAATAGGTTCTTATTAATATTTGATGCAACATTCAATTACGGCGCATTTTCCAGTATTTATATTGCAGCTGAGCTGCGTTTGCTATTCATATTCGATGAAGGAGTCGCATCGCAAAGCACAAAGCAGAAAGCAACAAATTGTTGTTGTTATCACTCTGTTAACTGAGTTGCTCGCATTGTACAATAATTATTTGTGTTCCAGCCTGAATGTGAAATACAATTTGTTGCTGGCCTTTGTGTCGCAATCAAATTACACGAATAAATTTAGCACAGGACAACGCCAGATACATCGCAAGGACACTTTAAGTGACTTCCAAAGAATTTTATAAAATATTGTATGATACAGTTTGGGTTTCTATCATCCTCTTCTTTTCTGTGCTGTTGTTGCTTGTCTTGCTTTGCTTTGTTGCTGCTCGTTTTTATTTTCGTACACTGCTCTAGAGAAACAATTTTTTCTCAATATTTGGATAAGAAGAGCTGGGCAAGTGCCCGGCGTGACTTGTCCCTTTTTGCTGGCCGAGCAAAAAGCTGAAAGATGATGAAAAATAATGACTTCAAAACACATAGGAAGCGAAAGGCAAGTGCACAAAATGACATCCTGCACTGACTTGTCGCTCATCGAGCACCACTTCCAGTTGCCTCCCCTTTAATTGTGTTAACATCGAGACCAACTTCGCACTGCCCAGCAGCAGACTCAGCTTCTGTCTCTGAATGGGTTGGGAGCGGGAATGTTTTCAATGTCTGCCTCTGCCTCTGCCTCTGTCTATTTGTGGACAACCTGCCGTGCTTCCCCGCAAGGTCCGCTCCAACCAACTCTCTTTAGCTTTTTGCTGTGAACGAGCGGCTTTTTACATATTTTTTGGCTGCTCGTCTAAGAGACGGCCCTTTCTCTGCTTTACGCCTTCCGCTGTTTGAGGTCCAGTATTTCTCAGTCCGCTGCTGTGTGGTCTGCCTGAGAGGCATTTAAGTTGGGTAAAGTATTTCTGGTTTAACTTTGCCGCATGCAAGCGTCCAGCCACTCCACAGTTTCGCATGTTTTGTTCGGCTGCTGCTCTGGCAGGAGCAGGAGGAGGAGGCTGGTGTGGTGCGGTGCTGCCCTTGGAGTGTTTTCCGACTACTCTGGGCCTTAGTTGTGTTTGCGGTTTCGCATTTCGGCAAACAGTAAATAAGCGTGTACAAGCCAAAAGTCCTAAACGTCTAGAGTAAATAAATAAGAGGCATTTCGACTCTCACCCAATGCTGTTGACTCTGGCCTTAAATTCGGAAACAGCTAAAAATACAAAGCTCTGGCTAATTGAATAAGAAAACTAAGCAAAACAAGCCAAATAAGTTTCAATTAGTTCAAATAAATGTCACATTAAATATATTATAGTTTTCTTTTCTATTTTCTATTGACATTTCTGAATGTGGATAAATTCGTTTTGGCTTTGCTGTTCGCCTTTTGCTCTTTCCATTTCAATTCGATTTTAAAGGCTGAGTTCTACTATGAGAAGTATTTGCATATCTGGAGGTTTTTGCTTACGCTTTAGCTTTAGCTTTCTGTTGCTCTAACATCAATGGTAAATTGTGAATTTCATCGGCTGTCTATTTTTATTCATCAAAGCTTCGTGGTGCCCAAATTATTTCCGCCATATTCAAGAGTTTTTCTTTGATTAAGCGTTTAATTATAAGATGTAAATGGAATATCGTATAATATTTCAAGACCAATTTCAATTTCAGTTAAAAGACAGCTTAACAATGTTTTCTTAAACTGGAACTGTCATATTAGCTACGCAATTGAATGACTGAATGAAATATATTTAAATTCTTCATTTAATCAGTTGCATCTTTGTAGGTTGCCATCAATTTTCAGATTTGATAAGATCTCAAATGTGATTCAATGCGAAAACTAAGTCATTTACTAACTGTAGGGTAAATTAACTCAATTATAAGAGATCTACTTAGCCTTAGCCTTAACTTCTATTCTTAAAATCCAAAATATTTGATTTTTAGCTCTCCGAATGTTATAAAATTGTCATCATTTATATCACTTAAAATTATTTTTATTCTTACAAGTATTTCGTTGTAAACTTTTTTCCTTTCGATTATTTATTATTATTATTTATTATTATTATTATTATTAATTATTATTATTATTATTATTATTAATTATTATTATTATTATTATTATTATTATTATTATTATTATTATTATTATTATTATTATTATTATTATTATTATTATTATTATTAATTATTATTATTATTATTATTATTATTATTATTATTATTATTATTATTATTATTATTATTAAAGCTAAAGAATCGTTTTGCCACCAATTTATTGCTCAGCTGAAAAGTATGCAATGCGTTTTGAAAACTCTTCAGCAAGGCGTTGGCAGCAATATTTTGTGGCCTCTTGCTTTATTGACTGGGCTTAAAGCAAACAGTCGAAACGCTTTAAGGCTTGCATGTGCGAGAATACTATGCGCATTGACACTAGCTTGAATGTGAAATAAGCTGTGAAAGCTATTGAAAACTTAATGCTTAAGAGGATTATGAGGAAGTAACGCTTCAAATTGCTAGGCTTTATCGAATTGCATGCGATACGCTCAGAGTTGACGAAGATAAATGAGATTCGGCGAATCTAATTCGATTGGCATTAGCCTCATCAGCCCAGGCAACAGGATAAAAGGCAGCCAAGTCTGCCAGGTGGCTCTCGGCTATCTATGCGAGCTGGATGCTGTGCGTGCACGGTGCAAATTGCTTGGTCTAGCTCGGTGTGCAAATGCAAATCATTATCAAGAGCATTTGCATTGGGAATGCGGCCTGGATGCTGTTCGCCCCGCAGAGTATCAGCCACGGCCTATCTGCGGTGCGTTGGCGGACTGCGAGCATAGGGTGTGCTTGGCACTCGACCATGCCGGGCATTCATTGTATTGCCGCTATTGGTGGGGCTATTAGTGCCGATAAGTGCAGAGGCCCGTTATAAATACATATTTGAAATTGGCAACTGCACTCGGCCACCAGCAGCCGGACTGTGCCTGTGAGCACTTTACGGGAAATCCAATTTGTGGCCACGACTGCAGTGCAAACAAGCTAAATGGCTAAATGGCCAAAGTGATGGCAACATTTACTTTTGCATGAATAACTTATGCTGTATAAACGAAGCGCACGTGGCGTATACGCAACATACACACAGACTCTTATGTAAACTGACAAGCCAGACAAACAACGGCTAAGAAAAAAAAACAACAGCCAGCTTGACAACAGCATCATCATCAACATCATCCACATCAACATCAACAGCATCATCATCATCATCATCATCTTCATTCGTATCCGAATTCGGAATAACACAAAAGTTCGTTGGCCAAAGTTCGTTAAAAACTATGGAAGAGCTTTATACATTATGCTCGAACTTTTTGGCGCTCGATAAGCGAGCAGGCAAAATTATGATGATGCTGACGATGATGCTTGGCCGCAGATAGCAAACTTTCCACGCCACAAATCAAGTCGGAGCTGCCGCACAACAATGCCTACGCCTGCAACATATTTGTCATGAGCCAGCCAAAGAGAAAGGAGTTCCTCTTATCTGGCTGCCATTATGATTGCTACTCAAAATGTTTGTTCAACTGTTTAAAGATTTTTCTGGCGGCCGGGCCGGGCGACAACAACCAATTCCCAAAGTTACAATTGAAATTCTAAAAGAAGCGTAATTAACCTGGCCAAGACAATAAAATTTTAAGGCCATGCTCAGGCTCAGCACATTTGAATTTTATGTGTAGAACAATTTGTGGAGTCTGTCTGCGTAAAATACAAATGCGAAGCGAGTCTGCGGCTCAAATGTTGACTGTATTGTTTTGTATTCCTTTTTTTTTTTTTTGTGTGTGTGTTTTGAGTGTTTTTGTGTTTTTGTCTTGTTTTTATTTGATCATTTGACGGCTCTCGCAGCTCTAATTAAACCAATTGGCGAACAAATTTTAATTAGCCAGCTTCAGCAGCAGCGAAAACATGCAAAACAACAATAAAAAGCCTGCAACATTTGCGGGCGCCTGTTTATGCCCCAGACTCGGATATTTATTGGTAAGCAGCCGACAATTGCTTTAATTCCGGCCAACATTTAAAGGCCAATAAAAAAATGATTCGACAAGTGCAATTAAAAAGCTAATAAGGTGAGCCAGGCCAACTTTTTTATGGCCGCGCCATACTTATGTCGCAGCATCAAGCGACGAGTCCTTAGCCGGGCCAAGATGTCAGCCGGCGCGCCGAAATTGCTCAACATTTTTTATACCCTATAGTCGTAAAAATTGTTGAGTTGGGAGTGGGTAAATAAACTATGTGAAGTGTACTCTTGAGATACCCTATTCGAGTTGCTAGACTAGGGTATACGCAATTCGAGTGATCTCCTGTTCACTGTGGACCAAACTAGATGAGCTGTGAAAGCGAACAGACAAAAGTGCTTAAACGACTAAAAATCTCCTCTGATTCCTCTTTTTCATCTAACTCCTATAAGTTGCATAAGGCAGTCAGACGTTCATCTAGGGCATCTCATAGTCGAGCCTTTAGCAGCCACGACTGTCTGCTGTTATTGACCTCGCTGTTACAATTTTATGATATTCTCAAAAGAAATCCCTAGCCAGAATTTTGGCCAACTGCTGAGGCAAGTGGAAAGTTTATAGGCCTAGCTCCAAGTCCGGGTTTATCGATGAGATAAAAAGCGAGAAAGGGTTCCGATTCAAGTCAATCAAGTGTTTTATGAACTTAAAGACTTCAAGTGCCATGGATGAGCCTTAAAGCTCGGGCAGTGAGGGAGACAGTGCTCAATGCAATGCTCGACAGCTGGAAATCTATTAGCAGGCACATTTTATTGATGAGCAACGTGGTCCGTGAACCCAATCAGATCAAGTCAATTAATCAACTTTGGCTGCTAATTTGCTCAGACAATTGAATTTGGCTAAAGGCACAGCAGGCAACAGGAAAACAGGAGAATATATTGAGTGAGTTGCTGCTGCTGTTGCTGTTGCTGTTGCCCAGCCTGACAAATAAATGGCCATAATAAAATGATAATAGTATTGGCATCAATCGAATATTGATTTGATGGCAACAAGCACTGAGCAAGATACGCCGAGAAGGAGACCAATAAAAGATAAATGCAATATATATAAATTTTTTCCGTTAGGCAAAACCAAGGCGAGTCGTGCGCATAGCTGCCAGCTGGATGTTTTTTTTTTTTTTTCGTTCGCCTGTTCACTCACATGCTGAAAAAAAAAAAGCACGAACGGCAAATGGACGCACAAACGCAGCGCCAGCAATTTTCCAATTTAAGCAATTTGTGCCGTCCAGCCAGGCACAACAACAACAACAACAACAACTAAGAGTCGCCAAAAAAAAAAAAAAAAAAAATAGGAAGAGAGAAGGGAAATAAAAGGAGATAGCACTACATCCGCCCATTGCATTGGCAGCCGACGGACAGTTGGAGATGACGTCGATAAGTTCGACATGAAACTGGCTGAAACAGGCGCTATAAATACAACTTGTAGTGGGCGGGGGCGGATGCGGGTCATGACGGGACCGGACAGTTAAATTTCATCCGCCAAATCGCGAGTCTAACCGCAACAGTGGAGAACTTTGTATGCGCTCACAGTGGGGTCATCAAATCCGCATTACGATCAGCCATAACAAAGTCGGAGATTAAGGGAATGCGACGACATCATAAAGTGCCATCAATAAGGCAATCGATGCGGTGAAAGAAGAAGAGAGTCAGAAGAGAGTGAGAATCAATTAATTCGTTAATATACCAATCGAAAGTGAATTGGAATTTCAGGGGAATTTTGAAAGGTTGCGCAAATAAAATTCAGTTTTAAGTGGAATTTCAAGGCAGCCCCAAGTCAAATTTATTACGAACTGTGCATATTCAATAACATATTGAAAATTAGCCAGAAGACCCGTAGTAAACAACAAAGAATTATACAACAAATATCTAGATGGAATGTTGAGTTAGACAATCGAGAGTCGAGAAAGTATTTTGAAGCTCGCTTTGAATATTTAATGTGATAATTGAGAGGCAAAGGGTATCTATTAATTAATCAATTCTCGTGCAGCCATTAATCAAAGTCAGTTAACAAGATGTTCTTCGGGCTGCGTAATTAATGCTTTTTTTCTCTCGGCCAAGTTGAGTGCCATTGGAGGAGACGCTCAACGGCTGTAGAGTAGAGCAATCGTCGTTAGCAAATCAAATGGATGTTAGTCGCTCTGACAGCTTGTTTACATCCACATCTCGGGAAGTGGGCAATGCGGCAATGGACCTCCAATAGCCCAGCAAACGAAGCAAAATGAGCCTATGCGGGCGCATTCCTCAGCCGATAAGCCCCCAGCCACACCCACAAGTGGCAAAAGTCGGCTCGGCTTTTGGGGCCAACACGAAAAGTAGTTAGCAGCCAAATGGCTTTTGGTTATTTGGCCGGCCAAACTACATGGACTATGTGTGGCCCGCCTCGCTTTCCAATATAGAAAGAACATTATGTCAAATGCAAAATGGAACCGCAGATTAAGCCTGGTCCATGGCCGAAGGCATTAGGCAGGCTGCACACGTGTCGAGGGCTGCCAAATGGAGTGCGGTTGGCTGCTTACGGATTCACATTTCAATTAAATATTTAGAGCCGAAAACCCCCGCTTTTTGAATAATTCAATACGCAAATCCGCACATTTCATATAGCAAAGAATGCTCCATAATTTACTTTACGTGACCCAAACACAGCAAATTTCATATGAATTTCGAGCAGCTCTCGAAAAGTTAAAAATTTCAAAATTGCCAAAGCTGCAAAGTTGCCGGAATTCTGCATGGACTCTGAAATATATTATGGAAAATGCAGCATAGGTCAACTCTGTGACAGTGGTTAAAACTAAGGTGAAAAGTGTGTGAAAGAAATCAAGTTGTTAATTATTATTAGAAAATGATGCCAACTTAATATTTATCTTAATATTTTTTATTTTTATTCATTGGCAAATGAATAATTTCTTTTCATTCTTCAATGTACTGCAAATATCTTGGCATGAATTCACATATTTACTTTTGACATTCTTAGGCAAATTTGTGGCTCATCTGAGTAAATACGACATCAAGTCAGCTTCAACTCGAAGATGTAAAGAATTGTTGGCGCTTAGCTAAAGAGTGGAATGAAAAGCGACACCACGTTTTCAGAAGAATATGAATAAGAATAGGAATACAAAAATGGAATACATAAAAGTCGGGCAGAGCCTTAACTCCTGGTTAAATTTGCCTAATCGCTTGTCAAATCAGAAACTCTTAAGGATGTTGCACTGAAAAATCACATCAAACAATGCTGGAATCGTATTCAATTTCTGTCTTTTGCCTGCCAGACAAATACAACATAATCTGTAAAAATATATACTTATAAAAGAACAAAACAAAACAAGGTAATAAAAGGACGACATTCGAGTTTGTTGCGCCTTTCACACATACATAGATGTATCAAAAGTGGATGCGGATGCGAATGCGAGTGTGCGTGAATTTGGCGTTTGGCGCGGATGCTGCGGCTCCGCTGCCTTTTGATTTGGCCTCTTCCAAGGCTTTTTTTTCGTTTTCTTTTTATTGTGTCACCCAAAAAGCCAATAACGGCGAATTTTTCGTTGCCGACGCTGATGGTGACAACCACTGACATGCTCCACACCCACCCACACACACACAGAGGGGACTACACATGTGCAAGCGTACATGTCGCCGGGGGGCTTTTGGATAATGGTTGCGTGGCATAGTGTGGACCCACTAGGATGCGACCCATCCGCTCAGCGTTGCTTGTCTCACTACACTGACATCCACCGCTCTCCATCTACAACCCGTTCCACCCCTCCCCCTTCCACCCCTTCTAAAAAGCCGAAAGCAAATTTGGCACAGTGTCACACGTTATTGGTTTTGTGTCGCTTTCTAGTGTATCGATTTAACGGCCTGCATGGCGACCCGCTGCTCCGCTCTGAGCCTCACGGCTCGTCGTTCCGCTGTGGTTTATTTGGGTTCCTGTTTGTTTTGCTGTTCTCGGCTCGTGCTGCATGCGCCGAGTCCTCTCTTGTTGCTGCTGGCAGGAAATTGTTGTATGCAAACATTACATTTTTAATGGGACTTCTTTTGTGCGCCGGCTCTGGTTATTGTTGTTATTATTGTTGTTGCTGCTGCTGCTTGTGGCAGCCATTTGAGCAGTTTATCCATGCCGACAATCAAAAAAGCAGCGTAACAAATATCTCCAAAGCCCTGGCTTGACAAATACGCTCAACAATTGCAGCAAAGCTGCCGCGGATTAGTGCAAAAATTTTGATTTTGTTTACGCGGCAATTGCCACATTGCTTTAGTTCATATTTTTCATATATATATATATATATATATATATATATATATATATATATATATATATATATATGTGTGTGTCTGTGTATTTGTTTGCTTGCACGCAATAAAAAGTTTAGCAAACCCGCCAAACAGCTAAATTCAATTGTCGCAAATAAATCTAAAGTCTCGCAGTAATTGACTAAAATGATAAGTGCAAATTGATTTAATGCAACATGTTTTACTCCAGCTGTAAGTTTCTTATTAGTGTAAAATATATAGGCATAAATATATTTGAAAATTACTTAAACTTAAGTTAAATAAGCAGATTTATTTATTTAAGCAGAAATGTTAACATGAATGTTTTTAAAGCCAGCAAATATTTTCTGAATTCTGCATAATAATTATGCAAAATTCTAAAACATAACATTACCTATAAATATGTCTAGCCTCACTCTCCCTCCCTCAGTCGCCCTCTCTCTGTTTATTCACTTAATCAATTCAAATTAGCAAACACAAATAATGCCATTATATAAATTAGTTTCACTGCACATTTAGAGCATTTCAACAAAGCACGTAAAACAATTAAAGTTTGTCAAAAACAAAATAAAAATGTGAAAATAATTAAATATTTAGCGTTGCGACGCACCATTTGCTGCAGCACAAATTAGATGATTATTTAAATTCGATTGTTTCATTGGCGAGGCGGACGGCATAATAGGATATGACTGAAATAATAAATTGGGGCGTCGACAGTGCGACAACTTCTCGATGCTGTCTGCAGTTGCTGTCCGAAAAGTTTTGCAAGCCAGTTCCAGTTCTAATTAGCGCTCTCAAGATATTCAACACTCAGCGTAATTAAATGGAATTTTAAGCGTTCGGCAGCAGCGTCTTTTAATTACTACCCAGTTGCTGCTGCTGCTGCTGCTGCTGGTGATGCTGCTGCTGGTGGTGGCCCACACGATATGCAGTTGCTGGTAACTTCATAGCGACAAGCTACAATGGCAACAGCAACAGCAACAGCAACGGCAACGGCAACGGCATCAGCAGCAGCTTAAATGACGGCCAACTTTTTGGTAAACGGCAAAACTTGGCTAGCACAAATTAATCATAACTTTGGAGGCTGCTCCTGCTGCTGCTGCTGCTGCTGCTGTGATTGCCGAATTGGAATGCAATACGCGTAGCAACCCTCGTGCAGCTCCGCTCTCTATTCTAGAATGCTGATACTTAGGCCATTAAAAATGTGTTAGGCTTCTCGTAGTGCAATGTCGAGGTGTAGATATGCATATCTTTATTTGCATAGCTTCACTTTGTCTCAGGTTCGTCGTCGTCAGTCTGCCTAATAAATTTTAGTGCGTCAACATTTATCAAAATGGCGAAACTTTCATAGTTATGCAGTGCTAGCTGAAATAGTTCTTTGACGTTTTCCATAGTTATTTTACAACTTTTCATAGTACACCCAAGAGCGTCGTTCTTTTCCACTTTGAGTCGAGTAAGCCGTCATAAATAGGATTACATTCATAGTAAATATCTGAAAAGGGTATGTGACTTAGAGTTTAACCACCGTCTGAGCTCCACTTAACTTGGAACTTGGAATAAAAATAAAATATGTTAGATTACGTCTTTTATAGAGAATTTATTGTTTCACTTTGGACTTATGCAATAAATTTTGCTGAAATTTAAATTAGCGCTCTGCTTGACATTCACTGCTTGCTCTGTAAAGTAACGAGCGCAATACACTGCTTGTCCATTGCTCGTTGACGGACAAGAGATGTTTGAATGGCTAAGCAGTGCAACGCAATCAGCTTTCTATAGCTATAATAAACGTTACAGTTTAAAGAATTTAATAATTATAATAAATACGCATTAATACACATTTAACTTTCACTTTATGTAAGACTTTGTTTTGTTTTGTTGTTTAATTTGTTGTTTCGCAATAAATTACAGAGAAATGGCGCGTTTTGAGAAACGCAAATTACTACTGCAATAGCATAAGCATTTTAAATAAATACAGAATTTAAATAAATAATATAAATAGCTAAGACCTAGTTTCAAGTAAGCACATAAATTAATTTAATTTAATAAGTTTAATTTACTTTAAGTCGTCCAGTCACTGTGCCATCAATTCGCAGCACTCGCCACGCCTTAGACCTCATTGCACTCCAGATACAGCTGGCGGCAATCGAAGCCGGAACGCCCTCTGCGTCCAGCATCGTACAGGTGCTCGAAGCTGGTGTTGCTGCTGCGGCCAAGCATGTAGCTAGTGGCATAGCTGCAGAGTAAATTATTTACAGATATATATAGTTATAGGCTAGGCATACAGAGAAGAGGTCTACTTACGATCCCAGTTGGCAGAAGATGCTGCTGCCTCCAATTTCACGCACGCAGTCCGTATTGGCATCGCACATGTAGCGCTGCATGCACTTGTCGTCCGCGTTGCGGTAGGTGCGAACGTAGCCCTTGAGGAGTGCAATGCCAGCGACGGCTGCATCGCTCACCGAGTCACGTTTGCCCAGGGAGCGGGCGGTGAGCGAACGGTGCGAGAACGAGGTCTTCAGTGCGTCCAGCAGATTCATGACGATCTGTATGAACTGTGAATGGGAGCGTCGAGAGTTGGTAGAAAGTGTTGGTAAGGTGTGGATGTGTGTGTGTGTGTGTGTAAGAGGCAAGGAAATAGGGAAGCATTAGTTAATTAGTTTTGTGCCAATAACTATGTATATGTATGAATAGCAGTGTAAATGTGTGACTGTGTGTGTGTGTGTATGTGTATGTCGTGTAGTGTAATGTGTGTACTCTAATTTACAGTGGCAACACTATGCAACAAAGCAAATCTAATGTTAAGTATTTATTAAGAGATATAGTTTTTTAAATTTTCAACTCCACGGCAAGTCATAAGCTGACAAAAGCTGCTTGATTTGTTGATGGGCTTTGGCAAGCAGAGTGAACTGCTTGCTTCTCGCGCACGTTTTGAACTGCTTGAAGCGTAGTCAATTCCACAAGCAACAGTTGAATTTATGTATCTGTGCGCCTTTGTTTTGTTGCATAGTGCTTGCTTTTCGTGTGCGGTCGGTGTGTAAGCAATAATGGTTTACCTCGCCAGCTTGCTTGGCCATCGAGTTGACTTGATCTGGATCTCTGGTGCCCAACACGGACGACAGCACAGCCGCCAAGATGCCCTGTGCGAATTGGTTTTTAGGTTGAGGAATAGTAGGAAATAAGTACAAAATGCAAAACAAAATAAAAATAATAAAAAGAAGAGAAAGAGGCCAATCACCAGATGAGTATAAATATAAGTATAAAACAAACTGAAAGCGGCCAAAACACAAATCCAAAAAAATGCCACAAAAGCAAAAGAGAACGGCGTAAAGTGTATGACGGATAGGCCAATTACCTGCATGGGAGAGCCGCCGTTATCGACCTTGTCGATGCCGTCGCTGGGCGCGCCGCCGCCCAAGAGCGTGTTAATGATGCGCAGACCTGAAAGAGAAGAAGCATTCAATAAAGCCAAGCAACTCTTATGCGTAACGTGCGAATCGTACCCATGGAGATGACATTGGCCCAGGGGCTGCCGCCCAAGCCAACTGAGTTGTCTACATCGTCGGACTTGGTCGGCGCATTGGCGGCTCCATTGAAGAACATGGTCATCACGGTGGACAGCATGTTGGACCAGGTGAAGCCACCGGGCCCGCTCACGGTTTCCTGTATCTGATTGCCCTCGATATCATCCTCGATGTCATCCAGCGCCACCTTCTTGGAGGCGTTCGGCTTCACGGCATACTTGCGTCCGCTGCTTTCGGGTCGATAAACAGGCGACTGCGACTGCGACTGGGACTGGGACTGGGCCAACTGTCGCTGGTAGAGCTCCTGCTGGGGAAAGGCGAAGGTGAGCAGCAGGCAGTTGCTAGCCACTATGCAGAGCAGCAAGTAGGCCTGTAGCTTGCGTTGGTTCAACATGGCGCTCTGTGTGCGAAATAGAAAAGGAAACAGTCGCATCAAGTTTGTGTCTTCAGTCTTTCGTTTTGCGCATTTCAAATTTGTGCGAGACCCCAATCGCAAAGTCCACATAACACTTTCACATTGCGGGTTGCTTGAACCCGCGCACGATTCGGGCATGCAAATGAGTCCACCAAACGCAATCGAGCCACAATTGATACACCAAATAGTGGCCGCTGTGCACGTGCAGTTACATGAAATAGTTGGCCCAAATCATGCGCGGACTGCATGCGCGCTCTCATTTGCCCCCTTGCCAGGTGATATAACATAAAAGGGCTAATGTGAGAGGCGTTTGCCCCGAGAGACAATTGAAATGCCCAAATATAGGGTTCTAGATAATCACTATATAGAGAATCCATTGTTAGGCTGAAATGACAACGATGATGACTTCACACGCCGAATCCAAGCTTCAATGGAAGTAGAAAATATGAAAGTTGTTGTTGAGCGTAATTAAGCTCAGAGCGAGCCACTTCCGAGCCAAAAGACAAAACAAGTCTAACTGCGCGCAATTAAAATGCCAGTGTCTCGGTCAAACCGAACCTGTTCCCCGGTGGCAGAGGCCATATTAGAGAGCCGCTAAGAAAGCGGCCAAAACATACCAAATTGGCCAAGACTGCGCAGCGCGAGACAAGGCCCAGTCGAAGCACCCAAGCCAAAACAAAAGCTGGTGTCAAGTGCACTAGAAAACATATACACTGAATATGTATGTATATACTTATGTATGTATATCAAAGCCAGAAAGCCGCCGTGCGAGGTGGCAAAATGCAATTAGAGTCATAGAGCTAGACTTCCTGAAACTCCAGTTAACACACACACACATACACATATGCATATATGTATGTACATATATATCTCAATATTCAAATGGCAAATTAGCTGAGACTTCTGAGCTGTGTGAGGTGAAGCTGTGCAATCTTTCAGCCTCAATTATCTTTCGCTCTCTGCTGCCAGTAGAACCAGTTCAGCTGTAGCGGTTCTTACACACAGCGAGATGTCATGCAGCATATTACCGTTAAAATATCATAATGAGAGTGCAGCCGGAGTGTGCAGCTGGAGCCGCACAAGAATGCCAATCGCTCTCCATGGCACATGCGATTGCGATTGAATTGATTTCCATTTAATTGCCCAACAACCTGTTCCACTCACAAACAAACAAAAACAGGCCAACATAATGGGTCAGCAGCAGCCAGTTCTTCTTCTTCTTCTACTGCTTCTTCTAGTGTCTTCAGCTGCTAACGGCCATCAGATTTGCCATAGAAATGTAAATTGTTTTACCCGGCGATCATTAATCAACTTGCGACACAGTTCGACTCGTTGTGGATCGCTCTTATAATTATGGCGCCTATGTAAATTTAGAAAGCTGTTAGGAACGTGCAACAGCACTTTGCAACGGCCAACGGGTTCCATGGGAACGTGTCTTTCTTGTGCTCTATCTGCCGGAACGTGAGCCATCGATCAGTGTGGATCGCAGCTCATGAGAGCTTACTGTGACGTAAAAGGCTTTTACTGAACAGCACAAATATCTATGGACGACTGATAACAGTTGGCAAATAAATGAAATATAATTATTTAAAAATTGTATTACTACCAGCTAATTTCACTCAATTCTCAGTTAAGTCTTCTATATCTCCCATCATGATATAACATTCTCATATCATATAAGACATATAAGTAATGAGCATGTTATACGCATCAGCGAGTTTTACGTTATATATGAGAAATTAAATTGAATTTTGATTGGCGTTTTGTGGTTAACTATGTTTATGGTTCATAGTTTTTACTCTCTTCACAGCCAAGCACGCAACTCTTACTTTCACGGCCAGCGACAACAGCAGCTGTTGAAGAAGCATTTACTCTATTTAAGTCAACAAACACAAGTGCAGCCAGTAATAACAATAATTTACACATTTGCGTCGAATAACCGCAATTAAAATGATTTTTCATACTTTTTAAATACAATGCCGAATGGACTTGGACACAGAAAATTAGAAAGTGTAAAAAGCACGCGCTAAATGCCAAATAGCGGGAGTTAACTGGACTGATTGTGGGTTGATTCAGGCATTAGCTGTTGGTTCTTTGGTCAATTAACATTTGATCTGTCTACAATATCTGCGGTCTGTTCGATATGCGTTTCATTTTCAATGCGGTCCAAAGTCAAAGCTGAGAAAATCGCGTCGTGATTTGCGGCTTATACATATACATATATTTCTATATATACATACATATGTATGTGTGCGGTTAGACGCTGATTCATTCTGTGAGAGCCAGATTATCTCTCGGTTGCTGTTGTTGTTGTTGCTGTTGTTGTTGTTGTCGCTGCTCATTTTCGGTTAACAACAGCCGAGCGCTGTCATCGACTGGTTTTGCGCCAAGAGAAACTCGAATGCGAGTTTGTATATACAAACGCTCGCGTGTGCTTTGTGGCGTTTCACTTTCTTTTTGGCCAAGAATTCGAGTACCTTCAGGTTTATTGACCACAACAGAAAGATTAAAACCGTAAAACTAAAAGTTAGTCAGCCGAAGGCGCAAATCCCGTTCGTAGTTAAATCTTTTTCTGAACTTTCCAGCAAGTTCGTGTCTTAAGTCTTTCGTTTTGCTCAATGGCCAAATGGCGCGGCGCGACGTGCGCGGTCTAACGGCGCACTGTGTCGCATTTCAATGCGACTTGGAAAATGTGACATTTCTGTTAACATTTTTGATGAGTTATTTTGTAACAGGTGCCAACGGGTTTCCAACACCCAAATGACGCAACCGCTGGGCATAATCGAAGAGCCGTTTTAATTTGCATAGCAAACTATTTTTCACATATGAAGTAAACACTATATATATTTATATAGATTGGGCCTTGTCAAGATTAAAGGAAAGTTGCATGTGTCATGCAACAGCTGCAGCTGCAGTTGCAGTCGCAGTTGCAGCAAGTTTACTTTTACCTGACCCCAATGGGCACGTAACACTTAAGCGCCATGAAAGCAGAACCAATTGCAGCTCGTACTACTTTATTATTGTAATAAAATTGCACTTGAAGCTCAAATTGCAACTGTCACGATTTACCAGACATTTGGCAGAGTGTAAGCCTGCAGATCTGATGGAACTTTTGAAACTTACATTTAAAGTAGAAATTTTCAATGAACATTGAAGAGGTAGAGAATATTGAAACTTAATTTTTGTAAGTATATACTTATAAATTAAGTTCTTGCTTTAAAATTTAAATGTTAGACAAATGCTAAAATATCAGTCGAAGTCTCTAATGAAAATATATTGTATTATATTTATATATATATAAATTATATTATATATGTATGTTCTTAATGACAATATAAATACATATAAATATATTTATTAAGAAATATCAATACATTGCAATGTACACATTTATAAATATATATATTTATTTATTTATATATTATATGTGGGAGCTCTAGCACAAGCAGCTTTATGTAGTTTACATTGACATTCAGAACATTCATTCTTTACTATCAAATATATTTTTATTTAACACTAAAGTGTTTATTAGAATTATAATTTATTTATATAATTTTCATAAATATTATTTATTAGATAAAAAAAATATATATATTTATTATTATTATTTTTTTTTATTTATGTGTGAATAATTAATTAAATATATATTTTTTCTTTATTTTAACTTTATATGTATATTATATTATACTTATTTTGTGATGTGAAAACATTTTCATTTGTAAATACTTCATTTAAAATTTATTTAATATTTTTTTTATTGATTGTATTTGTATATTTATTTTATATATTTTCGAATTCATTCATGTTGCATTTACGTTTTGCCGGTAAAGAAGTTTTTTTCTACAATTTTTCAAACAATGCATGTATTCTATTAACGACAATTTAACATGCCTTATTATTATTTCTCCATATTTATAAATAATTTGATATCTAAGGGCAACAACACTTGTCGTAGCATTTAACTAACAAATCGATTCAACACGCTTCGAGCAACGTAAAGAAAAACTTTCACCTCCAACTGGGCAACAACAACAACAGACCATGTTGACAAAGTAGAAGCCGCAAAATGCCAAAGAAACGAACAACAATAACAACAACAAAAGCCACCAACAAATGTCTTGCATGAATGAAAGTTACAGAAAGACTTGCTTTAGGCTACGCTGAAGAAAAAAATCAAATAAATAAATATATATAGATATACATATATATGGAAGTCAAAGTCATGGCATTTGTAAGACAAATTGAGCAAAGCAATGTGGTTAGAAAATGGGTTAAGGCGTGCGACAGCAAGAAATGTTTAGTTAGTGAAAGAGAGCGGGAGAGAGATAGAGAAAGAGAGAGAGAGAGAGAATGATAGAGAGGCACTTTTTGCCTTTTGTGGGCAATTAATAATGAATAAAACAAACATTGAATCCAGCATCGAAGTCAAATCAAATACGAAGCCCCAAGCAAGGCGTTAATTGGCATGCCAAAAGAGCCACAAAAATGAGTTCACATATACACATACACACACACACACATATATATACATCTATAGGTAGTACATGTTCTATGTGTAGACAGTGCTGCTGCCAAGGTGCGGCCTTTGAAATTCTTTGGCCACACATTTGGGTCAGTGGGTGGCCCAAAAATTGGCTGCCACTGCAGCTCAATGCACATTTCCATATGGCTGTCAATGCGTGCGCCAGTTACACACGGTCCCCCATTCCCTCTTCCCCACCCGCCTTCTTTCCAGCTCGAATGCCTGCCGATGGCACGACCAGGTGCTACTTGCTTCGTCTGTCTGGCTGCGTCTACCTCAGTCGGACGGTTTCTTTAAGCCCGTTGCGTGCGCTTTGTTTGCCTTGGCTTTTTCATGCAAAGTTGTTAACTCGCTTAACAAAATAAAACTTCTCCATGCTGGCCACTTTTCAGAATTTTATGCTTCAGGTTCTGTTATTTTGTTGACCCAAATATTCGTCTAGCTGTTGCTGTTATTTCTTCCAGTCACATCAATTTGGCTATAACCAAGCCAAGCCAAAGCTGATTATTTGCATTCATTCCCAATCAATTAATGCTATCGAACTGTGTTTGGCCAAATGCTGTTAGTTTGTGCTAATCGCACATGAAATGAAATTGAACTGTAATTCAATGTAAATTGGAAAATCATAATCTAAACAGTTGAGGCTTTTCCTTTGCTTGCGTGCATTTCTACAAGTGTTAAGTTACTATGAAAGCAGACTAAATTAATCAGATTAAGCATTAAGTACTAAATTCAAGTATGCATAAAGTTTGCAATTTGAATTAGGAATTAATTATTAATCAAGTTGATGCAGAATTGGTCTATTTGCTGAGTATGTTTGAAAAGGTAAACTGTTGTTCAATAAATTCATTTTAGTTTCACAAGTGTCTACAGAAAATGTTCACTGAAGACAGCTTAAATCAATATTTCAAGTACTTTTGAAAAATATATAAAAATACTAATCATTTTTTTGTATATACTTGTACATATATGTACATAGATTGTCAACTCTAGCAATTTGCTTGCTGCTCACCTGCGTTTCTGCTTATCTCTTCAGCTAGCGTTCAGGCTGCTCTAGTTAATTAGACGCTGTAAGTGTTGCAGCGGCTAGTTAAGACAACGATATTCACTAGGATCACGCAGCTTCGTTAAATCTCTCGAAATTTCGGGACGCACGATTTGAATTGCTCACGCGATGTTCGAAGAGGCACAATTCACCTACAGCACTGCAATTGAGCACCACGGTAATAGAGTTTGAGTGTAACGTTATTTCTATCTCTTTCTCTTTTCTTTTCTTTTCTTATCGTTTCGTTGCTCGTCAAAACTTTCGTTCGCTTTGAGATTTCACTACGCGTTTGCTTGTTGCTGCTGCTACGGCTGCTGTTGACGTCTGAAACGGCGATCGCCTTGAACTTGCCTTTTTATAGCCTGACCCATTTTCCCCAGCCCAGCCGAAGAAATGCAGCGAACCGGCTGCGCAGTCAACTGCGGCTGCGCAGTCGCGACACGACTGCCAACATGTTCAGCTGCAAACATGTTGCGTCTGCGCAGATGCGTGGTCGGCGCTGGGTTCGAGCGCGTGTAATTAGCTGCCCTCTTCTGTGGCCGCCCCTTTAGCGACCTGTCTACCTGTGTGTGGGTGATTTACCGTTGAACTGTTTACCTGCCCAGCCCATCTTGGCCAAGGTTTCGTTTTCATTAGCCGCTGCTAGTTCACTTTGAGCTGTGTTTCTGAGCAGCTTCCGAGTCTCTTTGTTGCAGCTTAACGAGCGCGTACTCAATTACTCATCCGCCTTTTGTTGGCGGCAGACCGAAGCTAACCTTGACTAGGATAACTTTTACAATGTTGGCTGTGACACTGATGACTGATTATGCTGATTCATGGGTTAAACTCAGACGAATTTCTCCAAAATAAGAAGACAAACAAATAGTTGCAATTTATTTACATATTGTAAACATTTTCTAAGAAATATCTTTGCACATAATGAATTTATGTAGGTGAACAAACGACATGCAGAGTACATTGTACTTATAAAATATCACGTCACATTGCATACTTTATTAAAATACAAACTATTCGTAGTTAAAACTAGCATATTCTTTCTTAAAAATTTATTAAAAACAATGTTACAGGAGAGCTAGCTAGAAATGCGATGAATGTGCAAAAGCAATTCAAGTGAATGAAATGCGAAAACAATCTAAAGGATTTTGTGAGCTCACAAAGAATTTGGCCAATAGCAAAACAGGCCAAACGCAGCGGGCTACTGCACATCTATGCGTATGTCTGTGTGTGCTTGTGTGTGTGTGTGTGTGGTTGGGTGTATTTACCGAGCGATGCCGGTGCTTGCATACAAATGCTGGAAGCCATGGACTCAATCTGGCCCTTCGCCTGCTTTTTTCGTCTGCTTGGCTGCTTCTTACACATTTGTGTCTGTCTCAGCTTCTTCTTGCTCGTGTTGTTGCCCCCAACAGTCGCACACGTGCAAAAAAGTTAAGCCGTTCGAGCAAAAGTTTTCCAACAGTCAGACGAACGGACAAAGTATTAGAGAGCCCCTTCGAACGCAAATCTGGAAAATGCTAGGCAAAAGAGAAAGAGCGAGAGTGCGGGAGAGAAACTGTATGAGAGAGAGAGAGAGAGAGGGCAAATTCACATAGACACACACGTTCGACAGCTAGTTGCATTTGTGTGTGTTTACATTTAGTTGTATTCGATTTGCATAGCAGATTTAAAGCAACTTTGAGAAAGGGGTCAGAGCTGGGCTGGCTGGCAACCCAAATCAATGGCAGCTCTGCGGGCCATCAGCCATCAGCATGTGCTGGGCGAGCAGGTGGGCGGTGGGCGGGGTCGGCGCTTAAACGCCTTCCATGTTGGTTATTAAGTGGCCTTAAAGCCGATTGGTCAAGTGACGTGCTGCTTGTGCAGTGGCTTTGCTTATTGAATAAATGTGCCTGGATTTATGCAAATCCCAACTACAGCAGCTGCCCAGGTGACCAGCTGACCCGTACCTCTGCAGCTTCCATTCATATATTTGCACCCGTTTCTGCCTAATCCGGGCATAATTGCTCAACATTCGTTATCTAAATAGTGACTGTTGCAGTGACAGCGACAGCGACAGCAGCAGCAAATGCCGATGTAACTCTGACTACCGTAGCAGAGCCTAATTCCGGGATATGTGCAAAGCTGTTGTTATTTATCTTTTGTATTTGCGTTTGCTCTGCACATTAGCGTAATTATTCCTATGCATGTGTGTGTTGCTGTGTGGGTGTGTGTCGGAAAACCCTTTGCCAACAACTGTCTAAATATTGGCCCACAATTTCGTAGCTTATCATTTGCTGTGCTTATTGACTTTGGCATCCATTGCCAGAATTATGGTTTATAGTTATTCAATTGCCGCAGCCCAAATGATGAATTATGATTTAATTACGTAAATTATGAGCTTCGTTTGTTACACAAATGTGTGCAATACAATTTACATTATTCCAATGTGTTCCTCATTCAAATTGAATTGAACTAAATATTCCAATTAAAATATTTTCCATATAACTATTGCTTTAAGATATCATTTACAATAAACCTTACTGGTAATATGTCTGATTCTCAGCTTGGCTCTTCTAAACAAACGAAACTAGTTGGCAGTTGTCAGACTTTTCGAATCTATAAGGAAAATGAAACTGAACTAGTTAAGCGTTTCGATTGTGTATCAATTAGCGGACATTTAAAAATTCTCTATGTGTGTTTGCCCGGCGCATTAGCACGAATAGATGTTGTTCCGGCTCCGAGTCCCCTCTGGCCACCCAGCGATACCCGCTCACCCGCTCTGGCTCTGGGTCTGGGTGAAACCGAAAAAGTGACCCAGATTTCGTTTCGTTTTTTCTGTCTGCATGGCTGTTGTGTGTGTGTGGGGGATGGCGAGAGGCGGGGAATCGTTGCTGACAAATTGAAATCATGACATTAACCTCGACGGCACACACACACACAAGCCCGATGACACACACGCCTACATGGGCAAATCGGAGAGATTGTTGCATACTTTCAGGCATAAAATTTATGCACAGGCCTTGATCTATACAGACAGATATATGTCTGCTGGTGTGTATGTGCGCGTGCCTGTGTGTGTGTGTTTGGTAATATGAAATCAATAAATCGTAAGCATTCTTTTATTGCGCATCCTGGCAGACTAGAACACAAGACGAGGCAAGGCCTCTTTGTTGATTTTGTGTGTGTTTTCCTTTTTGGTCCTTGCTGCTCGCTATATACATATTTTTTATTTACTTTATTTGATTTTTTATAAAGGATAAAGGAGCGCCAAGGACGCCAAACACAGTTGCTGCCAAGCTCTGGCTAAGCGAACCCTAGCGCTTTGTGAGTTTATCAACGCAGAGCCACTCGACAATCACGATGTCTGTTGTCCGTGGGGCCGAGGTGGGGCAGCGGCGGGACAGCGACTCACTCGACTTTATATTAATTCATTTTCTTCTTTTCGTTGTCCTTGACAAAGTGCAGCATTCTTATAAATACTTTCTTTATTACTGCGCTTTATAAATAATGTGAACAGGAAATCCGGGCGAAAGCAAAAGTTTGCCAGTGAATAGAAATGCCTTGGATTAGTTTATAAATATCAGAGGAACTATATATAAATAAACATGTATATCTATGTGTGTATATGTACAAAACGAAATCAAATGGTGGGTCCATCGAATATGGACAGCCCTGTACAGCTCTACCGACTCGTCAAACTTTAGCTCTCATGCTGCTCTCAGTCTGCGATTATCGAGAAACGTAGTTTATATACGTGTATATGTGTATGGTAATCATATTTAGTTAATCGGTGACTCATTATGTTAGATAGATACATTTAACCGCTAGGCAATCGATTTGCTCTACATTCGTATGCTAATCCATTTGTGCAAGTTAATTAATTATAGGCACATTGGGGAATTCGAAGAGCTTGCCGTTGCCCCACACACACACACACCTACACATACTCATTTAAATTATGCACAGAGTAGAGTTTTGAGCATTCGGCGCAGTATTTATATCAGTTGGCTCAGCTCGACAGGTCGATTCAGGCATGACACCAAAGAGTCGAAAGCTCATTATCGCTCATGTAAATTGCATTCCAATCAATGTCCTTGAGTAGATCTCCGCTATCCTCACCTTCTACGAAATACATTCGATTTCTATAGCAGAGTTGTCTCTTATATAACTTTATTAAAGACTTGCTAGCTGAGTGGGATGAAGCCCGGAAGGTTCAGTTCTACGTAAAGTTCGTTTGGCAACTGCCATTAAATGTCTGCTGGCAGCTGATGGTTGAAAAGGATTCGTTTTCTGCACATGCTCGAATCGTTTTTATTACTATTTATCAAAAGAAGACGAAACATGAAAAAAATGGTAAAATGGTGAAGGGTGGGGGAAGGGAAATCATTAAAAATGCAAGCAAAAAACATTCTTTGGCCTCATAAACATCAAATTTGTAAGGCCGAAACATCTGTTAAGCTTTTATTGCGCCGCTACATAAGTATTATGAAATATAAAGAAAGTTTCCCTGATGATACAACGGAGTGCGTCCTCAGGCCATAATGCAAGTTTAATTTCCAGCTCGACACGCAAAAAAGGGCTCAATAAATAACGAAACAATATTTGTTATATATATGTATATACAACATGTGTATGTAGGTGTGTGCACTTATATATGTTTGTGTGTGAGTGTGTGTGTGTGCCTTATATAAAAGATGTGAATATTTAGTCTGGAAAATGTAAAATTGTTGGCTTGGTGATTTGAGCAGCTGCCGACTGACGCCATTTGTGGGCGGGTCTGGGGCGCGGCTGTGCTGGCAAGATAAAGTACGCTTCTGTGATAAATATAACAACAAGTACCCAAGGCACGCACAAGCCGTTGTCCAATGGCCCCAACCAGGGCAGACCGGGAAAAACGCATCCGAATTTCGTTCAGCCCAACTACTGAGCGCCCAGGGCAGCGGGTTAGGCTGGGGACTGCCAGTTAGGATCCGGAGCGGCAGCTGTTATAATGATGCCAACGATACATCATCGCAAAATGCTAAAATTTTTGGCAGCGCCGAGTGCCGAGCGCGCCGTCAACAGCTGTTACCGCTGATGAATCCTTTGGGTCCGGTTCGCTCCCCTGGCTGTCCCCGCCCCTCGGTCCGCCTTTCGCCTACCGCTTTCATCCTGCCTGCCTGCCTGCCTGCCTAATATTTCAATATTTCTCACATAAAAGGCATAAGTTATTTTTCATATTTTCCAGCACAGCAGCCTTCCCTTCCCCCCGCACGCTGAGCTGTTGCATTGCTGCGCCCCTTAGCTGCGCTTTTTGGCTAATTTCCCCAAATAAATCGTAAAATTGCAAAACACACAACAACAGGCACATAATTAACTATCATAAAATATGCAAAGCACGCGTCTCAGATTCCAACTTGTGCCACAGTCCTATCTTGCGCATTTCTGTTCGAAAGTATTTGCCATTTGTTTGCAGTTTTTAAAGTTTTCCAAAGTCCCCCATCGTATTTATGTATTCCAGTTTTTCTTTTTCTTTTCTGTTTTGTTGTTATACTCCGCTCCCTATGCTTGAGAGGTTTTATAGAGATCGATGCGCATTTATATAAAATATATATTATATAATTGTATATATGTATACCTGACCAGTTTACATTGGGGCGAATCCCAAAAATCAAAAATCTATAAATTACAAAATCGTTATATTAAATTAATGAATTTCTACAGTAATTTATGAAATCTCCAGCTCTAAGTAACGATAAAAAAGCAAAGTTGAAGTATCGATTGTTATCGATAATAACAATACGGGATAAGTTATCGAAAAAAATGTCTACGTTTATAAGAACGGACAGACGGATACGGCTATATTGACTTGTCGCTCCTCGCTCTGACCAAGAACAAATACGCTTTATAGGGTCTGTCACGCCTCCTTCTGCCTGTTACATGCATTTTCACAAAACCATTATAGTCTGATTTTCCATTTTCAATGGGCTCGGGGTGAAAAATGACAAAAATGACCAAATGAGAAAACCTGAACTCGCATAGTGAAGTATTACGCACCACAAACCAGAAATTTCAAAGCCGCTTAAGACGAAATGCGTGTGGGCCATAAAGTGGCATTCGTGCTGGAGGGAAAGCCAGGTGAACTCTACGAGAAAGAAGAGCATTAAGCAGCACTCAGGTGCTGCCACGGATTACCATTGGCAGCGGAGCTCTGGCACTGCCTAAGCAACCACAGCAACTGCCTGAAAAAGTGTTGTTATAATCTTACTCTCAACTCGTTTCGAGAAAAACCTGTTGTTCGAGCTCAACGATATTCAGATAATTGCATCTTCTTCTTCTTATTTATTTATTTTTGTTTGTTTATCATTTAACAAGCATTATTTGCAACGAATTACACTTTAATGCATAATTAAATAGAATTTAATAAACTTGAGTTCTCATTTTTGCTCAAATGACTCAAAAATTATCAAGAGTCATACGGAATAATTTGTAGATTTATATATTTGATATGAGTGCAATTATATTAGGCATTAGTTAAATACTTTAATCTGTTTGATTCATAAGTTGTAAAATTTCATAATCACCTTCGATAGAAGTTCAAAACTTCTCTTTATAATACATCAATTTAAAATTCCAGCAATCCAGTCAGCTTTTGAAATCTCACAGCCATTACGCTTGATTAGCAGGAACTCCACATGCTCTTGAGCAGCATTGTTTGGAAAAGCGCAATTTGCATAAGTCAAAGGGCCTTTGTCACCTTGCACAAAGTCCTCGAACATTTTAATTAATTTTTTTGAAATAATTTCCTCGTCTGCACGCAGAGGCTGACGCGAGGGACTGTCAAATAGTAAAAAGTAATCATCCCCATGCCCAGTGCCTACAAGAGGGAAGTATATGAATAGGAGGAGCAACTATAGTGAGTCCAAACTGTTTGCTTACCCACTGCAATATCGTCTCGCCTTGCCAGCAGATTCGCTATGCCACGACTCGCGGGATTGTCGTAGACATAGTAGTAGATGGGGCTCTTGCTGTGCTTGCGATGCAGATCTATGGATCGAAGCGAATCATTCCTGGACAGGGCATCGGTGAATATTCGCTGCACGTCCAGGTAGTTCTCCACGCTGAAGTTCCGATTGCCCAGGTACTGCTGTCGCAGATCGCGGGAGTATTCGTCCATTTGCTTTATTGTCTCGCTAGAGTCTCGATAAAAGAATAAGTGGGGCGCCAGCTCGTACCAGCGCTTGTTGAGCTCCCCGATGAACTCCCTTCCATTGGGCTGCTTTGCCAGGAAAATGGCTGCATTGTAGGCGCCGTCCTCTTGGGTGTGTGAGATGAGCCAGGGAACCTGCGAAAACTGTCCGCTCTTAATGATGTCAACTGGATCCTGAGTCAGAAACGGCTCCGGCGCATCGACTGGCTCTACCACGGGGCCAAATGGAGCGAAGGGCACGTAGTCAAATACCAAGAAGTCTCGTACGGCCGTCACGATTTGCGAGGCATCCTTCGTCTGCAGGCACTTTTTAAGATCCACCGAGTCTTCAAGCAGGCCACAGCCCACGATGCGACCCATTTCAAAGGCCCGTTGACGCGCACCTTTCTGCACCGTAGACGGCATTAGGGCAGTTCCACTTATTAGGGCGCCCGCCTTTGCGAGTTGCTGGAAGTCCCTCTGCAGTAGGTGCAGATGAACCGAGGCTGCTCCTGCCGAGAAGCCAACTACGAGAATATTTTCCGGCTGCCCACCGAAACGCGCAATGTTCTCCCTGATCCACTGCAATGCCAGCCGCTGGTCCTTCAAGCCAAAGTTGCCTGGCAGAGCGCTGTCGCCGCTGCTGATGAAGCCCAGTGGACCCAAGCGATAGGTGATCTGCACCACAATCACATTGCCTCTAGCCATGAATGCCTCGTGGCCGCTACCCGCTGCACCGCCGAACATCAAGGCGCCACCGTGAATGTTGACGACGACAGGAAACGAGCTGCGACTGCTGTTCTTCGGCCTGTACACGCTGACTGTCAGACAGTCCTCGACGCCCGTCAGTTTGTCCTCTTGGTCGGTGTACTGGTTCCACTGCATGCACAGGACAGGTGGTTGAGTGGCATCGAACGTTTCCTTCCATTGCTGGGCGTAGCGTTGCGGTGCCTCAAAACGCAGCTCCCCGACTGGTGGCTCTGCATAGGGTATCGACTCGTAGCTGTAATATCCCTTGTTATCGCGTCCGCGTAGCTTCCCATTGGGCAGCTCGACCAAAAGTGGATCGGCCACGGCTGCCACTGCTGCACAGAGCCAGACCAACAAAATTCGTAGTGCGTTATCTCTCATGACGTTTACTCTGCCAACACTGAATGTGCACTGTGCCAAGCGCAGATCAGCAGCATTTGTTTTATTTTGATACCCGAATATATTTTTGCTCTGTTAATAGTCCCTAATTATGCGGACGCTGTTAAAGCTTTATTATTTTAAATAATTAACTGAACTGGTTTACTCTCTAACAACAAATATTTGCATCTCATCGGCAAACAACAAACATATAAAATATGGAGAATATGTATGCATATAGAATTTAAGTAGATTATTTGTATTATTTTTTAATTCTTGTATATAGTATATAATATACATTTAAAATGTTTATTTTTATTAAATTTTATTTATTGTATATTGTTTACCTCAACTTACTGTTAGCTTATAGGAACGACTATTATATTTGCACAAGTACTTTGGGGTATGTGAAGCAGCTGAACCTTATCTTTACCAACATTATCTCGGCACAAAGCGCTCAAACATGCTTATTAAATTAGTGGAGATTAAATTTAGCTCAGATCGAGATTAACTTAGTGGAAGAAAATAATCATCGAAATGAGCAAAGCGGTTGGACAGTTAATGTGCAACGCCTTGAACAGGTGTATTGTCGTAGACGTAGTAGTAAATGGGGCTCCCTGCCTGTTTCTGTTGCAGATCTATGGTTCGCAGAGTTTGATTTTTGACGAACAAATCTGTGAATAATCTTTGTACGGGCAGGTAGTTCTCCACGCTGAATTTCCGATTGCCCAGGTACTGCTGTCTCAGATCGCGGGAGTAGTCATCCATTTCGTCAAGGGTTTTCGCAGAGTTGCGATAGAAGAGCAAGAGAGGCGCCAAGGTGTTCCAGCGATTATTGAGTTGGACAGCTCTACCAGCAGCGGATCTGCGGCGATAACTGAGCTGATCAGCAGTGGAAGCAGTAAGTATTCTACAGCGTTCGTGATTTGTACTAAGCCAAATATCGAAGCAAACTATTATTTGCTCAAAATATGCGACTGCTTCCACATGACCTACGACAAGTTTGTGGTCAAATTAGTCTCACTGAACTTAGAAATCGCGCTTAAACAACAGCCATTATATAAGGCATATAGTCAATAAATTAGTAAGTTCATTGCAGTCGTGCCTAGTGATGGCAAAAAAATTCATTGTTCGATTATTTAATCATATGATTTATTTTAGGTGCTTTAACGATTAATTGCAATTAACCGCTGAAAAATGAAAAAATCGATTAATCAAATGATTTTTTTTAATGCGCTTATTATTTTATTTATTTTTTTTTTATGAACTCCTTTTAGAAGCAATAATAGCAACAAGAACAGTAAAGAATATACATAAATGTTTATTTATTTAAAATTGAGTTAAGAAATAGTAGTTGTGAAAGGTGCTCTGTTGTTAACCTGTTCCTTTTTTCGGTTAATGTGGCACCCGCCTTGGAAAAAAGACGTTCCGCTGGTACCGAAGTGCCTATTAAGAAACAATACCGACAAGCTATAACATATAGCTTAGGGTATGCAGTACGCATCTCCTCCCAGGCGTTGGCGACATTACGCTTCAAATCAAAAACAGGAGCATTTAAAAAAAGACTGAGCTCGTCTTGAATTTGAAAATGGTTACCGTCTTTCTTACTGGTTTTGTGGGCCAGTGTCTTGTGGTGGGTCCATAAATCGAACTCAACTTCGCTAATAGATGAGCCGTCACTAGTGCTTCCTAAACTTTCATTTATATCTGGTTGTATTTTTACAATACTTCAATTGTTTTTGGCACAATTGGCAATTCACATCCGTGTCATTTAATTTTGAATAAAATCTCCACACTTTACTTAGTTTTGGTGCCATAATGACGCTTCGCCACTAACTTTTGCGCGCCAATGTTGCTTACAGCGATGCGATTTTTTGAGCAAATCATCGATTATCTCGATTATTCAAAACCCATTTTGCGATACAATTAAATCGTGAATTGAAACAAAATAATCGATTATTGCGTATCATATGATTAATCGTGCCATCACGAGTCGTGCCCAACTCATTCTCGTTCACAATTCTCGGCTATTATGTATATAGTGTTCAGTGAAATCTTGTGATGTTTGCTTCTCAACTTATAATTTAATAAAAAAAATCTTTAATGAAGCTCAACGAAAAGTTTATTCATTCCGGTTATAAATCAAGAAGCGTATGTGAGGAGAAATTTGAATTTGACTTTCTGCATAATTACACAAAAATCTCGTTGCTTTAGTTAAACCTCAAGCAGAATCTAAGTAATATACACATCAGTAACAATCTTCTTTCCTTGGCTACACTAACTAATTGGATCCAGTTTTAGGACCTCACAGCTGTTGCTCTTAATTAAAATAAATTGCAGCTGCTCCTGGTCAATATTATTGGGAAATACACAATCGGCATAAGTCAAGGAGCCGCTGTCGCTTTGAGCGAAGTCTTCCAGCAGGCGTATGAAATTCTTGGAGATTATCTTCTCGTCAGCGCGGGGTTGAGTGACTGCCTTCTCAAATATCAGAGCATAATCATCGCCATGTCCAGTGCCTACAAGCATATAAATTGATATTACCAAAGACATGCTGCATAAATGATCAATAAATCAGGTTATACCAAAATAAGTATCGTCCCTTTGGGCCAAGACTTGAGCACTGCCCCGAGATGTTGGATTATCGTAGACGTAGCCATAAACGGGACTCCTGCCATGCCTGCGATGCAGATCTATGGATCGTAGGGTGTCGTTTCTGAAGAGTATATCCGTGAATATGCGCTGCACGTCCAAGTAGCTCTCCACGCTGAAGTTGCGGTTGCCCAGGTACTGCTGTCTGAGATCGCGGGAGTAGTCATCCATTGCGTCAATAGTCTTCTTGGAGTCACGATAGAACAGGAAGTGGGGCGCCAGCTCGTACCAGCGACTGTTGAGCTCATCAATGAACTCTGCGCCGTTGGGTTGTTTGGCCATTAGTAGAGCAGCGTTGTAAGTGCCATCTTCCTGGGTGTAGGTGGTTAGCCAGGGGACTTGGGCGAACTTTCCACTCTTGAGTATATCAATGGGATGCTGAGTTATGAAGGGCTCAGCTGCATCCTCGCACTCCACTACCGGTGCAAATGGAGCAAATGGAACATAGTCAAAGACGAGGAACTGGCGCACAGCTCTGACTATCTCCGAGGCATCCTTCGTCTGCAGACACTTTTTCAGCTCCAAAGAGTCACTTAACAAGCCGCAACCCACAATGCGACCCATTTCGAAGGCGCGTCGACGCGCTCCTTCCTGCACCACCCAGGGATCCAGAGCATTTCCACTGAGTGCCACAGCCACCTTTGCCAACTGGCCGAAGTCCTCATGCAGCATCTGTAGGTGTATCGATGCACCGCCAGCAGAGTGACCAAGCACTAGAATATTCTCTGGCTCACCACCAAAGCGAGCGATGTTTTGCCTGATCCAGCGCAGAGCCAAGCGCTGATCCTTGAGTCCAAAGTTTCCCGACAATGAGGCGTCGCCTGTGCTCAGGAATCCTATCGGACCCAGTCGATAGGTGATCTTAACGACAATCAGATTTCCGCTGGCCATCATCGGCTCATGGCCATGTTCCACAGGTGCACCGAACATGAAGGCGCCGCCGTGAATATTGACGAGAACCGGGAATGAGCTGCGACTCGAGTTCTTTGGCTTGTACACGCTTACGGTTAGGCAGTCCTCGATGCCGACCAACTTATCTGCGCCCTCGGCAAACTGATTCCACTGCATGCAGTAGGCGGGAGGGGTGGTAGCGTCAAACACTTCGCTCCACTGCTGAGCATAGGGCTGAGGTGGCTCAAAGCGCAGCTCGCCCACAGGTGGCTCCGCATACGGTATCGACTCGTAGCTGTAGTAACCTTCGTTATCGCGACCGCGAATTTTTCCATTTGGCAGCTCGACTATCAGTGGATCAGCAGCAGCATCAGCAGCAGCATCAGCAGCAGCATCGGCAGCAGCTGTCGCTGCTAGGCAAATCAAAGCGATCGAGCATATGCGCCACATTATGATTCTGACAGAGCCGAGTCTTGATTCACACTAGTCTCGCCTTGGGCCAGCTGAGCTTTATATGCATGCGAATCAGATTAGTTCTCAATTGATTCTCTCGCATGCCACAAATGAAACTATATGAATATGAAACATGAGACTCGCTCCACCAGTGGCGAATCGATGCGAGAGTTGATTTCAAACGCATTACTCAATAACAAGATTGCTCTGGCTGTGATTGACGTATCGAGGGTAATGTTTGCTCAGTCCATTTATACACTCAAAAGCTAATTGAGAATAGTTCGAGATAAATATACATATTAAAACGAATTGCTGCGTATATATATATATTAGTTATTATATGAACTACTCTATAATATATTCTAGCTCGTGTTAAAGCAATTAATAAATTTAAAAAAATGTAAATTTAGGTTTGTCATGCAATCTGATGAATATGAAATTAAAATGAAAAATAAATGAAGTAAGACCACCTTTGCTGATCTGAAGTAAGTTTATTTATTTAGTTATTTATTTTATTAGTAATTATTTATTTGTTTTATTCAATTATTTATTATTTAGCTAGTTCTTATTTATTTTTTATTATTTATTTATATCATTATTATTATTATTATTATTAATTATTTATCTATTTTATTTATTTATTTATTTTTTGTCATTTTACTTTAAGAAACTGCTCTTTCTCTGGTAATACTTTCGCTGTTTCACACATACAATCAATAATTTATTTCATATGGAAAATCTTGATGTCATTCTATTCGATGCTTCGCCTAAAAAGTTTTTTTTTCATTTGGAATGCTCACTTTAATATATGCAATTAATACTTGATATCATTGTTAATTGATAATACTTTAAGTCAACTGTCCCGTTTCGAAAAAGCCTTCTATCATCTTAACTAGCTTCCAGGAAATAAGTTTCTCGTCGGGCCGGAGCGGTTCGCGTATTGCACTATTCATCATCAGGAAATAATCATCACCGTGAGCTGTGACTGGTTGACTGAAAGCTTTTGTGGAGAATCTTCAAGCATTGCGGCCTTTTAAACATTTTCGTTGGGTCCACTTTCATTCAGCTGACGAAAAGGCGATAAAGATGCTCACAAAATGATGACCTTTCTCCTTTGGGGCAATGTAATTCCAGGGTGCTCTACGATCGACGTTTGACCTGCTATAAAATCTATAGCAAATCGATGTCAATTAAAATAAATAATTTATATACAATACCAAAACCTTTTTCTGATTTGCTATATATTTCTTATATACTGTGTCGACTCGAATAGTATATACTCCTTATAATACAGTGCTATTTAATTTACCCCGATTTGGGCATGGATATATGTAATATATACGTTTGATCTAGCGTTGTCAAGTACTTGACAAAATAGATAAAAGCGTTTCTCCTCTGCCAGATTTATTGGCCTTTGGTTCTCCATCCACGAAATAAGATCTTGAGAAATTGAATTAATCATTCCAACACTTTCTTTCTTATCTTATACTAGCGTTATATATATCGTATCGCTATACATTTTTGACCTCGTTTTGCTAAGATATCACACTGAATATTAAACAAATAAACCCATCAAACTCACGATTGTACTTATTCGATATTCAGTGAAAAATAGTTTGTTTTTGAGTTTGCTTCATAATACATTGATTTATTTACCAACAGTCCCTAACAAAAATACCAACTCGACTGATTGATTGACTGAGCTGTTCACAGGTTTGTAAACATCGACTTAGAATTTTACTACTGGAGACGGTGGCAAATGATCAGACACGCTCTCCGGCAAGTGTCTCGCTTCCTGAACCTCGCAGTGAGTACGCTTGATGACCACCAACTGAAATTGCTTTTGGCCCCGGTTGTCTGGAAACACGCAGTCATCGTAGGCCAGCTTTCTGCTCTGGGCGAACTCTTCGACCATCTTGACGAACTTCCAAGAGATCAGTTTCTCGTCAGCTCGCAGAACTCCACGAATCGGATTGTTCATCAAGACATAGTAATCGTCGCCCAAGCCCGTGCCTGTGAATAGTCTCATAGTAATTAGCTAACGCATCTACTTGGCGTCTTTAATAAATACTCAACCCATGAAGAGGTCCATTCGCTTCGCAAGATGGTGTCCGATTGATAAGTCAGCTGGATTATCGTAGACATAGGCATAAGTAGGACTGCTGCCATGCTGGCGATGCGCATCTAAAGCCTCCTCGATGCCATTCTTGAAGAGTTCATTTGTGAACATGCGCTGCACATCGAAATAGTTTTCGACGCTGAAGTTCCTGTAGCCGAGGTACTGCAACTTTAGTTTGCGAGAATGAATGTTTTTCTGCAATTTATTCATGTCCTTTGGGTAGTACAAAAAGAGCGGAGCTAGCTCATTCCAGCGGGAGTTCAGCTCATAAATTAGTTCCTTTCCACTCATATTCCTTTGCAGAAGTACTGCAGTGTTGTAGATTCCATTCTGCGTGGTGTAGCTGGCCAACCAAGGCACCTGTGCCGATCTTCCACTCCTGATGGTCTCAATGGGGAATTCGGTGAGGAATGGATATTCCACGTCGGGTGACTCGACAACTGGTCTAAAGACTGCTGATGGTATATAGTCAAAGACTTGCAATTTCTTAACGGCACTAACGATTTCGTGGCCCATTGTTCGCTTAAAGCATTCCTTCAGCGAAAACGAAGACTTTGTTGTTTTACAGCCCAGGACTTTAGCAAACCGAAATGCATCCTCACGTCCACTACTTTGTACAGCAAAGGGAGATGTGGCTGCTCCACTAATGGAGATGGCGCCGCTAACAAATGTCTCCATATCCTTGTGCATTAGCTGCAGATGAACTGCAGCGCCGCCTGCACCGAAACCGAGCAGAATAATGTTCTCTGGATCCCCGCCGAATCGATCGATGTTCAGCTTAATCCATTGGATCGCCAGACGCTGATCCTTGAGGCCGTAGTTTCCAGGAAGTACGTTGTCGCCGGTGCTCAGAAAGCCAAGCGGACCCACTCTGTAGTTGATCTTCACCACGATTACATTGCCGCTATCCATGAAGTACTCAGGACCGTCATCGAGCGAACTGCCGAAGGTCCACGCTCCCCCGAAAATACTTGCGACGACCGGAAAACTCTGCCGAGTTGCGTTCTTGGGCTTGAAAATGCTGACGGTCAGGCAGTCCTCGCTGCCCGTCATCTTGTCTGGCTGCTGGATCCATTGGCTCCATTGCAGACATTCAGTCGCCGGCGTGGTGGCATCAAAGATTTCCGCCCATCTCTCAGTAAATGGGAGTGGATCCTCCAGGCGCAAGTCGTTGATGGGCGGCTGTGCATAGGGTATCGACTCGTAGCTGTAGTAAATGCCGTTGTCGCGTCCACGCAGCTCTCCATTTGGCAGCTCGACGAGGAGCGGATCCCTTGAGGCAGATGCTGAGCATGCCGAGAGCAAGACGATAGCCAAGGCGAACGTGTTCATGGTGTGCTCCAAGTCCAACTGTTTTAACTAAAGTCTATCAATGCCTATTTATTCGCACATGGGCAGCAGCGCGAAATCGGATTCGTTCCAATGACTTGCTACGTGGAAGTAAAAAGTGCAAAGCGAATAGATGATTATTATTTTTGACATTTGTTCTAGGGTTGCATCTAGGGCAAAGGGCCTGGCACTTCATTTACGAGCGGCTGCCTTATACATTGCTTTCAAATCGCATTTCTTTGCATTATCAATGCATAAAGCTAGCCAGAAGCTAAGTCAAGCTAAGTCTCATCTCAGGGCCACGAACAGCTATTAAAAGGTTTAGTTACTTGAACCCGGATCCGTAGATATACCGGAATTGTAACTTGCTTTTAGAACTAAAGCTAAATAAGCCACCTAATCAAAGCAAACCTTAATCTAACCCAACGATCATCTGTGGGTCTATTATGTTACACAGACAATACATTATTCGTTCTTCTCTTAATATTTCGGCTCTTGATTTATTTTCGATAAATTAATTACCCATATATGTATGTGTTTGTAAATGAATTTTTATTTAGTTTTCCTTAAGCATACATTCAATATATTCATGGCGATAAATAATAATAAAAAGAGTGCTTGTCTTGTAGAAGGGCTTAATATGGGATTAATGGGGATCATGGTAGGTTTTTGGAGATTATTTCAGGTAAATACTTTGATTCCATGACTTTGCAGTAGGTGCGCTTGATGGCCACCAGCTGGAAGTGCCTCTTGCCTCGGTTGTCTGGAAACACGCAGTTCTCATAGGAAAAGTTGCCGCCTCGGGCAAACTGCTCCACCATCTTGACTAGCCTGGCCGAGGTAATTTTCTCGTCAACTCTCAGAAGGTTGCGCACTGGTTTGCTGAACATTAAATAGTAATCGTCGCCCATGCCCGTGCCCGTGCCTGTGGATGGAAATTATGGGTTATTTGCCTTAGACATTGCATACAAAGTTTACCCAAGAACAGATTTTTCCTCCTCGATAGTAACTGTGGGAATGATTTTCCAGCAGGGTTGTCGTACACATAAGCATAAACGGGACTGTCGCCATACTTTCGATGTGCGTCTAGTGCCACCTCCACGCCATTCTTATATAGCTCGTTTATGAACATGCGCTGCACGTCGAAATAGTTCTCCACGCTGAAGTTCCTGTAGCCGAGGTACTGCTGCCTCAGTTTCCGGGAATGGTTATCCCGCTCAGATCGTTTCCAAAAGTAAGGATATGAGAAGATGTATGGGGCCAGCTCATTCCAGCGAGATTTAAGCTCCTCCATTTTGGCCTTGCCATTGCAACTCCTTTTCAGCAAGAGGGCGGCGTTATATATACCATTCTCTGTGGTGTAGCTGGCCAGCCAAGGCACCTGAGCAGATTTTCCACTCTTGATGGTGCCGATTGGAAATTCGGTGAGGAAAGGCTTAACCGAATCAGTGGACTCGATGACTGGACTAAATGCGCCAAAATTTACATATTCAAAGACTTGAAGATGCTTTACACTACTAACTATTTTGTCGGCTGGCATTTGCTTCAGGCACTCCTTCAGTTTAGTTGAGGACTCGAGGTTGTCACAGCCCAATTTCTTGGCATACTGGAATGCCAGCTCTTGCCCGCTGGACTGCACAGCAAAGGGAGATGTGGCCGTACCACTAATGGAGATGCCGCCCTTCACCAACTTCTCCATATCCTTGTGCATTAGCTGTAGATGGACTGACGAGCCGCCTGTGCCGAATCCGAGCAGAATAATGCTCTCTGGATCCCCGCCGAATCGATCGATGTTCTGCTTAATCCATTGGATCGCCAGACGCTGATCCTTGAGGCCGTAATTTCCAGGAAGCACGTTATCGCCGGTGCTCAGAAAGCCAAGCGGACCCACTCTGTAGTTGATCTTCACCACGATCACATTGCCTGTGGACATGAGGTGCTCAACTCCGTCTTGGAGCGAACTGCCGAAGGTCCACGCTCCGCCGAATATATTCGCCACGACCGGAAGAGCCTTGAGACTGGGCTTCTTAGGCTTGTAGACACTGACGGTCAGGCAGTCTTCGCTGCCCGTCAGCTTGTCAGGCATTCGGATAGCCTGGTTCCATTGCAGACATTCAGTCGGCGGCTTGGTGGCATCCCAGGTCTGCTCCCATCGCTGTGTATATGGAACTGGATCCTCCAGGCGCAACTCATTGATGGGTGGCTGTGCATAGGGTATCGACTCGTAGCTATAGTAAATGCCGTTGTCGCGTCCACGTAGCTCTCCATTTGGCAGCTCGATGAGGAGCGCTGCGTATAAGCCCGCTGTTGTGCAGGCTATGACCAACAAAGTAAAAGTATTCATAGCAAACTAGGTGCACTAGTTGGAGCTCCAACTCCGACTGTTGCCACCAGAGAGAATCAGTGCCTTTTATGATAATTGGAAAGCTTTATTTATTCGCTCACATTAGCAGCTGCGGAAAATCCGATTGGTTCCAGCTGCCTCTTTCTCGAAATTGCTGACTTTTGAGGGGCAGAGGGCATTTGATGACAGATCGCTTTATAAATTTGAGCTAAACGTTACTTAATATATAAACAAATGTTATTTGAGAGCCACCGGAATTATAAATTAATAATATTTGTAGCTAAATGAATATTATTAGATGTTGGGGCTTAGTATATAAAAGTCCATATTTCTCTAAATTAAACTGAGCCTAAATAATACATTTTTAAGAGTTGTGGATGTCAAAATGGATAGAGCAGGAAAACTATATATTCCCTGCTTATTGCTAAGGGTTAATAATAAGCTCAAGCTTTGTTGCTTCAACGTCAATAGCCCGAGCAACTCTGGCCGCTGATAAAAGCTTCATTAATCCCATAGAATGCCTCGGGACTCCAACTATTATCATCAACAGCTGGGGAGCAGTCAATGGCCAAGTCCCAGACAAATAAGCGATGCCATTATCAACGTTCTAATCAACGATGAGGCAGATTATGATGCTGATGGGACATATGAGTGGAGGGGGCGTAGAGCAGGGCAACACATGCCAGCTGATGAACTGCGCGCGTGTGTGTGTGTATATAAATGAATTAGTTGGCATTAAGTATACGCCGCAGTGTACGCAAAAGCTAAGCAAGCATGATTTAAGAAATATGCTCCAGACTTGTGACTGCTGCTCATTTGCTGGCACCGAGGAGTGGGCAGGGGTGTGAGGAGGTGGTTTCCTAATATGTGCGCAGCCTTGATACTGCTACAGCTCGCTGCGTGAAGCATGGAATATTAATTCCTTAAGTAATTCACAACATTTGTAACTAATGTTTGTTAATGAGCCACCCAACCACCAGCACCGCCACCTGACCTGGCTCCCAGTGACTCTGTAAGCTCTCTTTGACTAACTGCCAAGCGTTGGCTGAGGTCAAGGCGGCGCCTCAAGTTGAATTACTTCTGCGTCTGGCCCGCTAAATGCAAGCATTACCAAGTGTAAAAGCGAGAAAGCCCAACTGGACTCAGTTCCACCCCCACCATACATACTCCTCCTCCTCCTCCTCCTACCGACTCAACTGAGGACGACCCCGTGCTGAGCGTTCGGCAGACACTTAATGAAATAATTATGTAAAAGCCAACTGGCTGCCGCAATGCCACCTTTTTGGCCAACGACGTGGTTTTCACATTCATTAATTCTCCTCCCATTGCAGTTTAAGGCTGTAGTATAATTATTTACTATGCCACAGATTGCTGGCAACAGCATTTAGTGTTTATAAACATTATAAACCTTAAATTAACAAGTCTTTGCTGAGTCTAATGCATTGAGGTCAATCATACTTATGATTCGATAAGGGCCAAGACATGAACTGAAGTTTGTTGAAATTCAAGGAGAATGATTTGAGATAGGACTAGATATGTGAAAACATATATGTGTTATACTTATTATATATGATAACACTTAATATTTTATATGATATCTGCATATAATTTACCCCCCCCCCCCCCCTTTGCCTGATTCCTGGCTGATGTATAAGTATTACATTCCTTCGCAGCTAATAAGTTGCTTTATCAGCATGTTTCATGCATATTGATAGCTTTGCGCTTCTGGGAATAAGAAGCAGACTTTTCCAAATACATTTTATGTATATGGCTGCACATGCTGAGCAGTTGACACAAAACTGTCGCAGCGCCAATTCGAGCGGCAGCTAAACGTGTTTATGCGGCACTGCGGAGGGCTTATAAAATGCAACTTTGACACAAATGCGACGCTAATCAGCGAGACAACACCAACGCAGCCTCTAGTAATGCCAGCAAGGCAGCGAGCTTGTCGCTGGGCCATAAAATATGCAACAAAACGTACAAAAAATGCCACTAACAAGCGGCATGAGGCAGGGATAGAAAGCGACTGAAAGAGAGGGAAAGAGAGAGAGTGAGTGAGAGGCTGCATGTAAAATAATTTGAAAACACGGCATTTGCGTAATGAAGCATGTGAAAAGCGCCAGGCGAAGCTGCTGAGAACTGGTGAAAAGCGCTCATAAATGCCAGAAGTTATGCAAGTCCTTAACTTTTATAAGCAGCGGAGTCTGAGGTGCAGTGCCCGCCTGCAAATAGACTACGACTGCAGGTGCAAGTGGCGTATCACACATGTTTGCCGTGCGGAGTGAGCGGAGTGCCGCGCGCGATTTTCGCTGCGCTGCAGTGGCTGCGGTTCAGCTGACACAAATGCGCGAATTCTCCCACCAACTTTACGTAGAAGAAGAAGCGTGCATCTAGTCGAGACTGCTCGACTGGGAGTTACACTCGACTCTCTCAGCTCGATTAGCTGATATTCCACTCTGCGCTTCACTTATGCATATATCACATGAGAACAGTTTTAAGCATACTGAGCAGTTGAAGATTTATTATACGCATTCATGATACGGATCTACAAAGTAAATAAGAAAAAACATATTTATAGACGTATATTAAGTAAATGTTATTTATGATAGTTAATATATTTTATATTTATTTTAAGCCTCTAGCTTTCTGTGGCTATATCTTCTATTTCGACTCAGCTCATCACATTGAACAAGCATGTATCACCTCTATGAGATCTGCCACGCCTCCTGCTGCCTGTTATGTGCATTTGCTGAAAACCATTATACCCTGATTTCCCATTTTCGTAAGTTCAGGGTATAAAAAGACGAGAAAACGTAAAAAATTGTCACTTGCGGCGACGTGCGACGGGCAACGGGCGAGGCGCTTGTCGTCTGGGCCAAAGACTGGCATTCGCATTCAGTGCGTAATCTTCACCTTTTTCACAGCTTTGCCATGCACTTTTATTGCATGCTTACAGTCGACTTCCCCGCAACACTTGCCGCTTGTATCGACAAAAGTTGTGCCTTGAATTTGCCACTTTATGCCACGTAGCTAGCACCAAATCCGAAAACGCAGCCAGCTCACCTGCCTGCCGCTGCACGGTGGAGCAAAAGCAGAAACTCTGGGCTGAGAAATCAAAGCTCTACAGCAGAGATTTCAAATATGTCTTATACTTATGGGAGCATTCAGCACTTGAAATGATTCTGTAAGCAAATATATAAAAATATCTATATCTAATCAATGGACATCAAAGGACATCAGTTGCACTTAAAAGTTATCTCAAGGCTTCACTTTGACGACCAGTGCTATAATCTAACAAGCTGTTCGTTTCGACTCATACAAGGCAAAAGTTGCCCATGGTAGCTGGCAGCTGCAGCCCGCTAAGTAGTTGTAAGCTGCATAATGTATTTACGCAAGCACCGGAAATTGGGTGCTGCGGGAAGTGGAAGGGGAGCAGGAGGCAGCTAGCATTTGCCTCCAGTTGGCAGCAGCAGCAGCAGCAGAGACTCAGCTCGTCAGGTTGCAGCCACTGTGCTAAACGCGAATAGACAAGTGTGATCCCTTGCGGATGTGGATGCGGGTTGCGGAATGCGGAATGCGGATTGAGGGATGTGAGATGTGAGATGTGCTGGATGCTTGATGTTATATGCATATGCGGACTGTGGATACGGGCTGCTGTTGCTTGGTTTATGCGCGCATATTTGATGGCATTGTGAATTTCTGTGCAGAATTATAGCTCTTAGCCCACAGAGCGCTCCCCACTCAGCCAGAGCTTTCATTAATATGCAATGCTTAAATGGGGTGAGGAGCTGAGCTGAGTACGTAGTTGCCATACTTGCCTTATGGTTGACCAATGGAATAGAAAAGCCTTAGTTTTGGAGGATCTTGAAAAGATGGCTTAGCTGGATTAGCCAATTAATATGCGGGCTATTAGAATCGACTTAAATACTTTGATGATTTAAGTGGATTAAGCTTTTGTCTTCAACTCTCATATAGGCAAGCATATTGTGAGCTTAAGGAAGGTCAAATTTTTCTGCTTGGTAGCAATTTTATAGCTGGGGACAAGATTATGCCAAATAGCCTAAACTGCATCCGATTGATGTCATACTTATTTGCACATATGTACATATGACTGATGACATATGTACATATATACACTCCTATGCTCATACTGAAGTACGGCCCAAAACAATAATAATTGCCCACAAGAAACACATTTTATTCACAATAGCAACTGATGCTGGCAACACTGCAGTCGAGCGCCCATCCAACCTGCTTCAAGAAGAGCTTTATCTCATTGAGGGTAAACACACAAAAGTCATGGTAAGCTATATTCTCTCTCTTAAACCTGGAAACTATCACTCAATGGCTCCATCTGTAGCTGCCAAATAATGTAGAGTATGGATTGAGTTCAGTGCAGCTCAAATCGTTCGTTTAATTCGTGTCATTTATTATGGTTAGTCAATTGGCTTATTGTTTAAGTTAACCCATATTGTAAATAAAACATTAAATTACAAATATGCTGGTATTAATTTTTCCTTTTTTGCATACATATATTTCGATTTATAAAAGACCAAGAGTTTGCGGTCATTCGTTTTGTTTTCTCTCTATACTGCACGGCTTCAATTTTTAAGCAAATACTTACGTAATTATTTAAATTTTAAATATACATACATATTTATATAATGCTTAATTTAACTTCTCACTCTGGCTTTAAAGAGTCAAAAATCAACAGAAATATCCCAGGCATCCGGAGTAACCTTTTGCATAGATAGGCTCACACTGCTAATTATACCTTGGAGATATATATATATATATATATATATATATATATATATATATATATATATATATATATATATATATATATACATATATGTAGTATATCCCTCTCTGAGTGTATTATTTCATATTACATTGAGCTAAACATTGTATATACAAAGTTTAATGTATGTTAATTTTCAGTAATTGCAGAGCATTTAGTTTTCAAACGCAGGCGTCGAGCTAAGCAAAACTTTTACACTCTACCTATGCATAAATGCCTAGCTCTCTCTCTCTCAGCTTTAATGTCCCCTGGAAATTTTGCGGTTGTATGCAAATTAACTTAAATGTCAACGTTGAAACAAAAATTCAAGTTTTTTTTTCGTTTTGTTTTGTTTAACTACAAACGCAGAATTCAGAGCTAACGAAATGTCAAAAAGGGGAATTTCTAACCAGCATCCAAATGACTGAAAAATTGTGCAGCAAAATGAAGCAAGCGAGACAACGGCTAAATGGGGCAGAGTATTTGGAGAACAGAGAAAAAAAAAAAAACAGTCAGAGATAAACTGCAAACGTCAAGCAAATTTCATCTCTCTCTCTCTCTCTCTCTCTCTCTCTCTTTCTCTCGTTTTTTTTTAACTCTACATTGACTGAAACTCGGTGACAATGATGTTAACTAGAGTGTGAAAACTATGATTGGCTGTCGAGAGATATGTGCTGAAGGGGCAAGGGGCAAGGGGCGTTTGAAGTGTTGGATAACGGGGCATGAGGCAGCAGCCGAGTGGCGGCTGAAGAGAGGCTGTCCTTGTCGCTGTCAGCAGGAGTAGCAGCGGGTGCCAGCGGGTGCCAGCGCCAGCAAAGTGCTCTATGATTTATACCGTATTTACAGGCAGTTGTTGGGATGACATTCCCTTTACTTTAGCGACACATGCTCTCTCACACACTTACACACACATTCGCACACACTAGTGAAATTGTTGTTGCATCATGTTTCACACACGCTTTCAATTTGGCATCGCTGTGCGCCTATTGGCACTGAAAAACTGTGCCAAAACGAAAGCAATTATTTTCAAATGCTGACTAATTAGTCAGGCAGGTCAACCATAAAATCCTTCGCTGATTTCCCTCCTTTACAAATTTCAACAGAACAGAGGACAAAGCGCAAATTTCTTGCTAAATATAGATCAATGGGTGCATTAGACTGATTAATGTCGATTGTGCAACAGACTTGGACAGACATTTCGCAAAATAAATATGAAAGATTTTCTGAATTACGTTTTTGTAAATGCTGCTTTATTACATTTCTTTGCTGGAAGAGGAAGATCTAAAATTGATTTAAATACAGAGAAGAGAGTAGAGAGTAGAGTGAAGAGAGGGAGAGCGAAGGGAGTTGTCATTTAGTCATATGGAATAGGTCCGGGTACAGTCGCAGTATGGGGTCCAAGTATCAAAATTATCATCGTTTAGTTGCGCCTAGCTGCACAGTTGGTAACCTCAAGGCGGCTGCGGCAGATCTTCAGCTCCCGGTCGAACCACTGGCCGAAGGGGCAGGTCTGGTGTCTGGCTCTGTTGTTCCGGCACACATAGAAGCGGCGGCAGTGCCTAGCGTTTGTGAACAGAGTTCCATCCTCGTGACCCTGGCAGTCGCGCAGTGAGGAAAGTTCCTCAGCTGGGTTGATTACGACTGGTGCAATATGTCTTCCTTCATCAGGAGGAATTGTTGAAGTGCAGGGTGGCTCGGTTGTTGTGCAGGGTGGTTTGGTTGTTGTGCATGGTGGTTCGGTTGTTGTGCAGGGTGCTTCGGTTGTTGTGCAGGGTGCTTTGGTTGTTGTGCAAGGTGGTTCGGTTGTTGTGCAGGGCGCTTCGGTTGTTGTTTTAGGTGTAGTTGTTCTAGTAGTTGTTTTAGTAGTTGTTGTCTTAGTAGTTGTTGTCTTAGTAGTTGTTGTTTTAGTTGTCGTTGTTGCTTCAGTGGCTGTGCAAGGGGGCTTAGTGGTCTCGCATGGCACTTCAGTTGTCGTTGTCGTTGTTGTCGTTTTAGTAGTTGTTGTCCTAGTTGTCGTTGTCTTAGTTGTTGTTGTTTTAGTTGTCGTTGTTGCTTCAGTGGCTGTGCAAGGGGGCTTAGTGGTCTCGCATGGCACTTCAGTTGTCGTCGTTGTTGTTGTCGTAGAAGGTGTCGTTCTCGTTGTTGTTTTAGTTGTAGTTGTTCTAGTAGTTGTTGTCTTAGTAGTTGTTGTTTTAGTGGTCGTTGTTTTAGTTGTCGTTGTTGCTTCAGTGGCTATGCAAGGGGGCTTAGTGGTCTCGCATGGCACTTCGGTTGTCGTCGTTGTTGTTGTCGTGCAAGGTGTCGTACTCGTTGTTGTTGTGGTTGTAGTTGTTGTTGTTGTTGTAGTGGTCGTTGTCGTAGTGGTAGTTGTCGTTGTAGTGGTCGTTGTCGTAGTGGTCGTTGTCGTAGTGGTAGTTGTCGTTGTAGTGGTTGTTGTCGTAGTGGTAGTTGTCGTTGTAGTGGTCGTTGTTGTTGTAGTGGTCGTTGTGCAAGGTGTTGTCGTTGTAGTGGTCGTTGTGCAAGGTGTTGTCGTTGTAGTGGTCGTTGTTGTTGTAGTGGTCGTTGTGCAAGGTGTTGTCGTTGTTGTCGTTGTCGTAGTCGTTGTTGTCGTTGTTGTTGTCGTAGTCGTTGTTGTTGTCGTTGTTGTCGTAGTCGTTGTAGTGGTCGTTGTCGTAGTGGTCGTGGTCGTAGTGGTAGTTGTCGTTGTAGTGGTTGTTGTCGTAGTGGTAGTTGTCGTTGTAGTGGTCGTTGTTGTTGTAGTGGTCGTTGTGCAAGGTGTTGTCGTTGTAGTGGTCGTTGTTGTCGTTGTTGTTGTCGTTGTTGTCGTAGTCGTTGTTGTTGTCGTTGTAGTAGTAGTTGTTGTTGTACAAGGTGTCGACGTTGTTGTTGTGCTTTGAGTTGTAGTTTTTGCAGTTGTCGACTTTTCTGCCTTGGGTGTTGTTACTTTCGGTGTTGTCGTCTTCTCGGTTTCTGGACCAGCTGTTGATACCTTAGGTGTTGTTATTTTCGGTGTTGTCGTCTTCTCGGTTACTGGACCAGCTGTTGATACCTTAGGTGTTGTTATTTTCGGTGTTGTTGTCTTTTTCGGTGTTGTTGTCTTTTCGGAGGGTGCTGTTGTCGTCCGTCTAGTTGTCTCACAAGGTGTAGTTGTTTCACTTGGTATATCTTCACTTGGGGTAGTTGTTTTCGTACAGGGTGGGGGAGCTGTAGGGGCTGTCTTAGTGCACGGTGGCTTCGGAGTTGTTTCGCAAGGAGCTTTACCACCTGGGGCCGCCAGATGATCGCCGTGCGCATCTCCAGTGACTATTGAACCACTGCGATCGCCGTTGTGGCACTCGACAAGGCGCGGTAGGTTGCAGATTTGCGTCCTGGGATCAAAGTACAGGCCATGACTGCACTCTCTTCTCAGAGCACGGCCGCGGAGGCAAACATAGAAGCTGGAACAGCTAATGGGATCCGCGAACGAGAGTCCATTAATATGATCCGAGCAGTCAGGAATGTGTGCCTCGCCGCTTGCAGCCAGAGAAGCCAAAGCAGTCACAATGGTGAGCAGCAGCAAGTTGTCTATAAAACGCAATGCAGCAATGTACAAGAAATACTCAAAACGTCACGTCGACCCAAGAACTTACAAACTCTCATTGTTAAAAATAGTCCTGCTTTTTGCTTTTACCGTTTGGAGTAATCACTTCTCCACTGTCGTTTGACTAGCGCTGCTGCAGCGCTTATATAGCGACCAACGATTCACTTATCATCAACCACAGCTACGTCAAGCATTGCTCAACCACTTGACGGCGACACATCCCTTACACGAACATGACGGAAACACCTTGTCGGAAACGAGATACACATTACCTTAATTGACCGTTCGACAGTAAAATATTAAATATTAAATAATAATAATAATAGTCGAGTACGGTATCTAACATGTCTCTTCTCAGTTTGATATATACTATCTAAAAGTATCTGAGTTCGGAATAAGAAGAAGATGAATAAGATAAAGGTACGTCCAATCATAGCGGAGCGACAGAACAAACAATAATACTCTTTATTATACCCATAAAGAAAATAAATAGAAGAAGATAAAACACGACATTTTGCATTGTTTAACACGTAACATTTCGTATTTGCTGAAAAAAGAAAGGCGACAAATGTTTGTGTGCTGTAAGAGAAAGATTTGTCAGACATTTGCGTTTTGCATTTGCCAGCCACCCAAAACACTTGTGGTCCGACAAATGAATGAATATTTAACAAACTTGTGCACAATTCATGAGCACTGCATGAATATTTCAGTTGACACGTCGACTTCCCACACACATGCACGAGTCCTTGTCGTCCTGGCACCACCTTCTGTTACTGTATCCACAGCATGTAGCTCAGCTTACTTGCATTTCAATCGTTGTTGACATCATACATATAAGGAAAGTGCTGCTGTGCCAGCCACTGAAGGCAGCCTCAATCGAAATATCAATAAATGGACTTATGAGATCCAACTGAAATATTTTACTATTTAATCAGCTATTAGTCAATTCAAATATATATAGATAATGTTCCACTATCTGTGATTTTCACACTTAGAAAATACGCAGCAATTTTCAACATTCAAATGTTCATTTAGGGAAAATGTATTTATTTACTTGCCATCACTTACGATAATCGCTTAAGACTTATAGCAAATATTTGATTTGCCTATGTTATAATTTATTTTTTACTTTTTTTTATTTACTTTTTTCAAGCCGCAATACGAAACTTAAATCAATGAAAAAATCTTTAGAACCGAACAGAAGTTGCGCTTAAATTCTTGTAAGTCATTAATACTAACTAATGTTTATGGTATCTTCATTTATGTGTTTGGTGTATTTGGAATTTTCTTTTATTTTTATTTTTATTTTTATTTATTTATTTATTTTTCTTTTAGTTTCGTGGAATATTTACTGTTGAAGGAACGCTTTAGTTTACGTATCCAATACACACACACATTCATATTTACAATTGAAGTTGCATTATCATAGATATTTTTTCTTTAGAATCATTGTTTACACACATTCAAAATTCTACTTTTGTTTATATATATTTGTTTTTTATTTTTTATTCAACTGCTTTTTTCTCTTGTTAAACATAAAATAAAATATTTACAATTTACGCGAAGTCAACTTGAAATGGATCTATGCAGAGTTTTAATTTTGCTTCGGAAATACATTCATTAATTGTGAGTTCATCTATTTTGAATATGTTGTCATAAATATCTGAATTTTCAGCAGACATACAGAGTTTAACTATTGGGATAATCAATAAATATGAACCATCCATTTTATTGTTAAAACTTAAAGTTATTAATTTTATGTTTGTAAACTTTGGCTTCCAGTTTGGCATTTTTATTATTTCTTAGCTTCTCAATAAGTGGTCTGCTTTTGCAGATGATTTTTATTTCCGAATTGTCTTACCTATAGTGTCATAATGTAAATACAACCATAACTCAAACCGCATCTTAAAGATTTCGAACTGAAGATTCCTTTTATGTACATAATTCTCTAGGAGCTTTCTTGACTTGATTACCCAAAGGAGAAGAGATTGAAATATTTCAAATGAAAACTAGCTTTCCTGGCAAGTTTTTAAATATGCAAACACTCATACTCATATCTCAAGAATTCACAAGCAAGTACTAGAAATATGTTTTTGAATTTATTAGTTTTAATTTATTTTATTTTTATTTTTTATTTTTTGCAACAGATGAGAGCGTGAATGCATTTGTAATGTATCTATTTGACAAAGTCGTGGCTAGAAATGTATCTCTCATTGTTGGCACTTAAAGTTCTATGCGTAGTCTAAACTGAATCTCAGCATCGTTATTTCGCCCTGCTGGCATTCCTGCTGCTGCTGCTTTCAGTGCTCAAGTTTTGTCCTCGGCCACTTTCGTACCACTAATTGAGCTGCTGACGCGGCCGCAGCTGCCACCGCAGGCGCCGTCATCGAATCCCTGCCTGCGGGTTGTCGTCTGCATCTGGGAGCAGAGCCTGCGGCTGACACTTGCGCCAGGCGTTGTCCTGTTTTTTGTGCTGCCTGGCTGCTGGAGCGCTGCTGCGGCTGTGCGCTTGTTGACTTTGTTTCGGCCTCGATGGCTGGTGGACACAAATTTAATAATCCATAACAGTGTCAAAATTGTTGAAATATTCCGCCACGGCGAATAGCCAGGACAACCAATTAGCGTATTCCAGCTGACGCTGCCCGATTTAATAGCCGATGCGGAGTATTCACCTGGATGGTTACAAAACCAAAACGAAAGCAGAAAAAAAAGCAAAGTTAAATGTGTTGGCCTCTGCTTAGGACTGAACTTCCAACTGCGCATATAAATACGTTTTCAATTACAAACAAGTTCAGCTATAATGTTGCATGCGTATGGATATGTGTGTGTGTGTATGTGTGTGTGTATGTGTCTGTGTTACTAGTCGATTGAATAAATATAGGCATATTGTAATTAAATATTTTTATGGTGAAATTGAACAGCAAACACTAAAGCCGAGAAGAGCAAATAAAGAGCGCATAAATTAAGAGACGTTTGAGCATCGTTTTATAGGCGGGCCAGGCTCAGCGCACAAGGCAGAGGCGTGAAATATGCACAAAATAAATATTGGAATTTAATATCAACAACAACGATGCCAAAATGGACTGGTTCAGCAAACAGAGTGCACTTGAGTAGAAGCTGACTAAATTAAATTCTGGAAACAGCAGAAGCTAAAAATTACATTGAATCCAGAAAATTATTTTCAAAAGTTTAATAACTTAAGTAAGTCTAATGTTAACTTTAATTTAACAACATTTCAACATTTTATGTTACTAAATATATGTAAGTGAATAGAATCATTATCAAATGTTCAACAGTAATCAAATGAAAACTCTTAAATAAACTAAAGTAATAAAATTCCAGCAATTTTAATGGCTCTCATATATATTTTAATTATAAATGTTTGAATAAAATTACTAGGGACTAGGCGAATATTTTTATTTAAATAATATAAATAAATGCCTGTAATTTCAGCAGCTCAAATATTTATTTTCATTTGGCATATTTATCAACAAATGCATTATTAATAATTTAACTAAGGGTCAAAGGTTACCATCATATATAAATATATATATATATATATATATATATATATATATATATATATATATATATATATATATATATATATATATATATATATATATATATATATATATATATATATATATATATATATATATATATATATATATATATATATATATATATATACATATTACAATTATCATAAATATTGGTAAGTAAAAAAACAAAAACATATATCGGAATTCCGAAATATTTCAATTCAACGAAAGTTAAAATATTTGCATTGCGAATTGAGTTTGGCATTGAATTTTAGATTCAAGTTAATCGCTAGAATAAATCATATCAAATTAATTCAAAATAATTAATTATAGCTATGGCATGTATTTAATAGAGAGCTGCACGACTTCATAGAGTCCATTCGATATGAAGTAGTGCATCTGCATTCGAACCTATCAACGCATTTACTCAACTCATTAACTCCAACTCAAACTCCTTCGATTCATTTTTTTTGGTCGGCTGACTTAGCATCATTCGACTTAGCATCAAATACGTATGCGCAGCATTTCGAGTTCAGTTATGTATTTTAAATATACATATATTGTATATATATTAATAAATGCATTATAAAATAATATAAATTATGTCACATATAATAAATGATAATATCTTTGAGTTATTAATAATAATTTGTCACGTTTGTAGTTGTTGTTTTTATGTTCTCGGTGCTGCGACGCGTCGGCCACAGAATGCCACAGAATGATATTAAGTTTATTAACCCTGCAGTGCACTTATGTAAAAATTCATCCATAACAGTTTTATGCTTTTTCGAATTTTCAACAATAGTCGAACAACCTGCATGTTTTCATTTTATTGCTTTTTTCCACAGCTGTCCAATCCATCGTTAAAATGCATAACAAATGTGCAGATGAAACCCTTCCTCCTGCCTTGCCACTGTTGCCTAGTGATTTTTTCATTATCCCGCTTTAACATGCTTTACTCATTTGTGCGGATTAAGAGTGCTGCAGGACGCATGTTATCTGCGCCAATTAGTCGAATATTAAAAATACATAAATTTTACACAATATATTTTTCGCTTGTTTTTCCCATTTTTCATTGCAGCTTTTCGCCTCTTTTGCTTAAAGTTCTGTGATAATGTGGAGATGGAATCAATAAAAATGAATGAACATGCGCTTCGAAATTTCCACGTTTTTTTACACGATATTCTACCTAATTGGTAGACTATTTAAATTCAGTCATACAACTGTGAAGCTATTTCGCAAAAATTCACAAACTTCTGCTTCGGTGTATATATAAAAAAAAATTATAATAATAATAAAAAAAAAAAATGTCTGCTTCAATGATTTTTCTTTTACTACCCTATATTTTTAATCTATTAAACGAACTGACTTGAAATTCGGTTTTCTAAATATTTTTATAAATGAATATGTTTTATAAAATTTGGTGTAAAAATTTAATAATTTTCGGTTTCTCTTTTGTTTATCGTTCGAGCCATATGTCATGAATAATTCCAGCATGTTCACAATTTATGCCTTGTTTGATTTGAAATGGCAGAAAACGACTGTTCAGTGGGCTGGGCGGGGCGTGGCTTGAATGACAGGTTGACAAGCACGCCCTTGAATCATTGTTTTGTCCCTTTTCCGACGCTTTGGCATTTACAAAACAAACATGTGGAGCACTTGACAGTCGCATAGAATCCACACGAACCACAATTCACCGTCAAATCCAATGCCATTTTTATGGCCATTATTTAAAATACCATTGGCCCCAATAAACGTGACACTGCTCGTTGCTGTTTTTGTTCTGTTGTGACTGACAACGTGTAAACGACAAACGCAAAGCGCACACCTGTCCCTCAAGCCAACCAGCCAACCAGCAGCACATCAGGTGTCATCAACGCTTAGCTGGCAACCTCTAGCCACCGATTCCCATTCGCCGCTCCACCCACATGTGTTCTAGAGGCGAATTAAAGTAACATGCTTCAAGCAGAGCACATGTCAAAGTTGACATGCACGCACAGCTCAAAGAATAACAACAACAACAACAGCAGTACAAATACTGCAAGCCAAACGATTTAAATACAAACAGCAATTGCGTATCGATAAACAAATATCTCGCAGCGCTGGAGCGATACAAAGATATAAAGATACATAAATACAGATAAACGAGAGCACAGATACAAAGATACAAATGTATCTCTGCGCTGGACAAACAGTCGTGGCAGCTATGCTGGCTATGTGTGTATCGCAGTGTTTATAGGTCATCATTATCATTATCAATATCATCATCCTCATTACTATTATCATCATCAGCAGCAGCATCATCATCAGCAGCGGCAGCAGAAGCTACGTGCTTTCATTCTCGCTGTCGTCTTTCGCTGGACACGAAGCAAATAACGCAATTGTGGGACATTTGGAGATAACAATAAAGCTGCAGCAGTTGTTTTTGTTTTGATTGTAGCTGTTGTTGCTGTTGCTGTTGTTGTTGCTGTGTAATGTTACCGTTTCTGTCTGAGTGACCATCAGCAAAGGTGGAAAGTTGTGTAAACAAATAAAAACTAAATGGTTAAACTATGGGTACTGAAAGGCGAACCTAAAGCAAAAACCAATCTAACTATAGGCCATAACTATCTATATGAGAAGAAGAAAATATACAATATATATAATATTATTAATATAAATAAATAAATACATGAATATACATACATATATAATAAAATGCAATTTATATATATACATATGAATGACTCTTATATATATAGGTATTCCATTTGCTGATAAGCATACATGCAGCATTCAATTCAATTATTTTTTATTTAAGTAAATTTTACAGCGAAAACTTGTGGCTCGGCACCACTGTGCCTGCCCTTGCGAGTCGAAAGTCAGCGAAGTAAAATTCAATTAGGCTAAATGAAAACTTAATTCTATTGGCATGCAATACAAAAACATTTGGCACCAGCCACACAGCTTGGCCAGCAACCAAGCCAAGTGATGCCCTGCCCACCCCCCTCCCACGTCTTGCGGACTTACCATTTAGCACGTGCAGCACAATGGTGCGCGGAGCGCTGTTCGAGGGGCTGCATGTATAGTTTCCCGAGTCGAGCTTCACAACGGCGGGAATGATTAGCGAGGCAGCCTGTAAGGGGAGAATAAGACAGAACATATCTCAAATATATAATATAAGTGGCTGGGGCAATGCGCGACTTGAGCTGGCCAGACAGCTGACAGACGCCGCGGCGGCACTCGGGGCGTATGCGCGACGGAATGCCGTGGCAGACAATTGGAGTGGCGGTTAAATGAAAGCATTTAAACACAAAATATGCGCGCCATCATATCATATATTAAAATTATAATATGACGACGCTGACAATTCTCGACAACGTTGGGAAAATTGAATAAAACTGCCAACGCGCGTTTTGTGGGGGTAATTCGCGTGCTGAAAATACATTTAGTCAAATGCACTTGCAAAAAATTTCAGTTTATTCTTATCAAATTGTCTTGATATTATTTTATGAAATTGTATTAAATGGACATTTGTATTAATTTTTATTAACTAAATTAATATTTAATTTTTTATAATTAATAATTCATTTTTTTTTTCAATTTTCAGAGAGTTTCTTTCATTTTTATTTCTGTTTTTTTTTTATTATTATTATTTATTTGCAATGGTCAGCAAAAGCTTCCCTTTTGAATGATTCCATTCCATATTCCACATTCCATTCACAATGGAAAAGGTGGTTATATATATTCAATTTCATATTCATATTTCATATTCATATTTCATATTCATATTTCATATTCATATTTCATATTCATATTTCATATTTATATGCAATTCAATTTTCCCTATATATTTCAATATTTGGTCACCCTGTTTTGGTTTCCAAAATACATTTCTCTGAGTGTGCAAGAGACAGAGACAGAGAGAGTGAGAGAGAGAGAGACAGAGAGTGAGAGTGAGGATGCAGGTTGATGTGCGCTCTATATGATAATGATGAGAGACACGCCCACATGTGTGGTATGCCACTTACCGTTATCTGCTTAATGAAACTGCTGCTCGGCAGCATTGTTGTTGTTGTTGCTGGCGTTGTGCTTGGCTCAGTTGTCGTTGTTGTTGTTGTTGGAATTGTTGTTGTCGCATCACCTGCTGCTGCTGCTGCTGCTGTCATCATAGTCGACTGTTTGTCTCCAGCAGCTGCTGCCGTTGTCAGCATATCATTTGCTGCAACGCCTTGGCCTGAGGCAACGCCTGCTGCTGCTGCTGCTGTCGCCGCTGCTGCGAGTGCAACGGCAGCAGTGGCTGCTGTAGTTGACATTGTGGCTGCTGTGGGCGTTGCCGTTGTTGCCAGCACGTATCCATATCCGGCACTCGCCTCCTCATCGCTCACCGTTATCGCATCTAGAATATACGAACGTGTTATGGCCGTTATATCATTAAGGGAATCTGCTGCTGCTGCTGCTGCTGTTGCTGCTGTTGCTGCTGCTGTCGACGTTGCTGCTGCTGTCGACGTTGCTGCTGTCGGCGTCGTTGGCACTTCCGTTGGCAGATCGATGCGCTCAATTTCCGTTCGCCAGCCACGACGATTATGCAAATAGATTTGCTTCTGATTGTAAAACCAATTAATGAAAAGTGGCGGCTCCAGCGCTTGGCTAATTATGCAGCGCAGTTTCACTTGACTTCCGGCCTTCACGTGGCGCGTAGACTCGCCAATTAATTCGGTTTTAGGCTCTGCGGAAACACGGACAGAGACAGGGCGAGACGCACATTTAGAGAGTCGCTTACAATCTGGGCCAAATCAGTGCAGAAGCCACTGATTTATTGGCCTGCTTTGTGATTTATGTTTCGGCTTGAATTTGGGCTTGGGGTGTGGCATGCATGGCACTACGCTGTGGTTGTCATAGATTGAGCCCCTAATAACAGACATCGAATAGGTAGTTCGGGAGAAAGCTCGCAATCATAGCTGGCAAAACTAAAATCATTGCGAATAAGTAGAAAAAATATAAATAAAACATACAAAATGTAAATTAAAATAAAATGAAAAAAATAATATCAATTATTTTTAAAATTCAAATTATTTTATAACAGAATTGAGTATTAAAGCTATTATTGATACACTTTTATGGATATTATTAAAAACCAAATAAAATAAATAAACAAATATAAAAAAGACTAAATAAAAAAATACAATTATTTAAAAATATTAAAATATACACTAAAATTTTGCTATTATTAAATATACAAAAAAAAGAAAAAATAACAATAAAAAAATAAAATTATCTACTTTTTAATCAGTTTTAAATTTGTTTAAATATGCATTTGAAAAAACACCTATCTAATAATTATATGGACTTAACTTGACTGCTTTCTCGTTTTCTTTTTATAATTACACTGCGCATTAATATATGCATAGAAAATAAATACTTTTTCACTTTAAAGCAAACAAAGATATGTTTAATAGATTTACTCGCCTAAAATAAAATTGAATTTCAAGTACTAGCATTGCCGATTAGATTCTATAGGGACTTGCACTATTGTTATTCACTTGCTAAACACATTTTACTTCCTCTACTCACCCACAATGCGCAAGTGCACAATTGCGCTCGCCTTGGGCTCCGTGGAGACTTGACACTCGTAGGTGCCCTCATCCTTGAGCTGCACGTATTTGATTTGCAGGGACCAGCGTTCGGGGTTGGGTGAAAAGACGGACTGGAAGCGCTGATCCGCTATGAAGGTGGTCTGATCCACGGTCAGTATGTGGCCATCTCGCATGCGAAGCCAGGAGATGGGCTTCTTGACCAATTGCTTGACCTGTGCGAATGGAATGAATGAAAGAGGACAGGCAGTAGTCCAATTGAATGAATCAATATCAAATTAGGCAATAATTGAAAACAATCTGTCAATATTGGTGTTCATATTTTAAAATACAATACAATCGAGACGAGGCCGCAGGGGAGGCCCTCAGCAAATCCCAGCTGACTAACTGAATGATGTCAGCTAAACTTCGGCACACAAAACTTCGGCGCCTACAACAACAGCCATTGAATGATATATAGAGGAGGACAATGTAACGGTAAACAATAACGTCAACAAAATGACGATTCATTTCTGTCAATAATGACAATAATAATTTATAAGCAATTTTACAAGGCAGCCTCCTTGCTTTGTCTCGCTCTCTCTCTCACTCTTCCATCAGTCCGTACAGCCAGTTGCACGTAAAGAAAATAATATACATTGAACTCGAGACGGAAACTGAAAGACCTTTTATTGAATGTATGTATTAGTATGTGTGTGGGTGTAAAACGCTGTATGTGTGTGTGTACGTGTGTGAGCACATTTTATTTATGTCGCTTTGTGTACCACTTGTACGGCATGTGAATGATATTGTACGAAGGAGCTCATCGTAATTACACTCGACACAATTTGTGATTTATTTGCTGCCAGAGAAGAAGTCTCTTAGTTGTAAACATGTTCTTCTCGATTATGCCTTTGACAGCTGGGCATTCAGTTTGCTGAATGCATTTAATAATGTGTAATAATACAATTTACTTCAATCGTGAAATGAAAATTGTTTTGAATTGAAATGAATACAAACGTATTTAAAGTGACATGAGTGTTGAATATTTGAGGTAAATGATTGGAATAATATTTTCATTTTGCTTTTCCTTTTAAATTAAGTAAGCTTCATAAATATGTAGAAAAATAAACAATAAACGTAAAAATATTTATAAATTAAAATTAATATTAATAATAAAACATACATATAATATATTAGTAAATATTTGTATTAGCTAATAATTAATACTGCTCCAAAAAGTATGCTACACATTTTTAAATTAAAAGTTTTCAGTCGAATCTCTGCTTGAATTAAAAGTTTTAATAATATTTATGCATTAGATATCTCAGTAAGCGGCAGCTAAAAATTTTTTAGTACGTTCAAATCTTCATCTCATATTTTCGTTATTTAGTCAACATTTTTTAAGCATTATATTTGCAAATGATCATCTAATCCACTCGAAACTCTGATTCACTTAAAATGCCAAGCACACAGTTTGCGCGCAGTGTGGGCCCGCACACATATACCCTATGTGTCGGCAGGCGGGGGGTAAGCGCTGCTGGGGAGCAACTACACAGCTGATTATAATGGCATTGGCAAAGCGTGGCACTAGCTGAAACTCCGACTGGCTGTGGCGGTGGCAAATGACAGTCTTTGAACTGCTGTCATCAACTACACTGTCCGCTGGGCCACGGCGCTGGCGACGTGAAGTAGCAACCGCTGGAAGGCATTCCATGAGGACGGCGGCGGGGATGGGCGCTGTTGAACGACGTCATGATTAGATACTATAATCATTTGTGTTTTATGTGCTTGTTGTTTTTCATTGTGGCTGTGGCTGCCCCGGCCCACTCGCCATGGAGCTAAGAGTGTCTGAGGCACGCACACAGAGCACCACCCACCGGGCACAGACTCCTGCGCCCACCGGCAGCCGCCCACCTCTTTAGCCCCCGCCGCCACACGGCGACTGAGCTGCCCGCCTGTCTGTCTGACTTGGCCATAATTGCTAGCTCGTCTCCCTCTTCTCGTTGCTGCTGCTGCTGTTGTTGTTGTTGTTTTTGTTTAGCTGTACGTGCTGTCAAAACTATATGAATATGCCGTATCACTAATAAGTACACACACACACACCAACAAGAGGCAATGTAAACGCCATAAGGTTTATTTAGTATACAGCATCAGGGATTAATCTGCGTAAGTCCCTAATTTGACTCGGAGGAGACATACGTGTTTAAATATCTGCTAATACTTTTACATTGTTTTCTTGAGTATTATTATTTTTTTTTTTTTAAATACATCCAGTAAATGTTAAGTAAACAAAAATATATACATATATTCATTAAAAAATAAAGCTTCAGACAGATCCATTCCAGATCTCTATGACAAATAAGACTTCGCGACGTTAATATAGAAATCCCCCCTCCTAAAATTAAATCTTTCTAAATAAATTTGCAATTTATCTTCAAGTTTTCCGCTCACTGATTTTTTTGAGGAAAAACCTCCATGTTTTTTGTTTTTAAATTTTGTAGAAACTGTAAATTATGCAGCTATAAATAAACCAATATGGGCCCGGGCCGTGAGTTTATTAAATTTTGCGGAAAGCATGGAAATCGTGAGTATCGCACAAAGGACATTATTATCAGGCCGAGCATCGACGTTATACTCAGTGTATTAAGTGAAGATGCTTATCCAGTTGCCCGCTCCCGCGCCGGGAGACAGTTGGGCAGCCAGCCAAGCAGCTCCCAGGCACGCGCGCAGCGCCGGCGGGGGAGGTGGGAGATGGGAAGTCGGTACTGTAACTGGAGCAACTGCCAGGGAACTCCTTCAGTCACTGCTTGGAGTACGTGGCAAGAGTAAGTATGTCTATATATGTATGTGTATGTATGTATGTATATGGATAGAGTGGATGCTTGTGGCTGCTTGTGGCTGCTGTTGCTGCGCCGCTTCACTGCCTGACAAATATTCGTGGGCTGGCTGGGTTGGCTCAGGTTGGGCCCGTTCGCTAATTCAAATTCCCTGCTTATGGATGGCGCATTATGCGGCTGGGTTCGTGTAGATTGCGCTTAATTTGCCAAAAAATTAATGACCGTATTTCGCCATCGAATTTATCAAGATGCCCAAAATTCTGAGCTGTTTTGCAATTTAAATATTGTTAATTAGATGTAGCTGCATTCTGTATAAGCAACGCCCCCACTCCCCCCCCCCCCCCTCGGACTTGTATCTGCTTTCCTCGTTTGGTATCTTGATGTCTGTGGGCAAATGTTAGCATTGCATTAAAGTCAAGCGCCTGGAAATGGGCAATAAAGCCAGCAAGTGGCACTTATAGTTTGTAAAAGTTGACGGGCCGACTGCACCCATATGATATATAATATGAATTATACTACACCCCGCCAGAGCCATAGATAGAGCTGGAGCCTTGGCTGTAGTCAAGTTTGCCCTGCTTGGCTTTTATGTGGGCCTTACTTTTCCTTTGCTGTCGTCAGCAGCGATTTCCTTCTTATTTTTTCGTTCTTTATATTCTCTTTTTTTTTTTTTTTTTTTTTTTGTATTTTGAGGAGGCGAAACCAAAGGCACGCAGACAACAAAGTTTGGCCATAACATTTGCGAATGCTGTCTTAACTTGTTTGTAAATAATTTCTTTCTTTTATTTTGCCAATTTTTTCACACAACAATACACCTCAAAGAGAGCCACGTCCATGGGTGGCATTTCTTTGCCTTCTCCAGTCCATATCTGAAATAAAAACCAACAACAACAACTTTTCGCAGACTTGGCAAAATAACCCAGAACAGGGGTAGGAGAGCAAAAATCGCTTCTGCGAAAATCTCGAAACAAATATATATAAATATATATCAACTGCTCGTGGGCAAAGCTTTGTTTGGCTTCTTCTGCCTCGTGGCCCCCCATGATGTGCGATGTAAGCTGTATGTAACGCCTACGGTCTATAATTTATTATTAATTGATTTGGTTTAAGCTGATTATCTGACATTTGGCCAAGTTATGCCAGCCAGCAGCTACGAGCATACTACATACATACATATATTATCCCTAATCGGATAATCAGTCTCAGCCGATGTGTATGCACCTATATAGATTATTTTCTACGGGGAAAATCAAATAAATTCTCTGGACTGAAGCTATTTATTACTTTGATATAGCTGCTATATCTCTGTAAATAAAAAACAATAATAAAATAAAAATATTTATAAATATTTCATTTAATGATTTTGCAAAATGTAGCAAATATTTGTTAAATAAAATTGAGAAATTAAAATAAATAATATAAGAAACATTTACTGTACATTTCTGTGCAATTTGATAAATATATTTGTTTAATGAATATGAAAAAATAAAATAAAAAAAAAGTAATTAAATATGTTTTGATATCAATCAATAAAAGAAGGCGAATGTGAAAAGAGAATCATGTAAATGAGGATCCATTAGGGTAAATATTTGATTTGTAAAGGTATCATCCTTTAAATGATTAATATTTACACGTAATTCTTTTTTCTACTTCTTCTTCTCTCTCTTTGTCTTTGTTGTATTTAAGTTATACGAGTAAAAAGTTGGTATTGGCGTTGTTGCAGAGTTCATTTGAATAAACATTGAAGTGGGGAGATGGAAACTGTAAGAGAAAAGTATTTGTTTGTCTTTTCAACAGCTGCAGACAGTTGAGATACTTTTGTATCTCTTTACTTTCGTTTCACTTAATTTTTTTTAGAGCGGCAGAGAGAGAGAGAGACAGAGAAAGAGAGACAGGAAGGGAGGGAGGGAGAGAGAGATCAAAATAATTTACTCTATAAACAGGAGCAGCGACGACTGCGCCAATTATAAAGGCCATAATGATTATGCTTATGCTTGTAATTATAATGATCATTAGCATGATTATCATCATGATGTGGATGCTGTGTGTGCGCGTTGCAGGCACTGCGCCAAGCCAGCGAGGCAGAGAGTAACTAAATTATTAGCGGACAGACATACACACACACACACACTCACACAGAGACACACAGACACTCTGCAGCCACGCCCAAAACTGTGCGTGTGTGTGCGCGGGGTTGGGGCTTGGAAAATTTGGGTCATCTACGAAAACGGCGTTGCCTTTGGCTATAAATTGGTCGAAGAAGCGATGGGAGGGGCGGTCGGAGGGCATATGTAGGGGGCTTGGGGCGTGGCAATAGCAATTTCCGGTTTGTTTTCTTTCAGTTCCGACAGCGCCAAGCGTAAATTAGTTCAAAGCGCAGCAAAACTGAACTTAACCACCCCCCGCATCACTCAGCTCCCCTTGTGAGCCATCCACGCCGGCCACCCTGGCCATCCGGTCCCTACGATCCGATTGAGGAAAAAAGAGGAAAATTCTGCATAATCAGTTGCTTATTATAAATTATCAATGATTATTAATAAGAGAAAAGGAAAATGCTTTGTCAATATTTTGGTTATCCTCCACAAAGAACGGGGAAAAAAATGAAAATCCCCCGCTGAAAGTAAACAGCGAAGCGAGCGCTTGATTGGATTTCAGCAAAAATCAATCAACTTTTCAGTTGGCCTCCTTCAGCTGCTCAGTTTGGTCAACAACTTAATATTGTACAAGTATTCTGGCATTATTTGGCATAAGCATGCGCCTCATGCAAGTCATTGATAAAACCAACAAAACAAGAAAACAAAAAAAAAAGAGATGGAGGACATAATACACAAAAATAAAATGAATATTATATTTTGTATAAGCTTCCCGACTTGCTGTAGAGCGCTCAATTTTGTAAGTTAACTGAAAAGGTTTATCATTGCATTAACAGAGACCCAAAAGTTGGCTCGACTTGAGAAATGATGATTGAATGTGAAGGTAAAAGAGTCTCCAGCTAAAGCCATAACCAGAGTAGTGAGCAGCATTAAAGCTGATTTGTTTTTGAAGCGGCCCATGGAAATATAGAAAAGCTTCTTTCCTTATTCCTTCATTTTCAAATGTTATCAATAGATTAGCTGAGAGATTGAAATAGCCTTCTGTCCCACTGCATGGCACTGAGCGAAAGAAAACTGCGCAGTGTTCTCTCTATATTCAAATAACTTATAAGCAAAACATAATACAAATACCTTCTGAGATATGAGTATATGACTCTATGTTTATTATGCCAAGTTTTTATACAGGGCTGCATTAACTTGTTGGCAGTATAGCCAATTGCCTGGGAATCTCGAAAAATGCAGGAGAAAGAGTGGAAGGAAAGAGAGGCGAATGCGCTTGAAAGAAAGGGGCCCCCAAATTGAAGGTTGCCTAAGGCGGCCTAAGGCCCCGTTGAGGGTTAAACCGGCCCTGCTTTTATGTATTAAGCAAGGCTATTTGTTCAAAATATTATGTACTCATTGATTACGTACAGTACGCTTGGTTTCTCGTAAAGAGAGAGAGAGAGAGAGAGAGAGAGAGAGAGAGAGAGTTGTAAGTTCGTCAACCTAAGGAATAGGGTAGATCCTTTTTCCTTCCCACCTTAAATAGAGTTTCTTGAATACTATTATAAATATTGATCACAGTCTCGAAACTATTTGCAGTTAGCTCATCAAACTATTGTCAGACATCTATGTGTCGAGAAGCTCATTAACTTCCTGTTGCAGAAACTAAGCGATGACAAATCGACTAATTACTGCTTACATTCCGATCTATCGGATGTGTAGGCGCTTCACGAGCGCATATCCCATTATTAGGCCATTAATTGATGTCGCGTGTGTGTCTGGGGGGGCTTTCTTTGATCCGAGTGCGATGTGACGCTGTGCTCTGTTCTGTCTCTGCTCTATGTGGGAAGCAATCACTTCTTTCTTTTGTGCCGCAGCCACGCCTTTGTGCGGCCGGGCTGGTAATCTCATAAGCATACAACTCTTGAGACCCCTACCAAGTGAGCGGCTCATTTGGCACGCATTATGGACTGTTAATTAAAGGAAATTTCCGGGGTGGAACTCGGAGTTGGCGTTTGGGGCTTTACTTACGTTGCAGGGCAGATAGGCGTGTGTGCCCGCTTGGCTAATTATTGTCTGGTAATCATCTATTGTTGGCGGTGGCTTCAGCGTTGTCCTTGGAGCTGGCCGACGTGTTGTTGTCGTTGTTGTTGCTGCTGCTGTCGTTGTGGGTGGTGTTGTTGTTGTTGGTGAGGCTGCGGTTGCTGTAGTAGATGTTGTCGATTGCTCCATTGTTGCCTTGCTCATAGCCGCTCCATCAACGGCTGTGGCTGTGGGGAACAATGCATTGTGCTGCGTAATTCTGTACTTGTGCACATACGGGTCCTGCTGCTCCACACTCCTGTTGCTCCTAATAAGATTTGCTTGCAGCACGGCTGGGGCTGCCGCCTCCTGCCGCTGTCGATCGTCATTGTTGCTAATGTTATTAATGCTGCTGCTGCGGCTGGACAATGCAGTTTCCACAATTGCCGTTGTAGCTGCAACTGCAACTGCAACTGCAACGGATGGCTCCGCATTTGTCTGCATAGCTGCTGCTGTTGCTGCTGCTGCTGCTGGCGTGCCTGTTTCCCCATCATTTGCCTTCACAATTTGCGTTGGCGCTGTAATGAATGGCAACGATTTTGCCAATGTCGCCGCTCTCTTTGATTGACTTCTATGAAATGTGCCGTCATTTATTCTGTCGCTCCTTAATATTGCCGCCTTCAGACCGCCTAGAAGAGATAGAAAGAGAGTGAGAGTGAGTGAGAGTCAGAGATAGACAGAGAGATGGGAAATTGTAAAGCAAGACGCATTGTAGGCCATAAATTAATGAATTGTGTTTTGTTTCGAGCTTGGCGCTTGAGCCGCTTACATATTTCAACTGCCCTGATCCCATTTATCTAATATGCCCGCCAACAATTAAAACGAGTTCAATAAATTAATCAGCGCCCAAAACTTGCACCACTCAGCCACTCAACCACTCAACCACCCAGCCGTTGTCAATTCGCTCGCCTGCCCACTGTCGACGCATTATAGCAATTTCAAATTAATTAGCTAATTACCTTCAAGGACGGCCAGCCACTTGCTGGTGGATTTTTGTATTGATTTGCATAATTTAGGCAGGCAAAGGCGACAGACAGCATTCATGATATACGCAGGAGAGAGGCCAAAGGCCGGGCCGGAAGAAAAACTTGTTCAAAAGTTTATTTTAAACAGTCAAAGGACGAGGGCCGAGCGTTAAATAGAATCATAGAAGCTAAGAGCTCTATTGCATTGCTTTCAATTATACTTGCTCTTCGTCTGGGTTTTATTAATATAATTCCTCTCAATTATTTCCTTAAATTAACTGCATTTTCATAGAGCGCTTTCATAGAACTAAAAATGAATTGAATAAATTATTTCAACTGGGTAAGGAAATATCTTTTCCTTAAAGTACTATGAAAATCAATCATATTTATAGTCTGAGTTTTAAGCTTTACTCGCATATTCGATTAGATTATTTAAATATTTTTTATATAGACTGTACCAATAAAATTTAAACATTGTTTAAGCTTCTATAAAATATTAAGATTATAAAGAACTATATTAATTATTCCAGTCTAGAGTAAAACATATATAAATTATTTTTAAGCCGGAAGAAACTCCATAACGTATTGAAATATTTCAGGCATTAAATCTTCGATACACACACAGAAATTGTCGCACTCTCTCTCTGTCTATATCTCTCTCTCTCTTTCTCTCTCGCTACTCCACCATCTATCTCCCTTTCGCTCGCCCTCCCCCGCTGCCTTTTCGCCAGCTATTAAGCAACAAGAATTGCAATAAAATATAAGAAATTTGGTCATAATTTATGCACCTATGACACCTCCTGCCCACCTGCCCGAAAAAAGGTGGGCGTGGCTGGAGCTGCAGTTGCGCGTAAATTTGCCAAATCGACGCCATAAATTTCGGTAACGAAACTTTCTGGCCCCAACAGCAGCACAGCGAGATAAGGAGTTAGAGCGAGACAAAAGTGTGTCATGCCACAGATATAAAGACGAGTGCCACATGCTGCATGCCACATGCAAGCGCTGAGATTCCTTCAATTTAATTAATACTGAGTGCAGTATGCGTTTTTCCATTTCCTTTCTTTCTATTTTCTTATTATTTTTTTTTTTTTTTAACTTTTTTTTTATTTGCCGCCAAGTAAAATATTCCAAAATTACACACTCGAAAGTTCGCAGAGCTCTTTGGAAACTTTTGTGCCCGTTGCACTTGAGCGGGGCGGTGAGGCGGGGCTGTTGGCCCATTGGCAGGCAGAAGTTATTTATCGTTAATTAAGTAAAGCGCTGCGAAACGAAGAGCAACTGCCTAAGAGATTGCCAGCTATTGAGCATCTAAAAGCCAGAGTCAAGAGGCTATCTAAGCATGACAGAGAGAAAGAGAGAGCGAGAGAGAGAAAAGTACAAGTGCTTCGAGCAAATGCAAAATTCGCTGACGGCCATAAACCAAATGGGTATATATGTATATGGGTGTATATGTGTGAGCGTGTCTGTATGTGTGTGTGTGAGCATGTTATCATGTTTTATGTTTATGCGGCGTGTACGTGCAATAAAGATAAAACGATTTCATATAAAAACTTTTTAATTGCCTGCACTAATGATGCACTGCAACAACTTGATCGTTATAATTATTATTATTATAATAATCAAGTTGCCCGCACCGATTGTACAAGTGGCCGAAAAGTTGCTCCACGTGGCAAAAAAAAAAGAAATAATAATAATAATTAAATAGAAACTTGAGAGTTTACTCATATTCATTTTGAAATTTATCGCAAACTCAGCAAGACTGAAGTTTTAAATTAAATAGAAAACTTCACTGCAAATAGATCAAATTGAATAGCGAACTTTTTTTTTTTTCATATTTCTAAATCATATTTGCAAGCGTGCCACAAATTTCATTTTTAATTTGTTTTCTGCGAAATATTTATGGAACATTTATTTTCAAACTCAATCAATTCATCAAATATTGTTCTTTTTATATGTAAATTTAAAGAGTTTTTTATTCACATGGAATCAAAAGCAGAATATTAAATTTAGATTATCCGAAACAAAGTTAAATTAAATTATGCGAAATATGTCATTTATTCAATTTTGCATAAATTCCTTCTAATCTCAGCGTTTCGGGGGAGATAAATTCTTTGCGCTTGATTCCGAGAATGTGGCCCACGGTGCGTTGGTGCCGGCAACTCATTAACCGCAAACAAGTTAAGGACCAAACAGCTGTCGAGTTGCACGAGTTCAAGGCATATAAAAGCGAAACATGAATATGCCTGCCCGCTCTGGCACCAAGTGCTGCGGGAGACGCAGCAGAAATGAGGCAAGAGCAAATCAAAACAGCGTAAAAAGACGAAGAGAGTGTTGGGGCGGGCGAGGGGGAGCAAAGCGAAACTGCAATAAAACAAGTGAATTACGCGAAAGAGACGCGCCGAGCAAAAAGAAAAACAGAATAATAAAGAGCGAAAATTAGGAAAAATATCACTTTAGGCAGGCGACAACGGCAGCCGCCGCAGCCTCGAAGTATGCAACAAAAAATTTGCTTAATCTCTGCGCCCGAGCAACAAACTAAAAAGTTATAAAAACTCACACACACACACACGCTGGCGAGCTGTGTGCAGAGTAAGATGTAAAAAGATAAAATGTCTGCCCCGCCCCACAGCCGGCCCCAATTGGCGGGACAAACTTGCGTAATGAGGCTCGACCAAGCGGCAAAGGCGACTCGATGACTCGCAGCTAGACGAAGACTGCGATGCAGATTGAGTTTGAGTCCCGAGCCTTGAGTGGAGACTCTAGACAAAGTCGGAGATTAAAGCAGCCAATGAGTTTCAGTCTCATCATGCAGCAACTCATCTGCACATAAGCGCAGAGGCAGAGTGAGCGAGAGAGATAGAGAGAGGTAGGGAGAGAGAGGGAGTAGCAGGATTTCCCGCACTAAAATTAACCGACTAAGCCCCATGGGCACTTAAGTCGGCATCAAGTCTAGCAATAAAATCATCTAACAGACACGCCTCACACACGCGCGCACACACACACACAAAGGCACGTACATATATGTACGTAGCAATAATTTATTCGCCTGCACTTGACAAAGCGTCCCGTTTGGCCTTCGCCACTTTGGCTGAATGGCTTCAATTGAGTCCACAGGAAGAGCTTTAAATTCTCAGAATATTCGGAATAAACCTGCCAATTCCTGGTATTAAAGTAATTACGAGCGCTTGTATCAATTTGATATTGTTACAAATTTTCCACGAATTTTTTTCGAACAGAAAATTGATTTACATGTTTTTTTTATTTATCTATTTAGGCTAAACAAAAAAAAAAATGTTATTTTTTTGAAGGTAATTATGAGGTACAAAAGTTAGCCGTAATTGAACAATCTGACTGTATTTATCTTTGCAAAATAAATAAAAAATAAAAGGATATCTATGCATATATATTTATTTATCTGCATGAAGTTAAATAACTTTTTAAATTTTTAATTAACAATAAATTTTCAATTACCAAAATAAAAAAAGTTTCAATAAGAGAAAGAGTCTGTTATAAATAGAGTATAGTATATATACATATATACAAATATCGCTTTTCCAACTTCCCTCACACTTTCTCCAGCCGTTTTCATAAGCTTTTCAAGAACCAATTTCAACTTTAGTATATTGTGGAGCATACGATATCCCGGGGCAGGGTCGACTGATGCCAACATTTCATCTCAGTGCGTCCGTCCGGAACGAGTCGAGCGAGGGTCAGTCACTGCTGACAACAAATCGACACTTTTCCTAATTATGATGGGCATGTTGTTGAGTCGAGATGAGCTCAAGTGAGCTGTTGATGAAGGCTGGGGCTCCGGCCTGGTCATGGTCATGTAATCTCAACTAAACACCACAGATCCGGGCACTCCCATCAAATAGCTGTCGAGATGGCGCTAATAACGCTGACGGACACCCACCCGGCGTGGCCCGCTGTCCGCTGTCCGCCTCGCTCTGTCCGTAATTTGTGTAATAATTGTGCCTAAGCGTTTAAGTCGAGCGTGCCAGTGGAGCGGCTAACCAGTGGCATCTCCAGGGAGCCGGGGCACTTGTCTGACAAGCGGTAGATAGAGGAATGGAGGAGCGAGTGAGAGAGGGAGAGTGGTGGAAGAAGTGGAGAGAGAATGAAAGATGCACAAGCTCTCGGGCAGCTCGAGCAGCAGCCAAAAAGCCAAGCAAAACAACAATGAAGCATGGCGGCGAAATGCCTGCGGCCATGGGCAAGCGAATGAGTTAGTTACTCGCGAATGCCGCGCCACACTTTCGTCCTGGGACCTAAAGGAGCCGCAGGGCTGGGCAGGCAGAGCAGTCAGTTTTGTTACAAGAATTCAATGGTGCTCGACGTGCTGCAGAATTTGATTAAACAAAAGTAAAAGTTTTCATCTCGAGCTGCCGAGCAACAGTAGCAGCAGCAGCAGCAGTCGCCTTTGTTGTTCCTTCTATATATATGTATATATATATGTGTGTGTGTGCGTATGTCCCGGGAGTGGTTGTTGTTGCTTCGGGTAGTACAATTGTAGTCGGAATTGTGGCTTCGAGCGTTCCGTCCGCCACTTTCATGGCCAACAATCGGAAAAGTCAACAATCAACATCAGCTGGCAATTGGTTTAAAGCACCCCAAATACTCTGTCACACACGACCTCTTAATTTAGCTGTAAATGTAGCAGAAGCGGCGACAATAGCCAACTTAGCTGCAATAGTATCTTTTCAGACGGAATCAGGTCCGGCTTTGTGTGCCATAGCTTCCCACATAATACTTATACCCGATTGGATTGCGTGGCCACAAGTCAAATTTTCCAGCTTTTTCGTACAATTTTCAAGCTCGTTGGCCGGGCGCCTCGTCCCGCCCCACCCCTGGCCAAACTGTTACGTTTTCAACTTTCTATGTTTGACATTTTCCCATCGAGATTTTCGCCTTTTATTTGCTGTTTTTTGTAATTTTGCCATTTACAATTTTAATTACCTTTGATTATAATTATTATTGTTTATGCCTCGGACGAAGCCATCGAAGCCTCCTTTGTTGCAACTTTTCACTCTGAGTGCAACTTTTGACTGCCAATCGCGGCGACAGAAAAATGAAAATGGGAAATACTTTCCCAATGAATGTCTGAAGTTAGTTTTTAATGAACTGGAATTCTTTAGCGGAACAAAGCGACTAATTTCAGCTAGTCAACTATTATAATTGGAAGCTATTTGTAGTGCATTAAGCTGATATGCGTATACATATATCGCATATTTAGTTGATGGATTGTTAACAAATCAAGCAGTTATTTTTATTTTTATAAATTTTGCTTATAAATCAAGCAAGCTTTGAGTTTTTATCTAGTTTAGTCTTCATATATGTATAACATAAATTTATATATTCTTTTAAATATCTTATTTAAGCAAATGTTACATAATCTTTACTATATAAACTATAATATTTACATAATAAAGAACATTTTATTTTCTTATATAGAATTACCTTCCCAACTGTTGTCTATCTATTTGAAACACTTGCTTACTTTGAATTATGTTGGTTTCTCTTTACAACAATGATGAATTCACAATCAACTATCAAACCAAAGATGCTTACTTAAATGCTCATAAATGCTTGCATTTATGACACGAATTTACCTTGCCAAATCAAAACATTTTGCCATATCAAAGCAAATCAGATTTCTCATACACCTAGCATAGCTTGTCTCTGCTGACATTTACCGTTGTCAGAGATCTCAAAAGCATGCCGCACATTATTCTGTTAGCCAAAGAAAGCATGCCTTCTGCTGTCAACTCCCCGACTTGACCGGAGACTGTCTATGCCTCGCAGCATATGTCTGCGAAAATATGCAAAGCGATTCGCACAGTCAGCTAGCTGAGGCAAGGCGTGCGCTGCCACGCCCAGCCGCCCATCAAATTAATATTATTACCGAGTACACGAAGAGATACACGGGCAGCGGAAAAGTGAGAAGTATTTGATATGCGGCAAATGTAGCGCCAAAAAAGAAAAAGCGAAAGCGAAAAACAAGAGATGTAAAATAAAACGAAATGAAAATCAAATTGGATATTATGCAAACTTACCCGTTGTGGCACAGTGGAGCAGCTGCGGCTGCAGGCTGACGGCGAGGACGAGGCAGAGGGAGAGGCTGGCGAGGATCGGTGCGGGGTGCTGGGAGCGCATCTTTCAGCCGTGGCCCTCTAATAGAATGCCAGGCAAATTAATAATCCGCGTGCTCTGGTCGTACGCCGTCTGGCTGCAAATCGGCTTAACTGGGTCACATGTGCCGGTAGGCAGCACCACAGCACCACACGAGCTGCTCAACAGCTGCAGCGGCTCTGCTGCTGGTTATGCGGAATACTTTCAGCGCTCTCCTAGCGAATATTGATAGAGTTGCTGTTCGGGCTGCTTATTATGGTTAGTTGGCGCTGAGACACAAGCAGTGCCTGTCCAGTGGTTAGTCTAATGTGTGGTGGCACAGTGGTGCAGTGGTTCAGTGGTGCGTTGCTCCCTAATATTGGTTGCTTTGCCTTCTTCTCGTTCTCACACACAATGGGGGGCTTAGCATATTTCACAATTGCACTCGACCAGATGCCACAGCTGCAACAACAGAAACACAAACTTAAGAGCTGTGCAACAACACGTGGCAAGTTTTAAATATTCTCACAACGCTTTGTTGTTGCTGCTTTGTTTTTTCTATTTTATGGCAAACGTTTTGCGCAAAATCCTGTCTTGATATGTTTGTGTGTTTGAGTGTTTGAGTTGTAGGTTAAGTTATGTGGCCAACAGCATTAGTTGCCCAGGACATTCCACAAAACGAAAGCTCAACTGACAGCCAAATAAATATGCCTTGTGCGACAATTAATACTCTCATTCATGCACATTTAAGCTTTACCTTCCCTTAATCGTTAGACTTTACCTAACTTTGTTAATCTGATATATAGTGAAATACAGATTAGTCATATAAGGTTCGTCTTACGAAATGCATGCTGTTATTACTTTAGCTAAAAGGCGACAAAGGTTTGCCTTTCTTGCCTCTTCTCTTTAATAGTTGAGAGTTTCTTGAAATTTCCCAGTCTATAAGTCTCTTTGCAAGTTTCGCTGGCAAATTGACAAAGTTTACGAGTTGCGTTTATGTTAGGCGCTTAATACTGTAATTACAATCAATTCAGCAACATTTTAATACTTCGATAAGTATGCCCTGACGTTCACACAAACTATCTACAACGTTCATTAAGTAGCGTAGCTTAAGCGTTTGAGTTTAAAGACGCGGCACGAGCTACTTAGGCGTGTAATACTGTTATTATAACTGTACACACGCATCTAGTGTCTACATCAAATTATTGAAATAACTTGTAAGCCGTATTAAATTGTCAAAGACGCGGATGTTTTTATTAAAATTTGAAAATACTTTGCGCAGAAAAGTATGCTACAAAAAGCTGAAATTAATTTCGCTACTCAAATTCGTGTTTTGCATTGAATGCTGTGATTACGTAGCTGGCTGCCAGCGGAAAGGCACTCGAAATTCCTCAGCTAGCGCGCTGCTCTAAGCAAAAATGCGAACTTGTCCAGAAATTCCAGCACTAGAGCACGCCAGCTCAGGGTATGCTAGAGAGAAATAGGAAAAATATTGCGAATTGCTGGCGAAAATGCTTTCAGGCCCACATGTAGCTATGAGTGTGTGTGTGTGTGTGTGTGTGTGTTTGTATTTGTTTGGGTCCCTGGTTGCTTGTACGAGTGTGTGTGTGTGTGTGTGTGTGTATGTCTGTTGAGGCATTCCATTTGGCCGACTGCCGCTGCTGCTGCTGCTGCTGCTGTTACCTCATCTTTCTTTTACGCTCGAGACTATTTGGCATTAACGAAATTTATTTATGCGGGTGTTTAGTCGGGCGTAAAAGGTGTACATATGGCCAGGCAAACACGCCCCTGCCCAGAAAGAGAGAGAGAGAGAGACAACTTAGAGATGCACGACACGCGCTTACGAATTGAAAGGATTTGTCTGCCTTCTGCTTGGGCTTAGACTTGGGCTCGTTGCCAGGAGCCAGGTTCGAGCCGGAGCTCTGCGCTTGACCCGGACTTTGTTTGCAGCTTGTACGGAAAAATAATGATTTAAATGCCTTTTGTTTCTGCAATGCTCTACAAAGCAGAGCTGCCAGGCATACGTAACTAATGCCAAACGCTTTCCAGCTGGTTTAATGAAGCGTTAACGCAAATGTTAAACAAATGTTATGTTCTGGCCGAATGAATTGTATGCATTAAGGAGATGCTTGATGTTGCCATGTGCCACTTTCAATTTTTGTGATTATTGTCTGTTGTTGTTGTTGATAACGTAAATAATACTAAATTGATTGCACAAACAAAGCAGCAGCGGAAGTGTAAATGATTTAACACAACTTCCCCCCGCTCTCTGGACTTGCTCTTCTTTCGTTCGATTCCTGACCTCTGATTTCTATGCTGATGCTCCTACTGACTGCTGCTTGTACGGCTGAGGCAAAGCAACGGAAGACGAAATTTGCTGGCTGCCGAGCCGGAAACAGAAAATTCTTTTTCTTGTAATTTAGTTTATTTGTTGCGGACATCATATATATAAATAATATATATCTATTATATAAAATATATGTATAATTGTTATTGAAAAATATATTGCTTCAAGCTGTGGCTCATTAATAAATAATAGAATTCAATAAATGATTAAATTACATTTCCTGGAGCACACACCAAACTGAATAATTTATAAGAATTTGTAATCATTTTTTCTATTATTAAGAATTTAAGGGCAACTTGGCAGCTTGTGTCTTGGTATCGAAAATCCACTGGCATATGATTTCTAAAAACTTATGCTAATTTATTTATGTGGGTTAACTTATTTAAACAATATTTATTTTGTATAAATGTAATGGAATTCATCACTGAAATTTTTTGAAAATAAACAAGCAATGCAATTGAAAATATATTCCCATATTCATTTACTTAAAACTAATTTATAACACTTTATTGACAATTAAATAATATATATATACATATATTTATTTTTATTTATTTAATATATTTTTTTTAACTTCACAGTTTCATTAGTTACATACAATTTGCAAATCTGTTTTTATTAATTTTTAAATAATTTAGAATTTTAATTTGTATATTACCACTTTGAATTGTCTGCAATATTTTGTAGTGTCACACAGTTTGTTGTACAAGTACACATTGATTCAACTTGAATCCTGTATTCACACTATTTATTCACTTGCTTAGCTCCGACTCACGTCGCAGCTGCGACTCGCAAAACGATGCGCACGCGACACCGGCTAAAAGTAGACTAAACGAAGCAAAGTGGTCGTGGCAGATGCTGCTCGGCTAATACAACCTAACAGCTGTTAGGGCAGAGAGAGTGCGAGAGAGAGAGAGAGTTAGCGAACAGCAGGATTTCTGTTAACAGTGCCTAACAGAACATGCACAACGCAGTCGGTGTTAACCTCTCAGCGACTGCAGCCCGCTGTTAGTTAACATTCACAGCCTCTCTCTCTCGTTAACAGAGCTCACTCGCTGTTAAAGGCTTAGCTAAGCCGCGCACACAAAATGCAGTTATTGTGCTTAAGCGTTTTTGGCGTAAAATATTTATTTGTACGGGTGAATTAAACATTTCAGCGAAAATGCCCATTAAGATTTTAACAGCAAAGTATGTTGAGCCCTTTAAATTGTCCCTACCTATTGCAAGGGACTTATGATAATCATAAGGACAATTAATCCCCTGCTGAACGGCAATTTGCCCAAACGGATTGAAAGAACAATGTAGAGACACAAACGCACAAGCAGCTGTTTAACAGTGCGATAACATTACTTCTCATTAATGTCTGGCAGAACTGGCAAATTGGGCGGCATACACAATGGAGCCATAGAGCCGATAGAGCTGTGAAATAAAATGGAGAGCTACTGCCTAGAAGCCCTAAGCCAAAATAACAAAGGCAAAAGCCAAAGCAAAGGCAAAGCCAATGGCAAAGGCAATGGCAAAGGATAAAGACAATGCGAGCAGCCACAGCAACTGAACACAGGGAAATGCAGGAGCATTGAAACTAGGGCACACGCAGGCAACAACAACAACAACAGCGACAATTGCAAACGTGCGTCGCAGGACGACTGGCAAGTGCAAAGCACAAGGATAAGCTTAATATGCCAACATAAACACGCACACACACAAACACACACACATAGACGCACGAAAAGGCAACAGAAAGAAAACAAAAGCCGAAATTTATAATGCAGACATACACAGGCCATAGATGTCGCCGCGCCAGAGCGGGAGGCAACGAACAGAGATTGGATGGAGTCAGTGAGTGAGTGAGTGAGTGAGCGAGCGAGTGAGAGTGAGCGAACGAGAGTGATGGTGATTTGAGAACAATGCATTAGAGCGGTCAGGGGCGAGGCGCAGCCTTTGCATAAAATTCAATTTGTCGTGTGCAGCAGCCATGAATATGCCGCTCAGCCGAGCTTAAGCTGCTGCTGCTGCTGCTGCCGCTGTCGCTGCCGCCGCCTGCAGCTGACACTGAAGCCCACATTTGGCTGTCGGCTAGTGTATAACATAGCTCACAGCCCACACTCTCATACTCGCACTCACACTCTTTCTCTCTCTCTCTTTCGCGCGCTCTACACAGCTGCGATTGATGTTATTGTTGCTGTTGCTGTTGCTGTTGTTGTTGCTGCTGCTACTGTTGCGTCGCATGCAGCGGACTCTGGTGCAACATATGCGCGAAATTACTTACGAGGCGTCGCAGTCGCTGTCGCTGTTGTTGTCGCCGTTGCCGTCGCCGTCGCTATCGCTGTAGATGTCGCTGTCAGCGTCAGCGTCAGCGTCGCTCCAGCTATTGCTGTCATTGACAGCAGCGCTGGAACTGGTTCTGGTTCGGCTGCTGTTGGCTTGTAAAACAATGGCATGCATTAGGCGGCAGACAAGACACATGCAGTTATTAACAAAGTACACACACACGTACTCTCACACGCACACACACATTTATACACTTTTTTACAGTCATTTTCAACAGTTAAAACAATTGCGCACAACGTTGGTAAATTAAAAACTTTTTCACTTTATTTACTATTATTTTAAATTTTTTCTTTTTTTTCCTTTTTTGTGGTCCACAGTTGATAATTATAGAGATCCTAAAACGTTTGCCGCAGCCACAGCTGAAGTGGCCCATTATGTGGCATCAAATGAATGATAATCAGCTGGCTGATAGGACCCAAGAGGGGCAAGGGGCGTGGCTAGGCATGCCTGGCATTCTGTTTGTCATATGCTTGGCCACAGCATGTCCAAAGTTTTAAGTGAGTTTGCAATGTGTTTGTGTGTGTACGTGTGTGTGTGTTTGGGTTTATGCGTTGCTCTGTTTAAGCCAGTTTAAGTGTCATAGCAGTTTTTCAAAGTGCTGCAGTGTGACACAAATATAACGCATACGCCATGTGTGCCAAGCAGAACTAAGTGAAAGTGTGCTCGAGGCTAACTTGAGGCCTATTCAATATGAATATTTATTTCAATTAATAATTTAAAAGCTTTTCGATAAATCTTAAAAAAATACTACCTTGGCTTGCCACACTCATAGTAAAGTCTACTTGATTTAAGGCATAATGGGATTTGTAAGAGGGAAGCAAGTTTTTCTCTCTCTCTCTCTCTCTCTCTCTCTCTTTCTCTCTCTCTCAATGGAGCTCAATTAAGTAGCTCTTAAGTATGAGTGTGGGACTATTTACGCCTTTTGCTCGGCGCGCAACTTCTGCACACCTTTCGCTATCCCAAGTCATTAATCACAGCAGCGCAAAAAGAGGGCAAACTTTAAAAAGGCGAGTGAATCGCAGAGAAAAAAATAATTGAAAATCGCATGCAGATACGCAGCAGAGATAAAAGAATGTGCGCTCAAATGGCTTAGCTGACTTAATTCGATTAAAGCAGAACAAACGCATTTCTGATTACAAAGCAACTCAAACGAGCATCGAAAGGAGAAGGCCGCCGAGAGAGTTATGTGAAACGGACAACAATTACGCTGCAAATCAAGTTGTCATTGAGTTGAGCATTGGCTGGCCCTTAATCACGTTAAGTTCTAGCGCACAAAGAAAATGTCAATGGCGAATATTACGTATACGATTAGTCGTACACCGTCGACCCTTGGGGTGAAATGCAAACAATTTGCAATAATTAATTGTGGCTAGCTGCGAGCCGGTGAGCACAAAGTCCTGTCTCTGGTTAGGCAGCAGTGCATCGCACATGGACAGCTACATGGATTATGATAAGCTCAGCCAAACAGATGGCCCGAGGCGCAGCCTCGAGCAGGATGAAATCTGCAATTGAAAATCGAAAACTGAAAGCTGATAGCTGTTAGCTGAAAACAGAATGCAGAAACAGCAACAATTCGCACAGAAGCTACAACAACAGTCAGGCCAAAAATAACTGGCAAAGGCTCAGCTGAGTCAAAGTTGCGATACAAATCCTCTCTGATACAGCCAGCCCATGGCCTGCGGCCTACGGCCTATGGCATGTGGCATGCGGCATGTGGCTAATCGTTGCTTTGGCTACAATTTCAGCAAGAGATAGGCGCAATTAAGTCAAAAATTTATTGGATACCCAATCTGAATTGGACATGAAACCGAGCTGCGTACTGGCCAAATAATCATGGCCATTGTCTCGATTGTTGTTGCAGCTGTCGCTGACTGTGTTGCACATTAGGCGTTGCTCGAACTGGCTGCGAGACACACTGCATTAGCCTCAAGTGCAATGTGACAGCGGCATCGAGTCGAGTGACAGCATTACTACCAGTCATACACTCGACTGTCCGTCCGCCCGTCCGCCCGTCCGCTCGTCCGTCTGTCCAGAGTCCTGCTCTGCAGCCACCTCTGTGCTGCCAGCTAAGCTCTCGGCATCTGTCATTTATGCATGCTGACTGATTGATCCGGCACTCAGCACGAGGCTCCACAGCTGAAGTGGGGCAACGAAACGTTGCATGCATATTGCAGACTCTGCTTTGCCCTGCGAGCCACTCGCCATGCGGCATAAATCAGCAGCGATTGTGATGCAGCCAAACAATTTAATTGGCGATTAGCCAAGCTAATAAAATGGAGCTTATCATTAGCAGAAAATATGATATATAGAGCAAGAATATAGATTGGAAAATATATAAATAATTGATTAAGCTGAACTTATACTTGTGCTTAGATCTATGGCTCATCACAATAAAGTTGACTTTCAATAAACTCCAATTTAATTTCCAATTCAGCTGGCAAACTTGTAAGCCCCATATAAGTAGCTTACACACAGTTCACAATCGAATGATAGTGGAAATGCTTTACAAATTTATCCTCTTGCTCACTCTACTTTGTTGTCTGCTCTCTCTCTCCCTCTCTCTGTAACTCTTTTAGCAGCAATTACGCATTTACACTTTCGGCCAGAGAGACCCCGCATAGGGCAATTGGATATCATTAATGCGGTTAAATTGTATAACCCACTGCTGTCAGAGGCTGCTTACTGGACCAAAACCAAACTTTTTATAGGTATAGGGCGTTAGTCTTTCTGTGTGTGTGTGTGTATTAGGTTTGGGAATTCTCTCTGTCAGGGTTTCGCATAACAGACATGTTCCAAGTGCCAAAAAAAAGTCTGGCCAACATTTTTGGCTTTGCTCTTGCTTCTATTTTCTCTTTTACTTTTTTTTTTTTTGGTACACATTTAGCCGCAAGCCCAGACAGTGCTGGCTAAAAGAAGAAGCACACAACAACAACTCTGTTGTGTTGCTCCATTTGCAACATTTATGCTGTGTGCTGTCGGTCGGCTATGTCTATGTGTGTGTGTGTGTGCTGGTCATTTTATTGTTTCCAGTCAAAATGGTCAAATGGAAATTTTGTTTTTAGCCATTTTAGTTTTTTTCCTTTTGCGTTGCGATTTGCGTATAGATTTAGATTGAGCTGTCGTAGATGTTATTGAGGATTGTGCCGCAACGAAAGGCCAGCAGAGACAGCCAGACGGACAGTCGTACAGTCGGACTGCCGGACAGCAACAGATATCGCCTGGCCATATCATGTTAGTTAAAGTTGGGTCGCTGTAAACCGAGTGATTAGAATAATCGCCACTGGTGCCTTGGAGCCATCTCCATGCGCACCCTTTGATATCGAGCTAAATCCAATTCGTATTCAGCGTTGGCTTATAAAATTTGCAAGCCTTCAATTGTCAGTTTTTGGCACTGCTTAAACATTTTTATTACTCTCGCATGGGCTTAAGTGTGAAAGCTCTCTATTCCCAGGCAAAGTGAATTTTATGGCCTGTGCATTTTGCTCCAAAGGATCAATTTGGGCATTTTGCACAGCCCAAAGTCGCTCAAACACAAATAAATGCATATACATACATACAAACAGATATGAACTAATTTTTTGGTATTAAGTTTTTCATTTCGATTTGAAGTCAACTAATTATATTCAATGATTGGTAATTAACAATTGCTCGCAAGTAGCTGAAAGATATTGTTTTTCTCTTCTTTTTATTTTTCCCCAAACACGGAAAATTTATTCAACGCCTTTACACTCGCTCTTCCCAGTTTGGTGGAGGCGGTGTTGTAATTAATTTTCAAATTCAACCATGTCCTACGCCACAAGTCGTCGCGCTGCTGTGGAGGAAGGGGGGATGATATTTAAGGGTTTGTTTGCACAGCAAATGCCGCCGCAATCGTATAATTTTATTCAGATTTTGCTGTCAAAGCGCGAGCTGCAAATTTAGCATAGCTGGCAATTTGCTTGTCTGGGCGGTGGCTGTGTGTGGGGGGGGCGGGAAGATATATTATGAATGTGCCTGGAGTGCCACGCCTTGCAATTTATTTCCCATTGCGTAAAAGTGTCCAAAACTGCAAGTCGCACATTTGTTTTTGTCCTTTATGAGTTTTACACGCAGCAGCAGATAAACGCAAGGTAAAGCAGTCCGCGAATATACTTTATTTATGACTTGAGGGAAATTCAACAATTGCTAGATATATATGGCAAGAGTTACTTCGTCGCCACGCCTAAAATCTTCTCTATTTCGCAGATGCGATCCAGCACCTCCTGGTTGCGAGCTCTCTGATCCTTCAGCTTGTCGGCTATGGCGTCCAGGGTAGCCGCAATGGCAAGCAGCGATAGATCTGTGGTATTGAGATCCCTGCGCGTCGGATGTATCTTGGCCACGGGCACAACAGCCGACGGATCCACATCTGAAATTGGTTGAATTAATAGATCGATAGAATGCAATCGACTTCAAGCAATATATTTTCAACCTGAATCGGACACAGTTGTTGAATCCTCAGCCGATGCTTCATCTGCAGCTGCTTCTGGCACGGAAATGCTCGATGGAGTCGCCAAAGTCTTCACTTCAGCTTCTGGAGTCACCGCTGGCTCTGCTGCAGGAGTCGCTACCTCTGCTACTGGAGCTTCTACTGGAGCAGGAGTCTCCACGACAGTAGCTGCCGCAGGTTCCGCTGTCGGAGTTGGAGTCTCTACTGCCGTAGGAGTCTCCTGAACAACCGATGGTGTTGGCGCTGAACTCTCTTCGACAGCCACTAGAGATGCTGCAGGCTCAGATTCTGGAGCAGGAGTCTCCTCGACAGCCACTGGAGTTGCCGTCGGCTCTGAACCCGTTACTATAGTCTCCTCGACAATCGCTAGCGATGCTGCAGGCTCTGGTTCTGGAGCAGGTGTCGCTACGATAGTTGCTTGAGTTTCTGTGAGCTCTGCTGCCGGAGTTGGAGCCTCCACTACTGAGACTGGCACTAATTCTTCAACGGGTGCCAAGGGCTCCTCAGATGGAGTCTCCACGACAGCTGCTGGCACTGCTGGAGTCTCCACGGCAGCTTCTGGCACTGTTGGAGTCTCCACAACAGCTGCTGGCACTGCTGGAGTCTCCACGACAGCTGCTGGCACTGCTGGAGTCTCCACAACAGCTGCTGGTACCGAAGTTTCCACTGGGGCTGAAGTCTCTACAGCAGGAGTGGCCGCAAGCCCTGATTCTAGAGCCGCAGTCTCCACGACAGCGATGGGCGCCGCGACCGGCTCCGGTAGTGGTTCTGCCACAGGTGCCTCTACTGGTGATGGAGTCTCCACAACTGTTGCAGGCACCTCTACTGGATCTGAATCCACAACGGCAGCTGCTGGAGCTGCCACCGACTCAACTGTTGGTGGTTCCACTACAGTTTTTTGAGTTTCCGTTGGCTCTGCTGCCGGAGTTTGATTCTCCACGATAGCCTCTGAAGTCTCCAAGACTGATGCGGGAGCTTCGACAATCACTGGAGTTGCAACGGGCTCTGTTAAAATTGCTGCAGGAGTCTCAACTACAGCTGCTGGAACTGTCGCTGACTCTGCTACTGTCGCTGTAGTCTCCAAGACCGCAGCAGGAGTTGCTAATGGCTCAGTTACCGCAGTTGCCACTGGTGCTGGTTCGGGTGCTACAGTCTCCACAACCACTGCGGCGGCTTCCGCCGGAGCAGGAGTCTCAGCGATAGCTGCTGGAACTGCCACCGGTTCAGCTACCGGCGCTGTAGTCTCCGCAACTGCTACAGGAACTACCACTGGTGCAGATGGAGTATCTACTTCAGCTTCCGGGGCTATCACCGGATCAGAAACAGGAATAGGAACAGGAGTCTCAACGTCAGCTGTTGGAATCGCAGTCGGCTCAGCTACCGGCACTGTAGTCTCCACGACCGTATCAGAAGTTGCCGCTACCTCAGCTACTGGCTCAGCTACTGGCTCAGCTACTGTCTCAGCTACGGGCTCAGCTACTGGCTCTGCAACTGGTGCTACTTCGGCTAGGGGAGTCTCCACAGCGGCTACAGGAGCTTCCGCTGGCTCTACCTCAGGTACCACTACGGGTGCAGCGGCTACTACTGGTGCGGGACTCTCCAATTCACAGACCGGAGCTGCGACTGGATTTCCTTCTATAGGGGATATTCCGGATTCTGCTGCTGGTGGTATTGCCACTGGCTCTGATTTTGGAGCTGGAGTGTCAACTTCTGCTGCAGGTGCTGGAGCTGCCACAGGTTCTGGTACGAGTGTTGAAGTCTCTACAACACTGACAGGAGCCGACACGGGCTCTGCTACTGGTGTTGCAACAGCTTGAGCTACTGGAGCTGGAGTATCCACAACTGTTACTGAAGTTGCGGTAGCAGCTGTCGCTGCCGGAGTTGGAGTGTCCTCAATTGTTGCAGGTGCTGCCACTGGAGTCGGAGTCTCCACGACTGCTACTACCGGCGCTGTTGTTGTGGTTGCTGCTGGAGCTGCTGCCGGTGTAGCTATTGGAGATGCTGCCGGTGCTGCTGCTGGAGCTGCTGCTGGTGCTGCTGCTGCTGGTGCTGTTGCTGCTGGTGCTGTTGCCGGTGCTGCCGGTGCTGCTGCTGGAGCTGCCACTGATACTGCTGCTGGTACTGCTGCTGGAGCTGCTGCTGGAGTTGCTGCTGGAGCTGCTGCTGGAGTTGCTGCTGGAGCTGCTGCTGGAGTTGCTGCCGGTGCTGCTGCTGGAGCTGCTGCTGGAGTTGCTACTGGAGCTACTGCTGGTGCTGCTGCTGGAGTTGCTACTGGAGCTACTGCTGGTGCTGCTGCTGGAGTTGCTGCTGGAGCTGCTGCTGGAGTTGCTGCTGGAGCTGCTGCTGGAGCTGCTGCTGGAGTTGCTGCTGGATATGCTGCTGGAGCTGCTGCTGGAGCTGCTGCTGGAGCTGCTGCCGGTGCAGCTATTGGAGATGCTGCCGGTGCTGCTGCTGGAGTTGCTGCTGGAGTTGCTGCTGGTGCTCCCGGTGCTGCTGCTGCTGGTGCTGCTGCTGGAGTTGCTGCTGGTGCTGCCGGTGCTGCCGGTGCTGCTGCTGCTGGAGTTGCTGCTGGTGCTGTTGCCGGTGCTGCTGCTGGAGCTGCCACTGATACTGCTGGAGCTGCCGCTGGTGCTGCTGCCGGTGCTGCTGCTGGAGCTGCTGCTGGAGTTGCTGCTGGAGCTGCTACTGGAGTTGCTGCTGGAGCTGCTGCTGGAGTTGCTGCTGGAGCTGCCGCTGGTGCTGCCGCTGGTGCTGCTGCGGGGGCTGCTGCTGGAGTTGCTACTGGAGCTACTGCTGGTGCTGCTGCTGGAGCTGCTGCCGGTGCTGCTGCTGGAGCTGCTGCCGGTGCTGCTGCTGGAGCTGTTGCCGGTGCAGCTGCTGGAGCTGCTGCCGGTGCAGCTGCTGGAGCTGCTGACGGTGCAGCTGCTGGAGCTGCTGACGGTGCAGCTGCTGGAGCTGCTGTCGGTGCAGCTGCTGGAGCTGCTGTCGGTGCAGCTGCTGGAGCTGCTGCCGGTGATGCCGGTGCAGCTGCTGGACCTGCTACTGGTGCTGCCGGTGCAGCTGCTGGAGCTACTGCTGGTGCTGCTACTGGAGCTGCTGCTGGAGCTGCTGCGGGTGCTGCTGTTGGAGCCGCTGCCGGTGCTGCTGTTGGAGGTGTTGCCGGTGCTGCTGGAGCTGCTGCTGGAGCTGCCGCTGGTGCTGCTGTTGGAGGTGCTGCTGCTGGTGCTGCTGCTGGAGCAGCCGTTGGAGCTGCCGCAGGAGCTGCCGCAGGAGCTGCTGCTGGAGCAGCCGTTGGAGCTGCCGCAGGAGCTCCTACTGGAGCTGCCGTTGGAGCTGCTGCCGGTACTGCTGTCGGAGCCGTAGCTGGAGCTGTTTCAAGAGCTGGAGTCGCCGCCGTAGCAGCGGGCGGTGCAGATATATTTGCTGGTGATGCTTGGGCTTCCATAATGCTTGCTTGCTTGTGTGGCTGTATGCTATGCAGTTAATTGCTTTTTTTACAGTTCTAAAAGTCTTTCATTTCCTGAAAATGCTCCGTCGACTTAATATTGGCAGTTGCTTCTAAGCTGTTGTTAGCCCAAGGTAGAAAAAGAGAGCTTCAACAAATTGTCACTTTCATTACGAACAAACAGGTCAAGGTGTGTGGTATAAGCGAGAACCGATAAGGCGCTTTGCCTTGGCCTTCGGAAGAGTCAGTGGCCTGAACAAAAGCTACTTTTAAATATGATGCAACCGAAAGGAAAATTGCAATTGAAAAAGGGAAATTACGAAGCCCACGTGAGTGTACAACAAACTCGTCGTCATTCACGCTATTTTCTCAGCCTCGATCGATAGACTGCAATGGATTTCCTATGGCACTGGCGTCACTTTGGCGAGCGCCGTGAAAAAACGCTTGAACGAGCAGAAATACTAGTGGAAAATTCTGGAAAATATATTTCAAATCAAAAAATAATATATAAATTATGAGAAGATATATTTAGATATATCTTAATTGATGCTGAATTAGATAAATTCTTAGCACACTTTATAATCAAGTCATAATCTAACTGAATGTTAAGTTCAATGAGAGGCTGAATATATTGAAATATTTTTGTGTGTTAGAAATTTATTGAATGTTACTTGATTTAAGTTCAATTTTAATTATGTATTTTGTTGTTTTTTTTGTTTTTTTTTTTTAATATTATTTTGAAAAGCTAATTTGTTGCACCGTCGAACTATACGATTGGAATAGACACGTTCAACTGGCCCAAGCATTGCATTTTCTCATTTTTCTATGCCTCTTTTCACTAATTTTCCTTCATCGAGAAGCCCGACGAGCGCCCATTGAGAACTTAAAGACTGAAAGAATGTATTTAAGTATGCGGAAAAGCCTCGATTTATGGTGAATCGACTTAGGTCGGCTTTGTCTCTGTCATTCACAATTTCGTAAATCAACAAGTGTCTGGGGGATGTTCCAAGAGAAATGACAACAAAGAGCATACTATTTAAATGATTGAATAACTGATGTGATTTTATATTTGGTAAAAAATGTATACATATCATGGCAATATAAATTTGTATTTACTTGACAAAAATAAATGATTTGATTGCCTTGCATATCGTGTGCAGCTGCATGGCGTACTTGTGTAGCTAGTTATTTATTTAAAGCTGATTACTTTCTCGCAGTTGTCAACAAATTGTAATGTAGCTCCATCCACTGGATATTTGGCAGACGGCATTCAATGTCTGACACTTTGACAAACTGCCACGACGCAGGAGCCGCTCAATCGGAACACATTAGCTGGTGGAAATGTAATCGCTGCGAACTAAGAAATAAATCTTTCAATTTTTCGAATGAATAAAGGATATAAATGCAGCCAAATGTGAAGCAATTCTCGATTGCAATGCATCCCACGCCGCCGCCTCGATGCTGCAACCAGTTTCAATAGAGTTGCACATGTCACGACAGTAGACAGGACTCTGAAGGGGTCCTGGGGGCGTACGCGAATGCGAACATGGATAAGGAGGAGGCGGAGGAGGTGGAGGAGGATGAGGATACAGATGCAGATGCGGATGCGGATGGTTGGGGTAATGTGATCTGCGTACAATTTGCTGCCATCGCGACGCTTAAATCCCAACACACTTGAGACTTGATACTCTCGCAAATAGTTATACAATATGGCCAAGGAAAGCAATCGCGATGGGGCGTACAAAATAAAATAACGGATAAATAAAGGATGGAATAAAGAATTCATTCGCACAAATGCAAAATGCTTCTATGGAAATCATTCCAAGCCCCACTCAAGGCTCAGAGCCAAGGCACAAGGCGCACGCCGCACGGCGCACGGCACAAGACACATCCATCGGAGACACTGAGTTTGCCAGCCGTCGCTCCGAGATTGAATTGGCAGTTCAATTTCACGTATTATTGACATTTAAGACCGAGCATCGGATATAAACGGAGACCCGCTGCCGGCCAGACAGCTGAAGCTATTGCCTGCCTATTATTTCATGCGATAAATCAATCGAGTCGTGTGTGAGGAGCGTAAAGGATAATCAAAAGGACGAAGGAAGGAAGTGTGTACAAAGGTCTTCAAAGAGCAGCTATGCAAAAATGAAGCACATTATCTGAATATTGATTGCAATTGCACTGAATCTGTTGAGGTGAATAACATAAACTATTTATACGTATTAAATTTAAATTTTCATTAAGAAAAAAAAAATCACTTCATATGTAAGTAATTACTGTCATTGGACACGGACCGCAGGCAAATACAAATACAAATCAGACTCGAATCCCGATATAGCATTCCGATTCGATTCGATTCGATTCGGACTGAGCGATCTGTGAGCAGGTTTTGCACGCTTCCGGGCGCATTTTGCTAAATTGCAAATATTTTCCAATTCGCATGCATCAGCAGCACGAAATGCAAACAATTTTGCCTGGCAGCCACAATGGCTCACAAAAAGGAAAACTATCAAAAACGGACTGGCAATACGATAGACGACTTATTAGATACCCTCTAATGAAAGCAGCGACTGTAAATGTGTAATTGAATATATACTTATATATTTTTATTAGTTTATTTAATGGTGCATTCCGGTTAATCTAATAAAATATGTCGTCTCTATTATATTTATTATCTGTTTAACAATTCATCTATCTATAATAGCTGATAAGCTAATCATTTCGATAGGCATCAGTATATGTCTGTCTTTGCTCTATATCCCTCTATATGAAGTCAAGACACCTACTCATGGCACTTGATTACGTACAGGGTATTTAAAGCACAGCCCATTGAAATGGCTACAAAAACTGTGTAGGCCGAACGATTTTCCCGTGCTGTAGCTGCAATTTTTGCCGCGTTTGCCAACACTGGCTGCAGCTGCAACTGCAGCTGCAATTTATTTTCGGTTTGATTGGTTTCTTTTTTCCCTGTTGCTTTTTTTTTATATTTTTTGCACGTGCTTAATTGCACTGTGAGAGGGGAACTCAGGGAGATGGGGCTCGCTTGAAAGGTCGCGCTCATCAGGGGCTTTAATAAATTATTCAAATTAACACGCATCAGTCCGAACTGCTCGCACTGACTGATTGACTGACTGACTGTCCGTCCGTCCGTCTGTCTGTCTGTCAGTCAGCTTTGTGGGTCCGATGCTGTGTGGGCGCGGCCTCTGGTTTGTGCGTGTTAATGGACGCCGCATGCCAACCGTTTGCGGTCTGCAAAGCCAACAACAAAAAAGCAGCAAACGAAAATATAACTTCACGCGCTGCTAAAAAGTAACACATTTCAACAAATACACACACACACACACACACACACACACAGTAGCAATGGCATACCTATGAACACCTTTCGACCACATGCTCTATGCGTATATATAAAAAGGTAAATTTACTGCATATTTCACGCATTTTTATTTGCATTCACATGGGAATGTGCCAAGGGCAAGGGCCGCGGGGGCATGGCGCATGGGACAGGGGGTAAGTAGGATGAAGGCAAGGAGCGTCCACAGAGCGGCACTCGCATTCACAGCTTTTGACACTTGACAACATGATTGTTTTTAAAGCCAGTGATAAATTATGCAGCACACAAAAATCTACTCGACACATACTAGCGCAAGCAAACAAATTCCCAGCAGCAGCAAAGCGAAAATGTCCACACAATCAGAACAGAAATGCTCAAAGCAGAAAATTCCGCAAAGAGGTGAAATATTTGTTATTTGCTTGTGAAAGCAACATTTTTACAAATGAATAAAATTTAGATATCAATGTAGATATTAAATGAAAAATAAATGGATTAGTTTGTGCCGCCTTTGAGTGCAATATGCATATGAATATGCAGAGTTCAAGGATCAGAAGTTTCTTTGATAAGCAATTTCAATTGCTAGACAATAAAAGACATATTTCAGCTTAAAATATTTTTATTAAATACCTGCATTTATATATATATGTATATTTATTAAACACCTGCATTGTATGTATTTATTAATATTTATACTTATATATTTCAATATAAACTGAAATTATGTAAGCAATCACGCCAGCTGGATATTCCACTGGGAGACATTATAAAACATTCAGCGTATAACTATATTTCAACGCTAATTTGTTAAGTTGTGGATTTTGAATGTAATCACAACATATTTGCGCCGTAATTGGCACAATGAAGCCGGGCTAAAAATGTTCATAAACTAATTAAGATCTCGTTCGAGCTGAGCCACAGAATTGCTCTTTATTGTTTGTTGCCATTTTTTCGCCTTTTTCGCTTTTTTTGCTTGACTTTTCGTATTCCTTTTGCAGTTGCTTGCGGTAAATTAGCTCGAATGCCGCAATGTATTTAACGCGCTCGGCTCAAAGCCGAGCTGAAAGGGTTGCAGACGGAGGCTGTGCAAACAAATCTTGAGAGCAAGGCGTGACCCCGCCCACTTTTTGTTGTAGCTGGTAACTGGGCAATTCGCGTAACTTTTATCATTAGTCCGCTGGGAAATTTAACGGGCACTTAAGTTCCTCACTCGTTTTCAACTTATTTTCTCAGCTACTATTGTTTCGCCATTTTTTGCGCAATCTCGCGTTAGTTTTTCAACATGCTGCTTGGCGAGGGGGCATGAGCATGGAGAGGTTGATTGGGAGGGTCAGAGAGAAAGAGGAGCTGTTGCGGCTGTCACCTTCAACATTCGCTGCATCGAGCCAACATTCCGCACCTCGACGGAGCGTGGCGCACGGGGCGTATACGGAATGAACACGAAATTTATTTTATGCGCTATTTTCGGCCAGAGGCAGCAGCCGAACAAACAGACCAAACAATCCAAAAAGGTTAGCTACATCGTTTATAAGAACTTTTCTTTCAATCTTTTTTTTCCCCTATTTGTTATCAACTGTTTTTTGTTGCTGCTGCGAAGTTCTGCTCTGGCAGACATACACTTTTATTTTAAGTTTCTTGTAGCATATATTGCTGCAATTTATTTTATTGCATTTTGTGTAGAGTCTCTGTTTTTTTATTTAGGATTTCATTTAGTTTACGAATCGCTTCTTGTGTTTGCCGAGCTGAGCACAGAAAATTATGCTTCACTCGGAAATTTAACAAGCTGCCAAGTTTTTAATATGAAGCCTCAAAGTTTTTCGATTTGTATTTTTTCGTTCGGCCTTCTCTATCTGTTCGTTCATGAATTGGCGTTATAAAGTGTATCTTTATGATCTGGGAGAAGCTATTTTGAGAGGAGCTGCGTCGGATTTGAAGTAAGCCACTTTTAATTAAAGCCAATAAACATAAATATCTCCCAGTTGAACAACTTGTGCAGGAAGTTAGCTCTTCAACTTATAGAATCGCTCAACGGCTGCTCAAACACTCCGGCAGCACTCGGCATATCTCATTGATGCATTTCGTTGACTGCTTCTGGGTACATTCTCTAAAATGACTTGAAACAGACTTTACGCACGTCTTTTCCGGCGCATTCCTTGAAATAATCTTACATACGTATATCAAGTATACGCATGTGTCCAGAGCATATACTCACTGTACTGAATGGCTGCTATCAATGCTGTTTGCACCATGATACTGGCCATTAAACAACAACACTTCCGGCACACACGCACGCACACACGCCCATTGTCATTTCCTAGCCAAATACTTGCAGCATGTTACAAAATTGCATGAGCTCGTGTCCACATAGCCAAAAGTTCTGTCTCTATGGTTTCAGGCCAGGGGGTTGGGCAGGGCTTTAAGAAATGTCAATTACATTTGTCGATGCGGCCGTTGTTGGCGTTGTTGCTGTTGTAGTCCTTGTTGCTGAAGTTTCAAATTTTCATCCTCGGCCGAGCCTTCGCCAAGGCAAGGCTGAAACATGTCCGCATTCCGCTCATTCACTTCACTTCAACCCACTCACATCGTGTGCCATTTGTTCAACGTTTCAAATACGCTCGACTCGAGTTTGGTTTGTGGATTTGAGCACATGTCAAAATTTGAGCTCAGCATGCCCTTCCTTCGAGCCATTGATGTACGCTTTGATAAAACTTCCAAATAGGACCGCATGTATATACATAGTTTATGCATTTTTCACTGAATGCAATAAATTTCTCATATATGATTGTTTCTTAACTTGAAGCTATTCCTTTGTTGAAGTAGAAACTATGCACTTAATTAAATTATTTATGTTATTGAATTTTGACTCAGCTGCTTGACTTTTTGCAAGTCTGTAAAAAGTTTTTGTTTGAAATTAAAGTAAATATTAAACATTAAATGAAAACATTCTTAGCTGAAGAGCTAATGAAATGATGGGAATTAATATTTATATAATTCGATAAATCGATTGCTATTCTCAGAACAAACCCGAGTCAAAGTCTCTTCTTGACTAACATTTTGTGTTGGGTGTGTCACACATGCCGCACTGATTCGATTTTGATTTTCTGGGCACATTCCGTCTGGCGCGTTGTAGTCGAATCGTGCAACAAATGTTAACTGTGATTTGTGGCACTTTACCAAGTGTCAAACTGATTTTGTGCTGAGCAAATTTACACAGGCAAACGCCGTGCCAGCTGTGCCTCAACTCTAAACAAACTGCAAAATATTACAATGGATCACAATATGAAACTCACTTCATTTTTCGATTATATCTCCATAGATTCCCATGCAGCTACTCGTTTCAAAATTACCCTAAGCACTAGTACGACCCACTGAAGCAACAGCATTGCATTTTACCTATGAATCGCAATACCAACTCAAGTCTCAAGCTTTTGCTTTGCTTTGGCAGCTGCTTCTCTGCTCCGTTTAGAAATCTCAATTTATTGTATTGTGAGCATTGGTGCGTGCACAATTTATTTACCATTTCGAAATTTATTTCTACTTACTTTATTATTTTTTATTTATGTTATTGTGTTTTTTAAATTTTGTACTTATGCCCTGTAAATAAGATAAAAATATAATAAAATATATATATATAATATATATGATAAAAATATGGTTGTAGTGATAACAGCTATTCAGATTAGCAAATCTCTTCCCATTTGTAAATTCCCGTTCCACAAAATTTACTTTATATTTATTTTCTTATATGCTAAATACTTTTCTACAGGGTATTTCCTAGTCAACTTCCACCAATAGCTCTGTCATATTTATTTGATTTTTATAAACCTATTGAGTTTGATTTTGCTGAACTGCGCTGCAATTGCATTCAAGCATTCTCTATGACAAGTCTTTGCTTGGCCATTCGACATGAACCGAGAGCTCAAGTCACTTGTTATTGAATAGTTCTCATAAATATGTGTATATCAAATATAAATGCGTATATTTCTATATAAAGTATAGCATATTGTGAAATATCATTGAGCGCCTTTTAAAGCTTAAATTTGATTGACTGACAATGCAAAACAATTTATTATGAATAATTAGAAGGTAAACTCAGGTGAAATTATGTGTGGACAGTTTTAAGTGAGGCAAGGCTAGGTCAAAAAATACTGTTTAATATACTAATTTAAATCTGATTGATAATTAAGAAGGTTGGGCTGAGGCTTACATTGAGCTTATTGCCGAGCTGTATTCATCTACAATACTTAAAGATTGCCTCAACCTTAGTTTTGTTGGATAAGCACTAATTATCATTTCGTTAGATCTCGTGTCTTTGATGTTGGCATTTACAACTTAAGTTTACACACTTATCTCTTATTATTTTTCATTTTCAATTCTAGTTGGAAATGTGGTAAGGGAAATTGTGCTAAGGCAGCAATTTGCACTTCATCGTATTAAATGTGCCCCTATTAGCTTAACAAGTACCTGACAAATAAGTTAATCCTCCTGCGTAAACATGAACGCACATTAACGCACCCACCCAAACACACACACACACAGCAGGAGGGAAAACCCAACTAAACTCCCTCGCCTGCCTGCCTGCTTGCAGCATTTCATCAACTTTCACAAAGAGCAGAAGAAGAGGGAAAAAATGGAGAAACACTGTGCCCCCCGCTGTTCCACAATGTGGAGCTTTTGGGGCTAGATATGCTTTGGCTGCTGCGCCTTTTGCTCATTTCCAAATACGGGCGACCTGAGGTTTGTTTTAATTTGCAGCTGCTTTTCTATGGAACTGGCTGCGACTGCCTTTCCATTGTCTTCCACCATATGGGAAGCAAAACTTTTGCATTTTCTCATTTTCGGAAAATGTGCAAAGGGATTTGCTTTTCATGCTTGTGTTGCGCGTATTTGTATGTTTATGTTTTGTCTGATATGATTTCGGCTTTTGTCCCTCTGTGCTGTAGTACGAGTATCTCGCTGTGTGAGTGTGTTCGCCTCCTTTGAGACTACGCGAGCAGATAGAAAAGGGGCGGAGTCAGCGCCCAAATAAATAAAGACCAAGTACATCTGTTTTACCATAAATTCCATCAGAGTCTATGTGTGTGTATGTGTGAATGCTGTGTGGGCGTATTCCCTAAATTACAGACTAGCAAGTACACACGCATTAGGCATGCACACAAACATATAATTATTTATACCTACATATATGTATTTCCATATATATTGTGTCGACGTAATACTAAACCTGTTTTGGTTTCTCGGCCAATGACTGCGTTTAAAGTGCACCTTGATGCTTGCCTGAGCACAGCAATATGGAAGCATTGTAGCAAGAGTAGAGCTTACATGTTCATATTAATTCACATGTGAAATATTATTAATATGTTCATATATATTTAATTCCGGGCAAGTGTCTCTAATATGACAATTATATTATATATATATATATTTTTTTTTATTCAAGATTACTATTTTTGCAATATTTATATTTGTACTTACTTTAAATTAAATTTTTTTTAAATTTATGTATTCATTTTTTATTCTTTGATTATTATTATTTATTATTATTATTTATTATTATTATTTATTATTTATTATTATTAGTTTTTTATTTATTTATTATTTTTTCTTTTTACTGATTTATTAATTTTTTATTATTATTATTTTTATTTATTTATTTTTTATTATTTTATATATAAAAGTAAATTCTAAAATTTCAATATAGTTTTATATTTATTAAACAAATTTCATTATTTTGTTTATTTTTATATTCACTTTTTATTTATTTATTGTTGATTTTTAATTTATTTATTTAGTTTATTTATTTATTTAATTTTTTTTTTAATTTAATTTAATTTAATTTTTTGTTTGTTTATTTCTCCTGATGAGCTTATTATTTTAACGAGCTGTTGGACCAAAAGTATGCTTTGCGAAATCGCATTCAGAGTTGATGAGCTTTTGCCAATAAATGCCAAGCTCGTTGAGTTTTCTTCCATTTTCACTGCAGGTCTCGTGTTGTTTATCCACTCAAAAAGTCTTCAAATATCAATAAAAAATGGTAATTAAAATGCCCAAATTTAAGTTCTATTTGCGTTGCTGGTTGCCATACCCGATACACACACACACATACTGAATGCATGTATGTATGTGAGGACACTTCCGGGTGGGCTTTGCTATTGGACGTGTGCTCTAAACGAGTGTGTGTGTGAGTGTGTGTGTGTGGCAGGCAGAGAGTTCGTTTGCTCGGAGGGCCAGAGCTCGTGCTGTCGGCGGGCAAATTACATTGTTTTATTTGAATTACGATTCGTTCAATATCCTGACCGGGCGCTGACTGCCTGCCAGAGCGAGCCGCCCGGCCGTGCTGAGCGAACTTGACTGACTGGCCAGAAACATAAAAGCAGCTTAGCTGTAATTTAATTTGTGCCACTCAGCGCCAAATGCGTGTTTATGTAATTGTCTCAGCGGGTGAGTGTGGGTGTGGCTGTGGCTGTAGCTGTGACTGTGACAGCGGGGCGTATGCGTAATGTGAAGCGATGCTCGCATACTTGTGCTTTAATAATAAGTTGCATATCATTAAAGAGCGCGCCGAGATCAACGTAATTGAATAAATCAACGCCAAGGACATAATGGGCCCGGCAGCCGGCATCCGCATCCGCATCCGCATTCCGTAAATTGGCTCACTTTTGATTCGCTTGTACGTGCTGGGGCTTTTAAAACAATTAACTTTTCAAACTTTGCGCATTCCAGCCATGTAACTTTTCGTAAACAACTCAACTCTGGCCACACTTTGCCGACCCCGGCAACTCTATCGCCCATGCGGCACGCCTTCGCTTCACCTGGCCGTAACGCTGTTTATATTGTCTGCAGCGCACTGAATGCTGAAAGAATCCGACAGGACAGGAATCTGCGCTTCATGTGGCACCAGTCCAACCGACTCGAGCTTATTTTCAATCTTTTTTTTCGCTTCTGACGGCGCACGTGCGCGCGCCACCAGCACGTGATATAAAAAATGGCGCCCCGGCAAAAAGCAACTGTAAATACAAGGATGATGGCTTACTTAGTCGGCCAGGTAATAAATGGCCATAGTCGCCACAGCCACAAATGATGCTTGAGCTCGTTATCCTGGCAGCCACATAGATCCTTTCGCCAAGAAAATTGCTGCAGCCACAACCACACTCAGCTCTCGCGAAAATATGATGAAATATCATAATAAATTGCATAACTTAACGATAAACGCGCCGAGGTCCCAGTTTATAAAGGAATAAAGTAATCTTATAATGGTCCTGAGTAATATTTTAATAGCTGCAGTTACAGCTGCCCAGTTGAATGGGTGAAGCGACTGAGATTTGTTTAAATGCTCGCAGCCATATACTTTTTATGGAATGCGACTAACTGAATGACTGCTCGATGCTCGACATGGAGTCCTTATACTAGTCAGTAAATCTGTTCTTAAGAGGCTTACTTTTTCATCAAGAGTCAGCCCTGGCTGCGGGGGAAAATAATGTAAGGAAATGAAAACTGTTCAGCTGAAGAGCTTAATGACTGCATGTGGTTAAAGCATTATAAATACGAATAAATTGTTGTATATTATTATAGAATAACTAAACATTAAATTAAAGAACAAATATTATATAATAAAAACATAAATGTATAATGTATATTATTTTTTATTTTGTTCAATTAAGTATATGTCAGCTACAACTCCTTGATTTACATAATAATGTAAAGGAATGAAAATTGTTTAACTGAAGAGCCGAGAGTATTATAAATGAGAATAAATTGTTATATATTACAAATTAAACATGAGATATAAGAATATGCTAATAAGTATTATATATTTTGTTTTTCTTTTTTCTCGCAATTAAGTATACGTTAGCTACTCCAATTAGAAGCTCCTAACAAACTCTTGTAGCATATTTTGAGTAACAACAATTATTTTGTGAAAGCCCAATCTCAGTACTCCCAGTTATCTTTGGTCGATTGTATCTCCATTCATTATTCAGACTCAACTTTCTCACAGCACTCGTAGCTATCACAATGGAGTCGAATTCTGATTCTGTCTATTGTGCCATATTGAACCATCTGTGGACATTGCTTAAATTTTAGCTAAGGCCACGCAGAAAATAATGTGAGCTCTATGTGGGCGTGGCCCAACTGCAGGCGCGGCGCTCCATCACACACTTAAAGTTTTTGCAAGACCGCAGCAGTCAGTGTCTATCTAGATTTTCGTTTTTTTATTGAAGGAAAGACATATGCTTGGCACTTAGGTGCTTAGCCAGCAGCAGTTCGCTTTTTTCCTACCTTTCGCGCAGGTTGAGCTAGTTTTTCTGTTTTCTATTTTCTTTCCTTTCCATTTTTTGTTTTTTTTTTTTCTTTGCAGCTAGCCCGCCCTGTAAGGTCGCCCTTCGGCGCTTTTATTCAGCAAGTTTTCTGGCATTTTCGAGACTCACGTATGTTTGTGGTAAATGTTTTTCAATTTCTTTGCAAGAAACTCGCCAAGCGCAACGCGTTCTACAAAATGCACACAAATTCAGCGTTTTATTCGCACCTGCGGCTGTCTGGCCTTTTCAAGGTGTTTAACTGTGGGCAATTTAGAGTGTATGCGTGCGTGAGTGTGTGTGTGTGTGTGTGAGTTGCGGAAATAGAGCTTATTATGGCCCACCCATTTCGCCTTTCAGTTAGCCCTCAAAGGGCCATTCGCTCTCTCATTTCACAGCGCGCAGATGGCTTTGAATCGAATTGAATGAAATAGAAAAAGCCCCATAGAATTTCCCTTGAATGGGCCTTCGTTTAGATTTCACACACAATTCTCAAGAGCCGACTATGCACTTGGGCCCTGCCAAGCTGTTGGCACTTTTCTAGCTGATGTTTATGATGGTATATGTGTGTGCGTGTGTGTGTTTAGCTAGCTTGTTAATCCTTAGCCACTTGAGGCAGGAAGCAACAACATTGAAATAGATTAAAATCTTAAATGATAATTAACCAGGATGCTTAAGGGGAATTAAAACTGTTTCACAATTTACAGCAAGTCAAAGCTGATAAGCAGGCAGTTGAAATGTGAGATGCGTGTATATAAACAAATCAAGATACAATCATTGACTCATTGACTCATTGACTCATTGACTCATTGACTCATTGACTCATTGACTCATTGACTCATTGACTCATTGACTCATTGACTCATTGACTCATTGACTCATTGACTCATTGATTCATTGACTCATTGACTCATTGACTTATTGACTCATTGACTCATTGACTCATTGATTCACTGACTCAATGACTCATTGACTCATCGACTCATTGACTCATTGACTCATTGACTCATTGACTCACTAAGCAGTAAATATTCCTATGAAATAGCATTCGATATGGTGAAGCTTAAACTTCCTTTATAACAATTATTGTCCGTCTTACGCAAATGAACTATCTGCGGCTAAATCAGTTCCTGATTCAACTTTCGCGAATAATACGAGTCGAGCTCCTTTGCAGTGCACTGTATACGTAGATAAGGAGGCGAGGTCAAGGCAGATAAAGGTACAAGTTGAAGGCTTTTCCAGCTGCCAGTTGAAAAGTGCATAATTATGGGCGTGGCACTCATTTACTTTTACGCTGAATTAATTAAAAGTTCACTTATGCACGGAATTTGCATAAAAATTACATTTTAATTGCGCTTCATTTGTGAAGAGCAGCGCGGCGCCACTGCCAGCGACTTTTGCGCCGAACGCGTTATGAAAACTGCCCGCGATTTTCGCCGGGAAGACAACAAGAAAGACAAAGGAAGGCAACGGCGACGATGGGGCGGCGTGGGGGCGTGGTATACGTATATAAGTGGGCGGAATGCAAGAGGCAGAGCAGGGCCGAAGTGCGCTCGAGACAGACAAGAACACTCAGCGAGACACTAGAAAGCGCACTTGCGTCGCGTAATGAAAAAACACGTTTCTTTAGCTTCACATCATGGCTGCAACAAAGGCCAGGAGGATTGCGAGAATATTTTTATGGAAATCCCTTTGACTCCGGCTCGACGCTAAGCAAACAAATAGAAATATTTATTAGATTTCACAGACGCTTGCATAACCATTTGAAAAGCGCCCATAAAAGTCACAGTCAAATAAAATTAGTTCGAAGCTTGCTGGGATTCTGTGTGTCTGGAATTGAGGCAAAGACTCACTCTCATCGAGTGTTGAGACACTCTCGCCTCAATACAGAAATTGAATTAGAATGTGGCCCAGAAAATTCCATTTAGATTGACTGGGATCAGTCATCCGCAGTTGAGGGTTTTCAATTATTGACTAGTTGCGTGTATTTTTTACTAAATTAAGATAAACGAATGGATGCCATGCAGTCGATAGAAATTGGAATTTGCTAATTTTAAAATATCTGAACAATTTGCAAAGCTAATTACCGCAGCTAAACGCTTCATTTGGGCCACAATTCAATGGAATTCAATGACAGAAACTAAAAACAATAGAAATTAAATATAATACACGCCGACTCGCCGGCAGAATGAAATAAAAATGCAAATTAGCTGTGTGTTCAGTGTGCGATAAATAGCCAACGGAATGAATAAACTGAATGTGGCTGAGTGGCCGGGCGAGTGGATGAGTGGACGCGTGAATGGCTTGAATAGTCTCAGTTTGGCTGTAAAATGATTTTTTGAATGCTTTGCATATTTTGCATGCATCGAAGCCGACGACCGGCAGCTAATTAAAGCCAAATGCTCGATTAAAAATATATTTCTGCATGAGCATAAATATACTCGTATATACTAGATGTGTATATATAACTATAATGGCGACTAATAAGGGCACCCGAGCCGAGTGGGCAGACAGCCAAGCCAAGCCCCTATTCTATTGAAACCGCAGCACGTTAACAAAAAAGTGTTAATTTAAATTTCGATACGTGCTGCGAATGCAAAAAGCTGCCAGCATGGGGCCAAAGGTTGTGCCGTTTGCCAAAGCTCAGCCCTCTCCAGGCCCCCCGCAGTGCGCTAACCCATTCGCCTAGGCCACCCTTAGCCGCTCTCAGGCGCCCCGATGCCCTTTGGATTGTCGGCCCGCCACGTACGCAGCGCCGTGCGCAATTTTATGCACGTCCAGCGTGTAAAACACCTAAAACACCATCGCGCCGACCCGCAGTTGCCCCCCAGAGTCCCATGCCACGCCTTGGCACGCCTCGTCAGGCCCCGCTGTGCCGCCATTTGCGTTATTTTCGCAGCGGTTTCCGACCTGGGCCGTACCCCAACGCACGTTGCCATCGATTAGTTTTCATTTTGTGAGCAATTTTGTGCATTGGCTGCGCTGATTATGCCACCCTGTGGCTTTGCGCCCACGCCGCCACGCCCCCAGCCACACCTCACAGCCCGCAGCGCACCGGTCGCGTCACGAATGCTCATGGCTAACTATTGCCGTTAGCTGTCAACGGCCCATCACGGCTGCTCGAGTGGCTTTGCATATTCCGTGCTGCGCCGCCCCTCCACTCCACCCACCCAGCTGGCCACGACGATCGCTGACAACAAGTGCACGCGGGGCGTGGTGAGGCGTGCCACACGAACTGCTTTGTATTCGTATTTCACGACGACATTTATTTTTCTGACACCTCTCTCCCAGTCTAAAGAGTCGAATTTTGCTGATTTATAATTTGAAAACTATGCAGATCTGATGCCATATCATTTGCTCAGTCCAAATATTGAAGCTCATATTAATTTCAAAATTCATCGTTAATAAACTAAGAAATAATTTACAATAATAATTGAGATGCATCACAAATTAAAACATTTTGCACTTAACCTTTTACAGCTGCAGTTTGTCACACTAATATACTCATTTCACCTTCGCGAATGAGCATGACTGATGCGAGCGTTTGCTTGGATAAGGGATAATCAACTGATTAGCAGCTGATTATCGCCATTCCTTTGTGATAAGCTCTTGCAATGGTTCTCCACAGAGTTTAGTTTGAGATGAAGCGGGAGTCTTTTTCACATAGTCCTATACTTAATGCTCATACATTCCGCAGTACTCCTCCCTCTCACGGACTCTTTCTCTCTCTCTCTCTCTCTCTCTCTCTCTCTCTCTCTCTCTCTCTCTCTCTCTTTCCCACACACAATTGACAGCAGCAGGAGAGCAGAGCAGTAGCTTGTGCATGCCTCAACAAAATGAGTAGAGCAAATGTCGAATTAGGCGATAAGGCTGAGCCCTGCTCAGAGCTACTGAATATGCAAAGAGCAAAATGAGCCACAGCTCTGCTTGCTTCCTACTCTCAGAAAATCTATATTTGACTGTTTGACTAGCGCTCAAGGCGAAATGAAGCATACTATGAAAGACAGACATAGATTATTGGATCGACATGGTTTTTGATTCTAGCATATATTGAATTTGTATTTTATCGATCTGGTTATCAAACACAAGTTAAGAAAAACAAGTTAACAAAAAAGTGTGAATTAAAATGGAAAATATGCACATAATAAACTCTACAAAAATAAAATAAAATAAATTTAGTTTATATAAAACATTGTAATTTGCTTGCTTATATGTATTTATTTGATCTAAAATTCATAATTAGCTCAGAGAAAGAGTCGAATGGGCTTTGGCTCTTCGAACTGGATGTTTCATGTAAAGTGCACAGAGAGCATAAAATAGCAAAAGGAAAAGTCTTAAATGTCAAAATATTTCTTATTTATGATTTTTGTATGGGAAATGCCTAAAATCGCTGCAGTGGAGCATATCTCATATTCAAGTGTTATGTGCAACTTTTGGCTGCTACACTAACTGTCTCCCTCTCTCTCTCTCCCTCTGTCTCTCTCTCTCTCACTCTCTCAATGTGTGAGTCTGCAGAGATGTTTGGCCGTGTTTAGTTTTTCTATAACACAAACAAGAAAATTCGCATAGGTCGAACATGTCTGAGCGAGCGCAGCCAAAAAATACACACACACGTGTGTTTCTGTATATATGTGTATGTATGTAGTGTGTGTGTGTGTGTGTGTGTTTGTGCACTTTATGCATGACATGATTTTATGATTTTATCAATCAAAATGAAAATATATTGATCTGATTGATTTACGCGCTGCAATAGGTTCCCCCTCCACACCACCCCCAGTCCCCACCACACCCCATGGCCTTTATTCAAAGGAGAAATATGGTTTGAGTGCGCAGCCCTTGAGAGTTATTGAAATAGCGGAATGTGTGCATAGAGAAGTGCCCAAATAGAATAGATTGGCAACAGCCTGTGAGCAATTCCTAGCTTAGTTTGAGTAAATATCTAAGAGGTATAGTTTCTAGTTCCCGTCTAACCTTATTATAAGTAAACAAATATATTTCGTTATTTAATCTCGGCGCACAAAACATATTTCCATAAAATTAAAGGAAATGTCTACATTTTGCTCTCTGCTGTAATTCAATAGACTTTTATCAAAGTGTACCCACACACACACACACACACACACACACACACACACACACACACACACACACACACATACATATATGCTTTCACTTTAATGGAGACATATTTAAGGGCATTTTCTCTACGAGTTTATTTAATGCGTGTTTTGCTGTTTTTTATGCTGCAGACTCTGGGCGCTGATTTTGCTACAATAAAGTCAATAAGGCGCGAAAATCGAATGCGCTGTCAAAGCCAGTGAAGTGTGCCATAAAAGGAAAAATCGAAGTCGAGCTGCGGGTTTTCCACGCGCATTTTCATGGCGCTTATTTATGCATTTCCAGCTCGCGACACACGCGGGCTGCATCTTAAAGCACGAATACTTACAAATACGCACATATATGTATGTATATGTATACATATATAAATATGTATGTGTATCGTCTCGCATAAGTGAGAAGAGGCGAATGGAATATTTCACTTTGCCCACATTCACATGCCCACAATCCTATTAAATGTGGCGCAAGCGAGTTTCAATTCACTGCGATGAGCTGTAAATGGGGAATTAAACTATTTGTAATATGCTTAAGCAAAGAGAGCGCATTGCAATTGAATTGAAATGATTGTAATTCCTATAATTGCCAAATCTCACGTGCGGCTCGGCTCGGCTCTTGCATGTTGCATGATCCACGTTGCGTATACGCAACGTATCCCAAAGCATACTCAAAAATGTTGCGCACCAAACAATTGAGCCAAGTGCGGCAGTTGGCAAACGCTCGGCACTGCAACTGCAACAGCAACTGCCAAATGCCGACAATAAAACCAATTTGGTAGCAAAAACACAATGGCCATAATATGAAAATGGCCAACAATTTGCCGCAAACATTTACCAATTATATTTAGTACCCTCTACGAGCCGATGCCCCTCGCCGCCTCGCTACACCATGACACAGCTTACAAAGGCAGAGCAGAGCAATTTCTGTTTGGCCTGGCATTGGCCGTTTGCGAGCTTTGGCCATGTTTGCACTTGGCTTAAAGGGCATCGTAATTAGCCAGGCTTCGACCGCAGTGCAACGCATCGAGTGCACTTCAGCTAAATTCTCTTCATAAATACCTTAGCAACGAATGCAAAGCAACTGTTATGCAGTAGACAAGATGAAGCTGAGTACATTTCATACTTAAAGAAATACTACAGCTTAGAGTTTCAATGGAAATACACTTAAATATGAAAATAAATATAAATGATATATATGTTTTCTTAGTAATACTTCTGTATTGTTTTGCGCTTATACTATTATTGTATTTATTTATATATTATCATATTGTAAGTGTATTCCGTCTGCGACTTTTCACGGATTTCAATATTCTTTTTGGGTCATGACGATGTGCGCGCATTTGCAATCACGCAGACGGCACCAATGTCAGCAAACCGATTTCAAAATTCATTTAAATGGCAAATTATAAATTATTAAAATTAAAATTAAACTACGCTTTTTTATACGCATTTATATCAATTTGTTTGTTGTTTACATTGGCGACTGAATTGACAAGCAAATTTCAGCAGAGTCAGCCGCCTCTCCTCCACCTTTGCGGTGCAGCCTCGGAATGCATAATTAAATGTGCTGTCGGGCATTGTAATGAGGGCAAACAGTTTGCCAACGAAAATTGCAAACATGAATTTAATTAAAAAGTTAAGAGCAATAAACGCAAGGCAAATCAAGCATTTATTTGATTTGAGGCCCGCAAAACTGAAGCGAATGCCGAGCTGCGAGCTTAAATGAGCAAATTATGTAAGGCATTTTGGAAAGGCTTCAAAAACAGGCACAAACCTCATTTCATTGCTTTGCCTATGCATTAGACATATACATACATAGTCATCATTCTGCATCGGCATAAATTTTATATATTTATATACGTACATATATATACATATATTTTGATTGAATTATAGTTTAGAATTGGTTTACAAATGAGCAGCTGTATTATCTTTGAGCTAAAACCACATTTGCATGCCATTTCAATTGGAATTGACCATATACAATATATGTAGTATATATGTACGTATGTATATCTAACCCGCATTTGCCAATAACCTTTACTGCTTTCCACTGCCATGCCGCATAATGATATTTAAATATTTGTTGCCGGCAATCGAACGCATTACATTCGTGAATAGATTTCAATATTTCACGCATCAATGTTGGTTGCATTTTTCGATATAAGTGCATTAAATGCGCTACACTGCGTATGAGTAATGCAGTCACCCGAATACACCCACCCACACACAAGCACACACACAGACACACTGTTGCTTTTAAGCATCATTAATTTGCTGTGGGTCATGGCGCGCCTCATCCAGACCAGTCGAGAGTAATTATATGGGCATAGATAGCCCGGGCAGAGCTCACACACTGAATACTTTAAAATGCATGAGCTCCTATCGCAGGGTTCATGCATAACAATTGTTTGCACAATGGTGGCAATGTGGGCTGGGGGGACTGGGGGGTAGTGGGGGCTTATGGGCAATTTTCAATGTGGCCAATGGGTGGTTAACTATTTTTGGCGGCCATCCAATTATAAACGACGCCAACTAATCGAACCCGAAGCCCCCCGTCCCCCCAGTCAACCCGTCCCAAAATTCCAAAACCAATTCCCCTCTGCAGCGCCACTCAAAGCTTGGCTCGACTTTAATTTGATTTTGTTGATGTAGGTGTTGTAACTAGCAACTGCTGCTGCTGTTGCTGCTGCTGCTGCTGTGTTATTAATGATGGCAGGCAACATGTCCAGCAATAGAGTGAGCCTTAGAGAGGGAAGCAAAGTGCACATTAAATGGCTGTCATCATTCATTAGCCGCAGCCGCTGGGAGGTTGTCTACGCAGGATTTGGTTTTCAGCCAGTTCGTTTACACATCTCTAGCTCATGTCCAGCACAGCACATACCTTGTTATGCCTGTGTGTGCGTATGTGTGTGTGCGCCTGAGTTGACCTGTTTGCGTTGTCCTCCAGTCGAAGCCAAAGCCATGTGGCTTACAGGCATGCTGCATCCTGCTCTCAACATTTGTCCAAGCCTCTCGGTCATACCTCCAAATCAAATTCATTTAAGCACCAAACACCGCCTCCTTAGCCTTTACCCCGATGCTTTGCCCTCGCCTAGCAATTATTGCTGTTAGTATTTTAATTAAAATGTATTTGCCCCATATATACGAACGGGCCTCAGATACGAGCAAATTATGTCGGCTCGACCACAAGTGTCGACCACATCGATTCAAATTGAAAGACGACACAAATTACGGTCGCCTTTCTATTGTGCAAGCAAACAACTATAGAAACAGAAACACACACACACACACACACACAGTCTGCAGTTTGCAAATGATGTTTCATGTGGTTTTCACATCAATTTTGAATTTACATTATAGTCAATTTACTCGAAATACCGCTGGCAATTGGCAATTGGCAAGACAATTGGCCTTATCTTGAAATTGCTTAGAAAACATTTGCTGAAGCAGCTTTGCAATTTATGAATCCAGCTCTAATTTTTATGCTTCTCTATTCAATTATTTTATTAGTTCTTCAGTAACTAAATCAGGCTTACCATAAATGTACTTTTCCTTTCAGCAAGCTGATTATCATATAATTTTCTATCTTAAACATCTCAACAGGCTTTCATGCTCAGACTTAGCGAGCTTTAGAAATCACTTGTTGAATGCTATGTCTGTTTGCTCGAGGTGTGCTTCTCCCATGTATTCTGCATAGTTGAAATCGTTTTGGGAACTAGTTTACTTATTTGTTTAGTAGTTCAGGTATATTATTGCACCGTCTATCTGACTTATGCAGGCCATTCATATTCCAAGACTCTTCAGACTTATATAGCTAACTTTCGTTTATACACGTTCGCCTCTTCATTGGCATTCTGAAAATCTCCATTTCAATTGTACCCAAACTCTCGACCGCAGACAAACAGTTTTGCTGTCTTTCGAGTTGTGTCACACACTTGTATTAATTTGCGTTAATTCCTTTTCCTATTTGGGTCATCATATCTGTGCCTTGGCCACGTGCTGAGGTCATGTGGGAAACGTGCGCTATTTATACGTTTATATTTTTATGTATTTTCCCACATTTTCGTTGGGCTTTACACATCTCGCCCCGGGTAGTTGTTGGCGTTTGGCTTGTTGCTTTTGGCCGTGTGTTTGCTTTGCATTAACTTTGTGAACCTAAACGCAGCGCATTTTATGCGCTATTAGGGGCGTGGCTGCGTGTGTAGATCCTTTGGCTTGTTGTCTTATGCCCATTATGAAGGTCGTCTCGCTTGCTATCTCTATCCCACTCCCCCGCTCGCCCTGTCTCTGTCTTTGTTTCGGCCGTTTGCGCATTTGATCAAATAATCGTAAATAATACACCTTGGTAATAATTTTTTTGTCTCTCTAATGAGCTTTACGTGAGCACAAGACACGTATTGTGATTTAGGGCCTAGTCCCAAGTCTGGGGTCACCTGTAAAACCAGCTGGCACTTAACACGAATGCTTCCCCTAACTGCTTCGCCCCAATTCGTGTATTTCGTTTGTTTTTATTAATAATAATAAATACTTTGACAGCTGCTTCAAATTCAGTTTTCTTTTTATTTCTAAGAGCTTTAAGCATGGGCAGTAAATGGGTTTCATCTGATTTCGAGTCCATGCCTTAAGCTAAAAACTGAATTCAACTTGTACTTGACATACATAAATATATCAACATTTTCAGTCTACTATTTCACTTTGCATGAAAACATTTTCCCAGATATTCTCTAACCATGTGCAATTGATACTGCATAAGGAAAATCGTTTTCCATACTTCACCAATGAAATTGTTGAAGGGAGAAGAAGCTTCACAGATTTCCTATGAATTCCATTATAATAAAAAGGCATCCATTAGTAAGTCATTTGCAGTGCTTATTAAAGTCTTTGCTAAGAAATTGCAAACGAGTAGCGTATTTATTATGAATTGAAATCAATGCAAATCAGAGCATCAATGAAAACACTATTGTTGAGCGCAGAGCGTAAACAAGATAAATAAGCCTTGTTTGCCTAACTTGCATGTCTCCGTCGAGCACTTGGCTGCCGTCCACCAACACCAACATCAGCTCAAAACTTGAAAATGTTATCAAATGTGAAAGGCTGGAAATCAAGGCATTACAATATAGCAACTCGTTCTATATATAAATGTACATTATATAGAAATATATACATATATATATATGTATATTTATGTATGTATATAATATATGTATATTGTAAATAAAGCGGCCCATCAATCAAGTCAAGTGGAAATTTATAGCACTTTTGTTTGTTATTATTCGTTTATGCATGAGTTAATTAGAATATTGGCGTTAACCTTTCCAACAGGCCTGTCCCTTTTGTTGTAATGCTTCAAGATTTATGAGTGAACTCTAACCCAATATAAACCCCACAGTTAACCTTTCTCTCACCATATACAAATGTGTGTGTGTGTGTTTATGTGGACATATGCTGGCTACTGTCTGTGTGCATTGAGACATAGCTCGAATGCTTTGCATATATGTAATTATGTGTGTATGTATGTATGTCCCGTGCCGTGGCTTTTAGTCGAACATGAAAACTTTTACCTCATGCCATAATAATTTTTGCCTGCTAATTTTACTCATTTCCTTGCAGGTTTGCGCACACTCAAAAGATTTGAAATTCAATTACGCATTTTTGTGGCTACACTCTAAGACTATGAACATTTATGCTTGACTTGACTCAAAGGGTAAACGAAATGATTCGGAAATATAAATGATTCGTAACACTCAAGGGTTACCAGTAAAAGGAAATTGCATCATAAGGCAAATACTTTGAGGTCATTTGGGTAAGATTTGAATATTTGGGATAGAACATTTTTTAAAAACGCACTGTAAATTATCAAGCGGGCCAAACGGGAAATATAGGAAGCGTTACCAAATTAACAGAAATAAAATTGATGATGGCATACATTAAATTATATATATATATATATATATATATATATATATATATATATATAGAATATTTTATATCTGTTATATCTGCAACATTTCATTTCTTTAATACGGGCTGAATTTACATTTAAAATAATTTTCATCATTATTTATATCATTATATTTTTTCGTTAATTCCAGCTTAAAGCCGAGCTAATTAAAATTCCTATCAACAAGACTGCCGTTGGTTGGCAATGCAAACGGCAATTCCAATTGGAAATATGTGTCAACTGGCCAATAACAGCTTCCGTTCGTCGAATGCCGAACGCCGCGCTCGTGCAACGAGAGCTGCTAACAGCAGCCTAACAGAGCAGCGAACGCATGCGTAACAGTTGACGCTCTCACGTTCTCTCTCTCCTGCTGTTAACTCAACAGCGGGCGGTCGCTCTGTAATTGAGTGTATACGTGTGTGTGTGTGTGTGTCGAATTTACGAGCTGTCAAGGCATTTGAATAATGCAGTAAAAAAGGTGGCAAATTGTCAAATTGCTTGGCAAATGGCAAAACGGCGATGCGGCATAAGACGCGGCTAATTTATGCCAATTAATGTATTAAAATTTGATTGCCCAACGGCAAAGGCTGCACGCTTATTAATATCTGCCGCAGCAGAAAGTTGTTGTCCAATAGAAATTAATAGCAAATATTTGCATAGCAATCTGTTTGCCTGGCTCAGGCAATAATCAATTTAAATATGGCCTATAGAAAATTCCAAAAAATCAAACTCAAGAGAAGCCCAATTGAAAGTCAGCTGCAGCCATTAAGCCAGCAACAACAACAACAACAACAACGCGGTTTCCGCTCTTTCTGTCTGTGTATGTGTGTGTGTTGGTATTGGTGTGCCCTGAATGCTATCAAAAATCCCCGCTAATAATTTGTCAATATTACGTGAGCTGAAAATTGAATAAAAAGCGTTTTTGCATTGAGAGCAAAAAATAATAAAAAAACGAGCGACAAAAAAACCAGAAGCAAAGATTCAACTGAGGCAAATGGAAAAACTGCAAAGGCAAAGCCCGGAATTTCCCCAGAAATCAAATAAATTGTTACAAATGAGTGCAACTTTTGACTGTGGCGCCCTTCACTGCCCCTCTGCCCTCGCCCTCTACGCATTGCCACACAGACATTCGAAATTTTATTTATGTGCCTCTCTTTCGATTTTTCATTTGCTAAGCTGATTTGCAACATTTTTCTCTCTTTGCGAAACTTTGCTGCCGATTGTCAAAAAAAAAAGTAAAATAAAATAAAGTAAATACAAAAAAAAAGTCAAAAAAAAAAGTCGGAAATTTATGAATAATTCAGCATACGATGTGGGTCTTGGCCGCAATTTCTGGCAATGTTTCGGCCAGCTGTAATAAATGCAAATGATTTGACGAAAAGTCGCGCATTGCGCTCTTTGTTTACATTTCCACGGATTTCATATGCGCATCAATGTCAAGGGCTCCGGGGGAGGGGGGCGAGGAGTATGCTCTCCAGAGCAGATTGCATATGCGTATCAGATATGTATTTCCTATAATCCATATTTTTTGATCATCAAACGGCATACAAAAAATCAACAGACGAAATCGATGCAAATATTTTGCATTTTCAATTGGAAAAGAAAACGAGAGCAGCAAGCATTCGCCTGAAGCTAAGCGTATTTGAATACGCTTCATCCAATATGCAAGATAAACAAAGTTTTCGAGTGAAACACACATTTATATATAGAGAATGCTAAATTTCAATCAAGATATGATCCGAAGAGATTTTAAGCCGATTCAAACTGAACGATTTGGCTTAAAGCCAGGCTGAAAGCCAAATTCAATAATTTTTGCATATTTAATTAGACTAGCGCCATATTTTTCGCACTCTGAATATGTTTTGTGGAGTAAATGCGCTAAATAAACAATATGCTAATACAACAATAAACTAAAATGTGTGCATTGAAATAACCAAAAACAATGAACGGAAACCTGTGTTAACGAAGCGAAATTAATTGACGAGGTCATGAATTCAATTGTGGCAAAACCAAGAATTCTCTTTGAACAATTTAATTTGCAGGAATAGAGTAAAAATTTAATACAAATATTTTGAGATTATGCATGCACTAGAAAGTTTATTTAGCTTTGCATTTTATTATTTTATTCTATAGTCTATGATGGCCTTTAGCTTAGATAATACCAAAAGCCGCACACTAATCTGCAGTTTACGTCGGTTAAGCTACTTCAGTGTTTTAGCAAGCAAAGCCCGAGCTCATCGGAGCTGAGTATGCTGTGAAAAAATGAAATGAATATACATATATGTATAAGCTACCTTCACTTATCTCACTTAATTTACTTACTTCAACTTACTTAGTTTTCACTTCAGTTTTCCTTAATTTATATATCTGCACATCTTCAATAGTTTGTGCATTTGGCATGGCTCGCTCCTCAGGCACCAAATGCACAAATCAGAGGCACTCAGTTCGTTCATTTAATTTTAAATGTGACTTAATGGTCTGTCTCCCTTCTCTCCCTCTCTCTCTCTCTCTCTCTCTTAGTTATGTACTGCCGCTCAGCTTATCCCATAAGCGACCACATTACACGCTGCATTGAGGAAAAGCTAAATGACCGCAAGAAACACACCTACCTACGACCACAAACAGTCGCCCACCTCAACCACTGTTACCCCCAACCCCAGCCAGCACCACCTTGCACTGCCCCCGCTGGTATCATCATGCTAGCTGGGGCATACTCGACTGCTTTAGCTGCTTTAGCCGGGCAAGTTTACTTTCGCTTTAAGTAGTCAGTCATCGGGCGGACTGGGGGCGTGGCATGTCAGCTGCAGCAGCAGCAGCGGCATCAGCTAGCTCTGGCATGTGCACAAAGGCATTCACACACGCACACACGGACACACACACACACACACGCACACAGAGACCACAGACCTTCACGCACACATGCTGGCATCCAAGTGCAAGTGCACACCAGCATTCGCTTGCCCGGAAATAGCTTGCTCGGCACTCGAACTGTTTGCATTATGATGCACAGCCTCCTCCATCTGCCACCTCTCCCCCTTCCCCAATCCCTTGCCATTCGCCATTCTCATTGCCTGCTAACAGAGTTTCTGTTTTCTTTGCTGAAACAGCCACAGCGAGTAGCTCGATCGGCAGCTGCCCATTGGCAAATAGCACCACCGCAAAGTCCGCACCGCCCCGCACCGCCCCACTCTTTGCGGCTGTTCACCAACTGTCAATACTTGCAATGAGCCAAATGGAATTTGTCTTGCCTGCCACTGACGACATGGGCCAACGTGCAGCAATTTGTTGCACACGGCCCGCCCCCTCCTTTGAGCCGTAATAGCTTCAAATGACTTTCACCATCCACTTCAAGTCGGCTTTCACCTTCAACCAGCACCGTCAATGGCACCTGTGTTCTTAACGTGACTTTGATCCCTTTGCTGCGGCTCTTTTGGTTTTCCCTGCCAACGCTTTCACCTTTTCATTTTCATCTATAATTACTATACATAATTATTATTTAATTTTATAGTTGTTGTTGCTGTTTTTCTTTTTTTTTAGGCTTTAGCTCCTTCTTGTGGTTCGCATTTTTGTGGGCTGCTATGCGGCGTATTTGTGGTTTTATATATATGTATAAAATATTTATATGTTTTTTTTTTTTTTTTTTTTTTGGCAACTCTTTGAACTACATTATATGCATACCTGGCTATATATAAATGGAATGTAATTTAATTTACAACTTAGATAATTGAGTTCACAAAGTTAAATGCTCTGAGATTTTTGCTATTATTATATCAAAACTAATATGGCGCAACATGAAATTCAAATAAAATTAATAGAATGATGTTTAGTATTACTTAAAGCCAACTAACATCAATGGAAAATTCAGAAGTTTTCCGAGTAATTGCTGTGACTTCTCATCAGCTGCCGCCTGCCACCTGTGCATAAGCTAATGAAAGGAAAACTGTCAACATTTTCCATCTCGCCGTTGTCTGACACATTGAACGAGGAACTAAACCCGATTTGACCACATTTGCTAACGGCTCTGTCCATGTCCTTGCAAGTGGGCTAGTTACCTGAGCTGCATAACGGACTGTGACAGACAACAAGAACTCAACAAGAACCTCAAAATCGTTTGACTGAGATTAGATTTCGTGACTTGCACTTTTTCCATTCCCATCCGCCCTTGGCCTTTGCACCCGTCGCCCGTTGCCCGCAGTCGTTCAGGTTGTTTTGTTTATGGCTTCCTAAATACGAGACAAGTGCGCGCTAACAAGAGAAATCATACGCCCCGTGTGACATGGCCATTGTCATTTGTTTATGTTTAACTGTGTGTGTGTGTGGGTAGTATATCTCCCTCTCTCTCTCTCTCTCTCTCTCTCTCTCCCTCGTTCTACTCTCTGTGTATCCGTCTCACTCACTCGATGTTACAATTTTGTTTTTGGTATTGTTTGGCTGGCAAAAAAGTTTCGTATTGCAAAACACAATCAGACACAGATGCACTTTGGGGCCAGGCCGGCACAAGCAGGGCACAAAGTTTAAGACTCTTTGTGTCACTTTGGCTGGCAGTGTGACAGCAATAATAAAACACACACACACACACACACACACACACACACACACACACACACACACACACACAGACAGACACACAGAAAGTAAAATACAAATAACATAAACAGGGTATCAAGTAGCCTACAAAGACTTCCAGGGACTCCGTGGAGTATTTGAATTTGTGGGCAGACCGCAAAAAGGTAAACAAAAAGTCGAGTCAGCAGCGAAAACATCAAGTCAAATATTATTACTTGAAGATTGTTGTATGATATTTTGGTATGTGAATTCACAATCTGAGAGAGTTGCTGCAAAATACAAAATAAATAATAAATATACCATCAAATATATATTTCACAATAATCAAATAAATCAAATGTGCTCTCAATATATGCAGAGACAACTTAATATTGATAACAAAAGAATTAAAAACAAAATAATTTAAATGTTTAATCGGTTTATGCTGGCATTACATACTAGAGAATTATTAAAGGGTTGAAAAAAAATAAATAAATAAATAAATAAAAAATAAATCAAAGAAATACAAGTTTTTTCCTCTGTTTTTATTATTCTCTTATAATATTGTAATAATAAATTATGAAGCAATATTAAATACAATTTTCTGTTTTTTTGTTTTTTGTTTTTTTTTTGTTTTTTTTTTTTTTTTGTAAGTTAATGCTTTTTGGCATTTAAATGCTCATTAAAAATAATTGCATAAAAATGAAAGAAATAATTTAAGCGGCGTAATTCGATTAATTCAGGTGTAAAGCCGCGTGCAAAGGACAGGGTATTTCGAGTGCTGCTGGCCAAAACGGTTTGTCATGCTAACTAGGTAGTGGCGGCGTTGCTGCAGCTGCTCGTTGGTGACTGTGATGGGGCGTGGCAGGCGTGGCCGGAAATGCATGCGACGACCGTGGGGCAAAAGGCGCCGTTGCAGCATAATAATGTCAGACAGGCGACGTCTTTTTCATGCTGTAAATTGCAAAAATTCAGCCAGCGGCGCACAAACACAAACACACAGAGACACACACACACGCGCACATTTATGTACATACATATAGTGTATGGAGTGAGCTGCATAAACACATGTGCGCCTTTTTGCAGGTTTCAAGACCAAACGGAACCGTGCACAGCTCTGACAAGCGGCATGCCACACGCCGTGTGGCAGGGGCAGCGAAACAGGCTGGCAAAAGCAAAGTTTATGTACATTTAATGCGCGGCAGCAGCTACAGCAGCTACAGTGACAACAGCAACAGCAACAGCAAGCAAACAGAACAATAAATCCCGGATACATTAAATAACACACAAACACAGAGGGGCCGAGGCAGAGGGAGACAGAGAGAGAGAGAGAGAGAGGGAGAGGGAGAAAGAAATGTAGGCAGTGAGCGGTCAACTTCCCTTTTTGTGTCTATGCGCTTGTTTGGGCCAGGCCAACTTTTTTTTTGGTTGTATGCTGCTGCAGCCTGCCGTGTTAATGTGTGTGTGTGTGTGTGTGGTAGTTCCTGTTGGCATTGTGAGTGTCTGTGTGTCTGTGTGTGGCAGCGGAAGCTCAACATGGCGCTGTTGCTGTTTGCGGCGCATCAACGTCGCTTCAGCCTGCTCATAATAAGTTTTTTATTTAGTGAGAGAGCAAGCAGGTGACATCAGACAGTCACACACACACACACACACATACACAGGTATATATTGGTATTTTCTGTACATATGTATTTGGAGCTACGATGTCCAGCTTGTTTTCAGCTCGACTTTCCTTTTTGTAGTTCTATTTTTATTTTATATAAACTTTGCTTAGCGCTACATAAGCTGACCCTGCCCTGGCCAGTCTCCCTTCAGCTGCCACACCCACCATTTGGCGCGGCCCCCGCCCACTATTTGGCTCATTTTCGTTTGTCAGATTTATCTACTTTGTGCCTCAGTGTTTTGGTTTTTTTGTCGCCTCGCATTTCTGTTGCGCACAAGAATGTATTTAAATTCAAATTAAGCAAATGTCATGTTAAATTCAGTTGACAGACGTCACCACCGAAACCACCGCAGCACCACAGACGTCCCGTCCCGTCCCGTCCCGCGCCGCCACAGCGCCAGCAGGATGCGGGCTACCCAGGTGTAGCTGTCATTTTTGCTGATTAGCGTAAATTATTAAATGCAACCTCCTGTTCATAGAGGCTCTCGCATGCCGTGTGTGAATATCGAATGAATATGAAAAGCGGAAAAAGAGAAATACACATATATACATATATACATATATATTACGGGATATCAGGAGAGAAATCTAATTATTAAATATAAATAGTGGGATGTGAACTTGATTTGAGTTTGCATTGCTAGTGAAAAATATTAATAGTAATAAAAGTAGCTTAGAAAATGTTTATTCAATCGAATTAATTTAAGTTGTATATCTAATATAAACATATATTTTATGGCTCCGAGCTCTTGCCAGCTTAAAGCAAAACTCGTCTGATTGTCAAGCGAAGTTAGCCTAAGTTTTCAGCCAAGGCGAACAAGCTGCATTTAACCAACTGCTTAATCAGTTCTGTGGTAATTGAATGCTTAAGTATGTCGAGTGTGCGTGTGTTGGTATGTATGTCACCTACATATGTACACATGTATATTTGAGCATGCGTATGCGTATTATTTTGTAGTACCCGGACGTCTTGTACTTAGCACGAGTTTTGGCTTTTAATGCGCTTGTGCACATAAAATTTAATTCAAATCGGCTCATTAAACGCCCGCCACTTGACACACTCATTCATGCGTCGACAGAGACATAAATGGGTGGCCAAGTGAGCGGGTCGGCGGGCGAGGGGTGGTGGGTGGCAAAGTACAGCCGAATGGCAAGCAAGTCGTGGCAGCATTTTGTTTTGCCAAGCAGCGCAAAGCAGAGTTTATGGTGGACATTAAAGCACGGAAGTAACTGCCGCAAGAAGAAACAAAAAAAAAAAAAAATGTCAAACAAAACTAAACTAAAAATGCTGGAAAAAACTCGCATAAAAAATCGAGCGAGTAGACGAAGCAGCAGCAGCAACAGCAGCAGCAGCAGCAGCAGCAGCAGAATAAGGAGAGCAGCACAAAATTCAGGCACATTAAATATGATATATTTGCGAGACGGCAGCCAGGACACGAGATAAGTTTTATGGCTGGGGCGACCAAAATAAATAGCTACACACTCCTAAGTTCATAGGTTCATAGGTTGAAAGTATTCATGTCATGCACGTTGTACAAGCTTTTTTTATGAATCGGAAATTAGTTCAAGTCTAATTGCAGCTTGCTCCACATTAAATGTCCAACTGAAGTCTGAATTCGAGTTGAGCCAAACGTAAATGAAACATTGTTTAAATTAATATGCCATTTATCAAGTTTTGTTTACACAGGCTGAAGATTTATGAGCATATTAAACCATTCTGATTAAAATTTGTTGATATATAAATCAGGCCACTATCTGTGTGCGCAGATCTTAAGTTGAGTGTTAAATAGTAAGAGTGGAGAGAAAGTAGACTAACTATCTATCTACATGTGAGTTTGAATGTGGGTAAGTATTTCTTCTAAGTATTTTCAATAAATGATTTCTCTACGTCTTTCCTCCAAGTATTTCCTCAAAGTTTTTAATGCTCAGCTAATCGCTCATTTAATATTAACACAGCTTACCTCACTTCACAGCACTGCACGACTGACCCCCACCAGGCCTGGGACGACTGAACAATTTCTGCAGCTGCTGCCCTTTATATAGGGCTACTTCCACTCATACTCTTAGACTCGCTCAAATGTTGAGCCAGGTAGAGATCGTTGCAGTAGAGCTTCAGAGAGTGAGAGTGGGAGTTACACAGAGAGAGTGAGACAGCGAGAGTGAGACAGAGGGAATAAGAGAGAGAGTGAGAGCGAGATCGAGAGCGAGAGCGAGAGAGAGTGATAGAGCGAGACAGTGAGAGAGTGAGAGACCGAGAGAGTAAAATTGAGAGAGCGAGAGACCGAGAGAGCGAGAGAGTGAGAGAGCAAGAGAGTGAGAGAGCGAGAGAGTGAGAGAGCGAAAGAGAGAGAGAGAGAGTGAGAGAGCGAGAGAGTGAGAGAGCAAGAGAGTGAGAGAGCGAGAGACGGAGAGACAGACTATGAGCTAGACGGAGAGACAGACTATGAGCCAGACAGAGAGACTGACTAAGAACTAGACTGGGAGTCAGACAAAGAGACAGATATACAGGCAAACAAACGAACAGCTATATAGACTAACTCATTAAGCTGCTCAAGAAACTATATGATTGATAATGATGAGTAGAGTGATCAGCTCTTTGCAGGGATCAGGAGATCTCGACTAGAATACTCTTTCTTATTAAGTCATATGCCAAATATAAATCATATACTATCTTGTATTGTCTTGTATTGTAATTGTAATTTTCCTATAAATTTATACAATTTAATTTCACAATCTTTGCATCTCACTCTTAAATTCAGCTCCCTTTAAAATATTCAAATGTCTAAATATTTACAGCTACCGAGTCCTGGCACACAATGTGCAATCTTTCAAAATTGCATATTATTCTATACAAATGGAAGAAGCGCTCGAAAGAGAGCAAAAACCAATGCTGAGTGGACAAATTGCAAAAATACTATTACAAGCACCTAGAAAACCCTTTTTCCATTACCAATCGCAATAAAAACCAAAGAGCACAGGGGGGTGGGGGGGCTGAGCTGGGGGCGGGGCGTAAAAGAAATCTGTGCAGCTGCCAAGAGCTGTTCACATCGCTCGCGTAACTTTATCAAAATCAACTTGAGATGCATTTTTGTGACGCCAACAAGTGTTGCACTTGATCTTCTTCTTGACACTGGCCAATGGCAACAGGATTGAGTGTGGCCACACACACGCATACACTCATATACTCACACAGCCATACACCCACACACCCATATGGATGTCCATGCTGGATACAGTTGCCTTTATGCCCCTCGTGGGGGAAATTCGTGCTCGGCACAGCGGTGAGGTAAAGATTGAAGATTGGGTCGAATGGAATTTAATTTTGTAGGAAACTTTGTGCAAATACGTCGCAAGTGTCCCGGCTCCTTGTGCTGCGTTAACATTGTGACCAGAACGTCGTCTTTGGCCAAGACCAACAGCCAACATCTATCCGTCCGGAACTTTGTCATTGCATCAGCTGCTTGGCGGTAGAATGGGGCCGGGCAGGTCCTCATGCTGCACGGACATGGATGGATAAAACCTAATTTGTTGCAAATGGAATAAAAAACAACAATTGCCAATTTCAATGCACTGAAGAAGCAATGCCCTAACTCAAATGTAGATGCGAAATAAATAAAGACAAATTTTATAGCTGCTGTAAGCTAAATATATTCAAATGTACGCATAATAAAAAAGAAAAAGCAACACAACTTAAATAAATATACATATATAAGAGATGTCAGCTAATCAAAGACAAATAAACAATATTAAAATAAAGTTGTTTTTAGATTTTGAAATTTAGATTTTCATATCGAGAAATTCTTATAGCTGCAACTTAGACGTAGAAGGTGTAATACTATTGTGAATCATATGAAATCGAAAGTGAAATGATAATTAGAGAGCAAGACATTCAAAGTGTCAAAATAATCAAAATATAGTATGCCACCAGAGTTGCTTTCGATATTTGTTCACACTTAAATTAAATGAAGTTGTTCTACCGAGCTCAAGTGCAAGTTATAAATCAGTGAGAGGTAAAACATTTGCTCTGAAGAGGTAACTCGTTCAACTCAGTGACGAGGCCAACCAACTTCTAGAGAATGCGAACGTGCTCTTTAGCAGCGTATAATGGCAATATAAGCCAAGTGGGCAAGTGGGCAAGTGGGCAAGAGGGCAGCTGGCCAAGATAAAGTGGAAAGACAAAAGACGAGTCGATGGCAACCAATTGAACAAAATCATTTCAAATTGTCTCCCAGCGAACAGTTTTTTCTCTTTCAGCCAGTTGCACTTAGAGCCCAATGTCGATATCAACGAGTTGTATCTGATGGATTGTTGTCGGGCTGCCAGCTGCGAGTGCCGTTATTTATTGTGATTTGCCAAGGAGCTGGCAGCGCTCGCAATGGAGCTGCCAATTGCTGGCACTGGCAGAAGGAACAAAAGAAGGGAAATCAAAAGGCATTTAAGCTCTGCTTCTGCCTCTGCCTCTGCCTCTGCCTTCACTCGCATTTGCATACATTTCAGACACCTCTGCGCGGGGGCGTAGCAATTCAATGTAATATATTTAGATATACGTGTGTATACGTGTGTATATAGTTGTGTATTTTTGCATATTCGTAATTTGAATGTTGTTCTGCTCAAATGTATTCACATATTCGTTTATGCAAAGTCTACTTACTGGAAAAACAATCAGCTTTCTGGCCCCCAATAAGCCAAAAACATTTGATGCGCTTCGCCACAAATACACTCACACACACGCACGTACACACACATACATCTTCGTACATACTTGAGCATTTACCTGGGTATTTTCCATTTCGCACAGGTAATCGATTTTCATGCTTTTGGCAAAATGCACAAAATAACCAAACAGCAAAAAAAGACAGACGAAAAAGAAAAGCAAAAGCAACAGCAACTTTCTTCGGTTTTACCTTTTTTACCTCAGTCGAATTTGGTTTTCTTTCTGCTCTACCTCCTCACCCCCACCCCCTGCCAACCATCCTTCGTCTGCTTCGTGTATTTTTGCTTTATTTGTCCTGCGTATACTTAATATTTATGTTGAAAACTTTAAGCAGTTAAGAGCCCGTCGAGCTTAAAATATTCCAACGGTGTGCGTTGAAGTTCAGCAACTTGTTGATTTTCCTTTACCTCAATTTGTAGCTCCCACACGCAAAACGAAAAACAAAAAATGAGAAAGAGAGAGAGAAAGCAAAAAACACCTACAAAACCTGCTCGGCATAATCACCATATATCAGATGATGTGGAATGTAAAGCAAACCTTGTTTGATCTTCTGCAAACTAAATAAACGGGGGACAGGGACAATGGAATTGGCCTTCATAATTTGATTTTCGTGGAAAATTACGGGCGACAACAACGAAGTTTAACCGAGAAGGTGGATAAGTCAGATGGAATTTCAATGCAACTGTTGAGAATTTATATAGATGTGATATCTATATTTGGTCAGCAAAGTTGTTCGCTTTACACTCAGTTGACTTAAGCGGATTTTTGCACACTTCAATGTGGGATAAAGAAATATATTTAGACCCTTCGAGTATTGAACTGCAATAGAAATCTATTTGCGCTGTCGCTGCGGAACTTTGGCACAGTTTAAGCTCAATTACGTCTGGATTGCAATATTGGCACTCGATGGCTTAACGGATCTGCAGTTGAAAGAGGGCAACAGTGCCCAATTCAGACTATAAAAAAAAGAAGGGGACTAAAAATAGTTAAAATGAAACTTAAAGAATCTCTCGAAAATTGCGTGTAAAATTATTCAAAAGTGCAGAGTGCACATGTGGCACGAACAAAAATCCAATTACGAGCATTGAGCGAACTGCGAATGGAATATTTTGACAAGTATTCAATGAATTTCATTTGAGATTTGCGAACGCTCAGACCATCTGGCTAGCTGTCTGACCCCCAGTCAAAACCAGTTGAAAGCCAGTCAATGGGCCAATGCAGACAGAGCCGGAAGCCTAGCCAAATGCAGCTAGAGTGCAGAGTGAGGAGGAGAGCGAGAGAAGGTGAACGTAGTTGAGGGAAAAATGAATTAGAAATGTGTAGAACAGAAGTTACTCAATTGCCAGCTGGAGGTCCCAACTGCAGCTGCAGCAGGCGGAGGAGGAGCAGGAGGAGCAGCAGCGACGGCAGCTATGAAAAATGTTTTGTGGCCATAAGAAGCTGCGAACTGCCGTTAGCTGGAAAATCTGCCGGAGACGCAGCCGGAAAGCAGGAATGATTTCCTGGCCGGGCGGGCGATAATTCTTAGGCCATCATGCAATGGGCGCCCGCCCATTGGCTGAAAACTTTTTGCAGCCATTGTGCCGAGTGTCAGTGCAATGATTTCGCAGAGGGTGTAACTGAATATGAATGATTTAAGCAGCTGAGCTGGCGCAACCGACGACCCCCCGTTCTTGGCCTCCCCGCCCCTTCCGCCTCCTGCACGCCCATGGCGAATTAAATTCACATTTTCTTTTTGTTGTAATATTTTTCAACATTTTTGAAAACTTTGCGCGTTGAACATGAAATTTGAGCATCCCAAAAAAAGTTTGTCAAAATGTTGAGCAAAGTTTTATTTTGCTCCCTTTTTGGGTTGGCTAAGAAAAATTATCACTATTGTTACAGATTTGCAAATGGACGGTAAAAATCGCCTGTCAGCTCTGCACGGCGGACTTCGTGCGGCTTGCCAATCTCATCTGTGCCTGAATATAATAAGAGTAGCTAGAAAAGCGATGAAAAATGCGAAAAGAAAACCTAAAACCAAACGTATTTGATTAACGATTATTTTCTATATTTTTTAAAGGCAATTAAATTATATTTATTTAAAGTTTGGCTATTCCGTATTGATATAGCCAATATTTATTTGTTTTATTTTTATTTTATTTTTGTCTTATTTTCAATTATTTTTTCTTTTTTTTCAATTATCAATATATCAATCAGTAGATAATCGGCAGTTAAATATTGAAAAATTAATTAATTTCACTCCTTTTGGATTTCAATTTATGTCTCAGCTGAAGCTTCAAACAATCATGTCTAATAATTAAAGTTCCATTTGCAGTTTATGAAACATTTGTGATCAATAAATGCCAACCCGTTATCTTCATTAATTTCCTTAAAAAGCAAGCGCGTGTTGTCTCTTTTAGTTACATATGTTGCGTGCTATCTTGGAAAACAACTGTTCAAACAATTGTTTCAGAGTTCGTATCATTTACGTTTATATCAGCGATCGCTGATCGATTGTCTGCGCAGTCACAATTTGCCGAGGTATTCGACGAGCGTTGGCAAGCAGCCTCTTTAGCTCAGTGGCAGAGCACTGGTCTTGTAAACCAGGGGTCGTGAGTTCAATCCTCACAGGAGGCAAAGAAAAGATGGAAGAAGAGGCACTTCGACTTCATTTTTCATACAAATTTATAAATATATATTTGAGGATTATATATTTAAAATTTATTTTATTTTGTTATATTCTAATACTGTTTTCAAATGAATAAGAAGTGTCAATTAAATAAATTGAACATTAAAAACATAGATATATCTATATCTGATATCTATATATAGATATTAGAATCTCTCTCAAAATCCCTTAGTTATTATTAACTTTATTTGAAGCCAAACAGCAATATCAATCATTAGGCAAAACCGCCAAATATCTTAAGCCACTTTCCATACTATTAGGTGCCCATTTGCTTCCAATGTCTATCAACAATTTACCAAGGCCAAGTGCCACGCCCAGCACTGCTACACCTTCTGCTTTTGCAGCTGACCTTTTGGTAAGGAAAAAAGTTGTCTTTTTTTGTGACAAATTATATTTAAATGAGCTGCGTTTGAAAAGTTGCGAGCGCATGGACAAATTGACAGGGCCAATGTCTTGGGCAGAAAATAAAAAAAAAGAAAGAGCCAGAGCGAAAAGCTGACAGAAGTCGCCAAATTAAATATGCCAAAAGGCAAAGCAAATGCCAGAGAAGAAGAGAAACAGAGAGAGAGAGAGAGAGAGTGAGAGAGATTCAGAAAGTTTACTTTCAACTGATTCGAAACTCTTTTTCAAATTTAGCAAGAGCAATGCGCCAAAGGGCCTTTTTTTCCTGGGCTTTAGCTTAGTTGTCGGGGCTGCGGGCAGGGGTAGGCAGGCAGCTTGATTTTGACATTTTAGAGATTTGTTGCTTAAACGGTTAAATGGCCCCTGGCTTAAATTCCTGCAGTCAGGAGAGCTGCGCGTGGGTCTGTTGGCCGAATCGAAATCAAATTCAATTTACAGTTGTGGGCAAAAGTTGTTGTGCGCATTTTTATTTTTATTTACAACTAGTTTCATGTGTGTAAAATGCAAAAGAGTTTAATTTGCAATTTGTCGCCCTCATTCAACGCATAACTTTTCATGCCGCACCCCGGCGTCGCCGGTCGCCCCATGTGTGTCGACGTCGGGCGTCGGGCGTCGGGCGTCGGGCTTGCGGTTCCATATGCAAATGCCGGCAGTTGAGTGGCGCAGCCCCTGCTTTGGACCTGCCTGTGCGTTAAAATGCACACAAAGTTTCGCATTGAGGCGGCACTTGAGCTGGCTTCGGAGTTGCCACAGGCCGCAGTGCCAAGTGCGCAGTTTGTTAAACGCCTTTCAACGGCGTGGTTAGCCAAGCGCAGACCTTGAAATGCAGCAGTCCTGCCATGGCCAGCAGAGCGGGGCGGGTGGCCAGCTAACCAAGCGCACAACTTTGCTATGGGGCAGCACACACACTCACACACACACACATAACTAAGCTTGCAACCATCAACAAAAGTCATTTTGCAGTTGCCCCGGACATGTTGATTTAGCAAACAAAATGTTTTAATTGAATAACACTTATGTCTTTTTACTGCTACTTTTTATGCATTTTGATTCATATGCTGTTCCCTCTCTCCAACAAAAGGCAGCACTGCGTACGCTTTGCTTACTCAGAGAGACTTGTTTTGGCATTGTTCCGGTTAACAGTGCGTATGCGTAATATACGCTCAGCTAAGTGTCTGCTGCACGTTTGAATTCGAACGTTTTGCTATTTGAAACATGCAAGAGATGTAATTGAATATTATTGAGGTTATTGAATATTATTACACACTCAATCAGCAAAGCTGTAATACATAAATTCAATTCAATTTTAACTTAATGTAACAAAAATCACAACTAAATTCTATATAATGTAAAGCCCAATAGTAATTAACTGCATAGCGATTAATTAAAATGTCTGACAGTTACTAAATCTGTTATGTAATTACAAAACGAGCAAATTGAATATATTTTTTGCCTTGCCCAGGGGCATTTTCACAAACGCAATTCAATATTTGAAATGCAATTGAGTAACAACAAGCCGGTCGCTCAATTAACTGTTTGTGTTTATGTTTTTCTCTCCTGTATAATTATTGTTTTGTTAAAAACGAGTTGAATTTGAATTTCGGCAATTTAGTTTACCGCACAAAAGCTGCACTCCCAAGGGCTGGCTATCAATTAGGCTGTTAATTTGAATGCGATTTGATTTGGCGCCAAATTAAATAGTGGAATTCAATTGAAATTTCAACACAGAACACTTCTTTTACTTCTGTCTAATGAAATTGCTACGAAATTTGCATTGATTGATGCCATTTGTTGTGATTTATTGTTGCCTAAGGCAGAGTGGAGCTGTACAACAGTCGAATGTCCTGAGCTCAATTACTCGCTGTGTCTGCGTGTAGGTGGATGTGTATGTGTGTGAATGTCAAATGTCATTCAAATACACAAACACACACACACACCACTACTACTACACTTGACAGTGTACATTTATTTAGCTTGGTTTCATTTCGTATTTCTTTGTATGCAGAACCGCAATGATTGATGCGGACATGTTATCATCAAATAACTGTGACTCTTGTCACATCTCGAGGGGCTGCCGCATGTCGGTATCTGCGGAGGGGAATGGTGAGCTCAACACATGTGCATGAGGCAACATATGTTATGTTGTGCGTGTGTGTGTGTGTGTGTGTTTGTGTGTCTGTGTGCGCTTGGTCAAAAACTCAATTTAAATTGTATTTATATCCATTGTTCTGCACCAGTCAAGCGCATTTGCCATTCCTGTTGTTTGCTGCTGTCAGGAGGTCATTTATCTGGATTCACAGCTCGAGGGTCGCTATCAGTCAGGCTAGCAGTTCACAGCAGCAACAATAACAGAAAACTGAATATATATTTGCATATATGCATACGTTCTATTCAAATATCCTAAATACTATCCATTGATTAGTTGTATTTCGAATGAATGGATATACATAGAATTTTAAGGTCTTTATGCGTTTCAGTTGGTTAAATAATAACATTTTGTTATTAGAATAATTTATTGGGAAAGCTAGTTACTGTCAAACAAGTTACTACATAGAAGCACAGCAGAAGATCACCTAAGTTGTTCATATGCAAGCAGCAGCATTCATTTTATATTTATATTTGAGTAAAACGAAGCTCGAATGCTCGCAGCAGCAGAGAGCGTTCCCATTGGTCACTTGAAGCTCTACTGCAGCGATGTCTACCTGGCTCAACATTTGAGCGAGTCTAAGAGTATGAGTGGAAGTAGCCCTATATAAAGGGCAGCAGCTGCAGCAGTTCTTCAGTCGTGCCATGCCTGTTGGTGGTCAGTCGTGCAGTGCTGTGAAGTGAGGTAACCTGAAGTGAAGTGTGTGTTAGTATTTAATGATCGTCCAGCTGAGCAGAGAAAATGCTTTGAAGAAATGCTTAGAAGAGAAGAGAGACATTTTATTTGCTAAGAACTAAATCACGACTCAGCTCGACCTCGCCGTGTTTAATATATATATTATGGGACCTGCCACGCCATTATACTCCAATTTGCTGACGATATATAAATATAATTCAATATTGCCTTACAAATCGAATCTGTTTTCTGTTTGGGATTGGACGCTTTTCATAAACTTGGATTTTTCGCTGTGCATAGCATTGATTTATTTTTCAAGCAAATATATATTTATGCAATACAAATGAATGCACGCATGTATATGCAAAATCGAAACAAATCTTAAATTTGATTGCCCATGGAACTAAGGAAAGGTCTATCCTCGCTAGTCTCCTCATCGTCGTTGCCCTCAGAGTCGAATGCATTTTCGGGTATATCGTACAGACGTATCATGGGCTTGTTGGGATCCTTCATGATCAGATATTTGCCATCCGGCTGCTTGAGCACAATGTCGACCAAGCAGCGCAGCACGCCCCAAGCGTTGTCCATATTCAGATTGATTTGGGTGGCGAATTCCTGGGGCTTGAACTGCTGCAGGCCCAGAATAACGTGGCGCAGATGATCGTTGCCTGCAATTTAGATTATATATATAGACTCTTTAAGATTGACAGATTCGGGTAGCTCACGATTCACGCGCGAGACATAGCCCAGCTTGAGCTGGTCGGAGCCGGCGAGTACCGCCTCCACGGTCCACTTGGCCAGCTTGCAGGCATTGTTGCGGAGCTCCGAGGCGAGCACGGCTCCGCGCTGGCTGTCCAGCTTCTGGCGCCACTCGACGCTGTTGGCCGCCTTCGAGTCCCACTCGTTGAGCGCCTTGATGGAGACGAACTGCAGCTCGCCGCTGGGCGACTTGATGACGCCGTTGTGCTTGCAGCGAGCAATAAGGACGACATCGTCGCCCAGCTGCCACTGCTTGTAGCGATAGGCGACGGAGGCTAGCTCCACGCCGGGCTCCTCGAAGGGGTTTGGCTCCTCGAACTTGTGCTTTGGCTCCTGGTCGCCAATCTTGAGCACCTGCTGGCTGAAGTTGTGATTGATGAGTGTGGCCTCCAGCGACAGGCTCTGCGGCGAATTGATGGACCCCTCGTTGTCCTGCGGCGGCTCCAGGGCCGTCTCGTTGACCGTCAGCAGATCGAACTGCGCATTGTCGCGCTTGTCCAGAAAGACCTTAGTGCCCAGCTTCTCGATGACAATATCCCAGGAGTAGTTGGAGCGCGTGCAGCACATCAGCGTGGCGATGATGTCATCGGTGGCGAACACGTTGCCCATCGTCTTGGACAGGCGCCGGATGACCGGGTCGTCTATGGTGCCCGGCACATTGATGATGCGATCGACCTTTTGCAGCGGCCGCTCGTTCTTCACGTTGATGCGATCGCACTGCTTGTCGTAGTACTCCAGGGCGCCGCAGGTGACGATGTCGATGCCATCCTTAATGTTGGGCAGCGAGAGCTTGAGCAGCCGAGGGAAGTCTATCTCCTCTATGGAGACCCAGTCGGCGCGCACAACCACGGAGCTCTCACGCAGACGAACCGGGGCGTTGCGCATGAAGCGGCGACCCGCGAAGCCACGCCGCATGTCGCGCCCCTTGCCGTACTTGTTTCCCGCACCGGCACCACCGGAGCCACCAGCACCACTCTGACCCATACCAGCTATGGCATTGCCACGCACATTGCGGCCATGGAGGCGCACATTGTTGCGCTGATTGGGGCGATAGCGATTGCGCTGATAGGGCTTAAGGGCGCGCGGATTGCCCCCATCCACCAGGTGAAAGGTGGCGTCGTCATCCTCGTGAAAGTAGGCGTACTGGCTGTTGTTGCTGCCAAAGGTCGACGCGTACTTGTTAGTGTACTTCTTCTCTTGCACGGGCAGCATCCAGTCGCTGATCTTGCCCAGGCGATCGCTTTTGCAGAACGGCTGATACGGCACCTCCATATCCGACACATCGCAGGGTCCCCAGCCGAACTGGTTGTACTCGATGTAGGGCTTGATGAACGGCGCGTAGTGCGACATGATTAACCAATGCGAACAAGCTCTATTCAAATTGAGATATGGATACAAAGTTCTATTCGCGATCCCTGCACAAAGAAATTCAATTTCGAGCTAAATTTATTTAATTGTTTTTTGTATATTTATTTAGAACGTCAAAGCAACACGCTTCCCGAGTGTGAAAAGGCGAAAATGAATTTTGAGTCTGTGCAGTGAAAGGAAAAGCAAAGTATGACAGTTATTCACATTTATAAGCCTACTTGGATCGTCAAGGGAATTCAATGAATGTTTATACCCTGAACCCACTGAAAATGGAAAATCAGGGTCAAAATGTATGTGACAGGCAGAAGGAGGCGTGGCAGACCCCTTAAAGTATATATATTTTTATCAGGGCGATGCGCTGAGTCGATTTCCGTCTGTCTGTCTGTTCGTCTGTCGTCGGTTTCAGAAAATATACTTCGAAATTTTCTTTAGCAACGCCGATATCGTGTTTTTCTCCAAAAATCGGTTACTCATCCCGTTATTTCGTTAGCGATTAAAAATATTTTCGAAAATCAGTAATACAATTATATCTGCTACATTTTTGGAGCTAGAATAACCAAATTAAATGTAGATTTATATGTACTTTATAGATTTTCGGTTTGTACCCCCCTCCCCCACCGCTTAATCCACCCCTCACCAATACATTTGTATTTCAAATAGAAGAGACTTGTGTTTTGGCAGATGCATGCATTTCAATCACGATAAACACGACTTGTAAATTTAATAAATATACCATCCGTCGAGTGTCATGCAGCCTCATCGCATTTAGCTTCTGCCATAAATTCGTTAGAAGACCTAAATAGAGAGCATTTATATTAATGAGAATCATATGATTATGCTTTCTATTCCGTGAGAAATGAATATCAATTTGTCCACAAGCTTAAAATAAAGCTAATCCATTTATTTAGCGAGCAAATTCTATTCAATGATTATCAATGCACCTTCCATTGAGTCCCATAGCAGTCAGCTTTTGTCATGCAGCTGCCTTATGTCAAGTCTCATGTTTTGATTTTGCCACATTCTCTAGAAGAGTTGAGAATAGTTTCTTAAGCATTCATAAGGCTAATCCATTTATTCTGATCAACATATCCCCATGTTTAATTAATGCACCTTCCATTGAGTCCCATAGCAGTCAGCTTTTGTCATGCAGCTGCCCTAACTCAAGTCTCATGTTTTGATTTTGCCACATTATCTAGAAGAGTTGAGCATAGTTTCTTAATCATTCATAAGGCTAATCCATTTATTCTGATCAATAATCCACATGTTTAATTAATGCACCTTCTATCGAGTCCCATAGCAGTCAGCTTTTGTCATGCAACTGCCTTATGTCAAGTGTCATGTTTTGATTTTGCCACACTCTCTAGAACAGTTGAGCATAGTTTCTTAATCATTCAAAAGGCTAATCCATTTATTCTGATCAATAATCCCCATGTTTAATTAATGCACCTTCCATCGAGTCCCATAGCAGTCAGCTTTTGTCATGCAACTGCCTTAAGCCAAGTCTCAAGTTTCGATTTTGCAACATTCACTAGAAGAGTTGGCCCACAGTTTCAGAGGCATTCATGGAGCCATACTATTTTCCTGAAAGAACAAGATTTGATCAAGATTTTCACAAGTTTTATCAATGAACCTTCTATCGAGTTCCATAGCATTCAGCTTTTGTCATGCAGCTGCCTTAACTCAAGTCTCAAGTTTTGATTTTGCCACATTCACTAGAAGACTTGAGCACCGTTTCTTAATCAATCATAAGACTAATCCATTTATTTAGCGAGCAAATTCTTATCAAGATTTTCACAAGTTTTATCAATGAACCTTCTATCGAGTCCCATAGCATTCAGCTTTTGTCATGCAGCTGCCTTAACTCAAGTCTCAAGTTTTGATTTTGCCACATTCACTAGAAGACTTGAGCACCGTTTCTTAATCAATCATAAGACTAATCCATTTATTTAGCGGACAAATTCTTATCAATATTTCCACAAGTTTTATCAATGAACCTTCTATCGAGTCTCATAGCATTCAGCTTTTGTCATGCAGCTGCCTTAACTCAAGTCTCAAGTTTTGATTTTGCCACATTCACTAGAAGACTTGAGCACCGTTTCTTAATCAATCATAAGACTAATCCATTTATTTAGCGGACAAATTCTTATCAATATTTCCACAAGTTTTATCAATGAACCTTCTATCGAGTCCCATAGCATTCAGCTTTTGTCATGCAGCTGCCTTAACTCAAGTCTCAAGTTTTGATTTTGCCACATTCACTAGAAGACTTGAGCACCGTTTCTTAATCAATCATAAGACTAATCCATTTATTTAGCGAGCAAATTCTTATCAAGATTTTCACAAGTTTTATCAATGAACCTTCTATCGAGTCCCATAGCATTCAGCTTTTGTCATGCAGCTGCCTTAACTCAAGTCTCAAGTTTTGATTTTGCCACATTCACTAGAAGACTTGAGCACCGTTTCTTAATAAATCATAAGACTAATCCATTTATTTAGCGGACAAATTCTTATCAATATTTCCACAAGTTTTATCAATGAACCTTCTATCGAGTCTCATAGCATTCAGGTTTTGTCATGCAGCTGCCTTAACTCAACTCTAAAGTTTTTCATCATAAATAAATAGTTATCGAAATCGATAAATAGTTATCGAAATCGATAAATAGTTATCGAAATCGATAAATATATATCGGATAGTTATCGAAATCGAGTATTCCTTATCGAAATTATTGGTTGATAAACTGGTGGCTTGTTGTGTTAGACTTATAGATTTAAAATGATGTATGCATCTTAAGTCACGGCCTACACAAGCATCATAGTATTCAGTAATTGGCATTGATGTACCTTCCATCGAGTACCGTAGCATTCAGCTTTTGTCATGCAGCTGCCCTAACTCAAGTCTCAAGTTTTGATTTTGCCACATTCTCTAGAAGAGTTGAGCATAGTTTCTTAATCATTCATAAGGGCTAATCCATTTATTCTGATCAATATATCCCCATGTTTAATTAATGCATCGAGTCCCATAGCAGTCAGCTTTTGTCATGGAACTGCCTTAAGCTAAGTCTCAAGTTTCGATTTTGCAACATTCACTAGAAGAGTTGGCCCACAGTTTCAGAGGCATTCATGGGGCCATACTATTTTCCTGAAAGAACAAGATTTGATCAAGATTTTCACAAATTTTATCAATGAACCTTCTATCGAGTCCCATAGCATTCAGCTTTTGTCATGCAGCTGCCTAAACTCAAGTTCAAGTTTTGATTTTGCCACATTCACTAGAAGACTTGAGCACCGTTTCTTAATAAATCATAAGACTAATCCATTTATTTAGCGAGCAAATTCTTATCAATATTTCCACAAGTTTTATCAATGAACCTTCTATCGAGTCCCATAGCATTCAGCTTTTGTCATGCAGCTGCCTTAACTGAACTCACATTCACTAGAAGAGTTGAGCACCGTTTCTTAATCAATCAGAAGGCTAATCCATTTATTTAGCGAGCATATGCTGATCAATAATTCCACAAGTTTTATCAATGCACCTTCTATCGAATCCCATAGCATTCAGCATCCATTCAGCACATCCTTGTGGACTTATGTATATGTACTTTATAGAATTGTTTTCCAATCGTTTTATTTTCTGAATAACTATATTCATTTTAGTACTTTGTACATTTTTGTAAAATCTCATGTAAAATCAATGGACCCTAGAGAAAGCTAGCATATTGGGATTGAAAGAAAAATTGTAAAGAGAAAACAAAAAGAGATGGTAGATTACCTGAAAGTCTTTAGGTGGTCGATAAATACAATCACTCTAGGGGTAAGCATTGTATTTATAATAGCCCGCCTCATTCTACCCAAGGTTTCTTTTGATCACTCATTGCCGGCAAGTTGAATGCGTTTTTTAAGAAATCTTACACTAAGACTTGTTTTTTAGGGGTTTTTAAGGCGTGACAATCCAGAAAGCATATAGACGCTACAATGTATCATTACGGATAGTATTATAAATTTCGTATTTAATATTTAATAAAGCACGAGTCGTTGCATGTCTTGAAACAGAATCTCAAGTCCTTTGAATAGCAGCAATTGCTGATTAGGCCTTGCCAAGGGAAAGGCCTAGTTAAATACTAAGAACACTCACTGTATCCTCTAACCTAATCCCTTTTGAAAGCCCGAAACTTGCGCATTTATTGTTATAACTAGGTTACTTTTGGCATTGTGCTCTTATGGGGAAATGAGCAGCAGATGGATGCAGCACAATGGAAATGCGAGTACATGTAGTCGTACAAGCATCCGAATGAATGTGAATGCGAGTGCGAGTGCGAGCAATGGTGGACAGGAACATCCTGCATTTTATGCTTGAATGCGGCACGTTTCAGCTTCAGTTTCAGTTTCAGTTTTAGTTCCAGAGGATGTACTCATGTCGTGTATGAAAATCTGGCAACAATCTCGTTAAAAGTAAAGGCCAAATTATAGTAAAACAAACAGAAGGTAAAGGTAATCACATAAAAAGCTTGTTACCTAACAATCTCAGTTGCCCAGGCAGCAGCCCAGGCGTAAGCGGAAGCGGATATCAAAAACGCGTCAAGCGTGTGAATGTCTCTCAGCTCCCAGGTGGCTGGGGAGCTGAAGTCATGTGCTGCACATATGCGAATGGACTTGCTCTCTTGTTTTCATTTTTGCTTTTTGGTTTTTTCTTTTTTTGTATTTTTTCTTTTTTTACTGTATTTTTTTTTTTTTTTTTTTTGGCTTGGGGCTGACTGGCACTCAGCTAGCTGCTAAGCTTTTGTCAGGCCGACAGTGTCATGTTGATGTGTTCATTGTGTGGCAGTGGCAGTGGCAGCTGCTGCTGCTGCTGCTGCTGCTTACGGACACCCTGATTCCCAGCCCGCCCGCTTGACACCCTGAGCTACAGTTAACATACTTAAGCCACATACGCTCGGCTGGCTGTGCGTGCTAGTGTTTCGGTGGGTGTGGGTGGCTCAGCGGCTGCTCGCGTCTGTTTGTGTGGATTATAATTGCCATGCGGCTGTCAGTGACTGCCGGCACCTCAAAATGCAACCGCCACCCCCAAGTCTCGCGTTCAAGCAGCTGCAGCTGCAGCTCATGTTGCATATCATTTTTAATGCTAACCACATGCCACATTATGCAGCTGCATTGCCGCTGCGGTCGAGCTCCAGCTACAGATCAGCGTCAGCTGCCCCCATCCTCGGCTTCTCGCACAACTGTTGTTGCCTCCTTCTTCACTGGCGTCGCCTCCTACGCCTCCTTCGCCTCTGCTGCTGTGGTCTACTAAAGGCACACGACGAAGAATAATGTTCGCACATAAGCAAGTACTTACCCAGGAAGCGACAATCTAAGAACAGGTATTAACAGCACGCTCATATCCTGGAAGTCTCTCAGCAACTATGAACTCCTTAAGCTCCCAGGCTTGGAATACAAATGTGGAAAGAGTTTAACTTAAGTGAGTTTCATTTTTACAATATAACTGAAGGTGATCAATACTTTTTTGATTTAGCTGCGATGATTTCCACTCCACCATTCGACCATTTCCTTTTATTTATTTTACTTTATTTATTTTTTTATTCTTATATACTTATATTTTTTTAAATGAGCATTAAATTATCACAAAAAAAAAGTGTTTAATTTAATTTTTGTATTAAAGATTTGGTATACTTTATCTATGTTATAATTGTATTTTAATTAAAATGAAAAATAAGTTATAAGTGTTGTTAATAAATCAATTTTGTATCTTCAACATATGGCAGCTCAAACTTTTCTCAAGGCAAGCACGGCCTGCTTCATTTCAACTGCTTCACTATGTACAGGGTATCTGCATAACTAAAACAGCAGCAAAGTGAAAAACCGCTCGCATTCTTTGCGGTGCTTGCAGGCGATAAGCGACGCTTGTTGCTATTGTTATTTTAGCTGCTGCTGCCACTGCCATTGTTGTTGTTGTTGTTGCTGTTGTTGTTCCATTCAGTTGCATTGCTGTACGGCTGCACGGCTGCTGTTGCTGTTGCTGCGGCTGCTTTTGTTGCATAAAAATTAATATTTATGCGAGGCAACTTGTGCAAAGCTCTGCAAATGCCATTGTTTCCAACCGGCAAACAGCCCCCACTCGTGGCAAGGACGTTCCGGGTGGCCGCAACTGCGTCCTCAGCTCGTCAAGCGCAACGCGCTGCCAGCTGACAAGACGTACATTTTTATTATGACGGCCGATTCCCTGCCCCACCAGCAACACCTAGCCAACCTCAAAACCCCACCCCCACCCCCTTCCACACTGGCCCCCTTGAGCAAATGAAAATAAAACTGCTCACACCTCGTCGGCAGCCAGAAACACCCAGCCCACCAGCAACACACCGCCCCGCCCCGCCCACTTGGACTACGTGCCCGTCGTAATGGCACTTAAATTACATATAAAAATGCACGACAAAATGCAAATGTAATTAATAGCATATTAAATGGACCGACCATTAATATAACATGATTGATTTATGCGGGTAATTAAAGCTGCTGCATAGCACAGCCACGACTCGGATATACCCTGTAGGGAGTTTAAGTGGAAGATAAATATGTTTGCAAAGATATAAATAAAATAAATTAAAATAAGGCAAAGCCTGTAGACAATTTGAATAGAAGAAATGTGTTTGAATAAATATACATTAAATTGATTAAACTAAACTATCGTATATAATAACTATCGCATATAATAAATAGCAGCTTCACTAGAGGGTATATAAAAACACCTTCACACCATGATATTCTTAAATATAGTAAACTAAGGAATTAATGCAATGCAGGGATTATATTATATATAAACAAGAAATCGATCCAGTTAGCTTTTAAAAGTGTTTTCCTGCCCAAAAATAGGCATTTGTATTTTCCATCAATGCTGGGTTAGGAGTATTTTAATCGTTTGTTGGCTGGCCGCTCGCTCGGCAGCTCCAAAATTTGTGTTTTTCTTCCGCTTTTGATTTCGTAAAAAAAATAAAAATGTGTTAAGTATTGTTTTGTTGCTGAGAGAAGGTAGGACAATGAGATGCTTGCGTGGATACTTCGTCAGCAGTCTAGTGTTGCGTGGATTGCGTAGAGGGCCAGCAGCGAAGCAGGGCAAGCACTGGAGCAGCTATCTCATCAAGGGGGGCAGTAGTTTGATGGGAACAGCTGCCATTGGCAAGACCTCGAAGGACATTTACGCAACAATCAAGGGCGGCGCGAAAGAACCAATGGATCTGCCGGAGTGCGTGCTCGTTGGCTTTGGCAATCCACTGCTGGACATCACCACCACCGTGGAGGACACCCTGCTGATCGAGAAGTATGACCTGCGACCGAATGCGGCCATCATAGCCGAGGAGAGCCACATGCCACTGTTCGAGGAGCTGACGAACCAGGAGTTTGTGCAGTACGCGGCGGGCGGCGCCTGCGAGAACTCGATGCGCATCTTTCAGTGGATTGTGGGCAAGCCATTTCGGTCGGCGTTCCTCGGGGCTGTGGGCAGGGATAAGTTTGGCGATACGATAGCCAAGAGAGCGCTAGCCGATGGCGTCGAGACGCGCTACCAGATCAAGGACGATGTGCCGACTGGCACCTGCGCCGTCATCCTGTCGGGCACGGATCGATCCGTGGTGGCCAATCTCGGCGCTGCGGCTCTCTTCACCACGGAGTGGCTGGATATTGAGGAGAATGTGTGCCTGCTGGATAATGCCAAGTATTTCTATGCCACCGGCTTTTTCATAGCCGTCAGCCCGGAGAGCGTGCTCCGCGTCGCCAAGCTCTCGAGCGAGACGAACCGCTACTTTGTGCTCAACTTCAGCGCAGTATTCGTGCTCCAATCGCACAAGAACCATCTGGACGAGATCTTGCCCTACTGCGACATGGTCATTAGCAACAAGCTGGAGGCCTTGGCCTACGCCAATATGCACGATTGGAACACCACGGACGTCTTCGAGGTGGGGCGCCGTTTGCAAAGTCTGCCCAAGGATAACTGTCGGCCGCGCATTGTCCTGATCACCGATCCCGTCTGCCCGGTGCTCTGCTTCCAGGACAACGACAAGGTGCTCCAGTATCCGATGCCACCGATCGATAAGAAGACGGTCGTCGACACCAACGGCTGCGGCGACGCCTTTGTGGGCGGCTACCTCTCGCAGCTGGTGCAGCACATGCCGGTCGACTATTGCATACGCACGGGCATTTTCGCCTCCCAGCAGGTCATGCGCATCATTGGCGTCCAAATCGAGAAACTGCCCAAGTTCAACGAATCCTGCATTTGAGACCGTCAAACTCAATCGAACCTCGCATCTCGGCATTTTTTATTCAAATTAAGCGTGCATTTAAATCTCGGCAAAAAAAATTAATTAATTATGAATTAATTGAAAATGTTGTCCACCTTTGACATCGCTTGTGGCATTAAAACAAATTATGAAATAAAAGTATATTAACATGAAATCGAGTAATTAAACAATAGGCTTTCGCCTCTGGCATTAGTCAAGACACGTCAATGTATATATTGTATATACATATGAATACATATATACCTCTTTGTATATGCTGCGGTTGGGTACAAATACAGCGCGATTCGGGAAAACGCGAAAATGTCGCTTTGGTGTGGGTCTGTGGTATTGGCCATGTTTGGTCCACTGAGCCGAGCACTGGACAAACAGAAGTGGAATAAAAATATGCGTTGCATACTTTGCAGCGCCAATGTAAATTTTCCGCCCCTCTTGTTAAACAGCACCCTGCACCCCTTCCCCCCCCCCCACAGCGTGGTGCGTTACTTGTCGGGCTTTGTCTTCTTGCTGCCACGCAATCCCAAGTGCCGACTGTTGACTTTGGTCCGGACAAAATATTACGAGTCGCAACTGAAGCTGAAGCGGCAAACTGTGAAGCGCAGCAGGTGGAGTCGAGGGGGTAAGGGGAAGAAGGAGGTTGTGGCTGTCGCCCGACTGATTAAAACGATGCGTCCAGCATCTGCGTGACAGCAATTTTTTCTCGTTAAATCCTTAAACATCGCTTCATTCTGCTCGTTCTCTCTCTTTCTCTGTTTTGTTTTCCCAACCCTTTTTTTTTTTTGGTCCAATTTGATTTCTTGCAAGCGCAGCACAGCTCCAGCTCTCCAGCTCCAGGCCATAATTTATGCATGTATCCATTGTGATTTATGACTTGATGCGCGCTTCTCCTCTTCTTTGTGCATTTCTTTAGCAGTGTGTGCTCAATGGCTTAGCCATTTCTTGTCGCATCCTTCCACTTGGCCAGGACACACACAATTAGCTGGCAGAAATGTGCAGCGGCATAAAAGAAATGCCTAAGCCACAGTCAAACAATGCTGCCTCAAGTCACAAGTTCATCTGCCCCTTCCGCACTTGGCGCCCCAAAAAATACGGTCACACCCACAAACACACACACTCGCACACACATACACTGACACACTCATATGCAGGAGGCGACTGCAAAAGTTTCTTGCGGCAAACAAATTTAAATAAAACTTTATTTGTAGCAAGTGGCTGCAAAAGTTTTCAGATTTGTCATGTGCACATCTTCAAGCTAATATTCCTTCACACTTAGCTGAAATCCAACAAGTCGTTCCAACTTATGCGAGCTGGGATGCAGATTCTTTATGGCAGTCCAATTGCTAAACAGGATTTCAGAATGTAAGATGCGATCTATTACTTTTTCTCTATGTATTTTGTTTTATTTTTTACATATGTATATTGTTCTATTTTATTCTATTTGACTATCTAGATCGTAATTCAAAATTGTTGTGCGTTTGAATTAAGTTTTATGTATGCAATAACTTGAATATTTCATAAAATATTTAATGAAAATATTGACACTGAATTGTTCCAGTCAGGCCAAAGCGCAGAGCCAACAATTGCATTCAGGTGGAGTTCATAAAATTACTCATACGTACCGGCTGCGGCGACTTTGACTTTGACGACGATAAGTTTCAAATGCTGCTTGTAACTTTGTTCCAACAACAACAACAACAACAACAACAGCAATCGACAGTAAATGTTAAAGTTCTGTGTGTGCGTGAGTGTGTTTTGCAAGAAATGGCAAAAGTTTTCTACTTACTTTGTGAGCCGCTGCTCTTGGCCTCTCAATGCCAATGCTGGCACAACCAGGCAACAACATTGCCCTCACTCCATAGTCGCCTCTAATGTCGCACTGACATTAACCCAGTGCAAGCAGCGCGTCGCCTTTACAGTCGCTCATTCAGTCAAGTCCTGCGCAAAGACCGCAGACACTTTATGTCCTTGGCTTCCGCTTGTTGTTCTCGTTGTTGTTGCTTGTCTGTGGTGCTGATTGTCTGAGACATTGCCGCGAGCCCAGCATTGATTCAGCACTTCCATTCAAGCATTAGCTCTCTGTGTGTGTGTGTGTGTGTGCCTGTGGATTATTTGAAATTATCGAAGATTTCCGGCATAATGGCAAATTGTGTTTCCATTGTTTTTTCATTGTTGGAAATTTGTTAGTGACTCGACCCCGATGACAGCCAGGATTCCAAATATATTATATTCTCTCTTCTCGAAGCCAACGACATTCAAAAGGATCCGCCACACACAGCCACACCCCCGCACGTACGCTGAGCTGCTTGTCAGGCGCTATAAAATTGGATTAACTTAATTCGATTGCCTTGCTCCAAATCCAAATGCGATATGCGTATTATTTAAGTACTTCAACTTGACTGCCACAGCCATAACAATCTTTCAATTAGATACCACATAAAAGTGTGTGTGAGTGTGAGTGTGTGAGTCATCGGTAATGAATGTAATTGATTATATACAAGCGAAAATCAAATATGGAGTGTGGTTCGCCTTCGTTTTTAGGAGTTGGAACTGTAATTAGTTTTAATTAAATAATAATGACAGCAAGAAGCTGCTCTCTGTGCAGACAATGCAGACTAGGAATTACCCTCTAAGTGACTTGTGATTGTATGTGTGCTATCGCTGATATATAATATGACTTGATACTGCAAAGTTAACAGCAGAGTATAACAGCAATGTGTAACAGCAGTCGCTAACAGCAGTGTATAACTACAAAATGGAACATAAGAGTATAACAGAAGAGTATGCATAATAACAGAGTATAACAGAAGAGTGTGCATAATAACAGAGTATAACAGAAGAGTCTGCTGCTGTTATCTGATTGAGTTTGCTTAAATTTGAATAATATACCCATAATCACTCGCGAGTTAGAGAGAGAGAGAGAGAGAGAGAGAGAGAGAGAGAGAGAAAGAGAACTTTTTCTTTATGTAGAGACGAGTGTTGCTGACTGAAAGGGAGATGAGTCGTTATGATTTTATGTGGACGTAGAAATTCTCATTAAATAACTTCTAACTTATTTGATATGAGCGATGGCAACTTTGCTGATATACATTTGATATTAACAGCTTTCCTATTTAAGTCTGTAGTTCATGTAAGAGCTTAACTAACTATTGGCATATCAATTATATACAGCTGACTACAAAAAGTCTTTCTATACAAGCATTTAAATTGGTCAAATATTTATATTTATCTATCTCACTTATAATTTCCCATTCATTTCATATTTTATACACTTTATACAAAATAAATTACTTTAAAATATATTTTATTTTATATGTAGCAAGCAAAAACAGTAATAAATAAAACAATACAATACAATTATTTTGCATTATTTTGATTTTCTATGCTCTGCAGACAGAACTTTACATTTTCCAATTAAAAGCTAAAAAAAAACTAGTCTGACATAACAGGATTATTATTGCCAAATCATTGTTAAAAATTGATAGATATTTTTCTTTGAGTACGGCTGTGCTCTTTAATAATAAATTATGTATTTATTTGTCGGAGCTTCATCACAAAAAAAAAACTGTAAAAGCTTTCCATAAGCAATGTAGTGCGATAATTTGCAGCAATATTATATTTCTTGGATATTTTTTGCCAGTGCTACGTCTTGTGTTCGCCAATAAAAGCAAACAGCATTGGAATCCATAAAAGAGGAGACAACAGCAACAAAAAATGAAATGTTTTTTGCTCTGCTGTAAGAGGGTTGCGGAATGGGTTTTTACTTTTGACAAGTTTTTGCAACTCCATTTTGTTTATATTTTTGGTTGACAAGAGAAGAATGAGATTTCGATGCCAGACGATTGACACAAAGCGCCAAATATACGCAAAAAATACAATCTCCTTGCTTCACTGACTTTAAGATATGTATATAAAATAAAATAATAAAATAGGAATGCAAATAAAAACAACAACAGGGACGACAAACAAATCTTGTGCTTTATATGTGCATAGATATGTATATATACATATATTGACAGATTGAGCTGCAATTGCAGACCAAGAGCATGACTCAAATCAAATTGCAAATTGCGCATACGCCTCGTGTTACACATTCGAGTGTAGCCGCCTTACTGCCTGTCCAGCCACTCGACGCTAATGGACTTTAAAGTGTGTTCTGAAGCGTTCAATGCCAGATTTTGAGCAGACAGTTGCCAAAGTTTAAAGTGCTCCGCACATTGCTGTCACACACGTTGCGCATACGCCCCCTGTTACAGCGGCAGCTTCAAAAACTCCCCTGGCACTCATATAAAAAGCAGACAATCGCTTGAGCATGTAGCTGCTACAATAATTTTGTGCAAATAGTAAAATGTCCTCATTCGAAATACGCCAAAGAACACAAACACACACACCCACACACACATGCACGCATGCACACTCAGTCACACACACACACATAGAAAAACTATATGGAGCTAAGCATGCCCAACTTGCGCATTGTCTAGTTTTTTCTAATTTTGCAAATTGCTTTTATTGCCACATGCACAGCATCAATTCATCTATGTGTGTATCTGTGTGTGTGTGTGTGTTAATTAGGAATATCAACAGCACTTAAATTTCATGCCGTTTATAAGACTCAAGTTTCTAGTCAGTGTCTTGAGGTCAGTTCGCACGCTTGTCCTCTGCTCTTAGCTCATTGTTTCAACTCTCTGGACAGTCGTTTGGCATGTGTTCTCCGGCTTTTGGGGCTTTTAGCGTTAGTTGGTTAAGCGTCTTAAGTTAAACAAGAGTAAAGAGTGCGAAGATATGTATGTACAAAATATATATTACATATGCTTAAACAAGATTATTATTTATATTAGATATCTATCATTCATTTCAATGATGTTTAGCTAAGCGGTTAGTACAACGACATTAAAAATAGTATCTGTGTTGCCAATTAATAAATAATAGAATTTATCAGAATGCAACTCAAGTCAAGGTAAGAGTCTGCTATGAGCCATAGGAAAAATAAAATAATTGGACAGCAATTCATAACTGCGCAAGTAACTGCAGTTTCTACTGGAGCTACTGGAGCTACAGTTGCTGGAATCAAAAACCCATTTGCGCGCATTAAAGGATGGGCCAAAGAAAAATGGAGGAAAATGGCAGCAAAAGAAATCCAAATGCGCACTTAGCAGAAATGAGCTGCGTTTTCGGAAAATTAACTTTCAACAACATGTGTTGAAATGCATTTATCTTCCGGACTCATAACGAGCATGCCTCCCCGCGGCCCGCTCCGGCCGTCGGGGCAACCGGACACTAAAACTTCGCTTAACAACTGGGGAAAAAAGGTGGAAATTAATTTCGGCCTGGAGCAGGGGCAGCAAACGTAGGAAAACCTGCCAAATTGTGCTAAATGAGCGCCAAGTTGAAATTAAAAACTGAAAAGGGGAACGGACATGGGTACGGAACGGAGTTGAGGCGCGTACACTGCATCCACGGCCATCCATGGGCATCCACGGGAGTTGCAGCAATTGCCTGAGGCAAGTAGCCCCGCATTATGATTGCATCATTTGGGGCTAATTTGCATTTAAATACTTGGCTCTGTTATTGTTCGAGTGCAGCAAGGCAACTTTTGCCAGCGCGCTGTGTGCAGCCGGCGGCGCCAGCGGTGTGTGTGTGTGTGTGCTGGGATGGCGCTTGGACTCGCTCTGCCGTCTTGGCGCAAAAGTTATGCCAAGTCAAGGATATCATGAGATTGTCGTGCACTCGTTCCGGCCAACTTCAGCTTCAGTTAATGCGTTTGAATAATGAATGCAAGACTACTTTTAGCCGGCGTGCACCTTGCAACCAGCCTCAAACCTATCTTTCTCTCTCTCTCTCTCTCTCTCTCTGTCTCTCTCTCGCCCAGAGCAGATAACAATGTACAAACTGGCGCCGTTGCGCGGTCATTATTTAGGGGGCCGTCTGTAGCACAGCTCGAGGCTTGCAACTGGCGGCCATCTGGCAGCAAAAACGCGTTAAGATTTATTGAATGCCAGATGAGTCATTTTTTCGTCTTTTTTTTCTGATACCCTGCATACGCCATGAATGGGTGAACAGAGCGTAGCGTTGTATTTAACATAAATAGCCGGAAGTCGCTATAGATATACACATATATACATATATAAATCACAAGCTGAGAAGAGTAAGGACTTATATAATATATTACGAGATATACAGTCTTCAAACATACACTATCGATTTGGCATAGTCAAGTCTGGCGAGTGTTAAATTTAATAGTTCTGCATTGCTCGCACTACTTCGTTTATCTCATTCAAATATTTCACACAAAGTCCTTACACAGAGTACAATTTAGAGGTATATCTCCAACAGATTGTCATATTAAAAAGCTGATAATGAGTAAGGACAGACAATTTTCTAAGGTATCGACTGGCAGAGGGGCATGCTAGTTTCATCAATCAGACATCTTTGATCTACATACTGCTCTTCCATAAAGTAAACAATAAAGCAACCAAAGGCCTCTGCAGTCAGTGCTTTACTCTAGATAATAAATAAATAAATAAATGAACACTAAAAAAGCCAAGTCACATTCATCTGCAGACACTTTTTATGATAATATCTAGCCAATCTACATAAACTGTTTCCATTTGCCAAAACCTTCATATAAAAAATCTCTGGTTTTTATAGGTTTAAACAGCCGATATTATGGAGCGATATTTCCAAGTCTTTTGACTGCAAGGGCATTGCAGCTTCGGCTACAGCTTTAATCGCCCTGTTGGCTTATTTTATTTTATTTTTTTTGTTCCACCAACTCGTTTGACGTTGAAGCTCATCCGTTGCGTCGTGCCCCTTGCTGTCCCACGAACATTGCACTTTTAATAACTTGCATAAAAGTTTTATGTCTCTCGCTGCATGTTCGGAAAAACTTTGCGTGTGTTTGGCACTTGAAAAGTTTGGAGCGTGCCCCCAGGCGCTGTTCGCGGCGTAGCATTTGGGGTGTATGCAAAACAAAATCGCTGGAAAAATAATCGCATCAAGTATTTAAACTGACATTAAAAATATTGAAAAACACGATAAATACTTGTTAAGTCTGGCTACGGGGCACTGTTGCCTCCAAGCACTCTATCTCTCTCTTACTGTCTGTATGCCCCTCGGTTACTCGCTTTCTTTCTTTCTTTCTCCAAGCTGTCGCTGCAAGTTTAACTGCTGCTGCTGATTATCTTTTCACTAGCGATGAGTACAACATCTTTGTACTTTATTATTGAATTAAAATTATTTTTTGAACTCTTCAATAGTTGCTCGTGGGCTTTAGGTTGTAAAACACTTCATTTGGAAAGGTATAACAATTGTTTTTTTATAGAATTCTCATACATGAATCGATCGATCAATGCAGTTTCTGTTTTATATCTCACATTATTCATTTATTAATTTGTTTGAAAGGTATGTTTCAATAAAACTAAAGTTAAACATAAATAAACTACAAAATCTAACTGAATATATTTCATATATGTATATTACTCTAGCCACTCATAAGCGAAAGTAGATTAGAGATATCACAAGAAAATTTTTAAAAAATAAAATTTAATAAAATAAATAAATAAATAAAATAAAATAAAATAAATAAAGAAATAAAATAAAATAATCAAAAATAATAATATAAAAATAAATAAATTAAATAAATTTAAAAAAAATAAAGTTAAATAAAACAATTAATTAATGCAATTATTACCATCTATCCTCAGCAGCATAAATTTTGGTAATATTAATTTCAATTTAATGCTTCAATATATTTAAGCATTTCATATACTATTTTTTGTTTAATAGAGCCCACTAATATTTGAGCAGCTTAGCCACATGAAATTCAAGTCAATGGATTGAGAAATTTGAAATATTTCATATCTTATCGACGAGTTATCGACGTCGTTGCATACAAATTGAATGAGCTGTTTTATTGTCTGCTGCATCTGAATGCCTGATGTCAGGTACGTACGTAATGGGTGCTTAACGGTGCATTTGGGTGCGATGCTGGGACAGGTGTGTTTACCGTTATCACACAAATTCAATTCAATCAGATGTGAATTCATTAACTGAATGCAACACTCCAATTACGTTTGGATGGCCCGAGAGGAAAATACGCGGAAAAGTCGTTTATATATTTGTCAATTACTACGTGCATTCATGTTAGCAGCCAATTCAATGCAATCCTCGGCCCTCGGCCCTTACCCAGTGCTGGCGCTGCTCCTGCTCTAATTGCTACCCTTCAGTCACATGCAACAGGCGAAATTGATATGCCGCAAATGGGAAAATGTTTTACACCTCGACAGTTAGCTAATGAAAAGCTCTGGGTGATGCCTAGTGGGTGGCTGTCGAAATACGCAGGTGCTGTTATTGGCTTCCTGTGGGGTGTTCCTCACAGCCAATTGATTTGGCAATTTACTAAAGCAAGGTAAATGCACGCACACACACACACACACACACACATGCATACATGAAGCGTTGCAGCTCAGTGGCGCACGCAATTACGCATCGATAGAGACGGATAATACGAGGTGCAAGGTATATATGCTTAGCAGCTTATTTCAGGGCCGCTCGGACAAAGGCAAATGCCATTCAATTCAACTAAGATAATTATTAATGTTGCCATCAACAAATGATTCAATTACGGAAAATATTATACAACTTTATTTGCAAGAATTTCGATTTTAATTAAGAAACGAATGTTTTTTACTACAAGTTTAATATATAATTAATATTGTACAATTGTTAATAGAATATTTCAGCTTACAGACATTAATTAAGCAGTAATCAAACTATAAATTTATCTTATAGAAGTAATTAATATAGATAAAAAACTTGAATAATAGAAAGCAATTTGGAAATGATTTTGATTTTTACTCTACTCCATTTATTATAAATTTAATCAATCAATAATCATATAGCAAATTTTTACAGAATTTATTACGCGTTGAGTCTTGTATTTGAAAAAGCAAGAAAAATATTTCAATCCCTGCAAACCTGTGCTATGCCTCAACAATACGAAATGCACTTTGGAGAAAAGTCATTCAACCATTGTGATCCCCTAGCAAAGCCCATATACACTCTCCAAGAGCAGAGCTGCATAAGCTGCTCAGTAAGCAGGGTGGCCCAAGCTGTTGGCTATATACACAGAAAGTGGACGCTCAATGTTTGGTGTGCAAACTCAGTCAGGGGTATCATCTAGTCGAGCAGTCGCGCCTCGAGCCCTCTCGCGCTCTTATCAAATATCGCATGTGAAACAGCTGCGTTGCGTGTGCGCTGCTGAATTTGACGCTCTGTGCTCTTATCAAGAAGTTTCACTTAACTAATTAATATCTGCTTTGATGATCTGTGTCAGCACTTAGCTAATGGATGTGTTTTCTCTCTTATACCAAAGCTGAGCGATCCCAATCGTCGGCCTCCTTAGCTCAGTGGCAGAGCACTGGTCTTGTAAACCAGGGGTCGTGAGTTCAATTCTCACAGGAGGCAATATAGGGGCGACTTTTTTAAAAATATTTTTTATATAAATAAATAAAATGGAATTGGAGAACTGATTGGAGTGAGTCAATTCTGAGAAAACTTCAGGAATATGAGACGAATATGCGGCGCATCCTTTCATTTAAATCGAATCATCATTCGTTTGCCAAGTCGACCGTGACCAAGAATTAGATCAAGAGGTGGCTTCAGAAATTTGTCTTTTAGTGGAATATCTCGAGAAATCTGAATAGAGACAGAGCGCAGAGCGCAGAGCCGAGAGCACAGAGACGCCTTCGGTGGGACATGACAAGTCAATTGACAGACAGCAACATCGCTTAACGTAGTCCCAAGCAACGAACGGATGCAATAATTTGTGATGCCGAATGCCACTGGCGCACCACTGCACCACATGCAGCGCCCCAAGCAGACATTCAGGCTGCCGGGCAGCCTCCTGCCGCCTGCAACCGCATCCTGCTAGCAGATGGGCGTACGGAGCAAAAGGTCTTTCCGTGACGTCCATATTCACAGTTCATAAAATTGAGCCACTGGGCGGAATGGGGTGTGGCCTGGTGCTGGTGAGGGTGAGGGTGAGGGTGGGGGTGCGTGGGCGGCTCAGCAAATCGAAATAAAAATTTATGTGCACATGTTTGAATTTATTGCCCATCTTTGGCAAAGAAGCAAGTGCCTGGATATGGACACACACACACACACACACACACACACACGCACACAAACACGATTGTATGTATGTATACAGCAATGCGATAGCAGGACCCACTCCAGAATTCAGAAACTGGCGTTAGCGTGTGTAAATGTTATTCAATCAAATGTGAAATCATATGAACGATTGCTTTCCACTCATAAACATTTTATTTACCTTTAATTTCGTGCGAAGCGCCTTTTATGCTTTCACGCCGTGATTTAATGTGATTTTTCCTACGACCCAGCCACCGCTACTGCTCATCCCTCACCCCGCACTCACCTCACTCACCTCACCCGCCCACCAGCTTAGCATGTGTGCCTGAACTGTGGGCGAGGAAATCTCACCCATGCAATTGTTGAATTAAACGCACGCGATTTTTATGACTAAATAAAATGTTTTGATGCCTGCTCCGGCACTGAACCACTTGAACGATGTGTGGGGCATCCCCACGTCTCAAAATGCCAATTTCTATTTACCCAGCAGAGACAGAGAGAGAGAGAGAGAGGGAGAGAGAGAGTCAGACAGAGAGATAGAGACATGAGTTTGAAAGTCTTTAACCATAAATAAACACATACAAATTTTTGCATTGGCTCTTTGATTTATGCAACTTTACGTCTCTTTTATGGCAAACGTGAATCAAATCTTGTGTCGCTATTGTTTTTCGGACGTTAGGCATTCGAAAACAATTCGCTTACAAATTTATTTAGTTGGGATATAAAAATGGAATAACATCATATTGCAGATAAAATGGAATAAGGTAAGGTGGATGAATTGAAGGAGTAGTAAATAATTAAATGGTAAATAAAATATATTAAATAATGGACTATCTTAATCTACAATCAATTCACCTGAAGTGGCTTTCATTTCAATATTCATTAAATAGTAACTGAAATATTAAATTGTATACTAATTAAATTGTATACTAATTTATAATTTACCTTAAGCTGCTTTTATTTTCAATGAAAATAATTAATAATTAATTTACATAAAGTCACTTTAAACTCTTTTCCCATGCTTCGCATCCCGATGTGCCCCTGCTTTGCGCATTTCTATAATATTCATAGGCAGCTGTCGCATACCCCATTACATTGTTCACTTAGATAAGAACTGATATTCAAATACTAAATGTGTATATACATAAATATATAGATATGACAGCCACTAAGAGCTCAGATCTGGACTGGCATATCCTTTGAATTTCCATTACAGTCAAGTTTCTGCCTTGGAATAATCTGGCAATTCAATGATGCAATTGAATAGCTTTGGTTTCGCCTTTCCTTTTCCGCACATTTTCAATTTTATTTCCTCTTATTTTTGCTGCGCATTTCGTATATTTTGTTCCCTTTGATTTTTTTTCCCCTTTTTTTCTTTTTTTGTTAATTTTGCGGCTGTCGAAAAAGTTGTTGAAGCGCACCTTTATTTAAATACCTCAGCCGAAACTTTTCTCAAGATATTTGCAAACATCTGTTTCCTGGTTGGCTGCACCGAGCTCTCCTCCTCCTCGACTTTTCCCGCGCCCCAGCGCGCAAAATCAAGCTGCAATTGGAGAGCCGAATGCAGTGCCAGCTGCCAGCAAAATCGCTGATGATGAAGTTCCAATGCGGTCTATCCAATGGCTTAGACCAGCGATAATCCTCATTCATTCAGTTGACAAGTTAGTCAGCTAAAAATACCCTGCAATTGTGCCATAACTGGGGTTGCTACGACAAAGTAATTTACATGATTTATTATATATATATATATTGTTGTTTCAATACGAATATTTTAAATATTATATAAAATGTGATTTTTCTTCAAATATATGTTTTATTTATTTTTTTTTTTTTATGTATATTAATATTAATATTATAAAAAATTATAATAATAGAGACGCCTTTAATGATAGATATTTATAATATTCGCTTCATTTCAGATTCTTCGTATTTAATGTAGGGTATACGTGCGCCGACTACTTACTGCTTGAAATGGCTCAGCTATAATCATTTCCTTGCGGCATGAATATAAAATTTTCCATTCAGCTGGCTACTGTTGTACGTTTGTTCCATTCGCGGCATTTCCCAGTACTACATGTACCTACTGTGATTTTTGTCACAGTGCACGGCGACATCATTGCGTCTTTCCTTTCCGCTAGCAACTGTTAGCTGCTTTTATAATGGCTAACTAGCTGGGGCAATGCTACTATGTATTTTGGCCTGCTTAGGTGCTCAGTAATTCTCTCTGTCCAGCTCCATCTCCGGGTCGCTCGGTCTGTCTCTCTCGCACTTTCTTCTTGTGGCTGTCAGTCGGTTTGTCTGTCCAAACGCAAGTTATTCGCATTCTTGTCCGCTGCCATTCCACCTTTAGCTCGCTGTGTTATTATGCTGCCAGTTTTTCCTTTTAGGTTTTTCATGCTGCTATATATGTATATACATATATATATATATATATATATATATTTCTCTTCTCTTGTCTCTCTTTTTTTTTTTTTTTGCTTTTAGGTTTTCCTGTAGTTTGCACACAAGTTTTTCATTTGTAATTCAAGATGTCAGTCAGCTGGGAGAACCAAAACTTAATTAAAGTTCCGCACTTTTCCGGTGGCCGGCCCAAGCGTTGGCTACTGCACTTGCTCCTCCTGCTCCTGCCGCTGTTCCTGCTCCTGCCGCTGCTCCTGCTGCACCAGCTCTTATATATGTATTTAGTCAGCACAGTTACGCCCACGTTTCCACAGTTTGTCTGCCCGTCCTTTATATATGTATAGCTGGGTTACATTTATTTTTTGCCCTTCTCTCGAATGGGCGGCTTTGGGTTTATCTTACCTGCTGCACCTGCTGCAAATGGCCCAGCGATACGAGTTTGTTTCGAGAAAGGCATTCAACTGCCGTCCCGCTGCCTCATGTATGTAATTTGATGAGCTTATTTTATACTTTTCACTTTTAATTTGGTTTTATGTTCATTGCCTATAAGCCATGAGCAGATTCCAACTTGTTGAATTAACTGACTGCACGGCGAGCCAAGGCCACGCCGAGCGTGGCCAAAGGGAGGAGTGAAGCATTGTGTCCTCAGCATGCTGCAGATCAGTTTCACTTAGCAACTGACCAGCTTGAACATCGCACTTAATTAGCCACCGGCATGCAGCACGTGACGAGCGGGTCGACTAGACGGACTGAGGTGCTCGCTCATTAGCTATGCATTGAGTTTGGGCCATCCTAATTCGGGTGTCAGCTGCTGACGTCAACGCCATGGCAACTGGATGCCAGCTCACATACAATTAGCATATGAAGAAATCCGACTCTGCCACACAGCCTTGTCCTATTGTTGCCGAGCTGCCCGGGCAGCATGCAGGCACGTGGAAAATTTATTAAATTGGTCACCTACTGCTCCCCCCACCCCGCACGCCACTGGAGCGTCTGGTTGTGCGCACGCATGTAAATTTAATTGAATTACTTGTAGATGCCAGGACCTTTACAGCTCTAAGTCAAAGTGTATCTCACAAAGCCATTAAAATGCCGACTGCAGACACCATTTATGCAGATGGCTGAGCAATTTACTATGCAAAGCATATTTCAAGACATTTTTTTGAGCATTTTGCGTTGCATCAAAGTTTACATTTTTACCTTGAGGGAGAATTCAAAAAACAGAAAAACCGAATGCACAGAGATCATCACTCAATTCAATTAATAAACGAGCATTTAACGGAATAATACAGAAAAAATTACAACCATTCCTATGCTTGTTCAAATATTTAAGAATTCAAGTAAATTCCTGGTAAATACATAATATCAGCATTTGCATTGAATAGCCAATTCAAGTAGGGAAAATTCCTGCTTTAAATAAACTGAAGCTATTTTTCAATATCTCCTTTACTATTCACATATTGAGCACACGCTACGCTCACAAAAGCTAGATATTAAGTATACGCAATCATCGCCGACAGTTTGGCTACAAATTGTTGTTGTAGCCAACGTTCATCCGCTGCGCTTCAGAGCTTTCGAAACTTTCGCTGCATTTTTATTAGGCCCCCAAGGTGCGCGGTGCCAGCGGCTAGGCGGAAGAGCCCAATGTCAATGTCATTGTCGCCAGCGAGGGGGTGTCGCCCACTGGGGGAAGGAGGGCGGCACACAGAATGCCAAATAGAAAGAACTACAAAATAATCCACTCGTTTCGTCGAGCGCAAACACAAACACAAGCAATGTCCCCGGGGGCGTGGCTGAAGGGGGGGTCGATAACTAAATCAGTTAAGCGAGCGGGCGAGCGGGCGAGCGAGAGAGAAGAGGAAGGCGGGAGGCGAGCGCTGTTGGCCATTGTTGCTTTTGTGGCTGCATTGGCGTCCATCGGAGGTCGGCGCTGGGTCCGCCACACCACCACACCGCCCCTCTGCCGCTCCCCATTCCCTTTGGCTTTTCAATGATTCGTTTTATGTGTTTTATTTTTATTTTTTTGCGCTTTTGCATTTTGTTTTGGTTTCATGGTTTAGTTCGTATTTCTCTTGCCTGCGAAATTATTTATGCATTTTGCATTTTGTCTCTTTTTTTTTTTTGCGTCGAGCGCTTATTAGTTGCAATTTGCTTGCGGCGAAAGTTGTTCGCCAACAAGTCCAACAAATTAAATAATTTAACGCAAAGAAAGTTGCTCAAATGGGCAAAAACAAGGGCGGCGGCGGCGGAGGTGGAGGCGGAGGCGGTGGTGGAGGCGGTGGCACTTCTGGTGGTGGCGGCGGCGGCAATGTAAGCAATATTTGTGTTATGCAACTTACGTTTTAATTGTGAGTCTAAAAGCGTCAATTAGCTGTAGACACAATCCACATACCCCCAAAACGCGCAGAGTTAGGCATAAAGAATTCATTTAATATATTTTTTAGAAAGCGAACGAATTTTCAAAAATTAATTTACTAAGTATATGGATTTTCAGCAGATTCTAAAAGTTGCTAGGAAGTATTTCTTATTCATAACCTTGACAAATTTCAAGAAAACTCAATACCATTTTCAAGTAGATAGAACTGATGAGGGCTCAAAATTAAAACAGTTAAGCAAGTTCCAGAACAGAAGAGATAGAGTTAAATATTTCAAAATTAGAGCGAATGATAGAGAATCGATTCAACTAAGTTGCAGTTGGTAATATTATAATATGATTATAGATAGGTGAACAAGAAATCGAATCGCTTTGTTAATTACAAAATATTTATTTCAATATTAATTTGGTATAATTAATCCAATCTAAGCAGATGTTCTGCTAAGAACTGGAACTGTTAGCTCAATAAGGTTTTCCTAATGATTTCATCATATCTAAATCTACTTACACAATTCTTTATTGCAATGCAATTAAAGTGGTTAGAAATAATCTATATATAGCATAAATTGCAATAAGAATATAGCTAATATATTATACATGCTATACACAAGATGTTACTACATTTTAAAAACAGAGCAACTGGTTTGTTTAATTTAATTTAATGATTTACCTTTCCCAGTTTACTTATCATGTCATTTATGTACCTACCCGTAGCAATTCTCTGTGAATCTGTATTATTATTATTTGCACTATTATTACTTTTCACTTTTTTTTCTGCAATCCGTTTTATGCTACTTGTTGACAGAAAAAAGGCGGTGGAGGCGGAGGTGGCGGCGGCGGTGCTGGTAAAAACAAACCACCAATTCCTGCGGCAGACAAAGGTGGCAAGAAAGGAGCTGATCAAAGGGCAGGCGGTGGCGGCAAAAAGGGCGGCAAAAAATAGCCCTCGAGGGTGTGCCGAAATACAAAGCGCATTAAGTTACAATATAAGAATAAATATGCCACTATATTTTTAAGATGTATTCAAAGGGGAGCTTATAAATGAAGAAACAGTAGTTGAATAACGATATTTGGCTGCATACTGCATACTGAACATTTTGTGGATCGTAAACGACACACACACACACTCTTACTCAGATAGCCCACAGTGATTACACAACTGAATAGACAGCAATGACAGTTGCTGCTGCTGCTTCGGCTGCTGCTGCTGCTGCTGCTGCATTGGATTTCCGGTTGGATGAGCGCGTTTCGTGCACTCCACTTGGCCACTTCATTAGGCTCATCTGCTGCTGTGAGCACTCGCTGTGGCATTGATGGCAAACGGCTCTAACGGAACCACTCCTGGGACATGCCGAAGAATGAGGCGGCGCTCGACTTGGATTTGCTGCTCGCATCGCTCCTGCGTGTGCCGGGCTTGCGGGTGGGTGTCGTTGCCGCCTACAGGGAGATATACAGGCGTCCATATGGGTTATTAATGTGTTGTGGCAGTTTTGGGTTGATTAATCTATTAATTTGCGGCACTGTGCAAAGATTTATGGGCCAGGGCAATAAACATGGACATAATTAGAGCTCAATTTATATGGTGAAACATGCGACTAACTGCGTTCACATAACCAACAAAGTCAGCGCGGCTATAAATTAACATTTGCCCAACGATTTGATTTCAATAATGGGCCAATTCATTAATTACCATTTAAGCTGCAGACAGACAGACACACGCGCTCGCCAATAACCCAGGTGTGTGGCAGTTGCAAGTTTTTGATTTCGGTTTCAGATTTCTGCCATTTTGGAAACGGACAAAACTTTTACGCGGACGGCAATTCCGGATTCCATTACAGCTGTGGCTAATGCAGCTAATTGTAATTTATTTAATGACTCTTTTGTTTTATTTATTGTTAATTGCCGAAATTGGGTTGTCTAATTAAAGTCCAATATAATTAAGACGCAAAAAAACAAGCAATGACATGAAATAATGCATAAAGGAAACAGATATTAATAGGAAAGTTAACTTAAAGTGCGGCGGCTGGTTGGTGTCTTGGCTGTGCCGCTACGGTTGAAAGCAGTGCACAGCAAGCAGTGCACACAACACTTCTCATGCAAAGCAGTTCACACGCGAATCAACCCGCGTAATTTAAGAATAATTTATGGACTCAGCTTGAATCTCTAAATTATTCTCTTTATAAACCATTTAAGAAACCAACAACAATCATGCTAAACATATAGGACAAACAGAACTTAGCACAATGCCTACCCAAATGAATAAACGATGAGAAATTTGGAAATTAATTACAATTCAAAGAGCTCCTAAAATAAAAATATATATGTTTATAGAATATTAAGCAATATTTGTTAAATACAATTTAAAATATTTGTCTTCGATGTACCGAAGCTTATATTCCCACACAGACACACCCATATATTTAAATAGATATCAGTAAAAATAATACGTCAGTATACCAACAGACTATGTGATTATATTAACTAAGGAAATAACAGACCTACTGAGTGGATGTGGCAATAGCCATATATAATATATCCTAATAGATATTTATATATATATATATATATATATATATATAGATATATCCCAATGCATAATAGTCGGACCAATACCCAGATATTATAGGCTGCACATAAAAACTAGTTACTTACTATAAAATTAAGAGATCTAAAGAGAATGAATTTGGTATAATCTCCACTTAAGAGCAAAGCCATGGGAAAACTCACCTTATCTGCCTCCGTGGCAGGAGGCTTGCGCTCGACAGGAAGAGTGCTCGTTGATGCCGCCTGCGGCATAACAATAGGCAACAATGGGAACCAAAGCGAAGTGGAGCCGGAGGAGCTTAGACAAAGCACATTGGGATCGGCCTCATGGGATAGAGAGCTAGCATTTGCAGCCTGCGTGTTATCCTGCGGAGGTGTGAGAACGCCCAGTTCGCCATGCAATCGCGCCGTAGAGCGGGAAACATGCGTCGTTATGTGCTCGGCGAACAGCTCGAAATCAAACGGATCGATGCAGTCGCGCAGGCTGCGCTGCAGCACATGGAACTGCTCGTAGAGACTGCGCTCCTCTCGATTCACGCCAAACACGCGCTCCAGAAACTTCAGATCGAAGTACAGCTGCAGCGCAATGTTCTGGCTGCTTTTAGTGCTCTCTGCGGCCGACAGATGCTCGTAGTGGGTCAAGAGTTGTCCGAGTAGCTTCTGATTGAAGGCCTGAAGCACTTTGGAGGGCAGCGTCTGTGGTACGGCTGTGTTCAGTGCTTCAATCAATTGATGCAAGTAAGTTTGGAGCGAGAGACGTGGCTGGCTGGGAATGCGTATGGTGGACTGGACACTTTGATCGTGCTCCTCATCGCGCTGCTCCAGAGTCAGCGTTTGCCAGAGCTGCGGAAGAAGAATGATTAGAAGACGTGGATTAGCTTAAGCCTTTACTTACAGCAAAGTCCCTTAGGACAACATCGTGTGTTATGGTCTGTGGCAGCTTATCCGCGCAGCTGTGCGTGGCCAGAATATCATCGACAACCAGCTGCCAGAACTGCATCAGCTCCTCTTCAATCAGTGCACACAAACGTTGCCAATGCTCGGCGCCAGCAGCTGTGTGATTGCTCACCCATTGGCGCCAGCTGCTGGGCTGACAGAAGCAGAGCTTCAGATGGGGGCACAGCTCGACCAGGGCTAGCGTATTGCGAAGCGCCTGCAACAGAGCCTGACGCTCCTTCAGATGCAGCGCCTTCAATTGGGTCAGGTAGCTCGTCATCTGCTGCTCCGCCGTTTCGCGCAGAAAATTTATCAACGCCAACTTATCCTCGTTGCGTGCTGCTTGCTCTTGGAGCAGCACATTCATCTCCTGCACAATGGCTGCCAGCTGCGCATCGAACTGAGCGCACAGCGTAATGGTGGGCGCCTCGTAGCCCTTGGTGCGATTGGCCAAGCGCTTCGGCTGATCGCTGAGAGCGGCAGCTAGACTCAATGGAAGATCGTCGCTCTGCTCCCGCCAGATTTGCAGTGGTGCAGGTGGACTGCTGTTCTCCACGAGCTTGACCACCTCATCGTAGGTTTGCTGCATTGCCGCCACCCAGCTACTGCGTATTATCTCACGAATGCGCGCATTGATCAGCGGCACATACTTCAGCTTGTAGAAGTCCAATTGTGCTTGCGGTAGCGCCAGCTGCTGCTCCAGCTGGGCATAGTCGCGCTTGGCCGTGCTGCCCGCTGCCAGTTTGATATCCTGAATGGTCTGCATGCTGCTGACCAGCCCAATGATAGGCTGCAGATGTTTGTCCGCCAAGCTGTCAATTTTCGACATCCACTTCTGCAGTGCATCGCACAGTTGTTCTGGGAATAGCTTTGGCGTCTCAAACTGCGGCTTATAGCCGGCAATAATGTCGGGTAGCAGATGCGCCAACTCTCGATCGCTGCTATCCATGCGATTTATGCTGGGCGCTGCAGTAGGCGCCACGCACTCTGCTAAGCGTTTAAAGAGCAGTCCATCAGCTGAAATCCAAAGTAAATATAAGTGTCAGAAAAATATTTAAGTATTTAAATTATCGCTCACTAACCTAGTAAGCAGGTGTCTAGGAGCTCAATGGTGCCGTTCAGTATGTGCAAGCTGGCCAGGATGCGCTCCTTCACACGCCTCGGCTTGTCCTTTTCGCCTTCGCTGCTTTGGCTTTGCAGGCAGTTAAAGTACGCTGTGGAACGTAGCTGTAGAAACGTTTGAAGCACCTGACCCAAGTCGCATTTGTCCAGCAACAGCAGGCTCAACATGCAATCCACCGCCATATCGGCGCTGAGCTGCTCTCGCTCCAGCACTCCGAGCACCGCCTGCTTTATGGTTATATGGAATGGACGCAAGATTTCCCATTGCTTCTGTGCCACAGGCAGCCGCTGCATCAGCTTATTCTTTACATCCAGCTGTAGACCCGTGCTGATGTGTCTACTGAATATGAACAGCTCTGTGGCTGCATAGAACTCCTCCTGGTCAAGGTGGGTCCAGATCAGCTCTGGCAGGCTGCTCAGCAGTTTGATCTGGACCATGGTGCTGTAGTAATTGTTCAGTTGCTTGCTCACTGCCCGCTTATGTTGCAGTACTTCGGTTTCAGTGGGCGTGGTCTTGAAGCCCAGCAATTGCTGCTCGTTAAGGCTGCGACAATTGCCCTGGATGCAGTGGACTTGCTCGATGAGCGTGCCTGCCGACGCCTGCATGGCAGCTATGGTGTCGGCAGCCTTGAGCAGGTCCCGATAGCGTTCGCTGTAGTTTCAGTAGAGAGATTAATTCCTATTCATTTATGTTGTGCTGGCTCTCTATGTGCCACATCACAAAGCTTACCCGACCATCGTGCGCAGCTCTTCGCGCTTATTCTCCACAACTGTTTGGATTTTCTTCTGCACAGCATCGATTTCGGACACGCTGTGCTGTTCAAACAGCGTGTCCACGTCTAATTGCAACAGATCGGTGCTCATTTATTCCAGATTATTCACAAATTGTAAAATTCTTTCGGCTTTCTTGATTCGATAAATGCGATATCGACTATTGTACAAGTCACAGCCGTTGTGGTGGTCGTCCGATTACACCGCTTACGCTATCAGCTGTTTGACAAGCGATTATTTGTGGCGGTAATACGATTACTTATCATCGGCAACAGTTTTAAATGCAGATTGCGCAAACAAAAAAGAAAAAAAAAAACGCATTTTATTATTTACTTATTTACACTAATTGGAAATGCTTTGCAAAACACAATTGGCAATTACAATACGCTGTATCTCGGAGGTGCCCTCGTAGATTTCCGTCACGCGGGCATTTCTGTAATACATCTCTGCTGGCAGGTCCGTTGTATATCCCATGCCGCCCAGGATTTGGATGCACTGATGCGCGCAGTAGGTGGCCGTCTCGGAGGCGTGCAACTTGGCCATTGCTGCCTCCTTGGTAATAGACATTCCGTTATCCTTAAGCCATGCTGCTCGCCAAGTGAGCAGCCGTGCCGTCTCCACGCGCAGTGCCATGTCCGCCAGCTTCTGTTGAATCATCTGCAGTCGGGACAAACGCTGCCCAAAGGCCACTCGCTTCTCTGCATAGTCGAGCGCCAGCTCGAGAGCCGCTTGGGCTATTCCCGTTGACTGAGCGGCAATGCCTATGCGACCGCAGTCGAGGGACTCCATGGCAATTCTAAAACCGCCTCCAGGCGATCCCAGCACCTGAGATTGGGGCACACACACATCGTCGAGCGTCAACTGGCACGTGGAACTGGCGCACATGCCCATCTTGCTCTCGTTTTTTGCTATAGTCAGGCCAGGCACATTCTTTTCGGTCAGAAAAGCTGTTATGCCCTTGTGCTTGAGGCTTTTGTCAATAGTGGCAAAGATGATGCCACCGCTGGCCTCCTTGGAGTTGGATATCCATGCCTTTGTGCCATTCAGCAGGTAATCCCCTCCAGTATTCAGCTTCGCTGTGGTACTGGCGGCGCTGGCATCTGAGCCGCTGCCCGGCTCCGATAGCGCATAGAAGGCAATGTGCTGACCCTGGGTGTAGGGTGCCAGGAACTGTTGCTTCTGCGCCTCGGTGCCATGCTGCTGCACTGCACCCAGATACAGATTGTTCACGCCCATCACAATTGACACGGCCGCATCACCACGCGCCACTTCCTCCATGCCTATCGCATAGGCTTGGTAGTCCAGACCGGTGCCACCTGCAAGTACTCGTTGAGAGTCACGCTCTGGCTCTGCCCAATCCCTGGGTGCAGTGCTCACCGTACTCCTCCTGCACCGTGACCGACATGAGGCCCAGTTCGCCGAGGCGTCTCACCTGTTCAGCCGGATAGAGGTGCTCACGATCGTGACGTTTTGCATGGGGCGCCAGTTCCGCATTGGCAAAGTCGCGGCAGGTCTTTTGCAGGATTTGATGGGTCTCTGAGAGGGCGGCCAGGCAAGCGATGCCTCTCCCGCCGCCTCTGGCAGTTCGTTGACCTACTACAAAGTGGCAAAGCTTAAGCAAATATCTTTGTTATTGTTTTTAATATATATGTATGTATTCGTTACCAAGCGCCCATACGCTTCTGCACAGCTTTTGCATGGTGAGAAAGCTTTAGCCGCTTTTGCTCGTGTTATCCGGAAGAGCTTTTGGACGCTGTCTGCTTGGCGGAAAGGTTCGTCGCACACTGAAATCCGGTGAGCAATCGAAAACAATCAGCCTGCCATAAAAACTTTTATATGCAATTTCAGAAGCTCTGACGTCAGCCCACGCGAACAAAGACGGCGCTGCAACTTTGAGCGAGGGAACAGCCACAGCAAGCAGTTCCCAATGGAATGATCAGCTGATGCGAATGAATTCTTATTGGAATGCTTGCATTTTTACAGTTAAAAGTAAATACTTGAAACTTAAACATCTTGAAATTGAAACAACTTGAGATTCGAAGTAGTTAGTATTATGCCTGATAATATTAATTGACGAATAATTAACATTTAGTCTCCGAGCTAAGCAGCTAACATCACAATTTAGTCAAGAATCAAACCAAAAAAGAAGAAACGCAATTCGTTATGGTTTAAGCGTTAGCTAACTGGAATTGTTAAATTCGATTGCAAAAGCCCCCGTTTGTTGGTGAAAAATCGTTTGCAACGCCCCTGATCTACTTGAAATACATTGAGCCTACTTCAAGTAGATTTTCAAGTTTGCATATTTTAGTTGTTAAGGTTCCTTGTGTTGAGCTTTCACGCCGTACATGCCACGGGTATATACGACGACCTACACAGTCTGAGTTCAAACTCAAATGTTACTTGAGCTTAGGGTATTGGCTAGTCGCGCAGCTCCTACCAGGCGAACTCTGCTGGGTGGAAAGTTCAGCTACTAGCAGAAATGGAAAGCGGTTCAACGATTTAGTGCTATTGTCGCTACCCGCAGCTGAGAAATAAATTTGGATTGCAAATTCAAGTGCAATTTAATGACTTGCGCTGGTGAAATAAAACACACCCACTTTTGCACACGCATTATAGATTAAAAACAATATAGCTATGTATGTCTACATATGTATGTATTTGAAGATAAGGTTCATTTATTGTAAACTATTCAGGTTCATTTATTTTCCCTCGATCATAACACGCTTTTCAGCTCATCTACTGAAATTACTTTTCCTGCATCTGCAGATGTAGCTCAGTAGACTTTGCTTCCCTTCAAAGTAGTTTTTATTATAATATATTTATTTTGAATTTAAAGAGAATCTGTAGATTTGAACACAATTGCCGCCCCAAACAGTTCCAAAATTATTTTTAGCAAAAGTCCAACTAAATATATGATAGCAATATGAATTATTTAATTCAACGCGGCAAATTGCGACAGCAGGCTATAAATGTGCCCGAAGGCCTGCCGGAGCTACTCTCCGACATAACCCGAGAAGTGCTGCGCTGCCAGCCGACCAAGGAGTGTCTCTGCCAATTCATCATCGACTATTTGCACTCGGTGATTGTCACTCGAGAGAAGGCCTTGGGTGAGCTCCATCTATTTATACATACATATGTTTTTAGTTATAGATACTAACGGGGTATATTTTGCAGTGGCCAAGACCATTTTGGAACGCGCTCTACGCCAGGTGGACAGCATTATATCCGACCTGTGCATTTGTGATCTGACCAAGGAGAAATCGGATGAGATGGCCCAGGTAATGGAGGACTGCTTCCGCAACTTCTTGGAGAAACGTCGCTGCGAGATGCGGCGCGGCAAGGAGACCATTAAATTCGCCGACATTGACATGTTGGAGGAGCTCATACGCAAGTGCAAATTCACCGAGGAGGAGCTGGACGCCTCTCGGCCAGCAATCGCGAGCGCCTACAAGCGCTTCGTGGACGCCTACATGGCCGCAGGCAAAGAGTCTCAGGGCACCGAGCTGCTCTACCAATACTTCCGCGACCGCGAGCTGAAGCGCCTGGAGGAGCTGATGCGCAACAAGGCGGCCACCACCATACAAGCCGCTTATCGTGGCTACCTGGTGCGCCGCATGATGGACCAGCACGTGTGCATCTGCACCTGTATGCTGCAGGACAAGGACGACGACGAGTTCATGCGCTTGGACAGAGCTGCTCGCGTGATCCAGCGCTTCTTCCGCTACGTTCTATCGGTGGGTTATCACTTGACAATGTTATGCATAGACCACAGATTAATACTTGAATTCTGAATTACAGCGACAGGCCATTAAGCCGGTAAGTGTTGTAGAGCTTGCGCTATGCTCCGGTCATAACTTGCATATATTTGTAGATTGAAGATCCTTGCCAGGAGAAGGAGACGCCAAGTGACAAAGATGATAGCGCGGAGCAGGCCGCAGTGGCTACAGCGACGTCCACTGCTGCCGGCACAGCTCTAACCACAGCTGCTCCATCCCAACTGGAGATTGAGGAAGAGGCTGCCAAACCAGACGACTCTTCTCCAGAGGCAGCAGCGCCAGGGGAAGAAGCACCAGCGCCAGAGGGAGAAGCCGCTCCAGCTCCCGCATCTGAAGCAGAGCCAGCTGCAGCAGCAGAGGCACCACCACCACCGGCTGAAGAGGCAGCACCACCGCCACCACCAGCTGAAGAACCAGCACCACCACCAGCTGCAGAGGAAGCCCCACCAGCTGCAGAGGAAGCACCACCTGCTGAATAGTATTAAGTAGTTTTTTCTCTCGTTTATGTTCTCTTATTTAACAACCGACAGATGCTTCCGCGTCCTTTCGAATTTACGAATTCGTGATCTTTAAGCTTGTAAATTAGTTGAACGTGAAATTGCATATATTTAAAACGTCTCGAGAATATTCAACTGAATGAACACAATTAAATGGCAGCTCGGCTCAGACGAACTCAGCTTGTTTTGAATATAGCAATCGAATCATTTGCTGGTCGCTATGCCCTCCTGTATCCAGTTCCTGAAGGTGGACACTCTGGTGTACACATCGGGGGAGATAAAGAGGCCGCACACAACCAGTCCATAGGAGACGACTCCGACCTGCTTGAATCCATTGTCATTGCGAACCAAGGGACCACCCGAGTCGCCCTGCAATCAGGAATTGAAGACTCACATATCTCGAGATGTTTACTTGCTTACCGAGCAGGCGCCTCTAAAGATGCCTCTGGCACATATCTCCGTATCCGTCACATCTTCCATGCCCCTTTCGCGGCACTCTTGGTTCGTAATCGTTCTGTAGCTCATGCGTTGCAGCGTATTCGGATAGTTCACGTTGTCCAGGAAGGGAAAAGGGGCCGGCAGCCGCAAGCCCCAACCGGTCAGGGTCACAGGGACTCCACCGCCCACAAACGTATCGGAGGAAAATTCAATGGGGGCCACGCTGACATTGTTGTAGACCAGCGGGGGGTCGATTGTCAGCACTGCGATATCGCTGGTCTCCAGCGGCCTGTAATCGGGGTGTATGACAAAGGAGACCACCCGAGAGCGTGATCCGCCCCTATCATCCAGGTTGCGTATGCCCGCGACGACAGACATGCGAGTTACATTCATACCGTCGCAGCAGTGGGCCGCAGTGAGTATGCGATCGGGCGCTATGATCGATCCGCCACAGAAGTGGGCGTGGCCGTCACGGGTGCGGTACTGCATCGACACTTGGTAGGGCACATATTCGCCCTGTGGCACATCGGAGCCGCCCACAATGCGAGATGGCGCCGAGCCATTGGGCTGACGAGCTGTCGGAGAGTATTCGCAAATATACATTCTGTCCATCCCATCATTATCCCTACTTACAATTGTGGCGTGCCGTGGCGCTGCCTAGGGCTAGAGCTGTCCACAGAATGAGTTCAATGAGAGCCATGTTTGCTTGGGTTATGCATACCTTTTGGCCCCTGCCCCAGCCTATTTATTGGAGTCGACGCGAGACCCATTGCGCTAAAAATTAGCATAGATAATGCAGAGTTATGCCATTAGTTTTGATCTTGAAATTCAAAATGTAATGAGCCTTCATGCCGGTAATTGGCATATGCCTCATATGCATCGCCCTAACCCAGAAAACGACAATTAGCTGATAAGGTTTGGAGGTTAACTAAGTGGCGGCTCGTTAGGGGATTTTTTTTATTCTTTTTCGTGAATTGAACGAGTTTCTATATCTGCAAATATTCGTTAGAGAGTAGATCCCATAGCAGTTAGCCGGAGTTGATCTATCCAGTTTATTTGAGATATTACTTTCGCTCAGCTTTTGACTTTGTATTTCTTCTTCGCGACGCTCTGAATTGGGTCAATGACAATCTTAGTCTGATTGGTTTGATTGGAGCGATGTGGCTGAGACAATAGCAACTCATTTTGTCAACACGCCTCTCATCAAACCGGCGAATACAATAACCGTCATTATGTAAAGCAAAAATAGCCGAGTCAAGTTGGCCCAGTTTCAGTTAATAGTTCTACATAATTTCATTGAGTTAAATATAGCTTTGTCTGGACCTGTATATTCATAACTCGAGTAATCTAAGGTTTGTGCATGGTTTACACTATAGAAATTATATAATTTCATTGCTCACAAATATTCGTATCGAAACGTGCGAATGCATTAACATATCTATACAGCTTCAAGCTTACTTATTTTACACAGACATAAAAATATTGTTCTTTTTATATTGTAACGGTTTCAGTCTAGAGACCGTCTTCAAAAATTTAAGCTTAGATGTTATTTCACTAGAATGAATAATCATAATAAAATTAACTTGTGTTGACAGAGGAGCAACATATAAATGGCATCGCATAATTTCCATGGAGACATATGTGATTTGGAGATGACCCGGGTCACAACGTTCCTCTGCCTAGGTAAGACCGGATATTAAATCAATTAAATTTGTGTTAAATGAACTTTTAAATTAACTTTCCATAGCCCTGATCTTAGTGGTCAGCAGCAGCAGCATCCCTGCAAAAAAACACAACTCTAACGATGATGGTGGGGCGATTTCTATAAAGATTCCAAACCGTAGCACATCTAAGGAACGTCGCCAAGATGAATCAGGATACTTCTCCCCACTTTCCTATCCCTATTCACCCTATCCAACCTATCCACAAGGTGGCTGTTATTGTCCGCCGGGCCCGCCGGGTCCACCTGGGCCTGCAAGCCCGGCAGGGATTCCCGGTAGACCTGGTATTCCCGGTCAGCCAGGCGTTCAGGGCCCGATAGGACCCAAAGGTGATCCCGGCCCTACTGGTCAACCAGGAACTAAGGGGGAACTAGGTATAAAAGGGGAAATGGGACCACCAGGAATACCAGGAATGCCAGCACCACCTTTTGGGTAGTCAAAGGTCAAGGGAAAGGAGAACACCATTTGTCAAGTTGATGATAAAAAATATTGAACTGTGTAACTTTTATTTAAAATACTTGCTAATAAAATAATGCTGAAATTTCTAACTATTATACCCCGAACCAAATGAACATGGGTTCAGAGTATAATGTTATTTTAAATATATTTAATGTGGATGATGAGCTGACTCTGTCTGTCAGTCTATCTGTCTAGGGGATTTACTGTGCATATCTTTGTTTCTAGATGAAGATTCTGGACAACATTGAAAATTATTGATTCTGGACATTATTGAAAATTTACCTAGCAAGCAGAACAAGGCGTGGCAGACAGAACATATAATTCTTAATTAAAATGTCAGGCTGTAACTCAGTCAGTCAGGCTATGTGTTCGAGTTCATTTTACAGTAATCACAGCTCGTGCAATCTAATATTTATTATTTCTCGCCTTATTACAGATATATTTTATTTATTTAATAATGTGAATATTGTCACAAATGCTTACAGAGATACGTGCTAATGTATGCATGTAACATATTTGCTGATTTAACACAACCATAAAATCATAACGTTTTCATAGCATCAAGACTCTGAGAACTGGTTTTCATAGATTTTAGTTTAAGATTGATTTCATTAGCGTGAATAGAAATGGAAGAGCTACGTATAAATGGCATCGCTTAATGTCCATAGTGACATATGTGCTTTGGAGATGACACGGCTCACAACGTTCTTCTGCTTAGGTGAGATCGCAGTGTTTAAGTATTAAATCAATTAAACATGTGTTAAATTAATTTGGTATTCCCTAGGTCTGATACTAGTGGTCAACAGTAGCAGCATCTTCGCAAAAAAACACAACTATAACGATGTTAGTCGGACGATTTCTATAGAGATTCCAAACCGTAGCCCATCTAAAGGACGTCGCCAAAGTGAACCCGGTTACTTTTCCCCACCTTCGTATCACTTTTCACCCTATCCGACCTATCCACAAGGTGTCTGTTACTGTCAGACGGGCCGGCCGGGTCCGCCGGGTCCTCCTGGACCTCCAAGCTCAGATGGAATTCCCGGTAGTGATGGTATTCCCGGTCAACCAGGCGTTCAGGGCCCAATGGGACCCAAGGGTGATCCTGGCCCTACAGGTCAACCAGGAGCTAGGGGGGAAAAGGGTATGATGGGTGAAATAGGACCACCAGGATCAGATTCTTATCGACGGCGCAGAGATGATAATGGACAAATTCTCACTCTAATTAAGAATAAAGACCTTAAGTCGATTGAGAGCACGGACGAGCTTCCCATATTAAAAGACGATCCTGGTTTAAGCGATGAAAGGGAACAACCCAATGGCCCACCTGCTAGCCAACAGCTTAGCGACGATCATCCTGAACTGCTCGATCTGTCCGTGGACAAAGATATAGTAGCTATTGGCGAAGCAGACCAATTATCACGCTCCATGGAAAGTAGAGCTGTGTGATGAAAAGTATTGAACTGTGTAGCTTTGATTTAAAATATAATTATTGCCGCTTAAAATGATTAAATCTAAATTAATATACCCCAAGCCAAATGAACATGGGTTCATTGTATAATTCATAATAAAACGTCAGGCTGTGACTCAGTCAGGCTATGTGTTCGAGTTAAGTATACAGTTATCACAGCACGAACAATTTAATATCTATTAATTCCTGGTTTAAAAATAGCATTCGCAAATGCTTACAGAGATACCTTCTAATGTATGCACATATATAACATATTTTCTGATTTGCCATAGAAGTTCATAACGGTTTCATAGTATCTAGACTATGAGATCTGGTCTTAAAATACTTTAAAGGTGACTTCATTAGCATACATATTCGTTATAAAATTATCGTGCCAGAATGGAAGAGCTGCGTATAAATGGCATCGCTTAATGTCCATAATAATGACATATGTGATTTGGAGATGACACGGCTCACAACGTTCTTCTGCATAGGTGAGATCGCAGTGTTTAAGTATTAAATCAATTAAACATGTGTTAAATTAATTTGTATTCCCTAGGTCTGATACTAGTGGCCAACAGTAGCAGCATCTGCGCAAAAAAACACAACTATAACGATGTTAGTCGGACGATTTCTATAGAGATTCCAAGCCGTAGCTCGTCTAGTGGACGTCGTCAACAATCCGGACCCGGATACTTTCCCTATTCACCCTATCCAACCTATCCGCAAGGTGGCTGTTTTTGTCTGCCGGGTCGGCTGGGTCCGCCGGGTCGACCTGGGCCTCGAAGTCGTAATGGGAGAGCCGGTAGAGATGGTATTCGCGGTAATCCGGGCATTGAGGGTCCAAAAGGAGCCAAGGGTGAACCCGGCCTTCCAGGAGTGCCAGGTGTTAAAGGCGATAAGGGTGCCATTGGTCCAGTGGGACCGCCAGGTTTAAGTCGACGGCGCAGAGATAACAATGGTCAAACTTTCTCAATTGAGGAGGCAGGACAGATCCGTGTATTAAAAGGAGATCCTGGAATAAACAGTGAACAGGAACTTTCAACAGTCAGATATAGCATCGACTGACGATTCAAGGCAAAGCAGAGCAACATGCGTCAAGTTGTGCAATGAAAAATATGTGTAACTTACTGTATATGTAACATTTTTTACTTGCTAATAAATTGATATCTGGTTTGATTGAAAAAAATTGAAAAAAATGATTGTAATAACCCGAACCCAATAATTCAGAGTATAATGATTTTGTTTCAAGAAGCAGCATGGCAGACCCAAAACTATATACATATTGGTATAAAGTGGACGACGAGGCTGTTTATCTATATGTATTGGCGTGATGGTCTTAGCATAGCCTTTACTATGATAACTTATTTATTAAATAATATGTCTTCTACAGAAACTTTCTTTATAAAATTAAATGTAAGGAACGTGTTAATAAGATAACGTTTATAGTTTCCCAAATTACGAAAAAAACAAAAGTATAATGCAATAAAAATGCAAACCCTTTGCTTAGGGTATTTTAAGTCGCACATGCTTTATCATATATATTATTGTAATAATTTTCTATACTTTTTATATGCTATTTAATTATAGTTTCAATTGACTCTCGATCTGTCGATAAATAAATAAATAAAAATAAATAATATGTATATTCATAGCTTTGTTATTTAACAGTTAATATCCCTTGGTGAGTCAGACACATTAAACTAATCTTGGTTTGTCTATCTGTCCGAACGTACTTATCTTAAATATTGATATTTATTATTATATTATTATAATTTATTAAATTTATGCCCTGGCTATTATTAAATAAAATGTTATATATATTAACCGCAAATTTATTTGGGCATTCGTTCCATGGTCATCTCAGAAAGATTATGCCCATCTACAGTCGATAAAAACCAATTAGGCTATTGAGTTTGAAACAACACAAAAAGCTCAAATAAAACAAAAAGAAATTTTAACAGTATTGTGCTTTTTTTATCCAAAGCTATTATGTTATGTTATAAATTCTGGACATAAATTCTGACGTTCTTTGGCACACCCAATGATCTGCAAGAATTCCTATTTTGCATATTAGTTTTGATGAACTTATAGTCTGCAGACAGAAATATGTGAATTACCTGTTCTGGACCCATTTGCAGTCATTATAGCCGTGTAATTTAGTTGCACTCACGCGAGAAACGAGTTCTTTCGTTGTTTTAGCTAGCCAAATCAGGAACATTTATAAGATCATAAAAAAAAACTATTAAGTAAAAATGTTTTGCTCTATATTTCAGTAACGGTTTGATCAGGTTTAGGCATTTGAAAGTTATTCGATTAGAAAATTTGGGCGGCAGAGCCACTCGGCTCCTATAAAAGAAACCAATTATATGTTGTCCCCAGCACATGAGTTTCAGCCATGATGCAGATCGTTGCGCTCCTCTGTCTATGTAAGTTGAAGCTTCTCAATGCTTGGTCCTTAAAATTAAATTTGTCTCTCAATGCAATTCCAGATTTGGCCATAGTTGGTGGATCGAGTGTGCCCAACCGAAACCATAACAACAATGGTGTTGGAAGACATATTACAGTTCAGTTGCCAGCTCCCCCTTCTGCTCCTGCTCCTGCTCCAGCTCCAGCGCCATCTCCACCAAATGTGATTATCAAGAGGCCGACTCACTATCATCCACCACCGCCACCGCCGCCACCAGTTTTCTTCCCACCGCCTCCGCCGCGCCCACATCACCATGATCATCATCCGCCACCGAAATGTCAGTGCCCGCCCGGCCCCCCCGGTCCACCGGGTCCCCCCGGACCCACAGGTATATGTTGCTCAAATTCTGCTATCTACTTTATTAACTGACGATCGAATTGCGCAGGCATGACCGGAAAACCTGGACTTCGTGGCGATAAGGGTGATAAGGGTGACGATGGCCTGAAGGGTGATAAAGGAGACACGGGCCCGAGGGGGGATAAGGGTCCTACTGGTCCTCAAGGAATGCAGGGATCACAGGGACCACAAGGGCCTCAAGGTCCACCTGGAGCTCCAGGATCTCAAGGATCTCAAGGACCTCCTGGTCCCCAAGGCTCCCAGGGATCTCAAGGCTCACCTGGAACGCCTGGCATACCAGGACCTCAAGGGGCTCTAGGACCACCCGGTTCCTCTGGATCTCCTGGCTCGCCTGGGTCTCCTTCCCTAGGCCCACCAGGACCCCCAGGACCCACAGGACCCGCAGGACCCCCAGGAGAGCCTGGAAAGCCGTCGTTGCCTGTGTGGCCTGTGCCTCCACCTCCAATTTACCCATATCCTGTGCCTCCACACAAGGGACCTCATGGAGATCACCACCATCATCATCACCATCATAAAGAAGAAAATCCATTTGAGCCGCATACACCTCATAAGCCCCACATTCCTCACAAGCCGCACAAGCCCTATAAGCCGCATAAGCCCTTCAAGCCTCATAAGCCCCATAAACCTCATAAACCAACAAAGAAACCCCATTGGCCTCCAAGGCCAACATGGAATCCCCATTGGCCTCCAAGACCAACATGGAATCCCCATTGGCCTCCAAGGCCAACATGGAGTCCCCATTGGCCTCCAAAGCCAACATGGAGTCCCCATTGGCCTCCAAAGCCAACATGGCCTACAACACTACCGACAACAACAACTATGGCGCCTACAACACTATCGACAACAACAACTATGGCGCCTACAACACTACCGACAACAACAACTATGGCGCCTACAACACCACCGACAACAACGACTATGGCGCCTACAACACTACCGACAGCAAGAAGAGGAATAAAATCTGCATTAAATTCAACCGAAACTAACGTAGAAGAGGATCAACAAAATGGGAAGGAAGCAGTGGATGAGGAGCATAACAGCGAAGAAGAAGAATCGGAAGATGAACATGTAGAGGAATACGAAGAAGATGCGGCAGAAGGTAAAACAGAAGCAGATGCAGATGCTAATAGAGATGAAGATGGAGGTGAAGATGTAGATGAAGATGCAGATGGAGATGGAGATGGTGATGGAGATGAAGATGGAGCTGGAAATGCAGATGACGATGAAAATCCAGATGAAGACGCAGATACTGATGCAGATGCAAATGTAGCTGCAGATGCAGATCCAGATGTAAAGGCAGATGCAAATGTAGACGCAGATGCATATCCCAAGGCAGATGTAAATGCTGATGCAGATGCAGATGCATATTCTGATGTAGAAGCAGATGGCGACGAAGAAGATACGAAAGAGAATGACGACGAAAATGTGGAGGACGAAGAATATCAGGATGAAAACGACATAGAAGCTGAGGAGCCTGAGCAGCCAGTCAAAGGCTATGTAGTTCACGCAAGAAATGGAAATAGACCCATCATTTTTGCAGTAAGTCTGCGGCGTAATCCATTTAAAGTATATGGTGACTACCTAGAGTATTGAATGTATTATTAGTTAATGGAATAATTTAGAAATAAAATTAAAACAACAAGAAATCGAAATTCTAAATTGCTTGTCGGCAATGTTTGTTTCAGCCTGAAAGTATGCAAGGAAACATTCGACTATGGTGTGAGCTGCTTGCCTCTGCTTCAACTGCTTGAATAAATGAGCGTGTATTATTTGATGAATTCGAATTTATTTTCATATATGTATGTGCAAGTGCAGTTATAGTATAACGGAATTTCTGACTTAAGCCATGCGCTCCTTGATCCAAGCATTAAACATGGAGACGCGAGTGTAGACATCGGGACTGTTGGAGGCGCAGAAAGCGGTGCCATATGAGACGACGCCGACCTGCTTAAGGGTGTCGCCGTTAGCCATGACCAAAGGTCCACCCGAATCGCCCTGAATAGAAAGAGATGCGAATTATTCAGTATAGATAATGGCGTGCCACAGTTTTTCACTCACATTGCAGGCGCCCTTGCCAAACCTTTCCAGAGCACAAATTTCCGTATCCGTCAGCTGCGTCATGGTCTCCTTGCACTTGGCATTGTCCAGCGTTTTGTAGGATAGCTTTTGCAGTATGGTTGGATACTTGGCAAAGGGTCCGGTGCCGAAATGAAAAACAGATCCCCAGCCCGTGAGCATCACCTCCTGATCAGCTCCGACCAGGTCACTGCTGCTCACATCGATGGTGCTGACGCGTATGTCGTCTATCTCGAAGGGTGGATCGACTTTCAGTATAGCTATGTCGCTGGTCACCAGCTCCTCGTAGTTCTCATTCATCTCGTACGATTGCACCTGGGCACGTTGGCCGCTGTCGTCGTTGAGGTCCCGAATGCCTGCCACCACACTAATCCTGCTCGCATTCTGTCCATTGACGCAGTGGGCCGCCGTCAGGACTCTGTTGGGGGCAATCAGAGAGCCGCCGCAGAAGTGACGCATTTTCCCACTCTTCGTGAGAAACTGCATCGAGACCTGGTAGGGCACATACTCATCATCGGGCACATCGTAGCCGCCCACCACGCGCTCCTGCGAACTGCCATCCGCGTCCTCAAAGTAGGCATCCACTTGGGTTTGCAATGGGGGTTAGATAAGTCCCACTCTAGGTGATTTACTGCTACTTACAATCGATAACTGTGCCCATGGGCTTTCCAAGTGAGGGCTGCAGCGATGCCAGTGAAATGAGCACCAAGACATAGCTCCATTGACTGACCATGTTGGGGCTTTGGATTAGAGCTCTGCACTGTCTGGCTGTGATGGGGGATTGTTGGGCTTTTATATGTTGCACTCGGCGCTCATTACAATTTTATCGAATACCAAACGAGGCGCTAGCTGTGGGCGGTCTGATCAACTATGAATAGGTAACAAGGTCGTTCCATCGTGAACGATAAGCTGCTCAAATGTAGAACATTGCGTGCTAGGTAAAACCAGTTGGCATAGTCTCATTAGAGCTCATGCGGAATCTGAACTCTAAAGAGTTCATACAATGAGAAACTCCCAGCCTAACACGTGGATTAATCTGTGAGGTCGGAGCTGTTAGGCCTCGCATGCAAATTAAATCAGACAGCTGAGAATACGATATGAAGCAAAGGCCCTGACTCAAATCCTTTCACGTCACGCGGTTTTTGGGGCAGGGTGGTCCAATTAACAAAAGGCAGACGCCAAGCCAGGCAGAGCCGCATCCTGGCCAAAAAGACGCAAAGGAGGGCATAATAAAGCCATTTCGGGTTCAAATCGGTTCGTAGTGAGCGCCAAAAACCAGAGCCAACAATTAACACAGTAGTCCAAAGATCAAGACCTCAACATGCGACTACCCAGAAAACGAAGAGGTGTGCATAATTAATTCGCGCCACACACCGACAGGCGGACAGCGGGAGAGCGGGAGAGGGGGGCAGTTGTAGAGCTGGGCAAAATGATTCATTAGCTGGCTTGCAATCAGGCCGGAACTGACATTTGGCAGGCATCGGGATCGACGGAGAGATAGCCCAAGTCTGTGTCCTGTGCCCGCCCAGACGTTGCCAACTTGATTTGCATCGAACATGTGAGCCACAAAAGAAAAAAAATGCAACAAAACGAAGATAGTCTGCAGCCAAAAAGGTGTTGATTGGGCTCCCAGTGCGTGTCGCTGGCTGCAATGAATTAAAAGAAATGTCCGCTGCCAAGCCAGCAGCTTGTTTAATCGGAATATTTAAATTATTCATTGATTAAAACTGCAACCAGATCAGCCACACACAGGTAGCTGTGCCCCCTCTCTCCCTCGTTCCCTCTCTCTCTGTGTTTCTCTTGCGCCACTTGTGCTTGTCGCTTCAATTTGGTTGTAGGTGTTGCTCTCGACTACAGACCGCTCTGCATAGTCTCTGTAGGTGTCATTCCCAGGAATTGAGGAAACAACTTCAACTGCCTTCCACTTCTCCCTCCCTCTCTCTCTCTCTTACACTCTCTCACTCTCTGTTGAATGCCACCCAAAATGAGACCCACAAGAAGTGGCAGCAACAAAGCGCTTGGCATGATTAATGCATTTGCTAGGCAACTCCCTGAAAGCGCATGCAATGCAATCAGAACTGCAATTGAGTGTTCTCAACAGCCTTCTCAAATCGTATTCAATTGCTGGCAAACAAAGAATGCGCGATTTATGCACAAGCAAAGCCTCTGGCTCAACCATATATTAAGATACTAGAAGCTGTTTGTCTGAACTTAATATGTGAGTAACATGATTTGATTGATCATATGTAATATAAATAATTGAAAAGTCATCACTTGAAAATTACATTATAATGGCATATAAATGTAAAATATATGTATATAATATAATATAAGTATAATATTTTAAGAAATATAACCATCCATCTATTCTACATAACTTTGTAGAGGTGTAAGAGAGAGAGAGAGAGAGCGAGAGAGAGAGAAACTTTATACTTTGCCGCATATGTCATCGACTTATCCGTTGATAGTCATCAAGCATATCTATATTTATACATTTTCTCTAATTATAATACCTTTGGCCAGGCCATGACCAGTGAAACTGCATTTAAAACTTGCAGTAGGTATCACATTCAGCCTGCTTTTCACTTTATAAGCCAATCTCAGGCTCTGGCTCTGGCTATGGGCGCGCACAGTGGGACAACTGTTGCCGCCTGCTGTTTTGGGTGTGCGTGCCAGATAATCATAAGAGATATCTCGCAGATGAGCTGCGGCAATCATATGCTCTCACCGGGTTGACAGAAGCGCCTACCTGTTGTCATCAATTAGGTAACAAGCACACGCAGCCGATAAATATCCTCTGTCCGTATGCTGGATGCGTGCATATCTACAAATGGCTCAAGCAGCTCGCTGTGATCCGAGATTTCTTATCTGATTTGCAAATAAAAATGTATTTCATGTGGCCCCATCGAAGGCACGCTTAGAGAGAGAGAGAGAGAGACAGAGCGAGTGTGAGGGAGGGAGAGGGAGACAGAGTCAGCTCCACTGCACTCATAATTTATAGTTCATGCAAAGATTTGGTGGGGGGGACTAAGCACTAAAATAAACGACCAATTTACTGATTATGCAAAACATGCAATTAATTTAATCCACTCCACATATACATATATTCCAAAACTTCCATGCCGTGGCATTAACTGCAACTTGTTGTTGTCTCGCGAAATTGTCGCAACGAGTGGGGAAAATTAATTGCTGCAACAACAGGTGGAAAATTTATTTGGAATCGCGCTGACAAACAGGCATGTAGAAAATGCATCTACTGCTGCTGCTAGCCAAGCCAAGGCCAAGCACAGGGCTAATTTACTATCTATAATTGTGGCTGGAGGCATTTGCATATTACGATTACTAATTGGCTTAGATATAAGCTGGAGGCAATTGATTGACTCAAATAATTCTCACTTGATTTTATTGCCAAAAACTGAGCATAGATTGTGCTTTGACTGGTGAGAGAACTAGAAGCTCGAGGCATTTAAATTCCATTTGCATATGCATTCACTGCTGATAGACGCTTCACTTTGGCCGTGTGACGCCTTTTGTTTTATGGGTTATACAAATCCTAAGGTAACGACCATTTCGGTGCAGCTCACAATTAAAGGGGCTACTGTCTTGTGAAGGTCCAGCCAGTTGTGAGCGCTGCCACGGCGGGTCATAAAACGAGCGGCGTTGCTTTAAGAAGCCGCATATAAATCACATTGAAGACGGCCGTCGGGCCATAAAAATTGCAGTTGCTGAATATACATATATATATATATATTTTTGTATTTTGTTTTATTTATTTTTTCGTGTAGTTCTTAGCCCGGCCGGCCACACGCACAATTCCGCAGAAGTTGGCCGACAAACAAGGCCGCGCGAATGCGGCAGGCCAATCAACCAAAATGTCATAATAATGATGGCGTTCCGGGCGGATCCGACAGGATGCTTATCTTGTTAACACCGCGTACCTTGCAGCCTACTGGCGTCAACTGCAACGAGGCCAATAAAAACCAAATCGGGAAACGATCTAAAGCAGCGAATACAAAGTGGATGTTGTCTCGCTTTTATTTAGCAGGAATTTCGTCAAGGCAATTGGCAGCGGCAAATTAATTAAGTTCTCAGTGGGCATAGATACTCATATACATACATACACATATGTATATAAATATGTATGTGTGTGTGCACCTAAGAACTGAAACAGTACAAAAGTTGAAGCTTGTTCCAGTAATAGATTTGATTACTCTGAATAGTCGCCCCATCAATCAATTTGTAAAAGCATTTAAGCCGCGTTTCGTGTCAGCTGGCAACGCGTTTAAGGCCCTGCTTAGAAGGCTAAGCCGGGGGCCCGCTACGCGCAGGTGTTGGCGGCGACAAGAAGCCGGAGGACAAGTTCTTAACGTCTATAAGCAATTAAAGCCACAAATAATGCGCGAGGCGATAAATTTTGTTAAGTGCGTTCACATGAAAGTTGTCAAAAAGCGTTTGAGAAATTTTCACCGCAAGCGACATACACGCACACACACGCACACTCTCTGAAAAAAAGCCCACAAAAATCTTGAGACATGACTTTGGATGTTTATCAAACACCTCTGCCAATGCGTGAGGCCTCGAGGTGTGGCACCAAGCATGCCGCACGGCTCCATGCTACACGCAAGCCGCAGAGCTCAGTCTTGGGGGACGACGACGACGACGACGACGACATCGCCTGATAGCCAGGCGATAAGCAACATTACCGTACAATTTTCAATTAACACGAGGCAACTGAGGACCAGCTCAGCTCAGCTCAGCTCAGCATTCCACATGGCCCGATGGCCCGTGCTTGGTTGGCTCTGCCAGCAGAGTGGCGCTTGCAGGCACAGGCAAACCGTCTGCAGCTCCTCTACAAATTGTCTAATCTCCGACTGCGTTGCAGCTCTGCTCAGGCTGCTCAGGCTGTTGGCCATTTGGTGGTGCATCGATCTCTGGTAGCCAGCACCACCAGAGCTGACCACTGTAGACAATTTATCATTTGAGCTGCCGCCTAGTGGCGGTCGTAAAAGCTCTTTATGGCTGCTTCTGCTCCTGCTCCTGCTCCTGCTCGTGCTCCTGCTCTAACCACATCCAGTCTGAGCCACATACTCCAAGCGTCTGTCTGTTGGCCAATTGCTTTTCTGCTCGCGTTTCACTTTGACAGTTTGCATTGAGCTGTCGCTCGCTTTTATGCACAAAATGATTTACTCCACTCGCTCATATGCTACGCTACCTCAGCTATTTGGCCACGATCCAAGCAGGTCTTTTGCCTACATTTACATACGCTCTATTACAGATAGAGCTATGAATTATATTCAAATCTTTATCGCTTTCTCTTTAATATACGAATTATCAATATTTATAGTTTCATTCACTGAACAATTGTAGTCGCAGAGTTACATTCGCATGCTTTGCAATATTAGATCGAATTTTTAATGGTTGCCAAATATTTAGAGCTTTTTCTTTGACATAAGATATAATAATGAAATAAGATATAATTATTATTAATTTAACAAAAAGAAGATTAAAAAAGTAATAATTTGTATATGTATAATTTAGAAATTCGTTTCATCGTATTGTATATATTCCAATCTTCAGATTTTAAACACGAACAGAATCATATTTCCAATGCATTCAATCTCAATTTTCGATATATCTAGCTATCATGGCGCCCAAGCTCAAGGGGCTTATTCAGTTATAGATTTAGCTTTGCGGAAACCAAGCACTAAATTTTCCAGTCCAATTTTCTAGTTGTATAAATTTGAAGTTATGATTGTTTTACCAAGACTTGCTTGCGCCAGTCACTCCCTCAGCCCCTGTTCCGGGGGCAACCAGAAGGGCTGCAACGGCGCGGCAGTGCAGCAGCCGCTGCGGCACTCGAGCAGCTGTGGCAAGTTCGTTGTGGTGATGGTGCGGCACGGTGAGTCCGAGTGGAACCAGAAGAATCTCTTTTGCGGCTGGTACGACGCCCAGCTGAGCGAGAAGGGGCAGAAGGAGGCGGCTGCGGCGGGCAAGGCCATCAAGGATGCCAAGATAAAGTTCGATATAGCGCATACGTCGGTGTTGTCGCGAGCGCAGAAAACGCTCGAGATCATACTGAAGGAATGTGGACAGGAGGGCATACCGGTACAGAAGTCGTGGCGCCTCAACGAGCGCCACTATGGCGGTCTGACGGGGCTCAACAAGGCGGAGACGGCCAAGAAGTATGGCGAGGAGCAGGTGAAGGTCTGGCGTCGCAGCTTCGACACGCCCCCGCCGCCCATGGAGCAGGATCACCAGTACTACGAGTGCATAACCAAGGATCCCAGATACTGCGATGGGCCCACGCCCGCGGAGTTTCCCAAGACCGAGTCGCTGAAGCTGACCATCGAGCGCGCCATGCCCTACTGGAACGAGGTGATTGCGCCCCAGATAAAGGAGGGCAAGAAGCTGATCATTGCCGCGCACGGGAACAGCCTGAGAGGCATCGTCAAGTATCTGGACAAGATTTCCGACCAGGCCATCATGGAGCTGAACCTGCCGACGGGCATACCCTTTGTCTATGAGCTAGACGCCAGCATGGCGCCGCTAACGTCCATGAAATTTCTGGGTGATCCCGAAACAGTCAAGAAGGCCATGGAAGCCGTGGCCAAACAGGGAAAAGCTAAGTAGTTATTTGTAGGGTTCGACGCATTTGCTGCAGAGCGCAGCTAAATAAATTGCCGTAAATACGAGAAGAAGGTCAAAATAATATATTGCCCAATGCACTTGCACAGATACTGGGCACAATCTGTGTTTGTATCTGAATCCGAATCAGAATCGAAATCGGAATCGGAATTGAGAGAGTGAGCGAAAAACGCGAATGTCAAGCAGCAAATAAATTTATTTGATTTTAATTGACAATGAAAAGTCAACAAAGGCTGCCAGACCACAGCCAAGCCAGAGATATGTACAAATACATGAATATATGTATGTATGTATGTATATGTGTATTTATGCAGATGCACATATATACATACATGTGTATGTATATGCATATAGAGAGATATCTGGCTTCAGTCTGCAGTCTCTCGACCCAATCCCAGTCTCATTTCGACGTCAATTTTAATTGTTGTTGCTCGGGTTCAGTTGGAATTTCTGTTGCGCGACATTCAAATGGGTCGAATTTTAATTTGTTTAAATGAAATACTCATTTAGGCTTTATTGACAAACAAATTGAATTGATTGATCTAAATGAATTTATGCGGTCAGCGACGAGCGTCTAACAAATACCCAAGACCAATCTCTCGGTCTCACTCTCTCGCTAGAACTCTCCGCCTCTCAGCCTTTCTTTACCCCCATATCGCGCCTCATGCTCCATTGCATACTCACAATAGTTGAGACTTGTATTCACATTTACATTAATATTCATATTCATATTCATATTCATATTCATATTCATATTCATATTCATACATACATATGTAGTTCTCTAGTCTCTATAACTGGAACTGGAACTAGAAATGCGGCGAATTAGAACGACTTGTCATGCGAACAGTGTGACCATATTTATTATTGAATCCTGCTCATACGTTTGCTCGAGTTCGAGTGGGTATTAGGGGGGCGTGCTTAAGACAAGTTCAAAGTGGACTATCTGAATTCCATATATTTGTCTTAGTTATATTATATAAATCTTTAATATTATATAAATCTTTTATATTATGTTTAAAGTGAATTCTGCTACCCCCAAATTTTAAGTTGAAGTTACATTTTTATTACTTTATTAGTTAATGTTATACGTTGCTCTGATATAACCATATGTTAGTTATATTTAATCAGTATTTTTTTGTTTTTTGCCTCGCCTTTTAGCCAACACTAAGAAACGTCTGATACCTCCTGCTAAGAACAACCCGTATAAATATTCAGTTATGTTTGGTTTTTATCATCGAAATCTAGTTAATATGCTATCTTAATATGACTTAAACAGCTTACATATTTTCGTCGTCTAGTCTCACCTTGTAATAGAAATGTTATTCGGTCAAAACTTAAGCTTCCACGTGCCATAAGAACATTCGCGCAGTTTTGTTGACGTCTTTTCAACAGACGTCATTCATTGGAATGGCTCTATAAATTTGACTAACAAATAGTTTATGAGGGTTAAAGTAGGTAAAGATTACATCGATAACTCAAATGGAATGAAAAGAATTAATAGACGAATTAGAATTTACATTTCAGCTGCGATAAGCTCGATTTAATTCATTCCAAAGCGAATGAATTGAGTTGCCTACAGAAACTAAGCTCAGCTCTGCGGCTCTATTCGCCAATCTGTTGCAGTCAAATCGAAAAGCGTGAGCTTCGTATTATTAGTTTGGAACTTAATTATGTAACTGGAAAGGAGAGCTGCTTGGGCCGTCTCTCGCTTTGGTTCCACTACAAATACGAATGCAGCATAGAAATTGAGGGAACATAAAAATGTTTGCACTTCGTATTTGTCGCACATAAAATCTAATATCGAATTACAAGAGCCGTGCCACAGTTCCATGCAGCATGCGGCATGTGGCATGCAACGACTGCAGTCTGTGAAGCGTGCGTGTTAGCGAAACTTTGTCTGTCTGACTAGTTGCCTGGCTGTCTGTCTGTCTGTCTGTTTGTCTGCTTGACTGGCTGGCTGGCTGGCTGGCTGCCTGTAAGGCGTGCCCTCAGCTCCAGGCCGCTGCCCCTCGCCGGCTCGCTTCGGCTGCCCATAAAGAAACTGAATTGAGTTAAATGTGCGATAAATTGCTTTTTGCATTTATCATGGTCCACAAGCTGGAGCCGAGCCAGAGCCAGAGCCGACCCTGAGCCAGGGCTGGGCCTAAGGCCGGGCAGAAGATGCTGCCAGGCCAACGACTGTGGCGAATATTGAACAAGATTTTTAATTAGCCGCCAAAAAAAAAAAAAACTGTAGAAAAAAGAAGAGTCAAGAAACCAAATAAAAGCAAAGGAAATGAGACAAAGTGTAAGAGTTTGGGGAATTTATTGCTTGTGCAGATCCTGGTTAAGGATCGCGCTGATGTAGGGCAAATAGCTGGAGACGCGCGTGTAGACATCAGGTTTGCCCTGGGCACAGGTGGAGCTGCCATAGGACACAATGCCCACCAGCTGCTGCTGCTGCTTGCTGCCGCCGCTGGCCAAGATCAGCGGACCACCCGAGTCACCCTGAAGATGCGGATTAACTGGGGCGAATCTCAGTGGAACGAGTCAGCTACTCACCATGCAGGCGCCCCGGCCCGGCGCGGACAGCGCACAAATCTCGTTGGGCGTGACGCGAAAGCCTCGCTTGCCGCATTCCTCATTCGAGATGGTCTGATAGTCGAGCACCTGCAGCCGGTCCGGCAGCTGAGCGCCCGTGCTGCTAGGCGTTGTGGAGCCCCAGCCGGTGAGCCGGACAGGTATGCGCCGGCCAATACGCTCGCTGCCACCCAAATGTATTGTGGATATCTCGTCGCGCTGCAGCTGAAACGGCGGACTGACCTGCAGCAGCGCAATGTCGTAGATGATGCGTGGCCTCATTGTGTACTGGGGATGCACGTGCTTGGCCACGATCTGGTGCCGCTGGCCGGCCTGCCTCCAGTTAAGCACGCCAGCGAGCACGCTGAAGCTCTGCAGCTCCAGCTTGTCCACGCAGTGGGCGGCGGTGAGCACGTGCCGCTCGCTGACTATGGAGCCGCTGCAGAAGTGACGCCAGCCACCGCGGCGCAGCATCTGCATGGAGACCTGATAGGGCACCGACTGATTCATCAGCTGACCGCCATTGATGCGAAAGATGTCCTCGGGGCTCAATTGCTCGCCCGCCGCGGCTATGGGAGGCTTGAGCAGAGCCAGGCAGAGATTCAGAGCGAGCAGCGGATACTTCGCTGTTGGCATCATGTCAGTCAACGCTTTACGAATATCTGGCAGTCTTATCTTTTATACTAAATGAATCCCATGGATGCGCTGCCTGCAGCTGCAGCTCAATCTTCACAAATTTGCCCAAGATAAGGCGAACTTAAATAAATGCTAGGCACATAGCTAAAGCATGCGATAATAATTCAGGTCAGGGTTGCAGTCTGCAGAATATCAGATCAAATATTATTGCACTTTAGTCAATGAAGGTCAAGTTTAGCCCAAGTTGAATGTAGACTTGACAGTCAAGACTCTATAAGAGTCATTATTATATCAATAGCTCCTTCAATTCCTCAAGTGTTCATTCCAGAACTAAGAACTTATCCATTGCAATTGATCAGCTTTCGCAACTTTAAACACGTTCCGTTGCGCCTAATCATATTTCACAATCAACTTTTCTCTTGCCGAAAAAAGTAGTAAAATAAATGAAGTGGCGCTTACAATTATGAAAATCTTTGCAGACGCGTGAGAAGGTCAAGAGTTTTCCAAACGCAGTGAATGTGGCTAAAGAAAACCAATATATATATGTGTATAAAGAGTGGAGCTGGAGCTGGGAATGGCGACTGGAGACTGGGGACTGGAGACAGGAAGCGGCGGCAGCCACACAGAGACCGAGACCGAGACCGAGACCCCAAATGGGAGCTCGCTACTGCACAGCTGCAGTTGAAATTGAGATGCAGTTGCAGCTAACACACATACACACACACACGCACGTAAACACACACACACGCACACACACATGTGCCACGTTCATGAACTTTGCTCGCTTAACCTCTTGTGGTTCCTGCTGCAGTTGCAATTGCAGCTGAATTTCGGCTTGCAGCGACTTATGTATATCTACCTGTGGCAATTTGAGCACCTGGCTCCACACAAACACACACACACTCACATGGATCTGAGCTCATTTTCCGTTTTCCTTTGGCTAATTTGATTTGTCTTTGCGTAAATTGAAAATGAGCCTCTCAAGGATTTCTCGCACACACCTGCAATCACTTAACTCGCTCATGTGCTCCGTTTCGACATCGAAATCAATTTGAATTATGAAAATTGCAAGCACAAATTAAATTAGAGCTGCAAATTATAAAGAAAATCATATGCATGCCATGAATGTAGAAGATTGTTGAATAAAACACGCATATTCTATAAAATACCAAACCAAATTATTTCATATAATTACAATCATAAGCAAATCTATAGTGAAATTGTGCTTTAAATAAATATATTTATTAATAAACATGTTATCAATGGCACGAGGACTGGGTCTAAAGTTAAGTACATACATAAATGTTTTGTTGATGCAGTAGAAACAAAAAATATTATTAAATTTAACATTGACTGCCAGAAATAAAATAAATATGCTTGGACTTTAGTTCAAGGAGATAAACCTTATAGCATATATAGTAAGAAATTCGGTATTTATATAATGTATGTGTGTTGTAGATAAAGATAAAGATAGAGATACGCATAAGTAGCTCTGAGTAAGCGTAACTATTAATAAGTATAAATGTGAAAGCATGCATGTAGAAGTAGGCGTGGTGTGCTTATCTATAAACATGAATATGCTATATACTTATATGATAGTTATATCTATATGGGAGTTGGTAGCCTGGCCAATCTCTGTGCGTATCTAAGCAGCTGCGTATCTAGATCTGTGAGTGGGCGTATCTAAGTATCTGTATCTACAAAGACTATTTAGGTTTTGGTATAATATAGGTATAGCAAAATAATCTGAGAGCTTTTGGGTTGGCGTATCTTATGGTAGGCGTGTCCTAGACTATGCATACAGACATCAAAGCAAGTGAGAATGTTGCTATTGGATGCCACCGACTGCGGACTACTCATTCGCAATTGCAAGATAGAGTACTTTCTGTTTTGGCTGATCTATCTGTCTGATCTGTTAGCCTTAAAGAGCATAGATGAACGGTGAGCAAGACGAATATACTCATTTCACTCATATGACTGAGCATAATTAGCCAAGCTAGTTAAAATGGCATTCTTAACTGAAAGCTTTGGCAATTTCTGTTGGCTTGATTTCAGTTTAGTTATCACATGAAACGACGACTCTACCCCAACTCAAGAGATTCTTTCATTCTCTCACAATTACTTGTATTCCCAACGAAATTATCCCAGAAATTAGTCGAAGTGGCCATTGGAAGTGCTCAGCGTTCAGCTGTTGCCTCACATAACCGAATCCAAATTTAAGAAAGCAATTTCAGCTTTAGCCTGGCCAACGTTCGCCCGCTCACCTGCAGCTGGAGCTGGAGCTGGGCAAGTGGAGGTGGCGCTGCAGACGAGCATCGTTCACGTGGGTGTGTGAAATAGGGCTCTGAGCTAGGGAGCCAAAGGAGCAGCTAGAGAATGCCAGAGAGCTGCGTGCTGGACTTTGGCGATAGGTGGTGCAGGGCGGTGCCGGGCGTGGTGTGGTGTGGTGTGGTGTGGTGTGGGTCGCATTGCACTCAGCATGCGATTTCATTTTGATAATAATGCCAAAGTCAAATAATTATAATGATCATGATTACAATCATCGATGCGGGCAGCGCCTGTCGAGCTCTGTGAGGCTGAGACCCAGGCTATGGCTATGTCTGTATGCTGTGGCATCATCAACGCAGCAACTTGGCCAAATGACTAAGCAATTTACCGTTTTGTATAGATTTCAAAGCCTTGCACCCATCCACAATAGCAACAGCTCCGCCCGCCCCTCCCAGCTCGAGCTGTGCCTCTGACCGTGGCCCTGGCCGCAGACCGCGCGCATCTTCAATGAAATTTCAGGTCAATTGTGTTCAGCAACTGCGACTGCGTCTATATCTGAGCTGAGCTGAGCTGAGCTGAGCTGAGCGATGCCTCAGTGCTCGCCTGCAACTATGCGAGGCGAGGGCCCCAGCCGAGTCAACCGCAGACTCTAACTGAAGCTCAGACGCAGACGCAGACGCAGACGCAACTCTTGCCAATTTCTATTTTCGTGCAGAATTCTAGCCAGTGTAGTCTTTTTTTTTAATTTTTTTTATTTTGTGTGTGTGAACTATGCAGCTGAATACCCTAGCTTGCAGTATTTGTACACATTTGCAATGCAGCTTGCAAAACTATGGGATATTATATTAAGAATTAAGAGTTTTTATTTTGTATATAGTTATTTTTAGATATTTGTATAAATTTATATGTTTGTATATATTTATGTATTCCACACATTTTTAATATATTTCGAAACATAATTGGAATATATAAAAAGCTAAGCATCCCATCTTCTCTCAATTTAGTTTATATGTATAATAATAATGGTAATAACATATTAGCTGAGAGCTAGTGGGAGTAGAACAACTTTGGAGGTATTTGAGTTGATTTTCCTATAGAATCGACTTGGCAGATCGATTCAGCTCCCTGTCAGTAAGGGTATTTCCGCTTCGAATCTGTCTCCCGTTTTTCATTTTCTCTTCTGCTTCTTCTTCTTCTGCCACCCCCCTGTGTTCCGTCCATGGAGTGCAGCGCGTAGGCGCTTTCCACAGATTAATTGAAGTCATAAGCAATTGTAAACTTATCGCTTTGGTCTCTGGACGCAGCCAGACGTCGGTTGTGGGGGGCATTCGGATAACTTATTTCGCGTCTTAACTATTTTTTAGCTGCTGCTGCTGCTTCTTCTTCTTCTTCTACTTGGACTTTTGTTGCGGTTTTGTCGATTTATCGATTTGCAGGCAGAAGCAAACCGCATTGACAGTTAGTTTCTTCTTCTTCATCATCTTCAGCTGCTGCTGCTGCTGTTGTTGTTGTTGTTGTTGTCGTTGGATTTGGTGTTGGCGTTGCTTAATTTGTTGCTATATTTGATTGTGGCACACTTTGCGCAATTATTTGATTGCGTTTCCATTAAGTACCGATGCAGTTCAAGAGTTCAACAATCAGTAGCCAATAGCAGCTCATTTATTGTATGCCATTCCCCGCTCGAGGTTAAATTCCATTTGCACTCACCCCACTCAATGGAATGGCTCGATTCGCACTAATAGCCGATGCCCACTGCAAACTAATCAAACGGCCACCAAACAGAAACTCTCTAATTGAGTTCTTATTCACTTGAAAACAAGTTTGTTGTCCTCTTCAGTTGACTTTGATCTCTAGTATTTCTGACATGTTCATTAGCCTTTTCAGTTCCACATCAGTAATCGCATCACTCTTCTCGGCAATTCTCAAGTAATATATTTATTTATATACATATTATCCATTTACTTAAAAGCTAACATACATTTATATATATTTGATCGCCTTATCATGCGATTCTCATGAGCTACTAATATCAAAATGAACTGGTAAACCTGAAATCGCCTTACCATGCGATTCTCATGATTAATTAATATGTATATGAATTAGTAATGCTCAAATCCTGACTTTTACTCACAACTTCTACTCACAACTGCTCAATTCACATTTCCACATTTGAATACGCATCGCTCTTCTATGCAATTCTCATGCATGGTACTTTCCTTTCGTCTCATCTGGCAACTCTTTAATTTCTTTGATATTATTATTTTTGTTTTTACTATAAAGCAAGATATAAAACACAAACTTATGCCATAATTAGACACATACACACACACGCACACATACATATATGTATATTAGAATTAATGAAAAACGTGAAGAGGTGGAAGCTGCGCTCCGCCAGAAAACAGTTGCAATTAATTTTCAATTAAAGCCGCATCCACATTTTAATTGTTTGTCTCCAAACGACAGCAAACAGCAAGTGGAATGAATAAACAAACATATGTTCCGTGGGAATTGCTATTCATATTTACACGCCAGTTGGGCGGATCCGTCCCAAGGCACAAAAAATTCCCAATTCTCCCCCTTGGAGTGCAAAGCGACGCAGATTTAGATTACGGCACGGGTGGCAACTTGGCTTTGTGGCACGTTTAGTGGGCACACACACACACGCACACCCAGCAGGCACACACAATAAAAGACAACACACGCACACACACACACCTCCTGTTGGGTGGCTTTCAGCAGGAATTTGAATTCGCGTCTTTTCATTTATGCTCGCAAGCGTAAGCAAACTTTCAAGACGGCAATAAAACGCGCTCCCGAATGCCATCAAGTTTCCGGAACCACTAAATTCACGTGGCGTCTTCTTGAGTGTGGGTGTGTGGGTGTGAGAGAGTGTGTGTGTGTGTGTGTGTGTGGTCTTCAGGCAGCTGCTGCCTTCAGCCTGTCACATTTCCATTAGCATTTGCCATTTAACTCATCAGCCCAGCATGCGTGTGTGTGTGTGTGTGTGCGTGTGTGTGTGTGTGTGCATCAAGTGTATCATCTTGCTGCGCCTGCTTAGCACATTTATTACCCATATTTTGACATCCGGCTTTTATCCTTTCGCTCCTTTACGCGCTTTCACTCCCAACTCCCCCCTTCTTATACATGCTCACTTCTTCATTCTCTCTTTCTATCTCTCTCTCTCTCTCATCTTATAGCCATAATTGTTGCCTTTGGCAACAGGCGCCAGCCAAGCATATGCATATATGATATATCCCACACATTTTGCCATTCATAGCGTGGCAAAAGTTTATTATTTGCATTGTTGTTGTTGCTGTTGCTGTTGTTGTTGTTGTTGCGGCTGTTATTGTTATTATCCTGCTTACATATGTCCTGCGTTTTAATTATTCAGGCATTTGGCGAACGCGCAAAGCGAGCGTTAAGAAGCGTTTAAAAACTTTTTGCGCCTACAATAGAGAAATATATATATATATATTTATTGACTGGGAGAGAGAGAGAGAGAGAGAGAGAGAGAGAGAGAGAAAGAGAGCAAGCTTTACTACATATATACAACTAAAAGAGTTTTTAACACTTTAAACTGCAGCTCTTCTCTGCGATTCTCATAAGGCCATTAAGAGCATGAAAATAGATATCAGCTGCATATGATATTCTATTTTGGATATATGGATATGGATATACCTATCTTAATAATTAATCATATATTCTTGTTTAACAATATTATATATGCTCTCTAAAACTGTTATGCTTTTCTTAATAAATCAGAGTCTTTCGGTTTTTGGACTCGAAGTCGCTTGTAATCCTTGGAGTAATTGATCGAATCTCTTTGATGCTATCGACAATCATTAGCAGCCTTTGATAAATTGATTCTCAGTGGCAAATTTGACAAATTTGCTAATCAAACAGAATGCCAGCAGAAGAGACGAAGAGAGGGAGAGAATGAGGGAGAGGGAAGCAGACAGAATGTGGAACATCTTTTAGCTTGAGCAGAGCTGAGCTGAGCTGAAAGGTGTTTTTAATTACTCGAAGTAGTTGACAAGAGGAACAATTAAAGGCCGACGACAGAGCCTTGGCTCCGGGTTGACATTTAACCAAACGGAAAAGTGCAAATATTGTCAGTTAGTCCCGGGCAGGAGTGAATGAATGGATGCTGCTGGCAGCAAGGCAACGGCAAGGGCAAGGGAAAATGGAAAATGGAATGGAAAACCCACACAGCAACATCATTAGTGCCCCTCATACCTCTCCCTCCCACGGCCCGGCATCAGGGGATGCTCGACTTTGTCTTGAGAGTTGAGAAAACTGGCAGTAAACAGCGAATGCTGCAGCAGGCGACGGAGCCGGAGCAGGATGCCTTTCCCTCTCCAACTCCCTCCCTCCCTCCCTATCGGTTAGCTGTGTGGAGATTTTCTAAAACTAAAATAATTTGCTAATATTTGCACAGCCAGAAAGCTGAGACGCCGCCGCGTTGCCAACATCATTAATTATTTCAGGCACAAACGCTTGGCAAGGTGAGGTGAGGTGAGGCGGGCCGAGTCGAGGTAAGGCGAGATTTCAGTCCCAGCTTCGAGCTGGAGGCGAGTTGCTTGAATACCGGTCGAATGCCTCTCTGAAAGGTTGTTAATTAATAGAAAATTCGCATTGGAATTTCACAATTTTTCCATTCACAATTTGACACTCTGCAGGACACCAAATCCAAATTTATCTATGCATCAGGAACAATATTTATGATCTACAAAGGAAAGGCTTATTTTTGGTATTTATAGCATTCGCTATAATTTATTATATATGTACAAATTAATAAATATACATATATTCATTATTTTTTCATTTCCTATAAATCTGCACTCTTTCTATTTCCTATAAAACATAAGCAACAAGAATGCTGTTAATTAACATTTGCCCGTACTGTTAATTTAGCCAATTGGTAAACGACTCACTGTTAAGCTCAAATAAGAAATTTTTAACGAAACTCAAACGCTGCAAAGGTGCTCAGCAAACTGCAGCTCACTCACTCATTCACTCACTCGCACGCACACTCACTCGCTCGCACACACGCTCTCCTGCTCACGCGGAGCGCCGCCCATTTTGCTTGAGTGCTTTTGGCTGTGCCTGCGTGCGTGTGAGTGAGAGCGCGTGCAGAGCAGTACAGCGGCTGGCGCTCATTTTTTATTTGCTAATCAAATTGTGTGCTACTCTAACCTTCGGACTTGCACTGTGAGACCTCAGCTGCTCCAATTGTGTGGCGCCTTGTTGGGTGTGCGAGCGAGATGGCCAATTGCAGAGACAGTCGCAGAGACAGAGGCAGAAGCCGAGAGCGAGGCAGAGGCAAGAGAGATGAGAAATTTTCCAGTTGAAGGCGAGCAGGCGACAGCCAAGTGGAGCACACACGCAGCAATTGCCAGCGTCTAACGGTTTCTAGTCGCATCATTGTTTTTGTGGCATATGCTTATCAGTCCGCGCCGCTTATCACGTTGAGCAATGGATTTCTCGTGTGCTTCTCTGTCGCCGGGCTTCTGCTTATTTATTCTTGAAAGTAGCCATAAAATATTGAGATTTTTACAGTCAAAAAGAACGAACTGTTTATCAGCAGCACCGAAAATCTATAAAGATTAAACATCTACCAAAAATATAAAAAGTAAATTTAAAAAAAAAATGATTCCGAATTTGTAGACTTTGTGACATAAGCTGGCAACAGATAATTCCGCATTCAATGAAATCATTTTGCTATATTTAGTTGCCCTCTCGAGGGGCTGCCGCAGAGGTTCACATACAGCTATAATTAATAACTTGTTGTGCCAATACACAAGCGCCGTTTACCCCTTGAACCGCTGTGAACCTTCTCTCCTCTCAACAAATAGCCCTTCCGACCCTTGCCTCAAAGATGCTGCAACTCATTCATCACAAAAAGATTTGCTTTTTGAGTTGAAAAGACGAGAAAAAAAAATTAATTTTCGTTAAAGAGTTCATAAAGAGAAAGGGATGAGTGGCGCGAACCTCTAGAGCCTTTAGGGTGCAGATCTCGAGAGATCAAAGATGCTGGTCCATATGGCTGGCCAATATATGTCTGGGGTTAAGAACCAGAAGTGTGTTCACTTTTTTGCCTCAAATCATGAACTTTCTTTATTAATTGTCCGTGACGTGTTGTCAGAGGCGATTCGGGTTCAGAGGTGCCAAACGGCTTGGTCCAGTTAAGATGATGGACAGTTGACCGTTGCAAACGGACATTTCCTGAGAAACTTAACAGCTAACATCAAAGTACAGGTTTCCATTGACATTTTGTACACCTGGAATTTAAATGTAAAATTTAATTTCTGCAGGAATTGAGCAGATAAATTTTCTATAGTCTATATCTTTGAGAGAAGAATATTTATATATTAGCTACGGGGGATTTTCATGAGACTTAAGATATATTTATTATTTACATATATTTTATTTACATATTTTTAATTATTGAAAAACAACTTTATTAAATAAAACTTTGTATATTATCCTCAATATATTTAATCTATTTACAGCTCTGCAAAATGTTGCTCTTTCAATTCCATCTATGTAAAACGTTAAATAAATATACATTTTTATATTATTATTTTATATTCCAAACTCTACGTTTTGTTTGCATAGCAAATGTAACAACAACAATTTTCACTTCCACACCCAAAAAAAAGAAAATGAGAAAAAAAGGAAGAAGAAAAGGAATTTCATTTCAACACATAAAAATCGAATTAGTCACAGCAACAGATAAAAATGATAATTAATGATCTATCAGCCAAAAACCAAAAATTTGTGTAAATGCGTTGAATTTCGCGCACTTTTCCAACGCAGCTACGCCTACCCTGCGGGAAAACTGGGAACTGCTGAGCAAAAATGTTGGAAAATCGAAAAAAAAGGCAACTATAAAATGCGAAATCCAAATTATTTGCTGCGAAAAATGCATTGAAAATGGGCAGAAATAATGTCAAGCGTAACAAGGGAAAAGCGGAAAGCGGAAAAACGGGCAAGCAGGCTGGTCGGCAAGCGGGGAAGGGGGACAGCGAGCAGCGGCATATCAAGATCGTGCCTGAACTAGGGCAATTTTATTTTATTTTTTGCATATGCAACGGCATAGAAAATTGTTGCACCCCAAAGAGATCGCTGTGCGTGCGTGTGTGTGTGCGTGTGTGTATGTGGCTGTTGCTGACCTCTGACCCAGTTTCTTAGGCTTTGCCAATATTTTTACATCTTTGGCTTTTGCATATGCAGCAGCAGCAGCCGTCGCCCTTTGAATTTTCATCTCATTTCCCAAACTCATTTGCTTTCTTGCATTGAATGTTCGTGAAAATGGAAAACTCTGTGAGTTGGGTATGGAAATGTGCAAAGAAAAGCCGCGTGTCGTCGGGCAGCGCCCAGTTTTCTTCATCTTCTTCTTCTTTCTTCCTACTTTGCACACTTCAGAAATTGCTTTGTCTGCGCTTTACCTTATTGTTATTATTATTTTTTTGCACCTTTGTTGAGTTGACTTTATTATTTTTGTTTACGCATAATGCATAAATATTTATTGACAGCTCGAGGCATAAGCGTATAAGAGCAATACGTATCTGGACAATGGATCTGGAACAAATTTTCGCGCATTTTCTTTCATAGCTTCGCAGGAATAATGAAAATCCATTTCGCGCCCAAAACCAGATTTTCTTTGGCAAAAAAACGAAGAAAATGCGATAAGTGAAGCATAAAAAATGTTAAGCTTAAGATCAGCATGAGATTTGATATTTGATAGCGCCTATTCAGATATTTTACTATGCGTATGTATTTATTTTTTTTTTTAGTTATTTATTTATTTTCTATTTCAATTAATTTACTACTTTACAAATTTTTAGATTAAATAGTAAATACTATAGAAAATGGATGTGAATAAAATTGATTTATGCCATATATCATATATCAAATACCAGAGATCATATATCATATATTATATATCAAATATCATATACATATCTGCAATTTAGATTTGTATTAAATACAGTTTATATGAACACTTATATATAATCAATTATTTGTATAAATTTTACTCATAAAGACAATTAAAGAAAGAACTTTTAGTTAATCGCATCAAGTCGCATAGATAATAAATTATATCAATATATGAAATCTGACTTCTTATTTCATTTTTAGCATACTTTAATGTCCTATAAACACAGCATTAACTACTCTTCAAACACTCAAGAGGCTACAACTCTCCTAACAGACTACATTTCCAGCCCCAACTTATGATAGCTATACGACAAAGTCCCATGGAATAGCTGACATTTATGACTAATTAACTGTCCTCCTAGCAATATATATCATTCATTTTTATAGCAAAAATTACTTTTATAATACCTATATACATATATGATGCTCCATATTCCGCATAGCCGACAGCCGAAATCGGAATCCAATCGAAGGTGCCAACTGCCAACTGCCCTTTGTCAGCCCCTTTTGACACGCCTCATAAAAACGAGCGCAATCGCCACCACCAACGCCTAGGACAAGGGCTGAAGAGCTGTCCCCCCCCCCCCTCCCCACCATCCAGCGCTATCGATATTTGGTGCTAATTGAATTAGGCAAGTATCGGGATGTGTGAAGTAGTGGTCGAGGCATCAGGACATCTGCCTCGAATTTGATTGCGCAATCAAAGCCTCATATGGTGGCTGTCTTATAAGATATGTGCGCGGCGATACGATTGTCATGCGTATACGAATGCTTTGTGGACTGTCACGCATAATAAGCCTCGACGGCCACAGGCAGTTGCGATTTAATTTTTATGACTTTCTAATGAAAAATCACGACTGAAGATCTTCGAGCTTCGCGACGGCAGCTGGACAAACAAGACGACCAACCCTTCGGCCCAAGACAACAATAACGGTCCGCCATTGACCTCTGCTGACCCCGGGCATTACTTGCATTTGCATAGACCGTTAAAGCTATGGACAATTGAATATATTTCGGGAACATATTTCACTGCATGATTTTCTACAAATTTTTCTTGTTTTCATGTTTTCGGGATAAAACTTGAATTGTTTTTGGGTAAAAAATGTGAAAATTTTTAATGAATTTTCGCTGAATGGTGAGAAAGGAAAACTTCCCAAAAGTAAAGGTAGGGGAAGCCAATTGAACCATAAGATTGAAATGTATACCTCAATTCTCGCTTTAACGCAGATCCTAAGTTTCTCTGCTCATAATTCCTTGATTGACGTTTCGCTGGCATTTCCATCGAATTGCATTTATGTACGGAGCTCTTTATATTTCTCTGTGTCTTTTAATTGTATTTGACATAGTTGCCAAACAAGATCTTAATTTTTGCTAGGGTCTCGCTCAGGGGTCGCAGCATCTCGAGTCTTGCTTCAGTTTGATTGCCCAAAGCCGACAGCTGCCCTTTGCCGCTCGCAAACATAAGTTGGCATTGAGCTTCTAGCTGACATTTGACCAATGGTCAGATGGGCTGCCAAAGGGTTGCCCTCGATGGATGCTGCAAGGCTAGGTTTGGAATTAATGAGGTTGCAATAGGAGAAAGTAACGGAAAGTATGTGAACTCTAGTTGTGTTTAGGGTTAACTTTGATATCGCTTTAAGAGTGAAAGTGATGAAGAAAACTCAACAAATTTTCATTCAGATTCAGAAGATAACTGCGAAGTAAGCGCAGTTTCTCTCTGATTGCTGGGATTGGCTTGGTTAGAGTAGATGAAGCTAGTGTCAATCAAACTAGTAAGAGTCCAGCTCTATCTATGATCTCTTTGATTGAAGAGACATGTTCACTGTGGTTAAAGTTGATAGAAGCTTATGTATGCCTAAGTCATCTCGTACATCGATTCAAACTGTAATATATATTTCAATAGATAATACAATCCTTTCCCATTCATTTATTTTCAATCTCCTTCTTCAACTAAAACTAAAACTGTCAATTAAACCCGAATTTTTCAAATCTCTCCAAATTGTCAACAATAAAAAACTTCAGCTAATCAAAACATCTAATAAAGTATCATATGGCTCAAACCCCTACGGGGACATGGCTTCTTCTTTTTTCTTTTTCTTTTTTTTTTTTTTTTGACTGCACAAATTGCTTGATAAAAATACAATTGCGGCCAGAGAACAATAACAGATAACAGAGCGAAAAATAATAACTGAAATGGGTTTACTAATGTTTTGCGGTTTTCGATTTCAAAAGGATGCTGGCAAAAGGATCACGAAATTGATACATCGCGAGTGGAAAAGGGGTGGCAGTTGCTACCTCAAGGATGTCGAGTTGAGCTGCGCCCGGGCCGCGGTAGGCCCGTCTCACGTATCGCATTACAGTTGCAGATTGCAGATCTCTAACCCGTCGAGGCAGGGCTCGTGCCTACAGGGCTGCAGAGGCATTATCTAATTACCGCATTAGTTGGCCGGGACCAGCTGCCACGTGGGTGTTGGCCAAGTTACGGCATACCAAATAGTTTGGCAAGCCCTTGGGCGCATGGTTTTGATGTCTTTGTCAGCAGCAGCAGCAGCAGGAGTAGCAGCAGTTGGCCGAGTCACAGGAAGCCAGGACAATGGTCAATGGGCAACACCTACTGGGCCAGCATTGACTTGATTTACGTGCTGACGAAAGGACTGCCAAGAGCGACCTGCGACACAACACACAGCACGCAGCCACGCCCACACACACACACACAGCGTGTTTGCAAAAATAATTGGCCATATTTATGAGGCATTTTAGCCTTTTATGCCTGGCATATTTCCTTTGCCATTTGTGCATCTATTACCACAAATTTCTTTGGCTCGGACAACTATGTTAGTTGTAGTGGCCCACAATTGTTTTAGGCCTTGTTTTTGTGGCACACGAACTTCCTTCCGTAAGCAATTTCATGCTCATTTTGTGGGCGTTCAAATTGGTTTATTGTCCTCGAGGCCAGATGCTAGAGCCACAGTATACAAAAAAAAGAGACTAAGGAAGAAATAACAAAAACTGTCCTGTGGCCATTCGAGCCAGTCCAAGGCGTGGATATCTTTATGTTCAGGTGATTAACGCTGTGGCTTCTGTTTGATATCTCTGCTCCTTTTGCAAGCAGGCGGCACAGAGAGATTTATAATAGTTTTGTATAGTTTATTTCATCTCCTTTGGCAGCAGAAATAAGGGCGATTTAGTTTTAATTTAATGTAGGCAGGCTACTTACCATGAATTTCCAGATATATGTAGCACAATGCCACGCATTAAAATAGCTGAAATTTGATGGAGCATGATATGAATATGCTGCGAAATACATATTTATTTAATTAATCTGAGATATTTATTACTATTCATTTGCTTTACAATTATTTTCTGTATTTTTGTTATAAATATTAAAAAGTTTTTAAGTGGTGTTTGTGCTAAAATATATTGTAAATATTAAAATAAAAAAAATCTTATTATTCTTTTTATACATTGAATATAAATTTATGTAAAAACAAAATAAACGCATCAGATAATATATATATATCAAAAATATATCTGCAAAAGATATAATTATAAATATATAATTAAACTGAATTTTTAAAATACAGTTTAGTATATTAACTTTTATATATATGTATATTTTTTTTTAATGAAACAGAAACAATCGAACCAAGATTTATATTTAAATTAGATTACAATTGAAAGTTCAGTTTGGTCGAAAGCTGCGCACAACTAAAACTATTCAAATTACGAAGTGATCTGCTCTGGTCACCTCTAAAGCCGCTCACTGAACCCTGAACTGAACCCTGCGGCCCGAACCCTTTGCTCCCGAGTGTGTTCACATTTCCATCTAATATTTCACAAGAGCTGCGCTCACATGAGGTCGTTTACCGGTCCGAGAGATGCTGCGCGCAGCCACGAGGAGATCAACAAACTGTTTAACCCCTTTTAATTTGGCCAGCCACTTTTTATTGTGGCCAACAAATAATGTTATATTTCAGTTTTTGTTTTTTTTATGAAAAAGTTGCTACACATAAGCAAAAACCGCAGTTAAAAAAACAAAAAAACAAAAAAGAAATCGAAATGGAATGAAGTTTCGCAAACAAATATATTAAAATGTCAACTAGGCAAATGTCAATATGCGGGGTTGATTCGGCACAACATCAATTATATTATTCAGCGAGTATAATTTGTTCCCCTACTCCGATTTCTGTTTTGTGATCTCTGCCGGCTTTTCATTTAATTGTCGCCAGCGATTGGCGGGAGGGGCTTGGGTTAAATGCATTTTGATTTTGCAACTGGCAATTGGCAATCGGCAACTGGCAACTGGCAACTGGCAACTGGCTGGGAAGTTCGTGATCCGCGAACTCTTCGGCGATCGGCTTGACATTTACAAGCCGCTTGCACTTTTGGTTTTTAATTAGATGAGGCCCAGGCCGGGGTACGACTAGCCGGCTGGGTGGTCTCCCAGCTCTGGGGCCTGGGACTCTGAACGCTCTGCTGATTATCGACGCCAGCGCTTAGATCTCGCCGTCGATTAAGCTGCTTAATGGCATTAACATGATTAAGTAAGTGCTGGACAGAGAGTGTGTGGGACAGGGGTCCACTCACCCGCTGGCTGCCCTTGGGAGGGGCCCAAAGGGGGGCTTTGCACTCCGGACGCGCACTTGCCTTTCATTCATAATTCTCTCTTCGCGTATAGGAAAACAACTTCTGCGGCAGCTGATTGAACAATTGATCTCTGATCGCGCATTCATAAATGTGAATGTGAATGTGAATTTGAATATGAAGTGAATGCATATGAATGCGAAATGAATACAACAGTGACTATTCGCCTAGCTGCTCAGTCTAACTATTGCTCGAGCTTGCACTTTAGGGGTTCAATTGTTATTTTTTCGGCTCTCTGGCCGAACTGGTCGGGCTTTATGTTCGGGGTGGTTCGTGTCAAAGGTCAAACTGCACGAAAACTTCCCAGGGGTCAGTCTGCTTTTTGGGCATAGAAAACTCGTTTCTGCACCAATTTCAATAACCTCTTTTTGGCATTAAAATTTTAATATGACCTTTGAACTTGGCCAAGGCCCGTTTGAGTATGGGCCAACAGACCATATATTGTATATGCATGTATATGAGTATTTCGAGAATAAGTTTTCTCGTTTTTGGTGGGAAAGCGTCCAGCAGCAGCTGCTCAAGAAACAACCAGAAATTTATCAGTTATCAGCGGTTTCTAAAGCAAAGTCTGGCGTGTGTAAATTTGTTCAAGTCTATTTGCAGTTAGCGGCAAGATTTTCTTAGCTGAAGTCCCAACTATTTCATGAAGGAGATATGCACTGCGTTACGCAATACACCAAGACTTTCTCACCAAATTTATTTTTATGAATGAACTCGCTCAGAGGCCCACAGTCCCCCAAAAGAGTAGGGCTCTGCGGCCTGAAGGAAGTGCGAGTATGCGTAATGCAGTAAAAGCCAAACAATCGACCAAAACAAAGAGAGAACAAACGAGATCTTCTAAGTTTATCAGAATGCTAATATTTGACATTATAATAGAGCAGTGCAGTGCAACTGGGTCGTCGAACGAGACAAAAGTTGAGATGCGCATTGGGCTGCGGGCTAAGCCAAGAGTATGCACAATGTTGTCTCCGCTGATCATTTCGTAAATACCAGAGGTGAAAAATGTTGTGGGAACTCTCTTGTGGAAAATCTATCTTGAGCACTGGCTAGCGGAAGTCTGAGATAAGAAGCTGCGGTTCCGTTTAGCAATGAAATGTTTAGAATTCTAATGATGAAATAAGTATAGATATGCATTTTTGTTAGCTTGAAGATAGAGCTATTTAGGAAATCAAAAGTATTTGGGAATAAATATCAAGTAAAAAAGCAAGTCTTGCCTAGCTGACTCTCACTGGGGCTCCTCATTATCTCAGTCAGCAATCTTAACTAAGAATTCCAATTATTTGCGCGCGTATCACATATGAGTTCTTTAGCCACTCACACAGTTGTCATTCTGTTGTAATTTACAAATATAAACTGCATAAGTGATTCGTTCACATTCCCGAATAACATCTGTGAGTCTGTCATTTAGTGCTTTCATTATTGCTTTGAATGCAAATCGAGTTCCATACGATACGCTTCACATCCGGTGTTCATAGCTATACGATTTCTTAAGCATTACATTTCTCGAGTCGGTTAATTACTTCCTTGTGAAATGCAAATCGCAGGCATTAGGCATGCGCGATTGACCACATCGGGTCTTGTTTAGTAGGTAGCTCTGTCGCAGCGGAACCAGGTTATTTAACACCTTCGAGGCAACCCTCTCGAATCGAAGTCGCAATTGCTGAAACCCAATCATTCGCTCACATTGTGCGGCTTTGATTGCCTGACGGTGTCGAGTTTCGTGCTGCAACTGGAGCGACAGTTGCCAATGCCCGACTCCTGTTGGCAGGGTTTGCGGTCGATAAACGACCTTTTAGGGCTGGCACACAATATTTAATAACAATTGATATAAATATTGAAAGTATTATTGAGTCATAATTGACCGAAAGTCAAAGGGTTGCATTCGTTTCGCCAGAGGTTTCCAGTGTCTGAGCTGCGACTATAAATAGATACAGTTAACCCGTAATCTTTATCTGCGTACCAGCTTATCTCGAATTAGATTTAGTTGCAGTTCTTGGAAATTGAGTCACTTGTTGCTTGGGGGCAATAAATAAAATTTGTTCAATTCGAAACTGCATCCATATCTGCGCGATAAGCCACAGAATCATCACGCTTATCGACTCCAAAGTGGAGCAGGCGGGGAAGCAGAGCGTGTCCGCGGCAGATAACACTCGATCCTATCTCAGCTTACAGTTCATTAGAATCATAAATAAGTCAGCAGCATGGCGTGATAGCAAAGGATTTGTGTGTGTTTTTTATTTGATTGGAAAAGTTCTGCCGAGGTCCCCACATCGTCCACATCCTGCCTCTGTGACTGCATATGCATATATAATAAAATGTCACATATTTCTCACGGAAATGCTTTCGTCTCCACTTCTTTCTGTTTTTCTCGTACTGTAACAAATTCCAACGAGTGCAGGGAGTGCACGCCTTCGGGCAGGAATTCCCCCGTTTATAGTTAAGCGCTGTTCGGAATCGATTGGGTCTCCACCATAAATTGTGATCTTCCACGGGCAAATTGTCGTAGATCCTCCACAGGAATATGATTTTCTTTTTTTAATGCCTCTCCAGATGTTCTCTGAGCACTAAACACGACCATGTGTCGAGGTTTCTTTACTCATTTAAATACGCTCGTTTGGGGGTTTTCTCTTCTCTCTCTCTCCCTCTCTTGCTGTTCGTTTCTCACACTCGTGTAGCTAATTTGTGATTTCTAGTGTTTTCGGTGTTGGATTTTTGGTTGCGTGTTTGTTTTACGGTTGCTTTGTCAACTATTTTCCGGCTATTGATTTCATAGTTGTTGCTGCTGTTGTTGTTGTTGTAGCTGTTGCTTTATTGACACTCGAGTGGATGGATGACATGCAAGTGCCGCAAGATCTAATGATTTATTGACATGTTTACCATACCGCGGTTGGAGGGTGTGACGTCAGGTCTACCAAACGGGAAGTGGTCCTAGCTGAACCAAATGAGCGTTGATCGAGTTGAAAAGATTGATAGAACAATCGATCAAGGTCTAGTCGAATATTTCCTATATTCTGATATCCTACACATATCCTACTCTATCCATTGTTCTATTAAATACTATTTAATTCTATTTAATATTCTAATTTCCGTTCGAGTTGATCGTAGATCGTCAACTATTTCCCATATATGATCTATTTGAAAGTTCTCTTAGTTACTTTTGCTCTCAGCTTAAGTCATCTCCCATCAACATTTTCATTCATCCTGCGATCACTTCACTTCCTACACCTGTTTCGAGCCACAGCATAACCTGCCTAAGCAAACACATCCTGTGTCCGGGTCGCCAGGAAATCCTACTGCTCCAAAATCACGTAAAATATTTAAATATTTACCTACCACAAGAAACATACAAAACAATGCTGACTCAATGTAGAGAAACGACTGCTGCGCTTGCCTTTCCCAAGGATATTCAACTACAAGCAGGCGAGCAGGAAAAATGCATTTTCCACCCGGACACCGAGGGGCAGCTCAGAGCAGTGCGCGGGTGTGCGCAGCCTGCGCTGCAATGAGCGTAATTTGAACACCGCGAGAAAACGCGACGCGGTACACAGTTTTCCAATTTGAATTTCTAGCTGGAATTTCCCACACTTTTCTTAAAGACTATTTTAAGGAGGGGAGTGCAGTAGAACAACAAAAGGAATTAGTCAGTTTATGCTTAATTAGTATTTTGTCTAGAGTTTCAGCGAAATGTCGCAATTGAATGGAAACACAGGAAGTGCTGCAAATCGCTGCATATGCCAAAGGTTGAGCCGCTGAACCGTGATCAGATTTGCACCTTGCGCTGCCGGCTACCTGCAGGCGCTGGGCACATGCTGCGGCTTTGCCTTTCGTGCGCCCTAATTGCAGTCGTAACTGAGAGCCCAACAAATCACGTTAAACAATGGCAGTCAAGTGCCGCTTCTTGGCAGGTAGCTGCCAGCAGGATATGCTTCGACTCCTGCACCGCCGCCATCAGTGTTCGGTTTCAGCTGTCCCGTTGAGATGGACATGGACATGGACATGGACACGGCCTCTGGACAGCGGGTGCACTTCTAGCACTCGTTTTGCGGTTTTGTGCACAAGTGTTTCCAGAAACCGAGCTGTATGTAAATATGTCCACATTGATCGCGTGCCAGGCTCTGCTGCTTGACCAGGCTGAAATCGGACAAATCAGAATTGCAATTAATTAAATTCAATTATAATTAACATAGTTAATTTATAGTGTAGTCACAGCTGATTCAATTTAGTATTGGCCAACCCCACCCACATCAAAGCACATCTCTAGCCAGCCACAAATATTATTTGTTTCGAGGCAGGACTAAATATTTTCCCACAAGCCCACTCGCAGGAGCAGCCTGCAAGCATCCTGTCAGGAAGTGATCTTTTGATCCGGAAACTATAAAATTGCCTTGGCTGCCACAAAACAACGAAATCTGTGTGTTTGGGCTCCTGGCACGCAAGCACCACTGAAACGCCATGAAATGAACCACCTGCGACAGGCGAACAAGCATGCAGCTCAGCTCAATTGGAAATAGGGCGAGCGCAATACCTTAAATAGGGGTTTGCTAGGGGCGTACATAGAGTCGGTCGTGTAGGGAAAATAAAAAGCGCAATTAGTGTTTGCTTTAAAATTAAATTTTAATTGGAGCTGCCGGCTCCTGGGGTGGTTGCTGAGAAAGTTCGAGCGACGCAGCTTCTAAAATTAGACATACGTTCGGCAAGACACGCCGACTTTTGACAGTTGTCAATTGAAACATTTTCGAACATTTCGAAACACTTTGGATGTATCAGTTTCTCACCTCAGCTGAATCACAGCAACTGAATCGCAGCGCTACGGCTTCGACCAGGTCCCTCGCCTGCATTCGGGGGCGATCGTATTACCACGCAGCCTAATCCGTTTGTTGACAAAATAAATACGCGGAAACTCGGAAAAGGGTGATCCCGCCATGCAGGCAGCCACTTCTTCCTCTTCTCTACCCCTTATAATTAATTGCCTCCCCAAACAAGCTGAAATTTATGCGCGTCAACAGCGATTAGGCGGCAAATGAAGGGGATAGACACATGCCAACGGACTACGGCTGGAGACACAGCTCCAGTTCTAGTTTCAGCTGTGGCTGCATCTTCATGTAGATGTCTAAATTATTTATAGAGAGAGGGAGCTGATCATGTAAAGACTGCCTTAAAGATCAGTTAATAGTTTCATTAGGCATACAAATCTAAGATAGACTAGATATTCCACGGTTTTGTTATAGTTAATGTAGTTAGAATTAGCAGGTATAGAATAGGGTATCTAGCCTCTAGAAATTATAATAAAATAATGAACAATTGCTTCTTCCTTCTATTAAATATTCTTATAGCCTATTTACTTTTCCTTTTCATCTCAGCTCCAATTCCACTCATATCTCAAGTCAAACAATTCCTTAAAAATGAAAAACCGTATGGCATACGCGCCGCAGGATATGAGCGTCGAGCGGAGCAATAAAGGAAATTAATGCACTTACTGATAGCCGCTTGGCATATAGGGAATGGCGATTTAGAAAGACGAGCTGCAGCTGAAATTGTGGGCATGTAATTTACGTGACATTTATCGCCCGCTGGCGAATAAAATGCAAACAGGACAGTCGCCAAACGCATTACACGGCTAAGCTGTGAATATCCTTTAAGTAGCAGCGAAGCTGGGCAATGGAGCCATTCCCTTAACCCGTTGCCTTTGACGGCAGCCAGCAGCAAACCCCCGCCCGTCCAGCCGGGCAATTGGTGAAGTTTTCGCAAACATTTTGCACGACTGCCAGAGGACGGAGATAAGCTTATGTGAACTATTGCCGGATAGATAAACAAAAGCTGTGCCAACACACTCACACACACACACGCGCGGCATGTATGTCCTGCCATACGACCGGGCTGGGGATCGGTCAAACTTGGAGTTTGCGTAAATGATATCCCGTGGCGAAAGGATTTCCTTTATAGGCCGCTGCACACTTTAGCAACACTCAGCACTCAGCTCTCAGCACTCGACACTCGACTCGTCGCGATTGTCTTGCAGCCGCAACCCTTGCCGCATGTCCTGAGACGTCCTGCCCGACGTCTATTTATGTCCTTTTTGCATATTACTTACTCGACTGCTCACAGTGGGACGTTCGGTTTACTGGTGCTGTTGTTGTTGTTGTGCAACTTCCTATTATGCTATTTATCATAATTTTTCAATTTAACACCGTTCCATAGAGACATTGTCCTGCATGTCCTGTGGATAGTTGCCTCAATGTTTACTTGCGCAAACATCCTTTGACAAAGTTTCCGCATTGTCCAGTTGCTTTGATGGCTTAGCCTCTACTTTCACAATTTTGCATTCTCATCGATCCATCTTTTGCTAGCTGCCAATGTGTTTGCTCAGCTCCCGTTATCCTTCAGCACAGCCGCATCTGCATCGCATCGCATCGCATCGCATCACATCCTGGGCTTCAATTCCGCGCTAAGGACTCTGTTATTAATGAGCATTTTGACACTTACGTCTTGACATTTGCACAGCTGCTCGTTTGTCTTAGGACTTGCTTACGTTCATTTCTTGAGCAAATGTTACCCCAGAGATAATAGTCAACGAGATGCAACAGCAAAAGGTCAACTGACCTCAGCCATTTGAATAAAACTGCAATTATGTTTGCATTTTCCTACGGGTCACTCTATTGATCACCAAAAACTATCGACTTGGTATACTTAGGATAGTGTTTGCTTAAGTAAATATATACATAATATGACATATAGCTTATATACTCTGTAAACTTTGTGAATCACCAAAGGTCATCATGCCAAATGCCCTTAAATGAAATGGAAATATAACAAGTCTTAATTCCCATTTGCTATACTCAAACAACTGAACCAACTCTAGTAAATAATATTTATTTAGCCAAATGATCAGCCCTACTTTATCATCTGTTAACCAATCGACTATGATAATATATTGCTTATTATAAATAAAATAAATAACAATTATTAAACCATTTGATAATGTTACTACAATAATATATTGTATATTAGAAACATCAACTGTTATTCCTTATAGCATAACAGTTTATTCAATGCTTAACTCCAGTGAAAGTCTTGCCTATTTCTGCAGTTAACTTTGACTATGTTGCTTAAGAGCCGAGAGTAATCAAATTAATAGAGAAATTCAAATGGGAAGAAAAACAAATAGACCGTTCAGAGCCACAGTCCACCCCTTCAAGCCGGCGCAGCGCAGCTCTGACCAGTGTCCAGTCTCTGGGCAGGCAGCTGCCTCTGCCGGACTTACCCCAAGAGATCCCTGGTCTGAGTCGAGGCACAATTCCCGTGCGGTATGTGCGTCTTTGTGCGGATTGTTTGCCTTCAATTTGACTACAAACCATAATTTATCTTTTCAGACGTGTTGGCTCGCTGGTCAGCCGATGCGACAATGTGAAAGGAGCCAGCGTCAAGGATTATTGATTATGCAAAGTGCCCGAACCGGACAATGGCGAGAGAAACAAAGGGCTTAAGCAAAGAAAAAGGATTTGTGTGTGTAAAAAATAAAAATAAGAATAAGAATATACCAAAGACGAAAAACCAAAGGGTTGCAAACTGGACAGCAGACAGAAAATTATGAAATATTCAACCAGGTATATAATAGCCGAAGGAATCCATCTGAAATGAAAAGTATCCCCTTACAGGGCCAGCGCGTGTGTTTATGGCTATTAAAGAGATAATAGTTTCTGACTGACTGATGCAACGGTCTCGATGGTCAGTTTCGCTATTTTGGCATGGTTAATTATTGTCCAGCTCCCTGGCAGAGTGTGAGAAAGTTGCGCCTAATGATGCACAGATTCCAATGGACATTGCCAACTGGACACAGCGCGGTGAGCGAAAGGCTTCAGCTGTTGACGGATGCTGACGGATTAGGGCCGTAATTAATGATGTGCGCGTCCTGGGTGTGAAATCTTTCACAAATTGACCAGACCAATGGAGAGCAAAAGCTACAAAGGTGCTGACCAAAAGGTTGACAATATGTGAACCTTCATTTCGGCATTCAATTTCCCAAGCCATCTATCACCTCCTGCTACGCCCCATTTATACTGAATTCGGAACTACCAACTGCGATTCCAAATGAAGTTCGCTCATATTTAATCTGAAAATATATTTAAATTTTGTTATTCGATGTATTCTCTCTTGCTTCGCATTTATTTATTTATTTATTTTTTTTATAAATATTGCATTATTCGTTTATAACTTTTTATCCATTTAATGGATGCATCTTTAAGCTGGCTTGAGAGCAATTGGCTTTGTTATAGCGATTTATTCATTGCATATAACATTATACATTCATGTGAAGTGCACAGATGATGAGCCTCGAGTGTCCTAAGCATTATCCTTTTACGCCTTTTGTCTGGCAAGGCAAGCACGAAAAAGAAAAAATCATGAATGAGGCTAAGCCACACTCACTACACTACATAAAATAAAGCTTTTTTGTTTGACAATCTAAGTTGTTACTGTTGCTTAAAAATATATATACAAAATATTTTGTATATAAAATGTAGGCAAATTAATTATTTTTGACAGTCTAATTGATTTCTGTTGCTTAAAAAAATATATATAGAAGGTGGAGAACTCAATTATCAAAATATAGTAATTAATAAAAAATTATTTAGATTTTTTATTAATAATATTTTTCATTTAATTTATATTTACTTTTTCTTGTAATTTAATTTCTCATCTTCTATTTGATTTTCCAAGGTTTCCAATTGTCTGTTTATTTTCCGTTTTAACTCATTTTACTGTAACGGCTCTCGGGCTAATCAAATTTTTGCATATTCAGTAGTTTGTCGACATTTCAATAGAATCTACGTATAATACCAAACCAATTCAACATCATCTAATCGAATCGTAACCAGTCCGTTTTGAGTCCTGCAATCGCTGCACTTTTTTGTTGGGTCCTTCTGCCGAGTGTCCCAAAACTATTTAGATTTTATGTGACTTAGAGAAACGGAAGGAAACGGTAATTCAATCGAAACTCACGACACGGACAGCTTGCGGTCAAACAAAAAAGAGAAAGGGAAGGAGAGTTAGAGGGAGAGGGAGAGTGAGAAGGAGACTGTGTAAGATAGAGAGCGAGCGGCATATAAAGTACGAAGAATTATTGCCGAAATGGCTTAAGGAAAAGATTTTCAAGATAATGGGCAGCCGGCTAATATCAATATCCTTTGACAAGATCTACGGAGTGCTCAAGCTGTGCTCATTAAACGGTATTTTTGTGGCCAGCCCGAGCCCATTGTATCTCAGAGTTTGCATCTTGTTAGCTGTGTGAGAGTGTGTGTGTGTGTGTGTGTCTGTATGGGACAGCGAGGGTGCATGTTAGACAACATTTACAGCTTCCTTGGCGACAATTTGCGGTTGGCCAAAGAGAAGAGCAGCCAGCGCAGCATCCATCTAGCCATCCATCTATGCCTCAACTGCCGCAGACAAAAAGCAACCTTTGTTTGCAATTTGGGTTCCGAGTTGGGTCTCGTGGGATCGTGCGGCTCCTGCAGCAGCCGCTCCTGAGTGCGCGGCGAGGGAGGGCAGCTCGGCGGCAGCTAATGTGCATCTAATATGAATATGTATCTATTGTTCGAGCCACTCAAAATGAACGGCATTGTTGCACAGCGTGGGACACTGGCGAAAACCGCAGCTACACTCAGCGAAAAGCCGCTCGCAAAACCATGGCATGTGCTAATAAGCTGCAAATGCAGCTGCACAGAGAGAAAACTAATGTTGGAAGGAGAAAGTCTATTTCCATATTCCAGCTCAGGCTAAAGATGTTTGTTAAATAAAGTTACAAATATATATGTAAATGATGGAATCAAATGAATTTTAGTTTAATCAAATCTGATTCAACTTGTTGTTTCATTCTTTGTTCAGTGTGTTAGTTTATAAATAATTGCACGTCTAGTTTGCCTGATTAACGTGCACAACAATTGCAATTATCAATGGCAAATTCTCGGTGTGGCAGTCGATTTGCTGCTGTTCATGCTCAACTAAGCAGCGGCTGGACGGCGCTCTTTGGCGTCTTTAATCTCGAACGCGGTTCAGCGTAAACCTAATTGAAATTGTTCACCCTAAAAATTGATGTCACCAAAGATCGGCATTTGCTGCATACAGATCAGGACCAAAAGTTCAGAATGGAACAGCAGCAGCTGCTTGCTATATAGAGCTTTATACTTATAGAATCGAGTTAATCGAGGCATAGCAGGAAAAATAACTCAACAGCAACAACAATCACACTGGCCGTTACTATCTATGCGACTTATATAAACCAATTGCGATTATTATGAATAAAGCGCGCTGATAAGGCAGAGAATCTGACATGGGCACATTTTATATATGTATGTGTGTACATGTATTTACTACATATTATAGTTTGAGCATTTATACACTTTCTTTGAGTGCTATTTAGCTGCTAATTATGGGCGCAGACATTTCGGTTGAACATTTCATTTTCTATGCAATTTTGTTTACATTTGTAGACAGACAATTGACGGGCTGTCATAAACAACAAAATATGCGCCGCTCTCGGTAGGGGCGGGCGCACGGCGCGCGGGTGGGGCATCTGGAGAGCACTTTTGTTGAAAAACGGACGCGCACAAGTCGACGCTTAAAAGCAGGTCAATCGACCTCGGTCCAGCGTTCTTTTTTAATGGGGCTTATCAGTTGCTCAAAAGAAACAAAATGCTTCTTATCAACAAACTGTCTGCAGCAATAGCAGCAACAACACTTGAGTGGCTGCCAGCAATACATAAATATACTTATTTATATATATGAATATGTATATACACTTATATACAAAATCTCAGATCTCTGTATATTCGGTCTCCCTTTGTATCACTTGAATTATTTTGCTTGCCTGGAAAGTTTTTGCATTCTATTTTGATTTTTACTTTGAATCTGCATGAATTGCAATAAGAATATGAAGAGGCAAAGTAAACAAATGATACTTGAAATTAAAAAATAAATATATACACATGTATTATTATAAAATAGAAATAAATCTATATTTTTCCAGTCTTTGCTTAGAGTGTTGAATAATTTTAAAGAGCCATAAACGTTTATTTACCATTAAAAATATTCGTATATTTTCTTACTTTCTAGCTAAACTATATGTTTCTACTTAAAGTTATAAAAGTTTTCTTTTGATAACTTTATTATACAATTTTTAAATATTAAAATGTACTATCTCAAAATCTATTTGAGTTAATTATTCGAATACTTCATGATTCACCATGAGTGCGTCAAATTTAAGCATAATAAAATTAGCTCATTATCAAAAGTTCTTAAATGCTTATTGAACAGTTTAAATGAGACTTTTTTCCACATTTAATTCCTATTTAATATGTAATTGAAATGTGCTCTAAGCCGTTGCCGCTGTCGTTGTCGACGTTGCCATGAGTACTTATTTAATAAGCCGCAATGACAATGAGCGAGTACTAAGCAGGCCCCACCTCCTGTTGCAACACCTTCCCCCTGCACTGCGTTCATTTCATTGCTGAAAAGTTTAAGCGATTAGTGCAATTTAGCGAAAATAACACGTAAAATTGCGCGCTTCAACGCCTTTTCAATGGCACTCGAAATTCACAAACACACACACATGCACTCACTCACACACTCGCACAACGTAACAAGTGCTCGTCCAATAGGCCAGAGAGATAGTGACAATTGGCAAGGGCTGATGCTACGGAGCGCCCCGTTGAGCGTGGTTCGAGTCGCGTTGACTGAGGGAAGGGAAACTTGTCTCACACGCCCACAACAGTGGCAGCAACCCTCTGGGCGAGTGTGTTAAAAACCTTATAGACAATGCCAACAATTGCAGATCCTCACAATCGGATTGCTATGCTAATCGTCTCATTCGGCTGCGTAAAACTCAATGAGCATTCAAGAGCTAGTTGAGTGTTAAGAAAAAACGAAACTCTCAATGGCAGCATCCAGGTTTCTTCTTTCCTTTGTGCGAGAGGGTTGCCAGACAGTAGCTGGCAATAGAAAACAAACAAAGAGGCAGCACAGATCTCGTAATCCTTTCAATGTGCCACTTAAGCCGATCAGGCGTGGCGAGCAGAAGACGCAAAGAGACCAAAACCCTTGCACCCGATCGAACCCTATGGCCAAGGTCTGGGACCCTGCGCGTGCAACAGCCTCCGCTTCCATTGTGGACCGTTTAGTGTGTGTACGTGTGTGTGTGTGAGTGTGCGGTTCGTCGGCTCTTTAACCCATTTAGGCTCGAAACGGAGTTAGCTCGACAAATTAGGGCACTCAGCATCCGCATCAGCACCATCGTCGTCATCATCCTTGTGCCTTTTGGGCTATCATTGAAATCGGGTTTGGTTTTGGGCTGTTTTGTTTGCTTTTTAGTGCCCGAGATCAAAATGTTTGCACCGAAGGGTTGATCTTGTTGATCTTGTTCAGCGCCTTCTTCCTCTTTGTGTTTGGTCCATATTATCGCTCTGCACTGCTATTCTCCTGGTTTGATTTATATCTGCATTGCCGATCTCGATTCGGGCTGCCCGAATGCTCAGGTTCTCCGACTGCTGTTTATTTAGTTTGACTTTTGCACTTTCATCTCTGGGTGTGCTTGTGTTTTTGTTTTTTATTTTCTCAGAGTACACGTGCCATTAGATCTTCGAGGTCGCTCGTTAAATTTTAATTGAAGTGTGTGTGTGTGTGTTTGAGTTGTAAACTCTATTTGATGGAGTCAATAAATATATTATTTAATTACTTTTTGCGAACAATAATAAGAATAATATTTGCATTTGCTTGTATATGAAAATGAATATATTTTTTTAAATATACGTATATAGATTTTATATAGACATATTTTTAAAATATATTGCATTTATGTATAATATATTGTATTAAAAATATTTATGCCTTAAATCTACTTGTATTCATATTTTTAATATTCGATATGCAACTTTTAAACGAAAAATACTTTATTAAGAATCTCTCCTTTTCTCTCTCCCACTCCATCTCTCTCTCTCTCTCTCTTTCTACATATATCTCTCTCTATCTCTCTCTTACTCTCTCTCCCTCTCTCTCCCCTCTCTCTCTCTCTCTCTCTGAATCTCCCCTTCATCACTGAATTTTTTATTTAATATGTTTCTCCACATTCCTCTCATTCCAAAATATCTTCTCAAAGCTCACTCTATCTCTCACGCCTTTGCTCATCTCCATCACCTTTGCAAAGTTCAAAAGCTAGGACGAAATTGCGTTTATGTAATCCTATTCTATTTCGAACATAATGAATCCTTTTTAGCTAATTATACAAAACACAGGCCTAAGCTGTTCGGTAAAGCTTTCGCGGGGAAATCTTTTGATTGATGTTGGCATTGTTTTGGTTTGTCAGGCCGATAAGTTATGCAACGCAATTGCGATTCGAATTACACCTGGTGGGGTTGGGCGCAGACATCTGAATGCCCATACGTACATATGCATATGCGTACATCTAGGGGAAAGGGCGCAACAATAGGCGGCTGCCATTTCAATTCTCCATTGCAGAGGCAAACAGATTATTTTCATAAATTAGACTTTATTAATCATTAAGACGCCAGCATGAGGCAGGAAGCAGGAGGCAAGAGGCAAGTAGCTGTTGCTGCTCATCCTCAGATGGGACAGTTGAAGGACAGCGAGTTGAGCGCGCATCCCTTTGCGCGAAAGGATAGCGTGCAGCGGTCAGCTTACAAACTGGACATTGGTCAGCGCATTGGTCAGTCACGCACGTAATTTTCGCATGTCCGCTGGGACGCGCTCGGGACACCCAACGGGATCAGAGGTCAGCACCGTACTTTTGAGCATTTCTTCTCACAGTACGAGAACGAGTACGAATTCGAGTTCTGAGCACTCGTCCTGCAAACAGCAGGAAACTTAAGACGTTTTCACGTTGAATTTTAATGATTTTTATATTCAAATTAGCTTTGCGCGCCCTTCTCGAAGTGCGCAGTTTTTCCGTGCCTCTCGATTCCCGTTTGGCCGGCTTGCTGCCAGGGGAGTGTCCGAGTCCCAGTTGTCCTCATAGGTCAAGCTGCGCGAATATTTTCAAAATGGCTCCAGTCGCTTGTGCGCCTCACATTGTAACAGTTTCGCCAAAAAAGGGTCAACGCGTAAAGGGCAACAACATTCCTGTGTGCGTTGAGTGTGTTGTCCCTGAAGCCATTTTGTTGAAATGTGACCAACCATCGAGTGCTGCAATGAGTCGGCCTTGTTTGCGGCTAATGGATGAATATTCTCGCTAGAAAGTTTTTCGCATTTTCCATTTTCGCACAACCGAAAATTGTGCGTTCCATGCTGGCAAAACCTTTGACTTTTCTCAGCTTTTGTAGCACAATTAAAGCGAGTGTTTTACTACTATTACTATGCCGTCTTTGTGGGCATCCTTCAGAGCGTTTCTTAGTGCGCGGCCAACCCAAGTGGCGTGCGAGTTCCGTATAACTAATTATCCGCACAGACATCCGGCGTTTCTGCACTTAAAAAAGTATTCCAAAATCCTATTTTAGTGAACTTTTCGGGGACCTCAAGCGTTGACTCGTGGTGCTCATAAAATTGTTTGTTCATTTATAACTATAAAGTTTTTTTTTTTCTAGAGCAGCGACCGTCCAAATGTTTTTTTCATGGCTTTTAATGGCTTTTTAACGGCCTGGGCGACGTGTTTGTTTGCTTTTTAATGGTAACATCTTGACCAGGCCCGCTGACACCTGCAGCTCAATTTGGTGACAACTTTGGGTCACTCTGAGGTGGGTCTTTGTTTCAAAGATCTTGCTAATTTGCTGGCATCTATGAGTGCGACTATCTGGCTATCTGACGGTTGCAACTGCAATGCCCTGGCGCTGTTGGCTCTGGCCAAACACAGCTTTTGTTTGTTGCTGTCAAACGCTTTGAGGTGGACCGCCTTACCTGGAACTATTTACAGGTAGTGCACTTCCGGAACTGCTGCCGGCCATAAAAAGAGGAAGAAGAAGAAGAAGAAAACACAACGTTTGTTCAACTTTAATGAAGATAAATCTCGTTATGTGTTAGTTGCGCTGGAACAGGAAAGTATCTGTCGGATATGAATTTCTTGACGCAGTTTGTAGCTGTGTTTTGGTTTGAAATTTCACCTTTTGACACCCAACAGTGACTCTCTCTCTCCATCTCTGCCCCTCTCCAGCTCTCTCTCTCCCTCTCTCTCTCTGTCTATGTCGCCCTCGCGAGTTTCGTTTGACATGTAAATTAATAAACTGCCCGGCCACAGCGTCCTGTGTGCAGGCTAACAGGCGCGTAACAGTCAATTATTTGCATTTGTGTACGGCAGGCAGATCCTGTTTCGGCTGCAGCCAGCATCAGCAGCATCCAGTTTCGGCATCATCATTATTAACACTTTCCACGGCTCTGCACAGCACTTGAACTTGGCTCTCAGCTGCTGCTGCTGCTGATGTCTCTGCTGTTGTTGTTGTTTTTGTAATTTCATATAATTACACCATCAAGTTGACTGATGACACGAAATGAATCCTTGTCGCTCCCTTACAGCACGATCTGCATAAATTCATAATTTTTCTTTAGCCTCGCACTGGCCCAAAGCCGAACCCCTTTTTTCGGTTTAGCGGGTTGTTCTTGAATCTAGGGATAAAGGTTTGACTTTCACGTACGCTTGAAATATATCTACTTATGTATGCAAATGATATAACTTCTTGCTCTGTGTATTAAACTCGAGTTTCGTATTTATTTAAGTAAAGTATTTAGCTAATATTTTATCAAGTTGAATTGTTTTGAAAATTCATTCGAAAGCTCAAAACAAACCAGATATTAATAGATAATATTAAAATGTTTTATATTTACAAATAAATATTCTTTCTGTAAATGGAACATCTTTTAGCAAACACGAAAATTTATTAATTAATATTTATATGGATAACATTTAAAGGCTCTAAGAATCATTAAAAATAATTCGCAAAAGTCGAGTCTTACATTTTCAGCATTTCCCATATATGAGAAGCGTATGTGAGTCTTAAGAAATGTTCCTTAAAATGTAAATGGAAATCGTAGAAACTGTTCACCGCCAAGGTGCAGAGCAATTGTAAAGAGATAAACCATATGGTGTTTGTGCTCTGTGCTAATGCGTTTTGCTGTGCCACCTCTGGCCTGGAGTCGATCTGTCATAAGGCACAATTCGAATGTCAAAATTTCTGACACTTCAATTTCTTGCAAAAAAAAAAAAAGAAAGAAAGAAATAAATAAAATGAAAAAGTAAAAGCAGACGAGCCAAATGTGCGACAAATGAGCAGCGTGCGCATTTCCTCTGGCAGCAGCAGGAGGACGAGAATGCCAGGACGAGAATGAGAATGAGAATGAGCTGGAGTGAAGGCTGTGTGTAGGTGCAGCCGTTGCTGGGCAGAAGGACATGCGCCTGTCACTGGCGCGTTGTCATGCGTCAAAAAGAGGCGCAAGCACACATACATACACACACATTGAGCCAGGCAGCGGAGCTCAAGTCAAAGCAAACAACATGAAAAGGCAGCACAGGAAAATTAAATTGAAAATTTCAGCGCAGAGCAACCAGGTTGCGCACAGTTGACTCTTTTGATAAACACACACAAACACACACACTCTCACACACACACACACACACACACATTTATACATGCATGAGAAGAAATGATTTTCTGGCAGCCTTTTGCTCATTGCAAAAATGTTGATTACAACTGCCACTGACAACAACAAGCACACACATATATACATGCATACATATATACATACATTCAGACAACTTCAGCAGCACACGGCGACACATGAGCCCGACATTTCCGCCTTTGAGGCCGCAGCCGCAGCCGCAAAAGGACATGCGCCAAAAAAAAGGAGCAAAGGAAATGAAAAATTGTATAAATCTAGATTTGCAAAGCTGACGAACTTATAAATACCCTGACTGATTAAGCAAGAGGAAAGATAAGAAATAAACAAACCCTCTAAAGCAAACCCCCTGAGCAAAATAAATTGTAAATACAACAACTTAGACATTAAAATCTGACTAAGTAATACCCTAGAAGTAGCTGTTAATACTTCTCATTCTTAAATAAAGCGTAAAAATGTTTACAATAAAATATACAAGCTGTAAGAGGATCTATGATATATTCTGCATATACGTCTGAGCACCTACATATGTATATATAGAGTAAAGATTAAAGAATAATTGGAATATATGAATATGTATATTACATAAATTCCTAATGAATTATTTATTATCAAATGTCTTTGTAGCTTAGCTCAACAAATGTGCTTCAAATTTCATTATTGACTTCCCCGATATACCCTACAATTATCTCACATACATATATTTTCAAAGAGTACATATAAATATCAGTATCCATGTCGGCAACGGCTTGGCTTTGTGCTGCAGAAAGTGGAACGCGTTGTCAAATAAAACAGCGTCAACCTGGAGCATTGACTTTTCCAAAACAAAATGGCGGCCCGTCATGCCGCCTGACTTTAAGAGCGGTTGAAAATGTTGTGGAAAAAAGCGCAACTCAGCGCGGACGCTCACCTGTGTCAGACGCAGGACACGGGCAGCACTCAGCGCAGGACACTTCAGGCGACGCGACGCTAAAACAAACAAACTTTTAATATAGTTGAAATCAAAAAGGAGAAATGAAAACTACAAATCACATTTCCTGTGCAGCGTCAACTTCCTGTTGGTACACAAAAATCACCAAGTCACTTTTTCACACGGCACTGGCGCTATCTCTGTCTCTGTCTCTGTCTCTGTCTCTGTCGTTGTCTCTGTTTCTGTCGCTGCTGTCATGTGACGAACAACTGAAAAATCAAACGAACCTGCCACAGCTGGCCGCAGCTTTGATGTTGCATGCCACGGCGCGACGTCTATTTTCCGCTGTGTGTCGCTTAATTGTCAGTCAGACAGTTAGTCCGTTCGTCAAGGTAGCCCACAGTCCTGTTTCGGTCAGTCATGCACTCAATCTGTGGCCGGACAGGCGTAGTGCACAGGATAACAAGCCAGCAAAGCAAATCAGCCCAGCCAAATGACTCAGGACTTGTCAGCCGGGCCACCCCTCCCGCACAGTCGGGGCGGAGTTCGAGTGCTCACACCCTCGCAGCCTCGCCGCCTCGCACCCTTGCAGGAAGTTTGAAGCGGAACTTGCTGCGTTATCCTTCTATGGGAATTTCGAACTTTTAGCTCGGGGAAGGCTAGTGCACAGCATTGCTTCTCACAAGCAAAGGACACATAGTTTATAATAATTTATAATAATAGGGAAATGGGAACAGTCTAGAATAAAACTCGATTGATAGTTAATTTTTATACCCTGAACCCATTGAAAATGGGAAATCAGGGTATAATGGTTTTGTTAAAAGTATGTAACAGGGAGAAGGAGGCGTGGCAGACCCCACAAAGTATATATATTCTTGATCAGGGCGACAAACTGAATCGATTTAGCCATGTCCGTCTGTCCGTCTGTCCGTCTGTCCGTCTGTCCGTATGTATGAACGCGTCGATTTCTGAAGATATAGAAGCTAGAGACTTCAACTTTTTTTAAAATGCTCGTATATAGCGCGCGCATATCGAGTTTATCACTAAAAATCGATAACTCATCCCGTTCTTTTTTTATCGATCAAAAACCTTATCGAAAACCAGTTATAAAATTATATCTTCTACACCTTTAGAGCTAAAGTCTCCAAATTTTAAATGTAGACTCGACTGCACGTGATAGAATTTCGGTTTTTGTTATAATTCACCCCCCACCCCTATATCCACCCCCTTACCCTCATCTCTGTAAAAGGCGTATTTCAAATACTAGAGACTTGAGCTTTGGCAATTATACGCATAGTAATGATAAAACCACAATCTGAAAGTTTCATGGAGAACGTACGTCCACAAAAAAAAGTTATTGAACAATTAAGTTCCCATAGTAAGCCCACACTGCAGCCCATGCCTGTTAATGCGTGCGTGCCTATGGGTGTCTATGTATATGTTTGCGTGTGTGTGTGTGTTTGTTTAAGCTGAATGACACTAAAAATTATTGAAATGGCTGTTGCTCGGAGGGTTCAGGGTATCTCGTAGTCGAGCAGTCTCGACTAGAGCTTTCTTACTTGTTTAAAAAGATTTTTCCTAAGATTATTATGTATGTGTATGACTTCAGTTTACCAGTTCAAAGTTTCTAAGCTCAAGTTCCTTTTAGCTTGCGTTTCATTACATATATTTCTTACAAGAATAAAATTGTGGAAACTAAAAACAAATAGAAACAGAAATACTCAGTTATATATCTAAATATCTCGCTGGTACTGCTGCTCATATTTGACTAAGGTTATAATAATATATTGAAGGCGTATAAGATATTCTGTAAAACAATTTGCTTAAACAATGGAAATCAACTCCGGAATATGAATGGCGTGCTTTCGGCCCAATCCAACACTCAGGGATAGCTCAGGCAACCTCTAGTCACCTTGGCCAAACAAATTTGTCGAATTTGTTTGCCATTAAGTGGAAGCATTCTAAAATACCATTATTATATCGAAACGCACTCAAGCTATTGCCGCGGGCGAACCGCACCTGCTAATCCAACTTTGGGCCCACAGAACGCGCCCAAAATGCTGTAAGCCCCAAATAAATCTAGCATAAAGATGCTTGACATTATTCAAAATACGGAACTACAAGATGCCACAAATGCTTGAGGAGGAGCAGATGACGAGCAAATGATGCGATAATGCCACGCCCAGCCCCAAGGCGCTGAGCCGGCCCTCGCCCTGCCACGTTCAGCAAAAAAGGCAATAAAATTTAATGTCAAATGCAAGCGGAGCGAGCGGCACGAGTGCCGCAACTGAAGAGGCATCCAAACCATGGAGCCAAAGACATAAACGACTACATTTTTATCTTAATGTGCTAATAAATTTTCCAGCGACGAAATCTCTGCCAAAAACCAAATAAATTTACTAATACCAAAAATTAACACGCTGAGAACGAGAACGAGAACGAAGAATAAGAGCGAAACTCCCTTCGAAAATGAAATGAAGCGCCAACTTGACTCTCGAGTGTGTGACATGTGTGGCATCAAAGCAATGCAATTAAGACTGAGCAGAAGAAAGACGGAGAGTGAGAGAGAGAGAGTGAATGAGAGAGAGAGAATGAGCAGACGTCCAAAAATGATATCTCAAGTGCTTAAGTAGCTAAACGCTCTGACAACTTGGAAAAGTTATGGCCCAGCCTGCAACTGTCGACGGCGCGTGCTTCCAGACAGCGTCCACATCCACGCCCACGCCCACGCCCATGCCCTAAGTATTCTGTCAACAGATCTATGCAGTTCGTCGGCCCAAAATGCCAGGCATACTCCACTTGAGTCGCGCCTATTGAGGTGGCAATTTCTATAGGGCGTCCGTCCACAGGAGCTCCACGCTAAAAGGGTTCAGGGCTGGTGCCCAAAAATATTGATAGATCTCAAGTGTTATTTTTATGAGCTCTATCACCTGAGGTTAGTTGCAAAGTTTCCCTTAGTTCGTGGCAGCAATTCATTGAAATGGTTTTTGAAATTACCCTTTGATATCATTTTTATGGCCAACTGATGGAAATTCGTAATAAATTTGATAATGCTCCACAGATAGCAACTATATAAACTGTACTTTACTTTCAGAGCATAGCTCTCTTCATATATGTACATATGTATATCACTTTCTCCTCCTGCCCTGCCACTGCAGCCGCGCGCCCTTCGTCCAGTTGCACCCCTGAAGACCGTTTTGCGCTCATATGCATTATTTTGCATGTCTGGCGATTTGGCTGCTCAGGCGTAAAGGTCAAAGATCACTGTTGACAGAGTTGTTGTTTCTAAGGGAAGTTTTAGCCCAAAAGATTGCCTGACATTTTTACATTTTGTGCTCGGATTTTCGAATTTTCTTCCTTTGGTCTCAAAAATTATGCTGAGTCGCCTTTGTCCAGCGCCTTAGCCGCTGATTAGGCGTGAAGTCGGCATTTGAATACGGATTTTGGGGTTTTCTTTTAGCTGTCAGCTCTGAAATTTATTTTTGGCGGCAAAATGTAGAGCACACGGGCCAGCTGTACGGCAAAATATTACCGTATAAGAAATTCAAAGAGAAAACTCAAATCACAAAATAAAAGTTCACTTGATTATTGAGCTATGTATATGGAATTGAATATAATTTAGAATTTAAAGTAAAAATTTGATACTTTTCTCTTAATAATATGTACAGACTATCTGTAATATATATAATAATTATGTATAATAATGAACATAAATAATGATCTAATTTAAGTCAATTGCAACTTTTTTGGGAGTTGTTCAAATATTGTCGATTCACTTATGCTACACAGTATACACAAATCCTTATAAGTCAATTTTTTATTGCCTTGCTATTATTCTTTATTTTTCTTTTTCCCAGAACACATACTCAAGAGGTCAACATGACCTAATTGAGGTTATTTCGACCCCAGCTACTATTCCTTACAACACGTTACGCCTTATTATGACTACGTGCACAAAAAACGGAAAACATTTTGTTACCCCACAAAAAAGTCTTTGATAATCTTAAAAAATTTGTAACAATGTTTTGCATACAAGAAAACCGATCATCAAATATTCGCAAACTCACGAAAACTGACCCTAAAATAACACCAAATGCATTTCAGCTGAGATCTAGAAGATCTGTAGCGCAACCACCCAAGGAATGAGTCCAGTTCGTGTCCAGCTGCGTTTGCATAGGAGTTACCTGAGAGGCACAGCGCCCGACGCTGGACCGAGTCTATTGTGTGGACGGACCAAGTAGAGCGTTTATGTAGGTCAGCGTTGGGCATGTGCGAAAATCTACCCCATAATCCTAATGAAATGTCCAAATTAAAGTTTGTGATCGAACAAAGGCAGCGAAATTCGAAATTCAAATGATTCGCAGTTTTGTTTATTTGCGTATCGAAATGTTTGCAATTCGCATTTACCTAAGAGAATATGCATAAATCTTCATTTCAGATGGAACAAAGCCAATGAAAATGACAAGAATTTTTCCTAAGAATTTTCGTGAAAATTCACACATAGAAACTGTAGTAAAATATCAAGAAAAATAGACTGGCTCACAATAAAGTGTAGATAGTGAGCATTGCTCCAAGGAGTTCCTCAATCTGTTGCCAAGAAATTCACACAGTTCAAGCGTGAACTAGTTCCGCTTGAAGGTAATTAATTTGCTTAGTAACTGACTGTCGGAAATGTCAACTAGTCCAGCTGTAATCAAATAATTGGTGTCATAAAACTTAGTTAAAGCTCATTCGAATGCCTGTCAGACTCGTGACATTTCCGAATTAACTCTCGACAGAGCACAAATAAAAAGGTAATACTTGAACCCATACACATGCATGCAAACAAACCGTGATGGAATATGAAATTGGAACTTCAATTTCTGTGCGCATTGCGTGATTTCAGGGGCCTCCCATTGTTTTGATGACATGCCAAATGGTTTATGGCTCGATGTCCGCATGACATTTTACCTGTCAGCGCCCCTTTCAGCGTAACGACAGGTTCGGATTTTCACCTATTGTTCAGGTGTGGCTCTCTGTGGGCTTGGCCGTGGGGCGTGTCGGGCAAGTGGCGCCATCCGCATGGGAAAAATAATCACAAATTTACAGCTCGCCTGTAGCCAGAGCCGTAAATAGTTCACATATGATTGCTGCAATAAATAGTTATATATTTATAGAGTTCAGCGAAGGTTATTAGCCATAGATTGACAGAGTAAAAGTGAACAATAAATATCGAGCTAAACCAGTGAATAATCATGTCTGTAATACAGAGGAACTATTATTATATTATATTTTGATATTGGTAGAACAAAAACCTAAAATATTTGAGTGATTGGGTAATCATTGAGGTCTGAACTACTTTCACTTTTCGTTTCTGCGGCGTAGTTTGTCGCAGTTGTCGAAGAACTTGTACAAGCAAGTTGGTAGCTCTGTCAGCTTACTCGACGTTCGACAAGCGATCGCTTGGTAGTTTCAACGAGACAGCAACAACTCAGACATGGACCAGAGTTGATCTGGCTGATGTGTCTGTAAATGTTATGCTCCATCGAGGATCGGCACAACACACATCATCGATCGCTCGCTGGCAATAAGCGAATGAGGCAATTGTTGACGCAGGGGCGGTGCTGAGGGGTTGAGCTTTGAGCATGCAAAGTAAGTAACCAACAGTTGTACGATCAGCAGACACAACACAGACACAAGTAAAGATGCAGATGGAGCTACAGATACAAATGCAGTCGACAGATAAAGATGCGATAAATGGTGCGCAAAAACCAAGCCGCAACGATATATATGGAAAGACACACAGGAAGACAGAAAGAGAGAGAGATAGAGAGAGAGAGAGAGAATGGCAGATACATAGATAGAGTGCGACGATCATGTGCGAAAATGTGGGACAGAGTGCTGGAGGCACTTGACAGGCTCGAAATGAAGAAATAATTCCATTGAGCTGGCAGCTATGCGGAGAATTTCAAGCGAGACGAAATTAGACAAGCGTCGTGATTTACGGGTACCCTTAAATCACATGACAACACACACAGTCACACACATACAAACACACTCATATATTGGAAATCGAAGTGAAAACTCGCCAGAAGAAAATCGCGTTGTCGAAGTCAAAGTCTGCGGCGCACATGTGCCACTGGGTGGAACTTGGAAGCCACAGCGAACAGCGAGTCAGAGCCAGACGCTGTTAATGTGCACGATCATGATGATAATATAATGATGATGATCTGCTCTGTCGCTCCGTTGACAATACAATCGATCGATGCTTCCGCTGCGTCGCGCCAAGTTTTGCTGATTTATGGCGCGAATTCGATTGTACCACAAGTTCGAAGTTTTATTTGCCTACTCGCAACTCAAAAGCGAAGAAAAAAATTTAAAATAAAATAAAAACAATATTAAAGATCAAAGCTGATCAGAACCAAATTGGAAAGCAAACAACTTTGAAAGCTCATTGGGGTTTCTTTTATTTTATTTACTTTTTTTTTCTTATAGTTGTGGTAATTCAATATGCTTTTGCTTGCCGCCCTATCATTGATCATTCTGGGCATTTCCAGCGATAAACATAAATTTGTTTTTACCTCCGTAGCACAACAACAGCCCAGCTTCCGCAATAAAACTCAACTTTGTTTTACACTCATGAAATAGCAACAACATTTCACACCTGTTTGATTTGAAGAGGCAGACAATCTATAGCAAATACTCTTTTCTATCAATTAGCACTATTTATGAAAGTTCAAGCGCGTTTGATCAACGCTTAAAGTTCTAGTTGTATATTATTATTATTTATTATATTTCAAGTTAACTAAGTACAAACTATTGATTGTAGTATAAAATAAATAAATAAAAAAACATATTATTGATCACAAATTTTAAATTTATTATTTTTATTATTATTATTATTATTATTATTATTATTATTATTATTATTATTATTATTATTATTATTATTATTATTATTATTATTATTATTATTTGTATTATTATTAGTATTTTTTTTTTATTTTTTTTTTATTTTTTTTATGAAAATCCATATTTTGCAATCTATTCGAACTACACAATGAGTCAGTCAGAACTTCTTGCAATTTCCATATGAAATGGCCTTTGTTCCAAATTGGTTTTGCTAGATGATTCTCCACCCAAATTTGAATAAATTGTGCACATAAAATTTGTTTAGAAATTTCCATTCGTTTATTATTTATAGCGCCAATGAATGTCAAATTTAAGTATGTATATGTTTTAAACAGTATTCAAACATATTTACATTTACGAAACTTAATATTCGGAGAACAGGTTAAAGGCTTGGCTTAAACGGGGACAAAACGGCCTCAGAATTGGTTAACAATTAATTAAATGATATCAGAATGGAAACTTCTCAGCTATGAACAATAATATACATTAGTATATCACAATTTTAGTTAATTAAATAATATATATCATGCCTATTGACAGCTGAGAAATTACTACCCGACAATTTACAAAAAAATCCCCTAAAATAGCCAACCAAAAAAAAGATCTAGATTTCTATATATACCATCTTATATCTTATATATGTATATATAGACATCTATCACATTAGAATTAGTATTTGGTGTTTTTGATTATGGGCTAGTTTGCATAATCCGAAAAGAAATCAAATATAAATATCAGCTCATTGACTTTGGGCACTGACTTTAAATCGAAATCGAGCTCAAACTCGTTTTTTTTTCCCCAACTCATCTATTTCGTCACAATGCTTGTCAAAACTAAAATCACAAAAAACCGCAAAGATTAAGTGGATTGTTTTTGTTTTTATTTATTTATTTATTTCTCTTTTTTTTTACCTAAGCAAAAAACAAGTTTATTTTTGTTTTTATATTTTCGGTAAACAGTTTGGGGGAATTTGTTGTAGATTGTTCTTGAATTTCATTATTATCGAGGCGATAAACGATAGAATCGCAGCCTATAAAAGCGTATACCAGCGCCATATCTAGACACAGTTCGATCTTTCAATTTGTCTCAAACACAAGTTAGTCGAGAACCAAAACTTAAAATGCGTGCCGTTATCCTGTTCGCCGTCATTCTGGGAGTCCTGCTATCACTGGCCTTTGCCGAGGACCAGGAGCAGGAGCAGCTGCGTCAGAAGCGTCAATTCGGCTTCGGCGTACCCTTCGGAGGCTTTGGCAGTCCTTATGGCGGCTTCGGTCGCTACGGTGGCTACGGTGGCTACGGTGGCTACGGAGGCTATGGAGGCTTTGGCGGCTATGGAGGCGGCTTTGGTCGCTACGGCTATGGATCCCGCTATGGCGGCTTTGGCGGATTCGGAGGTCCCTTCTACGGTTAAAATGTGCATTGAATAAACGAAGACTGAGCGAAGTTGAAAGTGTTTTTTACTCAATCCAGTGTACGAAAATAGCAACTGCTAATTAGATTAGTGAGTTTCGATCTCTCGAAAGTGAAATCCCCCATTTGGCTGGCCAAACTTGACCTCGCCCATGGGCTGCAGCTGACCCGGTTTCGGCTGTGCGTGCCGCGTGCTGTTGCCGCGGTGTCTGCTCCAGAATATGTTTATAAATAAATAACAGCAAATCTCCATTTATTTATTAATCTCTGGCTGCAGTCCGTCCCCAGCCGCGCTGCCTGCTAATTAGTTGATTTTTGTCCGCCGTCTGTTTGTTTATGTTTCAGAGCTGTCACAAGTCGGCAGCTTCTATTTTTTGTGTGTGTGTGTGTTTTTTTAAAGCCATTTGCAGACACGACAGACCATCATCCAGAGAGCTGTCGGAGTGCTGGAGAGTGCGTGCATGTGTGTGTGTGTGTGTGTGTGTGTGCGTGTGTGTGCTGAGGTGTATGCATTGTGTGTGAGTGGGAGTCCTCTGTCTTTCTGCAATTATCACGTACGATTGTCATAATTATCATTTGAATTTATATTAGATGACCTTTGGCTCTCAGCTCCCCCTCTCTGTCCCTCTCTCTTTCTCCCTCTGACTGTGTTCCTCAGTCACCTTTGTTTGTTATTTCTGTGATGCTCTGCCAGCAACTGCGTGCTGTTTTCCCCCAAACAAAATACGTATTTAAATGAATTTGTTTGTTGCTTTAAGTAAACAGCGTGCTTCGCATAAATTACCTTCCACTCAAACCCTAATGACCTAAACCACATACACGTACACAACCTTCATATAGAGCTAGACAAAGAAGATTTGGAGTGAGTAAAGTCTATAAAGTAACAGAGAATACACCATTTCTTCAATATGTGTTGCTTTCATATATATCAATTGTCTCTTCTCAACATTACTTAAAGTTCCCGTTTCCAATTGTTCTCTGCATTCCCTGCCAACGGAGCGACAATCTAGTTCACTCAAATAGAGACAGTTTGGCAATTAAATTTGCAGCATATGCGTTAAGCCCGAGCCACGCACAAATTATGCCCATCAATGGCTGGAATATCTGCTGATTAGATTAATGACTTATTAATCCCGCTAATAAACATAAAAATCAACGCAAATAAAAGTCCCGCAAGCCAAGCCCCAGCCCGAGTCGAGTCGCGCATATTAATTTCTACGGCAATTCGGGCGTTCTATATGCTAGATGGCTATCAAGTTGCCCTGTGTGGCATATGGGTGCTTGTGCCCGGATTCGTATTCATATTGCTGCCTTGTTGTGGCAACAAGAAGCGAATGGGCGTGCCGGCCCCTGTTTTGGCTATTGTTTAATTGTCAATAGACATCGGCTTCTATCAATATCATTAAAGCTAATATTTTGCGGTTGGCTGGACGAGGCGTAGCAGGAGTTGACTTGTGGGCATAAATAACCGCAAGCATCTACCCCACAGTAATCCCACCGGATATGCTCAATCAAAGCTCAAAGTATGCGTGAGGTGTGAGCAGGGGCGAAACACAGCTGGGGTGAGGTGGGGTGGTCGGCCCGAACCTGTCGAGTTCCTTGTGCCATTGGGGGTTGCTTGTCGTTGTTGTCATTGAATATCGTCCCATTTCATTCATCACTTTGCGCCTTTTCAACGCCAACAACAACCCTCGACTACGGCCGGCAGTTAGTTAAAGGTGGGCTGTCTCTGAGCTCAACCTGAACCCGAGACCCAGTAGCCACAACCTGACTTTCGTGCCGTGGCTTGTTTTGATATTAAAATTGCGTAATTATAATTAACCACATGTGGGTTTGAGCCCCCGACGAGAAAGGGGTAGAGGGTAGCGGGTAGCGGGGTCCTGGTTTAACGTGTCCTCCGACTGCTTCCGCTCGCCTTTTGTGCCGAGGTGTGCTGGCGGAAGGAAGCGAATCGGTTATGGCTGCCACAGGACTCGCTGCCAGGATGCGCACGCCACTCGCTGCTCCTGTGTCACGTGTGCGCTGTGCGGGCACATGGTAACCGATATGCGGATTGTCGCCCCAGGGGCATCATCCATAATTTACCATACTGTCAGCCAATTGATATTGCCTTGCCCTCATCCGATTGTATGTGTGTGTGTGTGTGTGTGTGTCACATGATTAAGCTCAAAAATATAAAATTTAATTAGTACAGGATTTTGGAGCTTAGGCTTTTGTGTGTGGAACACGTGTTACAATGCGGTTTTTGGGTACGGAAAGAAAGAGAGTGAGAAAGTGAGAGAAGTGCAAACGAAATAATTTTATGCAATAATTGAGATTTTTATAAAACCTAATTAAGAGAAGAACTAAAACCGTATGGATTCTCAATGCGAATAAGAGTTCGAGCATGACGATTACTAAATAAAAGGATAAGTGGATAGGTTAGAGCTAGCTTGAAATGAAGTCCTATATACCCTAAAGTGACTTCCAGCCTCTGAATGCACAGAGTGAATTTAAACATTTCCTACATAGTTACTTTTATAAATTTGAGAGTATTCCGTTCATTACTTTTACTTTTTGCTGAAATATAGCCAAGGCATCGACTGCAAAGCCAGCCCGAGTGCTATTAGACGCCTAACCCACAGACCTCTAATTGTAATTAAGCATGGGAATCGAAGCTAGAAGAGAGCCAACTAAATACATACATATGTATGTGGTCAATAAAGGGGCTATGAAAACGAATGTGTTGGCCAGGGAGTAGGAGTCGTGCATGAAATTCCAGGCGTGCACACAGTTGAGAGGGGGGGCAAGCAGAGGGGAAGAGATTACAAACGTGTTGCCATTAGTTAACTTCAGCTTTGATTGATTTCAATTAATCTTGGACGCGTGTAATTAATCATTGAACACTTTAATATGGTTAACAAGTCTTGACCAAGCAACGGTTAAAAAGGTTCAACGAGCCGCAGACTTCTGAGCAGCGCACAAGACAACGAGACCCAAACGGAGCTCCAAACTGACAAACTGACAAAGCGACGTTGGCAGAGTGGGGGGAGGCAAGCGGCCGCGGGGACTGGGGGTAGCCGAGTCTGCGGTTACCTAGGCAGCCGCCTGCACATGGTGTGCAGTGTCTAAGAAAAATGACCAACTTTTGGAAAATGCGTTGGAGTAACGAGCCCACAAAACAGATTTTCATATGTGTTAGCCAAAAGGCAACTTGGCCAGCAGAGAGCTCCACTGAAGGCTGGCAGCAGTCTCTGCAGCCCCCGACTAATTGTAGTTACACTTCGCGCCGCGTAAACGGAAAACGGCCTGCGATTGATGGCTATCAATGCGGATGACTTATGGTCCATGTCCAGCTTCTCAGCTCGCTTCACGTAAATCCGTCTAAGCGGCGCACTCGACCCAGCCTCAGCCTCAGTCTCAGCCAAACAGACAGCTCAGACATTTTCCTGGCCAACTGCATATTGATTTTCCCATGCTCAACCCAAATAGCCATAAGCCAAGGAAATCATTGTTGCGATTAGATTTCCACTCCTAGCATTCGCCAGGCATTCGAACTGCGTCCAATGTGTGGGTGAGCGGTGTGCAGTGCGCCTCTAAGTGGGGCAAATGTGTGTGGCTAGCTTAATCCGACTTGATTGAAACTAAAGAGCACAGATTTTGACAGAGTATAAGTGATTTCTAATGGGCTTTAAGCACAAATTGAAACTGAAATTATGATGAAGAGTAAATGTTATAAGTACACCAAATATGATAAGACAGTGACTGACCTACCTTTGAATAATAATCGACCTAGGAATGTCTAATTGATGGAAAGTAAGTATTATATGGCAGAAAAAAAGGCTCCAAATAGTAATTTATAAGTGAATTATATATTTATATACATATATTGTATTTCAGTTTGACTTTCATTAGAGCTAAAAACATTATCCCCTATAACAGCTTTTAATTTATTGTTGTGAATAAAACGTTTTCTATGGCAGGCATTAAATATGTAAAAGACGATAAATGAATATATTAATGACGATGACTTTAACAAAATATATTGTCATAATTAAATATTTCATTTGCATCTAGAGCTGCAAAATGCTGTAAGATGCAAATTTTTACATTTCAACATAACACTGATGATATAAATAAAATATTTACATAAACATTTATTTAATTTCTTAAGATTCCCAGACAAAATCGAACTGCATTCTGGTTATATACTATATAGCTTCTTTTATGGCTTCTCTAGAAGAAGCAAGGATCAAGAAAAATCTCTTTTTAATATTAACACTTACCTCGCAAAGTGAAAGCCTCGCTTGCTCTACAATATCATTGGCGACTCTTCTGAAAGTCCAATACCTAGAGAGGTGTATTCTAGAATACCTTTACTATGTCGACTCAAACAAATTCCACTTCCAATTTCTTCTAGAATACATTCACTAATCTAATCAAACAATGCTTAAATTGGCATTTCTTCGCTCTTACAATTCTTCAAGCCTTAAGCATAAGATAGTTGCTCAAACTCACTTAAACACAAATCACGTACGTTTGCTTATTGCCTCCAAAAGATTTTCATAGCAATAATTAAATTGCCTACTTTTTTCCCAAGCTTCAAGCTTGGAAACTCCGTATAATTGACTCTTAGCCATAATGTGATAAATAAACATTCATACGCCATTCAAGGCTCAGTAGATTTCTTTAGAGTTGAAGCAGTTATTTGATGCCTTTGCTGCTGCTGCTGTTGCTGTTGTTGTTGTTGTTGTTGTTGCAGCCACCGTTGACTGCCATAATTAAGCAGTCAAAGTCAAGCGCTGGGAGCCACACACTGGAGAGAAAAAAAAAATAATAATAAACAGGCAGGCAAAACAAAAAGAGTCTCCAACTGGAGGCGAATGTGTTTCTGTTGTCTCGGCAGGCAGCTCTCAATCAACAATGGCAACTCATTTCACCCGCTCGTCTCATGTTTCCAGCTGGAGCTGGAAGTTTGATGAATGATCTCATCAGCGAGGTGTCGGCCACAACTCAGTCGATGATTGGGCCGCAAGTTGTGCCACAGTTGTTGCTGCTGTTGCTGTTGTTGCTTTTGTTGCTGCTGCTGTTTTGCCCCATGCACTGATGAGCCTCATTTGCGGCAAAGTGTGTAAAATTTAAAATTTAATAATTAACAATTGTTTTTTAATACCGCAGCAGCAAATCTCAGCCTCCACCACCAACTCCAACTCCAACTCCAACTTCAATGCGAGCTCTCCAATTACTTTCGCCCGGGCACTTTGGTAGCTGTCAATCGGCGCATCAGTTTACCCTCAGAGGCCGAGATCTCTTTGTTACGGCTTGATTAATGATGCGAAATTATGAACTCGCTTGTTCTAAGTGACGTGTGGCAGAGGCTTGGGGCAGCGGCGCAGCCAGCGTCGTTGGGGCGCAGAGCAGCCGCCGTTGTAAGTAGTTTTGTTAATCGGTTTAAGAAAAATGACTTCATTAAATTCATTAGCGCCCATGTGTGAAATGCGTTCGATTCGTTCACAATGCTTAACCTTTTCGAGTTCTTTTACATAACATAAATAGCAGTCATTATGCGACTTGGCTGGGCTCACCTTGGGTAGGTAGCTGACGCTTAAGATTTAAGAAAGAGAAGCTCATGTAGAGCTCTTGGAAGCGTAATGCATATATTTCTACACAATTTCTTAGCTCACGAACTATGAAAAAGTTTTAAATTGCTGAGACAATATTTGAGATATTCCTATAATATATAATCCTGTCTTCAGGTTTGAATATAACTGGGGAGTGATCCGCCTCCTCCTCTCTCTCTCTCTCTCTCTCTCTCTCTCTCTCTCTCTAACTCAACCTCTGTATTCTTATGATTTATGCTTATAGTAAAGTTTCATATATATGATTTCCTAATTTATTCCACATCAGCAAGAGACAAACTGTGATATTACAACTGATTTCCTTACAGCTCGCTCGCATTACATCAAAACTAAATTTTTCTCTCTCATAAAAACTCACAAACTCTGCTTATCAAAATAGTTTTGCGTGTCTCAACATATGAAAGTGCCGAAGAGCCATAAGGAAAATGTATTTTTAAAATAGTTTTCCACAAAAATAAATCGAGAAAATTGTGAGAGGAGAAGAAACTGAGCGAATAAGAAAAGTGCAGCAGACCGCAAAGCGTTGCGCTTCATTAAAATCGGATTAAAGTCCTTTGCAAGCTGACAAATATTCAGACTGGACAAATGGTCCTTCTGGTGCGATTCCCACGCTGACCAGAAAGGGACGCGGAACGCCAACAAATCTCGGCGTATGCAAAAACATGAAGATGGCAATGCGTATAAAATTGGCCCAAAATCAGAATCAGAACCAAAGCCAAAGCAACCCCAAGTCGAGGCGCTTAGCTCTCAGGTAGAGTGTGAGCCAGAGGAACCCTTTGGAAATATTTGTGGACAATTTCAAGAAAATCGAGCAGAAAATTTACGCAAAAAGGAAAAATTGATTGCTAGCTGACCAGCGATAGCCTATGTAGGGTCCAGCCAGGGGGTTGAACTTGTCAGCAAATGCGCCGTGCGGCTTATCCTCGGCGACACAAAGGTTAATTTTCTTATGGCTCGGGGTCAGCTGGACACTCGAATCTTGAGGCATTTACCTGAGCAGCATCCGCAGAAATAGTTGGAAATTTGAATGCTCGCATCTCTTGGCCATTGTACAGCCTGCGAGCTCTGACCTCGCTGCCTGTGGCCGCAATTAGGCTACATTTTTAAGGTCAAAATTTCGCATTTGAATATTTTGCATTAATTTTGTCGTATTCTTCGTCTCGATTGCAAAATGCGCTTCTTATATATGTATGTATGTATGTATGCATGTCTGTATGTATATTTAAGTATATGTATATGTGCTTCTGGGGTAGCTACGCCCCATTCCGACTGACCTCTGGCACCCGATTTGAATATGTGCTAATGATTTGTGACATGTTCTGCAGTTGCAGTTCCAAGCAGTCAGCCTTTTATCGCACATGTTTAATTCATGGGGCCTTGGACAATGCACTGAGCGAACTGAGAGAGAGCGAGCGAGAGAGGTGATAGAAAGAGAGAGAGAGAGAGTTAAACAAAGATGCACTTAGCGAAAAGCTATTTAAACCAAATGTAAATGCATAAAGTGTAAAAAAGAAATGAAATTTTACTTTAATTATTTACAGAATTATTTAAATGAATTAATTAATGCTTAAAATGGAATCAAATATCATTCAGAATTATTTTTATTTTATTTTAAAATTAATCTAAAAATATATTATTTTATTTAATATAAAATATATTTAAAAAAAAAGCCAAAATCTTTTCTCTAAGTGCAGCTTTGCTTTTTATAGGGTTGGACTTGGGCTTGTTTGAGACACATAAATAAAATTGGGCGTTTTAGTTGCTCATACTAAAAAGGGGAGGCTCGCATGTAATTACAGCCAAGCACAGCGCACACACAAACACAAACACAAACACACACACACACTTACTCACTCTCGTTCAGGTGACCTTTTGACATGCGCGCTCGAAATACATTTCGAGTGGAGCACAAATACATTTGTGAGTGCGCTTTCAGTTAAACAGTCGTCATATATAGAGCTACATATATGTTGAGGGAGTACACACACACACACACACATATAGACAGAAATATACATACATATGGTTTCTATATATTGTATATAGCAGTTCAAACCCTTAAATTTATCGCCTTCCTGGTTGCATGTGCAGCATTTGATTGGGTTTAATGCATTTAACGACTTCCATAATGAAATTGCTAGCAAATGTTATTGGTCTGCTTCTGAGTTGATTATGGAGGTTTTTGTATAATTCATATAGAATAATTTCATGGAATCAGTTATATATAAACTATTTGGATATAGCTCAAGTAGTGTGGGGAAAGTCTAAGAAGTAATGAAAAGTATGAAGTGAAAACTGCTCTCTTATTTGTATCTTTATCTGTAAGATAAAGTATATTCATATATTATATACATGAATATCGCATGTCCCTTCTATCTAAAGAAATTTTATAACATTCGAAACATCTATCAGCTATATATGTTATATATGATATAAGCTGATATAGAAAAGAATATCTGAACACATTTTTTATTAGCTTTGACTCATTCTGCACCTAAATCAAATTAGTAATATCATATTTATATACTTACTATTACGTTCAGTAAGGTCATAATGCATCCAAAGAAGTTGTCTATAAACTACATCGAAATATATAATAGTTTAACTGAGAAATAGATTTCATTTGATATCCATGCACATTAAATCTTTATCTTTTAATGTTCAGGACCTGCTTAAAGTACTCTCATCTCTAAGAAATATGATAAAGAGCACAAGAGCTATCTAGAAACTCGACTTTAAAACTAATGAAAATTTTAGCACCGCCATAAAATAAAAATCAGAGAAGGAATTCATCAACAGGATGAGCAGACATCATATACATACATATATTGAGTTGACAAAGTCTCTCTTTGTGTGTGTGTGTTTGTGTATATGTATGTATGTGTGCGCGGCAGCGAATACATATTGTTCATTTGGCGACGGCGGCGGCTGTGGCTCCACTTTCCACAATGAATCATCAGGCTGAGCAGCAGCAACAACAACAACAAAAAGGCAACAAAAACGGGCTGCTTGGGTGGAGCCTTGCAGATGGCATGCTTCTGCTCGTCAGTTTAACCAGGATGACATGGCCCGGTCCATTGCGGTCCTGGACTCTGGCATTTTAGCACTTATTCATAAAGTCCTCGCGCACCCACAACTTGCCCCAAAACGTGGCAAACGAGACAAAGCAGAGAACAGAAAAGAGAAAACAACGGCAAACAGACAAAAAAAAAAGGAGACAAGCAAAAGCGACGCGAAAAGAGGAATTACTAAAAATTTATCAATGTAAAAGTTTGCAGCAAAGCGCAGTGGGCGGGGCTGATGGGGCTGGCGAGGCGGTTGGGCAGTTGAGGGCGTGGCAAAAAGGAAACAAGCAACAATGTAAATTATATGCCAGTTGGCTGCTGTAAGCCAAGTTTGCCTTTGTCTGAAATCTGCATGTATCTATCTGAATGTGTGTGTGTGTGTGTGTGTACATGTGTGTGTGCCTGCATACATATATGAGTTATATAAGTGCACTTCCTGCTCGAGTCCTTGGCGCATATATTTCTAGCACTCCTATATCTATTTGTGCAGCCAAACTAAATGCAAACAAGAAAAACCTCGAAAAACAAGTCAAACTTTAGGAGTTTCGAAATTTGTAACATCTGTCTATATAGTAGCTGCTGTCTCGGAATACTACATATAAATAGATCTAACTGTTTCGTTATATAAGCTAACTCCCCCTGGTATATGTATGTAAACCTAGCTAACTGTTTTACATTCGTTTAAGCAATTAAAATTTTCACCTTGGTATGAATTTAATTTTGTGAGTGAATTAAACTTATTTATATTTGGAATAGTAAATATATACAAATATTAAAATAAATATATTAATATTATTATATTATTAATAATATTATTTGAATGTATTTACTATATCTCTTATATTTTTTTATATTATATTATATTTTTTTAGTTCATATAAAGCATATATTGTCGATTTAAAAATAAATAATAATAAAAAAATAACTTTATATTATAATTAACAAATCAATAAAAGTAAATGTATACCATATTCTGTATATTATTATTATTAAAATAATTTCTTATACTTATATGAAAATAATATTTATTAATCTAGTGAATATTTGTCGAGCCTAGTTTATATATGATATGATTTTATTTGTATATTAAATCCATCTATGAATATATAATAAAATATTTCAGTTTAATCACACAAAGTAGAAAAAATAGAATTTATTTGTAGTCTCATCTAATTACATTTACGTCAATGAAAATGCGTCTAGAGTTTCCACTGTGCCCCACAGTTTCTCTGATTTGTCCTTTTTCTTATTTTTTTAAAGGGAACATTTAACGGGAAGGCACCTACTTTCAATGAACTGCCCAGCGAAGTGCCAGCGAGCAGGAGGCAAAAAAGAGGAAAAGATTGGAAGCAAGCGGAATAATGGAACTGGCCAGTTGCCAACATGATGGCAAAAGTTGTGGGCTAGGTGCAACAAGGGGCAGCGGGTGGACAGCGGACAGCGGGCAGCAGGCAGCGAGTGCAAAGAGGCGCTCAAATGGGGTTGTCAGTATTTAACCCAAAAGGGTGGAGGTGCTGCCTGGCTGCGCGAACTCTGCGCAGAGCCACGACCACAACAATGCATTGCCCAAGGAGCAGCGAGCCAAGGGGAGGGGACTGCCAAGGGTGAAGGGTTGGGGGGACGAGGGCGCTGGCTGCCACACGAGTAACATACGAGGCACTAACAAGAGGTGCCGAGAACCACGAGATTAGGTTCAAAGGCAGGACGCTTACCACACAAAAAAAAAAAAGAGAATAGAAAGTACAAAAAAACCAGCTGCAGGATTTGCTGAGCTCCCGCCTGGCCCCCCATTTGGCAGCAGCCACTGAAATCCAATTGAATTAGACTTTAATGGGCGCCAGAGAGAGACATCTAGCGGTGTTAATAAAAAGCAAACTCAACATTTCTAGCTGCTGCCACTTGGCGCTGCTCTCCTTTTTTACTCTGCCTCATTCTTCTCTTCTTCTTTTTTGCTGCTGTTGTTTTTGTTTTCTTTTTAAAGAGCGCCAACAAAAAGCGAATTCCGATACAGTTAATGATAAGCCAGTCGCGCGCAAGCGAGACAGCTGCGTGCCAGTGCGAGCGAGACGCAAGTCTAACGAGGGCGTTGCCACGCATTGAGTGGAGAGCGCGCTTGAGAGCTAACGAGTGTGTGTTGGTGTGTGAGTGCATGTGTGTGTATCGGCTCTTGAGTGCGACTCAACAAAACTTGACGAAACATTGAGTGAGTGCGAGAGAGTGAGAGTGCGTGTGCTTATTGGAAACATCAGCAGGCACTCGACTTATTAGCAGCTGCCTGCGGTCCCCTTCCGCCCTTCCCGTTGCATTACCCCATACCACCATTGCTTGCACCACTTCAACTCGCTGATCATCCAATTGTACATTTGCTCCGCATGCCCAGCCCCAAGTGCAAGGCATGCAACGGGTTAGGGGTGGCCCACTACATTTGGCCCCTCAACTGGGTCGAGACTTTTTTCTGTCTGTCTTCTTTTTTTCCAATATATTTTTGCTGCACTTGCAACTTCTTCGGTGCTGCCCCCCAGTGCCCTCTCGGTCCACGAGCCGCTGCTCGCGTGCCTAAAAATTGTTTAGGCCTCTTCGGCATTTAAATCTTTTTCAATTTCTACGCTCTTTGCGTGCAAATCGCTGCAAAATGTTAATTCCACAATGTTGGGGAAAACAATTTATGTTGGCGTCTCTAATTGAGCAACGCCCGTCGTGTAGTGGGGCAGGTGGCACATGTGGCATCGCCTACGGCCTCTCGTTAAAATCAAATTAAAATATGATTTCATGTTTTGGCACTTTTCAAGTGTATCCAATTGCGTGTCGTGACACGTAACTGGAGTCCAACCAGAGCACACGCCTCATCCAATTAGCATCGAATATTATTCTAATTTTATTAAGACTCAGCATTCAATGGGCTTCCCCCAAGTAACGGCAAATGGGGCGTAATGCAAGTAGGGCAGAACATATGAAAAACTAAAATATGGAAAACACAAATGAATTTTCACTTTGGGTCCACTTTAAAGAGCAACTCCTAACTATTGGAAACTCTAACAAAAGTTTACTTAGCTTATCTCCAGGCACAGCCAATGGCAGCTCCAATATCTATATATACACACATACATATGTATATACTCATATATCTCACATATCGGCCATTACTTTAAAGCTGAGCAAAGATAAGCAAACGACAAAATGTGGAGCACGACGCACTTTAATCAACCAACCAGAAAACTTTTCGACTCAAATTTTATATATGTACATATATACACGTATGCATTTGTATATTTGTGTTTTTTTTTTCGGGTAGGTGGAGCTCATTTTAAAGTTGGTTTTTTTTTCTGCTAAAAAAAAACGGATTTCGGCTGCAAATAGATAAGAAACCTAACGGTAAAGCAACTAACAGATGCGCCAACTACAAAACTAATAAGAAAATGCTAACAGAAACAAGTTCTTGTTGGACGCCCAACAAATCAAATGAGCGCGAGAGCCGGCCACAAAATGCACTCACAGAGAGTGAGAGAGTCGAAGAAGGAGAGTGAGTGAGCTGTTTTCGTGGTGGTGGTAGTGCGACTGCTGGTGGTGGTAGTGGTAGTTCATATTCATGCTAATGGTTGGAGTGTTAGTAGTAGTGGTACTGGTGGTGGTGGTGGTGAGTCCGCTGAGCAAATCAGCCAAACGCATCGAAGGTCTTGCCCCGCCACCAAAGAGAGCAGAGTGCTCGCTCTTGACGAGCGCGAGCGCCAGTACGAGTGCGAGTGCGAATGCGACCGAAGATTTCCACTCAATTGCGGGCAGGCCATTGGGTCGTCGTGAGCGCGAACAGAGCAGCAATAGAGCAGACACAGTCGCCGGGCTGCAGTTGCTGTCGCTGTATATCTCTGTATCTGTGGTGGAATGAGAGAGATTTGTGTGATGTGTCGTTAGGTCGAAACGGTCGAGTCGGGTCGGGTCGTGTACCTTTTGCCACGAATGTTTTGCCAGTCAGGCTCTAAAAGGCCTTACGAGAACAGCTGAGATTTCGCTGCTCGCATGACGCGCATTTTCCACACAAGATAGAAAAATTTTTGAATTTTCTTTCAAATATATTACAATCGAAATAAATATATATGTACACATATACGAGAAAATCAAAGTGCAGCGCAAAGGCGAGCAAACAAATTAAAGATATCTACAAAAAATTAAATCAATTTAAAATAAATATTTCAACAAGTCGCAAAAATTTTCAATCGTGTGCGTGAAACAACGAAATAAATTTTTGAATAAAAATTACAAAAAATATTTACAAAATATTGAATTTAAAATAAAAATTGAAAAAACCACAGAAAGTGTTTTGTGTAAAATGTGCAGAGCAAAAATAAAATAATTTCCAAAAAAAAATTGCATTCGAAAAGAAATTCTTGAAAAAAATATTTATGCCCAGCAAATACTTTGCCCAAAGAGTGTGAAAAAAATATTTGGGAAAAATATTGAAAGCAATTTTCGGAAAGAAGTTCTATTGGTGACTTTGCTGCGTTTTGGGCGTGGAAAGTCCGTGCAAAGTGTATTCCAGCGGTTATTCCACGTGTTCCGATCCGGCCGCCAAAATTATTACGCACAATTCCCTGAGCGTGTACGGTGGCGGCGTCATGTGCGCCTCCCCGTCCACGGCTCCCGGCTTCTTCAACCCGCGGCCGCAGTCCGGCGCCGAGCTGTCGGCCTTCGATCTGGGCCTGTCGCGCTCCATGACGCTGGGCGTGCCGCCGCACAGTGCCTGGCACGATCCCAATTTGGGTGGCCATCTGCACGCCTCGGCCGGACCCGGCTCGCTGGCGGGCACCAACACAAGTGGTGGCGGCAACGGCGGTGGCACCACGCCCAGCAGCGTGGCCAGCCAACAGTCGTCGGGCATCAAGCAGGATCTGTCCGGCTTGACCGCCTCCACGGCGAACCTCAACCAAAGCGCGCATCACGTCATTAAGGAGGATCTCTCCAGCTTGCCCAGCGCCAATGGCAGCGGCTCCACGTCCGGCCATCACACAAGCGGCGGCCAGTCCGGCCACGGCTCGGTGGACCTGGTGCCCATCATCAAGGGCTCACAGTCGGCCAGCTGCCTGGGCGGCTCGGCGGGCGGCAACAACGGCGGCAGCACCACGCCCAGCTCCCAGGCCAACAGCTCCCACTCGCAGAGCAGCAACAGCGGCTCCCAGATCGACTCCAAACAGAACATCGAGTGCGTCGTCTGCGGCGACAAGAGCTCCGGCAAGCACTACGGACAATTTACCTGTGAAGGTGAGTACCCCAGCCGGGCCTAATTGTAATCGCCAGATATCCATTGACTGCCAGTCGACAGTTGATTTCAATTGTGACTTCGCCAGCTCTGCCCCACTCGGAGTGGATCTGCAGCGATGATGACTGAACAGAAATGCTTGGGCCTCAGATAGTTTGGCTCGCAGCTCAGCTCGCCAACTACTCAAAAGCGTGCTGATCTTGACAGTTACTGTGAATTATGGCAGTTTGATGAGTTGGCAATAAAATTCGGTGATGTGAGACAAGTTGCCCAGCTGCCTGTGGTGGGTGTGCAGAGAGCGCGGCTCGAGTTACTTTGCTAACTGTTTACGAAAACACAAACAGTGTACACCTGGCTAAATGGATGTGCTCATGCGAGAATTCTAATTCGATTTGGCTAGTTGGCACAAAGCCCACGCTAACTGAACTAAATTATGGTTGCACTACGTAAAAGATACTTTTGTATCTCAGACATTGCGGATTTGCCAATCACACTCTGCTGCCGTTATCTGTGTGTATCTTCATCTAATAGCGTGTATTTACTGTACCTGCCTCAAGTCTGACTCAAAACTATAAATATTACAAATATTGCTGATTTGCAATAAACATTATTATATATCTTAACAGCTCTTCATTAGATACACAAGTTTCTTTCGAAGATTATAGAATCTGCCTTCAGCTGTAGCCAGTTACTACTGTGCCACTAATATTCCTCTTGTTGTTAGTCGAGAGCCTTAATGATATTAGATGCATTTACACCATTTCAGCCATAAAGATACTTTTGCTGCTAATAAAATTACTTAACAATTAAAATTATAATATTATAATATTATTATTCAAGTACAGTTATAGTTACAATTACTTTTTAAAAAAATTACATATATGTATTTAGTTTTCACAGTGTTTCCAACACCCCAGTCTCAGATACTTTTGTATCTTTTGCCCAGAAACGACGCTGTCTGTGCATCAGTCAGCTTTCAGATACTTTTGTATCTTAATATCTGCTGAGAGTCCCTCGCAAGTCTCAGCCACTTTGCATATGAAATTTTTCGCAAAAAATATCTAAAAAAAATAATAATAATAATAAAATGCAGCCGCCACTTGAGCAGCGCATTATGTAAGACGGCGCACTTCTCAGATACTTTGGGCTGGTCAAAACGCCGTTACAACAGAGCAAACTTGCCGCGATCCCGCGCACGCATCTCTACTCAACTCGCTTATCGCTAGATAAAAGTTAAAAACAAAATAACAAAAACAAAACCAAAAAAAAAAAAAAAAACTAAAATAAAGGAAAAGAGAACGAGTGGAAAAAATTATTATTATCTAAATAAAATACGGTGCGCGCTTTTGTAGCAAGCCAAACAATTGTTGTGCAAACATGCAAATTGTGGCGGCTGTGGCCGCTAAATGAAGCGCCCACCTTTTTATTGTCTTAGACCTGGTCGAGATGCCAGTTGGCTGAGCGACAGCAGTGAGAGTGAGAGAGAGAGCGAGAGAGAGAGAGAGGGTGTAGGTACTTCAGCTGTGGGGCAAAAAACTGCACTCATGAGTTTAGATTAACGCTGCACGCAGCGCTGGCATTTAGTACAACAGCCAGGTTGAACTTGTCATATTCGTATCTCTTCAAATGTTCTGCTTTTAGTCAGAGAGAAGTTACAGCTGCGGAGCGTAGCTATGTGCGCACAGTGGTTGAACTTGTGCAAAAAGTAATGAGAGCTTAAAATATTGAATTATACTAAATATTAAATTGCATTATGATTCATTATAATTAGCTATAATTAACCAGAATTAGGTTCACATTTGTTAAACATAAATTTGTTTATTTTGTCTATATTGTATATTTGATTTCTTTAAAAATCTCTTTCAATTCTCACATAGATTTTGTAAAAACATTCAAGCCTAGCTCTCTTGAATTGAATATATTAATTAATGTTTAAAGCTAACTAGCTGAAGCTTAAACTGCAACACACATTTATCAAGCCATCAGCTGCTCTTGGCTGCTCTTATCATCGGCGCATAATGAAAAGTATCTCACGGATACATTGCGCAGCTTCAACCACTGTACTATGCATTGTAGGTGCTTTTATTATTATTAATCACCCAGCATTTTGTACGCATGCGCAGCAGCAACAACCACAACAACAACAGCAACAAAGACAACTAGAATATCAACAACAACAACAGCAGCAACAACAACAATCAAAAAATGTGGCTCACTGACCGCCTCGCTGCATTCTGAAGGTGTTTTCTGCCAGCCGCATGTTGCCATGCATGTAGCTAACAGATACATGCATCTGCTTGTTGTTGTTGTATATCTTTTGGGGGCGCTGCTGCTGCTCCAACTGCTGCTGATGATGTTGCCACGATAGCAATCTATTTTGTTCTATGCAAGTCTCTCAAGTCTCGCTGCGAGAATGTTTTTTTTTTCGAAAATAAATAGTAAAGCGCTTAGACGCATATCATTGCCAGTTATGCGTTATGTGCGCGCTCTCTTTACAGCTCGCACTGCCCTCCTCCCTCTCTCGCTCACTCTCTCTTGCTCTCTGTCTTCCTGTGGCTTCAAAATGCCATAATGTGCGCCGTTTGCGTCCTTTCAGCTGATTCACTTCCAAAAGCTGAGCTACACGTACTTGCAGATACTTGGCACAACTCGTTTTCTTGCCGCTGTCTCACTTGTCTGTCGCTCTGTCTGCCTGCCTGCCAGTCTGTCTCACTGTGCTTGCCGCTCTGTCCGGTGGCCGGGCGCAGTATGTGAAATTTATTCCAAAAGGCAACCCCCTTCACGTCTCAAGATTAATTGTAGCCTATGCGTATGCGTATATGTGTGTGTGTGTCTGTGTGTGTGTGTGTGTATGTGTGTGTGTGTATGTGTATCTGTGCCTTGAACCCTAACCCCTCAGTCCTTTAGGTTAGCTGTGTCCAACTTGTTTGATTTTGCACACAGCTGCTTCTTCAATTTGTAGGCGATTTTGGCATACCTTAAGCAATATCAGTTCCCCACTCATTATTATTATTATTATTATTATTATTATTATTTCTTTTTTGTAACTCGGCTGGCTAACCTTTTTGGCTAAAAAAAGTCACGGTTCAAACTCCTGTTGAAAAATGTGCACTGATATCAGCCGACTGATAATATTAATGATGAGTGCCTCGCTCTAATGCAACATCGACAACACACACACAGACAGCCGCACGCCTCCTGCTCCCCCCCCCCCCCTACATTAATTTAGCTATTTGTCACGGCTATTAGTAGGCAATACTTGAGCTTCTTTTCACAGTTGTTTTCCTCGTATGGCTGCTGCAGCTTTCCAAGAACCTCGCAGAGACGTACACACCTTTTGCATTGCAAATTGTGCTGCGTTTATTTATTGCATGAAAAGTTATCTTAGCGCCCATGTCAAAAGCTAATTAAGTTGATTTATCTGCTGCCCCACATGAAAATGACAAATAAATTTTATGAAAAATTACTGCAACATCTAAGTAGCTGGCATGCAATTAATTAAATGCCACATAAACATAAACATCAGCCAGCGCAGAGAAAACTCTTGAGGAAAATGCAAGGAAAAGCTAGTAAATAATATAAAAATACGACAAGCTGACTCTGGGCTGGCGCTTGTCTAATTGTTAAGCGCGAGCGACTTGCATTAGAGCCCGGTGCCCGGAATGTATCTCAAAGATACGAAGACACACAGATACTTTGTCAACCCAGTGCTGTGGGCCACATGAACATTTTGCGCAATGCGCAGGAGGCAGCGTGTGATGTCAGCCCATTTAAATAGTTTCCCACGTTCCCGCAATTAAAGCGCAGCCCAATCTCAAGAACTCAGCTGTGGTCAAGCGGACTCGCGCTCGTTCCTTCTGTTCGTTGTCGAAAAGTTCGTAAAAAACGAATTTTTGATGTTGACAATGTCACAGTTTATGCTTGATGCTTGTCCAAAGTCATCATTGTGCGTTTGTATCTTGTATCTGTCCGACGAGATCTTTTGCTTTTGTGTGTGCTGGCTGTGGGATGAGCGTTTCCTTTTGAGAAGAAATTTGCTGAACAACATGTGCGGCTTTTTAATTCACTTCATTATGCTGTAGGCAAATAAAGCATTTAGCACAAATTTCATTCCATAAGCAAAAGAAAAAGACGAAATTTTTGTAAATTGCATTCAGCAAAAAGAAAAACAAAAATAAGCAAATACTTTTTTCTTATGGACTTCAATGGGGTTTTATGCTGGAGAAGTGAATATGAATATGGAATAGGGCGGAAATTCGAATGAGATTATTCTAATATGATTAAAGACTTGGTTAATATATAATATTCGTATATTCATTCCATTCGAAATCCCCTCAGAATTGTGTAAAGATCCGCGTTAAGTCTATTGAAAACAGTTTGAGTGAAAATCAAATGTGAAAAATCTTTTGATAAATTCTTTGTCTGATTCCTTTGATATCAAAGACTCGAAGATGCCAGCGAAATTCTTACGCCAATAACTAGTTGATTGGCATACGAAATATATTTATGGCTTTTCACATTTTCACCTCGCATCGGTTTAGGGAAATTATTCGAAATGGCGCTACGGCTTCAGCAGTTTTTGGCTCGCAGAGCCTTCAATAAATTATATGAAAATTCCAGTTCGGTAGACTCGGTCGCTGAGCTTTAACAAAAGGCGCACATAAATCAATTAGCTGTCCACTCGCTGCCCCAAAAAATAATAAAAAGCAACTGAAATCAAAAAGTAAAAACAAAAGTAAGAGCAACAAAGTAAATACGATTGCAAAAAAAAAAAAAAAATTAAGAACGCCCACTGCACATTTTTCAGATGTGTTTTTCGTGGCTGCAATTTATGGCGTTGCAGCCTTTTCGGCTTGTGGGGGCGTGGCAGCGACGCCCGCCACAAAACACAGCGTATTTTACTTATTAATTAGTAACGAAAAGCTTAATAAATATCGAAGCTTGTATTAAATTTGCATTCATTTCGAGCGACAGACAGAGAGAGTGAGAGTGAGAGTGAGAGTGAGAGAGATGGGGTTAGTTGAATTAAGCCCCCATATCATTTATTATGAGTGCATATAAATCGCTGCATGATAAACATTTATAACTTCCGTGCGATTTGGCATGATTTACGTGCACTCCCCTCAGCAGACTCTCGGCTCAACTCTTATTTCGTTGTGGCCATAAAAAATGTGAGGTAGCTGAAGGCAAGAAATTGAATATTTATAGTCTGTTTTGTTTTTTTTTTGGTTTTTTGTGGTTTTCTGGTGGGCTCTAATCTGGAGCTGTGGAGCAATACTCAACTCTTTGTCAACATTAATGAGCTGCAAGAGCTTGGCCTGTATTTCTTGTTGTTGTTGTTGCTTTTGTTTTTCTCTGGTATTGGAAAATATTTGGCACAAGCGCCAGCCCTTCATTAAAAAGCAACAGCGAAATCGCGTCGAATACGAAACTTAATTGTAAACAGATTTTGTGCAAAGACAAAACAAACAACCAAAACAACAACAATAACAACAACTGAGGGCAGACATTGTAATCATTAAGCGCCGACTTGTAGTACAAATCGTTGTACTTAGAAGCCAAGTTAAAGCCAATAAAGCTGCTGCCACAGTTGCAAATGCAGTTGCAGTTGCAGTTGAAGTTGCAGTTGCAACTGTGCCTCGTCTCTCTGCCAAATGAGGCGCAAAAAATGCATCCTGACACGAAGCGATTTCGTAAACCAGCCCCTGCCCCTGCCCCTGCCGCCATACCCCTGGCCCAGCGTCTTGAGCGGAAAAATCGTGAACTAGCGAGCGACTTGATCCGCTTTATAATGTAACGGTTTAATTAATTATGTTAAGCTGCAGCCGCCGCTCAGCCAGGGGCAACGTGCAACATGCCGCAGACACAGTTGTTGCCACTTCATGCGCAATTTTCGTTTGCAGCTAACCTGGCTAATCGATCAGCTGCAGCATGGCCCTTCCACAAATATATATATGTATATGTATATGTATATATATGTATATTCGACTAACTCCGAGCTCGCTTGCTGTGCCCTTTGCCTCAGCTGTGCACGTTCCGTGCCATCCTCCATATGCACTTGCAACATGACGACATGCCCCGCGGCGTAGCCGCTTTAATAGTGCAGCAGCGCCGCTGCAATATAGTCGCTCTTATCGCCAAATGTCTCGCAGTTGCTGTCGCTGTTGTTGTTGCCCAGCTACATGACTCGGACTTGAACCGGGCCTCGAACTGGGCTTTGGCCGCGCCACTTCCCATAGAGACTTTCGGCTGCGCATAACTTCACATAGCATCAGTTAAATCAAAGCCAAATCGCTTATCTTTATTTTCGCCAAGACTCTGGCGGCCTTTTGTTGTTGATGTTGTTGCTGTTGCTGTTGCTGTTGCTGTTCTCGTTGGCGTTGGCAACGTGCGAATTGCTCTGCATATGGTGGCATATGGGCCAAGACGCTGCCTAGACGTACCTAATCTACACAAATTGTGGGCTAAGAAAACGGGTTTGCGCCTGCAGTTGACTCAACGGCATAAATATCTGTGCCCAGGCCTCGAGCAGCCACAAGAATTTCAGCTATAAGTACCACTAAATGTGCCCAAATGCAAATGCTAAACATGCCATCGCCTCTCTAGGAGATTCTCATGCTGACTTCTGTACCGAAATGAGTTAATGCATTCCCCTGACATGTATCTATAGCTCTTCAGCTTTATCTCAGTTCATATTAATAAGTTTTCTTTTTCAACTTTAAATTCGTATCTACCCACAAAGCAAGCAACTGAAACCAATTTACAATTGACTCAGAGTCTAAGCCGCATTTTCATTAAGTGGAGAGTTCTTCAATTGCAGCAGCAGCAGCCGCAGTTACAGCTCTCAGCTCTCAGCTTCCCACAACAATCGTTACCATTGACCTATATCGAGCTATAAACCCTGCTGCTTTATAGCAATGTCAACCCCGAATGGCATTGCTTGCTGTTACCTGTTGCCAGGTAATCAGCTGTGGGGGCACCTGCACAGCAACAGCAACAGCAGCGGTGGCAGCAGCAGAAATCGCAGCAACTGCAGCCAGCAGCAATTGAAACTGAGCTTCCGCCTCGCGAAGTTCAAGCGCGTTCATAATCAGTGCATTTTGTAGATACTCGAAGTGCATGCAAGTTTAAACATTTTGCGGTTCGTGTCTGGGTCTGCAATTATGTTTCGGTTGTACTCCAGATACTTTGTCTAGCTTTTGCAGCGCTTTGGCTATGCCGCCGGCTCAATCTCAGTCATCAGTTTTGCCAGACTGCCCTAGAGAGGAGAGCGTGTCGAATCGTTTTCAACGAGAAATCGCATAATAAAACTAAGAAATTTATGTATTTACTATTTACCAACACTGAAAGTATTGCACTTTCTACAACTCGTAATGTCATTTGTTCATTTGCTTACTCTATAACACAGCTATAATGCTTTGATCTCGCTCGTGTCACGAGCTCATCTCTAGCCGGCAAGTCTTGAGCCGCTGTGCTAATTACTTGAACTAGCAGCCTGCACATGTAAGCTTAACATTTAATTATTGCGACTTAATGATGGCTCTCTAGCTGTGCACTCTAGGTGTGTGTGTGTATGTGTGTGTGTGTATTAATAATTAGAAAATGAGCCGACAATGGGGCGGCGTCTGGCCGCTGCTATCAACTCGCAGTGTGTGTGTGTGTGTGTGTTACACTTCTGCGCAACGGTGCATTGACCGACCGCTAAAACCTCTGCAACTGGCCAAAAAAATGAACTGAGGCTTGTTTTGGCAATTGAATAATGTTCGAATAGACACTCAGAGTACTCATAGCGACACTCATATGCACTCATTAGCTGGTCGCTCGCTGTGGCCCAAACCAATTTCACGCTTCAAATTGAAGCGGCCAAGCGGCAAAGTCTGCACTTTCATTTATGAAGGGGGGAGCGGAAGGGGTAAATGAGGGGGCCTATCAACGGGCACCCATGGCCATGGTCACGCTAGAAGTGATTGAAACAGTGAGGGGGTGGTGGGGTGTTCAGTTGATATCGTGCTGTTTTCGCACACATTGCAGGAAGTTCAATTAATAGAACGAACGCTTGAGCTTAGCTGTTCTTCGTGGAAGTCTAACTGTATTGAACGCTTTATGGCGCGTAGCGCACGCGAGTAGCTATCAACACCCGCCCCTACCACGTCTCCCGTCCGTCCACCACCCTCGCCGCAGGCTTGCAATTAAGCTGAGGCGTAATTGAAACTACCGCAAAGTGCGCCTGGCTTATAGCTAAACTGTCTGCACTTATGAGATACATTTCGAAGCCATAGCAAGGCCCTGAGAGCCAATCAGCTCTAGGGCTTCCCAGGCGGCTGGCAGTGGGGTTGGGCGGGAGACTCCTATATACTCCACTCGAAATGACTTTTTGGGCCTTACACCTTCACAGCTTCACAACTGCATCTTCATCTGTATCTGTATCTGCATCTCTCTCTCGCTCGCTCGCTCGCTCCACCCTTTTGCGATTATTGATATAACATGATATGCCAGCAGCGCCCGCCCTCTCAGCTGCCCGCGCTCTGCCCAGGCTTACGGTATCTTTTGGCTCGTAGCTGAATGCTTCTGCTCGTATCTTCATCAATAACGACACGGCGCAGCTTTCGCATCGTCTGAGCTCCAGATAAAGCCGCGATATGCGCATATGGGCAGCGCCTGGTCGCCCGCTTGCAGTTCTTTTATTTTCGTAGGTACCACGGCCAGGCCTATGCCTGTCCGGCCCGTCCCTCCCACCCACCGTCCAAGCAACAGCAACAACGAGAGCCACAGCCAGCCTCAAAGAGGCACAGGCAACGGTACGTTTTGTGCAGAAATCGTGACTCGGTACAATATCGTTATTCGTAGATCATATGGTGTAAAAGCTTAAGTGTGTGCATGTACATGTGTGTGTGTGTGTCTCTCTGGGTGTGTGTGTGAGAGTGTGTTTATATTTCCTAGATGCCTTTCAGTTGCATCTTGGGCTTGTCTAGCGCGGCGTGTGAGGCCAACGTTTGCCTTGGCAGCTGAGACACTGCCGCATGCTCTTCTCATATTGAATGCAGCTACTCTCAGACTCAACATCTTATCTATTTTTCACTTTTCATTTTGTTAAATATTTTTTTATTATTAATATTTCCCTTTCCAGTAAAAATCATACTACTGACACTTTTGCTATTGTATGCATCTGCGTCTCAATCGTAATTGTATCAAAATTTTCTATTTGATTTCGATATCTTGTTAACTGATTCTCAGTCTCACTTTAAAGCAATTTAAAATATGTTCTCTATAAAATTACACAAGCTGCTTGCAAGCTTCTCAGCCAGAACTTCAGCTCTGATTATCTTCCATTTCAATGCTGCCCAAAGCTCGACAATAGCGCATCTGTTGATCGACTAGAACAGACAGCTTGAAGTTGCCTGTGCCTGGGCACGTTTTAGTGCACACGATCGCAACGCAGTCGCTGCGCCGATCACCCCCCCTGCCTAGGCAGGAGCGCGCATTGAAAATCTTTTATAGCACACAGATCGCATAGCTCGAGACTGGGCTGCGACTGTGACTGCAGTGCTGGCTGGCTGGCTGAGCCTAACATATTTTGTTTGATGATGATTTTACAGCTTAAAACGAATTTTATGAGCATATGCCATTGTTTTGAGTTATTGTGAGAAATTTTGTGTGGCATGGCCTAAACTGTGGCCCCCGCAGCCAAACAGGATCAGCACCAGGATGCTGACTGTGTAGAGCAGATAGATAGAAAGGGGGTGGTGGAGAGGGGGGAGTGGGGCGAGCTGGGCAACGCAAGTGATACACATGTTTAGCTGCATGGCGACATCAAATTGCAATGCAGCTTGTAAACAACGCGACGGGCTCCAACTATATCAGTGAGTGGTTAATGGCTGCCCACAACAACAACAACAACAACAACAACAACAACAACAACAATAGCTACAACAACAAGCTTGTCTAGTCTTTAGTCTTAACAGTAAATTCGTGGAGCCAAAAACTAAAATTCAGCAGCCGCCCAGCAATATAAGAGGCACTGCCTCCTCTTCGACAGGCTGTTAGCTACTCCAGTGCCTGGGACAGTCGTATCTTCGTGCCCACAGATACACTTTGTTAATTGAAAGCCATTAAAGGTAATTTTATGGAAGGCGTTAAGCCATGAAACGTGTAACATGACCATTGACATGGCCAACAAGTGAGCGAGGGGAGGCAGGCCATCGTATGGCAGGACTCTGGCAAACAACTGCGAGTGTCATGAAGTGAAGCGCAACTTGCCGCATTTGGTGGCATGTTCTGCGCTTTTGGATACTTTGCTTTACAAGTGGTAACAATTCTTGTTGCCCTTTTTTTTTTCTTTTTGCCCCATTTGATTCAAGTGCCATGGAATTTGTTTTGCTTGTTCCAAAGCATTTGGAGGTGTAGCCGAGGCTTAAAGTATTTAGCATTTATTTATTGGATAGATCATAAAGATGTTTACGAGAGAAAACTACACAGCAGAGTGAAGAGTCTCAGGAGTTGGACTATCTTAAACTATATAATTGTATTTTATATAATTACTCATCACTTCTTCATTATTATCTAGATCATTGATTGACTTTCTGTTGAATATATTTCGATAATTTCAAATATGCTTTACAACTATTTTTCTTAAAATATTTATTCATTTGCTTACAATCCCTCTTTACAGGCTGCAAATCGTTCTTCAAACGCTCCGTGCGACGCAATCTCACATATTCGTGCCGGGGCAGCAGAAACTGTCCCATAGATCAGCATCATCGCAATCAATGCCAATATTGCCGCTTGAAAAAGTGCCTCAAAATGGGCATGCGACGCGAAGGTAAGTCCACCCTATATAGCATACATACATACAGTACACCCATGTATACACACTGTGATCAGCGAAATTTCTTGCATTGGCTGTGGGTCAATTAAAAGTCAAACAGTGAGGCACATACATAAATAAATTAAATGCGCCGAGACCGAAGGCGAGCACACTGAGCACACAAGCAGCAACTACACTGTAAAACGGAAGTAGAGCACGACTGCGAGCGAATTCAAATTTGATTTGTCTATCGCATGTGGGTTACGTGCGGTCCAATAAATGGGACAACTAAATGTCAGATGCTACGAGTGACAAGTGTGGGCTGCTCTCCTTTGGCTGCTGCGCCAGTGCCAAGTGGTCTGCCAAGGAATGTGCCACTTGATGATAGGCCGAAACTCTAAGAACCTTAGCGAAAAAACGGGTCATGTCCTCAAAATAGCGTGCAGCTGTTATATCACAAGATTTGTCGTATCTAATGAAAAGTTACATTCTTCTCTAGTTCTATATTAGACTAAAACTCTCAGAACTGTTAGGAATCCCAATCAATGTCTTCAAAATAACTTAATAATCCCCGTCTGTTAGTGGCATTATATGACTAGCGCTCAATTAGCTATCCATTCATTGTCAGACTTCATTGCATATCAAACTGCACATGACATTTAGTCAAGTTCCATAACTACAGTGAAACCAGCTCAAAGAGCCATTCGCATTCGCGCAAGTATATCAACTAGAGCATACCCTATAAACAGACAGCTTAACAGATTCAAGTTAACAGTTTCGTTCGCTTCTCTCGCACTGGCTCATCATGCCCGCTAGCCACATTTTATGGTTACAGGGTATACAAAATAACAATTAAGCTATGGCTGCAGCATATTGACCCCAAAGATCAAATGCAAACTTGTTCGCTCGTTGGTTAATAATTAAAAATGAATGAGAAAAAAAAAAAAAAAACATGAGTACTCGAATAATCGAATACGCGAACAGTTGGAATACTTGAATACTTGAATGCATGAATAGCTGAATAGTTGAATTAGGAATTAGCTCGGTATTGTAATTTGTGTGTCGACACTTTTTTCTGTCCATGGCGCTGGCACAAGTGATTTATTAAATTTAATTCGATTAGATCTAGCGACATACACTGACAGAAAATTATGGGCTAACGAGCGGCCGCATTGACAGCCTAATTATAGAGCTGACTTGGTTAAATAGGAAGAGCGCAAAGTATATGCAATCTGTCAAATATATGCGAAATTTTCGGTCATTTCTTGCAGTGCACGAGCTGACTTAATCGAAGGCATCATGCAACAGCGCAAATATTTGGCATAGCTGGGCCACAAATGTTTTGTCCACAAATTGGCAAACGACGACAAATTGACAGACGCCACAGTGAATCGATCAATGAATGACTGACTGACTGACTGACTGACTGACTGACTGATTGACTGACTGACTGGTTTGGGTGACTGCTTGACTGCTTGGTTGCTTGCTTAGTTGCAGTTGTCGGCATTAACAATTAACAACTGTCTGGCGGGAGATATACATATGACTATATATATCTCTAGAGAGAGAGAGAGAGAGAGAGAGAGAGAGGGCAGACCTGTCCAGCTGCTGCACAAAGCTGTTATTATTTGCACTAATATTGACAGGTTTTTCGCAAAATGCTAATAGCCTCCGCTGCTGCTGCTGCTGACGGCAGCAGATGTTGTCGCTGCTGCAGTGATTTGGGTTAAGAACGAGGCAATTAAAATGCAGCTACAGACACCGCCATTGTAATTAAATGTATCTAAACATTGATTTAAGCGCGGCTATTGCGCAAATGAAAATATTAAACGAATATTTGCTTATAGCCAAAAAAAAAAAAGCAAAAATATATGTATGTATGTTTAAAAAACACATGAGTTAACTCACGTTTGTTCTTCATAGCCCTGGCTAGGCCCAGCACCAAGTGCTGTTTGCGGCTAATGAAGCGGGCTGTGAACCCAGGTGTGGGCTACCTGTTTGGCCATTAAGCATACGATTACCTGTAGCTCTGCCACTGCCACTGACAACAACTTGTCAACTTCATCATAATAAAACGCAAAAGAGTTCAGCACCTTTTGCCCCCTTCTCCACATGGCGTTTCCTAATGTACAAGTTCTGCGTAAAAACTAGTTCAGAATTGCCCAAAACCTATATCAGAGCTGAGAAATCGTGAGAAAATGTCTTTTCTGCATAGAATTTCAGTACGTTTTTCGTTTTTTTTTTTTTCTCCTTCCTTCTGGGCGCTACTTAGCATAAAAGCAGCACAAAGGTTATGCCTCGGCAGACCTGGTCAACCAATTCTATAGCGAAAAACACGAAAAAGCGCATAAAATCAAGGCACGAAGGTCGCTCTAATTAAATTGCAGTGTCAATTGGACGGGGTGGACTCGGCTGGACTGGACCCGGGCTGAGGTTGGGTCACCGAACTGGACAACAAATTGTGCCGAAACTTGTTTCGGCCCAAGGGTTGGCCCCGGGAAATTAATTTCTGTTTATAAAAGCACTTTTTTTTTTATTTGTAAGCAAAAAGAAATAAAACTACAAGAATTTACAGTAAAAATTGAACTTGAAGTGAGGGAACTGGTCGAAAAACTATAGCAACGAGGGTTGAAGTGGGCATTGTTCAGTCCGTGGGTTGATCGAGAGATATGTGATGTAGGACTATCAAGAATCTTCATCTTACGATTGAAAATAAAATAGGTACACCTCAAAATTGAAAATTAAAATAAACAATATGAGGACTTTTTTAATAGAAAAGACGTTGCGATTCCACTTTAAAAATCTCATAATGTTCTATAATATATAGTATATGTATTTCAGCTATGCATATTTATATTTTTAAAAAATTATCGCTTGAAAGTATACTTATGTAATTACTTTTTAGACTCTATACGAACAGCAAGCGAAAACAAAATATTTAATATGTAAAACAAGACTTTTTAAATGCAATCGACTTGCTCAATTTAGACAGACACTTAAAGCCACTTATATCACGCAGGCATTATAATTAACAATGGAAATTTTAGCTGAACAACAAATAACGATAATATTAGCAACAACAACAACCACCGTAAAGCGAGGCAAATACTTGAAGCGCGCATTTGCATAGAGTGAAAGGCTTTTCGAACCTGAGGCCGGAAATGACATTTTCGCAGATGCATCGAGCCCTTGGGGCACGGATTTGGACAGATTGAGGCTGTCGGAGACTTTATCCACTTGACCACAATTAGCTGCGAGCCACTTGGACACGCGCTCGAGTGTTGTTGGCGCGATGACTTGTATATCGTTTATCGATTACATAAGTGCGAGGCCTCCAAAACAATGCGCAACAAAAGCGCAGCAGAGACTTGAGCACGTGCTGGCCCACAGAATTCATTCATTAAGTAATCAAGCCAGGCAGACGCTGCTGCTCCACTCACTCCACTCAGCGCAGCTCTGCTCAGTCTTCTTGTTTTGGATTGTTGTTGTTACTGCTGCTGGCTGCTGCGTTATCTGCTAAAGTCGTTGGAGTTGATCTGCGCTGAGCTGCAGTTGCGGTCAGTCTGGCAAGTTTTTGAGTCACTGTGGTCAGTGTGGAATATATATTTTCCCAGGCGCATAAATAAGCCTCGGCTCAGCCACTGGACAGGAGCGAGAGAGATGGCCGCCGTGCACTCCAAGAGAGAGTGAGCGAGTGAGAGACCGGTTTGCAGCGTCTTCTGCCCTTTCTGCCTGCCTACCAGCCTACCAGCCTGCCAGCCTGGCTGCCTGCCTAGATCCGTTGAGGATCAGCCGCGCTTGGCCTGCGCAAATTACGCAAATGTATTTCATAGATAATTGTCTCGTCCGGCGCTGGACAGTGGTCAAATCTTTGGCAGTTCCGGTTCTGCAACCCCCTCGTGCACTTAATTGCTTGCGTAAAGCAATAAACAAATACCCTACCCTGGTCCAAGTGCTGCTCGCTCTTTGCATTTTTCATTTGTCTGCTGACCAAAAATGCTTTCGCTTTTCGCTCGAACAAAAGACGTTACTTTTGCCTAGACAGCTGTGTGCGTATGTATCTGTGTGCCTGTGCATGTGTGTGTGCGAGTGTGCTTGTGTGTGCCTTAGACAATGGCTGTACCGAACACTTGGCCCGATCAATAATCATGTTTGGCTTTATTTGCTTTTCAGCGCCTTGGGCCAAACATTTTTGCGATATTTTTATTTTGATTACTTCTATTGAAGCCCAGCCTGTTGCGCCAACTGTTCGAGTGGGGTTAGGTGTGGTGCATATGACTCCCTCTAGGTGTGTACCTCATATTTGAAGGTGTAAAAAAAGTCTTTGCTAACCCACATTCGGCAACAGCACTCAAGCATCAACGCGCAATGCTCCATTGTTTTTCATAAAAAAAATATATATATAAAATAATATTTGTATCGAATGCGTTTGGCCAAGCCCCTAAAAAATTGTCTCGAGTTTTGTTTTGATCCTATGCAGGTGTAACTTCGTACCTATAACTAATGCAAGGGAACTTTGCAGTTCAAAGTTCAGAGGCAAGGTATGCCTGGCTATACTAGGAGCCTGTTAGCGCACCCTAAAAACAACTTCACTTCAGAGCAGAGTTTTTCATGAAATTCTTAATCGAGATCGTGTTGGATCGAAGATATCTCGGCTCATCGAATACTATTCTTGATAGTAGTCAATTGATGTGAAGTTATCTTACTATCAATTCTTAGTAGAAATACATACTCAGTTCCCTTTGGGCACATTTCTTTAACGCTCAACTGTTTAGTGCTCTCAAGGCTCAGCTTTTGTGTTCATTTGGCTCTCCACTCAGTAAACAGTAATCTCTCTATCTCTCTCTTTCTCTTTCATAACCTGTCTCTCTTTCGGATGACAGGATTTGCTCGGGCGCAACTTTTGAGTAAGTCTAACCCCAAACTTTAAGTAAAAACTCTTTCCCCTTCATCTGTGGAAGAGCCAACGTTTGGGCTCTCTAGCACTCTGATCTACGTTAATCTCATTTGCTTCTGTCTCTTTCCCACGCATCTGTCTCGCTTCAGCTGAGCTTTTGGGCTCAATTCGAACAGCTGTTGGCTGGCATTTGACTAACTTTTCGCTTTCGCTCTGTTTACACATTTTAGGCTTAAATTTTGCCCAACACACACTCGCTCTCTCACGTGCTGTTGTATCTTAAAAGATGCGTTGAGAGTATTTAGTTAAATTTGCATATCTAAGCAGTTGTGGCAACAAGGGGGTTGCAAGGGACAGCGACATTGAAATTATGTCTAAGAAAAAAAATAATAAGAAGAAAAAGGGGTTTCAGGGTAGGCTCAAGGTAGTCGCAGCCGAGAAAAGTATCTTATGACGTTGTCGGTCGCTGAACAAAAGGGCAGCGCAGCGTCTAGGAGAGTGCGACTGAGATTGAGGTGCCCGATAGGCATTGTGCGTTGTGGCAGCTTTGCCAACAACGCTGAATGGGGCAACATTGTGTGGCGTGTGATGTCGCGGTCAAAATAAGCGCACAAAAGAGCGCGCATATTGAATTACTTGGCTACAGATACAGAGATACACAGATACGGAGATACACATATACATATACATATCTACATCTACATTCCCTAATACATTTTCACATACTAATTCTCTCTCTCTTTCTGACTCTTTGCAGCTGTTCAGCGTGGCCGCGTGCCGCCCACACAGCCCGGCCTAGCTGGCATGCACGGCCAGTATCAATTGGCCAACGGCGATCCAATGGGCGTGGCCGGTTTCAATGGGCATTCGTACCTCAGTTCCTACATCTCGCTGCTGCTGCGCGCCGAGCCGTACCCCACATCCCGCTACGGCCAGTGCCTGCAGCCCAACAATATCATGGGCATCGACAACATCTGTGAGCTGGCCGCACGGCTGCTCTTCTCGGCCGTCGAGTGGGCCAAGAACATACCCTTCTTTCCGGAGCTGCAGGTTACCGATCAGGTGGCACTGCTGCGCCTTGTCTGGTCGGAGCTGTTCGTCCTGAATGCCAGCCAATGCTCGATGCCACTGCATGTGGCGCCGCTGCTGGCTGCCGCCGGCCTGCACGCCTCGCCGATGGCGGCGGACCGCGTGGTTGCATTCATGGATCACATACGCATCTTCCAGGAGCAGGTGGAGAAGCTGAAGGCGCTGCATGTCGACTCGGCCGAATACTCCTGCCTCAAGGCCATTGTGCTCTTCACCACCGGTAAGTTGCTGGACATCCTGTACAAGGATGTGCCCGCACTGCTAACCAAAGTTTCAGCACTGCTTGGCAAGCGTGTGGATGCTGGCAGCTCCGCTGAGTGCAGCCACGATGACGTCATTGCTGTGGTGCGCGACCATCTCGATGAGCTGAATCGCTCAGAGTTTGAGACGCATCTGCAGCAGGCGCCCATCCACCTGGCGACCTTCATGAAGAGCGTGGCTGGCGTTGAGGCTGCGGTGCAGCAGGCAGAGCAGCTGCAACAGCAGCAGCAACAGCACCAGCAGCAACAGCAGCAGCCATCGCAGGCCGCCAGCCAAGTTAAGAGCGATCCAGGTGCTGCTGCTTCTGCTGTGCCCGTTGTGCCCTCTGCCGGCAGCGCTTTCAGCAGCTGCGCCAAGTCCAGTGCCAATGCCAATGCCAATGCCAATGCTGAAGTCGATCTGCTTACCGCGCTGTATGCCAGCTCCAACGGCAACGCCGGCGGTGGCAGCGGCGATTCGAGCGGCAACAGCAGTGGCCTTGGCGCCTCGCTGCCCACCCAACCATCCCACCACAGCGCCTCATCCACACACAATGCCAGTGCCAATGCCTCACCCACCGCCTCCGCTTCCGCATCCGCATCCGCATCCGCTGTTGCCCCCGCCACGAGCAGCTCGCTGGCTGGAGCATATCAGACGCCGGCGGGCATGTTCTATCAGACGCCGCCGCGCAGCGCCTTCGGCTCGGCCTTTGATATGTTCCATCACAGCACGCCGTTCGGCGTCAGCCATGCGGCGGCGGCAGCGGCTGCGGCGGCCGCTCACAGCGGCAGTGGCGCCAGCTTCGGCAGTCCCAGCTATAGGTATTCGCCATACAGCCTAGCGGGCAGTAGATGGCAGTTGTAGACTCGATGCCCCGCCTCCCTAGCCACCCGCCCACCTTATGAATCTCAGTTGTTCAGCTTAGTCAGCTAAACCGTTGGGCTTAGATTATGTAACTGTAACTTATCTATTTATCTCTGACGTACTTAAACTACACATGTATCTACTGTAAAGTTAAATTTAGTGCCTATTGCTTATGTATTTATTGCCTTAGTCTAAGTCCTAAATTATTTTAGACGTAATCTAGTTTAGCGAACAACTTTACCAAAAATCCATATGAACAAAGATAGAAGAAGCTGAAGCGAGAGAAGTAGAGAGAAGTTAAGAATATACGCTGCTGTTGCTGTTAAACAAAAAATTAATCCTAACCTGTGTTTTTACTCATTCCATTTGTTACTAATTCTTTAAGCTCTTGTTGACTAGTTCTAAGCATTTGATTTTGGTTTTTCATTTTCGTTTCACTTAATATGTGTTTTATTTTGATTTAGTTGAGAACTAACAATGATTTGTGGCCTGGTTACTAACCTTAATTTTAAGATATTTTGTAAATGTAAATTCGATTGGAGCAATCAATTGAATGATTGAAAATAGCATAGCTGCTTTAAAATACTTTTTTGTTTTTCGAGAACTTGATATTTCGGAAAATATTTTTATTTACTCTTTCCTTATTAACCATTTTCTTTATATTTTTCTTTGTTTTTTAACGATTTGATATTTTTTATTTGGATTTTCTAGTTGTTTTGAATAATTTTTACATTAATATAATTTTTTATATATTTTCAAAAAAATTCTTTACTTTCTGATTTTAATTTCAGTAAAGAAATAAAAATTAGAAAGTCCTGAAATTTTTTTCTCATTTAAAAATATTATTTTTAACTTTTTCATATGTAAAAAAAGAAAATTTCTTTATTTTCAAATTTTAATTTTAGCAAAGAAAGAAAATTAGAAAGTCTTGAAATTTTTTCCTCGATTAAAAACTTCATTATTTTTATTTAATTTTTTTACATTTATTTTCATACAATCAATTTGTTTTAATATCATTAAATATTTATTGACTCAATGGTATTAAAACAAATTGATTGTCCTTTGCTGAACACAAAAGTTTAATTACAAATTTCAGACAAAAATATTCTTTTGCTGCGAAACCTTAAAATGATGAAAAAGAAAAAGAAAAAAAAAACTGATTAAGGTCTTCGGCAAAGTGGAAATTGTTTATGAATTGGTAATTTAAAAAGTTTCATAATATAAATATATAATAACCGATTCATAAGACAATTTATATCACATAGAAATCTATGAAAGCAGCTAGTTTTGAGTATTAAAATATAAACTGAAAGAACTAGCTGCTTTCTTATATTTCTAAACTGCATTTGATTTATATTTTTCGTTTACTAATTTTGCATTTTTATTTCTAAACAAAAGCATCAGAAAACCACAAAAAGCAGCTACGCACACATATACACATATGGCACACACGCTCTGGACTTTGGAAACAAACACACACACACACATATATATACGCCTAACACACACACACATGCATATATCCATTCATCCATATAATAAGCATTTACATAAATATTAAACTTTTCCAACTAATTTGGCACATGGCTTAATTTTCAATGTTTGTTAATGTTTGTTTTTAGCTTATATTTATTTATTTATTTATTTTCGTTTTCAAATGAAATAAATTCAAAATATTTGTATGCAAATATTAACTGTTTGAACCACAAACGCTGCATATTTATTTTTATCTAAGTTAGGCCTAAGTAGAAACTAAACTAAGTCTAAGTTTCGCTCTAAGTTGAGGCTGTGCCGATGGCGCAGCTGTTGCGCTGTCTGACACGCTTATCTGCCCATTGTCCATTTACAGTGGCCAAATAATGCAGCGATGCATTCAACTGCAACTCAAGCGGAGTTTAACTTCGCTTTACCCCCTCGACACGCCACCCATGTGTGCAGCTCGGCCCGTTCGTTTTGTCAAGCAGCTGTCCTCGATCTGCGACACTGACTGCACACAGCACACAGAGTCCCCTCTCGCTCGCCCGTTTGTAGCTGGCGACGTTTATTGACGTCGAGATACCACATTATGAACATTAATACAACACTCGTTTATGTCGCTTACTTACAAGCCGCAGCGGCTGCTCCTCGGCCAGGTCCAGGTCCAGCTCGATCCAGGCATAGCTACAGCCACAGCTACAGCCATGAAAATAATTTTCCAATTTCCAAAACGCTGTGTGTGTCGAGTTTTGGGCTTTTGGGCTGGGGTCCATTGTGAGGGGGCGTCGCGAGTTCGTGTTGCCTGAGCTGCGGCTCCAACTTCGACTTCGACTTCGAGTTCGACTTCAACTGTGAGTTCGACTACAGCTCAGCGCAATTGCATTTGAATTGGCTGCATGAGTCCATAAACTGCAGCCGATCAATCGCTGCAGCGCTTGAGCGCTGCTCTGTCCCCCCCCCACACCCGTCGGTGATAGACACGATCGCAGTAGTAAAATACCGGGTATAGACTTAGTAGATCTTCTGCCTGCTGCCTTGCAGCCAGGCGGCGGCACGTTGACGACATGTCTGCCCAAGCTCTCGGTGGTGCATCTTCCAATCTGGTTGTGGCCACGTCTATGTAGTGCCTCATAGCACCACCACCCGTTCCACTCTTGCTCCACACGCTCGCTGCCTGCCTGCCTGCCTGATTGCTGTCGTTTGTTGCAGTTGTTAAGAGTTGTAGCTTTCATGTCTTAGCCACACTTTTTGACCAACATTTTGTGTTGGTTTTAGCTCTGGCCAACCTTTGTGCCTGGGCTCTGCCAATGTCTGTCGCTGTGTCTGACTCTGAGTTTTTCTCTGCTGATGCCCAAATCGTTTTGTGGGTGCTCATTGATCGCCTGCGCTACTTTCCGAAAATTGCCACAGACGTGCCTTTGTGCCTTGTAATTAACAGTTTCGTACACTGAGACCTCTCTTTGATCAGAATCATTTTTTGGGCGCGTTTTAGCTTAACCTCTCTTTTCATTTCCCCACTCGCTCATAGCTGAAATGTTCAATCAGTTAAGCTTAGATACAAGATTCAGCTTCGATCAAACTGTCGAGATATTCAATTTGCTTTGGCAACACAGGCTAAGGTCTTGCCTTACAATATGAATTGAATGTACATGTATAATAAAAGTTATTTTTGATGAATTTTCTATATTAAAAAATACTTTAAAAATACCAGAGAAACATTAAAATTAGTAATTTTCAAAGGAAACTTGTATAATTATATATATATTTATTTATATTTATTTATTTTTCATTATATATATTTTTTTTTTTCATACCTCATTTTTGGTATATTTCTCTTTGCCCAAGGCTTGACTGTGGCATTCCATATATCATTTCCTTGCGACCTAGCCATTTCTCTGGCTCTTCTTTTGGCTGCTCCAGAACTATGTCACCAAGCAAATACCTGCCATTTTTATGTTGCATTTCTTGACAACTTTTGGCGAACAACAACTCTTACAAATGGCGCTCGATTATAAATTCATAGCTGACCCCACATGAACCCAGCCCAAAGGCTCGAACCATATCTGCGGGCATTTGTCTTGTTGCCGATTTTTTTTTATTCTCCTTACATTTTCCTAATGCTTATTAAAACTAAATAAAGTTATAACTGTTACCCAAAGCAGACACGAAGTCGAACAACGTACTAGTTGCTGGCCATAAAAACTATATAATAAAATATAATGCAGCAATTCATAATTTTTGGTTAAACAGCTTAACCTTTACTTTGGTTCGATTTGTGGATGGGGGGAACGTGGGGGCGGAGCCTGTGCCACGTTCTTGTGTGACCAAAAAAAAAAAAACAACAACAACAAAATCTGCTCCTTATTCGATATGCATGTTGTTGTAACTGCATTTGTTGTTGTTGTTATTGGCAGCACAATTCGGTTACGTAGTTACATCAACTACTTTACGGTCATTATGCATTTAAAACACGCGGTCACGATCTCCGCGCTGAGTTAGTAACTGCGCAGAAGGCAGCCCAGGCAGAGGTCCAACCAAAAGCCCAAAAAAAAAAAAGAAGCAAAAATACAAAAACGAAAACCAAAACGAAAAAAATCAAAGCCAAGTTAAGCCATAGTTATAGCCGCAGCCCGTTGCAAACGCCCGAGAAAGCTGCAGCTCGCTGCGGCTTCGGGCCGCATTTCTTTTGGCCAAATTCACAAACTGGAATTTCTTTCACTCCGTCGTCTTCTGCTGCATTTCAATGAAAATAAAATTTGTGCTTGACTGGCTTATTGATTCGAATTGTAGCCAGATTTTTGGTTTTGTTCAGCTTCTTCCTTCTTCTTCGTCGTCCTCTGGACTCGTTTTCTTTTATGTTATTCGTTGTCGGTGCCTGGGCTCCGAACCATCAAAACCTAATGGCCAAAGTCAATTGACAATTATTGACCATGGCCAAGTGAAATGATTCGCTCAGCTTTTCAATCCCAACTGGCCAAATCTAATTTGTAACTTCACGATTATTGGCCGAATGGCCGTTGCTGTTGTTGCTGGTTGTTTATGAAATGAAATGGTTAATAATGGCTAATTGAATTTCTGTTGCCTTTGGCGACAAATCATTTATCTTGATTTACGCGCATTGCGTGCCTGGAGGCTGTCTCTTAGCCAGCATCGCAGTTAACGTTCAGTTTTGTTTATGATTTGTTTACTTTGCGGGCCAACTGGAAATGGCCTAAATGCAAGCCGAGCGTGCAGCATGGAGAGTTTTCTTACTTGTCACAGTCCAGCTGCATTTTTACTTACTTACCGCTCAGTGACTCAGCTCAGAACTCCTTATAATTATATGCAATTTTTTTATTGATATTTATTCAGTTTTGCGGCATATTTAAGCTTTACTATTCACTTAGCAAACGACAGACAACTAGTTAAATGCATGTAAACACATTTTGAGACTTTTCAATTTGTTTATTATTGCACTTTACACGGCAGAAGACATCTATCGACTTTTTATACAGATTCATAAATGAATAAAGATCGTTTAAAATGTATATTGGAAATAGGTGATTAAATCTAAGTTAATGAATGTATATTGCAATATTTAATTTTGTACAGAATTAATTATTTTTATATTATTTAAGATTGATGTAAGACAGCGAATAGGTATTCTAAATGAAATAGTCAATTCTGGGGGAAATTTATGAGTTAGATAAAATCTTATTTAAGATTGATGTAAGACAGCGATTAGGTATTCTAAATGAAATAGTCAATTCTGGGGGAAATTTATGAGTTAGATAAAATCTTATTCATAATTATATAATTGTCACTTTTAAGTGAATTAAATTGAATTACATTCTAAAGGTAAAACATTTAACAGAATTGACTTTCATTCGCTTAAGAAATTTTTAAGAAATATTTTTTAAGAAACCAACGAAGCGACACTTTTCAGAGCTATCTATGCATTAGTCTGTATGGAAGATCAATAGCCAAGTATTTTATTTCCTGCTAAATATATCACCGCATATCTTTATGAGCTGCTCAAACGGCCATAGCGCATAAGTATGAATAAGCTAGTGATCAGCTAGTTTTGCCACCAGAGGAGTTAACTCTAATGAACCTATTGCCGATTTGTTTGACTCATTTTACATTGTGGCTCAATGTATTGGCTTTCAATTGACAGCTGGCAACCAGAAGTGGGCTTGCGTGCGGCTAAAGACAGCTACAGCGACGACCAATCCAAATGCATAATGAAATTCAAAGAGCTGAAATGCGAGACGTTTAAACGACACATTACGTCCCATAGCTGGCATTTTGCAATGCAATGCAATGCAATCAAATTCAAATTCAAATTCAAATTCAAATTCAACTTCGAATTCAAATTCGACTTCAACTTTGAATTCACACTGCAATCGGATACGTTTAACAACGAGCTGGACACCCAGCGATGGCCAAATCACCAAAATCACCAAATGGCCAATTCATTAAACCGCAAACCAGCTGCACGCCAGCCAACAACAACAAGAAAAAGAAGAAGAAGAAGAAAATGAAAAACTGTTATAAATGCCACTTGTAAATTTTGCGTAATGTGCAAAAGATACTTGATGTTTACATTTTGTTGCTTTGAGCTAAAGATACTTTTTGCTTGCTGACTAATTAAGTAAATGGAATATGAACATCCATTTGAGAATACTTCAAGCTATGCAAATTTACAAGTGCTGATGTCTAATTTGAATTTCAAATAGGCGCAGCAGCACAAACATACAGATATGTATGTATATGTATGTACACATTTATATATATAGCTGGTGTTGCTGTCTGACAATACTTGAAAACAGGCATAGATACACACACGAGTATGTATTGATAAGCAAACTTTTGTGACGCTGGCAATTAACACGCGACGGCACACGCTGCGTATGCGCAATGTCTTTAGCTTTAACAACTAGTCAACAACATAGCAAAGAAATCTCCTCAACCACACCCCCACTCCCCTCCGCGAGCTCAGTCTTATTTATGGCCTTTGTCTAGAGGGGCGTTGCCGTTCAGTTTAATTTTCGTAAATTTAATTAAACGGCCTCTTGTTCGACTTTGAGTCCGAGTCCTCAATTGGACATAAATCATGCGAGTGACGTAATTCCGTCATGTGCCATTTTCTAGCTAAACTCATTGTTGATGTTGTTGTGTGTGGGCGTGGCTTTAAGTTGACGCCGGAAACCCAATCGCTGGATACGTATTTCGCGACAAGCGCCAGGTGAACTGCATAGGCTCACAGACCATTTGCCTCTATAGGGAATTGCGCATAGCTCGAGGTTTTCAATATTAAATGAAGCTCTCTTGTTCTATTCTTTTAGATGCCTGCGGCCTGTCGGATGTGACACACATTGAATCCCTGCAAGAGAAGTCTCAGTGCGCCTTGGAGGAGTATTGTAGAACGCAGTATCCCAATCAACCCACGAGGTTTGGCAAATTGCTACTCAGATTGCCATCGTTACGCACCGTCTCCTCACAAGTAAGTAGAGTGCATTGAATAATCTATAGCAGATTCGAATATTGCTTAAACTTTTCTTATTAAGCTCGAAACTATTTTTTAGCACAATGAAATGCAGCAATACTTATGCATATTTTCTATTTGGTTTTTGCTTTTGTCTTTTCAATTAACCAGGTCATCGAGCAGTTGTTTTTTGTGCGTCTAGTCGGCAAAACGCCAATCGAAACGCTGATACGCGACATGTTGCTGAGCGGCAACAGTTTCTCTTGGCCCTATCTGCCTTCGATGTGACACACAATGTGGCGCCAATTGACAACAACTTGATCATCAGCCGCAGCTGTGGCGGCCGCTGTGGCAGCCAATCATAGCAGCACTACGCTCAACATCAATCCCTGCAACAACATCACTAGCAACAGCAACATTGGCGGCGTCATTGGCGGTGGCTCTGGGGGCATTGCTGTTGCTGGCAATCACAGCCACGATCACAGCAATGTTGCTGCCATGCATGCAACATATGGCAACGGCGGCAACAACTGCGGCAACAGCATCCACAGCGTTTGCAATCAGCAGCAAATCAGCAACTACAGCAACAGCAACAACATCAACAGCAGCAGCAACATGAGCGCCAGCGGTTTGCTTGGCGCCGGCTACAGCAACGATTATATGGCCAATGCAACAGCGGCTGCTGCATATGTGACACCAGCAACCGCAGCCGCTGCGGCAGCAGCAATCGCAACAACAACAACGATGCCAGCGGCGGTGAACACAACAACAATGCTGTCTAATTACTGCGATGCTGCGACTATGATGATGGCCGCGGCCGCTGTCAATGCAAATCAGTGCCTGCAACAACACCACCAGCGACTGCTGCTGGCCAGCAGCAGCAACAGCAACAGCAGCAGCAATAGCAACAGCAACAGCAATAGCCATGAGCAACTGGCCACGGCAGCGGTCACGGCCTCCGCCTCCTCGTCCTCGTCCTCGTCGTCAGCGGGCTCGCTGTCATCGGCATCGTCCACACCGACAGCGACGACCGTCGCGACAGCCCAGCAGCAGCCGCAACAACAACAGCCGCAGCAGCAACAGTCGCTGCCATCGCCGCCAAATTTAATCGATATCAGTGAAGTTCCTCTCATTGTGGATGTCAAGTAGTGTAATTATTTATGCATATTGAAAAAAAAAAAAAAAAAAAAAAAAAAAAAACACTAAAAATCTCTAATGAAAAATGTAAAAAAAAAAAAAAAAAAACGAGAATCGTGTAGCTTAATTGTTTTAAAAATCTCCTTTAGTTGTTGTAACTTGTACATAAACAATTTTCAACTTTCACCCAGGCGCCCACAACTGACAGCCAAATGCGGTTTTGTATCTTGTAGATACAATGCAGCTCCCTGGCTAAAAGTCGAAAGAAGAAATACTGAAAGAAATTCCTGAACGTTAAACGCTCAGAGATTTTTCGAGGTTTTCTTTTTTTGGGCATCCATCAGTTCTACGTCTATGTCTGTATAATAGTTAAAGGCACTGAGTTCTACTTAATTGTAATGCAAAATGAAATCTAAACTAAACTAAACTTCTTTATATACCCTCCCACAAGCAATGAAACATTAACAAAAATACACAAAAATAAAAAATAAAAGACAAATGTAAATGTATGTTAGGCAAAATATTTATGTATTTCTTGTAGCATATATATATACAAATATATATACATATACATACACTTATATATTTAGACAGCTATATCTGCATATATAGCTCTATGCGTTCTATAGTGTACTTTAATCTCTAATCTCCCAGTGGTTTGCAGAATTATACCAAAAATATATTTTTACTTTATGTGTGGCAATTATATTTTGTGTGTGCTTTAGCAATGTTTTTTATTTTTACTTTATTTTACTTTAAGTAAAATGTAAAAGGAGAACTAAATCAAATCAAATATCATAAAGAAATTATGAAAATCAAATTCTCAGCTGCTCCAGGCCATGTCTCAAAGATATGGCAAAAACTTTATGGAAAAAAAAACACAAACCTTATTTTTTATTAATTTACAATGCAAAATTTAGCTAATTTTTTATTTTTTTTAAACAAATTTAAAAATAAAATGCGGGCAATACCAATTCAGTGCAAGTTTTCAGTTTTAAAACGATCTTCTAGACTAAGCATTATTTTATTTATATGTATAAATATAAACGTTTTATATATTTTATAATAATAAAAAATTGCGTTTTTAAAAGAAATTTACTTTTCGTTTTCTTTATGGGTTTTCCGTTCAACATTTCTTTATGCGATTCCAGCGAATATATCGTTAAACCATATCAAAATAATTAAATTGAATTTTTTATTTTTTGAATTAATATTGGCGTTTATTTATTTTATTTATTTAAAGCAACTACAGCCAAAGTTTTGTACAAAGAATTAAATAAAACACTTACAAAAAATGAAATTTAGCAAAAAGAAAACAATTATGAAATACATTATAAACACTTTCGTCATTTCGTTCATAGTCAAGTATTTGTGTATTACTGATAAGCGTTTTGTAAATAATATTTAACTATATATAAAAATAATTGAAAACAAAATTGCAGTCACTTAATGAAAAGGCATCGCATGAGCGCGTGTAAATAAATATTCGAGGTGCGAAATTTGTAAATTAATTGATAATAAATGTCAACCGAATGGTAAATAAATTGCAATAAACATTCAGACAGTAGAGCTGGCCAAGTTCAGCTATAGCTATATGCTGTAGATCAAGTACTTATATACATATTAACCTTATCACAGTTGATAGTCGGCAGTGCGAAAGTGTATTTGCGTGTGTGTGTGTGTGTGTGTGTGCGAGTCTGTGTATATATGCATTTGTGTGCGTGTGAATTGACATTCGTAAAGTACAGCTAAACATGAAATTTCCGCATTATACAAACATGCGGATTGCTGTCATCGAAAATATATAGTATATAAATATATACCTAATTAAGTATTAATTAGTTGAAACGAAAAGAAAAGCCGTTTGTTTTTGATAATTTCGATATGGAAATCAAATGTCAGTTGAATTAATTTTATTTAATAAAAATACAAAAAATAACAGATAAATTGAAAATATATCTTTCTGCCTTTCCCCACTCTCTCTCTCTCTCTCTCTCTCTCTCTCTCTCTCTCTCTCTTTCTAACTCTCGTACTTTCTCCACCTATAGATACATCTCTATTTTCTCATATCATAATTTGCGTTGCATGTGCTGCAAAATAAATGCCCGCGTCATGATGCAACTGAGGCGCGACCCCTATACAAATGACCCTCGGCATGGGCATGGATCGACATGGGGCAATTACCTCGTACTGCTCCAAAATTGCCAATAATGAGACATGCAGCTCGCGCGCTTAGCCTCTGTAATGGATTGCCGTGGATTGGTATCAATTGCAGGTCAATTCCTCAACGCCACGAAATTTCACGCGCCGACAAGATAATCGTCGCACATAATGCCGGGATTCCCTAGTTCGCTCCAAGCATCGAGCGTCGAGCATCGAGCATCGAGCAACGAAAGGATCGTGCAACGCAGACAGCGTGTTGCCAGTTGCTCCATTGCCAGTTGCATGAACAAATTGCGGCTGTCTTGTGGGCCGTCGCTGCCGTTGCCTTTTGCCGAATGACAAATTAGATATCGAAAACAACAATTTGATCGACAGGCGATCGCCACCGAAACAAGCCGAAAAGTACAGCAAAAGTACAGGGGGAAAAAAAATAAAAGATTGCTCTGCGATTCGAGCCGTGAGTCCAAATTACCACAGCATACAACAAGTAAGTCTGCTCTGGTCGGGTATGCTCGACTACGAAATACCTCACATTGAAAAATTATGGCTTTATATGATGTGAGAAGATGCGAATCTTGAAATATATAAGCAGAATATATATTTAATATATAGAATCTATACCGAGGAATATCCGCCTAATTTTAAGATTATTTTTTCATCCGTCTGTTACATAATCTTGCTCAAAAACCATTGTATCCTTCTTAGCCAATTTCAAGTGATTCTGGGCATAATAAGAAAGGCATTTTCTGCGGTTTGGGGCCAGCGTATCCAAAGGAGTTGATGAAGGTGTTGATTTGATTACTTTTATGTAAGCGACTCGGACAGAGCTGCAGTTGAACATATTTTCTCCAAATCGTGATCGCGGCAATTTTGGGATGGATCGATTCCGAGTTGCCTTCAATTGTGCCGACTGTCTGTGAGGGAGATAGGGAGATTCTCTGTGCCTGCCCCGCGGCCAATATCTAAATGTGAAAAATGATTTGACTTTAATGGCCGCCACTGATCAGATGATCGTCTGTTGATGAGCACAGCGCAGCCTTGGACTCGCTGTAGGTGTTAAGATTTTGTGACCAATTGGCCAGATAATGCCCAGTGCTGCCACCTTCCGTCGCAAGCGCAGCCAGACCGTTAACGGTTGCAACTATTTTGCATGCCTGGCGATCGTTTTTGCCCCCTGTTCGCCCCGCAACTGAAATCTGGCTAGGCAAATGATTGATTCGTTCTGCGGAGCTGCGAAACGTGGGAATTCGGCTTGCTGCATCGAAGGTGTGTCCGCGCACTACATTTCGTACTGCAAATTATGATCTTTACGAGCTGCGAATGAGTTATGCAAAATTAGTTAAATTGCGAGCGCACAGAATGGCCTAGAGTGAACCACGCTCCCGCGCAATTTCAGAAATTACTCACTTTGTGGTGTTAACTGCCTGCAACTAATTTTGATTGGCATATAACAGGAAAAAAATGTGAAATTTTGATATGGTTTTGATATAGCCATAAAAGCAATTAATAATTAATAAAATGCAGAATGATAGAATTTGCCTAAATTATATATTAAAATTGTAATATAAAAGCAAAGGCTTAAGATTTTCGTAAGCTTCTCCTCAACTCCTAAGACAGATAAGAAAAAAAAAATATAAAAACACACCTTGTCATATCTTAAATATACACATGTTTTATAGTTTATATTTTATTATACTTTTCTTCTATTTGGATAATTTATAGCTCTCTGTTGATTTTTTAAAATTCACACGAAATATTTATCAAATTAAATACACAAAAAAAAAGATATATGTATGTTGAGGCTAAGCATAACTACTGTGTGTTGCTTGCAACACCAAACAGCAGACAACAAAAAAGTGCATGCCACACTGCCATATGCACACACAAACACAAACACAAACACACACACACACACAGAGTATCTGGCAGTCAGACAGAGTGGCCCGCCGCACAAAGCCGTCACAAAGACCCAAAGATATTAGTGGGCATTTTTCAATCCTTTGACGATGGTCAAAATAAAATATTATTTCGCGCGTTAATACGCAAAAATAAGCGACTGGTTGGGTGGCTGCCACGGCTAGGCGGGTGGGCAAGCCACGAGCTGCTAAGAAACCAACAGTTCTGCTACCCTCCTCTCTCTCTCTCTCCCTCTCTCTCTGTCTCTCTGGCTCTTTTGAGTGTTGCTTGGCTGAGAAGTTACGATGGGGCGCTCACAGTGTCGACTCTGGCAATTGCAACGTGAATTTGCGACTCGTTAAAAGCGCGTGGCAATGCATCGGGGCCAAGGATCGGGTTAGCCAGTGCGACCAGTACCGTATGCCAGTGTGCCTGTGCTGGTGCCTGTGGCTGGGCCATCGCCATGGGTGGGCCTGGCCAAGACGCAAAACACTTTTGACAATTTGTACTTGTTGCAGCGGCTGTGACGCGTTATAAATTATTAAAATAGAAAATTGCATTCAATTTCGATTTTTCATTCTTCTTCTGTGCAGTTTGGCATGCGGTGTGAAATATGTGTAATTGGCAAACAAATTCCCCGCTTCCTAATTTATGACTTATGAAAATTGCCAAGATATTTATTGCGCTCGAGACGGTGCGGTGCGGTCTGCTAATTAAATTATTAAATTGCGTCTGCTTCCATAAGAGCAAATATCACGCTTACAGCCCTGCTGCTTCCCCCACCCCCTCGATTGTAAAAAAAGGACCACATGTCCGAATCCGCTTTGGGGTATTCAATTTCATACGCTTACAATAGATTTTATGTAAATTCTCGTAATGTGACAAAACAGGGAAAACACGAACACACACACACACACGCATACGAGCACACATTTCAGTGACAGTTAGACAAAACATAAGCGCACTTCCTGAAGGGGAGGGGGGCAAACGAGTTGCAGGGGAGTACGGCAGTAAGGCGCTGATGTGCCTAATGAAATTGGACACCAAGCGTTGTCCACTTTGTTCCTCTTTGAGCCACATAAATTAATGTATCGTGCGCATGTCGTCGACAAAGAGACAGAGAGAGAGAGAGAGAGAGTGAGAGTGAGAGTGAGACGCAGATAGCCAGCCGAAAATTATGCAAATCAGAGCCCGAATCTGTGCTGGCATCGGCTGCATATGCAAAATGTTTAACCCTTAATTGGCCCAGGCGACCGGGGCGACATTCTCTGTGGCTCACCTATCGCCGACATTGATAGCCATCGCCATCGCCATCGCCAGAGACAGATTCCAGATTTCAGATATGTGCGGCCAGCCCCCGCAGGCAACTTTTTCAATTACACAGCAGTCCACACTGGCGCTGGAGCTGGAGCTGGAGCTGGTTATGTGTGGGACTCTGACTCTGACTCAAGCTCTAACTCTCGACTCGACTCGACTCTAACTCTCTGCGGCTTCCTTCCCACCCACCTCTGGCGCTGGCGTGAATTATCTGTGCAAACAGCCAGTGACAGGCGTTGAATTGCCACAGTTTCTTCTCTATCTCTCTGCCTCTCTCTGCCTCTGCGAGTCTGGGCCGTGTCCAGTGGCAGTTTGTCGCATAATATGTTAATCAGCGCTCCCTGACATGTCAGTCCAACATTTTGCTGTGCTTGAGCACCATATAAATTGCGGGTGGCTTAACAATTGGCCAGCAACAATGCGATGCGTTATGGGTGGTAATTGTACATACATACATATATCTCTGATTGCTCATACAAATGGAAGGGTATCGACTTAAAACAGAAAGAGATAGATAGAGAGAGAGAGAGAAAGAGAGAGAGAGAGAGAGAGAGAGAACATAAACAAAATATGTATTTATATATTGTTTTTAATAAAAGTAAAATTAAAGTTACTCTATTTAAAAATATATATAACAATTTTTAATCTGTATATGCACAAGTATGTATAAAAATACTAAATATATGTATATTTATACATAAATATACATATATAACAAGCTATACCTCTCGAATATAAAACTTCGAGACTTCAAATCTTACATTCCCTTTGGTATAACTCAACATTCCTGCTCAAGCTCCGCCCTTTCGTAATTGCTGTTAAATAATAATACGAAAATATTTATACGCAATCTGTCCAGTTACAGTTACATTTACGCGAACGGACTTTTGCACGCTCATATTTTAGCTGTTACCTGTCTGGCACCGCTTCAGGGGGAGGGGAGGTGCTTTCTTTTCTTTTGGGCAATAAATTGGCATTTAAATTAATACAATTTGAATTATGTGGCCTGTAACGGACCAGTGGGGGCCACAGGCAAAATAGCGTTAATTTTCAATCAAAATCGCGCATCCGCGAAATTATCATGAACTGAGCACAACAACAAAAATCGACGGTGTGTGTGTGTGTGCCCTGGGAGATTATCAAATTGATTCCAATTAACACTTGCCACTGCATCAAAGCTGCAGTTCGAGCCAAGTATGCAAACCTTATAAATATTTCACGTTTTTACGGCTAACAGAGCCACAACAAGATCGAGCCAAGCGCAGAGCGCTTCATTGTCCACTCCTCAGTCGAGGGGAAATCAAGTTTGTGGCGGCAAACCCTTTTCCCTTTTTTGCGCAGTTTTTTCCCCGCTTTTTACAGCAATCCTCGTGCACATAAGTTAAGCGCACTTTGTCGTTATTCGTAATTCGAATTGACAAACGTTCGTGTGGCAGCGGCTTTGCCCCGCGCCGCCCTGCCCCAACAGCTCCTTTCAATCCTCTGGCCAGCGCCTCGTGTGAAATGATAAATATTCCATAATTTCGCTTGGCATTCAATTTCGATTTGTGTGACACATAAATTACGAATTAACGCTTTAAGCTCAACGCCAACCAGTTGAGTGCAGCCGGGTTACAGCCGAGCCAGGGGCTACCCTAGTGGGTCACGGGTGGGCAAGCAGCAACAACAACAACAACAGCAACAACGTCGCATTGTGCGGCATTTTTCGATCAATTTGGTAGTTGCGCTTGTGTCCGGACTTATAAATCAGCCAAATACCCTTCCCATCCATGCCCGCCGCTGCGCTGTGGCAATTGAATATGTGGTAGCCCACCTTGGTGTTAGCCTGAACATTTTTCTATTGGCTTGGCTCTTTGGACTGCCAGTTAACTAATGTAAATCATGTATTATTAGGGATCTGGCCGAAGGGGAACTTAAACGGGCCAAGCTCTGCTTACAGAGACCATGCCAAATGATTTCCGATCTTGTAATGACAGTGATCAAATGAACTCTCTTATAATAGAAGTCGAGGCATGAAGTTCACTCAACATATGCCAAGGGATTGCGGTCATATCACATAAATGTAATATAATTTTATATATCATATAATTATTATATAATATAACTTTCAATTGACCTCTACTCTCCCCACTTATATGCGTATATACAAGGTTAATTAGCGGTAGACCATTCTTATCTTTAAGAAACATCTAAAAAACTTAATTAACTTGCGCGTTCTATGTAAATCGTGTAATTTATGAACCGAAATGCCTAAGAAGCAAGTTGAAATCTTATTACTAATAATAAAGAGCGCCCACGTAAAGACAAAATCATTTTCATAGAAAAGGATATCCTGGCGAACTTTCTTAAGACGCAAAAAGAAGTTCAAAAGTAGCATTTGGGGTGTGGTGCGTGGGGCCTGGAGCATACCAGCAATGAGGCATACGCAAAGTGAAAGATACGCACAAAAGATGATTAATAATCTCTAAGCCAAACGCTGTGCATAGAGTCCTGCGCCGCCTCTCCCTTCAACCGCTCCCCCTCACTTTGTGAGGAGAGAAAAGCACGCGGAAAATCTGCAGTTTCCCTTTTGGAGTCAGCGCCAAGACAAATGTCCTTGCTGCGTGGCCGCTTTAACAGTTCATTTAAACGGATGCAGCTCCTGTTTGCGCCCAGCTTCTCCATGTCGCAACTCCACCTCAGCCCCAACAAAAATGCTGATTTTGTCAACTGTTTGCCACTGATAAAATTATTAGCTTCGCTCTTTGTTTCACAGCTCGCCCCACTTTCAAAAAGAATAATAAAAAAAAAAAAAAAAAAAAATGTTTCGTCGCATTTTTGTATTAAAATGCAAATTTTTGGTTAATTTTGTTGTTTCTGTTTTAATCAGCGGCCAAACAGGGCGAATAGCCCCGTTTCCTTCTGGCAGGGCAGCAGTGGCTGAAAAACTCATCCATTTACCAGCCGGAACACGTCCTGTCTAGTGGTTGCACTTGGCTGATGATGAATAACCTCGGCGTATGCTTCGCCCCGCCCACAGCAGCCCCTGGCCAGAGCGAAGGTCCATAAGATTCAAGATTTGTTGCATAACCTGCGGCCACATTTTTTAATTTTCAGCTCTTAATTATAGCTGCTGATTGTTTGCTTCTTGTTTTTAATTAGCCTGCCTAACGAACTTGTTGTTATATATATTCTAAAAAAAACATACATAATTGATATTTTTGTATATATTTTTAAAATAAGAAAAAACATTGAAAATTATGTATTTAAAATGAATATTCTTTGCAGACTTAATAATCTTAGATTTTGTTTTAATTTTGCTTTTATATATATATTCCATATGTTGCTTACATATGGACATATTTATGTATATAAACATTAGATATACATATATGTATATACGTGTATATATCAGATAACATAATGCCTCATCAGCTAACTATTTGTTGCTGTCGCACTGTTTGCTCCAATTTCGGTTGCCTGGCAAAGGGAGAGGTAATCTATATGTATGAGTTTATCTGGGATCTGGGCAGGCACTCAAGTCAATGCGACATTGTAGGAAACTCTAGTCTCACATAAAAGACATAAACAATTAAACTCATTTGACGATTAATTACGCGACGCGGCCAAATCGCGTGCCGCCGTCGACGCCAGCAAAATGTGTGCTATCACAACAACCAGCAGCAACAGCAACAACAGCAACAGCAACAGCAACAGCAACAACAACAGCTACGACAATAGGTTGCTCTGACTGTGGCAAAGTACAAATTCATTTGCAGCTAAAGACACTGAAGGCCCGATCGGAACTTGCATGTCGTGTCATAATCTAGATGAATGTATAATTGCATGGCCCGACATGCGGCCAGCACCCAGGCGAACCAGTGTCGGAATACCCTAGCTTTTTGCTGTTACGTGCTGCTCATCAAATGAGCTTAAATGTCAACCAGCATAAGTGAGAGCCGAGCAGCTCGGCCGCTCTTGTGCCTTGTCTATTTTCAAAATATTTTCATATACTTTAATAGAGAACATTCCTAGGCGCAGGCCTGGGCACATGCAATTAATGAATAATTACTTAGGAGCCACCCTCGAGCAACCGATTCGAGAAACCGAAACGGCGCATCATCAATGAATATTCTCACATAGCTGACCTAAATTATTCAATTCGTTTTTATTTATTTTTAATTTTTTGATTTCTTGCAATAATTGTGCTATCTCTCTCGCTCTCGCTCTCTCTCTCTCTCTCTCTCTCTTTCTCTCAATCGCTTTCTTAGTTCGTTTCGGTCATGTTAAAGGGGTCTCTCATTGTTTGTATAACTATTTATTCTAATTTGACCCGCTTATTGTTGGCCGAGTAACATTCTCACATTTGGGGTCGCTCGTTGTTCCGATTATGAAATGCCATTTGAGAGATATGAGGGAGCCGATCGACGGCATGAGCTGCTGCTCGTTTACCCCGTTTCTTAATTGCTCTAACAATGTCGCCCGATGCTCGATGCTTAAATGATGAATCACTTTTTCATTAAAATTTGACTTTGAGCGTGACCCTCATGTTGTTCGCGCTGACTTCTAGGCGGCTAATGTGAGTAAATAACTCTTGAGTGTTTGCCTTAATAAAATAAATGGAAGCTGAGAGAGAGAGAGAGAGGGAGAGAGATACATATATCGGAAGTAAAACTCTGATGTAGAAACTGCTTAATGAAAAATATAACAAATTCTGAATTCTTACTTTTAATATATACTATAATAATATACCATAATAATTATATATATTTTTTTTTGGAGGTATATGAAAGACACCTTTATGCATTTGGGTAGGTGAATGCCTAGCTTGAAAATTTTGTATTAATATTAATCTGACTTAAACACGCAATCATGCTTGATGATTGAAGCAGTATAGCTGTCCAGCACATCTTCAGCATTATAACTCTGCTAAATGTGACTCAAATATCTATAACTTTTGTCAAACTTTGTTTGCGCTCATGCACATTTGATTCGTCAATTGATAATTCAATATATGTACATTCAAACAAGTCTTTTATCTATGTAAAACAGTCAGAGTAAAGCAGCTGCGCTTGTCAGCAAATTCGTGCTAACAATGCTCCCAAGCAAAAATGATAGCAAAAACTAAGAAGAAAATTTGAGCATTTGGGAAACAGCTGCAGCGCAGCTCAACAGGCGATAGTAAGCCAAACTTGATTTAACAAAATGTATTAAATGGTATTTAAGAGCTGCCGAAACTGCATTTGAGTACAGTTTGAAGACCAACTGCAAAGAGATGAAACTAATTTTAATAAGTGCACTGCTGGGCTGTATAATTTCAACAAGTGCACAGGATACGACCGCACGACCTTCTCGGGCGTCAACAACTGCACAGGTTACGACCGTAAATGAGAATGTGTCGGCATTTTCACAGGATGCCACGTCAGAGGAAAGTCCTGTGAACACCACAGCATCGAAACCAATTTCTATTGAGCATCAGCTACTTCATTTAATGACAGACCACACAGCCCAGATGCACTCTTCTAACGCTTTCTTGAGTGAAATTGGTAATGCTATAAACCTATTGGCAGTTAATGTGCAAGAGCAAATCAATATGCTGCCACAGCTGAATCTAACGAAACAACAGCTGGCCAAGGCTAGCGAGTTGGCCCAAAATCAAACGCAACAAGTTCTGCAGAAACTCCACAAAGTGACACACGAAGTGCTCACTAAGATGGATCGGACTGCCAACAGCATTGAGTATGTGATACAGGAACAAGAAGTCGTCAAGGAGCAGATCAGTCGCTTGCAAAGCAAGCTCGATTCTAATCAGCAACATCTGCTCAATAGCACTGAGAGTATTGACAAAAATGTCCTGCAGCTAACCGAGCTTGTCTCTAGAGCCGTGCTGCCTCGTATACAGAGTCTGAATAACTCCTTCAGCAGTCTGAACCACTCTCAATCGAATATTCAGCTGGAACTGAAGAATATGGCCCAGGTAAAGGAAGTTGCCACGGCATCTGTAGCTCAACTGAATGCCTTGGATCTTCAACTGGCCTATCTAAATGCCAGCCAAAACTCTCAGCTGCAAAAAATAGCCGAAGCTGTCCAGTATTTTTGTCCACAGCAGGTAGCTTTAATTGATAAGGGCTTGCAAGACCTAATTGTCGCTCAACAGCGCTTACATTCAAAGCTGGCCGTTTGTGAAAGACAATCAACAAAGCCAAAGAAGAAGAAGTCTTATAAAATTAACCCACCAGCAAACCAAAAGAGCTATACCACAGCTAGTGCGAATCCAAGCCAGCCTCTATATTACGTTTATAGTAAGACATCCCCATCACAGCCTGGCAAACCCAATCTGGAAAATACTGCAACGAAAGCAGAGCCCAAATCAGGCGACTTTTACATAAATGACATGCCATACCCATCCAAGCATGATGAGGATTCCAAGCCTAAAACCAAACAGCACAATAAAAACGGTTTGACATATGATTTGGTTGAGATGCTCGCGATTAAATCGCAGGATGTACTGAAGCCCGATGCTCAGCTAAGCAAGTCCGCTGAAATCTACAATGGCAAAGCACGGCAGCCGCCGCAGATCTACGAATTTGATGAGGGAACTAGTCAAAATCAAGCCGGAGCCCACAGCAATGCCAAATACATTTTCGACATAGCCCAAAGCGAGCAGCCGAATGCGAACTATAAAACTCCACAATTCAAGCCGAGGCGAATCGGTAGCACATTCTATGGCAATGCATTTACCAGTAGCTATGCACAGGTGCCACAATCCTGAATAATCAATTTTGGGGAAATTTGCGCTGCATTAAATGTATAAGTTAATAAACTAACAATTTAAAAATAAAATAAAATAATATAATATTCAAAGCAAACTAGGAATTGTTCTCTACTGACAAACATTTCATAATAAAAACCCATTTGCCATTTATTTATTTGTTTTTACAATTTCTAAAAGACATCAGAACGTTGAGTCAACGGCCGAGCTGAACAGAAAGCAAAGCGAAATAAACTTAAATCGAATGAACTACAAATTGGCCGGCATCGAGTCGGAGTACAAGCACAAACCGAATTTAAAGTCAAAGTCAGAGTCAGAGTCAAATATGCCAGCTATTTGGTGGCTATCAATTTACAGACAAGGGCCAAGCGTGAAGCGGACCAAATGAAACTGATACCGGGCGAATTGAGCGGCTGTCGAGAGCAGCGGGAGGATGGCAGGGAGCTGTATATGGTAGGTGGCAAGTAGACAAAAGTCGCGCGGAACAAGCGCAACATGAATGAACCTTTTAACATACTTGTACTTACTAATTCCAAGCGACAGGCGACACAGGAACACAACACAGAAAACAAAAACACAAACCCAAAACAAAAGGAAACAAAACGAATTTTTCATTTGTTTTCATTGTTGGCCATTTGTGAAGCGAGACGGGAAAAGTGTAGGTGGGGCGGGCAAGGATAAGACAAGCCCGAACAAAGTTGTATCAACAAAGTGACCAAATCACTGGGCAATGGAAACAGCTACCAAAGCAGCAGCAGCAGCAGCAGCAGCAGCAGGAGTAGCAGGAGTAGCAGCAGCAGTTGTTGTTGTTGTCCTGATTTGTTGGCCCAACAGATGCTATGCGAAGGTGTTGCGCCCGTCCCGCATATAGCCTACATATATATATATATATATGCTTATCGACGAGGCTATTCAGACTCGAGAGTTTTCAGGCACACGACCGTTTTTGGCACAAGCGATGCAATAAATTATCAGCTGTACAAGAAGAAGGCCCAGGAGCAGGCCGAGAGAGATGGCAGACAACAAAAGGCACTCGAGCGAAAAGAGATGGCAACAAATGCAATTGACAAAACATAAAAGACAAACAAAACTCGGTCCCAGAATGACCAGAAGTATGTACGGCCCGAGAGCAAGACAAAAAGGCAGCCACAATAAACACTGGACAACATGCTGCGACCCCGTAGCTATAGCCTGAACCTAAATCTCAACCTGGTAACGCGCTCCACCACGCCGCGCCACTCCGCGCGGCTCTTATCGGGCCAGAAGTCAGTCGGAAGCAGCCGCACAGCAGTCCAAATGACAACTTTGAGGGCAAAGTCAATGAGCGCCTTCCTGCACCCAGTTGGCCGTCGCGTCGTCTTCGTCTTCATCCTCGTCCTCGTCCAGTGGCGGAGACAAAGGAGGATCCCGGCGCGTTCCATATCAAAACATGAATACAACGACAGCTAACAAAACTCTCAACATGCGTTGAAATGTTGAAATGCTAAGAAATATTTCTACAGCCTCAGCGACGACTCGAAACATGCAACGTCTCAAAATCTTGTTGCCCAATAAAATAAAATAACCAAGAATAAACATTTAAGCTGGCTCTGAAAGACATTTGTATACTCTATCAGAGAGATTTTTATTGAAGTGATCAAGTCATCAGATAGGTGAATCGAAGCCTTAAGCAGCCTTAACCAAGGTATAAATTTCATTTTGTTCTACTAGATTTCTGTAGTAAGATATCAATTGCATAATGATATAATGTGTATAAGTAACAGTAATATAAAACATTTTCTTAGTTATCATAGGAGTGATAATTATCAATAATTGAGTCATGCTTGATCTACCGATTAATTTAATATTCATATTTAATTTTTTGTATTTATTAATTTGTTTTTTTCTTGAGAATATAATACATTATTATTTATTTGGCAAATATATCTCGAAGAGTATACAAAAGTCTTTATGATCGCATTGAAGAAAAATAAATGATCCAAAATACACAAAAATCTAAAAAAAGAATATATAAAAAATATAATAAGTATTAAACTATCTTGAGCAAAACATTTGCAAATTTAAAATACTGCAAAATAGAAATTTGTATTTAAAGTTTAATTAAACTCAATAAACATAGAATTATTTTGAAAATAAAGAAATAAAATTTGTGAGGACTTAATCAAATTTATAATTTAACACGTACGTGCCTACTTCTCTCTAGTTGTATGCATAATAAATACATAAAATTTCTCAAAAATATTAGAGGTATTCCCATATAAAAGATCCATAAAATTAACGAGATATGAAAGATTCTAGGCAAAGCAGATAGCTCATAAATGAGCTGAGATTTTCGCAGCCATATAAAACCAGCTAAATTTGATTCAAGCTGAAATAATAACAACAACAACAAGATATTGGAGTCTATTGTGCTCACTCACTCTCTCTCTCTCTCTCTTTCTCTGTCTCACTCTCTCCCTCTGCCGGTCTCTGTCCCACTCTTAAGGTGCATGCGGCTAGCTGCATGCCTCAGAGCTGCATGCTTCAAGCTGCTCCTCTACTGCTGCTGCTGCTGCTGCTGCATGCTGTGCGCGATTCATGTTTGGTGATTAAAGTAAAGTTCGTAAATTTACAGTTTTAATCAAAGAGGCGACTTTTAGTGGACTGGACTCACCTTTTGGAGTGCAACAACAACAGCGCAGAGTTCAAGCCCAGGTGACTGTGACGTTGACTCTGCGGCGACTCCGACTGTGAGTTGACTCGGGCAACAGAGCCGCACAGCTCTGGCTCCACACTCCACACTCCACACACACACTCGCTCCTTTAGCTTTTCTAAACTGATTTCCAGCAATAAGCATTAGTTGAAAATTGCAATTGTTTTTCTTTTTCTACCACGAGCCCATCTGAAATTGCTAAAGCGGGTTGACTGATTTTTGAGCACGCGTTTGTAACAGAAAAATTTCGAAATATGTGTAAATTTGTATATAATAATCGCAACTGTATATTTTACTATAGTATTTCGAATACAGAAATAAATGGATTTGAGTATATTTATTGCGCATTATATAGCATATATCTTCTAGGATATCTTCAAGTCTGGCACGCCCGACCCTAGACTTGTTGCTTGTTGTTATTGCCTCGACTAGCTGGCTAGCTGTGGCGAAGTGCACTGCGCACCGCGGGGGAGTGCCTAGGCCCAGACCCAGCTCGAGCACGACTCCACAGCTAGGCATGGGCCTAGGCACTGGCACTGGCTCAAGCCCAGACTCAGGCTCAGGCACATCATCAAGTTCGACAGCGAGCGCTGCCCCAAAAGAAATCCAATTGTATTTAACGAATTTTTGAGTAACCCGAAAAGCATCGGCGCATCGGCGCATCGGCTGGCGATGGCGATGGCGATGCCTGGTCTGGTCGGGCCGGGTCTGGCCTGGTGCGCACTGCCGTGAATCATATGGACACCATTAAATGGGAAAGGCTATGGCTATGGCAATCACCAACACGCGTCAATTGCGCGCTGTGTGAGACCGAGCAGAAATTGAGAAAAAAGAGTGAAAAACAAAAAAGCAAAATGATGAAGAAAACTGTGTGGAAACTGTGCGAAAGGCAACGGACAAACTTTGATTGCGGCCTGCGCTGAAATCTGGCCGCGTTTTTCGCTGGAAATGCGCAACAGATGCTGCAGAGATTTGGACTAGAGCTGGAGTGTGAAACTACCATAGGGTAACCATAGACGCTTGTCATTCGGGGACCTGCAAGCATTAATAAAAGCTAATAACAACATTAAGGGCTCAGATATCGGTTTGGGCTAAAACCCAATCAAATCTCACGGTAAGTGCACTAAATCAGCTGCTCAATGTGCTGGTAATAAATGTAATTTGAATTTCAGACACATGCGCGCAGCAGCAACTGTTGCCGGCGATGTGCTGTTGCGGTGAGTGCCGGCAACATTACTTAATTGCATTGCCAAGGATATCACTGGGCAATCGATCGTCACGGATTATCAACTTGTAATAGAACTCGCTCAGCTCTCATATCTCAGCGTTAAATTATGCGTTGAAAGGGCTCCGCTGGCCTTCTTTGTTGTTGTTGTTTTTGTTGTGGCTGTTGCTGCGCCTGTTGCTGTTGTTGTGGCTCATTGGACAGGTGTTGATTGCTCTGGTCAGGCTCTGGTTGCCAATTTATTGCCCACCGGCCGCAACCGTTCGGTTCGATTAGAATACGCTTGCAGCATCAGTTGTTGTTGCTGTTGCTGTTGCTGTTGCTGTTGCTGTTGCTGCTGTTGATGTGCATGCACTTGCCGAGCGAACGTGTTGCAAATTATTGCCACTTGTACGTGACTCAAATGACGACAACAGCCACACGCAAATTTGCTGCGAAATGAGCTGGATGCACAGATTGAAGCCAAGAGCAAAAGGATGCCCAAATGAATATATTACATTTACCTAAAATAAAGGAAAATGTAATAATAATGCAGAAAAATAATATTTATATGCATATGAGTAGCAATTGCAATCACAATCAAGCCTTGAAGCTCCCTAATGCGTGCTCATCTTTGAGATTCTCTGGCTAGTTATGAAGGCAACAGAAACCAGCTGCAGCCAAAAATGAAGTAAAATATCATGTAAAAGCAAATATGCTAAAAATATAATAAATTAAATTTATAATAAAATATTTAGTTGAACAGATATTTTATATTTGAACAAAATGAATAAATATTAATAAATCGACATATAAAGAAACTGCTTAAGGTCAATCTAATGCCTGTTTGTCTATGACATTTTATATAATTTAAAAATATTAAATTAATATATAATGCATGAAATAGCAAATAATATTTACTTTGATTCGATATTAATATATTTAAATTGTATTAAAATACATATATGCATATTTTCCTCAATCTGCACTCAAAAAATTAATTAATTACTTTCCTTATTTAGTTTGACTTAGAGTCAGCATTTAGCTAATTAAATTATGATTGAGATTCAGTTCAGATATTCCGGGTTCAATTAATGTCTATTTTATTTTGCTAAACTAACAAATTGAACAAACTTAGCAATTGCAGTTCAATTGCAGCAACATGACTTTATTTTGTTGCTGTTGCAGTTGTTGTTGCTGCTGCTGCTGCTGCTGTTGATTGTTGCGGTTGTTGCTCGCATTTGAAAGACAATCATCGTTGAGCTGCAGCCACTGCAGCATTGCATCGAATCGGCTGCAGCATTGCAATTTGCTTAAGATTTGAGTTCAGCTGCGGGTCAAGCAACTGCCGGCTACTGAATTTCAGCAGAGGGCGCTACAGAAATCTATTTACTTGAAGTTATTTTTATGTTGTGAAGGTTTTTGTTTTGTTTTTTTGCTTTAGTATCTGAAATCGCGCATTAAAAATTGTTTTTGATAAAAATCGCAAGCAGACAAGAAACTTTTTTCTTATTCAAACAATAACGTGCCAAAAGTTTGCTACTGCATTTTAAATATTTATAATCTCGAGTTTGTCGTCATTGCACGCCCCAACAGCCCCTGCCCCACCAGCCGCCAGCGCACCACCCGCTTTATTAAGTTTGTTTTGGGGCGCACGTTTTAGTTGTAGTCGCAAAAATTTGACTCGAACATGAAAAATATCTTGTTTAGATTTTAATTTGTAGATAGACAACAAGTAGACTTAATTATCATTTTTTCTATAGTCGCTTTTTGTATGCCAATGTCGGCTTATAGTTATGTATACATAATGCATTAGGCGAGCTTTGAGGGCGGCTGCTCTTCGAATGTTTTAGTTTCTGCTTTTTTTCCTTGCACTTTGGCCAACTTTCTATGAGGGAAATTTCGCCAAAGCTTTGGCATAATCATTTCCCAGCAAATCTATGCGCATCTCCCACTCGATGCTATGCAAATGTAACTTGTATTCACCGAATTAAGCACAAGAATGCCAAAGAGAAAGAGAGTCAGCCAGAGTGAGAAAGAGAGAGAGAGAGAGCGAGACAAGCAGTAGCTGCAGCGAGGTAAACATATTTTCCATGTCGATGCCATCGATTGCGTTATGCAAAATATATGCAAATGCCATAAATACGAACCAGAGAGCCCAGACCCGGCCAGACCAGGCCCCAAAATAAAAGAGCCCAAAGTGACGCAGCTAAGGAAAAACTGTTTTTCACCAGAATTGTATACTGCTGTTGGTGCTGCTGCTGCTGCTGCTGGCTTTACTTTAGCTTTGATACGTCGCGATGCCAAGATTTGTGAAATTTATCGGCCAAGTGATTGGTGAGGTGTGGGTGTGTTTGTTTGGGCAATAGAGGTACTTCGCCTAGCTGAACTGTTCATTCTCGGAACGGTAGTTAGTGCCGCGTCTTGAATAATCGACGACTTTGACAACATTTGAATATCGTTTGGTAGTCACTTCGATTGTGGCTATTGTTGCTGCTGTTGCTGTTGTTGCTGTTGTTGCCAGGCGAAAATTGAGTTGGTGAAAGAATAACTCTGCGAAATCACGATGTTGAACCCATCTGTCAGGCGTTTGTAATTGACCCAAGGCATACCAAAATGCAAGCAACTGGGATGTTAAGGTGCCGTTTAACATGTTTAGCGAAAGCTCATGAATGTCTGTTTAGTAATAAGACGAGAAAGTTTTAAGAGAGCTTTATAAGACATGTCAACACTAGATGGCCAAAACATATATTTTTATATCATTTGATCAAGCTCATAGTTCTCAACTACGCAAGTTTTAATTTTTGTATGCCTAGAGAGCCTATGTCTTTCATAATTCCCCTATCTCCCACTCTCCCTCACACACACACACACATTTGCCTAGGTACTTATGCTGTAATTCCTTTTCTTTTTTTGGACAGCTAGAGAGAGAGAGAGAGAGAGAGAGAGAAAATCAAACCATAAATCTTGAGCAAATAGCACTCAAAAAGCAATAAGACTATTTCAACGCCATTGTGTGCTAAGTAGATTTGGAAAAGGCGATACAAATTTCACCCAAAGAATAGCATTCTAGATGGCATGGGGACAACGTCCAGCCGACCAAGAGCATGCAGACGCACAGTTGCAGTTGCATTTGCAGTTGCAGCCAATACGCATTTCCATGACAATGCGGCAAGCAAAGACAAAGCAATCTGCAGGCAGAGACAGAGACAGAGACAGAGGCAGTGACAGAGGCTGAGGCAGAGGCTGCTGCAGCCATTGGGCTAATCTATGAGGCAAATCACAGTAAAAGATGCGCCATATGCTGCTGCCCCTGGCGAGGATCGTGCCTGGGTCGAGCGTTGTCCAGTTGTAGCCGAAATCAATTTGTTAGGAAGAGTAGCCGGAAATTTAGCGGGAAAACAAAGCGAACTGGAGAGGCGTGTGACGTTTACACACATTGTGGGCTACTTAAGATGCCAGCCAACGGGGGTGTCTTCCTGCGGTGCGGGCGTCCAAATAAATGGACAAATGGTTAGCTAACTGCTCAGGTAATCGGATAAACATAATTTGCGCACAATGAATGCAGCCAGCTGCTGATTATGTAGTAGCTGCAGAAGTCTGAGAGAAACTATGCTGAGAAACCGCTAAATGAGACAAAGTTTAGCACCGCTTGAGCCACATAAACCGTGCGCGGCTCAGGGCAGCTGATCGCTTATCATCACAATTCCACACTGCGTGGCACAGTTCTTGAGTTATGCCAATGATGAGGAAGCATTTGCGGTGCCAAAAGTGTCACACGTGCAACGTCATCGTTGTCGCGAGCCACAGCCAAAAACAGCATCAAGATGCAACCGCAGCAGCCGGCACGGTATCTCCATCTCCCTTTCTCTCTCTCTCTGTCTCTCCGTCTCTCTTCCTTTGTGGCTTTATCTGATCGCAGGCATCAATAACTTGGCCTATAGCTGACCAACAACGCATATCGATAAGGCCAGAAGAAAACAAATATTTTCAAGATGTTTTGCCAGAAATGTTGCCAAAAGAAATGCTGAGGCATGGCCCATTGTATGGAATTCGGATATTTTGGGAGATTTCTTTAGCGCATGAGATGCAAAAACGACAAGAAATACTTTATTGCAAGGGAATGGTAATGCATGGCAATGTTGAACGCAGTTGGCCCGAAAAAGTATCAAGTAACAATCGAACTAATTGATGAAGGATAAGAAATTGATATCTAAATAAATATAAAATAAATGCAAGCATATAGAATATTAGTAATGTTTTAAAGAAGCTTCCAAGTAAGAAAATAATAATGTAAATATTTAAAGCAATATAAATAAACTTTTGAGTCTTACGTAACTTATCAAATATATAAATATATAAAAATTTAATAAAATAATTTAGTAAAATATATATAGTTCAAACCATAACCCCATTGTTCAATATTGTTCAGAGTTTCCATTACATTTTGTAAAAATTCTTTAAATTTACTGTCATTGTTGAGATGCAAGTAAAGTTATTAATATGAATTGCTTAATCAAACATTGTGCATTTGCAAGCCATGAAGGCAGCATGTGAATGAATGAAAGTACATCAATTAAAACTAATAGAACAATCAAGAAATGCACCAACAGTTAGAGGAGCAGATAGAAGTAGAACGGGAGGGCGTGCGAGAGAAAGAGAGCGAGCGAAATAGAGAACAAAATATCTACGCCACATGCGGAATTGTGAGTGTGAGGAGAGTTTTGTAGTTGCCGACTTTGGCAATTAAACAAGATGAATAAATAAATGAACGAATGCATGAATGAGTGAGTGAGTGAGTGAGTGTGTGAGTGTGTTTGTGTGTGGGTGAGCTTATAATTTCTCAACTCTAATTCTCAAGAAGCGCACACACAAATTAGACAAATGGGCGCACTGATGGGATAGAACTTCTACACAAACGAAGCAGCATTTGCCAGCGGGTGGCGGAGGATGGGGCGATAGGGGCGTTGCCCACAGTTGCAAAGTGCACACAAACAGTTAAACGGCAGCAACAGTAGCAGTTGCTGTTGCGGTTGCAATTGCAACATGCGATTACAGAGAGCAAGACGTAAACAATTTGCGCTATGAATTATGAATATATATAAATATATATTGCTCTTCAGGTAAACTGGAGACCACAGACTTGGCTCTAATTAACTAAGTGCAAGAGGCAAATCGACAGACGACAAGCGACTGGTGGCAGTCGGCAATCAGCAGGGTTTGAGCCAAAAACCCATTTTAGCTTCATGCATTTTTAATTCCCTTAATAGCTTTTGTCTCTGTGCCAGACATTGATGGACCAGCCAAAACACCAACAAGACTAAAAGAAAAAAAAAAACAGAAATGAAAAACACCCAAGAATTAAAACACCAAAAATTATGCCACAGCTGCCACTTGCCACCCACCAGCCAACAGATTAAGAGACGGTGGGCGCTGCTGGAAAAACTTTTGCTGGGGACCTGGCGAAAAGTTGTTCTGGTTGTTTGTGCTACCTGGGGCGCAGCTGTTAGCCAACTAAGCGCAACGTGTCGTCCATCAAAATTAATTACAAAAGACGCACAGTGCAGGCCAATTGTCAGCTGGCTGGCTCAAAAGTTAAAAGCGGGTCCCGCCAACAGGGCAATAAGCCAGCCAACTGGCGCCCTCTAGCGGCCGCACTCAGACTCGAGCACCGTTATCTGCTGCCCACCCCATGCCGCCACGTAAAGCCATGTGCTTAGCCGTCAACACTGTCCTCTGTGGCATCCGCTTAACAAGTTGCAACAAACTCGCCGAACTTTACAAAATGATAAATTGCCACGCCCTCCCCCAGCCCCACCCAGTCGCAGCCGCAAACTGTTTTGCTAGTCAGCAGAAAAAACCGTTGCATACTTTGGGGAGCCCGCGTTGATATTCCAGTTGGGAAGTTGGGCAGCGCTGCCAATTGGCTTTCGATTTGATTGAGTTGCTAATAATATTGTTTATCAGAAGCTCATTAGCTGATTGAGCTTGATTATAAATAGGCATATTTCATTTTCGTTTTATTTTTCACTTCATTTTCCTTAAATTTTCCACAGCTAGCGGAACAGAAAAGTCTTTATGAAAGGTAATATGAAAGGAACTTCGAGAATTATGAATTAAAAATGTAGATCTCTGCTGAACTTAAGCTTTTCCCGTATTTCACTGAATCTCCCTCTGAATGCAGCTGCCAACCGAGCGGAGACAGCACAGATATGCAGCCAAACAAATTTCCACAGTGCTGCCGCAACAATGGCAACGTTGGGGCACTGTCAGGATAATAAGGATAATGGAATGGCAGCGTTGCGGCAATGCACACTGATTTATTGGCTAATGCGCATTTCGTGCATGGGCCAAGGCCAAATTAATTAATAACAAAAAGCGTATGCGGCTCAATTGTTGGTTTTTCATTAAGGCACCGCTGAATGCCCGGCGAATTGAATGCGATTTATGCGGCCGATAAGCGGGCGGGGGAAAAAACCAAAAATATATATGAAGAAAATACATTGAAGCGCGACTTTAATTATATACAAATAATAGTAGATGCGGGGCCACAGATAAAATAAACAACATAATTAAAAGCGAACAACAAGTCAAATAGAAACCACACAGAAAAGTTGTCAATGGCGGACAACGTTTTGAACTCCGGGTCGCAGTTGGCACAAACATTTGCGCAAATATTTGACAACGGCAAATGCGACGAGCGACATCAACTAATAGCCCAAGTATCCTTAACATGTCCTTGAATGCGACAACACACCAGCCGCACTCCCAACCCCTCCCCCTGGCTCACTATTTGCCCAAGCCTTTTAATGCGAACCGCAAACGTGGCCGGGGGTGTGAAGAGGCGCCCCCTGGCGTCGAGTAGCTCGTGCCGTTGACGTCCTGTCAGCGATAATGTCGCACACGGCTGCCCCTCGCTTCCTTGTGTGACTTTCTAATTAAAAATGTAAAACATTTGCGCTTGTCAAAGGAGCACAATATCTAAATTGGATATTCGTTATGCGCGCGTGACATATCCTCTCCGCTTTCTCCACTTTGACATTTGAACTGTGACGAGGACACGCTCGCCTTTACAGGTGATTGAATGGGCTTATTTTCCATCAATCTTTTGAGAGATGCTCATCGCGCTATTATTCTGTATTCCATATCCACGCTTGATAAAATATTTGTAGACTCTAAAATTTAGTTTATTAATATTAACAAAAAATATTGTTTCGTTCCATTGCCTCCTGTGAGAATTGAACTCACGACCCCTGGTTTACAAGACCAGTGCTCTGCCACTGAGCTAAGGAGGCACACGTTAGTCAAATAGAGAACAGAAGTTGAAGAATTGAGAGTGTTTATCATCAGCACGCAATATCTGAAGTCAGTTCAAGCGATATCTTTTGTTTGATAACATTCTAATTGATAGCTATCATTTCACTTTAATTTGTTTAAGTGCTGCTTGGAAGCTTTCGACTTTTTTTCAGATAAAATTTATTTTTAGATGTTTCAAAGGTAAACTGATAATGTTGAAATTCTACTCAACGTTTATCTTATTTATAAATATACTAATTCCATCATAACATACATATGTATATGCATGAAATTATATATATTCGTATTGATTATAATAAACTTTATATCAATACTATATCCCCGATCAAAGTATACAAAATACTAAAACACTCTTCGCGTTTCCAGTCCACACAGACTTGAAGTACATTTGGGCTCTCACTTGTTCATAAACTCAGATTATAACTAAGATTATAGCAGAAGTGTTTACCTTTTTTCATGTAACCGGGTTCATTGAATCATTCTTGTTGTTTTATTTCGCTTTGCGCCCTTCTATTCTGGGCCTGGTCCAAAAGGTAGGCAGTGCACGCAGGTTTGCGGTTTAATCCTTCCAGACGAATGCGTTGAAATTATTTATTATGACGCAAAACTTTTTTTCCGGCCGCGACATTTTTCGAACACGACTGCGTCCGTTATCTGGCCAAAAAGAGCCAAAGGGCTCTAGTGGGGTCCGCATCCAGCCCTGGGCTCCAACACAAATAGAAAATTTCGTGCACTGAGCCTGCAGCAGCTTTAAGAGGTGGACTGCTCTTAACTTTGCAATAAAAAATTGAGTGTAAGCTGATTTTTAAGAGACATCAAACGAGTTTTCTTCTTCTTTTTTGTTGTTGTTGTTTTGTTTGGGTCTAATGGCAAAGGATGTTTTAATGATATCCTGTCATTATTCTGACAATGGCGATGACATCATTGTCAGCCGGCTCAAGCGAGTTAAAGACAATGCTAATTGAATTTAAAGAAATCCTCTTTTATATTTCTGCCTGGACATAAATTCTTGCTTTTAGTGGGGTTTTCTAACCCTTTTTATGGCCATCGTTCTTGGGCTGATTTGCCATGCAGAAGTCACGTTTTCTTAAGTGTCTTATTGTTGGCAATTAGTGCGGCTTTAATTGCCGAAACCGTTAACAATTTATATGCCACCAAATGCGGCAACCGTTGCGCTTTATGGGGCTTGAGTCAGAGCCAAAGAAAAAAAGAGAATAAAAGACCGAGCTGGGAAGGGATTTCTACCACCCATGCCTGTGGGCCACATTTATTGACTGACCAGATCATTAATCCTGCGCCTTGTTAAGCCGAAAAACAATTTGTCCAAATAACAATTAGGGCCACCAACCACAGGCTCGCACCCTCGCCCCCCCACAGCCTGCTCGACAGTTGGCTAATGAAATCTGTGCCTTTCGAGTGAAAGTGACGCAAGTTGCCCCTTGATTGATGACTTTCGAAATACATTATTTGTTTTGCCTACTGCTCTTCTCTTGCATTCGCTTAAATTTCTATTTAATGTAGCTGCTCTTTTAAAATGCATTGTTCGCTGCAGTCGCTATTTGTGCTGCATTGCTCTGTCCCTAAACATCCATTAAAGTCCATTATTTCAGAAATTCTGCTGCTCGGTTTTTAGTCTCCTGCTCTTTCCTTTTTTTTTTTTTTTTTCTTTTGTGTTTCATTATGCTGTACATTTTTGGCATAACAATGAGTTATAGAAACAAACATGGCTCGTGAGTAGAAATTTTACTATAACTAATGGAGCTATTGTTAGCGACTGCAGGAATAACTTTTATAGAGAAAACTAGAATTTCCTTAAATATTATTAAATATTACACAAAATAAATATAGTATATGCCGCATTTTGAGCTTTGATTTACAATTACTTTACAAAACTATAAAATATTAATGAATTTAAGATAATTGATATTTTATATATATATACACAGAGATAAGTTGAAGTTAAGTTGAAGTTAATTGAGCTTAGAGTTCTTCATTCCTTGATTAGAAATCGCCCGTTGAGCATATGTCATCAGCTCTGGGCATAAATTGTTGAGTGCACTGGGAGGTTATTCACTCGCATATATCTGCACATAGCATCCCGTTAATAGAAATAATTAGCACTTGACCATGCAGCAATTGTCAATGATTAACATAATGGAACCATAAATTGCGAGAGTCCACCCCAGAAGAAAGTCCAATTGACACAATGAAAGAAAGCAGAAGGGAGAAAAGAAGAACGCAACTAAGTAAATATTATCATTGGGCAGCATAATAAATTCTAGAGAAAGCGCACGATGTAACGCCTCATAAATTAATATGAGATGTGCATATGGCACCACAGAATGGGGCCTCGATGGCTATCTCTAACAATTGCAATTCCAGTGGCCAAGCGGCCAAGTGAAAGTGAGCGAGCGGCCCGCAAATGGACTTTAATTGCTGCCGCCCCACCCACTTGTAGAAAGCATGTCCGTTCGCCTGGATGGACATGACGAGGCGAGGGCCTAGGCAATGGTCATTTTGGAGTCGCCTCTTTGGTTAATTACCAAGATGTATGCGTGTCGTGCACACAGCCCAATTAACCCCCATTATGGGCCTTGTGGGTGACGACCACGACGACTGCGACTCAACACTTCAGCAACATCAACATCAACAGCAACAGCAACATCAACAGCAACAGCAGCATCAGCAGCCCCTTCAGCTGCGGCTTCGACTTAAGCTTGTTCAGCACTCGTCCTGGGCGTGTGAGCGAGGTCAAGCGCTTGCTTGGGCAAGTAATTAAGATTTTTGCTGGGTTTTCCTGCCCCACAACAACAAACACTGCGAGCAACAAGCTGCACATATCCATAAACGCGCTCTATGCGACGCAAACAACTCAGCGCGCCTCCTCCCTCCCGCCACCTCGAGCACCACAAATTGCTTTATGATGTTGCAGATTATGATAATGAATGCCATCTGGACTTGCACTGGACACTGTGCAGGCAGCTAAGGGCGCTTCAGAGCCAGCCCCCAGCTTGGTTGACACTCCAAGTGATTTAATGTTATTGTTTTCGGGCAGTTCCACAGCTATACGCCTTACATATAAGCGGCACATATTCCCCCCACCCCAGCACTCCCGCCTCCTGCCAGAGTCTAAATAATTTAATGAATATTAATGCGTGACATTTAATTGAAATGTTTCACTTCTTCAAGTTCTTCAAGAAAGCTCGCAGCACTGCAAAACATATATATATCAAAACAGATTTGAGGAATATTCAAATTCTACAATAGAAATGCCTAAAAAATAAAATTCTTAAGATTTGTTAATGAAAATTATACAAATTTCTGTTAACTTTAACTCTTTGTTAAAAGCAAACAGACGAAATAATTCCCGATCAGAAATTAAAATTAATTTTTTTAGTAATAATCTACATAGCCAGACTTGATTCTATTTCTATATAATTGTATAAAAATAAATAATAAATATTTATACAGTAAATATTTCCCATTTCCAATTTCAGATCCTTTAGGTCCTTCATAAATTCAACGTCTATTTTTTCTACTCTCTCTAAATTATCTTGACTCTCCTATCTGCGTTAGCCATCAAATGAAATATTTTGTGCAACTTTATTGAGTTGGAATGAAATAAATCCGTCGTCGTTAGACGAACTCCACTGAACTGAGCTGAGGGACTGTTGATTTCACATCTCCGACAATCAACCACCCACGTTTCGCTCAGTGTATGTGTGAACTGCCATTGAAATGTTTTTGATTGGAAAAAATTTAATTTCCTATACGACGCTTCAGAGTGTGCTTATCGCCGCAGCATTGTGTCAAAAAATTGTCAATTTTTTGCTAAAGCATTTTTTTTTTTTAATTTTTAAATTTAAATCAAGTTTGGCATTGACTCGAAAGCATTTAACGGATAGCTAAACTTTTTTATGCTGCCGATATGTTGTAAGTACCTCAGACCACGATTAATTAAGCCCGGGCTCCCGATAACAATGCGAGAAAAAGCGAATAGAGCGATTTCATAGACAGTTGCCAAATATTATTTCTCTTTTTTATTTTTTTTTTCAGTCTCACTTTTTTTTTCTGAAAAGTGCGCGTAGCTTCAATTACGATTTGCAGCTTCGATTCGTGGCAGCCAATGGGAAAATGGAGAGAGAAAAAAAAAACGGACGACGTATTAAACGTTTTCTGTAGCGGCTGCCAACCAATTTTCGCATTCATGGAAATTTGCTGCCCACACAAAAGGCGGCTCCCAAAAGAAGCAAAACCGCAGAGCGTGGAGTGAAATTCATTTTTTCCATTAAATCGAACCGTTGATTGTGCATGCACAAATGTCAACGCTCGGTTAGATGGCAGCGGCCTGATAGGTTGCCAGCTTCCATTCCCACCACGCTCCGCCGCCGCCTCCTGTCACATGCGAGTGGCGAAGCCCACCCAAGGGAGTATTTTCCCCGACGCACAACTCCAACTGTCCGACTGTCGCAACACCCTACAGAAAAAAGTTGGTCCATGTGTTAGCTATAGCAATGGATACACTTTTCTCTCTTTTTTTTTTGTATTTTCTTTTTTTTCACAACTCTGGAAATTCGATACGAACCGAAATGGCTTTTTGACAAACAATGACACGAACCTCACCTCCTATATGGGGCGCATTTGTTGCGGTTTCTCTTCTGCTCCCATTGAGACGCGTATTTGCAAATGAATTGCTTATTGACAGTTTGATAGAATGCTCACTGGCTGACAGTTGCTGCGTTTGCTGTCTCAATACGGCTTGCCTTTTGTTATTCTTTAATTATGCATTGCGCCACAAAACATCAGCAAAGGAGTCAGCATCATGTTAGAGGAACAGAAACAAAAGTTGAGAAAGTTGCCCGATTGATTTAAGAAAAATTGAGATTTATATGAAAGCATATAGTTAAAAGAATATGTAGTAAATAGTATAAATACGTTTAAATTAAATTAAACTTAAGATTAATATTTCAATTATATATACTACGTAATGTTAACTAAATTAATGTCAACAGTAACAGAATCCTAAACGCCCTTTAAATATACTTGAGCCCTGAAAAACCTTGATAAGCATTAACAAATTTAGATATAATAAACATTTTGTAATCAAATAAAAAATAATACAAATAAAAAAATAAAAATAAATAAAAAAAGTTTATTCAATTTTAAAAGTACTTTATTTTTAATTTCAATTTACTGATTAAATAAATTAATATAAAGACTAAATATAATTTTGTGCTAGCTTATACTCTATCATTCATCTAGATCTGATACCCCACCAAAAAACGATTCGCCTTTTAATATTGCGTAGCTGCCACTCGTTTTCCTATAGGCTATATCTGATCGACAGGGACTTCCATTAGCCATACGATATTTTAAAGGGAAGAATTGTCCGCACTTTTGAGTGCCCTCTCAGCAGGCTGCACGCCATAGAGCGTGCACTTGAGAATTTGTCGTCATTTCCCCTATCATTTGTGAGATGAGCGACATTATAATAATAACAATAAATTCGCATTGCAATTAACAACTTGGCTTCTCGTTCAATTTAATGCATGCAAAATCCATTAAATCACTTAGAATGCACAGATCTGGCGGCGACTGCATTAAAAAGTGCTAAAAAGCGAGCAGAGCATTTCTGAATTTGAGAGCACTTCAGAGCAGTGACACATAATACGACTACAAACGGTCGAGATGATGTGTGCTGAAAAGTCAGGACACAGGCCAGGACGGCCGCGGCTCGCGTCGCCTGCGCTGATGTCGATGATAATGTAACCAACACTCAACCTTCTCCTTCTCGTCCTTTGATTTCATACCACTAGACAACACTGACAGCGCCGGGGCGTGGCAAAGCTCAGCCAAAGGGTTGGACAAGCGTGTAGAATCGTGAAATCGTGAAGGGTAAATGAAAAATCACCACAAAATAAATTGTCACAGTTTTCAAATTTAATTACAGACATGCAAATGAAGACACGACTTCAGCAGATGAACGAGATCTCTAATGAAATTCTCCATATATTTATGTGTATGTATCGTATATACTCTCTTTAAAATTTATTTAAATTATAGCAAGAGCTTTATATGTAAACATAATATATAATATATTTTTGACATTACACATACTACATTAAAGTATATTTATTGTATTAAAGTCGATTTTATTGCCAGTCCTTCCACCTATGTAGCTGGAAATCTGGCCAGGGCGCATGTTCATCAGCCAACTGTCAAAATTGAAATTTAAAAATGTCAGAAATGTTGACACGTACCCACATTCACAATCGAGATGCTGATTTCATATGTGAATGATGTCATGCATGAATAACCGATAACAAAATATTGACAAAGAGTTCACTGAAAATGCAAAAGTTGTGACGGCTTCTCATATACATATATTTTTAGTAACTCCATAGATATTTAAAGCTTATTCAACGGAAACATTTTTAATGTGGCCAGATTTAACAAGCCAAAACAATCGCGTATAGAAAAATAAATAAAATAAACTAGAATTTGTAAAAGTTTTATGCGAATGAGCTCATGAAAAACAAAAGGTAGAGAGCGCTGCTAAAGCCACTAAACCACCAAACATTGTAGCCCATACCAGCCCCTAATAAACCAGCAAATAATCCAGCCTGACTTCAAGCTCATAAATGTCAGTTACTAAACAAAAAATGAGCATAATTTTGCGAGGTAGTTTACAACGCTGACTAACGAGTACTAATGGACCTGGGCGCTCACAGACAGAGAGTGGACCATTTGCAAATTGCCGAAAATTGTTGGCCAGCTGCGGCCCAGGGCCAGCAGCAGTAAAAAACTAGGTGGGCGGGATTTTTCAATTAGCCTAAAACCAGGCTGCAAAGGCTGCCAGGCTGCCAGGCTGGTGACCAAAATATATTTAATACCTTTTATCCAGCCTCATAATTCGCATAATGACAAAAAGTCTCATTTGGTAATTTAGCCACTGTGTGTGTGTGTGTGTGTGTGTGTGTGTGTGTGTGTGTGTGTGTGTGTGTGTGTGGTGAACCACCCAACCACATTTCACTGACCAGCCGGATGCACTTCAACTTTCCACCCTGTTGCGTACAATCAAGCGTGCGGCAGGTGAGGATGGCAGGCCGTTGGGGCGGGGAGTGGCGAAAGGGGACACCCGCTGGCACACGACAGCCGTCGTCGAATTGTTGCAAAAGTGCGAAACCGCAAATGTTAAGCGCAACACAGAAGTCAACGCCGCCGCTCACAACGACAACACCACCACCACCACCACCACCACCCAAACAAACCCACCAACAACCGCAAATGCTCAGCGCGCTCCATGTCGACCCACTCGATGCCGTCGACAAAGCTCTTCAATTTGCTTGCCATCTATTATGGCAGCTCATTGTGGGATTACCGACCCACAACCACAGAGCAACCACTGGCGTTAACATTGACGTTGACTGCGACAGCGACGGCGACGGCGACGTCGACTGCGGGCAGGGGCATTGAGCAATTGCTAATAAAAAGGGTGGAAAATCCACTTTGCTATGGCATTTGATTTTGATTTTTCTCTCTCTGTTTGCCCATTGACTCGAGGGACTTGCGAACGAACCGAGGGAGAGATTCGAGAGATAGATGTATATTTGGCTCGCTGACTGTTGATGTCATCGGATAAGCAGAGGTTCGTGTACTTAGTGCCAGGTAAGATTGGTTATGGGAATAATATACTCTAAATAGTCTAATAAAAAATGCATAAGTAAAAATATAAAAAATTATAAATAAATAAGAAACTTAAATGACAATCGAATGATATAATTTTTCTATATATGGTAATCTAAAGGACGTTCATTATGGAAACAGCTAAGGACTGACTCGAATGCCCAACTGTAAACTGTGCCTAACCCAATAAAAAACGCCAAGAAAAGCTAATTCATCAGCACAAAAGCTAAGCTGGTTGTGAATGAGGCTTGGCCATTTGGTAAGGACGTTTCAACAATGAGTGAATGGCCTCCAGCTGGGCGGGCTCGTCAGTGAGCAGGTCTTTACAGGATTACACTCGATTACAGGATACATTACACAAGTAGCGGCGGGAGGGCAACAGTTTGGCAACTGGCAAATAGGTATCAGCCTACCCGCTGGGTATGATCAATCAACTCGAATCAAATTTGATTCGATGCACAGCTGACTGCACGAGTGAGTCGGGGTTGGCAACTGGGAAACGAATCCACTATTGTGATTATTACATTGCCATTGATGTCGAAATGGAAGCCATGTTAATTATGAAATTGTGCTGCGAGCTTCGGTTTGGGTTTGCCTTTGCCAATCTGTAATTAACCACTGAATACTGGACTCAAAGCGATTGTCCGGCAAACAAATCATTTTGTGGCCAGCGATATGGATATGAATAAAAAAAGCAAATACAAACACATCCACATCAACATCCACATCCACATCCACCCATGGGCATTTTGATTTGCCTTTTCGTCTGGGCTTAATGAAAAACGGAAATGCCACTTGTTTTATTCTCTTATTCAACATCCTCATCAGAGCTTTTGCATTTTGCGTCTTCTTACAGCTGTCGATGGGCCCGGGGGAGGGGTCCACAGATAGACTCTCGTGTTTGCTTATGTACTTTGTTTTTAGCGATTAATTAATGCAATTAATCTGCAGCTGGATTCGTGACTTTGGGCTTCAGACTTTTGCCTCTCAGTTTGATGAAATTGTTTGTGCGCATTTCTGTGTATTCCCCTGGAGACTCCTGCCCGAGCTCTGCAACCATGTGGTTTGAGTGTAAATAAATGGTAAAGATTAAGTTGAGATTAACGCTAATAAAGAAATTCATTAAAGCGAACAGAATGTACATACATATATAAAACACCAAGTACATCTTTTCGGTTTACAAGAAATTTATTAACTAATTAAGATATCGCTGGACTGACGTTATATGCTATCCACAGTGGCATAATACATACATCAATATTTACATAGCAGAGTATGTACTTTGATAGAAAGTTTATTAATTAGAGAATAACGACAATATATAGAAATTTATTGATATAAATATATTATAATATATAAACCATAATACATATACTAAATCTATCGAGCTGCTGCTGATTCACTCTAATCTATGCAATCAATTGTACTGTATCGATCTTATGTATGCGGGCGTTAGCTTCTCTCTTTGAATTTCAGGCCCCCCGTTGGGCGCCATAAAATCTATGTAATGTACGTACTCGAGTATGAAAGCGATTTTCGTGCATTCGCATGTTTACATATATACATATATACACATATATCTATTCACATACATGTATACATACATACATACATACATACATACATCAACATACATCAACATACACAAGACGTGGATCGGGTAGTGGCGGGCGGAATCCTCTGGTTCCCTTAGCTCTGTCGGTGTGGGGGTGGGCTTTGCCATACCTTCACCAATACACACAAACTCTAAAATTTTTAGGATTCCTATACAAACCAAACATTCGGACAACAAGAAAAAAAAAACGAAACAAACACGGACAGTTAGAAGGACGCGGAAGCCGAGGTGGTGTTGGCTTCTCGCTGTCTTTACCCAAACCCAACCATGATCTTCAGCTTTAAATTGTCTATGAAGATCCCCAAAAAAAAAGATTGCCTCGACTCTCTCTCTCTTCTATGCCAAGCTATACTCCTAGCCTACCATGTTAATTTATCAAAAAACTCAAAAAAATTCTAGAATATACATTTATTCTTTAAATTACTCTAACTATTACATTTTCATTTACTCTTAATTACTGTCGCTTCATGTTCTTGAATTTATATATATGTATGTGCATGTGTTTGGTAGTTAGTTTACGTGTATAAAAAAAAATGAAAGAAAAACTATATAATATGAAAAAAAATTTACAAATGAATAAAAAGGTTAACAATATAGTAATAATAACATAATAATATAATAAAATAATATTACAATAAAATATTAAAAAAAATGTTTAAATCATATTTTAGACATTTGGGGAGTATTAGTTAACACCTATTAATTTAAAAATTTAGTTTTAATTCATAGCTTTTATTTCATAGTTTTCATTTCATAGTTTGTATTTCATTCTTTATTCAAAATTTTTTCTTCTTTTTTTTCTTTTTTTTTTCTTTTTTCTTTTTTTTTTCTTTATTTATTTATTTAGTCTTATTTCGTTATACATTTTGGTGACATGATAGGGAGGGGAAAACAAGGGTTAATTTAGCACTCACAGTTCTTTTTTGTTGTATGTCCACCGCTGAAAGGCCTTTCGTTTGGTGACTGCTGCTGCTGCTATATGGAAGATGTGTGTTGTGTATTATTTGAATGCATTATTATTGTTTTCGTGGTGAATTATAGTATCATGCTTTTCGGTTTTTTTTTTTTTTTTTTTTTTTTTTTTTTTTTGTATTATATATATATATATAATTCTATATAGGTATAATATGCATTATTGTCTATTAAATCGAGAATTTATTTAACCACTAGAATTTAAAGTTTTTTTTTTTTTGTGCACCTGCAGTTTTATGCAGCACGTTCACTTTGTTCAAATTTTTTTTTTTTTTTTTTTTTTTTTTTTTTTTTTTTTTTTAAATTCATTTATTGCAGCTTTTTGTCTTAGACTATTTAGCGCATTATTAACTTAAACCTTAACTTAGATTATGGGCTAGATGCCAGTATTTACATAATTTACAAATTTTTACACTAATACAATTAATAATACAATTTTTAACAACATTTAAGTAGATCTGTGATCTAAGGGATGAAACCTTTTAAGCCTTCGCCTAGAGTTGTTGACTGCCAGGTCAGTAGCCAGAGGATTTGGGTGTGCCAAAAGCCTATCCGCGTATCTCGAGGAGTGACGTCCTATCAGTTCAGCGATTGTTGGCACTCTTAGGTCGCTGTGCAGCACAGAGTTGCGGACGTACCAGCTGGCACCTGTGAGTCGCCGTAGTGCCTTGTTTTGCAGGGTTTGCACTTTTTTTATGTGTGTCCTCGCTGCGGAACCCCAAATGGGTATAGCGTATGTGAGAGTTGGAGCAATGATGGCATTATAAATTTTTATTTTGCTCCATAGCGACAGCTTGCTGGAGGGTCTCAGCATCCAATCCAGTTTTTTGATTTTCATCCTGGCTGTGTTAACTGCCTTCGTGATGTGCGCACTATAGTTCAGTTTTTTGTCTAGTGTTACACCGAGATATTTGACTTTGCTGACCTTCGGTTGTTCAAATTTGTCTTTGAAGCTTTTTTTTTTTTTTTTTTTCTTTTTGTTCTTCACATACACCTTGCGCACACATATACATATATCTATATATATATATATTTATATATTTTTTCACTAATATGTTGTCGATAATCCCTCGCCGTTCTGCGATCTGCTACACATTTTCCTATTTCTCGGTGGCTATTTTTTTTCGTTTTATTCGGGGGCGATTTTAATCTTTTTATTCGGGGGCGATTTTAATATGTAGCCCTAACCTCTGCACAGCGCATATGTGCATGTGGCCTTCTGCTGGCCGAGAGGTTAGGGTTATATTAAAGGCTGCAAAATACAAGAAACCCAGACTTAGTTTCTGTAAACTAAGTTTTAATTTATATTAAATACCTTTTGTTGCCTGCTTGCAAACTTGCTGTTTCCCACGAGTAAAAAATGCGTGCGGCTGCGCGCACCAAAGTCAATGACTGACCAGCTCAGCTGGTCACGGTGGGCCAAATTCAAAAAATTTCGATCTTTTGTGGAGGGCGATAATCTTTTGTATATGTTTTTTTTTTGTTAAATATATATATAAAGATATATATATATATATATATATATAATTATTAACACAAATTTTAGCTGGATAGAACTCCACGCTGCAGGTATCTTCTTGAAAATGTGGGCCGGAAAAAGATGGAGCTGGCAATGTGGCCGCTTTTTATACGCCCACATTCCAGTGTTCTTGGTTTCAATGTTTCGCTCTCAGCGAAGCTTCGGACAGCGGAATGCTAGTGAGCGTATTTCTCCCACTGTCTCCGACGAGCGAGCAAAGCGTAAGCTTAGCGAAAGCTCGATCGCTAAAGCTCCGCTCTCTCTCTATCTCTCTCTTGCATTGCAGCGCAGGCGACAATGTTGTCGCAAACGATATGCGCTGCAATTTGCAATCTTAGAGATTCGCAACCATTACACCACCCGATAATATACCCCGTTAGACAGTATATTAGCGGGAATCAGCTTCTAATATCTTTCGCATGGTAAGTACCTACTTCTTGGCCTTGCAGGTTCTCAAGCAGATAGTAACAATTTCCTAACTTTTTCTTGACTCGGCATTTTAGAAATTGTGGTCCTAGTTTGGCATTAATATTTTGCGAAAATTTACTCAAAGCAAAATTTCTTCTAAAGACTTCTTGTCCTTCTTTGAAAGTGACCGATTTAGCTCTGAGATTATATTGGCCTGCGTTTCGTTCGTAGGCTCGACGAATATTGATCTGAATATCGTGTCTCAATAGAGCCAGATTGTCGGATCTAGAGATCGGGATTATTGGCTCTTGGTGCAAATGCAAATCTTTTAATAATTTATAGTCCGCTCCGTGTGTTATCATATCGAGTCCAAACAGTGCTCGGTATGGCGAACAGTTTAGCGATTGATGCAGTCCTGAACGTAACGCACATGAAATGCTCGTGAGATGAACATCCCATTCAGTTTGGTCGTTCTGCAAGTATGAACGAATCGCTGCTAACAGAGATCGGTTTACACGTTCGGCCGCGTTACTCTGTGGTGAGTAAAGAGCGGTGTATACATGTTTGATGCCTAATTCCGTCAAAAAGGCGTTAAATTCTTTTGACTTGAACTGAGTGCCATTATCACTAACGATAGTTTCAGGGACACCAAAACTATGAAATATGTGCTTTAGCAGATACTCTTGAATCTTTGCAGACGTGAACTTCTTTAATGGACATAGCCAATGGTATTTGCTAAAATGGTCCAAAACTATAAGCAACCCTATATGACCTTGTTTACTACGAGGATATGGTCCAAGAAGGTCAATGTAAAGTCTTTGAAACGGCCTATAGGAAGGGATATGATCACCCATTGGGGGTTTCAATGTATAATTAGGGGCTTTGCTTTCTTTACAAGTATCGCATGAACGAATATACTCTCTCACATCTTTTGCTAGACCTGGCCAAAAGAGATGCCTACGTAGTTTTTCTATGGTCTTTTGCATTCCGGCATGGGCTGAAGTACAACTATTATGGGCTTGTTTAAGAGCACTTGCTCGAAGGCTCTCGGGGACCCATAGCTTCCAAGATAGTTTTTCTTGTTCTTGCTGACCATTTGCATGTTCGGTACGAACATATAAAAAGTTTCCAACCAATTTCAGATCGGGAAATCGAGACTTTTGCTCGGAATATTTCTTTATGAGCTCTAAATAAGAATCTTCTGAAAAAGCATTTGATGTGAGGTCTATAATCGGGTTCATATCAAGTTCTAATATTTCATTTTCGCTTAATCGAGATAATGCGTCTGGGACTACATGGTCTTTGCCTTTTCGATGGCTAAAAGTAAATTTAAACTGCTGTAAACGGAAAATCCAGCGAGCTAGTCTACCAGAGATATTCTGCTGCCGCATAAGCCAAAGCAAGCTAGAATGATCGGTAACCACTTCGAATTCTTGCAGTTCTAAATAGCATCGAAACTTCTCAATTGCGAGTATCACTGCGAGACACTCGCGCTCGGTAACACTATAATTGCGTTGAGAGCGATTTAATTTCTTTGACATAAATGCGATTGGCTTTTCATCATTTGTATATGAGAGTTGCACAAGCACGGCACCAATACCAAAATCGCTGGCATCGCAATGTAAATAAAATTTTTTGCTAAAATCTGGATTTGTTAAAATGGGAGCAGTAGTCAATACTCTCTTTAACTTATCCATAGCCATTTGTGCTTCGGGAGGCCATACAAACTTTGACTTTGTTGAGAGTACGTCAGTAATTGGGCAAGTAAGATCTGCGAAGTTATGTATAAATCGTCTGTACCACCCACACACTCCTAAAAATCCACGAACTTGCTTTAAGTTCTTGGGCGGTGGCCAATTAATTATGCAAGATACTTTGGATTGATCTGGGCTAATACCTCCACTTCCAATTACGTAGCCTAAATAATTAATGCTTGTAACGCAAAAGTGACTTTTATCTATGTTCAGAGTTAGATTCGCTTTTCGAAATTGATCTGCTAGACGGACTAAAATTGATAAATGAGATGGAAAATCTTCTGAGACGACACAAAGGTCATCCAGGTATCCAAACACACAATGCCTCAGATCTGGTGGAATAAGCTGGTCCATTAAACGACACATTGTGGAGGGGGCATTGCATAAACCAAAAGGCATAACCTTAAACTGGTATAAAGGGCGGCCTGGGACTGTGAATGCAGTCAAATGCTTAGACTCCTCAGTGAGTTTAATTTGCCAAAAAGCATCCTTTAAATCTAATTTCGAAATAAGATTTGCTTTAGGTAATCGCGAAAATATTCCATCAATGCTGGGCAAAGGATACGCGTCCTTTTTAGTAGCATCATTGAGTCTGCGAGCATCTAAACATAAGCGAACTTTATTAGGTTTTACTACGAGGCGCATAGGTGAACTCCAAGGGCTAACAGAAGGTTCAATCACATCCAACTGAAGCATTCGATCAATTTCTTGATATAAAAGCTTTTCTACAGCGGGACTGACTGGATAGAATCTTTGTTTCACTGGTTTTGCGTCTCCAATATCTATGTGGTGCTCTATAAGTGTTGTACGCCCCAAACTATGAGACGCATTTGGAAATAATCCTTTTACTAGCTCTAGTTGTTGAATCTCTGTCTTCGTTAAAGGATATGACTGTTCGGGGGAATCATGCTTGTTTGTAGCAGCTATTTCTATAGCATTAATAATGTTTGGTGCGAGACGAAAGGATTTCCAGAAATCATGTCCTAAAATGAGATTCTGCTTTATGCTGGGAATAATATATAATGTCATTGGCTTGGTGACAGAGTTATATGTCAGTTCTACGTCTAAATATCCAATAATAGCTTGACTTTCTCCTCCGGCTGTTTTTGCTTTCGATTTTATAGGCTTAAACTCTGACAACTTCGAAAAATCTTGTGTTGCTAATTTCGAACCTATACAACTAATATTCGCTCCAGTATCTAACAGACCAAGTTCTGTATAAGTTAAGAACGAAACTTCAGCATAGCTACGAAGGTCGGTTGCATTATTGAAAATCGTAGATATTTGCAAATTTCGGTTTTTCTTTACCTCTGTAAAATATGTCTTTAATCTTTGAGTTCGCTTGCTAATAGCAGGCGGGTTATCTTGAAATATTCGCTTTCGAACTTCTACATAATTTTGTAAACGTTCTTCGTAGGGACGAAAACGAATTGCAGACGTATTCGAGTGCAAGTTTTGAAACTCGGGTGTATCTGTATCTGTGCTTTTGGGTTCTACATTTTCGCGGGCATCCGGCTGTTGACGGATGCCTTCTGCCGGTTTTCCGACTGTCTCTGTATGCAGACTTTGCACTGTGGCTTATATACATTGGGCTGTCCACAACCGTAGCAGAAAATGCGACGTTCAGATAGACAGTTTTCCCAGATATGGCCTAATTCTTCGCAATTCCAGCAACGAAGTTTCTGATGAGAGGCGCGTATAGCTGCAAGCTCTGCATCTAGTGAATCGCCTTCTACATCTTCAACTATTTCTTCGACAGCATAAACTTGCCTACGCTGTACTACTGGCTTGGCCTGATTAAAACGACAGCTAGTCTCATACGCTAAGTTTTCGCTCATTTGTACTAAACGGCGTAAGTGTCCTACCGAGTGAACTGGCTGATATAATAGCTTCTCGCGTATTTCGGGGAGTAAGTTATTCTTTAAAATTTCCATTAATTCTTCTTCTGCTACCTTGAGGGAAGATTTATCTATAAGAGAGGCTACAGATTCATAAAAAGTTGAAAAAGGCTCTCCTGGTTTTTGCTTTCGAGCTCTGATCATCTCCATCTTCATAAAGCTTGACCGATAATCATCGTACTGCTGACGAAGGGATGAACAGAGGTCAGACCAAATAATATGATCAACTTGTTTGTGGTATCTCCAATACCATGATCGAGCCTTTCCAGTAAATAACACATGCATATTCTTACACATGCCTGTGAAATCACTATCTAAGGTCTCATCTGTTAACGACTTAACGCGATAGATAAATTCATTAACCCCTAATCCATCTGATGAACCATCAAATTGAACTCCCCACTTTTGCATAATATCAACGATCCTTCGACTATTCAAGGAGCAAGCGCCTATTGATGGGGACTCGCGACTGTTCGCTACCGGCAATGGTTCGATTGGCGAAGGGCGATTGTTTATGGACAACGAGGACATGACCCTAGTAACTGTTTCTTCAATCATGTTCTGAATAACATTGTAGTCCGGTTGCTGCGATCTTTGAGGATTCGCACCACGGAATGGTCGAGTTGCTCTGGGTCGTCCCCTAGTAGTTCTGGGTCGCGCAGCTTCAGCCTGACTCGGGCTTTGACTCGCATCTAAAGCTGATGACTGTGCGCCACTAGCATTCAACAAAGCAGCTTCTTGTACATTAGCTGTATTGTTGGCCTCTGCTAGTGCTAAAGTTCTGGCAAGATTTCTGGTTGTAACTCGACGAGTTACTGGAGCTGGTGGCGGAGCTGTCTCGTGCCTCCGAGAGGGTGAGCAATTGCCTACTACTAGCTTCATTTGCTGCTTATCTATTGGTGTCTGGCAAGTATAACAGACGGTATTTTCTGTTAACCACGCTTCCACGCAGTTTTTATGAAAAATATGCTGACACGCTAACAAATAGCAAGGATATGTATCATCCATTTCTGTCGCACATAGTGCGCATTTATTTTCTGTACTACCTACAGGTGCGACGTGCGGCGGTGTATTTATAACTGGCATAGTTACTAAAAAGTGTTGTTAAGCTTGACTATTAATGGCATAGAGAGAGAAAATCGAGGCATTCTTATTAGTTCTAACTGTTCCGAATTGTTTCATTTTGGGCTATTGAAACTAAGGCTAGCAGGTATTTACAAATTGACTATCGCTACCATCAAAAACTATACTATTCGGCAAGGGAATGCACAGGCAGCATATCTCCGAGTTCCAGACAATAGTACAATTAAAGACGCAACGACAACAACTTATCAACACACAACTAGTATTGCTTATGGCTTCTACCATTCTTCATTTAAGTAAAGAATACCCTCCAGGGATAATCAGTATTGGTATCCTAGCCGAATACACAATATTCTGGAATTATGTAGAGAAGTTTTTCTAGCACTAGATTGAATTGTGGCTTCATCCACAGCAACCAAAAGCGAGCTACAATTGTGAGGGAAGATGTTCTTTTCCAAAGCAGTGATGCTTTAATTCATTTAAAGTTGAAAAATGCTTCAAGGTGTCTCGGTCTGCGATCCAGGCTTGAATCCAGCAGCTTCGTAGTACCTATGAAAACAAATCTATTCCTCCCAGCAGTCGCTGTTGCGATAGCTAGACCAACCAAGTCTAAGTCTATTTCAGCAATACAGGCTACTGAAACAACTAATATTCTCACAAAAGGGGGTGTTTTGTATGACTACAACTCCATACAGAAGAAGTGGCCATACAAGAAAATTTTGGTTCACTGAAAGCTAATGAACTCACAGTGCCTCACAAATTCTGGTTCACTGAAAGCTAATGAACTCACAGTGCCTCACAAAAGTTCGGTTCACTGACAGTGTATCATCTCTCAGTGCCCCACGTTGGGCGCCATAAAATTTATGTACTGTATCGATCTTATGTATGCGGGCGTTAGCTTCTCTCTTTGAATTTCAGGCCCCCCGTTGGGCGCCATAAAATCTATGTAATGTACGTACTCGAGTATGAAAGCGATTTTCGTGCATTCGCATGTTTACATATATACATATATACACATATATCTATTCACATACATGTATACATACATACATACATACATACATACATCAACATACATCAACATACACAAGACGTGGATCGGGTAGTGGCGGGCGGAATCCTCTGGTTCCCTTAGCTCTGTCGGTGTGGGGGTGGGCTTTGCCATACCTTCACCAATACACACAAACTCTAAAATTTTTAGGATTCCTATACAAACCAAACATTCGGACAACAAGAAAAAAAAAACGAAACAAACACGGACAGTTAGAAGGACGCGGAAGCCGAGGTGGTGTTGGCTTCTCGCTGTCTTTACCCAAACCCAACCATGATCTTCAGCTTTAAATTGTCTATGAAGATCCCCAAAAAAAAAGATTGCCTCGACTCTCTCTCTCTTCTATGCCAAGCTATACTCCTAGCCTACCATGTTAATTTATCAAAAAACTCAAAAAAATTCTAGAATATACATTTATTCTTTAAATTACTCTAACTATTACATTTTCATTTACTCTTAATTACTGTCGCTTCATGTTCTTGAATTTATATATATGTATGTGCATGTGTTTGGTAGTTAGTTTACGTGTATAAAAAAAAATGAAAGAAAAACTATATAATATGAAAAAAAATTTACAAATGAATAAAAAGGTTAACAATATAGTAATAATAACATAATAATATAATAAAATAATATTACAATAAAATATTAAAAAAAATGTTTAAATCATATTTTAGACATTTGGGGAGTATTAGTTAACACCTATTAATTTAAAAATTTAGTTTTAATTCATAGCTTTTATTTCATAGTTTTCATTTCATAGTTTGTATTTCATTCTTTATTCAAAATTTTTTCTTCTTTTTTTTTTCTTTTTTTTTTTCTTTTTTCTTTTTTTTTTTCTTTATTTATTTATTTAGTCTTATTTCGTTATACATTTTGGTGACATGATAGGGAGGGGAAAACAAGGGTTAATTTAGCACTCACAGTTCTTTTTTGTTGTATGTCCACCGCTGAAAGGCCTTTCGTTTGGTGACTGCTGCTGCTGCTATATGGAAGATGTGTGTTGTGTATTATTTGAATGCATTATTATTGTTTTCGTGGTGAATTATAGTATCATGCTTTTCGGTTTTTTTTTTTTTTTTTTTTTTTTTTTTTTTTTTGTATTATATATATATATATAATTCTATATAGGTATAATATGCATTATTGTCTATTAAATCGAGAATTTATTTAACCACTAGAATTTAAAGTTTTTTTTTTTTTGTGCACCTGCAGTTTTATGCAGCACGTTCACTTTGTTCAAATTTGTCTTTGAAGCTTTTTTTTTTTTTTTTTTCTTTTTGTTCTTCACATACACCTTGCGCACACATATACATATATCTATATATATATATATTTATATATTTTTTCACTAATATGTTGTCGATAATCCCTCGCCGTTCTGCGATCTGCTACACATTTTCCTATTTCTCGGTGGCTATTTTTTTTCGTTTTATTCGGGGGCGATTTTAATCTTTTTATTCGGGGGCGATTTTAATATGTAGCCCTAACCTCTGCACAGCGCATATGTGCATGTGGCCTTCTGCTGGCCGAGAGGTTAGGGTTATATTAAAGGCTGCAAAATACAAGAAACCCAGACTTAGTTTCTGTAAACTAAGTTTTAATTTATATTAAATACCTTTTGTTGCCTGCTTGCAAACTTGCTGTTTCCCACGAGTAAAAAATGCGTGCGGCTGCGCGCACCAAAGTCAATGACTGACCAGCTCAGCTGGTCACGGTGGGCCAAATTCAAAAAATTTCGATCTTTTGTGGAGGGCGATAATCTTTTGTATATGTTTTTTTTTTGTTAAATATATATATAAAGATATATATATATATATATATATATATATAATTATTAACACAAATTTTAGCTGGATAGAACTCCACGCTGCAGGTATCTTCTTGAAAATGTGGGCCGGAAAAAGATGGAGCTGGCAATGTGGCCGCTTTTTATACGCCCACATTCCAGTGTTCTTGGTTTCAATGTTTCGCTCTCAGCGAAGCTTCGGACAGCGGAATGCTAGTGAGCGTATTTCTCCCACTGTCTCCGACGAGCGAGCAAAGCGTAAGCTTAGCGAAAGCTCGATCGCTAAAGCTCCGCTCTCTCTCTATCTCTCTCTTGCATTGCAGCGCAGGCGACAATGTTGTCGCAAACGATATGCGCTGCAATTTGCAATCTTAGAGATTCGCAACCATTACACAATTAAGTTTCAATTCTTGGCCGTGTTTTTCCAGTTATGGCTAAAAGCTTTTTATATTTTTGTAAGAAATTTGAAAGCTAGCTCTATCCGTATCGGGGCACGATCAATACGTAATCAAGTAATAAAGTTTATGCATTTGCTTTCCCTAGCCAAACTCATTGCGTTTGCTATGCAAACATTATGCTACCAATAATAATAGCTATTTCGCACGCAGTCCATCGAATATCATTACTGCTGGCAGTATCTATTAGCACTTGAACAAATTACCATATTAATTGCTACTAATTAAAAATGCATTAAAACACAGAGCTCTGGGCCGCAACAGGAGCGGAACTGGCAACTGAAATGGAAAGGCTGGCAGTCTGGCAATTTATTATGCTTTGTCATCTCTGTGTCGCCGGGACCAAATGTGCAAAATGATAATAATAAACATTTTCATAATGGCTCCGATATCAATGAGTTCATAACGCCGGCCGCAGTGCTCCTCGCACTGTGTACTTTCAATTAAAAGCCAACTTTCAGCCATAATTCAAAAACTAAAATATGCAAAACGGGTTTTGTGGCGAAAGTTTCAATCGCATCGATTCGCCCACAACGAGGGGTTGTCAACTGTATCTGCATATCAGTTTGTGTATGCCACCAGCCCCAGCCACCCAGCCACCCCCAGCCACACAGCCTGGTGCACCTGTAACATCTGCGCATCCACCGCAGTGCGCTATTGCGATGCCATAAATTCCGGCAGTGTGGCACATTAATTAATTTGCTTTGAGGCATTTCAAAAGGATTATTTACCGCTCATTTCACATGAGATGTGCATATATGTATATGTGGGTGCTTGTGTGAGTGTGTTAGTGAATAGGCTTAACTTTACCGTGTGCTTAGACAGGTATTCAAATCTCAAAGACTGTTTTACAATATTTCGCTTCCACCCGTAATAGATAGAATAGAATATTTATTATATGCTTGAATATTAATAAAGAGAATATTAAACATATTGATTTCCTTTTTATACAATATAACTTAGTTAATATTAGATTCGAAGGCTTTTAGACTTATTAAAACTTGACTTTCGTATTCACGTATTTAGGCATATCAACTGCTCAAAGTTTTACCCACTTTCTATCTCTACTTTCGCCTTCTTCGGTATTGAATACTTTCCCTTCATTTCGGCCAACATTCAGCGTTCCCCTTTCGCAATCGGAGCAGCACTTAGTCTCAGCTGCGCGTCGAGAAACTTTGTGACACTCTCAAATCTAATGAACAAAAATTAATTTGCAATAATAACTCAGCTAACACGAAACGATGCCACAATCTGCTTACCACCTCAGAGCTCGGCATCCGCCTGCCGCCCAGCGCCCGCCTCCTGCCGAATTACAGCTCCTGTTACACAGCCGCCGAAAGAGTTGCGCCAAAAGCCTTGCTGGATGGAGGTGGGGTGGGGGTGAGTTGTTTCCCGTTTGCAATTTGCATAAAATTCGTTAAAATGTCTAACGGCATTAATGAACAGGGCCAGCGGGAGTGTGGCTCTTCACCTGTTGCCCGGCAAAAGTGTCATCGGCTGTGCCCAGTGGAGCTCAAGTGTAAATGGATCGCCTTGTGGTATCCGGTAATTGAGTGTAATTAAATCCAGCCCGAAAAAACCAACAAATGACAAACACTTTGAGCTTACGCCGGAACGGTGGGTGGCGTTGCGGTTGCCCAGGACTCAAACCCCAAACCGTAAGCCGCAAACCAAAAACCGCAACCCTTTGCCTTTTGCCTTTTGTCTTTATCGCAGTTTGTTTCTATAATTATGTAGCGTGAATAATTTTTGCTCCTTGTCTCGTCTGTTCATGAGACATTGATATTACTTTTCTATGCTTTAATTAGTGGAAATTCTGTTGTAATTGAATACAGCTGGAAAGTAAATTGGACTTGGGAGAGAGCTGTGCTTCAATCAGAGATTTTGGTATTGCTTTAAGACTTTTATTAAAACTTGAATATGCTCAGTTAAAAAATATTTAGATATATATATATACAATTTATTTTTAAATTTTTATTTAAATATATATATATATATTATAATAATTCAAATCTTATATATAAATCAAATATTATATAAAAAATTAATACGCGAACGGGATTAATAAATGTACGTGTAAAGGTAAGGCAAATAATGAGCAATCGAATAAAATATAAAGTCAGTGTTTATCAACCTCAACCTTACCTCATTATATATATGTATATATATATATATATATATATTAATATCTGCATGTCTCTCTGTCCGTCTGCCGAAAAAGAGCATGGGATGCAGAAGAACTCTAGGAGATCATTTAGAAAATGCTTGCAGCAGCAGAGAATGTTCCCATTGGATCGACTGCAACGATCTCTAGTGTCTCTGAGTGCCACTCAGGCTTTGAGTGGAAGTCGCCCTATATAAAGGGCAGCAGCTGTGGAATTTATTCAGTCGTCCAGACCCGGTGGGGTCAGTCGTACGTGCAGGGCAATGCAGTGAAGTGTTTTCCTTTTTAATTATTTTTTTTGTTTTTTTTTTCTGATTAAAATTTTGTTTAAACATTTTTTGTATTTAAAAATTGTTATTTATTTAAACAATTTTATTTTTTTAACCAATTTTTATTATTTAAACATTTTTATTTATTTAAACATTTATTTTTTATTTAAACATTTTTTTATTTAAACATTTTTTTTTTATTTAAACATTTTTTTTATTTAAACATTTTTTTTTATTTAAAATTTTTTTTTTAATCTTTTTTTTTTATTTAATTTTTTTTTTTTTTTGTTTTTTTTACTGCATTGGCCCGCACGTACGACTGACACCACCGGACGACTGAATAAATGCCGCAGCTGCTGCCCTTTATATAGGGCGACTACCACTCAAAGCCTGAGTGGCACTCAGAGACACAAGAGATCGTTGCAGTCTATATACTGGGAACATTCTCTGCTGATGCAGGCATTTTCTAAGTGATCTCCTGGAGCTCTTCTGCATCCAGTTAGGTGCATAAGAATTGCAAGAGGCACGAGATGAGCGAAACCAGCAAAGACAATTAGAGCCAAGAGAAGCGCGCAGATTCGTAGTCAACAGACGTAGAGGAATTGACCGACAACGTCAACGAGTGCTTCGAGCATTTACATCACATTCATTTCATCACCTAGCATTTCAGTATGAGCCTGATGTTGAATATTACGCTCATTCCAAAGTGGTTGTTGGTACATTGGAGAAGGAATGCCCGCACTGCCATGCCCTCTAATTTAAAAACGAGCCAATCGGGATTTGTTGCTCATCAGGAAAACTAAAACTTCCAGAAATTGAAACACCGTCGGAACCATTGCACGACCTTCATACTTCGGTTGCTTACAGCGCTTTCGTCTAGAACTGTATCCCTATGCACTTATAGTAAATTAATTATTTTGTATTTAAATGATTTTTAACAAAATAATTGATCAACTCAAAAACGTTACAAAAATACACTAAATATTAAATTTCTTGCCAGGTAATTGACGCAGTTATTCTTAAGCTTTGTATTTGTATTATTCACATAAAATGCATTTATTTATTTTAAATACATTTCAACTAACTTTATATCAATTGTTTTAAATAAATTGATATAAATATGTTATACATTTATTCATTTTTGTTTTTATTTCCAAGCTCTGTTAACAAGCTTAAGAAATTTCGGCGAAAAAAAAACTGTATTTTAAATAAATTTATAAAAAATGTTTTATTAAATGATTCATTGCTGTCATTATTTTCTGCGTCTAAGAAAATTCTTTGCACGTATTTAATTGTATAATATATATATACATATATAATATATATAGATATAGCATATCTTCGAAGAGAATCTCACATTCTGTCCTCCAATCGTGAACCGCAAAGAAAAAAAATAAAAATAAACTTTTTTACTGTGTTAGCCAAGTTGGTTTTCTTTTATTTATGTAAGAGGCGTAGTTCTAACACTTTTGTTTGCATTGTGTGTGTTTTTTGCCAAATTGTCGCCAGCTTTCGGTTTGCAGCTTGTTTTTTTGCTGCCGCAATTTGCGGTGCCAGCAATTGGCAACAACAGTAAGAGGGTAGCGGGGGAATGCAGGGGATCTCCTAGCTGCCCCCTGTGCTGTGGCACGCTGTTTGTTGATTGTTGGCTGATTGAAGCCACCAAGAAAATTGCAGTTGTTGGCTTAGCTGCAGTCTGCGTGGGTTCGGTGTGCGACTGATTGCCTTACAATTAATGTTTTCGACTGGCGCACACCACACGAATGGGACAAACAAAATTTACATTTAATTCGAGTTAACTTTTCGCTGCGGGAGCCTAGGAGGTGCTAATGAAACTACAATTCTGCGTGGGCGCCACAAGAAAATACTTGTTCATGTTGTTCTGCTTAACTCAAATTAGATGCTAAGTTGCTCAATTAACGAATTGCTCAATCAATAGGAAATGCTATCAAAGGTGGTCAAAATAAATGGATATAGAAATTGATTTTAAAATATATATGTATAATCAATATAATGTAATATTAGTATAATATATTGCAATGATTGAATAAAGATTGTTGAAAGATATTTTTATCTGACAATAAATTAAAGTTTAAAAGGATTAAATTGCACAGCTAAACATTTATTTAACATCGCCCCATATATATAGGTTTTACCTTCATAAAAAATGTTTAAATTATATATTCATTTGTATTATTTTTTTACATTTAATTTTACATTTGAAATACATATAAATTTATAATTATTTATTTAGTAAATATTTAAGTGAATTTATGCCATTTTCTATTTTAATTTAATTTATTTCTATTTTATTTACTTTTCATATATTTGTATTTTATATTTTAAATATAAATGTAACAATGTTTATTTACTTATTTATTTATTTTTTTTAATACATATTTAAAAAAAGTTACTTAGCCAATTTTGTAATTTTTTAAAGCCATTATATAAATAAAAGCAAATTAAAAAGGTAAATAATTGCATACTTAAATATTTATATATTTTCAGCTATTTTTAAATGCAGTAAGGCACCCATATAGCACATTGAAATAAAAATAATAAAAAATAAACAGATTACGTTATCTTCAGTTGAACGTCGACCATTTGTGGCCGCACGGACGACCTGACCGAATGTTGTAATTAACCTTAGAGTTGGCGCGGGGCAAAACAAGTTGCGACTAATCCTGAATTATTATTTGCCATAGTCGAGCAAACGACAAGCAAATGGTTTATTTTCAATTTATGGCACGAAAGGGTTACCCAGGAGGCCAAGAGGACCATGAGACCAGGGGACCAGGGGCTAACCCTCCGTTGGCAATGCTTCCGAATCATTTGCATATGAATTTTGCTGGCATCTTTCTCCCATTCCATTCCACACTTGCCTAGTTGAGCATTCAAATTACTGTTATTATTATTTTCACTCATATGCCACTCGTCCGGGCGGGTTTGGGGTAAGGCTGGGGTCGGACGGGCAACCATTAAAATCCGGCACGACCTTTGAGCTGCTACGATGCGCTTGGCGCACTTCCTCGTTGGCTTTTAATTCTATTAGACAAGGCCACCAGGCTCAGCGCTTATCGCTGCGGGCACACATGTCGCCCGCCTCAGTCTAACCTCGCCACGGCTGGGTGGCGCCCTCTGGCGGTCGGGCAACCGTTTCGAGGCGCGTAAAAGGTTAAAATTATAATTTGCGGCTTCGTCGTCGCACTTTATTACGCAACTTTTTGGCATTTGCAGTCAACAAGCGTCGACACGCTTAATTTCTTGGCCGCCTTTTCATAACATTTGTTCAACACAATGTATTATCCACATGGAGCGGGCAGGCGGAGCACGTGGGGGCGTGGCCACTTGCTTTGTTTGCCCGCCGCGCTCTCGGCCAAAGACAAAAGGATGCTGTTTAATGGCTCTGCGCGGGTCGCTTATCAGCCACGGATATCCTTGACGCAGTTGCCACAAAACAAATAAAGGTTAGTTACAAGATTCTCGAGGTTTCGGATTTTCGGTTGTGGCCTTTCGAGTTTATTCTTGTTTGCCTTCCACTTTACACCTAAGCGGAAAGCGCACAAAGTTTCGCAGCTTTCGCTGGAATAGGCGAGCGATAAGCGCCGTTTGAATTATTTCGTTAGCTGCCAAAAATTGTTTATCCTATTCCGTTGGCGGTACACAGGTATGCCCTTACATAGTTCATGCACATGTGCGAATGGAGCTTGCTTGGTTGGGGCCCACACGTAAATGGTTTGCCTTGTGGATAAGCCAGCAAATGCGGCTTGATTACATAGAATTTTAATGGAAAACTTAAAGAGAAGAGTTGAATTAGAAACTAAATATGCTAAGAGTTGCGTAAGGTAATGCGAATTGCAATAAATATTTTACTATTTACAAATATAGTATTGCTTAAATAACCTTAAAGTTAAAGATAAAGAAATTGAACTCTAAAAACTTTTTTAATTTTGTTTAACCTTTTGTGTTATCTTGACTATATTAAAATATTCTTAAAATATGGTCATACGAATAAGCTGACTGTATTCTACTTTTAAGTATTTTCACTATTTTTTTTTTTTATTTTATTTTAAGCTTTCAATTATTTGATTACTGCAGAGAAAATTCATTTATTATAATTATTATTCCAAATACTTTTATTATTATCTTATAGAAGAGTCATCTACTCTATATTAATTTTACATGTCTTGCGCTCTCTTCTTATTTGCTTTCTTAAATTAAAACCATTTCTTATACGCACATTCCAAAATTCGCTCAGCCCGAACAATCAACTCACTTGCATATGTACAAAGTATTTAAATGATTTTCAACGCCCCTCCCCGTACCCACTTTTGCCAACTCCTCCCCTGACTAAATGGGATGCAAACAAGCTCAAGCCTCGGCCATGAGCCCTGCCAATGCCACAAACATAACAAATTGTCACGGCATAAGATGGCATTTAATCTTCAACAAATTGTGAGCCACTTGTACAGACAGCTTAGATAAATACAGTCGAGAGCAGCCACCATCGCACACCACCTGCACCACCGATTCGCCTGGCAATCTATCAAGCCGCACAGAGCGCAGCGTGTTATGCGGAAATTTGTGAAAATCTCTTTAGGGTTTGCATTTTATTCTCTTGTTCGTTCATCGTTCTTTACTTTTTTCTTTTTTTCTTTTTTACTTACTGGTAGTCATATGAAATTTGCATTTTAAGTCAATAAATTCACTTTGCATACGCACACACGTTGACTGGAAGCCAAAACATGCTCTATAAATCTGTTCGCGTCGAGAGGGGCGTGGCAAGGGGAGTTGTCTTAGCGGCTTAGCCTTCAGCCTGCGGCCAACTTAAGTCTGGCTACTGACTACAGCAACTACCTAAGCCTCCCGTCACTCTATCCCTCTCTCTCTATCACTCTCTCTCTCTCTCTTTCTATCTCCCTCACTCTGTGTACACCCCTGTATTACCAGATTACAGCAAGTGTGAGTGGGCAAATAGCTGAGAATAACTGAGAACTGAGAACTGTAAGCTGTGAGCTGAGAATTGCGACTGCCGTTGCCTTTTGTCGCTTTGGCCGTGCTTAAGGCGATATTTGCGTTATTTACGATTATTTACAATTTACAATTTACATGCGCCAGCCCGCCCCCTCCTCCTGCAGCGCGACTGTCTGTTGCCGTGATGTTGAACATCCTTCGCCTCGTGTATCTTGATATGTTGATTTTTATTTATATCACAATTACTCGGCTCTAACTGCAGACTCGCTGTGCCCAACTGTGGGTAAGCGTTTGCACTTGGCTAGTGTAGCTGCATGTTGACAGATAATTAAAAATAATACGAGACTTGAGGTATTGTAACTGTGAGCAGGCATGACTGAGTTTGAAATAGTGTTAATATAGTATAGCAATAGCTACATTTTAATATTATTTAGTATAATTTAGATGATCTAATATTCAATATATATGAAAATCAAAAATATATAAAATAAAAATTGATAAAAATATAAATGTAAAATATACAAATGTAATAATACATATTATATGAAAATTTAAAATATTAATTTAAAATTTTTAAGAAATTTTAGTTCTTATACTCTTGTGCAAACTTGTATAAATTACATATTTTTATCCTGTTAAGACCTCTAATCTATATTATTGTAGAATATATAGTAAATTAAATTAAATATAATTTACCGTGATCATTTCATAATATTCATATGCTCACTTTTGAGTATGAGCTGAGTATAATTCAAAAATGATTCCCAGCCAGTTTTGAGCAATTTTCACTTCTCCTGCGCTCTGCAAATTTATGCGGTGGTGCGATATTTAGCCGGCGGCATTTGGATAATCGAAGCCGCGCTGCGCTGCACTGCATAAACTTCTGTGCAACTGCAGCCGCTGAAGAGGAAGCCCAGGCTCAGCAACAGCAACCGCCCGGCTCGCCCCGCACCGCACCGCACCAGCAACCAGCTGTGGCAGTCAGCATCACAGTTTGGCATCTTTTTGAGGCAACTAATTGAATTATTAGCGGCCGCAGCCAGTGGTTGAGGTAGTTGTAGTTGTGGTTGTGGCGGCTCTGCTGTGGCTGGCTCTGTGGCCGGACCGTCTGCCCGTTGTGTGCACATTGAAATTATTGTTGGTGGTTGACAAGGATCAGCGCCGACGCCTTATTTGTGTTCATGCTCATTGCACAGCCACAACCACAGCCGAGCCCCCTCCACGCAAACCAACTGCTGCCACTGCTGCCTCTGCTGCCCTTGGGCAATGGGTGGACCAAGCTCTAACAAGCGGGTGTTGGCCACGTTGCAGCCCAGTTGGCAAGGGAACCTGGGCTGCTGTGGCCGCCGGCTGTCGACATGTGCACACGTATTGTTCTTGTAAATCATTGATTAATTCTTACTCTTTTTGCATATGATTAGTGAAAGTTGCGAGCTGAGATTCTCATTCAGATTCATATTCAGACAATTAAATTATATCCACAGCCCTCGGAAAAACCAATGTAAGGGAAAAGAAACTGTGGATGTGGTAAATACTAAATACTCTTCCGTGGTAGATATATATATTTATTAATTATTTATTGAGCTACTATATTATTGTATTATTACTATCATTATTCATTAAGTAACTCGTGTCTTACTTAACATTTAAAGAGTTTAATATGATCAAGAAGATCAATTGATTTTAATATATATTTACTGAGCATTAAAATAAGATTCAGATTCTGTCAGATCTTGAATCCTGACAGAGTTCACAGACGGGGCCAGCTTTATCTATCTCAACTGATGAATTTGTGACATGTTTAGCTTTCAAATGAAAATACCCTCAGTTAGGGTATACTAACGTGCGTCATAATGTAACACATGTTCGTACAACCCTTTGTTATCAGGAATCCAATTCCACGCTGGGATATGAGATGCACACGCTTCCCTGACACTCGGACGCTCTGACACTCTGACACTCTGGTCTGGCATCAGGCAAATGTCACGCATGTCACGAGGCCCAAACAATGACCAGATATAATCAGAATGTCTTGCAGCACTACATATCCTGACACTTTAGCAGTTTCTTTCGAAGAAATGTGGAAAATGTGGAAACTCGCAGGAGTGAAAACTTGCATATCTCTTGTCCAAGTTTCTGCTGCATTGTGCTAACTTTTTGTGCACCAACTTTGAACTTGGGAGTTTTCATCGAGTAGTTGACACTAGTTGGACTAGTATGGGCATATCTTATATATATCTAAACTTTACATATAGAGTGAGAGTGAGGCAGAGAGACAGCTCTCATAAGTGGAGCACACTAAGACCAGCAAATGGCCTGCGCTTCCGCACAATTAGTTCGTTCCAATTGTACGCCTTCGGGTGTCTCGGGGAATATTTAAGAGTTTAAGAAAAAAGGAAAACCATTTTCTGAGCTAGCAATTTACAAGGTGTTAGACTTAAGAGATGGAAGCTGTACGACTTTGATAGCTGGGGGGATGGGGGGTGGGTGGGAGCGACAGGGTAGCTGTTCTCGGCAGACAAAAACAAATCACTTAGCCTTAATGGCTTATGAAGGCAGCGCATTTAACCAAAAACCTCAAGCAGTTAAGCGAAACGACAGTGGGCGTCTGCAGCGAGCCAAGCAAAGACACCACAAGCAGGAGAAGGAGGCGCTGCAGCAATAGAAGCTGTCAAATGGTTGTCTTTACACACACACACACACACACATAGAGAGAGGGAAAAGTGGAACATTGCACGCTGCTGACGCTGCAGGCGCTGGGTATGAGCGAGAGTGTGTGCGAAATGAGATGTGAGAACTGAGACCTGGGGCTGCGTCTCCAGCGCGCATAATGGGCGACCCAATTAGGCAAAGTGAGTGTTGTGAGTGTGTAATGCATGTGAACCATAAAACAATTGAACAATGTGCTGACAACAATTAACAAACAGCCGCAAAGACAATCGAAAGGATAAAGACCCGAGAGCCTGAAAGCAGAAGGAAGTCAAATATTTATGCGAAGACTCACACAAGTATCTGCATAAGTGTAAGTAATGCAAAAGTAAGCAAAAGAACAACCACATTATAATTTGTTACCAATTATATATTCAGCAAGTCGTTGACTTGGTCCCATTCCCATTTGATTAGCTAAAAGCTATAGATTCTATGCCAAGCATATGCCTGGCCGATAAATTTCTCACAGCTGTCTGTCATTTGTTTATTAGATTTGTCAATGCAACAGTTTTTTGCGAAGCACATCCTCTCCCGGGCAGGCCACCCAAATCATCGGAATTGCAAATAGATTGAGCACAAAAAACTTTTGCCCGGCACAAATGCCGGGTGTCACATGCAGGCGATGCGTATAAATTAGAGAATGCCACCGAGTGGCCATTGTGTGTGGCATCTTAAATGTCAAAAGTGACACCCCTCGCCCTTGCACCCTGCACCCGGCGCCCTGTACCCTCGCCCTGGCCAAGTGCACCTGAAGCGCTTCAACTTTGACTCAAACCGCCGGCGAAACAATAAATTTCCCTTTGGAAGCCATTGACTAAGGACAAAGAGGAGGCGCAGCTTCCAGCCTGACCAAAGCCCTTACATATCACGCACACACACACGCACACATACCTCGCATTTGGGGGCTGGGCAAGAAAAATGATGACCACAATGGCCTGGCAACTGGACGCACGGCTGAGCATAAGGGCATAAAAAAAGGAGAACCGTTAAGGAACAACTTCTGGGCTAATAAAACACAACAAAAAAATAAAAATAAAAAAAAGAAACGCAAAAATCAAAAGGCAAAAACTAAGGGAAAAACCTGCGGAAAAACCTGTTCCAAATGCATTTGGCCATTATGTCCTAGTTGGAGGGTGTTTAAGCGGAAAAGGTAAGTGAAGCTGGCGGCTCTGCCTGGGCGGGGGCTGGGCTTTTAGTCAATATCTCAGGGTACGCTGCAATTTTTCTTCATTTTTTTGGCTTTTGTCACCCAGCATGGAACTCAGGCGGAAGTTAAGCTGTTGTTTATGTGTCATCGTAAATCATGTTCAATGTACACGAAACAATTCCACGTAAGTGGATAATGGCAACGCTCGCCGGCTAGTCGAAGTTAGTTTTATGCTGTCGATGATGGAGGCTGCGTAAAAATCTAGTTCCTTAAAAGCTGAACAGACAGTGTTGCATAACGCAAACAATTTCCTTAAGCAGAATAATTCAATAAAACTAGCACTGCATCGATCCACTCCTCCAGGTAGTGGAAGCGAAACGGATTGATGAGCATCATGTGAAGATCCCGAAGATGCTCAACGGAGCTTCAGGAAAACGGATAAGGAAATGCCTATAAAAACCAGATGGAACCCAAAGGAAAACCGCATTCTGTCATGATAGATCGCCTCACTAGTTTTATGCCAAGATAAATATGATGAAAGTAATATAAGAGCCATAGCGAAATAATATTTACCATAGTCTTATGTATATCTAATCAAATAAAATGGATATAAACTGCATTATGTGACCGATTCGTTCTGCATAAAATATCCAAGACTGCATATAGTTAAGAGCCTCACTCCGCTATCAACCATGAAGAGGCACAGTTTCTTTATTCTACTTTCCATTTTGCCCATGTTCATGAGGACTCGATCGGAAGTGCCTAACAGCAAAGGTGAACAAACTAGCCAAAGCTAATTCATTGCATAATCCGATTTTTCTTTAGCTATTTTAGATCAACTGGTCTCCAGGGATGCGCCCACTGCCTTAACAAAAACTGATTTGAAAAAATCAGTACCTCTACCGGAAAATAGGACCCAAAGTGTGAGCACCAGCAGTGTCAATAGCTCAACATCCCCGGCGAGTCCCCTAGGCTCAACAGTGACAGTCTCAGCGAGATCCCCGAGTTCAACAATAGCATATCCATTCGTAGCATCATTGCAAATCAAAAAGGGAAAGTTTATGCATCTCTGTGGCGCTACAATATTGAATGCCAATTTCGTATTGACGGCGGCTCATTGCTTTCTGAAATACCCCAAGCTGAAGCCCAAAAATTATCTTGTGGCCGCCGGCTCAGATCGACTGTTCGATGCGAAAACGAAACGTTTTCGTGTTAGCAGTTTGAGAAAATATCCGAGTTTCAAGCCCCTAAAGGGCCATGACATTGCATTGCTGAAGCTGGCAAAACCCATACCGATCGACAATATTCGATTCGCAGCCTTAGACTTTGAGGATACCACTAGAAAACCCAGTAATGTGAATACTATGCTCGTCGGCTGGGGTCGCACCAAGGCAGGCGTACCAAAGAGCCTAGAAACAGTCTCGTTCCGCACCATAAAAGATCAAGTGTGCCTTGTGGATCATAGATTTAAATTTTTAACTGAATCCGAAATTTGTGCGATCCACACAACGGGAAATCGTGGAGCCTGTGATGTGAGTATTTATATGGGAGATACGACTGTCGAAATTTCTAATATATGAGTTTGATTCCTTCCAGGGCGACTCGGGTGCACCTCTCATAGACGTGAAAAAGCACAAGCTCTTCGGCCTCCTCTCGTATTCACGCAAGGCCTGCGAGGCGCACAAAGTATACGCCTTTACGCGAATCAGTCCCCATGTTAGGTGGATCAACGAGCAAATGGGTATTATGCAAAAAGCCAAAGGCAATGGCAAGTCGAAGATGTAACGCTCTAAATAAGTTCCTCAGTGTGTATTCAAATTCCCACTTGACGCTTGCTTCATTCATATCCCCAAATGCAAATAAAGGAAGTCACTTAAAAAATTATGCCGCCCACTTTGGCAAGCGCCACGGGATATGCAGAGATGAAAATGTGTTAATGTGCCGGGGCGCAACGCTTTTAGAATTCATGTCACTTTTATAAGGTAACAGATTCACGCGCGATTGTCACTTACGCTGATTTCCGCAACAGGCCCCCAGAGAGGACCCCGCCGCCCCCCAAAGCCGGTGTGGATGAAGGCGTGCCCCAACCAGGCGCAGGCATTACAAATGACAGTTACGTGTGCGGGTATTCCATTTCTTTTAACTGCTTTTTTTATTGCATGCCCTGCACTGTAAGCAGTTAAACGGGGCATATTGGTTGTTAAGGTATAAAAATAGAAAAATTGCAAACGATTTCATTTGAATTTACTTTGAATTGAATTGAGTTCTTGGTAATATTTCAAGGGTTTCTCAGCAGAGCTCAATATATTCAAAGAACAAGTTAACTTTCGCCTTTATTTTTCAAAATATTTAGCTTTGCTGACACAGCTGCACTCTGTGCATTGTTGACTTGGCTTCTGAACAGAGTTCAAGGTCATTCAAGTCATTAATATAAATATATAAAGTCATATACATACATATATGGGAGATAGTTAACTGCCGACGCAGTTCAATTTAAGCAATTGTGAAATGTGGACGCGTTTTCTCTGTGCCTTCATGACCATTATCCTTGCCTGGAGCTGCGGCTCTTCTGGTGCCTTCAGAATGCTGGACTCCCTGGACGAACCGCTGGAAAGCTGTCCAGCGGGCAGATTGAATGCACAGCACAAGACATATTACAAGGTGGATAAATTGAACGAGCCGCACGATAAGGAGACTTGCGGCATATCCGAGCAGCGCCACGAACCTCTGCGACTGCTGCTGCGCATCTTCAGCATCAGGAGAGCCATGAGGTTGGAGCCGAAAAATGTAATACCCGCACATCATGAGAAGCGCAGAGCTGGGCTCTTCAGGGAAACTCGCCACATAGAGAAGCCCAGACGAAAGTTGATTCTGATTTTGAACGAAAGGCTCCATGATCTGCATCAGGCCAATGCTCGTTTCATGTAACAAATATCACATTTCTCATATTTATAAGCCATCAAGTTCTTGATTAGTTTTAAGTGCTCATAATTAAAGAAAGTTTCTAAAACACATGCGACTGGGTTTGGCCATAAATTAAAGGCATTTGGCTGTCGCAAAGGATTAAGCAGTCAAAGAAAGAGACTTCAAGCTGAAATATCTTTAAGAGACATTTGCCAATAAATAATAAGACTCACATATGCGCAGCTTTGGGCTGTGACATAAAAAGCTTCTATGGCACTTGATTGCGGTTGCACAACCACTCAACCACCCAAACACCCAAACACCCACCCAGCCAGCTAACGTGCACAAAGGCACTCGCATAAAAAATGATGTTATATGCATGACCCTAAATTAATCTAGCGAAACCTTTTCCCTTTGCAACGAAAGCCCCAGCTCTGCTCTGCCCCGGATACATCAAAGCCACTGAAGTATGACAGAAACGAAGCTATTTGAATATCCACGTAAATGTCATATGCGAACAAATTAAATTTGGCTTATGACCAGCTCAGCAACAGAGCCAAAGAGACTGAGAGAGATGAGAGTGAGGGAGAGAAAGAGAGAAATCAGCTGCAAAATGGGGAAGTTTGCTGCAGCTTTTTTATGTCGAGATCATAAAGCAATGGTCCTTGGCCATTTGTATATATCATAATTTAAAATATTTCTTCTTTTTTGTGTCATAAAATGGTTCATTACGGTTTTCAAGTACCTAAATAAAATACAGATTAGGTAAACATTATATCTGATCTATAAAATGTGCTACATCAGAGAATTTCCTTTTTAAGTTTACATACCTCGACATCATAGATAGACAGAGGTTTCTTTCATATAAGGCAACTTTTATCCTTAGAGAACTATTATCGCTTTATATATATTTTATATTTTTACCATTTTATTTTCCTTTCTTTTTTTTTGTCATTTTCATAAGTTTTTCAAGCAGCTAAAAAGAAAACTAGCTGCGCAATATGTCGCTTGCAGCGAATCGAAATTATGCAAAACAAAAGTAAGAAATAGAATTTCATTTGAAATTCAAAATTCTTGGCGCAACAAGACGTTGGCAGTCTGTCGCACTGGGAGACTCATTCGCATGCAGTTGGCGTACCGCAAAGTGGATATTGATATTTTGTTCTTAAATTTTGTTATTTATGTGGCCACGCTTCAGCACCCAGCCCCAGCCCCAACCCCAGCCCCAGCCCCTGCTCAAATACATACACATATTTATATATTCCATATAAGCGAAACAGAAGCTTACAATTTGCACAGTCGAGCGACATTTTTGCCAAGTTGTGCAAATTTAACGCGACATTGTGTGAGTGCCTGGCCTACCACCCGGCTGCCCTTCTGCTGGGGTTTTCCTCTCTTTTAAGGGGGGCGTGGCTGTGTCCGCCCTGGGTGCCTGGGTCTTGTCATGCCCATTGACATGCGTGTCGTGTGCCAGAGCAGAGGCCGCCGCTTAACTTTGACAGACCAAACCAAATAACCCGCCCTCGCGCCCCACTCCGCAGCTTTTCCAAAATTTTGCCATAAATTTCGCAACGTTTTCGACACATTCGAGAAGTTTTTTCTAGCAACCACTTGAATTTTTCAATTGTCACAAATTTATTCTAATACAGCGTGAAATTTATGAGTGACAAATTGAATTTGAAAATTGAGTAATATTTTTTTACTTTAACATGGGGCAGAAAACTTGAGAGAAAAATAAATATTGAAAATAAATTCAACTGAGTTTATTATATATGTATATAATAAAAATATGTTATTATTATTTTCTTAAAATTTATTATTATAAATTTAAAAAAAAAATCAACAAAGCTTATTATTATAATTTTTGTGTTTGTTTTATTTATATTTTTTTTATCATTTATATTATTTTCTTTATTTATAAAAATATATTATAATTTCCATCATTATTTTAGAAATATTTCTCTGCTTACAGCAAAAATATATTAAGGATTCGTTCGACTTTATTCATTCAACTGCACGAATGTGTGTTTGATTGATGATTCTTGTCTGACCAACGCCTGCCTGGGCAGCCACAAAGAGAAATCACATGGTTTGCCCCATGTCAGAGTGATTCGATATGGATTGGTTTGGCCGCAGGACATTTGGGGGCAATAGGCGCAGCAGCGTGGACTGGCTTAAGGATATGCGCGTGTTTTATATTGTTTCAAATGGACCACAGCACTAAACACTCCATAAATAAAACCATTAGAGGCGCCATTAAGTGCGGGAGAAGTAAAAGAAATAATATTCAAGTGAAGCAATTTTTTGTTTATCATTTTTATGTGCGCCCTGAGTATGTGGGCGTGTGCGTGTGTGTGTGTGTGTGTTTGACATACGCAATCATATAAATCTTAATGTTTATAAATCACTTCGTATTGTTATGCCCCAGGGTCACTTTTTTACGATAAGGCAAACTTAAGGGAAACTAAATGCCTGAAATTGTTGAATTCACTCGATCTGGATCAAAACTCAAGTAGAGCTAAATAACAGGAATAGACATATAGAGTTTCCACAAAATGGAATTCACAGCAGAGTTGTATATGATTAAGATTTTAAAAACTATTCAATAAATACGCAGCAAAAGAAAAATGCTTCTTTTCTGCTTAAAGTGAGATTTTCAGCTCGGTTTCGCAAGAGATTGCTCTGCGGCATTTTTAATATGCAAATAATTTGATGGCCAAATGGCAGCCAACTGTGACCCAAGCCACAGCTGACAATGCCCTCCCCCAACGCCCTCTGCAAAAGAAACATGCGAAATCTATTCAAGAGTCAAGTTGACAACAATGCGACGAGGCCTACCGTGGCACTTGCCATGCCAAGGAGCAGGAACAGGATGTGACCATGGCATCTGGTTCTGGATCTGGCTCTCTCCCCGCTGCCTTGCCATTTGAATATGACACACAGATGACAGCTGCTCCAGCTCGGATTCGTACTGTTCCCGGCTCTAGGGTTGCCGCTGATGATGCGTGCCCATTGTGCGCATTTGACGTTTGGTTTATTAATCAGTTTGGCCTGCGGCCAGGCCAGAGCAGGGCAGGGCAGGGCAGGGGGCAGAAGAGAGCAGGGCCAGGGCCAAGCACAACTAAGCGCCGTCACAATTTTCTACAAATGAATAATTTTTGTTCAACACACACAAAAAAAATAAAATAAAAGGCAAAGTCAAAAAGCAGCCGCCGCAAAGGACTGGCCACGAAGCTCAGTTTATATTTTTGTGGCGCAGCTCGCATTTTAATTTCTCACAAAAGAACAAAAAATAAAGTCAAACAAATGTCAGTCGCGTGTTAATCAACTGTAAATAAATGGCGCAAAGATTAGAGAGAAATGCAAAAAAAGGCCGTTAAGGATGCTGAGCATTGGGTAGACTAGCAGATGCCCTGTAATGAGAGGCTCAAGCACGATTCTTATCCTTAGACAATTTTTAATCTTTTCAATAGCGCATTTAAAAGGTTTATTTCTAATAAGATATTTTAAAATACATATAATTGATATATTTTATATATTTTATTTAATTTTGCCGAGATACAGATATCATAAAATTTTTGATTATTGTTTAAAAAATATATATTAAATAAATTTCATTATAAATACTCTCTTCTTATTCTTTTCTATGCCATATATAGAAACCCCTTTCTTATCCGCTTTTAACCCCTAACAAAACCAAATGTCTTCCACTTTTACAGGGTATATAAAACACGCACTCTGAAAAAAAAACCTGCAACAATCCTGAGCAAAAAACGTACGCAAAACAAATAAAAAATGGGGTGTGATGCAGGCTAAAAAAAAATAAATAAAACAAGTAAGAAAGCTCTAGTCGAGACTGCTCGACTACGAGATACCCTGAACCCTCCGAGCAACAGCCATTTCAATAATTTTTAGTGTCATTCAGCTTAAACAAACACACACACACACGCAAACATATACATAGACACCCATAGGCACGCACGCATTAACAGGCATGGGCTGCAGTGTGGGCTTACTATGGGAACTAAATTGTTCAATAACTTTTTTTGTGGACGTACGTTCTTCATGAAACTTTCAGAATGTGGTTTTATCATTACTATGCGTATATTTGCCAAAGCTCAAGTCTCTAGTATTTGAAATACGCCTTTTACAGAGATGAGGGTAAGGGGGTGGATATAGGGGTGGGGGGTGAATTATAACAAAAACCGAAATTCTATCACGTGCAGTCGAGTCTACATTTAAAATTTGGAGACTTTAGCTCTAAAGGTGTAGAAGATATAATTTTATAACTGGTTTTCGATAAGGTTTTTGATCGATAAAAAAAGAACGGGATGAGTTATCGATTTTTAGTGATAAACTCGATATGCGCGCGCTATATACGAGCATTTTAAAAAAAAGTTGAAGTCTCTAGCTTCTATATCTTCAGAAATCGACGCGTTCATACATACGGACAGACGGACAGACGGACAGACGGACAGACGGACATGGCTAAATCGATTCAGTTTGTCGCCCTGATCAAGAATATATATACTTTGTGGGGTCTGCCACGCCTCCTTCTCCCTGTTACATACTTTTAACAAAACCATTATACCCTGATTTCCCATTTTCAATGGGTTCAGGGTATAAAAATAAATACCCAAGCAAATCTGAAAAAAATCAGCTTCAAGAAAACATTTAATGGTTTTTTAAATGTTTTTTAAATGCGCGTGAAAAATCTGTCACTCGAAAAGCAAACAAAGAAAAAAAAAGCAACTCGCCAAACTTCAAAAGCTTAAAGTTGCCGCAACATTTCCTGTTTTTCGGGAATATCCCATGCAAATTAGCTATAGGAAAAGTTCTTATCATGAATCCAAGGCGCGTTGTTATTGCTTGACACCCACTAAATCCGCAGCCCAGCCCCAACTTGAGTGCCCAATGCAGCAGAGGCGAAGCCATAGCCATGGCCACACCCAGCAACGCCTACAATAAATAAATAAATGCTCAGACAGTGTCCTTTTCGAGGCGTTGCCCTGAGGGCTGGAGATGGGAGCGTGGGGGGGGGGGGGGCTGCGTGCTGGTGTTGATGATACTATTATCTTATATCGCGGCCGGGTTGATGGCAAGGCAGGCTCGCAGGCTGTCAGTGGCCGCGGCCAAGCACTTCAATAGTCCTTTTACAATTCATAGATATACGCACTTAGATAGTCGGCTGGAAAAAATCGTTTTATTGGCTTTCGACGTCCTTTTTGTCGCCTCAGCCGCCCACCAACAACAAGGACACATAAACCGCAAATAAGTTTAACATTGTACAACATTTACATTCCGGCAAGTGGCAGAGGTTTCCCTTTCGTTATTGTATTTGCTGTGATTTGTGTGGCTTTGTGGCGGGCATCGCTTGAATTTTAAAATGCCCAGCACAGTGGGGCAAATACGGCAGAAGAGCGAGAAAATTTAAAGCTAAATTGTTGAATATATGTACATATTTATTGTGCTGCTGAGATGAATTTAATATAAGGAATTTTGGAAGGATATTTTATATAGAATCATTAAGACTCAGTTGTGATATTACGTTATTATGAAAACAATTTAATGTAATTTATATATGTAAACATATATAAAAGAAAATATATATGAGTTGTAATATTAATAGCTGTAGTTGATAAAAAATTCTATATTGCACTATGACTACTTCAGACACACAGTATATGATATTTGATATTTCCTTTCTGCCTTCTTCAGAAATTATTATTTATTTATTTTTATATTTTTTTCCAAGTACTTAAACTGCTTTACCTGGCAATTAGGTACAATTTATTGTAAACTACCTACAAAATTTTTAAATATAAATTTAGTTTATTTCATAGAGAATTTCGCGCTCTAAACGTGCAGTCTTGCGCCACTGTGCCACCTCTGAGCGGCTGTCAAGTAAAAGGGGTGCAAATGATGCAATTTGTAAAATTGCGTGTTCTTTCTTGAGCCCCCGGGCAAAGTATAGGCATGGCTATAAGACGACACAATGCTATCTAATCTTATTTGATATTATTTTTGCGTTAAACTTGCATTTCAGCGCGCTTTCAAGACGAAGTCTTGGGCGCCATTGTTCGGGCGAACGGAAATCTAACAAATTGCCTTTAATATAACGAGTCGTGTCTTTAAAGTTGAAAACAAGCGTTTTTAATGGCATTTAACAGGAAATGCCAGCAAACGCATCAATCATTTGTCAGCCATAAAAATTCGCTACACATGAGCATTAAATTATAAAAAAAAAATAGAAAAAATCCTGAAAAAGCGAAACAGAGAGAGAGGGAGAGAAAGAGAGAGAAAAAAAGAAAAAATCCGAATGGTTCTTTGTAAAAATGACCTTGTAAGTTATGAGGCACGGCGGGGCGCCCTTTTAGCCAAAAAGCTACGAGTCGAGGTTCAACAACGGTCACTCCGGAGAGTTGGGCACAAGCCAGAGCCAGCATCCACTTGTGGCTCAGTGGTTGAGGGCGGTGGGTGGCGTGGGCTCAATTGGTTTGCCAACCGCCTACGCCTGCTGTGTGCTAGAGTGAGAGAGAGAGAGAGGGAGTCAAGTGCGTGCGCGCTCATATGTGAACATTTATTGGAAAACATTATTATTTATGACTTTTTGAATGACATCGCTTGAACTTTTTCAAGCAATAAAGTCCAGGCACAATAACAACGGATATTGCGGCGGGACTTCGATTTTGTATATCCGTTATTTAAAATTGCATTTTCTATAGAGAATTGCGAGTTTCTATTTTAATTTTGATTTATGAAGATATTCATTAGAAATTGGGCATGTACGATGATGTATGTACATAAGAAAAATACATATATTTACTTGCTTATCTATCATTCATCATTCCAGTCCATCCGATATATTCTGTGTAATTTGTTTGATTTTCCTTCTCTCAACAGAAGTAAACCAAAGTCAGAAGAAAAACAAATTGGTGTCTTAAGCCTAAAGCTCAATCTAAAATGAAAATCTTTATACACGCGCACTAAACAACCTCACAGCCTCGATATCAACACGTTGAAGGGTTATATCCCAGCCTCCGCGGCAGTCAAGAGAGCTCCTGCGCCATGTCCTTCACATAGATATATGCGCACGCTTTAAGATCTTATCAAATAACCATGAAAACAAAAATGATTATTTTAAGTAATTGCCAGCTATTGTTAACGAAAAAGGGAACCTTTTCTTAAGGCAGGCATTGCTGGCCTTCATTTAAACTACAACTGTGACTTTTCCTTTTATTTACTGTATGTGGGAAGCTCGTCTCTTATTTACTGCTGCCATATAGACAAACAGAAAAAAGAGGGAAGCTTTTGTGCATGTATGAGTGAGATATATACATGCTCCAGGCGCATGACCCATTCCTGAACCCACACAAAACACAGCCAGCTTTGGATACGAAGGATACACGAACTCTCGCACTCCGACTAAACTAATGCCATCCTCGTCTAACCTCGTATCGCTGTGTGGGTGAGTCAAAGTGTAGATAGCTGCCTGCCATAGGACGACAACGAAGTGAACGATGTCGACTCCCCATACATATAGAATGTCCTAAGGTGGAGCAGAAGCCATGACTGCGGCCATGACAGCGATAATGTATACAAGCCAAGCGGAAGACGGGTATAGCTATACAGTGGGAAGTGGGATGGATGAAGACAGTGAGAGAGAGAGGGAGGGAGGGAGGGAGGGAGCAACATTTGTAGGGTTGCCGTTGCTACGGTCCCACCCACCCGGACCAGACCCAACCAAATGCTTGCTGTTGTCTGCAGCTCTCTCTCTCTCTCTCTCACACACACACACACTCACTTTCTCTTCTTATTGCCTGCTTCTGCTTTGTGGGTATTAAGTTTTGGGCTTAATACTAAAGATAAACGTCTCTTACTAACAGCACTTATCGAGTTACTACTTAGGGGACTTAAATTAAATTACAAGTTAACTGAATTTTCATACTAAGTAATAATTATAAAATAAAATTAAAAATCGAAGTAAATGGTTACTGTTAAATATGAAAGGGCTTTCCATTTACTTGCATTTTCACCTTTACAATAAAAACTTTTAATATTTTTATTAGAAATATGTAAATAGTAATTATTCTATATTATATGTATCAAACTTTTACGAATAGATAAAAATATAAAAAAGGCTTTACAGATTTAGACAATTTATTAACATATTGTTACTAAATCATCAACAAAATCCCTTTTCAAATTCTCTTATGGGAAATTACAATATAGTTCAATAAAAATGGAAAATTCATAATTAACTGAATTTTTCAAACAACAACAAATTATTAATAGAAATAGCCGTTCGAAATGAAATGTATTGAAATTACGAAGTTTAAATTAATATTCCACATCTTATTCAAAATGTGAAAGATCGTAATTAAATTACTAGTTTCAGTTTAATATACAACTTTATATTGAGTGACAGCAACTCTAAAAGGCTGCTCGCAATTATTATTATCTTAGTTGGTAATAGCTAATTTATAACAGTGTAAATATTAAATTTATGATTATCATATGACAGCTTCTGTTAGTTGGGACAGGCATTTTTATATATTTTATATTATCTCATTTTTATATATTTTTCAGTTATGAATTTCATTCGGATTTCTAAACCAACTTTAACTATATGTACTTATAGTAGGTGTATAATAGCTGCAATCTTTAAGCCCAACAAATTCACAAGGGACAATTTTTTATGACGCACTTTGTTAAACGACGTATGCGGGGTAGCTGGGAAATGCCGGCGCCACAGCCAAACAAGATGTGGTTTTTTGTAGCCACCCCAACAGCTAGATTGTGTTCTTATCGAGCTAACAACTTTAAGCATTGGCCGTGGGGACGCGGGTCAGTGGTTTTTTAGCTGCTTGTTGACTGGACGGACATCTGAAACACTTTTGTTTTATCGTGAACGATGATACATCAGCCATCAAGTTGATTAACTCACATGGAATGTGCCAAAGTGCCGAAAATCAAATTAAATTGCCTTGATGCGAGTGTTTGTGACATCTCGAAGTGGGTTATGAGGGAGTTTTGTTATGGGATGCTGCTACTCCGTTTGATTTATGCATTGCAAATCGATAGTTTGTGTTGGTCCTTAGGGTAAAGGGATAAGTGTCACATGCACAAAGATGATGGGATGATGCACATCATATATGAAAATTTGATGAAATGCGTAACAAGTTGACACTAGGCGGCTTAGGACTGCTTGGTCTTTAGATACTTCTGGTGCTTTAGCTCTAGGAACTTAAAGACTGACTCGATGGCTGCAGAGGAGGTCCACTCGTGTTCCGGATGTCCAGCCGATACGCAAGTTAAATTCTTTTCCTTGTCGCCATGTGTTAGATCCGTATCGAGTGGCTCAGTGCTGGAGACCCAATTGCAGGTTACATCCAGAAAGTACTTCTGACAGCTAGCGGGCGCATGGCCCACTGTGCCATCGGTTAGCGCAATGGCAAATACTTTTTCCTTAAAGAACTTCGTGAACTTCTCCGCCTGCCACGAATACAGTGTTACTATAATGTATATTTGGAATTCTTCATCACTTACCAAAGCTTTACACACGGAGCCGCCGAAGCTGTGGGCCACTATGGCCACACTCTCGGGCTGCGAGGGTATGATGATATGCTCCCATACGTAAGCGGCATGACTCATTGAATTGTCTAAGCCTTTGATAGGCGTGCGCTTGCCATTTATAATGCGTGTGGTATCATTCGTATTTGTTACGAGTATATCATATCCCAGCTTCTGTGCGCGTTGTATATATGGCAGCTGTGTGCCGTGCTCCAGAGAGTTGTTTATAATCAATCTAGTAGAAAAAAAATACATTAAACAATTAGCAGAGGTGAGAAGGAATCAGCCAGTCAGGCAAATAGACCTATGTATATATATAGCACCTACCTTCTTGCCCATTGACCGGCCAGCACATACCCGCTGCCATGGATGAGCACAAGCAGCTTCTTCGACTGGGCCAGAGGTTGCGGCTGTGTGAATACGAATGTGGAACGCTCAACGGGCTCTCCAATGGGTATGTAGGTTCTCTTCAATCCATTCTTCTCCAATAGCTCATATACTATATCTGGTATCTGATTGGCTAGTTGCTCGTAATGCTCTTGATTTGTAGCCGGATTGTCGCTGATCTTAAATTCATAGGGCAGATCACCGGGCTTTCCAGTGGCTGCGTCTATTTTGCGGAGTTCGCCAGCTGCAAAATCATATGTGTGAGGGTCTGACATCAACTGTAATTATTTGCATAATCACCTTCATTGAATGCGTATCCAAATTCCCGCAAACGTGCAATTGCTTCCTGACTGCTGTTTGCACATGGCTGCGACATGGTCCTGCTGTGACGACTTCGAATAGCGGCTATGCTAAGAGATTTAATGTATTTAAAGCGCCGCCACATACCTAATATAACGTATGCTACTTACTTAATAATAACTTGGTTTTATTCGCCAAAAGACCGGCGCAATTCACAGCATCGATACTAATTTCACCTGTTCACAAACTGGCATCTCTGTGGCGGCCTAGCGATAAGTGCAGTTCTCTTTCATCGATAAGTTCTATTCCGGCGCCAAGATTAAATTATTTGATTTATTTTCGTAAGCTTGTTTATCAAACTTTAGAAGCTTAAATTTAAAAAGTAGCTAATTTCATTTTTACTTTTTCGAGATATTTTAATGTTTTTTTTTCAGCGAGTTCTTGATTTTTAGATTCAAATGTTGTGTTTCTTTGTAACTTCGTCAACTCTTTTGTAAGTAAGAGACCATATCGCCGCCTTGGAATTAAATATTGGTTCACTAAAATATCATAATTGAATTTTTCAAAAGATGCAACATACCTATGCAACTGATATACCATTTGTAGAGGGTATAAAATCATATGGTTGTTTATCGCGCACGGAAAATTCGACTTTTCCAATTTAGTTCAAATGAACCTTTTATTGAACTACTTTTAAAATTCAATAAATCAGCTGTTCCACAAGATAACAAATTTAGCCCAGAAACGTTCATTTGGAAAATTTAGGCAATACAAATATTTAAAGGCTTAAGCTCTTACATTCATGATATTTTTTATATTTTTCCAAATCTTCCAATAGTAGCTGCAGTCTGACTATCGAAAGCAGTCAAGCAATCAGCTGTTTTGTTTCGTTGGCAGTAATCGATATGCCATCGTTAGCGGAATCCAAACAACAGAAAAGAAACGGACACATCGCCTCAATTTGTTGATTGCATCCACTGCCAGTTCGCTGCCACGCTGCCAAAATTCAAAGTTATAAATGCAAAAAACGGCGTACGCATTCAGGGATTTGGAAAACTCGCCACGCACCATGCTAATGCGTGACTGGCGTACCGCCCTGCGTACGCCAAGCTATCGAATTGGCAATCGCACGGTCCGGTTTAATTATCACTTTGCGTTGCTTGTGTTTTGTGCTGTGGTCCTAGTATTGCTCTTTTTATACGCGCACCAAGGTAGTCACAGCTCCTCCGATGGATACTGGCTGCGCTCCCAATATGCCAGTGAAGCCACCTCTGTGCTCGCAATACCCTACAACTCAACGTATCCATTGACGCAGCCTCTGAGCGTCCAAGGCGGCGTTATCAGCTATCGGATTGCTATGATAGCAGATCTAGATACCAGCTCGAAAGTTGTTAAGGGCGACGGCAGCACAACGTGGCGAAGTTACCTAAAGAAGGGATATCTCACGTATCTGCCAAAGAAGACTGAGCTACAAATAAACTGGGATGCAGGAGCGCCCACAGCCTTGGAATCCTCGTTTGCGCTGAAGGGACGTGGCATGGAGCTCTCCGAGCTAGTCACATTTAATGGAAAGCTGCTGAGCTTCGATGACCGAACTGGGCTTATTTACGAGCTGACCAACGACAAGGCCATTCCCTGGGTAATACTGCTCGACGGTAATGGCCACAATGCCAAAGGCTTCAAATCAGAGTGGGCAACGGTAAAGCAGCACACTCTGTATGTGGGCTCCATGGGCAAAGAGTGGACAACTGGTATGGGTGACTACGAAAACAATAATCCCATGTATGTCAAGGCTATCAGCATGACAGGCGAAGTGCGATCCTTAAACTGGGTGGAGAACTATAAGAAACTGCGCCTAGAATCTCTCCAGATAAGCTGGCCCGGCTACATGATACACGAGAGCTGCGTCTGGTCAGAGGTGCACCAGCGCTGGTATTTTCTGCCACGTCGCTGCTCCAAGGAAAAGTGAGTCAAGTGTACGAATACTGTTTGGCATTTAATAAATGCTTTCTACTCCATAGATATAATGAAACTATGGACGAGCACATGGGCTGCAACATTCTAATCTCTGCGGACGAACACTTTAATGTTATAGAGACTGTCAAGTTGGATGCTGGCAATACGTCGCCTACTCACGGTTTTTCCAGCTTCAAATTTCTGCCCAACACACAGGATTCCATAATCGTAGCACTCAAATCGGAGGAACTCAATGGCAAGACGTCCACCTTTGTGACGGCCTTCAGCGTGGAGGGCAAAACATTATTGCCAGAGACACGTGTCGAGACGGACTATAAATACGAGGGCTTTGAGTTTATATAGCAAAGCGTCGCTGCTGTAATATTTCGTGTATATAGTGTATTATCCGTTATATATATATATGTTTATGTATATATATATGTTAGCTTCAAGTTTATATATCGCTTAAATATTAAGTTATGTCAGTTAGGAGATGCTCTTAGACCAATGCCATAAATTATGCTGTTAAAAATACTCTGTTTACAATGTGAGAAGGGTTTATTAGCTTGGAGCAATGTCTGTCCGCTAATTTCGCAATTCGTTCAAAATTAAATTAGAACTTTAGTTTATTCTTAAATATAATTATTTTGAATCCCTGACGTGGCGCGAAGCTAAGGTGCCTAAATTACTAGTGTACAAAAAATTCTCATTTATTATTATTTTTCAACAATGTTTATTGTCTTGTAAAGATAAAAATTTTATTTCTGATTGGTGTAGATATGATATTGCGATGCTTCGAAGAATTCGACAAGGTTTCAAATTTCAACTAAAAAAGAACAACTTTTTGTCAAATTGGATCTTATAATTTCTTAAATGAATTATATTTATCTTATAGGAATAGGAGTTCTCGAACGAAGAAATATCTTATAAAATAATGTCTTAAAGACCTATACATCACAGAATGCTTATAATTAATCTTAATCAATTAGGTTAAACCACTATAAATATATTTTAATACATCGATTGCTCCTTGACTAGTGACAAATATAGATACTATACTAAGCTTGACCGTTTTACGTAAACAGAGTATTATGCAGTCGGTTTGCATGCGACTGCGAAATTATTATTATTTTTTTTTTGTTTTGACATGAATTTGGAACCTTGTAATTTATACGTAGCGAAAGCCAATTTATATTTTATTTGAATGCAATACGTACAAAACATATACAAAAACAAAAACTATCACACTATTACGATCTAGCTATATTCTTTACACTAATTACTGATTCTAGACCTGCCACAACCAAATCTTCAGTGTCGACGCGCCCTTCGCTGGCACGCACTTCTAAGCGATTGGCATTATGATTGACATTCCATAGTTTGGGCAAAAATTTGGGCTGCATGGTGTGTAAAAAGTGTTCCCGCCACAAACGCTCCAGCTCGACGAGGCCACCGAGCTTATCGCGATATACCTGGACGACCTTCTTGCCGTGCTGGCAGTAATCCTCGTTGGCCACACGGCAATCCAATTTGGCGGCCTTCTGCAATAGCTCTGGAGTAATCTCAGTGACATCTGTGTAGTAATCCAAAATGGTCTTCTGCAACTGTGTAACCTTCTGGGTGGGCATACGATCGCTCTGCATTAGCAGCGCTTTCCCAGCTAACTTCACGTTTCTGAAAAGGATTGCGCATTAGAGTGGCACGCGGATCGCAATGATCGATACCAACCTGAGCTGCTGATCATCATGGTACTTGGAGGCGCCCTCGCCATGGCCGAATGGTGCCTCGCAGGTCATTGCGAGTTTATTACGTATCTTGTTGTCCGATATATTGCTCAGTTGGTGGCAGCTGGGACAGAGTAGGAGTATGTCGTGGGATGTGTGTGATTTCATAACAACCGGAAAATGTTTGCGATATTCACGTGGCACGACGTTCTTTCGTATATAGGCATCTCGACGGCCGCATACAACGCATTGATTCTCCTTGGGCGTCTGATAGTAGCGGCCCACGTCTCCGACAGCTCGACCTGCCGGCTCAAAATTCAAGCGCACTGTGAACGGCTGCTCGCTGACTTGAGTGCCAAGGTTCTGGTTCAAATACCAAGAGGCCTTGCGACGATCAATAGTGCAGAGCAGCTCGCCATCGGGCGCCTCCAGCACGCAATTGTCATAGAAAGCCTTGGACTGAGTGCCCAGATTGCGAATTTGCTGCTGTTGCGGCTGCTGCTGCTGCGACTGCTGATGCTTCTTGTTGCGCTTGTGTTTAGACTTGCTTGTTAGTGGATGTGTGGGAGTGCTGGTCGATAGGGTCTTGCCGAGACCAGAGACAAAGCCTTTAGTAAAATCTACATCTAGAAATGGCTCAATTTTTGGACGCAACTGCTCGAATTTAGGAGCACGCCAGTCCCAAAAGGTACGTGGTTCCAGATCTTTGGATAACTTCTGAAAAATAGCAACAGCGGCCAGTGCATCATTGGCCGCATAATTAAGCTGTGCGGAATCCAGTTGTGGAGCCTCCCAGTTGGAGCAGGCGAGACGCCAATTCTTGTCGAGCACAGTATTGAGATGAGTTTGTGATAGCTTGCCTAGGCCCTCGGCCTGGTGCCCGGCCATGACGGCCATGTAGCGCAGATCAAAGGTGCTGGCAACGCCAACACCAAAATCATGTGATAGCTTCATAGCGTCGTCTTGTGGTGCGACGCCTACCTTCAGTACGGCATCATCCTCAAGCAATTCGCGCAAATCCTTAGGTATTTGCTTCATGCAGCACAAGCGAAATAGGGCGCAGAGGCCCTTGTGGGAGCTCAGCTGCAGCAGAGCAACAGGTCGACGTGTGCCGCCTACAGTAATCCATTCACAATCAAAGCCAATCACTTTAAATGACTCGCAATGGCTGCAGATATGTGAGGGCACATTTTCATCTAATATTATTTCAATTTATGGTTACTTACCTCTTCAGTTCATTTAGAATGCGCTGTGACTCGTTCACCGAGCTGATAACTTCAATGCGTTTATGCTGTAGCTGAAAGGGACTGCGTCCCAATACGCCCCAAATCGATTGCCTGTGCCGCACGAGCACATAGGCCAGGCCCAGACTAGCGGCGAGCAGGGCCCAGCGCTTTGTGTTGGTGTTAACGGTTTGGTTGCTCATGGCTAAGTCGAACTCGAAAAGTGTTGATGAAATTACCAAATATATCGAAATTACAATAAACTACGCCCCCGATTGACCGATAAAGAATGTTAACGCAGCCTACTCGCCGTGCCGCCCAAAAAAAATTTAAATAATATATACAATTGCTTCATAAGGAGGCACGATTTTTGCGTCGCATGCTTTGATGATAAATATTTTTCAAATCAAAGTTTAACTAGAGTACTTCGGTAGTCTCTTATGTCACGAACTGAACTTATACATTTTCGTACGTAGTCTAAGCAATCGATAACAGTATGTTATTTTCTGTTCATTTGATTAGCATTTGGAGCAGATTGGCAGCCTTATTAACAGTCACTGTTAGCCGACAGTGCGGCCAGCTGTTAATTAAATTATAATATTGTGCGAGCCTAAATGAAATGATTGTGTATGAAAATCTTTATATAACCATAATTAATAATCACTATTAATCTCGTTAAATGCAGTCAGCCATGTTAAGTTAAGAAATGTTGTATGTTCGCAGCCGCAGCTGCATGCTTCCAAAAACACTGCTGTCCAGTTGAAAAATCGATTTTTTCAGCGCAATCAAAAAAGAAGAAAGGTAACATAATTCAATAACGGTACTTTGTGACGCTTTGTTCCTAACCTTTAAAATGCTTGCAGAATGTGCCATTGAATCGAAAAGTAGTTTAGTTTAATTAAGAAGCGGCAAAATGCCAGAGAACTTGGAATTGCATCAATTTGAGGACGGAACGCGAGCGGGAGATCTATCAAATCAATGGCTGGAACATATTAAAAGGCGCGTAAATTGCCCGTATCTGGGAATAATACTAGCTACGCTCTCTTCGCTGTTCTTCTCACTGTGCTCGGTGATTGTCAAGGGCCTGGTCGATGTCAATCCCATGGAATTGGCCTCGTTCCGCTTTGTGGGCGTTCTACTGCCCACCATCCCAATACTCATCTATACCAAGCAGCCCGTATTCCCGGAGGGCAAACGTGTCATCCTGCTGCTACGCTGCTTCATGGGCACCACGGGCCTGATGCTCAGCTTCTATGCGTTTCGGCACATGCCCCTGGCCGACGCCAGCGTCATCATCTTTTCCACACCTGTGTTCGTTGCGATCTTCGCAAGGGCCTTCCTCAAGGAGCCGTGCACCCTCTTCAATGTGCTGACCATCAATATGACGCTCCTTGGCGTGGTGCTAATCACTCGGCCACCGTTGGTCTTCGGCGAGGCGACGCCGGATCTGGACAGTGAAAAGTATACGGATAAAACATATGATATCTGGGGACCAGTTGCTGCCATATCCTCGACGCTGTTCGGTGCCAATGTTTATATATTGCTGCGCGCTCTGAAGAATCTTCACTTCTCTGTGATTATGACAAACTTTGGAGCGATTGCCCTCATTTACACTCTGATTGTGTGCGGCGCGATTGGCGCCGTCTGCTGGCCAAGCTGTGGACGGGATCGCTGGCTCGTCGTCGTCTTGGGCATCTTCAGTTTCTTGGGCCAGATCCTGTTGACGCTCTCGCTGCAGGTGGAGCAGGCCGGTCCAGTGGCCATTGCACGCTGTGCCGATATCGTGTTCGCCTTCATCTGGCAAATCCTCTTCTTTGGCGAGGCGCCCAATGGGTATTCCTTGTGCGGCGCCCTGATGGTCGTCAGCTCCGTGATTTTGACGGCCATGAAGAAATGGGCGATGACCTTGCCACGAGAGTCGTCTCTGCGTAAGCGCTTGCGTCTCATACTGATGGAGTAGACCAAAATAGTTGCTGTAGTTGTAGTGGTTCATGGAATGCTTTAGTTATTTTAGTGGTTTCTCAAATCGTTTCAAATCAAACTCTCATTTGGGCATCGGGGAACAATGCTCAACCAACTACGATACGAATAACTAATTCATATACACGACTTAGACTTTGGATTATTGATAGAGCTCAGCTTAGTACTTAAAGAAATAGACGCATTATATAAATATCCACATCTTTTACATACATATATACATATATAGGCGTAAAGTTTTAAAGTTCGAGCGTGATACTCATACCATCAACAAATATTCATACATATGACTATGATATATATATATACATAAATCTAATGGTTTAGTTTAGCCAAATTCATTGAGTTGTTGTTTTGTACATTGTTATACATGCTTAAACTAAAGTATTTCGACAAAATCTTAATAAATACAAATTTAAAGAGAAAAGTCCGTTAATTGGAGTTTTGTCTTCTAGTCGCTGCAGCTTCTTGAGATTTCCCATAGAGGGCGCCACAATAGCAGCTGCGACAACAGCTGTGCAAAATTTCGATACTTGCCTATTCGATTCGTGTGTCATGTTTTGTTTACATTTTAAGTACTCAATATTTAGATGCGGTTAACATAGTGCAAGTTTGTGTTTAAACTGTTAGCAGAGCATCGGCGTCACTGGTTATCTCAGCGGAGCAAGTGCATTCAAAAGAAACATGTATATATGTATTTAAAAATATTTCTACGGCAGGTATGCAACGACAACAGGGGTTGACTCTTGTGATAACTGTATGCATTGCAAGTTTACAGTACTTTTGACGTCACATTTTCATGTATAGGTCATGCAATATAACAGTTGATTAACATAGCGCAACCTCTCAGTGTTAATTACTCTGCTAGCAACGCGTCGGCGCCACCGGTTGCCACAACAAAACAAAAAGTACTCAAACGCAATAAATACTCATAAAACAAACAAAACAACGCAATTGGCCGGTGAGCAAAAGAAACAACTAAAATACAAAATGAACTAACCAATTTGCAAAAGTGCTTGAAGTGCTCGTGAATACATACATACATACATAGTGTGCCTTGAACTTACATATGTCGATAATATAATTATATTTAAATACATTGAAAAAAAGGAACACTACGCAAACAGTAAACAAACACGTTGTACATTCGATTCTTTTTTTTACTGGGGAGCTGCAGCTGTTGTTCATCTTCTTCATATTGTGACTCATGGGCCTAGAAACCCAAATCGGCAATCACCGCATCCAGTTCATCCTGCAGATTGGTAGCCCTGGAGCGCACCTGTGAAATTTGATCCTGCAAATTATCCACGTTCGCCTGCAGCAGCACATTGCATTTCTTCATTGCCGCAAAGCGACTCTCGTGCTTCTTCACGCGCGGCTCCAAGTTGCTCTTCTTGGCGGAATTGGGAGCATCCTACAAAGAAAGAGGTAAGTCGACGTATATACATACACATTTATATCAATATATACATATATGTCAATATATTATATGATTATGTGCTTTGGTGTTGCCCGGCGTTGCGCATTGTTTTATATATTTTTAAATATTTTCTATTGCACTTACTTCTGCTTCGGATTCACTTTCTGGTTCTGCTTCGCTCTCCTCCGATTCTGATTCCTCGGACTCCTCCTCGGACTCTTCCTCTTCCTCCTCCTGCTCCTCTTCGGCTGCCTCATCTTCTTCTTTGTCCTCGGCATCGATCTCGTCCTCGTCCAGATTCATCGATGCGGCCATCTTTTGCACCTCTTTCTCCAGTTTTTTGAGCTTCTTGTTCTCCTCTCTGCAAAATCGAAATCTCAATAACGAAAGCTTGGTTGAATTTAGAAATGCTTACTTGAGTATAACATGATTCTTCTTCATGGCCTGCTTCAGTGCATCCTTCTCCTTCTTGGCCGCCTCCTCCTTGACCTTCAGTTTGGTCAGCTTGCTGCGCAGCACCTTCACTTCCTTGCCCATTCGTCGCTCGCGTCGCTCTGTCTTCTTCTCCTCCGGCTCGTCGGGATCGCTCTCGCTCAACTCCAGCTCCAGCTCGGGTGAGCTGTCGCGTCCGAAGAGTGGATCGCTGGGTCTTCTCGAGCCATCCCATGTGCCGCCCTACATTCACAATATGTATGAGAGCATTAGAAAGTCATGTCGTCACTGGCTAGACCTGACCGAATCCAACTATGGGCATTACCTTATGATTGGTCCCCTTCTCACCGTAGTAATCATCGTCCTCGTCCTCGTCGTCGTAAGCAAAGCGAAAACTAATGCGCGGTCTGTTAGTGCTTGGTGTCGTATTTGCCTTATATAAACAGCGATTGGGTTGGTTAGATCGGTTAATGGTTTTAGTAAGCGGATTCAGAGTTGAAGCCAAAAGCATTTGTCTTTGTTTGTCTTTCTAAATCGATTTTCTTAATATTACCAAAATAGTGGATGTGCGCACAACATTATGAGAGACTGCGAAGGAGAGAAGCTGAGAACATTGATGGGGTTACCGATTGGCAGCTAATCATATCACTAGCAGAAAAGCAGAGAGTGGGACTTGTACGTGAGAGAAAAGTATAGGGGGGGAATGCAGTAATAATTGGGAGAATGTTAGGAACATAGTTGGGATTACTGATAAGAATCTAAAGATCAAGATAAGGGGAATGCGATGAGCAATAGAAGAAAGTTTTGGTAGAGAATGAAATCGTTTTGGTAAAAGATGAGATATGAATAGAATCAAGAAACGAATGATATGAGAGAGAGATAGGCATAAAAGAAAGCAAAGTATCGAAAGTGAAGGTTACAGAGAGAGAGAGAGAGATAGATAGAGAGCGAGAGGTATGTTAGCACTGAAATTTACACGTTAGATTAAATGAGCAACAAAGGAGGTTTTATGCAGTGAATTGGAAGCATATGGAGTAGAAGACATAGGAAGCGACATGGAGAGAGAGACGTTCAGGGAGGAATAGCTGTGTAGGAAATAGTGTGGGCTATGCGAATGCAAGGAAATTGATAGAGGGGCTTAGTTGATAAGAGATGAAGAAAGCAAAATACGTCATTAGCAAAAAGGAAAAGCGGTTGGAAACGATTCGAGCGAAAGCGAATTGTAAAAAAAAGTAAACATCGAATCACGCTAATTGGCGCTGAGAATATCAGCAACCCGCATTACGTCTCAGCAAGCCCCTCCCCCTCGAAGGTATCCAAAATGTGTGCCGTGTTGTCAGCTGATGTGTAATTATTTATCGTGTGTGCTGCTACAACTAGAACAACAACAACAACAACTACACCTACACCTACAACTACAGCTACAACTACAAGAACAATCACTGCGAAAGCGACTAATTGCGATTGCTTTGTTAGCTGGTTTTTAGATGATTTTCTTTGGTTCTTTGCATTCAGGCTGAGCTGTCGCTCGGGAGGCGGCGGCACAGGCGGCGCTGAAAATGTGGATACATGTGTGGGTTATGACCCCAACAAGAACAACTGGCTTCGACTGACTTCAACTAGAGCAGCAACAACAATAACAGCTGACAACACACACGCGGCATGTTGTGCGACTTGTGCCACGCCCGTCCCCGCCTGCCCTGCCAGCCAGCTAGTGCCTGCCAGCAGGATTGGACTGTCGCTTACCTGCAAAGCAGCTGCCAATTTGCGCTCGAGCAATTGTATCTGTCGCTTTTGTTCCTCGATTTCTGTTTTCGCCTCGACTAGCAGCTTGCCCGTGTCGTGATAGTTCTTCTCCACCTCCTTGGACACCTTGCGCGCGTCCTCGACTTCACGTTTCAGTGAGTTGACATACGCCTGCTCGGATGTGGGCGTGGGATCCATGGTGGCTACAATAACATTGGAGCCGTACTCAAGATTCTTTTCGCGCGACTTCTCACGCTCCAGCTCCGTCTCGAGCGTACGTATTTTGGCCAGGAGCTTCTTGTTCTCACGCTCCTGCGCCTCACGGTTGCGCAGCTCCAGGGCCAGCATCTGCTTGGTGCTCTGCAAATCGTCACGCAACTTGTCGATATCGTCCAGCTCATCGGGACTCTCCTCATCGATGGACATGGTCGAGACAATGCTGGGCCTGGAGCTGCCCGCACCACTCGCCGACCCACTGTTCGCACTGTTCAGCGCATGGCTGCTGGGCGCCTCGCTCAGCATATTGACCTTGGACAGGGACTTGTGCAGCTGCTCCTCGATGGTCATCTGGCGTCGGAACTTGCGCAGACCCTCCAATATGGGCTTGCTGCGATCGTTTGTCTGCGTGGGCCTCAGCCGAACGCCGCCCTGAATTTGCTTGAGCAGCTTGTTGTGCGAGTTGTCCTTCTCTGTTTCATAGATGAATTTGTCGTCCACTTTGGTCATCGACTTGCATGTCAATATGGGCTGAGATCTGCAGTGAAAGGGGCCTCGGGTTAGCTCGATAATATTTATAAATAATATTTATAAAACTCTACTTATGCAGATTTACATATTTATTTAAGACTTTTCTGGATTCTAGCAAATTAATTTATGTTTCTTTTTATTATACTTTTTTGAACAAGTTCCTATGCTGATTATTTTTGTTAGCTGTGCATACAGAAATTCTCAGTAAATTCTATTTCTAATACTTAAACCTTTGTAGCCCATTAATTTTTTCTGTGAACTCTTTAAGCTCATTCAATCGATTTTTTTTATACATATATTAAAAGTTTACTGTGCTTTTTTAATATATTTTTTTAGCTCTATCAAACTTTTAGCTATTATTTTATTATTCCGCAAATTAGTTAGTTAAGTAATTGTCATAACTCGATTATTTTATATGAGATTTCTATTTAAAAAAAAAAAATCTGTTTTTCCAATTATTCCTTAGTTTTCAGACCTCATTTCTCTGCATATATTGATGCGATTTTTTAGCAGTTCGCCCTTCGGCTCTTCGATTCTCCTTGATTGCTCAGATTAATTTGAATGCCAAACGGACTCCGAAGAATAAAGTGAGCTGCTATTATTTCTTAAGCTGGCAGTTATACAGCTTTTGCGCGGCGCGACTAACTAATTTGTAATCGATTGTTAGGGCTGACCATTCATTCGTTCACTCATTTGTAACCCACCATCGAGCACCGAGTGAGTGGCTAATGAGTGCTGCTCACCTGTCGTTGCATGCCACATGGCGCAGCTTCTTGCCGCTCTCCACCTCCTTCATCATCTCGGACCAGTCGGGCCGTCTGCGTGGTCGTGACCTGTGTGAGGATGAAATAAATGATGGTTAGGTTCAAGTCCTGAGATATGCCTGGATGCCTGGATGCTGGCTCTTCTTGCTTACTTGAGCTTCTCGAGCGTTTGCTTTTGCGTTTCGCTGAGCACCCGCTTCTCGCCGGGCGCCAATGGCGGCGGGGGCGGTGGTGGAGCCTTGGGCACCAACGAGGGCAGCGGCGGTGGCGCTGGAACTGCAATGGAAATATATAGAATGGATGGTTAACTGCGGGTTTTTAGCGAGCAGCAGAAATTGCAGATGAATGGTCTAGCAATTTTTTCAGCTATTTTCTTTTCTTGTTTTTTTTTTTTTTCGTTGTTTTTATTTTTTAGCTTGTTTTTTAGCGTATAAATCGTTTAGCGCTGCGTGCACTCGCGGTTATTAAATATAATTTTAATTTAATGAGTTTGCAATTTGTGTCAGTTGTTGTTTGCACCAAGTTTGCCCACGTCCTCCCCGCCCCCCGCCCCCCTCTCTCCGCCTCTTTGTAGCTGTCGGCCATACATATCAATTGAGTTTGGTTTAATGGGGGGTGGACTAGCTTTACGTTCCAATTCTTGCGTCTAAAGTTTCGCTGCATTGGCAGAGATTGAAAAGTTACTGCCGTGGCGCAGGCTCAACCCCCCTCCCCCCACCCCCTCTCCGCTGAAGTCGAGCTACCCCGCAACCCAATTTGTTTTATTGCCTTAACACCTCCTGTGCCACTGACGTCGCCCTTCCAAAACACCACCACACTCTGTGGCGCTGCAGCATACGAAAACTTTGATTGCATTCGAGATACTCTCCATTTACAGGGTATTCGCATTGTGTGGGTAAAGATGTTGCGAAGAAACATCTGTGTATATACATATTTAATTTGTTAAAGTCTCTCGACTTGAGGCGAGCTTTGCTGAGCATTGACCTGACTTGAGGTTGGCTTTGCTTGCATATGGGATGCAGTATCAATATAGATCATCTCTCATTTATTGCATTATGTATTATGCATAGTGTATTTATTATTCGTTGAGCTGGGCTTCGGAATTCCTTGTTTCTTTCTTTGATAGCCTTCGTCTTTTGTGCGATGCGCTTGGCTCGCCGTTGGTTTTGGTTTTTGGTTTTTGGTTTTTGGTTTTCAGTTTTAGTTTTAGTTTAGTTGGTTTTAAAGTCTGATGCACATTTTTGTTAACTGGGCCAATTAGCTTGTAATGCTTGCTGCTGCCAGCTGTTTCGTCTCTAATAAATTTCCAGTTAAATTGCTGGCCTAACAAGTTGCCAAGCTCCACAAATCTCTCCCGCTGGCACCCAACGACTTTTGTTACCAACTTTCTTCGCTTTGTAATTAGCAATTGAAGGAGTTTATTTTTATATAGATGTATGTGTGTATGAGCCTCTATACCCGTATCGCCTGTGCGCACTTTGTGTACAATACTTTGCATTCTTTGCAGTTACTTTTTTCAGTCACGCCCCCGACCAGGTTGCTGGCTTGCCTTTTGTTGTTGTCGTTGTTGTTGTGCGTCGCTCGTTGCTTTTTTGTTTGCTTCTTAAAAAAGTGCAAAAGTCAAACAACTGTCGTAAGACAATGGCCGTGCGCGAAGTGATGAAAAGCTGACAAATCTGTTAATTAGCTTTGTTTGAGTGAACCCGAAGCGAGTCTCTCACCCACAACCCCACCGAACTCAGCTCAGCCAGCCAACAAATCTGCCCCAATCCGCACTTTGGCAAGCAGCTTTGCCCCCACTGCTAAGCCTTCAGAATGCCTCCCCCCTCCCTGCCTGTCGGCTGCCTGGCTTTTGCCTTAACTTGCTCCCATTCGCTCGAGTCGCGCCTGGCTGAATCTGCACTTAATCTTTAAGTGGTTGGCTGCCTCTTTGTGGTGCATTAGATGCTGGTCTCAGTCCTTTTCTCCCTCTATATATACGTATATACATATATATATGTACATATACATCGGTATTGTATGTATATATGTACTCTGCACCTGGTGCTTGCAAACTAATCCTGAAGTCGTGTTACTTTGGCTCAATGAAATCAGCGCCAAACTTGATTATTGTCTGGCAGTTACCCGGCTGCATGTTAATGTCCCTTGCCGCTCCACCCACGTGCCATGTGCCGTGTGCCTCCGTCCCACGTCCGACGTCCGACATCGGACGTCCTTGCGCCCCTTCTCTTTTCTGTGCGCCATTTGTAGTCACTGATTAAAATACGTGGTCAACTTTTTGGGCAGCCAATTGAGCGCTCGTTTAGTAAGTTTCGCTTAATTCGTTTTAGTAATTTATGGCAAAGCTCTGGCACAAGCGTCCAACCTAAATCAGTGCACACTCACACACACACAGACACAGACACCCTCTTGCAGGCGGTAGCCGAAAACCAAGAGTAAGAAAGAACAAAAAAACTTACTCAAGCTTGTGGCACAACCATAGCCAGATAAAACTCTTCATTCATTCATTCATGTCGACAAAATTATTTCTTATTTAAATAAAATGCTGAGCAGCGTCTCCAAGTTGATGCTCCCCACTTAATATACCGCAAGAGCCCGCACTTACAACGACGCCAAAATGAATAGCGGGGTATGTAAACATAAATTTTGTGTAGCTCGCCCCAAAACATCAGACCAGACCCACTGTCGCAGCTCCTTGATACTCTCTCTCACTTTCACTCTCTCTCCCTCTCTCCCTCTCTCTCTCTCTCTTTCTGTCACAACCCACATTTTGTTATCATCAACCGAGAGAATATTCTATGCATGCACACAAATGTTGCCGTTGTCATTGAATCACGCTGTGCCTGCGGTTGGGGTGGGTGCGGGCGGGGCGGCGTTGGAGCTGGGGCTGGGGTTGGGAGCATTAGCATGGACTCCAGTTTGATGACTGACTTTGTACGCCATTGTCTGAGCTTTGTGGCATGATGAAGCGCCGCTTGCAGAGTCTGCCATATTTTACAGTGGCTCTCCAAGCCACCGACCCGCATGCTGACAAGCCCGTAATCCCAGGCGGGTTGCCTGCGTCCTGATTAACGTTTTTCATCTTGTTAATAACTATATATTGCCTGTTCATTTGTGACCAACTACCAACGAACACTGAGCGACATGGTTAATATTTTAAAATATCTGCCGGCTCGTTACAAATTTCGATTAACTTTGGGAAAGGCGCCACAATTCCGTATTCCTTCGAATGTCTAAAGGGAAACGGGAAAAGGGAGCAGGAAGCAGTGCGCAGGAAGCATTCCAATAATATTTAATATAGTTCTTATGCGTAGTGAATATACAAATTGTTCGGCTCTCTATATGATTTTTCTCTTAGGAAATTGTAGAAAGCATCAGAGCCTATTCTCATGCTTGGCTGAACATCCGTGTGTATTAAACGATTGCGAATAGCGCCCAAAGCAAAATGAGCAATAATTACGCTCTTAAGAGAGCAAGCAACGGAGAGTGCGCATAATGCACACATATGGCCCTAATATATGGCTAATGAGTGAGAAACATTACCAACATTGAATGTGGTTTAATAATTATTTACTAAATTATTAACATCAATGCCTGCAGGCTGCAATTGCAGTTGTTCCTTTATTAAAGGACGACGGTAAGGCCAGCCTATGTGAAGCATTAATATTAAATATTGTTTAAGAGTTTTTCAATAAATTACTAAAGTCCCCAACATGATTCCCGCTTTTTCAATTATTTATTCTGAATGTGTTTTAGCTCCAGTCTTTGTCAATCAAGCAGTCCTGACAGGTAATTTAAACAAATGTGCTGCAATTATTTGTTTATTGGGCCGTTTTACTGTCGCTTAGTGTAATTATTGACAAAAGTGAATGCGTTAGTCAAAATTTCAAAATGGCCCCATCATCTTTTATGTCCCTGACAGACCCAAGCTGCACCTATTGAAAGTTCACGTTCCTAATGCTAGCCAAATAAATAAAAAATAAAAAACGAAATGAACGAAGCAAATAAGAAATGAAAGAAATGAATATAGCAAACAGACGTTACATGTTTTTAAACACAAACACACGCACACACACCCGGACATCTGCGTGTATGTAAATGTATAGAACAGGCTCATTTAAATAAAAGAAAATATATACATATATATGTATATATTTCTTTTTTGGCCACTCGCTTGTCCTTTGAAGACATTTGCCAAGGCTTTTTAGTCGCCCAATTTTTTATATATTTTTTTTATTTTGTTCGTTTTCTCGTCTGCTTTTTTTTTTTTTAGTGCGTATATTTGAATATAAATGGCGCATTTAGTTCGACTATATCAAGCACATGCCCATATATCTTGGGCAGCTTTTGTCCTTAAGAGTAGGAACTGCTACAGTTCTCTCTGCCCTTCGACTGCGCCGCTATTGATAGTTGTCGGCTTTAAGGGGCAGTTCGGCGAAACAAAACACAAAAACCATCTAGAAAGTGCCTTTTCCACTCATCTATCCTCATCTGGTTTTAAACATTCCACTTTATGTTGTAGTTTTGACACAATGAGCAATAATCATGAATTTTACTTAGACCATAAAAAGAGAGATGAAAACACCCAGAAAGTCGGCCCAAGACGTCGTCCGAGCACATTAAATAAATGTTTTTCTTTGCTGTCTGCATTGTTGCCTTATTTTTTTTATTATTCCTTTTTTTTGCTTAGCTTTTTTATACGCAATATCCATGGCAAATAGATGAGAAATTGGGTATACTGATTGTCCTTAGTCCTTGGTGCTTTCTCAGAATGATAAGCCAAAACTAGGATTTGGAAATTAAACAATCTTGCGAGATTTATAAGCAAATTCCCCAAATTTTCGAGAACCTATAAATATTTTGTGCCTAGCTCAGCTCAAGTGTTTTTATCAAATCTATAAAAGTATTTTTAAAGTCAATATATTATCTTAAAGTTTTATTTTTTTTTTTTAATATTTAGTTCTAAGTTGCTCTATTATTTACATGAATATATATCACCCATAGCTCTACCTGTATTATTGGATAAACATACGCCCAATAGAGGGGTATCTGCTAGTCGTAAGCCTCACACAGAAATATTTTTACTTCTTTTTTCTGCTGGCATTTTTTTTATGCGACAGCTTTAAAGGACAAACGTTGGGCACAGCGGTTACCATTTCGTTGAGTGACCTGACCATTTCTTGCCTTTTCTCCCTTCTTCTTCAACCCTGCCCACCCTCGCCCACCCTCCCCTCAAGCTTACAGCTACGAGCTTCGCTCCTGCCGTCACAGTTGCCTTTTGTTTGCCTGACAAAGATTAGGACGCATTTGCGGTCACGTTATTGCCCACTGATTAGGACATGGTAGCTGGCGGGCTGTTAGCCGAAGCCTCGCCGCACACCTTTGCCCATAGATATCCTTTGCGGTTTGCTGGCACTTAATGTGCTTTACACTTCATATTCGGGCGCCCCTCCAGGGAGGGATTTCGTTTTTCAATTTGCCAACTTATGCAACTCACTGTGATAATTCTCAAATTGAGTATTAATATTATTGCACGCCTGCAGCCAGAAAATGCATTTCGAATATTACAAGCCTTTCAATTATTTGGAAAATTCCTATTTCATCCTTGGCCTTTTCTATTTTAATAATTTTTATTTTGGCCTCTTTCGATCGGTGGGTGGGTAAACAGTTTTGCGCCTCTTTCGGCCCAATGCACAGCACTCACTAAAAATTTAATAAATAAAATATGTTATTTATATTGCTTTTCAGCCCTCTCTCTTCCGCTCTAGCTCTCTTTGTGTGTGTGTCAGTGTCTGTCTCCCTGTTTGTCTGTCTTTGTCGTTTTTGTTTGGGCACATATATTTTGATGAAATGTTTCCATTTCGTACTTATATTCATACGGCTACTACGCGATACTCATAGATATAATATATATATATATATATATATTTATATATTTATACAAACGCCGCTTGGTGCGTTTTCAGTTGGACCTAAGTGGACCCATGTGCACATTTACATACACACACACAAATAGGTGCATGGGTATGAGTGACAGGCATGCACACCTACAGAGGATGTACATAGGTAGCCTAGAGATGGTCTCATGACTACAAATATTTTGCCATGCATAATAAAACTGCAAAACAGAATTGCATTTGTTTCGCATAGCAAAACATTTCTTTTTTCTAAATATTTTATGTGATATGTTGAAGTCAGGAATGCCCTTTGGTATGAATGACAAATACGCAGCTTGGATCGTGTGAATAAAGGCCATGTAAGACATATTAGATAAGTATATCAAAGTATCTTAACTGCTACTAAAATTTTTCAATTGCTGTGTCAATTTTCTTTTTATGGACGATGGAAAGCAGATTACTTTAATGCTCTATTGTCAATGGGAAGTTATGAGCTTAAATTATTGATGACTGTATCTATATGTGTACACTAATAGCTCACGCACCCATCCCTAATTTGCTAGACACTCATAAGGCATACCTGCCACAGTACATACATACATACATATAAAAAAAATATCACTCATACGCTACGTTTGCCGTGTCCGCCTGTCTCTTATATTTAATTCATTTCGCAGTGACGTCTGTCGGCCTTGTCTTTATGCCAACATATTAATGCCCTCTTTCTATAGATAAGGCTAGAGCGAGAGAGGGAGAGCCAGGGATAGTGTGTGGGAGAGAGAGAGAGGTATAGGGAGAGAATGAGACATCCGGAGGCTGGCAATATAAAGGCCAATACGACAAGTGCACACGGCCAATTTCATTGATATATTTACATATATATGTGTATAGATTATCTTATTATATATTCTCTATTTGATATTATAGCTATTTAGTATTTGAGAAATGCCCACTGCGCGATTATTTTGTTTTGGATTTTTAGGCAATTAGCGAAGCATCATAATCATATTTACAGCATTTTAGTTTATTTTTTGGCGATCCATTAGAGTTGTTAATCGGGTATTTAGTATCCGGAGTAGTGCGGTTCGATCTGTTGCGCTGGCTGGCACGATCGTAACTTACCATTTTTGATGCTCGGTTCGCGCTTTATTGAGGGCGCTTTCCTCAGGGTTTTGGTCTTGAATTCGGGCTTGGGTTCTTCTTTGGGTTCTTTGAGTATTTCATCAACTTTGGGTACCTTTTTGAGAACTGGTCGGATCTTTAGCAGATTGTCGGTGCTCTTGCTGGGCAGTGGCTTCTCCTCGCGCTTCACATGCCTCAATTTCGGCTTCTCCAGCTTGAAACGCAAACGTCTCTCACGCTCCTCCTCCGTTTCGCCGTCGACAGCTTCGTCGTCATCCTCGGGCGCCACCTTCTTCATCGATTTGTCACGCTTGACTACAACGCTGCGCAATTTGGGTTTCTCTAAGGTGAAACGTTGTGTTAACTCACTTTCCTCCGGCTTCTTGTTGATCGGCGTCGGACGCAGCTGTGCGGCCTTCTTCACGTGCTCCGGCAACGTGGCATCCAGTGTGGTGTCATCATCGTCGTCGTCGTCGTCGTCGTCATCGTCGTCTTCCTCTTCCTCGTCTTCGCTTGCTTCCTCCTCGGTCTCTTCTTCAGTTTCAGTTTCCTCTTCAGTTTCCTCCTCCTCTTCTTCGCTTTCTTCCTCCTCGGAGGAGCTCTCGGGCGGTGGCGTTGGCTCTTTCTTCTTGGCCAAGGGCTTTTTTGTTACCAGGTTCGATTTCTTAGCCGGCTCGGGCGCTGCTTTCTTCACCGGCTCGGCGACGGCTTTTTTCGCTGGCTCCGCTTGCTTTTTGGCCGCTGCTGTCGTTGCTGCTGTGGTCTTCTTTGCGGGCTCCACGGCTGCCTTCTTGGCCGGCTCAGGTGTCTTTTTCGCTGGCTCAGCTGTCTTCTTGGCTGTTGCTGTTGTTGTTGTTGTGGATGTTGGTGTTGCCTTTGCTTTGCTGTTGGCTGTTGATGTTGCTGATGCTGGAGCTGCTTTTTCGCCATTTTCCTTGGCGGATGCAGCTGCAGCTGCCTTTTTGGCCCAAGGCGTTGTCGCTGGCTTTGTGGCTGCTGCCGCATCCTCTTTGACCCATGGTGGGCGAAATGTGGTGCGGCCAGTGCTGCTGCCAGCACCGGCGCCGGCGCCAGCTGCGCTGCCAGCGCTTGTTGTTGTGCTACGGGGTGTCACGAAGGGCATTGCGGGGGCAGCAACTGTTTTCCGTTCTGTTAATTCTCCAGAGGTTGTTGTTGTTATTGTTGTTCGTCTATTTGCACACACTTTTTAAATAATTTTCAGTGAATTTGTTTTTGCTGTTGTTGTTGTTGATGAAAACACAAAACTTTGCACATTAGCACCAGCACAGAGCGAGGGGTGCTCAGGGCGTGGTTGGCACTAGACTTGGCTCACTCCACACTTGTCCAAAAGTTGTTTCTCTTTTCCGTTTTTTTATTTTTTAAATTGCCGTGTTTTTTTTTTTATTTTTTTATTTTCTATATGTATTTTTCTTCCGATTTTCGTTCGTTTGTTGTTGTGCTATTTATTTAAATTTTCAGCGCTGTGGACGATGAGCAACAGCTGTTTAAAATATTTTCAATTCTCAATTCCGTGTATATTTGGGTATGTTTCATTTCGTGAATTTATTTATAAATGCATGCGCTCATTAGCTGGGCAGCGCATTTGTTGCCCGTGCTGCTGGCGTTGCTGCTGTTGCTATTGTTGTTGTTGCTGTTTTTTGTTTCTGTTAGCGTATCTGTTTTGGCCAAAATAGAAAAAGAAAAACTATGCAAAATGTAGGCCTTTGTGTCATATAGACGCAAACGCCGTCTAAACTGTTCAAATTAGCCAAATTCCTCTCCAGCTCCAACAAGTTTTGCCTGTTACTCAGTTGTATTCCATCTAACAAAGGCTGCAATCACAACAACAACAACAACAACAGTAGCAACAGCAATAGCAACAAATGACAGCGAACAATTTGCTATGCCAATGTGCCTCTCCGATATGTAAACGGCGAAAATATTTAATTTTAGGTTCTTTGTGCTAGCGAGAGCAAAAAGCGTCGGGAGAATATAAAACAAAAAATCAAAAAAATCCAAAGAAAAAAAAAAAACAAAAATCCGTGCTGACTCTGACGCTTGCGTCTTTTGCCTCGTTTCACAAAGTATACAATGAAACGAAAACGCACGCACACACATATACACACTCACACTCACACACACACACACACACACATAAAAGAGAATCCAAAATAAAAAGCAACAGAGAAGAGAATGAAATGTGAATTTGTTTCATTCCATTGCCAGTTTCCATGGTTTTCCATTTTTTTTTTCTTCTATTTTGTTTTTCATCTCAATTCCTCCAATTCGTCCAACGGCCTTTTGCAAATTTTTTGTTTCGTTCTTTTTTAAAATTAAAACAACAAATTTTCAGTTTTGCCTTCGCTTTTGGAGGCGTTAATTAAACATGACATGCAAATATAAAATTTTTACTTATAAATATGCCGTCATTAGAGAGGCGGAATAATATAGACGACGCGACATAAAAGCCTCTAAATCTAATGGCCAGCAATTTGCGAGAAACTTATTGCAATTAAGAAAAGTCGCATTTTAAGAGGAAGCTAACGGTATTAAAAAGCTCTGCTTTAAAGAAAACACTCGGTTGATTAAGAGAGAAACGTTTGATTCATTATTGCAATCAAATACAATTCAAGGGGAAAATGTTATATGCCAATTTATTTTTAACAAGTTTTATTTTTTCTTAGAGAAAAATTGATTGAATTTTGGATATAATTAGAAAGTATGTGTCATATAAAGGAAATGTTATTTTTAAATTATTTGTATATTTTTTTCAATAGCAAACTGTCTTTAATTTAAATACATACATATATATATGTATATATATATATATATATATATGTATATATTTTTCAGTTTTTTTTTTCTTTTTGTTTATTTGCAGTATTTTTTTTTTTTTAATTTCTTGTTAGTTTGTCTGTCTAGTTTTATCGGAGGCATTGGCTATGCAAATCTGCGCATTTCGCTAGATTTATTTATAAATATAATTCGCTTTGATTTGATTTTGTTGCTTAATGATTTTTCAATATTTTATTTGGCTATTTGATTCGGCTAGTGCAGCTGCAACGTGCAGTTGCTGCTGTTTATAGACAGATTTTTCCTCTATATATTACACAGAACGCCCACACATACACACACACACACACACGCACACGCACAGTGGGGCAAATAAACACAGAATACGACGGGACACGGTTTAGCTACAATTGTGTTTGCTCGGCACGCAGCGCCTATGACGGCGTTTCAAAAACTAAATTCATGTATTTTTAACAGCACGCTAAATGCTAGAAAATTTCGAAAAGCACAACAACAACAGCAACAACAAGAAAATATAATTTCGCTCTCAGCGCAAGTTCTCCGCTCGCTCTCGTGAAAATATTTAGAAAAAATGAAATTGAAAATTATTTTGGCCGAAAAATATAAATATTTTTAGCCATTTGCTCGGACGGCCGAGAGGCGCACAGCCGTTTTGACCTTATGGCAGGTGCAGCATAGTTCAATGAAACTGGAATTATGAATATGTATGCATATACTATATATATCGTGTATATATAGTCGTAGCAGCTCAAGTATCTTGCTTGAGTAGCCGGCGTCTGCATATATAACGTGCAGACGCGAAACGCTTATCATTTAGTTTGAGCACATTAAATGGGTCTCAATTACGCAAGTTTCTTGCTGTGGAAACTATGTGGGTGGGTGGGTATACACATATTGTTGTTGTTATTTTTTTTTTTTGTTATTAGTTGAGGGCGTAAGGCGTCTTACCCTGTGATAAAAACCAATCTTCTAGAAAATCCAAACCCATTATTGCTTCTCTGCTCTTTTGTATTCCTGTTAAATATGTTTGGTTTTCTTGGAGTCTTTTTGCAATATTTACATTGTCTCGCAATCGCCCAGTTGTTTCACTCCTCTATTCTCGGTGCTCTATCTGTTGAATGCGTCTGACATTTGCGTTCGACTGGGATTGAGCGATTTGCTATCGCTTAGTGCGTGATAAATTTTATTTTTAGTATCCAAATGATTGCATATCGATTAGTTGAATTGCATTCGCGCTGTGTGAACCAGTGTGTGAAGTTCAGAAAATGCAAAAGCTCTGACCAGATTAGCAGAATATTTTAGGATAAAGTATGGGAAATGTTGTTTTAGCAGTTTTTGTAATCAAGAGTTGAATGATGCTAATAAAATACATTCAACTTCAAGCATCAAGTAAGAAACATATTTGCAACTGTAAAAATAATACATAAATAAAAGAAATAATAAAATGTTTGCTGAAATAGTTACATGCTGTTGACCCCACGTCAAACTATGAGTATATAGAAATTATTAGTATATAAAAGAGATAGTTAAACTGGACAAGATGTTGCGTGCTATAAAAAGCAGCCAACACATAATTATCTGCTATAAAACTGTGCTAAGAGCCTGCTGAAAGACTTGGGAGGGAAGTAAAAGAAAAAAGTAATTAAACTTGAAATAAAGTGAATTAATGCAAGAATAGCAGTAAAAACCGAAGGCGACAAAGAGTTGACAAGTAAGAATTGAACGGGTGGGAGGCAGCAGATGGGCTTGCCAGATAAGCAGTGGGAATAGTTTAAAAAGATGGGGTACATTAAGAATCGACGCGAAGAAAGAAAGCAAAAAGAAAGACAATTGAAGTATGAAAAGAGAAAAACCAAAAACAGAACAAAAAATGTAGGCCAAGGAATTCAAGTGCAAGCCATAAACCGATTGAAAGGAAGAAATAAAGACCGAATTTCCGTTGAAAAGAAAAGGAAAAGAAATGACAAAATGCGGTAAATGTAGAAAAATGTGATAAGCTGCGGCAGTCGGAGTTATGCGGCATGGAAAGGTGCAAAAGAAGAAAATGTTGGGAGTCCACGACTTTTGAAACTAAGGACGAGAGAAAGCCCAAAGGGAATGCATAGCAAATGCCATTGGGGAAACTCAGACACCTTCAGACGGCGTTGGCTCTGAAATTGAGCTCACATAATTTCAATTAACTTCAATGGGCTGGCACTCGGTCTTCAGTGTCAAATTACTGAAATATCTAAAATAGATGCAAATTCAAATTGATACACGTTCGACCGCCCGCACACCCGCACACCCGCTTCGCTTTCCAGGGCGTACTTATAAATAATTAATTAATTAATTTCTATTTAAAATTTGATGAAAGTGTGAAAGGGTAAAGATGTGAGGGTGTAGGATAATTTTTAATCAGAATTTATTTTAATTTGTTAGAAAAACAATTTAAAATTAGAAAAGCGAACGACTGCTTCAGCATACAGCATAAAAATCAACAATAATTTAATGCTGTGCCTGCTTTAAAACAATAAGCTTTAGGTAATTTAATGTTTTGCAACACTGTCATTTGCGTGCATTTAAATTTCACTAGGCGTATACGTAATGAAAACACGAGTAAATCGACTGCCACAGGCAAGACACATGAAATAGAAGATAGTTGCATATGGTTCAACTGGCGCATGTGAAACAATTTACGTACTTTTTGTTTGTTCTGCATTCTGTTTCACATTTCCCAGCTGAACATGATGATACATATATGTATGTATGTACATATCTATATATATGTATATATATATATACTCATATAGAAAAATATACATGTGCATGTTATGTGTATGTATGTATGGTATATAGCTATAACGAAATGTGCGCATAGTTTTGGGGCTAAATGCAGCACAGAAATTGGCGCTGCATACTTTTGCGCTGGGGCCAGAAAATCATTCACTAGCCCCTATACCCTGGAACTGCATAATATTTATGATATTTGGCTAGTGTAATAAAACACATTTTAATCTAAATTTAATTTAATTAGAATATTTGTGGATATACCTATACACATACATTAATATACATACACATATCGAAAGCCGTAAAACGTATTTAGTGTTTGCATATATATTTTTTCATATGTGATAAAAGTTTGAAGTATTTATTTGCTCTAATTATGGTGAGCTTAAAAAGTGTGCAAACATTTTTTTGAGTAGCAAAAAATGTAATTTCAAGAGTAAATATCATATACATTCTCTTTTCTGCATACCCTTTAAAGATATTTTTTTGTTAGAGTAACCAACAAATGATTGTTTATATATTTTGGGATTTATACAGTTAAATTTAAAGTGCATGCAGAGCATCAGGCTATCATTTTGTGGAAAAATTATTAAAATATAATATATATATATATATATATATATATATATATATATATATATATATATATATATATATATATATATAAAAGAACAAATTTTTCACATTTATCACACGGAGTATTCTTTAGTCATGCACTTTTGTTTCTCCCAAAATAGCAATTTTGTTGCTCGTTTGGTTGCGTTTTGCGCATATTTAAGTTTCGCTTCATGTAAATCATAGCAACAAATCAATGAAATTAAAAGTCACTTTGGTAGCGAGTTTCATTATTTTGTTTACTTTTTGTTTCTGTTTATTTATTTTATTTTATCTTTGTGTTTTTTTGACTTTTAATTTTGTGGTTTCCGCTTTTATTTTGTTGCGCTGACAAGTTGAAAACTTGCCAGGACGTTCGTAAATCATTTTGATGAGTGTAGATAAATGTACTGCAGTTTGAAATGTACAAATAAAATGAAATCGCAAAAAATTGAAAAAAAAAGGTCGCACTAATTGAAAGTAGTCGCGGAACGCAATCAAATTGCAATTGCAATTGCGAATCGAGAGCTGCACAGACCAATAATTCTTTAATTAAATGAGTCGTCGGTCGTTAAAAATTGTAATGCTAATAGTTTGTGTTTATTTGTCTCGCTTTCTCTTTCTATCTCTTATAAAATACTGTGTATAGGCGTCTCTTCGTCTGTCCGGAGGCCTGAAGACTCTCGTTGAATTGAAGTAGCTGCTGGGCGTGGGCCTACATCTTGTTAGCCACCGGCTGCACCTCGACGGTGGTGTTGAGCTGCGTAAAATGCGGCCACGTCGAGATCTCCTGGAACAGTCGTTCACCGGGGCATTCGGTGTCCCGCACTTGACGGTGCCCGAGCAGCTTATAGGATGGATCGATGTAGCCCTTGGCAACACCAAAAGCAATCAAATCGTGTGCGGCCTGCAACATATTAGCCGGCGGCAGCTCAGCTGTTGGAGAGAGGGAGCGAGAGAGAGAGAGAGAGAGAGAGAGCAAAGGAATAGATTAGTAAAGATTCTGGAATGTTTAAAGTTGTATTTGGACTCACTTCTCCAATCGCCAATGAGCACAATGCCCACACTTTTGTCATTATATTTGGGCGCATGGGCGCCCACCACATTGAAGCCACGTCCCGTATAGATCAGACCATCGCCGCCGATGCCAAAGCTGTAGCCAATGTCGTTCCAGCCGCGATCCACCTGATGGAAGTCCTGCATTTCGCGCATGCTGCGCATGCAGTCCGGCGTAGTTACACATGCGGCGGGTATGTAGGAATGATGTATGATGACATACGGTGCGGGTCCCTCAAAATAGTCCACCTCTTTCGGCACGCGGGCGCCCCAATCAGCGCGGGACAACAACTGCGAGGTGCTTGCTGCGCCACTCGGACCGCCATGCATTGCGACGGGCTGCATGTGTTGGCTGTAACCTGTGTAGAGCAAAGATTTACCATTAGTTGTTTGTTAACTTGTTTAACTTGGTTTTCAGTTTCAATTTCGTTTATTTACTATTTGCTACAATTTTCGCACCCGCCCTGAGCCGAGTCGTGGATCTCTCTCTGGGTGTGTGTGTGTGTGTGTCTTAGCCAACTTTGTTAGCATTAATTGCAAGAGTTTGCTAAACTTTATCTTTAACTTAGTTGAGTCGCGCGTTCAGGTTTGCTTCCGCGAAGCCATTGATAAGTTATTCGATACGGACTCCCCCGTCGATTTGTCAGCACCACCACCTGCCGCTGGTGGTTTTTCTGTGTGTTTGCTGTGTTGCCTCAACGAGGTGAGAAATCGCAATGAAGCACACGAGCCAACTGACACTCGTTTCGCCTAATAAAAATTCCCCGCTTAACAAACACAGAGAAAGAGCGGGAGGGGCGATGCAGAAAGCTAGAGAGCGAGAGAGAGAGAGAGAAAGACAGAGATGGGACTTGTATAAAGTCCCCCCAAACAGGTAGTTGAACCAAGCTCTGATCGGCTTTGATATAATCAGTTTTTTTTTTTTTTCATATGCATAGCTTAGATATCTTACTCTCCTAACTGCTCACGTCATTGCTCCCACTCTCGTTCTCGTTCTCCGCCTCTCCCTCTGCCTCTCTCTGTTTGTATTTCTTTGACAAACGTGTCAATTAATGAAGCGGCCTGGGGTCATATAAAATATGCAAAAAGTTTGTTTGGCAATTTATTTTGTTTACTAAAACGTTTAATACACTTCAAGCTGCGTAGGGCATGGCAAGGCAAGGAAAGCTTTTGCTTAAATATAAACGATATCCTTTTTTTCTTATATAGATATACGATTTTATTAGAGTACAAATGTAATCAATACACTGTAATCAACAGATCTTTAACTATAATTTTATTGGAAAAAGTTTCTTAAATTTAAATAAACATTTCTGTATAAGTAAATTTAAAACTTGCGTAGATTTCTTTGCACTTTATTAGCAATCTCATAAAGACTCCTTATTAAGTTTAGAATAGCAATGTGAATCATTAACAAATGTATTTTTAATTGCTGAATCTGCAACCTTTTATTTTATAAACAAATTTTCATTTTGAAATTTATATTATTCGGTTATATTAGTTAGCGTATTTCGGACGTCTGCCTTTACTTGCTATGTGTATGATAATCCACAAATAATGATGACTCAGATTGAGAGACTAACAGAGAAATTATGTGTTTTTTTTTTTCGCCTATTTTGGCTAAAGTTGTATACAAATGATATGCCAACAGGTGGTATCATCTATCAGTTGTGGCACAGTCATTTGTAGGCCAAAGACCGGCCTTCGAAGTTGACTTTCTGGTTGCTCTTCAGCCCGCAGCTCATAAATGCAAATAAATCCGACCAAAAACTATTTCATTCAAAATTCAGTGAATGTGCGGATGTATACTGGGGTTTTGCTAGTTTGTGAGTGTGTGTATACGTGTGTGTGTATGAGTGAGTGTGATGTCGTCTGCGTTGGAGAGTGAAACTTAAACAGCAACCATTTGGCATGTTTGCCAAGGCGTCGACAACTTTAGCAACTTGAGCGCTGCCACGCCCACTTTCTGGCGCATTTATATGCATACGCAAAGTTGGCAAAATGTTGAGTGAGGCCAGGCGAGGACAGCGTCGAGCAGGATTCGCTGCATCAAGACTTGACTATCTTAACAGCAGCAGCAGTTTCTAATTAGAAGTTTGGAGAGCAAAACATTTTTGCTAGCACCTGCGACTATCCTGACTCACCTGCCGAACGGATGTAGCAGATAGACGAGAACTGGCTTCGGATCTGGCGCTAAAGCTAGAGCTGAAGCTGAATCTGCGGCGGAGTCTATTGGCAGCCCGTGCTTGCACAATAAACAGAGCGTGTCAAAGGGAAGCTGTCAGTCAAATCGTTTGCTATTTAATTTATGCCTTTTACTGTGTATATTGTAGTGTTACACGTTAATTACGTCTATAAACTCACTCGTACTCTCACCCTTTCACTCGTTCAATTCCCCCATCGTATATTTATCGCTCAGCCGGTTCGAGCCCCTCTTGGAAACCCCAATTTTGCACACGCTCCTCTAATCACTGGCCCTAATTACGCGCAGCCTAATAAAGTAAACATTAAACTCGTTGTGTGCTAATCAATGTTGCAAACTAGAGCCTAAATATACACCTATAGGCACACAGAGACACTCACACGCACACAGTCACGCCCACGCATAAACAACTTTTAGCTGAGAGTTATTTAATAATTGGGTTCAGGCTGTGTCTTGGAAACCAAATCGTATTTCACTCGAAAGCTGCCTCAAAAATGTTAGGCTCTCTGCCGCCACAAATGAAAATAGCTCGGGGCATACTCAAATAGAACGAGGCAGACAGACTTCTTGAGTAAGAAAGGGAGGATAGAGGAGGCAGGACGTACGCATATCTCCACCCTTTAGCCGTGGTGCTATCTTTGATAATTTGATAAAACATTATCCTTGAGCATCCGATCAAGTATTGTTTCATAATTGGAGGAATTCAATTTATTCAATTGCAGCCACAAAATGTCAATCTTCTCGCCCGTGCGCCCCTTGTTTGCTTTTAATCAGTCAAAGCACATCAAATATGCTATTTATTCGCAAGCACACACGCACACACATACATCCGCACTCGCCAGCACACATGCACACCACAGTCATGCATACCTGCGGAATCATATTATGTGTGCGAGCATTCCATACGCATTAAGCAAATATTTTTCTTTTGAACAACGAGAGTATGCTACAATATGCCATAATATTATATTATATGAAAGCCGACATATTCCAAATGAAGTCATGCAGAATTTATAATAAAAAAAAAGGACCAGCTAAATAAAAACAATGACAAAATAACAAAAAATTGTAATTTTTATACAAATTTTAATACTCTATTTTGAAACTTTTTTTTTTATAAGCAAACAATTTAAAATTGATATTTAAATATTGTCTTAGGCATTCTCTGTTAGCTCTTTACATTAAATATCTGATATATGGAATCAAAATAAACATTTAACGAAAAAATATAATCTATTATGAGATACAGAATTTAAAGAAAAATATACCAAAATTCTAAAGTATTTCGTATAATATGTCAAATGATTTTCATTACGCTTTTTTTTCAATTAAATTTTTTTTGCATAAAATTTAACTATAATTTTTATACTCGCATTTCGATAACAGGCCTGATAAAAAACTGGAGATATGAAAGAAAAGCTCATGAGATATATTTATTTTCAGTATAGAATTTGTATTAAATCTTAGAAATCTGACAAGTGAAGAAACACATTAAAAAAGATCTAGGTCAAATTAAGCATATTCAATAAACTCTTCTTGTATGTGAAATAATTATTTTATGCTTTATTAAAATTGACAAAATTTCCTTTAAAATATTTTCTTTCAATACAAAATTGAACAGCTGCATGTCGTTTCCGCATAATGCTTAGCTGGCAAAGATATTAATTCAAGTTCGTTGCAAACAGTTTTGCATTAATCTGATACTCCTAATGAAAGCGTATTGATAAATACAGAGGCAATAAATTATAATATGCATGTTATAAAAAAATTCCCTTGCCTGCCTGCCTGACTGTCAATAAATGTTTGTCGATGTGTGGGTGTAACATGTGCGGGTTTGCTGCCCGCTAAACGACATGTTTGTTAAATGCAAGTAATTAAATTTACGCTCAATCTGAAACATAATTTCGCGAATAGTATGTGAATTACGTAGAGCAGAGCAGAGCGGAGCAGCAGCAGCAGCAGCAGCAGTGCGAGTATACAAATTAGCCAATGTATAAGATGCTTATCTCTCTCTCTCTCTCTTCTCACTGCTCTCTCTCTCTCTCTGTCTTCGCTCTCTCGGCTTACAGGGTGAGTTGACAACAATTTTCAGTTGGCATTTAGCAGGCGTGCAGAAATTACCGATAAGCGGCAATTGCTTTGTCTGTGTGTGTGTGTGTGTGTGTGCTTGCGCGTGTGTGTGAGTGTATATTTCATGGGCAACCTGGCGATAAGGCATTAACAACCCACACTTACCCATCATAGATAGCAGAAGTAATCCAAGTGCTGTCATACTGGCGCAGGTGTTGCGTGTTTTAAGAACTGTTATTTTTTATGTAATTTCTTCTTTTAACGAACTTAGGAACTTTTGAAATTGATTTGTAAAGTTTAACTCAATTTGTATTGATTTAGTTTGTATACATATATATATATTTTTTTTTGTTTTTTTTTTGTCTTCTTTTTGGCAAGAATTGTGCAAATTTGTTGTATAAAATATTCGAGCTACAATTGTTCACATGCTTTATATGTTTGTTTTAAATATATTTTTATTTATCTGATTAGCTTTGCGTTATGTTTCGCGTTCGGGCGCATCTGAAGAGCGAATGATTGGGCAGCATAAGGGCGCACCAATGTTTATAGACTCGTACCAACAAAAAATTTGAAAAAATCAAATAATGAAATGTAGTTAATTATTTTGGTTTTTGTTTTTGTTCGAGATTTTTTTTTTTTTTTTTCGCACCAGCGCTGTCGACGTCAGCGTCGCTGTTGTTGCCTGCGCGCAATGCCAAACAATTTTTAAATCGTATGAAATTTATTACCAAGCGCTAACGGCTACGTCTGCGTCGGCAGCGCGGTCGCAGTAGCAGTCGGCGTCGCTGCTCTACTGTTCGTTCGATTCGCTCATTGCCGCTCCACTGCGCTCGCTTCCGCGCGGCGCTGTTGCTGATTCGACTCGATCGGTTAGCTCTCAATTTGATGATAATATTGATAATACGATTCACTGGGATTTGTGTCTCTGTGTGGTCTCTGTCTCTCTCACTGGCGAGGCACGCGCGGTACTAATGAATTTAATGCGCACCGTTAGAGCTGATATAGGTTCAAATCCCTGTGTGTGATTTACATGTGAAATTTTGCAAAATTTTCAGTCGACCTCTTTTATAACATTCCAATGAACGGTACTTTTTGCTTGCACTCAGGTTGCGGGTATTTTTATTTCGCTTTTCGCAGTACCCTTTCGCGATGGCTTGAATGATAACCCGTGTATCGGATGACAGCTGAACCTTGCAACGTTTTGCGATAGGCCAATCGAAAGTCTCGAGCATGAGTCATGCCTGACAGGCCCTTAACTAATCGCCTGTTAATTATTCATTTATCATGTTTTCGATTGCATAGTATAGAAACCAATGACTCTGATTAGATTAGTAACATTTTCATTTGTGCTTTCCAATTTGACAGAGTCGTTTTCCTATAGTATAAAACATGTAAATTAAATGAATGACTGACTATCGTAAGAACTGTCAATTCAAATGTGATATATTTATTAGACTTGTCAAAATGAACAGCTTATTAATCTATTGCTCTGTCGTATTTCATTTTCGACATGCTGACATATTCTCGATATTTCCAGATTTGTTTTGTTAATGTCAAGTCATTGTGCTCTAGGTCGTTCTTAATATGCATTTTATCGGTCAATTTGCTTGGATTTAGACTTTGATTAGATAGATTCTGTGGTGAATAATCTTTATGCCTTACGCTGCTCACCTTGAGTGAAATTCCTAGCTTATGCTTATGAGGTCTGCTTAGCAAGGTTGTGCGGCCATAAAAATAAAGTTTAGAACAACATTAATCAAATCTTAGGTAAGCATATGCGCATACGTTAGCTATTTGCAAACAACGATTCGTTGCCAAGGTGCATAGCAGCCAGCTTTTGTCCGTGACTTTCAACTATCGTGTGATTTTTGCAATGTGAATATTATTATTTATTTGCGTTTATTAGCTAACGACTCTTGAGCAATTATATTCAAGTAGCAGTCACAGCTGTGTTTACATTCACATAAGTTCTTTAATCTGCAATATAGTATATATTCCTGGTTCTTTACCCAAGATCTTATCGACTGCTTGAACTTTGTGAACTGCGCTTTTGAATGGCCTATCACTGTCTTGCACTAAGCTGCTCTTCTGTTTGCCTACCCCGCGCGCTCCATAGTCTTCTTCTTGATTGTGTCGTTAAAATACATGCCTTTTTTTTTACCATCTGGATTTATTGGGGAATCCCCTGATGATTTCGAGGGGAAACACTGAGCGAAGAATGTATGTGCTAAATTGCTTTAGTCAATGCGCTGCGTTTTGATAGAAAAATTAGCGGTTTTTGTATATCAATATTTCATTGTCTGCTCTTCAGTATTTTGCAAAGCATTTCCATATTGTTATAGCGCTTGTGACGTTTATAAGATTTTTTTTGTTGCTTATATTCATATCAAGTTATCATGTTATCCTTTTAAGGTATGCTCGAGCTCGTTTTTTTTAAGATACAAGTCAGATTTTTAAAATGACAATAGTCTAAATTTGGCACAGATGTTGATATTTTTAACAAATTTTTGGCAATATGGGAATGCTAACAAAGTTGTAGATCTCTGACTCAAAATAATAGAAACTTGTTTTCTTTTTTTTAAGCTACAGTCGTAAATGAATGAATTGTTTCATTTTTTTGTGGGTATCTTATCTGCCACGAACAAACAATTTATACTTTGATTTAGTTAGAGAACATCGTGTAGTGTATTTTGGGTTCGCTGTGCTAGCTTTTCCTGCTTGCTTTTCATTAGGCCAATCTGTCATTCAACGAGCACGCACAGGCAGCTAAATATATTCTTGGGGGGTTTACCGCAGCCTCCAGATGGCCATCATCAAAAGGAAATTTAAGTCGTTTACTAGCCAATATTTTTGGCTCTGTCTGTTTATGTGGGAAGGTAAACACGCAAGCGAGAAAAACCCCCCACAATTCTCTATTTATTTAGTTTATTTTGCTAAGCCAAACAAGGGGAAATTTTGACGTAGAGGTCACAATAGACACATGGAGTAGCTCAAATAGTTGGTTGTCTTGCTGGCACAGCACTTACCACAAATTATACGCAATGGCTGCTGTTCCTTTTCTTGCTGCGGTTGTTGTTGCTGCGGTTGTTGTTGCTGCGGTTGTTGTTGCTGCGGTTGTTGTTGCTGTTGTTGTTCTTGCCGTGTGACAGCGTGCAGGGCCCCCCAATCGGAGCCAGATACCGACCCACATTCAGACCGCTCGTCGCCCATCGTCGTGCCAATGTCGTTAACAACCAAAACAATTCTGAAAAACAGCTAAGCAACAATGCGAAGCGTGTCCGGGAAACCGAAACACTCGAACAGTCGGTGGCAATGCCAATGCCGAAGCCGTTCAGTGCGCTAAATACCCTGAAATCGAACTAGGGTACGTGCAACACTCTATAAAGTAGGCCCAAGCTATGCAGAATATTGAGAAACAAATACGTTTTCAATGGGCAGAAATATGGAAGATCGCACTTTAAATACATATACAGATAGATCGATTCAACTAAAGTCGTGCATATAAATGTCAAGTATATAAATGCATATATGTATATAGACTTTGCTGTGTTCAGTATTCATGAGTAAAATGCTATACATCATTTCATCTAGATTCCATAATCATGAATATATCTTTATGAATACTGTCGCATATGTATGCTACTTAGTATATTCTCGTCCAAGTTGTCGTGGTTAAGGTATATCAGCAGCGAGTGTTCTCGCTCTTCATTTGTTGCTCTCTTCTTTGGTCTTATATAAATGTGTGTTTTTCTTTTTTTTTTTTAATTTACCATGCGACTGTCCGCTAATCGCACATCTTATCAGAGTATTAAGTGCTATGTTTCGCTAACTGCGGTTTGACACGCTCTTCACTTATATATTTATATATGTATATACATATGTACATATGTATTTCTTTTTTTGTTCAAAGGTTCAGAGCTATAAAAATCACATTGTTTTTAGGGTATTCACCAGAAGGCGAAGCATTATCTATGCAGCTGTAGCTGTTAGATAATGGCAAGCGTCTATTACAATTAGCAAAAGTAATTGCAATTTATTTGTTCAAGCAGCCGCCCATTTGGCTACAAGCCGAAAGCACCTTGCCCTGTGGTTTATCGGCCAAAATGACTTAATTAACGAACAATAGGCGCAGGCAGGCTGTTGGCTTAATTCAAACTCGTTCGAGTTATGTGCTCTATATACGTACATACATACATACATGTATATACATACTAGCTAGCTGTGTACGCTTCACACATATCAGGTTCCAGTCGTCGAGTCATTAGTGTCACGCTTATCTGTTGCGGTGCAAACTTGTATTTTATTTTGGATCTTCAAACAGTGATTCTCTGATTGGATCAGTTAGTATTGAACGTCGTCTGATTGGAGTAGGTAGTATAGAAAATCGAGCTGCATCAATTATAATATGGCTTGTTGAAATATGATAGTCAATATATTTTTGTATTTGAAATAAAATAGATGTAATCTTCAGGATTTTATTATTATTTATTTTAAGACTGCCTTGGATAATAAAATTAAATAGCTGAGAATCAGCAAGATTTGGCTTAGCTCTTGCTAAAATTAAAATGTAAAAGCATAATAAATATTTATATACATAGAAATAATTATGAAATATTTAAACATAAAAAAAGATATATATATTTTTTGTTAATTCAATTAACATAAGTGAACCGATCTATGATCATCTTCAAAGCATATACATAAATCCCTAATGTGATTATTGGAATTATAGCACATTTGGCTTACAGAGTTCGTAAGCATAAAGTGACAATTAGAATTGCCGTGGCGAGCAATCCCAAAGTCAGACGTACAACTCCGTCTATAGCCGTACATACATATATCTACATATATGTACACACATGCTTATCTGAATATATACATCTGGCGAAGTTTTGGCAAGCAGCGACTCATCAGTTGGCGCTTATATCATTGCCTGGGCGGATTAGTTACGCTGGCTGGTTACCATTTGGGTTAGAAATTACGCTCTTGAGGGCAAGGAGTGTGGCTTACCTACCGCTGGGCGGGTAGGCGGGTTGGCGGGGAGGCGTGGTATTTTAGATCTCTTAACTGATGGCAGAGTGGGCGCCACGACACGCACATGCCATATATTAAGGCATACATAAAATGACAAACGATTTGCGCGGCGCGTAAATTGAAAAGCGCTGAGCCTGTGAGATTGCTGTATATCCAGGAGTCAGCGAGCAGACGCAGGAACAGGAGCAGGAGCAGGGGAACAGCAGGGGAAGTGTTGGCTGTTGGCTGTTGGCTGACTGGTTGCTCGTTGTTGGCGACAGCAGCGACTTTTGCTTGTTTGTTAGACTGTTTTTGTTATTGTGCGAATGTGTGTGTGTGTGTGTGTGTGTGTGTGTGTGTGTGTGTTGCGCTGTCTAGATATCTTGTGACACGCCTTCCTCCGTCCTACCCGGCCGTCACTCCACGCTATGATCCTGGGCTGAATGCCAAAACTTTGGCAAAGTATTCAAATTAAAATTTCAATTAAGGAAGTGAATTTGGTGTGCCGAAAGTGTATTAAGTCTATTTGGGCGTCATCTTGGCATTTGAGCTGTGGGCTCAACTGTCGCCCGCTCGATTGAAATGTGGGCGGCCACACGTGTGCCACTCCTAGCAGCGGACCAGCTCTCCTCACCATTACCGTCATCCCCACCCCTCCGCTCGCCCAGCCAGTTTGCTCGCACCGTTGCTTGATTTATTGGCAAAGTTTTGTCAGTCACATGACATAAGAAGTACTTTGTGGGAAATATATTATGCATTTTGTATAAAGCAAACGGCAACATTCTGCGAACGGGTGGTGCTCGCTGTGGTGGTGCTGCTGCTGCTGCTGGCACCGCTGTGGGCATTATTAATAATGTAATCAATTTGTAAACAATTTGGCATATATCAATGCGCTTCGTGCTGCCCATAAATCTCGCAGAAAATTAGCAAGCCCGCCGTCCACGCAACGCCAACGTCAATTTGCATCCCGATGCCGGCGAATGTGATGTGGATGCTGGTGCTAGGGGGCTGCGATTGGGGGTGGGTGTGCGGTGGGTTGTTTTCCAGCGGTATACGCAACGTAGCTAGAGGCACGCACAATGTTCAGGCCTCTGACATATTGCAATGGGGCCACGTTGATGGATGGACGCTTGGGATGGACAGTTGCCTGTATCTCAAAACTCGCTGGGATCAGCGCAGGAGCCGGAGTGTGTGTGTGTGTGTGGTGTGCGTGTGGTGGCGACATTCGCCAAGCAACAGCTTTCCGAGTTTGGGTATAGCTGCCTGGCTGGTTGGTAACGATGGTTTTGCTCTCGCTCTTGCTCTTGCTCTTGCTCTTGCTCTTGCTTTTACGCCTGCCTGCTGTCTGGTTGCTCGCTTGGCAGTTAGTGACAGCTGCTGCCAGGCAGAAACCAAAAACTAGGGGGGGAAACAAAAAAAAACAGCGAACTGCCATGGCCAGCGTAAAGCGCGCCATATCTAATATCTAACAAGCCTGAATTTTTGGTGGCGTGTTGCGATACAGCGTACCCAGCCAGACCGGCGCGGACTGAGATTGAGACGTTCGCCCGGCTGGCCTGATCCAGTCCCAGTTCAGCAGCTGTTGCCCAAAACTAACTACTTCCTGACAGTTACTTAAGCGAAAGCCCGCTGGAATGGCTTTACCTGAGTGCGTTGCACTCAAAGGCAGCTGGAATAAATATGCATATTCCGGCTTCTGCAGGAACTCAGCATGTAGAGGGTGCAGTTAAAACTGTTTGCATTTGGTAAGCTGCCAAAGCATCGTCTTATGGCTAATCGCAGCTATCAAAGTTGTCTCAATATTGCTCGATTGAAATATATTTAGTTAGAGCTGAATTGAATCGAAGTGCTTTGAAGTACATTCAGCAATATTAAAGTGCTTACAGATATTTATGCCATATATATGATATCAATAAATAAGCCTTAGTTTTACAATCTGTTTTGCTATATTGAATTCGAGCATACGTAAATCTTTGCCTCCCATCGCTCTACACTTGTGTCAAATGTCAGAGCACTCCGATATTTATAATCCAAGAGCTCAAAGAACACTATTTTCCTCTCGACTGTGCGACATTTGAAGCCTAAATAAGTTTGAAATATAAAAATAAAAATACAAATAAAAATAAATACAAGTGTGTGCCTGATGAAAGTTAATATCTCGTATATTTGTGCTTTTTGACAAATTCGCATTCAGCGCATTCAAACGGCAAATTGAAGTTTATTTTTTTATTTTTATTTATTTTTTTTATTTTGCTACTCAAGGCATCTCGTTGGCTTTTCATCATCTTCAGGCACGACTGAGCACGGCTAGGTCTCGAAGTTTATGAACTTGTCATTCAGCTGGTCACAATTTTCACACAAACTCTCTCTTTCTCTTTCTCTCTCTCTTTCTCCTCTTCTCTGTTTTACTTGCAGGACATGTCGGGCCGGTTGAACTATCAGCATGCAGCGTACGCCTGGCGCCAGGAGCAGGAGAACAATCGCGTGGAGGCCATACACAAGGTGAATCGCTACTACGACCATTGGGGCAAGGTGACGTCACGTTTTGAGAACTGGACCAATAAGGCGTATTATGACAAGGCCGACAAGAAGCTGCAGGAGCGCAAGAGCCAGCAGCAAAAGGAGCAGGAGCTGAACGAGCGTCGCGCCAAGCTGCGCCAGCTGCTGGAGCAGGATAATGACATGTATGATCAGGAGCTGGGACGCAAGCGTCGCCCTCGTCAGCCCACTGCAGATCTTCAGACTCTGGAGCGCGTTAACCAGTCCATCAAGGAGCAGGAGCAGCTCAAGCGCAAACTGGAAATGGAGGCCAAGCTGTACGGCCGCTGGCGCCATGGCGTCGACGACGAGAAGCTGCTCTTCCAGTCCAAGTCGAGCAACGAGGTGCTGGCCAAACTCAACTGGCTGGACAAGCAAATCGAGCAGCAGCAGCATCGCGAGGAGCGCGAGGCGCTAATTGCCCAGCAAAAGCTGCTGCTCCAGCAGGAGATCAGTCGCACCGAGCAGGAGCAGAAGGAGCGCCAGCTGATACGCGAGCAGGAAATCAAGGAAATACGCGCTCTTCAGGAATCACATGTCGCCGAGCTGAAGGAGCGCCAGGAGCAGGCGGAGAAGCTGAAGCAGGAGGAGCAACACCTACGCCTCTTCATGACCGAGCTCGAGAAGGAGAAGAACCTGCTGGAGGAGTCGACGGCACTCATGTTGCGCCAGGCGGACGTGAACCAGGCCTACAATCTAAATAAAATCAAGCTCTTCATACGCAACCGCAACGAGGCATTCCGCAAGCAGATCTCGCTGTGCGTGAACATGCTCGAGCGGATGGCCAAGTATGCCATCAAGACGGAGGAGCTGCAGCAGGTGCTCGATAAGTGTAAGGAGCAGCTGGAGGCCGAAACACTGGCCGCCAGTCAAATCGATGCCTTGTACGAGTCGGAGGCCAAGTACAAACTGCAGCAATTCGAGGAGACCTGGCGTGAGCAGCACTTGCGTCGCTTCAGCGACATCAACAAGATCATCGAGCAGGAGCAGCAGCTGCTGAGCGGCATGCTGCGTGAGAATGTCACCGAGCAGGAGTCGATCGTCGAGCTGCGCGCCACCCACCTGGCGGGCATTGAGCAGACCACCAAGCAGCTGGAGCAGCTCAACAAAGAGCAGGAGCTCTCGTCGCCACGCTCAACAGAAGCCATTGTGGAGACCGTGCCGTGTGATAAGCCCAAACAGCCAAGCGCCTCTCTCAGTCAGGCCGATCTCAGCGAAGAGAACGAGCTGGTGCCCAAGGTCAGCGACTCGTTTACCAATCTCAATCTGGATGTCTGGCAGGATCTGCCGCCCCTGCGTGGAAGCGTCGACTCGCCACGCCCACACAACACGCGCTCCTTGAACGTTGTCAATGCGCAGAACGCCGTTCCGCCCAAGTTTGCACGCAAACGCGTTGTCTGGACCTAATTAGTTTAGATGACGCACCGATAAAATTTTAAATGTATTATTAGCCTAGATAATCAATGTTTTAGTTGTAGTTAAATGTCATTGTATATGTGTGCCTATGTGTGTCTCTCTCTCTCTATATCTCTCTCTCTCTCGCTCACTCTCTCTGTGTGCTTAAGCTCTGTCTCTCTCTCTCTCTCACTCTGTGTATTTCTAATCGACTGATAATGCTATATGAGAAATAAACCGAATTTTGTGAACCAAGAGGAAAGGACTTCATTACTTCGAGTGTCAAATAATATAATTATAGTATAAGTATAATTGAAATCTTGCTAATTCCCTGCCATGTTTAAACTATATTTAAATGCCTCTTGTTCAAAGCTTTAAATTATTGTACTTTTTTTCCTTTTAATAAGTATTTATATATTAAAGCTTAATTGATCGCTGTGGTGATGCTAATTTCTGGAATACTGCGAATCAACTCAAAGATGAAATCGATGCAATTGTGAGGAAATTATAATTAATTGTAGAGATGCATATTACCTCTTGATATCATATCCACAAGCCAAGTGCCTCAATTAATTTAATTACCTACGCGGCGTGTTGCAATTATTTTGCATTTCGAGCCGGCAAAGATGTTTGCAGCATTGCTCATCCATGCATTTATACGGTCGTTACTGTAATTATGGATAACTTGGTCAAAAGGAAAAATCCAGAGGGATAAACAAAATGCACATTTTCTGTTTGGCTCCTTTACTTCACCTGGGGCACACAGCAGCCACAGGAGGGAGGCAAGAAAAAAAAATGAAAAACAGTAAAATTTGTTGTAGATGCAGCTGCAAGCACCGAGCTGCTGAAATTTATTATACACTTCTGAAATATATACAAAATATCTCATCGATAGCAGGCAAAGTTTCCATTCGATTTCCTGCACGCTTGATGCAGAAATTCAGTTTTTCCGTCCATCATCTGTAGAGTTTAAGTTTGAGTCGCTTTTCATTTGCAGAAGTTTAATATGTTGGGCATTATGAAGGTAAGTTGCATTTTCCTTGTAGCATATACGCGAGTCAACTCGAATCATATATAAGTTAATATATGCCATATGAAGGGAAGGGTAGAAATTCTTCATACATTTAAATCAGTCTGTCCAGATCTTTTGAACTTTATACAGATAGAAAATATATTGAAAGTAAGGTATATAAAAAGGTAGATGCCTCCTCCGATATGGCATCTCTTGAAGGGTATATACTTTTCGACCCACTGTTATTGCTTGTGGCATTGCCAACAAAATATGATCAGCAATCATTTCTTGAGCATTGCAAATGTAGGAACATTTGAGATATTTGCACACGATTTAATAATGATTATAATATATTTAAATAATAAATAAAAAAATGCAAGACGAACGAAAATGTGCCAAATATGGCGGATGGCATGGAGCATGCAGGGCGTCTTTTGATTAAATTTCTTTGAGTGTTTGGGGCACAAAATCCAATTTCATTTGCGCTAATGGCTGCTGTTGCTGCTGCCGTTGTTCCTGCTGCTGCTGCTGCTGCTGCTGCCGCTGTGCAACTTCCGGTTCGCTTCGTTGGCAGCAACAATGCAAAACACACAGCGCAGCAGAAGCGGCGGAGCAAAAGAGCGAAAAAAAGAATAACAGTGAAGAGTGCAGGAGAAAAACGCGATTGTTAAATTGAATTAAAACCAACGCGAATAAAAAAAAAAAAAATGCGACGCAATGCAAACATCACCCGCTGCATTTGGAGCAACTGGCGGCCAAGCGGAAGGTATGTATATCATGAGTAAAAGCAGCAGCAGCAGCGGCAGCACTTTATCGCCATCTCTTTTACCGCCTCCTGCTGCCTCACTTCTTCTCGCTCTATGGGCCATCAATTTTGGACATCGTGTTAGTGTAACCATTACACTCGCCCACTTCGTCTCAGCCTAACGAGGTCAGTTTGAGCAAGACAGCAGCGGATTTGGTTACTTCAAAGGGTAAGCAATCTCCAGCAGTCTAGAGTTATCGATTACAATAAATTCGATATGCCCTATATTTGCTTAAGCTTAATATAAGTCGACCTACATATAATGCTTATAGAGCATTTACATTTGATTTGTTAGACATAAGCTTTATCATAGATTAAAGCTTATACGTCCGTTTATACCTATATACATTTTCTTTATACCTATATACATTAATAAAGACTACTCTATAATTTTAAAGAATGGCAATGACATCAATAATAATGATGTAATTAACATTAATGGAATAATTGAATCGTTTATGACTCTTTAAAATATTTTCTGCAATTTGCATGCCGAAATGCCAACGAATGTGAATTGCGACTAAAGTATGAGACTTCGGGTCAATATTGAAGAGAATATGCCCTTTTTGTACACACTCTACACATTTACAAACTTACCTAGCTTATTAAATTGCAGTTTTGCTTTGACTAAAACACTTTAAGTTAGAGAAAACAGAAATGGAGTGTCACAATTTAATTTGCGTAGCTGTGTTAAGTCTCAAATATTTTTATATATTTTGTATTTTCCAGTCTCTTACGTCCTGTTGCTCAGATATAATTCAATTGCACATCAAGCGAAAGGTTCAAACTCCATACTGTGTGTTCAAGTTGACCTATTTACGAAGTGTCCTTTTATTTTATAAAAAATAAAATATTTAAAATACGTTTTATTGGCAGCAAACAGACCAACTTGCATCCATACACATACATATATATTGTATATGTATATAAATCTATATATTTTCCATAATAAATTTCATATTTTGCATGTTGTAGTTTGTTGGTTGCTTGCTGCTTACGTGGAGCATTGGAATGTCGACCAGAGCAGAGTCTGCCATGTACGTAAATTAAATAAAAAAGAAAAAAAAACACAACAGGAAAAAATTATTCTGCAGCTGTATAAATGGAATGTCAGTAGCCTTTGACGCCAGCTGTCTTCAGTTGAGAAATATGAATAAAAAATGAGCGAAATGACATAATAATATTTAAGGAGTTAATGCTATCAATTTATTTACATGACGATACAAAATATTGTATATACATATTTCTAGCTGGCTTAAAGCTCAATGTAAAGGTATTCTCATACCTTGACCCCATTGATTGTGGAAAATCAGAATATAAAGGTTTGGATAACAGGTATGCTCCCCTGCAGCCTAATGCGCCCGATGCATGCGTGTTTACGTATGTGTGTGTGCATGTGCATGTACATGTGCTGTACATTTGTGTGAGCAGAAAAATGTAAGTATTAAGTATTATTCTAAGTATTTTTTCTAAGTATTCCTACTATGTATTCTTAGTGTTGCCTTACAGTATTGCCTTTACTTAAAGCTAATTATTTAATCTCAGTATTTCTTCCAAGTATTTCCTCCAAGTATTTGTTCATATGATTTCTTCCAGGTCTTCCAGGTGCACTGCACCTCCGCTGGCCCCCACCAGGCCTGAGCGACTGAAGAAATGCTGCAGCTGCAGCCCAATATATATGCCGACTTTCACTCAGACTCACTCAGACGTTGCGCTCAAATGCTTAGAGAGAGGTTGTTCTAGTCGAACTTGAAATGATCCATTGCAGCACTCTCGGCTGCTGCAAGCATTCCAGCTTCGTGTTACTCAAACATAAATACCGAATGAATACTGCTGCATACACAAGACAACTTAAATGATCTATAGTTTTTATTCATCCCTTTTGTTGCAGACAAAGAGAGAGAGAGAGAGAGAGAGAGAGAGACAGATCTGTGTCTGTGTATATGTAATTTTGAATCATAGTTATTTGAACTTAATTTCGTTTACTGTTCGTGCACACCTCGCATTATGTAATACATTTTTGCTTGAGCAACTCTTTCATCTAGTTTTCTCTCGTTTAGGCGTCGCAATTCAAACAGGTGCGGAATGCGGATGGCCCATATAGAGACTTGGCCAAAAACTGTGCTATGGCTGTGCCTTAAGCAAGATTAACGATGCCGTTGGATGCGTTGACGGCTGCCGAGCAGCACGAGAAGAAGCAGCAAAAGTGGTGACAATAATAATGTGAGGCAAGAAGGCAACAAGGCATGTCTGCTGGCAGTGCCACGCCCACGTCCACGCCCCAAGCCTAGCCATACGACGAGCCTTTCATTCGAGTGACATTTACGTCAACAATTCAACAAACAATTGGCAAATGTGGCCATAAAACCCATGACAGTTGCCGCCGTCGCTGTCTCTGTTGGGTTATACCCTGTACTCTTTCAAATTTTAAATGAAGGGTATGCCGCAGTGCAGTACAAAGGCATGTAGGAGAAGGCATGAATAGTCCATAGAGTTGAGAGTTATTTCTTTTATTTTCAGCGCTGTATGTATAAATTTTTTGATTTGGTTTAAGGGATTATTTATAATAGTAGAAAGGATTTGATTTTCTTTTATATTTTTTTATTATTATTATTAAGTATTATTAAGTTTTGTACTTTATTAAGTAAATTAATTGTGAACCAATTATAGAGTATCTGTCAGACGAGGCAGCAGGCGTAGCCTTCAGCTGCTGTCGCTTATTATTGTTGTTGCTGCTGCCGGCTGTCTTTTTGCCTACCACTCAGTGTCTGTTGCTGTCGTAATGTTTATGGGCGTGTGTGCGCCAGTGTGTGTGTGTGCGCCTGTGCGTGTGTGTTTGTATATGTTTGCTGCCTGTTTTCAGTTGCTTACCAATGCACAAAGCGGAAACGGATGCGGATGCGGAAATGCATGTATGCGTGCCGTTGCAACTGGCTCTTGTTGTTGTTGTTGTTGTTGCTGCTGCTACTGCTGCCACTCCTGTTGGTGCAGCTGTAGCTACTCCCAGACACACAGTCGGACAGGCGTCAGCATCAGCGTTGCCCATCGCTGTCAGCGTCAACGGCTCAGCCATAAGCCAACATGTCGCCAACAGACTAAGCCCCAGTGCGGCCGCACATTTTGCCCGGCTAAGCCTTCAGTCAATTGCATTCAAATAAACGATTCGCCGACTGCGCTGCTGCTGCTCTTGCTGCTGCACTTCAAAAAGAGACTGTCGAATGACTGGCTAAAGGGTTTCCATGGCGGTTATAGAAGGGCTTACTAGCGTGCCGAGATACTGAGAGAGAGAGAGAGAGACAGGGATATACTGACAGAGAGAGGGAGAGGTAGCTAGGGATATCTTTTGGCTGCTGCTGCAAGCCGTCAGAAGTGCTCTTTCGGCCCATTTACATAGAAATAAGCCAAACAGAAGCTTTCGTTAGAGTCAAGTCGACAACTCTGGCCGGCTACTCGGGGAAAAGTTCAATTTCCCAGGGAAAGCGGAGCGCCAGGAGCGCTTTCATGTAGCACTTTATGCTTGGTTGAGCGCAGCACAGGGGGGTGACGGGGGCAGCGCGGTTGTATAGCAAAACTGCGTTTAAAAACTTTAAACAACGTTTATATTATCTGACGCGCGCTGCGCAACCGTCTGGCACGCCCGCCACGCCCACACTTCAGCATTCAATCCCAGTTGGTATAAAAAACTGCGTAAATATGCCAGCGAGCAATACAAACAACAGCAGCAACAACAGCAGCAACAACAACAGCAACAACAACAGCAACAACATCAGGAGTGACAGCCGTTTCGCTGGCGCCGCTTGAAGCTTGAGTTGCTGTTGTTGTGGTTGCGTGCGTGTGTGTGTGTGTATGTAATATAGTTTGTTTCATAACTAAAAAACCATAAAACAAAATTGTGTACACAGAGAGAACACAGCCAGCTCAATGCTACACCACAGCAATCGCTCCCCGTGGCTCCTCAACTCAGTCTCGCTCCTGCCAGCGGATATGAGAATAATAAGCAGGCTACTGCGTGCCATGCAGCATACACATGCATACACATTCATATACATTCATATCCATACATTCATGTTGCATCATGTCCATACATGTGCATTCTCTTTTTCGGTAGTTACAGTGAAGATAAGCTTAATGGAAATCTCTTAGCGGCCAACATGCTAATGCATAAGGTAAAACAAGCATTTCCCTCAGCCACTCTCAGTTTGCAGAGTTTGCGAGGTATTTCGTTTTTTTTTTTTCATGCTGTTAGCAACAATTTTAACATAATGCTAATTAAAATGCACTTGCTTTAACTTTAATGAAATAACTCGAGCGACCAACTGAGCGGATGGAATTTTTAGGTTACGCGTTTCATAGCTAACGGAAATTTGAGATTAAGGCTAGATTGAAATTGTGCTTTAACAACAGCAGGCGTGTTCACATCTGAGTTCGCTTCAAAATACGATCAATTCTGAAATGTACAGGCTTAGAAATTATGATAGTTAGGTACTTACATATGTATATCAGAAGATATTTTAGTTCGTTTTGTATAATGTACAGAAAGGCTTATGGAAATATATAACAACATTTGATAGCTTACAACTTTTGGTATGTACAAAGATGGTAACTAAGCTTATAAAATATATTAATGGAATCTCATTCAAATTAAAGTAAAGTAAACATCTCAACAAGCCGAAGACGGAGTGTGGAAATTTGGCTGAATAACATGTTCGTTAACTCCGAGCTATTCGTCTTTTGCATCGTGGGTCAACCGCAGACTGGGCTTGTTTTCTATTCACGGGACTTAAGTGTCGGTTAACCACGCATCCGTTGTGGGCCACAAGCGATGGGATAAATTAATCACTCTGTCAAGTAATTCTTGATTGAATAGGCCCTGGTTTCGCTGTTTCGCTTTGAACATAAAGTCTCATACAACCCAATTATCTTTCATTTATGCTGTGTGTTCATTGAAATATAAATTCATTTACTTTATAATTGCAGCTCATAGGAAATACCGTAATGATTTTACTATTTAATTCACATTGACTATATATTTTGGTGCTTTCATCCTTATGCAAATAAACATGAAATTAAATTAAACAAATTTAAATTTATTTGGCCGTGCAAACACTCCGGCAGTTACGCGGCGTATTTGCATTTCGTTATTTGATTTTTATTTTTTCGTAGTTGTATATAAACTCGTGTATATATGTATATTCAGAGAGGCTGCCTTTGACTCCGCCTGCGGGGCTTTTCCGAGCACTTTGGTGTCGGATGATTTTCACACCGTGCTGGATCCCAGACGCTGCCCCGTGCCCCCACTTGGACTGGTGTTAAGTTGGCGAGGTGTGACCGCAATCCAATTGACGGTGCATAATTGTTGAGGTGTTTATTGACGTGCTTCTTTTGGGGCGCTGGGCGTGGCAGCGTTGCGGACGCAGGAGCTGCTGTTGTGGGAAATTCCAAATGGAAACAATTGTAGCTGCGACAATTAAGTCTGCTTTTGACAGTCATCTGTGCCGTTGCCATTCACTTAGTTAAGTTGGCTTTAACAAGTTGGTCCATATGCTAGATTTTCGAATAAGCCCCAGCTTATTGTTGGCTATTTAGTTCCGTCCAAGGCTATTCGCACTGTTTATGCTGTTTGTTGCCCGTTTTATACTCGGTTTATGCTCGGTTTTATGGCGCTTTGTCGCAAAGTTTGTTCAAAAAATTAGAATTCATTTGCAGCATGGGTACAAAACACTCAAAACTATGAGTGCTCATACAGCTCGACCCACACACACGAGTGTGAGTGCATATATAAAACTGCGCAACAACAGTTACAACCACAACGAACAGAATAGCAAAATGAACAAAAAAAGAGAAAAGTTCGCTTGAATCAAGGACGATTACATACGCTGTAAATATAAATATTTCAAATATTTTGGCAATCATTTTGGTTTCGATAAGAGTTTTTTACTGCATAGTTCTCTGTTTCATTTCAACAGGAAACTTTAAGAGTTCTTACAGAATAAAGAATGATAAAATGATAACAAATATGAATAATAATAACATATATATTAGATATTTTCTTCTTAATTTTAATTTCGAATTATTAATATATTATATCAAACATATAGTTATATTATTTTATTATATTTTGCTTAGTATAGTATATATCGCAATAAAAATCAGTTAAGAGCTATTTCCGGTTGCAGTTCACATGATTTATTGAATGCAGACGCCAAGAGTTGAAGTGGAGCTGCGCTGCGAGTTCTGTTAACCGCGCAAAAGTAATTTATTCGTTCTATTTACTATTTCCAATGGCCAATTAACAAATGCAGTTTCGCCACAACCAATTAACCCCATGCTCCGTGACCTAAGGGGTAGCAGCTGGCGTGCACACATAGAAGCGATGCGAAACTGTGGCAATTGGCATGGCAAGCATATAAAGCTCTCATTCGGTTATTTTGCATTCATAAAATAGCACTAATTATACAGTTATACGGCTTATATAGGGCTCTATGTATATATTAACTGAGAGCGGGTGCGGGCTCTGCATGGTTTGTTGGCCTATAAAAATTTTTGGTCACATTTCCTGCCAGCTATTATTATCTGCAATGGGGCTGCCCAGCCAAGGGGCATGCCGGGCCGCATTCTCTCTCTCTCTCTCTCTCACTCACTCTTTCTTTCGTTCGCTTTGACTGTCGCTCTCTTATTTGGTAGCGCCTCGAAACGGTAATTAACGAGCTCGAACGGAACTGGCGACTTTGAAGCACTGCCTCTGGAGCGCCGACTGTGGCTGAGGCCGTGCCAGAGTCTGTGGCTGCGGCTGTAGCTGTAGCTATAGCTGTAGTTGTGGCGTCAGCTGGCAGCCAGCAACAGACGCAGCTGCAACACCTGCAGGTCGTATACGTAACTTTTGTAATTAAAAGCAGCGCAGTGCAGCAGCAACAGCAGCAACAGCAGCAGGAGCAGGCAAGAGGCAATGGCAACGACAACAAAAGCAGCCATGCAAACGAGCTGCAGCTGCAGCTGTAGTGCCCCATAGTAATGGCTGCTCGCTCTGAAAGGGGCGTGGCAGTTGAATAAAAGCATCGCAAAGGCTCACAATAGAATTGGGCTCTGCGGATTGGGTGGGAGTGAAGATTGCAGAGGTTTAAATGCGGTTTTGCGGTTCTGACTGACGCGGCGGGCTTAGCTGCGTCTTAGCGTTGTTTGTCTGTGCAGCAGCAACAACAGCAGCAACAGCAACAACAGCAGCAACAGCAACAGTAAATGCAACAGCCGCAACTGCAGCTGCTACACTCAAACGAATAATACGTTGCTGCTTTCGTATCACAATTTTATAAGCAAATAAGCTTTCACTGCTCGTAGAGTACATTTAAAGCGAATAGATTTAAATATACAATTGAGACTTGTTTTGAAGACTTCATTAAAAAGTTTGTGAAAAATAAGTTTGTATCCGAGTGTTTGCCAGGCATTTCTAAATAGATACGAGATAAATATATATTGATAAATATGCAAAGTATTTTCGCCAAGTGTACTTCTTAAACTGCTGCAGTGAGCTGCATCGGGCGCTGAAACAATTTGTTAAAGTGCTGGCACCTTGGCAATTCCAGTGAGTTTTCTCAAGCAAATCTAGCATTGCCAACTAAGCTTTGTTGCTGTTGCTGTTGCTGTTGCTGTTGCTGTTGTTGTTACAGTTATCATCTGCTGGCAAAGCTGTCAAACCCTGATTATCATAATGAGAGCCAGCCGAAGTTGATTGGAAATTGATTTTGACCGATTCGAAGGTAAACAGAGCCAGCGCCTTAGCCTTAGCCTCATGTCAATGGATCGATGATGTCCTATATCAAATACAAGCACTCAGCTAATCGGCTTTCGGTGCTGCATTATGTTTAAGTTATACTCAACACAATACACAAATGCACACACACACACACACACACACACACACACAGCACTAAGCGGCTTGTATTTTAAGCAATTTCTGTCCTTGTAAATACTTGGAGTTCGGTCAATGGTCCAATCCACTTAAATGGGAAATACCCTTCGCATTGTTTCTATGTTACATTAATTTGATATTTAAATTTGAGATATTTGCATTTTAGGCTCTTAGAATCTCTTCGAACAGTAGTTTGACTTTTGTGGCCAGCAGAAGGCAGATGTTGCGCATTGTTAGAGTTGATAATAAATAACAATGAGCCATGCTTATTGCTCTCTTCAAACTCAAATTAAAAAGTTAACCCTTTGAGGATAGGAAGTCCTCAACATATGTCCTGCTGCTGCTGCTTCCTGAAGGAACTGAAGGAACTCAACTGTGTCAAAACTAAGACAGTTGTCAAAAAGAAATTTATTAATTTTATGAAATTTTTGTGTGTGTTTGCTCTTCATTGGATCTGGAATAATCTTTATATAAGCATATCGACGACTTGAAGTAGCACAGTTCCCCAGCTCTCTCTATCCTTAACTAGTACGACTGGTAAACTTAGTATGCATTCTAATTATAATAAACCCTTGTCATATGAAATAACACACATGTATATAAAACATCTTATATGAATGCCCACAGGGCTGTTTGGCCATTGCCCTTTTCATATGGACATTATTTATGGCTTGGCATATTTATTTTTTGCATTTTTCAAGTATTTTTATAGTCACGTTTAAGGCGTCAGCATGTTGCGAGCACTTGAAAATTACACGTAAATCAAGCTGCTTTACATACATTAAATGGGATTAGCTGCCATATTTATAATTTAATTTTCCTTTTTATAGCTGTGAGTAGAGATAAACTGTGTATGTGTGTGTGTTTGTGTGGGTGTGTACGAGAAAATTGTCATCAACTGTGGAGCAACAGGATGTTGGGTGTCGCATCCACCGCTGGCCACATAGTATCCGTGGTTGGAGTCTGAGAGGCATTGTGATTTTTTTTCCAGCTTTCACTCGTTTTCATTTGCATTGCCTACAAGTGACCCGCAGGCCTGCGAGCAGGACCTGTGCGCTGGCGTCCTGGTGTCAGCAGCTTGCTGCCATAGTTGAAAACAAGCTGCGGGCTGCGTGGGCAAAAAGCGGAGAAGAAGCAGCAGAAAAAAGCAGGCGCTGGCCAAGTTTAATTGATAAAGTTTGTGATGATGCCATGACGCCGCATTAAGCCCGCAACCGGGCGGGCCATGGCTCTGAGGGACGCGTAGTTGCCAGCACCCGAAACGGCCATTACTCGGCCAACTGGAGGTGGCCAGAAATAACTGTTTGTTCAGCTTTAAGTTAAAGCATTTACGTGTGTCCTGTGTGCGCATGCTATGCTCTGCACTGATTCCCACAGCGCTCGTTAAATCAATCGCATTCAAATGGCAACTACCAGGACTCAGGGTCTCCTGCCTCCTGCCTCCTGCCTCCGTTTTCCGTTCTATTGCCTGCAGCCATTCCTAACCGGACGACGCAATCAATGCAAAACAACAACAACAAAAACGAAAAAAAAGGGAAAACAAAAATAAAGAAGCTACAACAACAACATTGCTTTACCATCACTTCATTGAGGACATCAAAATGTATGAGCCTGTGTATCCTGTGGAATGCCCATCAGGCGCACACGTGGTGTCATCGTCATCAGGTCGATCCACGAACTCCTGCGTCTGGCTGTGCCTCTGACTCTCTCTCTGGCTCCGTCGCCGGCTTTGGCTCCGGCTGTTGCAGCTGGTCACGTTGTGCTCTGCTCAGCTTTGCTTTTATTAAAAACGCTATGCAGAGCACATTACAAGTTAATAATTCCCGTGCCGAGTAGCGCGTTTTGCCACGCACACACACTCACACGCACACACACAAACAGCAGCCCACACACACGCACACGCACACTCACTCACAGTTCAATATGGTTACACATGGCAGCTGACAGGCACGAACCGCGAGGGGCGCAGATGTGGTACATCAGGCTGGGGGCATGGTCACGGTCACGCTGCTGCCATATGCCGTATATTCGCCGCTGCTGAAATATATATTTATACTCCGAGCCCCCATTGGAACTGTATCAACTGGGTATAATAGTTTTCTGCACATGTAACCCACGAGCTGAAGCGGAATCTAAGAGCTCATAAAAAAGCAAATGCTTCTATAAAACGTAGAGGGCATAAATTGTCTGTTTATGATCGTATGGCTATATCTAAAGATAATATTCTCACAATTGCTCGATATCGGTATGATATAACATGATTTTTGAGCAGCCCTAACTATAGCTGCAAAATTAGTAAACATTATTTGAATGATCTATTATAAATTGCTCAGCTATGCAAGCAGCTTGCCTGTCCTTCATTTATGCATATGTAGGGCATCTCTCTAGTCGATCAGTCCCTTTTACTGCTGCTTTGCCTGTGTGTGCTTTGCGCTTGCATCGCAGCTGCCTCAAACCTGCTCACGATTTCAGCCCCCCAATTTGCTCCCAGCATACAACATGAAACGAATAATTTTTATGATGCTCAGCTACACATTGCACGAACCGAATGAATGGCATTTGTGCTCGAAAATACATTTATTCGAAGGCGTTGCTCTATGGATATTTAGCTGAGTGCTCGACTATATACTGGGATTCCCACTGTGCTGCCCTTTGCTCTGCGGCTGCGGCAGTTGACACAAATTGTCAGTTCATCAACGCCTACCGGGCGTATGTGTGATGTGACTGGAGCTTCGTTAGGCAGCAGCTCACACACACACAACAAGGGAGGGCGACTAAGAGTGTCACTGAAAATCATTGATAGAGACAGGGAGAGACAGAAAGAAACAGGGGATGAGAGAGACAGAGAGGGTGAGTGTTTGAGTCCGTTTTGTGTAACAAGCTCATATAAATCCTGCACGTTAGCCCATAACCATATTGAGGAGCCCTCCGGACACATTGTTGTTGTTGCAGTCAGTTTGATGCTGGCCGAAATGTCATTGTTATTAACTTTATATGGCTTATTACATAAGCAAGCGCAAATCCTCACCTTACGTGACAAACGTCGCACAATAACATATAGCAAGCACAAACGAAATCTTGTACACTAATTAAATCTAATGCCAATCAGAGTCAACGAGCCAGGCCAACTTCTCAAATGGAACCCAGAGAAGCATACGAAATGCAAAAGAGATTTACAGAACTCAGCTCGTGTTTGATTGGGCCGCCCAAGTAATGTTGATGCTTTAAGAAAATGGTTCTAGAATATCCTTTACCGTGATCTTCCATTTTGATAGCCCAAATTTGTATAAACTTTAACTTAGCTCTGCTTTAATCACTGCATATTTTATATATGAATCTCTTTTTACAATTTCCGTTCTAGTCCGAGCTATCTACTATACACGTAAAAATTTCTAATGAATTGGCAGCAACAAGCTGTTGGGATGTTAAATTTATTATTAGGTTAGAGATAGCTGAGGCTTAAATCGCTTTAAGCCAAAATCGATTTGCGGTGCGGCTCACAATTTATGTAGACCCACATTTGGTTGGCCGGGACTCTGGCACGCCGAATATAATCAATTGACAAAAGTTATTAAAAGTTTAAGCGAATCGTATAAAAGTTTTTTGTTGTGTGCCAGAAATCACAGGAAAAGTCGCACGCCTCCCATTAAATGGCAAACCAATGCAAATCAATAATGAACGTGAGGGGTGCGTGCCAAAGTGGGGCGTGGCTGGATTCGGGCTGAGACAAGTTTATATCGTAAATTGTGCGCAACGAAAATGAGATACGTAGAGCGCATACCAAAGGATTTCTAAGTAAAACATTTCTGATTAGCTCCAGCCCCAAACGTTTACTGTGGCTTCCAAGTGTTGGCCCGGTCCTTGCAAAGTAGCAAAAGGACACAAAGCGACAGGCGCTGCCTGCAAGACAGAGAGAGAGAGGGAGAATGAGTGGGACACACAGAGAGAGTAGAATAAACTGGGTGCTACTCTTAGGGGGGGTCCGGTCTATTTGATGTTTTGTGCTGACCTCGCTGTGGTTTGAGCAGTGCGCAAGCATAATAAAATCAAGATAGAAACAACCCAAGGCAAGGACGTATGGAGAGTATCGGAACAGCACTGGAAATAAGATTTGGTGCTGGGCGCGTGCCAGATGATTGCGCTCGTGAGTGGAGCTCGTGTCCAATTGCAGGCTTATATTGCCCTAAATGATCCATTCACAATGCGACTAATCACGACCCCATCGTGACCTACGCATTCCACTATCTACTCAACGCAGTTTTGTGGTACCTTTGCGCAACTATTTAATCGGCTTACAAGACTCATAACACCAATGCATAACTCAGCACGGCTCAACAGGATTTAACATGTCTTAAGCCGACTTTACACGACCTAAGCCAAGACTTGGGTCTATTTAATGATACTTGACATGACTTGAACATTTTAAAACCCAGCCAAAGCCATAATCTTAATAAATACATCAAGATTTGTAAAATAATATTAATCAAGTAATATTTGTTGAATTCCAGCAAACATAAAATGGGCGCAATTTCAGATATTCTCTGTAAAGTAAATATTTAGAAATATGTACTTCATTAACTACGACCATCTCTAGCTGAGCTCTGATGAGGCTGATGAAATGAAGCTGTCTGTGGGGGTTGGGGGTGACTGAGGACATGGACTGCCTCTAATTGAGCTTGTGTGGGGAAACGTATTAAAGGCGATGTGTGAATGTTTATTTCTTGTCTGTCTGTCTGCCTGTCTGGCTGGCTGCCTGACTGCCTGGCTGCCTAGCTGGTCGGTTGGTTTCGACAGATTCGATAGTACTTAGGGCTTTGGATGAATAAAAATATTGTGTTAACTTTGGTTAGTAAACTCCCAGTGAAAGTCAGTGGCCTGCGGGCGCCGGTCCATAAGTGTGAGCGAGTCGCAGTCATGCTCATCTCGCCATCTCAGTCTCTAAGTGTATTTGTTTCATTGCGCTGAATGCTAATGATGGGAAAATTTGCGAATTTGTGCCAGGCGGGAGGAAGAACTCGGAACTGAGCTGAGCTGAGCTGAACTGAGTTCAGTTGAGCTGCTCTGAACTGAACGAAACTGAAATGCTAATGATGTAAAAAGCTTCAACGCTGAAACAAACGACAACATTTCTGCCAGAGCGACAAAGGAGCGAGGGCGAGGCTGAGTGGGAGAGGGAGGTGGAGGGGCCAGCGGCACACCCCAATGTTGTCCTCGAAATGAGGCAACTGACTTAACTTAATTGAAGTTGCCTCTGCTACTGTCGCCACTCTCTGTCTTGCCAATTGGCTGATGGACTCGCTGCTCCACTCGGCTCCACTCTGCCCCGCTCCGCTCCGCCCCGCTCTGCTCCTCTCTTATTTACTCTTCTGGCGATGTCTTCTGCATTTAAAAGCCATCGCCTCTCGTTCCATTTGGCACTGTTGGCCTGCTCTGCCTGAGCCATTTTGGATGATGTGATCGGATGCTCTCGCTCGATGTGATTTCGTAATTAATGAATCCAGGGAATGGCCGTAAATGAAGCTTAGCGGTTTACTTTGCCCGTTAGCCATCGCCTCTCAACGAGCTGGCCAAAACGTTTAGTTTGCCCTTACGAACCTGTCAAGAAAACGCACTACACCCATTCGTCGACCCGCCTAATTGGCACTTGGCACTCGCAAGTGTCGGCACCCAGTGGGATGTTCTTTGTACAAGTTTTCTATTTAATGTCAGTCAGTGTCATTAGAAATCCAACTGGAAAGCGTTTAGCATTATGGGTCTTAATTGAACTGACTTCAAATCAAGCCGGACTCGCTGAACAGTAGTAATTCGCTTAAGCGTAAGAATCAACTCGAATCGAATTATTTCGCATATCCTCTATGCAAATTGTGGAAAGCTGAATTGCTTTACGATATATTCCTTTGATTCTCGCAGATTTGATATTCAAAAGCTCTTGAAGTACGTCTCTTACTTATAAATATATGTATATAATACAATATATACATATTTACATACATATATATGATGTATGTATGTATATACATAGCACAGCTTATCTTGTATACATTTCATGGCTTACTGCATGAGTTGAGCGAGTTTAAAAGTCTTGAACACATTATATGCATAAATAAAATATTTTTTTTAAAAGCTCACCCATCAAAGTCGTAGAATAATGCGTCAGTTTCATGTTGCAGAGCCGTAAACTCTTAAAGTACTCTTAAGTTTTTCTGCTCAAAAGTCGAAATTGTTTATTATTTTTTTTTTTTTTCTTTTTCGGTGGCTCTTCTGCTGCTTGGCAGCTTCTTCACTGGGTGCGGCGGGTCGGTCGACCAGGCCGGATGTTCGGTTCGCACTTTACTGCTTTCTGCATATTTTGTGACGGAGGGAAAGCTGCCTGATGACTCGACATATTATGATAAGCAATCGTTTGAGAGTCGAGAGTTTTTCTCGCTTATCGCGAACGCGTGGAATTGTTCTCCCCACTAAAATTTTAGCAGATGCTATTATTTATAGCTAGTTGATGAAGTGAGTGAGGAGCAGGCAATGACTGAGAAATGGAAAACACAATTTACATATATATATATATTGTAATATATATTGTATATATATATATATACAGTTGTGGTGAGATAAGTCATGGAAACATGAGTATGATACACTTTTAAGTTGATTAGAGAACATCTCATTTAATCACAATCAGGTGCAAATATTAATGATAAGCATTACATTTTCTTATGAGTAGCCAGAGATTATAAGTTGGTATTATATGGTACATGCTTATCAAGTTGTAGAGAGTATATAAGCCTGTTTCAAGATAGTAAAATGTAAATGGAATCATAAATTAGCTAATATACTACTGCTAATATACTACAACTAATGAATTGCCTGAGAGAACATTTCATTAAATCACAATCGATTGCAAATTTCAATGCCTCAATTTTCTTGACAGTAGTCGCAGAATATAATCAATGTTGGTGTCGGAAACTGTTTTCGACAAATTTGCTTTCGCTCCACTACAGCTGCAGGCAAACCCACAAAAAAACACTTGAATTGCAATTTGCAATTATGACGTTAGCAAATTTGGCTCGTCGACTGTTTTTGGATGTTGTCTGTAGAGGCGAATGCCGGGGGGGCAACTCAGTAATATTCTCGCTCCGGCTGCCTTTTGTTCTCTAGACGCTTTAATCACCCGACTTTAATAGCTTTTATCAACTAGATGCAGGCAGCAGAGTCCAAGTCCAAAAATGTGCAGCACTTCCGGCTCGTTAACTTTGATGTAGGTGCAGGAGCAGCAGCAGGAGTAGCAGAAATAACGTTGATGTGAATCCGGATGCTGGTCTGGCTATTCGCACTTGGCCAAGTGGCAAGCATTTGTGGCAGCCACTGACAATGCTCCATTAGCATGCAACATATTTTAATTAGCCAAATAAATTGTAAATGTCCGTAGAGCGAAGCAAGCCGAGCGAATCTATGCCTGAGTGTGTGTGTGTGTGTGTGTGTGTGTGTCGTCGGGCAGTGCTTCTAAATGCTCTTGAGAGAAGTTAAATTCGGACACTGAATCGTTGCCTGGGGCTTGTCGCAGTCAGTTGAAGTTTAAGTAGCGAATTTTTTTTTCTACCTAAGATTTATTGTGAATGCCAGACCAGGGAAAAGCAAAAAATGCAAAAACAAAAAGAAGAGGAAACGTATTTTTTATTTATATACATGGCACAGTCGGCAGGGTCAGTCCCAGGCGTCTGTTTAATTTCACTTAACGTTTAACCTGATGCCATTAATTGAGCGCAATTAACGCACCTTTAATGACGCCCTCCGGCCGTGTCCACGCTCTCTACATACATATGTACAGTTATACCTACATATGTATATTTAATTAGCGGGCCACACAAAGTCAACACTTAGAGAGCAGCAGAAGGACTCGTTACGTGGAGGCCACTGGCAGTTAAGGCCGCCAACGCGTCGCTTGATAAATAGCCAATAATTCTTATAGTGCTTTAGAGGCGCCTCGCTGACTGGACGTAGTGAGGGGGAGGGGGGCTGAGCACAGCTCCAACGGGAGCCCCCTCCTGCCGGCCGGCCTGCTCGCGGCCTCCTGCTGCTGTGCTTATGTTGAAAATAAAATAAATGGTCTGGCATATAACCTTGAGCGTGTGTTGTGGCTATTATCATTTGTAATTTGCAGCAATTAGTTTGGGGCTCAAAAATTCTAAAGCAAACTTTGTCGACAACAGCAGCAGCAGTAGCAGCGGCAGCAGCAACTGAAAAGGAAGCAGAGCAGAAGCAGATGAGGGGCACTGGGGGGCACTGGAACAACAGGGACTAGAACTTTGCTAGCGGCCACGTGGCTCACAAACAATAAACGAAATAGAATCAAATAAGTCGGTGCTGATGGAGAATGCCCGACTAAGAGATACCTAAGTTAGACTATTCTGTGCATAGACTGGAAAGTGCCTAAATTTACTTTATAAATAGTTTGAGCTACGTAGCATCAACCAGCTGTACATTAAAGAACTTTACCAAACCCATTGATGATGAGTTCACTAGATTAGTTGAAATCGGGTTCATCTAGTTTTAAATTTAAAGTCGAATACCCCATTTTTCAGAGCGAAATTTATTGATTATTATTATTTATAATAAATAAAATAGTTAAATTTTAAAAGTTTTTTCACACCACATGGCCAGAGGACCTCTCTAATTGTTTGCCTTGTTTCCAGGGTAGAAAACAGAAAGAATTTATTGAGCTTAGGTCGACTTACATATTTATAAGGAACATTAAATTAATTTACGCATGTTTTGCCATGTATATACCATATACTTTGCTGTTGCCCAACACTGGCAGCAACCTTGGCACCGCAGGGTGCTTGGGCCAAACGGAACTTGTTTGCCAGCCTGTTTACACACGGAATCCAACCGGGGAGTACTTAAACATTCTGCGTAAATACGTGCACCAGCTGAATAACTACAATAACAAGCATAATTAGCTCCATTGATTGCCGAATATTTGATTAACATGTGAGGTTGCAGTACACACACACACACACACACACAAAGGTTACTTCAGCTCGAGCTGTCCTTTCCACTGCGGCAAAGCTTAATTTAAAGTCGCTGTTAAGTATTCCAGTCGCTTCTGGTGCTGCTTAATTGGTCTCTGGGGTGTACTCAAAGTTTTCCAGTTGCCCACGCAATAAGACCTTGAATATCATTATTATTATTACAATTTTTTCCCACTTAATTTTCGCCATTTTAAAAAGTTATTTGTTTACTCCGGCATCTCGTAAAACTCATTAACTTGACATGTCTCAAGTTTATTGACTACTCTCAATCTTAAAGCAATTTGTGCTCAGCTTTTGTTATCTTTACATTTTTTTAATCTCATTAACAGCTTTTCGCGTCCTTTTCGCTGTTCATGAAAATTGCAGTGAGTACTTGTTTAACCTTTTGAACTCTGAGCTTTTATATTTAAAAGAAAAATTCAAATCTATATTCTTATAAATAAATTTTGATTAATGTAATATCATAATTATATATGGTTTGAACAGATCAGCCGTAGTGCTATGCACTCTTCTCGGCGATTCTCAAGACTTGCTATTTAATCCTAACCTATATCTTATATTAAAAGACTATTTTCAAAAGCAATCAAGCTATGAGTGTGTTTTATTCCCAATAGGGCTGGCTTTCTAGGCGATTCTCAACTCATGCTATTCAATCCAAATTCATATATTAGAATCAGAGAATAATCAAGCTAGAAAATTCTTTATTCATGTTGCTCAATCTCAATCTATATATTATCTCAAATTATTCTAATGAATTTTTGTTGTTGTTGTAGTATTTTAAAGCCATCAAACTTTGAGCTCTTTTAAGCGATGTTCAACTCTTGCAACTCAATCCTGTCAGCCTATAAGCTTTTCTAGGCGATTCTCAATTCATGTTGATGCCATCAATAAACACGTTCAAAAAGCGGTTCAAACACCTAGGCCGTAAACCCTTCTCAGTAATTCTCACGACTTAAATCAACTGCTGACAGCCTAATTGGGGCATGAGGCAGCATTTGCTCTGCTCACGCTTTAAGGCTTAGCAGCAGCTTAGCGCTTAGTAAGGCATTAAGCCAGCAATCAATTGAACATCTGGCTGCCTTGGAGCTTTCTTTGAACTTTTTGAACTGTGGAGCCATAAGCCCTTCCTTTGCGGTGCCCAGCCCTTGTGGGGATAATCGTCTAATCCAACAATTTACACATAAATGTTTCACTCGACATTGACGTCTGCGCCCCCTCGCCCAGGGCAATGTGACTAAATACACATGCACATTCATGTTGAAAGAGTTTGAGAAAGAGGGAGGCAGACATATGTTACACTGGCACAACAATTAGTTCTATTGATATATATGTACATATGTATATATTTATATATGCTACGACGAGTCGGGGCTTGGCCATATGACACATGGCTCCCCATATGAATAATAGATTCAAAGCCGCGCTGCACAGATGCAAAGTATTCGTATATGTCTATACACATATGTATGTGTGTGTATACATACATTATATATTTCCCTATTTGCCGCAGTTAAATATATAGTCGCACCGCCCCCAGTCTCTGTCTCAGCTCGAGTCGCAACTCAAAGCGCAGAAAATGGCGTGCAAACTTATGCTTATCCTTATGCGACGTCCTGCCGCTCCGCACACGCCCCGGGCTGCCTAGATAAATTGCAGTTTAAACCCACTTGAATGCATGTGTCGGATCCTCGGTGTCCCTATATCCTGCTCCTGGATTGCCGTACAACCTATCTGGGCGCAGCCGGAGCTGAGGCCAGGGGATGCATGCGCAAATCTACGCCAAACGTTGCATGTGAATGCAATTTTCTTCGAGCCGTTGCTGCTGCTTCTTATTATTATTTGAATCGTTGCCAAAAGTGCTGTAGCTGGGCCAAGGAGGAGCAGGCCGAGATTGGAATAGACTTGTATTTTAAGCGGCTCAATATATTCTTAATATACTTCAGCCAGTTGGCGGTAAAAGTTAATACGATTTAACTGGCGCACAATTTTCCGACAGCCAACAACAACAGGCCTTAGGAGGGTGCCGGGGGTTGCGGTACGCCCACGCAAATATGCAAAACATGCCAAAAAACAAAAAAAAACTAAACAGACGAAAAGAGTGAAAGAGAAATTCTGGCTACGGGCTTTTAGAAGGTTGGGGTTAAAGCCACTATGGCTTGCCAAAAATATGTATTAGGCCACTTGACTGCGTCCCGGTGCGGGCGGCGGGGTGCAACCTCTTAAGAAAGGGCTGCCCGAGGCTGGCTGCTGTGCGTTGGGAGGGGGAGAGCGGAACGGATTTGTTGAGCTCATTCGCTTCATGAATAATTTGCGCCACAATGTCGCTGCCATTGCTTTCTTCTTTACTCGCCTCGGAACAATAAACAAATGGCCAACAACATATGCAAAACTCTACGCATAGGTTCCTTAGAGAAGCTCTCTCTGTGTGTGTGTGTGGGTGGGGTCTACACATACAACTCGAGTTGACAGGCCAAAGACAACAGCGCCGCGTGCGTGTCATCAATGGCGTCACACTGACCCGACAAAGTCAGGGTTCAAAGCAAAAGGAGCAGCCAGGCAGGAGTCGCAGGCTGCCTAGTCGTCAAGTCGGCAAGTCATCAAGTCATCTAGTCATCAGTAGCGTCATCAAGCGCAGCAGCAACAGCAGCAGCAACAAAATAAATGACTCTGCCCTAATATACCCTAACTAAGAGTCTTGATAAGAGTAAACCAATCAATAAACTATATAAGATGGTTGGGAAACTTCAAAACTTTAGATTGCTCTGTGACAAAATTTAGTTTCAAGATCATTGAATGCATTCAAATATAAACATTAATATATAATAGTACTATACTAAACGAATTTATAAAAATATTTTGATTGATTTATTGACAAATAATAGAAGACAAATAAATTTTAGTTTTTGCTTACGTTTGCTAAACGCAAAATATTTCTTGACTTTTGCCAATTGAATTCATGACAAGCCAAATCTCAGCTCAATAATGTATGCACTTTTCCTTAGCATGTCAACTAGACTGTAATCAGATAATAAAATGTATACTAATCCACAGCTTCAGACGAGAAACATAGAATCGTACACCCAAGAGCATTAAGTATTCGACAGCCCGTAGATAATAAAATTCGTTCATGTTTTGTTTGTTTTCGTGTGCGATAAAAACGTGTGAAATGCCATTTGGCAGGCAGGACACACGAAACGGAGCACAGAGAGAGAGAGAGAGAGAGAGAGCGGGAGGGTGCTCAGGTGTATGGGATCACCTAGCTTTAACACTGGCCATCTTTGCAGTCAGCTTTGGCAAATGATAGTTTTTATCTCAGGCGGCAAGTGTTTTGGCTCGATGAGTTATGGTTGCTGCATCAAAAAGGCTTTGCAGCAGCTCGATTGGACTGCGGGCTAGGTGTTTATGTGTGTGTGCATGTGTGTGTGATAGCCCACATGAACAGCAGCATAACCATCAGTCTCAGCCTCCATTTGGCTTGGAACGTGTGCACAATTCATCACATGCTGTCAGTGTCGTCTTGGCAGCCTCCACGGCAACAACAGCAGCAACAGTCTGTGGCTTTTCTCTGCCAGTCTACAGTGTATTCAAGATAATGTTTATTGAGCTGCTAGTTGGTTAATTTTAATACCCTCTCTCTCACACACACACACACACGCACGGCTGATTTATGGCTGGCGCTGTCTGTTGGCCAATTGAAGTATCCGTCAATACAATAAACTGCACTTGCTGTCAGTTTTTCTTCGGTTTTCCTTTGCAGCACTTGCTTTTTATGTGCAAAATGTCTCATTAAGTAAGCAGCGAGTGGGTGGCAGCGGTCACGCCCTGCCCCCTCGCCGCAGTGCCCTTTGGCTGGGAACATAAAAAACTCGTTTACCTGCATTAAGCGAAACACTCAACAGACGGTTCGAGCATAAAGGAAATGTGACAGGACCAGCAGCTAGGGGCGCCAGCGAGCGGATGCCACAAGTGCGCCACGCCACGCCCACCGGCCATAAGGCGAACGCTGCCAGCTGTAAGCTGAGCTCCGAGTCAACCTGCTACAACAATGGCAAGAACAACAAAGAGCCGAGCTCTCATGCGACGACTGCTGCCACCTGCAGTGCCTGCCCCAAAAATGCAAATCAGCTGTAAAGCGCGAACCGGGCGGCTTCCTGCGACTTGCGTCCTTTCCTTTCGCATTGCTTTTTTTGTCAGCTTGGACTCCCGGGTCGTGCTCGCGCCACGTGGCTTGGCTGTAATTGCGCACACTTGGCGGTTAATGGGCGCGACACAGGCAATCTCAAAAGAAATGTATGAAATTTGTATGAAATTTCGACTGGCAAAAGTGCAACACATACACAATGGAGCAGAGCGAGGGAGTGGGAGTGGGAGAGAGAAAGGGCGAGACCAAGTATGTGTGTGCGGCAAGAAGTGCTGCACAAATGAAACCCAGCCAAAACCCACTTCAATTTTCACACACGGCGTGCGGGCTTAGTGCCTGAGGCGAGCTCCCTCTCGCTAAAGGCAGCATATGGAATATGGAATGGAATTTATGGAGTGTTCTGTTTATTTACATACTATACAGTAAAGTATTGTTAAAGTGCGCGGCGGTGCATGACAGCTGCCAGCTGAAGAAGTGTGCACGTAAATACTTGTACTTATTGCCAATATGCAAAGTGTGCAGACCTCAACGTTCGATTCGATAGGGCTGCTTTAATTGCAGGTGGTACTACATATGCATATGATTAAGAGATACCAGTGGAGCTGCGCAGCAATAATTAGCTTATTCGACCACATATTAAACATGGAACAAAAAGAGATTAATTATGCATCGAAGAAGAATCTAATTAGCTAACCACACAGTATACGGGGGAAAAAAACTGCAGTAATTCTGAAAGCAAAGTTGGTCAGATGCCATCAACTGCACCTAATCAGTCTGTGTGTGTGTGTGTGCGTGTGTGTGAGTGTTACGATACCCATGTATGCGTGAATCGTGTATATAACTTTGCTATGCGAATCGAAACCCTTTTGATTTTCTGATAGCTCCGCTTACTTGGGAAACTCATCTATTCCGCATGGCAAACCTATCTACATTTTTGTATTGATTTTTTTCGGAATTTTCTTCGCTGTTTTTTTTTCTATTCTTTACATTTCTAGGATTTTTGACTCCTTTTTTTTATTCGTCCGGCTTTATGGTTTGTGACTTTTCTTTTTGCAGAGCCGTATCACATCATTTGCATTTGCATTTGCAGGCATTTGCCTTTATTGAGCATTTTAATATGACATTTAGTTCTTTCAACTGTCGCATATGCAATGAACCGATCGGAATTGGGTTAGCGACAGCAAGAAATTGACTTAATTTATTTTATACTTTTTTGTTCTTTTAGATAATACGCAAGGCTCACACGTGCATAAATTATATGAAAATATTTAAATCATTTGAGCACAAAAAAAGTTAATGCACTCAAAAAAAATAGTGTAAAAATAAAAGCAATAGATATTTTATTCATCATTTATAGATACCCACTATAAATTAATAACAGTAAACAGAGCTTGCCTAATTGGCATGCTCTACAGTTTCACAATTCAGTTGAATTGTTTATCCTAAATTGTTGACGTAACTTAACAACACTCTAAATAAATAGTATTAAAATAAACTACTTGTAAATATCAGGTGCATATTGATTGGACAAACAACAATGCATGCAATAAATACAGTCCGTGGCTTTGTTTGAAGCGACCGCAAAAAGTGTGTTTACAAAGGAGAGTGCCCATGGAACGTGCATATCAACTTGATGCAATAACAATTAGCACAGTCAGTGATATTTTTTCATCCGAACTCAATGATAGTCGAAATGCCGTTTTTATGCTGTTGCCAAAATGGAGATTTCGATTTCACTCGGCTGGAAACTGTTTTTCACACAGCAGGAGCTTAACCGGTGACTGTGTCGGGACTCCGGGCCGCATCCTGCAAATAGAGCCATTGTACCCTTTACCAGCTCGGATGTGAGTAGGTTTAATGTGCTTAGAATTATGCGGCAAGTGCTCCAGTTAGACTCTTGTCAGCCGCTTCATTTGGATGCTGCTGTAAGAGAGACCACTTGAGGCCCCTTCCCCACCGCCTCTTTGCGTTGTTATTGTGCGCGTGCAACGCTGCGTATGCGTGATTTACATGAGTTTTGTTTACATTTGGCTCGCTGCAATGGCTATTGTTGTTGTTGCTGCTGTTGTGCGCCTGACCCTGTTAACGTGTTATTGTTATTGCAAGCGCACGGCCAAAGCCAAAGCATGCGAGCAGCTATTGTCAAACAAAAATTAGCAAAAACAAGATAAACATTTAGCCTGAACCTGATCCACTGACCCGTCCAATTACCGTCGGCTTTGTCGTTTCGCTCCTCTGGCGGTTGCCTTGGCGCCTCTGTGCGCCTTTTGTTTTGTCATAGACATTCACTCTCAGCAATTTGTAAGCAATTTACAATTTGCCACCTGCTAATTAACCAGCTTTAATTTCAATGAGCTGCAAAAGTTTCAATGAGCTGCAGTCGAGTGGTTAGCTACGTCATATAACCTATACGCCGCATTCGGCTCTGACCCACTGACTCGGTGACAGAGTTCCATGTTAACCCGTAGTCGGTGCAGCGAAGGACCGAGCTTAACACTGGCCACACAGTCTAAGAGCGCAAGAGCGCAAGAGCGCAAGAGCGGCACTCCGAGAGAGAGAGAGAGAGAGAGAGAGAGAGCGAGCGAGCGACTGGGAGAAACGGCCAGCAACATGCTGCGGCCGAAGACGTTGGCAACATGTTGCTGGTTGCATTCAATTATGCGTTAGAAAATTAAAATAATGAACAGCAGCATGAATAAATGCACACACATGACTGTATACCAATGCACACATATGCATGCAGATGTATGCAGATATATATACATTTAAATAAATATATATATACTTGTGGTGAGGCATGAAAAGAAAGCTTAGGCACATCTGCGCTCTTGCTCATGTATGCAAATAAATAGAATTGAGTGTAGTTCGAATTGAAAATGAGTGCGACATTTATAGGCAGAAAAAAATGATAGCACTTGTTCGGGCCATGGCCATAGCCGCATTCACAGTTGCTGCTCAATGCTGTCGCATATATAATTTGGCCAGTGCTGTAGCTGCCGCTGCCTCTGCCGCTGCTTCTTCCATTTACTTTATTCTTCTTTTTTTTTTGAAGTTTTTCCTTTTTTTTCACAGCTCATCAAGCAAAACATTTTCCATTTTGATGGTCTGCCGTCTGTCATACGCACATAGACCCAAAATAAACATAATCTGAGCAGAGAGTGTGTGCGCGTGTAGATGTGTGTGTATGTGTGTGTGGGTGTGTGTACATGGAAATTGTCCTAGTCGAGATCTCAAACGCTAAAAGCGTCTGCCAACATCAACAACAACAGCAACAGCTAACAACATGGCACATTATTTAATCAAGCGTAGAAATTGAATAGGCCCTTAAAAACTTGGCCCCAGGCACTTAGCCCCGCTGTGAGAGTAGAAATTGACGACATCGCCAAAGGACACGACTAAGACACGTAAAACTTTGCCCTGAAACAGCCCGAAAGCCTAGGCTAAGAGCCATGTTGATGGCGGCATTGGCTTCTGTCTAAAGAAAAAATGAGCTGATAAGAGAATTTCATGCAAAATTGGTAAGCCAACAACCTGATTACTTAATTGGTGTGCAAGGTAGTGGGGGCGTGGCATTCGGTGTGTCTGTCTGCCTGCCTGTGCGCGTGTGTGTATGTGTGTGTGTGTGTGTGTGCTGTGAGTTATAAATATTTGTCAGATACTGCATTAACAGCTCGTTTAGGGGCCCGCAGCTGTTGATGGGCCAGAAATTGTTGTTAGGGTTACGCCCAAAAGAGTTTCACAGGTATTCAATCTGATTTCTGCCCCTTTTAAGGCAACAGCCAACACAAAAAAGTTGCTGAAGCAGTGACAACCTGCAGAATTTTGCGACAAAGATGACTTGAAACATGACGCTTCATACTCATAGTATTTAATAAATCTATATATATAAAAGAAATGTGTGTAAAAGTGTTACGACACTTATAACTTGAAATGTGCTGGACCAATTTTTATGGTTTTTGATTTGTTGGATTTGTCTCCGCCACGAGTAGGATAGTAGATCTTAAAAATACTGCAAAAATTTGACGAATACTTGAAAAACGCGTTTTTTTTTCCTAAAGGTTCATATTTTCATTGATACCCAGTAGGCTTGATAACAAGTGACAATTTTCGGTCGTGCTCTCATGTTATACAACAGTATAGAAGTAAATAAACAAATGAAGTCAGTCAGTCTACGGCACAGCCTAAGAAGAGCAAGGGATGCAGAAGAACTCCAGGAGATAATTTAGAAAAAGCCTGCAGCAGCAGAGAATGTTCCCATTGCTCTATCTGGCGCCCTGCTCAAAATTTGAGTGGAAGTCGCCCTATATAAAGGGCAGCAGCTGTGGAATTTATTTAGTCGTCCAGACCCGCTGGGGTCAGTCGTACGTGCAGAGCAATTTTATTTTTTAATTATTTTTTTTTTTTGTTTTATATATTTTGTTTTATATATTTGTTATTGAACATTTTTGTATCTTAATTTCGTTTCTTTTATTTTTAACAAACAACTGCACTTTCCTACACGTACGAGTGACCCCTCCGAGTCTGGACGACTGAATAAATTCCACAGCTGCTGCCCTTTATATAGGGCGACTTCCACTCAAAGCCTGAGGGCACTCAAATTTTGAGCTGGGCGCCAGGTAGAGATCGTAGCAGTCGATCCAATGGGAACATTCTCGGCTGCTGCAGGCATTTTCTAAATGATCTCCTGGAGTTCTTCAGCATCCAGTTAGGTGCATCAAAATTGCAAGAGACACGAGATGAGCGAAACCAGCAAAGACAATTAGAACGAAGAGAAGCGCGCAGATTCGTAGTCAACAGACGTAGAGGAATGAATGGATAGGGCAAAGCAACTTTTGCCGGGGCAGCTAGTTTATTAATAAAATATTGCTCGCATTGTTGTTGATGAAAATATCTTTATTTCTATATACATATTTGATTTTCTTTTCTAATTGAAATTTATTGCTACTGGAACTAAGCATACATACATATATGCGCATGTATTTTGTATATTTGTTGTGTTGCTTGCTTGCGAATTAAATAAATACTTTATCTGCTTAATTGTATTGTAAAAGCTTGCAATTCTTCGAACATGCCTGTTAATTTTATTTAATTTAAACAGTTGTCGAAATGTCAAACAAATGAATAAAACGAAATCCGTTTCGGGTCGATCTAATAAAAAATGTACATGGCTTTTAAGGCGAATATGCATATTCTAAATAAGAGTTTTATTTGTAAGTCACTCGATACTTTTCCACGAATTTGCCAATTTTCATTTGATACTGCAAAACATTGACGCAACAGCGAACAGAGAATTATAACAACAACAACAAATATGAATGCCAGCAAATTAAATTTGCGAGTGCTTGCCTTTTCGTGAAAGATATGTATATTTAAGAATATGAAGCACATTACAGCAGTACTCACAGGTCACAGGTCAAAGAGCGAATTTGTGTATGCTAAAAATATCTTGCGAAATTTGCTGTATCAATGGCATTGGTATTGGTGTTGGCCAACAATGCTTCAGCTGCGTCTTAAGTGACTGACTTTATGTTCTATGCCTTATTTTCCAGTTCTTTATTTATTTATTTTTCCAAATAAGTGAAACTTTGTTAGGTGTGCGTGAAAAAGGTTGATCCCAAAACGAAGGATGCAAAATTACTTTTAATTCCGACGCCCCATACATATACACTTTTGAGCTGGCCGTTGCTTGGAACCCCATGTCAAAAAAGCTGAACACTGGCAGGCAGGAGGCAAGAGGCAGGAGGCGGCAGGCGGCAGGAATGCGTTGCGCCTTAGGCGGGGACAGAGGTCACACTCAGCGAGCTGGCCCGGTGGCGTCGGCTGACCATTTCCCAGGCATCCGGTTGGCCCCGTCTCCAAGTGTAGGCTGCCTATATATATGTACATGTAGAAAACGACGAGTACTATTTGATTTCAGCATTGATTTATGAGCGCATCCGCTACACGTACGCTACGATTGCTAGCGGTCGAGCAGGAGGCAGAAAAAGGCAGTGGGGCAGCGGGGCAGAGGGCATGATTGTGCCTGCCGTTTGCAGAGCTTGCTTTGCACTTAACTGGCCAACTGAGCTTGGTCTGCTACAAGCCAAAGCTGACTACCTCGTCTGGCAGCTGATTGCCCGAAAGTCAGTAAATTAAAGTTCACACTGCGTAGAAGCGGCCGTCTGTCCGTCTGGCTGGGCATACAATTTGTAATTTATACGCTTGCAAAAACCGCAAAAGGAAAATAGATATTTATTAACATATAAATTATGCATGTGATTGGGGCAACAAGAGCCCAGAGTAGCCAAAGCCTAGGCCCATCATTGCAAGATGATTTATTGACAGCTCTGCAGCTATTCCAACTACTTTAAATTCGAAGCGCAGCGCATTTCTTGAACCAATTCAATTGACAGCTCCTTTAAGCTGGTGGCGTTACGCATTGCTTCGCTAATTTGTGTGCGATAAATGTGTTTTTTAAATTCCCGCTAGCTATCATCATGTTAGCCGCCCAATATAGAGGCGAGCGCATAGTTTTCGCTTGTCACATAAATCGGATCAATAAATGATGATATTATGCCACCGCAGGGAGCCATTGAGCTGCCAAGCACACCAACGCCCCACAGCCAGATAGCAGGCGAGAGGCGATGCCACCAAGTTGTAGGTGGTAACACATTAAGATAAAGTGACAACGCCTTCGCTCTGCCAGGACGTTGCGCCCGAGTGCCAGAAAGGGGTAGTGCCGCGCATAGCACGAAGGACACGCTGAAATCAGACAGCAAAAATCTAGAGGGGCGACTGCTGGGCACACAAATGAATTGTCTGAATGTGTGTGAGCTGTGCTGTGCGTGTGCGTGTGCGTGGGGCTTTTATTTTCGCATGACATTTTATGCGCATCACGCATACGCACTGTTACACACACAACCATAGATAGATGTGTGTACACAGGCGACATGCATGCAAGCAAACAAGCTTCTCCCCTTTGCCAGCAGCAAAAGCAGCCACTAGAGTGGGCCAGGGCGGTGCAGGGTGGTGCTGGGCGATTCCCGGCTATAATGACATTTAGCTTTGGAACAATGTAAACAGAGGCCAAGCAGCAGCGACAACGTCGAAGTTCAAAGTTGGCATGCTGTAGGCCGCCAAAAGTTTGTGTTAAGTATGTATATGCACATTCTACACAGACACACACACTCACTTACACATATGCATATAGAAAGCACTGCGTCAAGCTGTATGCTTAGGAATATTGTATGAACTGTAAATGCTTCGCTCTCATCGCTGTTACAGAGGCTTTCCGACCGCAAATAGTGACGCAGCCCCAGGAGCAGAGCCGTCAACTCTGCCTACTTGGAGGCAGCTTAACTGGTAAAGCAACTACGAAGCCATAAATTCATAAAGTAAAGGTAACCCAACGTGGTCTAAAGGACCAGTTAAGTTCAGCCGGTGAGCGAAGCCAGCGGGCGGTTGACATTAATAGCGACTGATATGGAGACAAGTAGGACACGCACACACACACAGCCATAGCCAGAAACACGAACACGAGCACACTCTTGTAGACACATCAGTTATGGGAATCATTGTTTGTGCCAGGGCACCAAAGCGTTTAGTAAATGGGCCTCTGTTAATGGCGGCTTTATGCCCCATGTCTAACAAAATACAAGTGTAATTTTATCTACAGGCCATAAAAATATATAAATGCTATTAAAAAATCTGCCACTGAGGTAAATAAATTAGCATTTAGATTGTTTTTAGCTGCGCGCTAAGGCAATCAAACACGTAAGCCTTTAATAATGTTTTAATTGGCCACCCCACAGAGGGGGCGGGTCGGCCTGACAGTTGCCTCTTGAAATGAATCCCTAATGATTGCGTGTCAAACGAACGAGTTGCTGAAGGTGCAATATATATGTAGTTAGAGCTAGTTTACCATTTCAGTAATGTCTGTATTCCCTCCTCGACAGTGCATTGAATTGTTGTTTAGCAATTGGCACTGCTTGCTTAATTACCCTGCTTACCAGCAAGCAGTAAAATTATTGTAGCGCACAAAAGTAGGCAATGAAATTTATATAGCCCATTTTATTTGTCTGTCCATCGTGGACGTAGAATGCATTTATACGAAAGCGTATAAATGTATTTAATGCTCACAGATTTAGTAGCTCAACTTGTACCGTTATTATAAGTCTCGCACTGACATCCAATTATGACATGCAATCCACCAATAATTAAATGAAAATGATGAGCAGTCAAAAAAGTTGAGCAGCTTTAGAGGTAGTCAACTCTAGAATTGTGAGCTGAATAGCCTATTATTTAAGCTCATTTGAGAGCAAAAGTACAAAAATAAGATAAGCACGCTCTTCGTATACGAATTTAGGCTTCGAGTATTTGTGTTCAGCTTTATCCATATTTTCGTAGCCTGGCAAATATAGGTCTTTATTTCTAATTCGGGCCCATTCTTTATCTCCATGCAAGTATCTATTCTATGCAGGAGAAATCATTTGCCGGAACACATTTGTTGTGGTCAGATATGAAGTGGTCTTCGTTTGTTGTTAGTGAAATTGATGAATTGATAGCTGGGCTTTCGAGCATTTTATATATGCACGCTCCATTGTTGTCAGCCATCGAGTGTGGGTCGCATTCAAATGACAAAGGAGATGCTCTCGTGTGCCCATATAACATTGTGAGAACATTTACAAGCTCGCTTGTAAATATTTCAATTTATTTTATGTTGTGTTTATATAACTTTTATGTGCAACTCTTATGCTCTCCTACTCAGGGTCTCTCTTTCTGCGGCGCTGCACTTAGCAACTGTTAAGAGTAGGGCATAAAAAATGGGAGCCCATAATCATATGCCAATAAAAGTCGGTTAGCATGCCGCACGCTTATTGGGCGTGGCATTGACAATATGTGTGTGCTGTGTGTGTTTGTGCTTGTGTTTGGGGGCTAAATGATGCTCCGTTTTTGGGATAACATTCGAGCCACGTTATCATTATGCGCTACATCACATACGCATGTGGCTCGCTGCTCACAAACGAACAGACTCACAGACGAGCAGCTCAGAATGGTCAGCCAACTGGTGGGCTCAATGTGAATCTGAATGGGAATGCGAATGCGAATGCGTCTGTTGTGCGACCACCTATGGTGCGGTTGCTGTATAATACATTCAATTCATGGCTAGAACAAATGATGTGGAAATGTAAAATAGATGTTGGGCTCACGACTGTGCGCCTGTCCGTTCGTCCATGCCTCCGTACAACTAGATCAGACGCGCGGCATGTGTGCAATGTGAGGATGATGCTGAATTCTGTGACTCTGCCTCAGGCATGTGGCATGCATAAAGCTAAGGCCAAGCGGAGAGTGCGGCAACTGTCTTTTGTGCGCGTATGTGTGTGTGTGTGTGTGGGTGTGGAAGCGACAAAGTGAAGCATCATAATGCTGGAATAATGGCCAACATATGCACACTTCAAATTAAAGTGAGCAGCCATCACACACGCGTCACTCTCACGCCTCAGGCCTCTCTCTCTCTCTCTCTCTCTGTCTGTCTGACTGGCTGCCTGTCACGTCGTTGCCGTTGATTGTCTTTCGGTTTGGGTTTCATTAGCTGCAACGGGTAACGTTTAATTTTTATGTTCATGTGCCTAAATGCAATCGCCACAAAAGCCAATTGACTTCGTTCAAATCACAACTTTTATGGCTTCGAAGCCATAACGACTTTTAATTAAACAGTACCAGGAAAAAAAAACAATCAGCTGCTGCAAGTACAATCGTTCGAAATCCAAAGGCAGCTACAGAAACAACTAGGAAACGGCAACAGAACCAACAACAACAACAACTAGGAAAACGGATACGGTGTCATGGCCAAAAGGCAATACCGGTTTCTAATTGGCCTGTATTGTTAAATGGATAATGGCCAAAAGACGGGCATTGATACAAGGCACAACATAGACAAGAGAAACATGACAAAAGGTCTTCACATCCGTTTACCCTCTTCGCATATCCTGAGGCCTGTCCCCCAACAATTATTGAAGCCGCCTCAGCACTCAGCCCTAATGACGAAAGTCATTTTCAATCAGAAAGAAATAGCAAAGATTCTCATTCTTATAAAATCACTTATCAAATTGAATGACAAATAAAAGCTTTGTTTGTATTTTTCATATTTCTCTGATGACATCGACAAAATCTCTGAGAATTTACAGAATGACAATGGCAAATGCTGCATTATTTATGCGCTTTTCGGTATTGATTTGTGCGTGAGGAGCTTTCACAAGTGACCAAACAGACATTTCCATGGAAACTCAATTAATGGTAATTGGGATACCTAAAGGCTAGTCATCCATAAATAGTTTATTGCAATCCTGACCGCACTTTATTGGTATACCAAGAATAGACGATTTTTAAAAATCAAATAAAATAAAAGACAAATTATTCCTGCCGCAGATGGAAAATTTACTCGTACTGCAATTTCTGCGCAGCACTAAAATAGTTTATGGATTGATTCAGCTCTTGGGACTTGAATATTGCAAATTTTCATTTTCCATTTGGCATGAAATTGAAAGACATACAAATAGTTACAGTTATTTGGAGTCTTAAAGGATTAAAGCGCACACAAAATATTTGATTAGAACAAAGCAATTGGCATTTTGAATAAGGGCTTCCATTTGGAAAATATGAAAGCCTGTGTGTGGCCCAATCAATCAGAAAACACTCGCACCTAATTCCATGCTATTCAATTTAATTAACATGTCCACAAATACGGAAGCACAATAACAGATTTATGTGACATTCGATTTGGCTGGCATCCATCAAACACACATGCAGCTCATGACAGGTGAACAGCTCTATTAAAACATCAAGCGGTCGCTATCATTAATTGACTAAATATTCACCCATTCAGCTGACAGAGCAGTGCAGTGTGCGCAGTGCATTTGTAGTGCAATGTAGTGTGCTGTTAAATCAAGCATTTAACACTGTAGTTGTTTTATGTTTGCTTGGAAAGTGATTGAAATTTGCTGCAATTACTGTACTCAATATGTACATGTTTATGGGAGTGCCCAGCTGCGCGTTAAATGCTGTCAAAGCCAGCCACTGGGCACATTACGCATACGCAGCGTGTGACAGAAATAGCTTTAAGGCGAATAATGCGAAATACGAAATGCGAAAGGCGAAAGGCGTCTGTCATTAAGTGCCATGACTGGGCTCTGGCTGCCGCAGCTCCTGGCTCCTGGCTCGCTCTATCTCCTTCCTCATGCCTTTAATGAGTGATAACAAATGGCAACATTCACGTGCCCCATAATCTTATTATGTATGTATCAATATTAGCAAATGTCTTACGGCCGCATTGTTATGGCTCCACTGCATGGGGCGGTGGGTCACATGCTATTAATTGTGCTTAGTGTAGTGGGGTGTACTTAGTTGCTGGCATTTTTGTTAATCGCATGATGTACAAGCGAACGCACAAACACAAACCAACGGGGGCTGTGCTGCCCGATAAGAGCCCATTGCTATATATATTTGTGTAGCTACATATACATATACATATATAACTTATATATTTTGTATATTTTTGGTTTCCTCATATTTCAGTCGTTGTTTTGATGGCCTGCATATGAGAACCTAAGGGGCTGTATTTGAGGTCTCGGACAGGTTGCGTTGCTCACACTTGACCGCATTCGACTGACCTTAAACTTGTTTTCAATTAAAACTGCAGATCCAGTTGCTTCAATGTGCGTGTATGTGTGGGTGTATGTGTAAGGGCCTGTATTTGTGTCTGGTTGAACCTTTTAGCATTTACTTAGCATTTAGTTTTATACCCATCCACCTACCTATATGTACATATATAAAACTATAAAACATGAAAGCAAGTTTCATAAATCACAGCTCAAAGCCGAGCAAAAGTGAAAAATCGTAGACCCCCATTTTAATTAAAAGCGTGCAAAACACGATACTCTACAAACACACCAGCACTCACACAGACACACCAAAATTTATATGTATATATGTATAGTAACAATCTGGGCAACTCGTATACAATGTTTTTTGAGGCCAAAGCCTTGGAAAAGCCTTTTCCTGAATAATGATTGAAAAACAAGCACTGAACGAGCTGTGCCCGCTCAGACGTTGTTCGGTCTTGGGCTGCGTGGGTCTGAATGCCGTCCTTAGCTTTGCCACACCCCCTCTCAAATGTCCCTTCCCGCCCAGACAGTGTCAAGCGAGCAGCAACGAGTTGTACAAACTCAAGAATGAAGTTTGCTTAAAATAATTTGCACGCTGTCCAGGCTTATGCCTTCAGACAGCCCCCTACCATCTCACCACCCCCCACCACCACCGCCATGGAATCGGAGGCTAGGCTTGGTTTGCTTATTTACAAAGCCCATTTGTTTCTGGGTACGTGCATTCTCTCATACCGTGTAGGCGACAAAAGTCTTTAATTTTTGCCTAATAACAGCAGCGCTGGCAAAGTTTTCGAAAAGCCGCCAAAACGAGGGCGTTAACAAGCGCCAGAAACACACACACACACCAACACAAACACACACACGCACACGCAGATAAATACTAAGCAGAACTTGCTGTTTATTCTGCAACTAAAATACTGATATTTACACAAGATACCCTGTAATAATAACTAGAAAAGTCTGAAGACACTCGATGCAATAGAGAGTCGATAAATATATTGAAGCACATATTGAAAAGTTTATTAAAATTAAATATATAAATATATATGTATATATATAAAAATAATATAAAAAGCAATTTAAAAATGTAAAGTTTTTATTTAGCAACCCAACAACATTCAGCTTGTTTAACATGAAATTCGAGTTTTTAGAAACTTTTTAATAAAATATTAAAGTGCTTAATTTTAGGTACATTATTCATACATATTTAGCTCTTTAGCTTACGAAATTGATATGTCTGTTTCGTGTCCTATTCAAAAGTTCAGTTAGTAGGAACCCTTTTAGGGTATGCGAGTAGTTCAAAGTAGTTCAAGTATTTCTGCTCAAGTACGTGAGCATAAGTACGTATAGAATTAAAGAGGCATGGGGTCGCAGCGAGGAGGTAAAGAGCTAAAGAGGTACAGTCATCATCGTCATGCCATAATAGCGTTTTGATACCCGCACATAAACAACAATGGCAACAACAACTACAGCAACAACAATAACAATAAGAACAACAACGAACAACAAGAGGAACGACAATGAGCGCAACGTTTCGACAATAAAATGCAAAGAGCCAACGAACAGAAGATACCAGCAAAGCAAAGACCCAGCTCTCCGCCCAGCTAAAGTTACGTCTCTCGTGGCAGAGCTCGCTCATCTAGCTCGCTCATCTAGCTCGCTCATCTACACCGAGTCTAGCCGCCCTCCGCCCATTCCAGAGCCGTGGTTCTGCCTCATTCACTTTTCTAACCCGCCTTCAAGGTGAACTTAACCTGATGCTGTCTGCTTTGTAGCTGCGGCTTTTCTATCTATGTCTATGTATTGTGGCTTTCCCCATCTCTCTCTGTCTCTCTCTCTCTTTCTCTGTCTCTTTGTATACGTGTGTGTGTTTTGGCTCTTTGGGCGGGTTAATCGCAAATGGGCAACCGTGTAGGCAATGGATTACGTAAACTCAGAAGCTAACGTACTTATTATGCTGGCAAGCACAAGGAGCTGCGATTTATTGTTTGACGTTTGCCGCCGCGTGTTTGGTGCTGCGACTGCTGCTGTTGCTGCTCCTCCTCCTGCTGCTGCTGCTGCTGCTGCTGCTGGTATGCCAGCCGGCGCAGTAAACACAAATGTTGATCTAATCCGCAGTCCAGTCATGGCAAGGATAGACGCCATGACAGAGCCAAATAGCAAAACAAACTCTTCAACCAAGCGCTTCAGACTTGATGAATGTATTCGGATTCTGTGAAATTGCAGGACGCCAATGAGCTGCATGACGCTGCAGCCAGTTAGTCAATCAGTCAATCAGTCCATTAGTCAACCGGGCGGGCTAAGGCCGGGTCAGGCAGTCAGCCAGCCAGGCAGTCGGGTAATCTACGGCCGTCCACTCCGTCCACTGTTTGGAGTGTTGAATTACCCTGTTAAATGGACAACACTTGCCTCACTCACACATTTCCGGCTAAACAGCTAGCTGAAAGTATACTCTAACAAGGTTGTCCTTCAGCTTTGAGTGTATATTGCATTTAAGCAGAGTGTTGACAGTTCACTTAAGCATTTACAAAATTCATGATCAATCGCAGTATTATAGAACAATTTTTTTAAAATTATTGTGTATGCAAAATGTAAATGTAAAATGGGCTGCATAGTTATATAATTTATTTATTTGCTCTATCTTTGTTTACCTTAGGAATTAATATTCTTCTATTATACTCTCTCTGTCTCTGGCTCTTTTGCTTTGTCTGTCTCACAATTTTGCTTCTCTTTCTATTTTTTTATTATATATTCCTATATGAAATATTACATCAGCAAATATATTTTATTAATTATATATATATTTTATTTAATTAATTATAATATACATTTTTATATTTATTTCTAAAATCATATTAAAAATAAACATTTAAACATATTTCTTTATATATTTATTTTTCCATAATTAGTTTTATGTTTATTTAGTTTTTAACTCAATTATTTCATTGGGGTAAAGGTAAGAGTATCAACAATTTGTTAGTCCAATAATCAATTTTAATTTTCCATTTTCCTTGCGTGTGTGCACAGCAGACACATTCCGTTGATGGTAAGAGGGGCTTATTGCATGCAGCGCCGGCTGAAAATATTCGTAATCGCTGAGATAATAGCCTTTCATGTGGGCATTCCAATCAATTCATAGGCTGCAGAAACAAAGAAAAAACAAGAAACGTAAAACTGGGCAGCAACTCGAACCACTTAATGTCACAATAAAAATGTAACTAACCATGAAAATTACATGTTTCCCAGCAATTTGCCGTTTTGACATGGCGATGTCAACCCGGTAATAACCGAGTCCAACCAAACCCAGCCAAAGCATCAACTGAACTCAAACCCAAATTTCGGTCAAATCGAGCCCAGCATCCGCCCACTTGTCAGCGTACTTGTCCTTGCTCGGCACTCCGGAACCAGTCACTGTCTGATGCTACTATACATACATACATATATGTATATATATATATATTTATATATATTTTTACCCAAAGTATGGCTTCATATTGGTAAGCCAATATTTATCAAAGAGCGTTCGTGTTCTCCGCCTGACGCAACTTCTTAAAATGCTTTCGAATTATAGAAAAAATCAAATAAAATCGCATAAAAGAAAACGTTGCAAAATAGCTGAAGAAATTTTCAATAAAATCGACTTTTGTTGGCTGCCAAAATGAAAATACATACGAAAATCCACAAATACACACGCACACACACGCACACACACACACACACACACTGTGGCCCACACACTCTGTCTGAGGGGCACTCGCATATAGCAAATAAATGCGAATGGCACATTCCTGGGCATTGGTCTCTCATCTCCGCTTTTTGGCTCTGGTTCTGTTTCTGGCTTTGGTCTCCGCTTTGCGCTGTTTCCTATTCTATTTGCTGATTTTTCGTTGATTTTCTTTCTTTGTTCACTTTTTGCCTTACGTTTTTCACTCCAGCTTTGCATCGCAGCTCGAGTGGAAAATTGACATATGTTTACTTTGTTGCTCCTCCTGTTGTTGTGCTGCTGCTGCTGCTGCTGCGTGTGTGTGTGTGCCTAGTTTTTATTTCTTATTTTGATTTTGAGCCAGCACCTACTGAAAGTCGAGCATCATTAGATTGGCACATCGTATGCCATCGAGGCATACGAAGCATGCAAATGCTGCAGGTAATGCGCCATAACCAGATTTCCTTACCAATTTCACTCATTACGCCAATTTAGTTGGCTCAAACATAAGCTAAGCAATAAAATTCCTCAAAATTTGTCAACGATTTAGCTATTTGTGTATCTACAAAAATTAGCCAGAAGAACGTGACTTCCATATTTAATAAAAAAATAGGTAAATTCAATTCAGCAATTTGTTCAAATTATTTATAAAACGCAAAATATATTTTTAATTTAATAATTGAGTTTAATTGCTAAGAGTTTCAATTATTAAATACAATTTAAACGACAAAAATGATAATCTGAAATTCAAAAGAAATCACAAAACTTATTTAAATATTATATACATAGTATATATATTTGTATATATGTATAGGAGCTTGGGCAGCTGCTGATGTATCCGCCGTAAGCATTTTCCGTCTCAATTTTATTTTGTATTATTCAATCAGGCCCAGAATGCTGCGAGCCACAATTTTTGCTCGTCTCCCTTTCTTGAGTATGCCTACCGTACTTCTTGTCTCTAGCACCGTCTCTCTGCTAGGTCGGATGTGGACCTCCTTTCACAATGACAATTAAGGCACTCTCCATCGAGGCGAGCAGTCTAAACTCGTTCCTTGCTTGAGTTTCACAACACTGGAAGACTACTCTCTCACTCTCTCTCTCTCTCTCTCTGCTCTCTGCTCTATTGCGGTATTCTTGCGTAATGCCATGCTTGAATTATGTTCATTCATGCTCTGTTCAGCATTTTTTGTTAACTACATGGGAACTGTTTAGAATTTCTAGCATACACAATTAGAAGCAAAAAGTTGTTGGCACCTTTTGACTGCCCTATTTAGCACGTGCACCACAGTAAGCTCAACTATTTAGAAATTTCACACAAAAAAAAAAAAATAAAATAAAATAAGAGTAAATACAATATACAATTATGTTACATTGCAAAATGGAATTCCACGCTTAGCAACTGAACTAAAACAAACTTTGGTCAAACGAGAGTTGTAAATTATTTATAATTTTATATTTCCGCTGTGTGCCAACTGTAGCGTATATAAAATTCTCAAAGGAACTTTTTTGTTGTTATTTTGTAGGCCAGCGAAACGAAATGAAATGAAATTAAATTATTGAGGCATTTTATTAGAGTCGGGCGACCTTTTTTATTATCGCTTTAAACTGCATATTTCGTAAGCCGCAAGGTTATTAAGAAAACTTATCTAGATATTTGCCACGGACGGAACAATGAATGGACCCAGCACGAGGCCAAAAGCCGCCTACCAAACTAACTATCTGCCACGACTGCTGCTACTTGGAGCAGAGACAACTCTATCGTTGGGGCCGAGTTGAATTGCCCATTGAAAGCGCCTGCCCGGGGCAAGCAATTGTTATCATGGCGGTCGAGGCAAGGCCACAAGTTGCAACAACAGCGTAAGGAAGCCGAGGAACAAGTAGAGGCAACTGCAATTTAAGCTACCGATTGCCATTATGTTAAGGTCCTGGCTCGCATCGTCCTTCAGCCAGTCCGGGCGTGGCCTATAAAAGTGCATTGTGTGGCAGAAAAGTTGTTGAAATATATATTGAAAAACGGCTAAAGTGAAAAACTGAAGCGCAGCCCATAAATGATTAATGGGCCAAGTTATGCGTTATGCGTTACGCGTTACGCTAGATGATGACCCGAACGTTCATGCACTTTCTGCAATTTCCAGTCACTCGAAATTAGTCACACACAAACACACACACTGACTCACACACACACACACACACACATAAATATTAACTAGCATTCACATTAATGAGAATTTGCTGGAAATTTTGGCAAACGATTTTGAAATGTGCCACTGCAAATGAAGTGTAAAAGAGATAAGGGAAAGGGATGCTGGGAAGGGCTGGCAGGGACTGTCACATTCGTAAATGCAAACGCAATGAAAATGTTTTTTAAAGTTCCAACAACGAATCAGAGCCAATTTACATAACCCAGAACAACAAATAGTTACAAATTGAAAACTTTTCTCTGCCAAGATTGTAAACGATTGTCTCCCAGTGTCTTACACGTCCCTGTGCCCCAGACCCCCGCGCTCCGCCCAGTCAGCGGCAGCTCTATCGCAGTTTCAGTTTGCCATTGTTATAATCAAAGTGGCACAAATAACAAAAAGAACCAAAGACTGAGCACAAGACAACAACAACAGCAAGACAAGTAAAAACAAGTGGAAGACGAGAAAAAAAACTGAAATTGACAGCACAAGCAATATGAAAACCCCAGCAGATACGAGCCATACATAGCTCAGATACAGCTCCACAGCTATAGATACAGATACATTTGCAGATACGGATGCGCGGCGTACTCGCTGATACGTTAGATAGAAGAAGCAGAAAAAGTATCGACAAGTTTGACGCTTTATGGCATTGTTTAGTGCCGCACATTTCGCCAAAAACGTTTTTCAACTTTCACACAATTGCGCCATTTGCCGCGTCTTATGATGCCAGGCGATTGCTGGGTGCGCCAGCGGGGCGCTGACAGAGGGTGGTGGTGCGGGTGCAGAGAGGGTGGGCGTGTACGACACAAATCTGCTGACGGAAGCTTTGGATACGTTTGGACTAGAGCATTTTTTATACGTAAAACGTGCGGAAAGTTTGAGTGTCAGCTTAGAGGGCGTGGTGGGGACCATTCAAGCAAAACTGGAAGCTAGGGATAGAAAAAGTTATAAAACAGTAGATAATAAAATAATAAAATATATGTATTTGAATTGCTCATGACGCGGCAGCACACACACACACACACACACACATACACACGCATACATACACATAAAGTTTTCGTTTTTGTTTGCAGCGATAAAATTACATGTCAAATTGAATGTAACCTGCCATTCGAGCGCATTATGCTGGCCATAATTAAACGTCCAGTTGGCCAAAAGCCACCCGCCGTCAATGGCTGGTCAATCATTGGTTGATTTTATGGTCAACAGACGTTTGAACTTTGGTGTGAATGGGGCTGGGCTGCTGTAGCTCATTAAACTGGCGCCTCGCGTATGACCTCAGCAGATTCACAAGAAACTCTTGTCGAAGGTCCTTGGAGTCACACTTCAAGCGCGCCTCAAAAGCGGAAGAAACTTTTGCAGGAAGCCAACTTTTCAATTAGCGAAATCATCCATTTCATCAGCGGTTGTAAAATGAATATTTTATGATTATGCCAGCTCCTTAATTTGGAGAGCAAGCGAATAATTCATGAATTTTTACACTTACATTTTGTTATTTTAATTAAGTCGATGCGCAATGGCAACTGATTTAAAGTGAATTTTAATTTTATCATTCAATTGAGGCAGTTACATGATTTATCTATTTAATTATGCTTATGGAACCATTTATTATTTATATAGTCAATGTGCGACAGAGAAGTACCCTGTATTCAAGAAAAAATAAGCAAATAAAATAAAACAATTAAGAGCAGCAGTACAATTAAAATTATTCAAACAAGAATTTAATTAAGAGTTAGAAATGCATATCATAGAAAAATTATTGAAATTTATTAAGTCATTTAAAAAATAAAAAACTAGCTGGGATTTTTTAAAGATTTCTGAACACTCAAACATATCTAATATATATTTCTAACACTGGCATGTGTACAGGGTATTTGAAAAATAGAAAAGTTTTTGTTGTTCCGCTCGATTCATCGAAAATGTTTTGATTGTGTGCAATTAATTAGCGCTATGCAAAATATTGTTCACGGAATATTCTAATAAATTTAATAATTAAATATTGGCATTTTAGTTAGCTTTAGTTTGATGGTAAACTAAATTCTAAATGTTCATTTATTCATAAAAATAATAAACACATATACTCGACATTAAATGAAAATGGCTATTAAATATAATCAGCTTTTATATTTGTTATAAACAGCTTCCGGGATGAGTCCCTTAAACAGTTTCACATTTTGATTTAAAGGTTTTTGTTTTGCTATGCGCATTCGAGTTATTTGAAGATTGGAAACGACAGATTTTGTGCCAGCTCAGAGAACTGTTGACGTGGGAAGGACATCGAATCCCTTTCTGATGGGTGCTCAAGTGAGCGAAATCAATGCGTTTTCTATGTTAATACAAATCAATCCGTCTAATCGAATCAAATGTTTTTAACAACTGAGCAGTTCCGTTGACTCGCAGTCAGCTTTGTCTTTGTCTTTCTCGCAAACTAGTAAAACTAACGAACAAATCAGGAACAACAACAACAATGTCAGCAGCAATTGCGCAATATGCATAAAACTTTATATGGCATTTAAATTGTGTGCGTGGGTGTGGCATGAGGGGCGTGACTAGTTGGAGCAGCCAGACTCAGCGACAAACAAAAGAAAATAATAATAATAGAGCTACCGCCGTGCCATCTTTCGACAGCTAACTTCGATTGTTAACTCAAGCGTCACAAATACCGGAAATCGAATACAATTTGTAATTCTGATGAACAGTTGTGCAAAGCTTAAAGCGCACTCCTGAATCCTGGACCAGCAACAAGGACTCGCATCTGGATTTCCTGTGCTTTACGCAACAGACACTACTCGCCACAATGTCTCTTTGGACTGTAGCTATTGAAATACCCTACATTCAAATACCTACAGGCTGAGGTAGCAGCAGAGCAGCTTGAAGGTTGCCGAATTGATGAGAGGGGAGAAGAGAGACCGAAAGTTAATGTTTAATTAAGACTGACTTAAAATGAAGCAATGACATCAATCGATAAATATCGATATTTCAATCGAGCTCAAATAAAAGCGCTTTTAAACCATCTTTAAATAGAAAGAGAAGAAATACAAGATTTTCTAATGCACACCTAAAGGCAGTTTCAAAGCAAGTTGCAAAAGTGTGACATTATAAATTTCCTTTAGCTCTTTATAGGGTATCTTTTAGTCAGACATCATTCATCGTTTGTTGTAAGTGTTGCTGTTGCTTCTGTTGTCCTTTTGTTGTTGCTTTTGCTTTTATTGTTTATTTTGTGTGTGCTTTACTCTCGCTCTCTCTCTCTTTTTCTCTCTGTTTCTCTCTATGCGCTTTGCTTTCTGTTTTGGATTCATTTCGTTATCGACTCAATGTCGACAACAATGGACCAAAATGTAATGCCAAATTGGGCAACATCGTTTTATGTGCTATTGCTGGTTGCTGCTGTTCCTTGTTGTTGTTGTCAGTGCCGCTCGTTGTTGTTCTTGTTCCGGGTGCATTTCGCTTTTGAAAAGGTAAAGCATGGCGTGTGCGTCCACTCATCATCAGGTGCTCACTGTTAAATTTCGCACACGTAGCAGCATAAAAATTGACACCGATAATTCGCATGGTGTGTATGCGTGTGCCATCGCTTACATATACAAGTGTGTGTGCGTGTGTGTGTGTGTCTGTGGGTAAGCAGAGCCAACGTTACGTATGCGCGATAAACACGCACACGTAACGCACACATACATCATGTCGAGTAAAATTTGTCGGTTCGACTGAGGGGCAGGGGAGCAGCTGTGGAGTGGTTGAATGTCGCGACGCTGTTTACACAAACAAAGTTATCAATTTTACACACGCCCCACATTCAATTTCCCCGTGGATGGGCTGCCCGTCGGGATAACAGCATGTTATCACCCCATATCCCCAACACTGGGTCGTTTCTACTCCAGAGTGCCCCTCAACCCGCGTACGGCCCGGCGGCGTGTCGGTATTTCCATCAATTCGGTATGCAATCAATGTCCAAATCGAAGACGCAGCGCGTCCAAGCCTCTCAGCAACAATAACAAATGGAGTACCAGAGGTCGGCCGCCAGGGGTTGTTTAACACATTCCCCAAAACAAGGGGATGCCTACCAAATGCAGTTATATTTTTAGACCGAAGTTTACACAGGTCAATGAAACAAAATATGAAGCTCTTCCATTCCCAATTTACTTTCAGGGCATCAATTTGTGTTCATATCTATTTTTACAGCCCTTGCGTTAGGGTAGACTCTCAACGAAAAGCGCCAATTGTATGTGTATTACATATACCAAATTTATGTACGAATATGCATTAAATATTTTAATATATAATTCATTTAGGTTATATATATATATTTCACAATGTCTGCAGACTCAAATTAAATCGTTCTTATTTCCTTTGTAAGTTGGGTCCCACGACAAATTTATACTGCTCAGCATGCTGACAAATTATTTTGCTTATTTTCAGCTATACCTTGAAATATTTTCTAATGTTTTAGCATTTCTTTTTGCAAAACAAGAAAGTAATATATTACTCGCAGACGAGCAATGGGCCAGAACAAGCTTTTTCCATCTATCTTGTTCTATGTTAATAGGTGTTATATCATTCCAGGCAGTTAAGTTCAGGTCGGGCGGCTGTCTGCTCAGGAAAATGTTGCTTAAAATTGAAATATGCGCTCGTATTTATTTTGTAGGCCAAAGCAAAAAACTCATATAATAATAATTAGTTTAAAGTGACACGAGAATTGTAAACAATTGCAAAACAAATATGCAAACAATCATAATGAAATAACTTTTTTAATCACTTGTATTTGCAGTGTTGAACTATTAACAATTAATTGCAATGTTTATAGAATAGTTGGTCTCGCAAATGAAAAATTTATATATATATATATTTGTTTCAATTAGATTAGATAAATATATTATTTATTATGGCAGTTATGTTGTGTGAGCTACAGCTTAATTTAATTGAGCTGTTGGATAACTGGCATGAATTGTAATTTATTTAAAGCGATGCGCAAATGATTTCATAACATTTTTGACATTTTATGCGAGGAATGCTTATCATACTCCCCCTCATCCACCCTCCCTGACATGCCCCTCAACCTAATGCGGGAGCCATAACACGCGGAGCTACCCACTTGTGCATAAAATTTCACTTAGAGTATTGAGCGATGTGTTGCCAGGAAAGTGAAGAAGTTGGGGGAAGTGAAGTGTGCGGGAGGGGAGGGAAAGCGACCTGCTGTGGGGGCTCTTGGAAAAGTTGAGGAATGTTATCGTCTTGTTAGTGTAAAATAATAGATGCCAAGTGGGCTAGTGTACAGAGTATTGAGTGTCTTGAGTCGGGTGGGCGGGCTGAGCGCCTGCCTCTTGGGCGACAATTTTTGGCAATTCGTTGATTTGTTTTTCTCAATTTTTCTGCACGTTTTAGTGGCAAAACAACAACAAGCCGAGCTAGAGAAATATGTTGCCGCGTAGGTAAAATGTAAAAAATTCCATTGAAATTGCATTTATCTGACAAAATATTTATAATAACTTTGAAAATTCAATTTCTAAAGAAAATATGCTAAACGAATTGGCATTAAGAGCGACACGTTTATGTGCGTATGTATGCGTGTGTGTGTGTGTGTGTGTGTGTGTGCGTGTGTATTGGTGTCGCTGTCGTTGTCTGCATGCTAGAAAATTAAAATCGACCATATGTTGCCTCATCGATTTTGATAAGGCGCTGCCGCCAGTGTTGCCACCCAGCTGCGACAGGCTTCATATCCGTTTCCGCTCTAACATAATGGGTCACGGTATTTGCATATGCGTGTGTCACTCTCTGCATGTGTGTGTCTGTGTGTCTGTGTGTGTGTAGGTGGGTGTGCGCTTTCCGTTTTCAATTGAGACGCGCCCTGACAAAACTTGTAAAACGAGCCTTGTCATGCATGAGTTTTTGCCATTTTATTAATGTTGTTCCTGTTTCTGCTTCAATTGTTGCGCCTTCGCCCTGCTGTTGTTGTTGTTGTTGTCGCTTCTGTAGCGTGACACAAATCAAAGGACACTTTGAAAGTGTTTCGCGCTGCGTATTCCAGCCCTTGTTAAATATTTCATAAGCACTTCCTTCGCCAAAAGACGCATGGAATGCCTAGCTGCATGGGGGCCTTTACATATTTATATTTCCATTTATACGTATATGTATGTTGAGGCCGTAAGCAGCCAACATCGCAGTGGCCTAATGGTATGTGTTACAATTAAATTACGCTTACGATAAATGTTGCTGCAACATGTTGCTGCCACAAGGGGAGCAGGGCGCCTGCGCAAGAGCCGAAGCATTCGCCTGGCCACTCTTTGCGTAGGTTAGTTTTCAGAATGCTTTCAGTTCTTTAGCGCGCCTCAAGCCACACAGAACGTAGTTGTGCGACGAGATAGCTAAGTGACCCGGTGACTCACTGTGACTCGCCGTGACTCAGTCACGAGTTAAACACGAAGCAACACGCAACGTAACAAATCGGGCCGCTCGTTGCACTAGCGAGCGTTGCGTTCAAGTTCGGGCAGGCAACGAAAAAAAAGAAGCAAAGTAAACCAAAATTCGCGTAACGTGTAACGTAATACGTGTACGTATAAGTAACGCAACGCGCTTGAATGCGTTACGTGTCGCATGAAATGGCGGCACGCAATTCGCGCTACATTGAATCCGAACGCATCGTCCACAAATTGCTCTAGTCCCTCGCAAAAGGTATAAATGAGAATATCCCCATACCGCGCACGAAAACTAAGACTCATGAGTGTCTATCAGTGTCTCTGAGTGTCTATGAGTCGGAGCATGGGTACTCGTACAATTAAGTGTATTAGTCGGACGTGACCAGACCGAAATTATAGCCACGGGCCAAAAAGTAAACGTCCATCTACCGATTGCCCCAGCAGCTTAGTGTGTAATGAAGAAATTATTCAACTTTGGCAGCCCACCCCCACCCACCCCGTCCCCAGACAACCGAATCAGTCCAACGGATGTCATGGTGATTGAAAACTCAACCGCAATGCGGACTTGTCATCATTTCAAATGAATGCGACTCCGTCTCCGATAAGACTTAAGACTTAGGACTCAAAATCTAATCCCTTCCGCTGCTAACGCGTCCGCAAACGGCAATCTCTTTCCCTTCCCTTCTTCCTACTCCCTCCTCCGTCGCCCGGAGTCGTGTGTCCTTATAAATCGAGTCTGGCGGTCGTCGGTCGTCGCTCGTCGTTCCTTGGCCAACGGCTGGCAAAACAATATGGCGTTGACTCATTTAAGTCGCTGGCAGTGTCTTTGTCTTGAGTTTTGCGATTGCCATCATTTATTTTAATTAGTTTTTACTGTTGTCGTCTTTGGTTGCAGTCATAATTTAATAGCATCACAAATTGCGCATGAAATGTTGTTGGAATACTTTGCGGCGATGCTTGTGATCATGGGATTAACCACAACATTCGATAAGCACACAAGCCACATGCAACACTTTGGTAAGTATTCAGCAAATATATATATATATGTATGTACATATATACTATATAAGTGTATATACAGCAATTACCAACTCCATCTGCAGAGCACGACTGAAACTTTTTGAGCGAGAAATGAAAGTGGCTTTGCAGCTTGAGCAGTTGTCGAAATGATTACTAATTTATCATAAGGCTTTAACTGTTTCAATTTGACCAAAGCGAACACGACAGATGCCCGCCTGGGCGGAAAATTATATTTAAACTGAGCACGACTCGAGTGCAGCTGGATAGAGCATCATTATTATTTCTCTCAGGAAAATGCACTTAATCAAGGCAGCTATATGAGCGCTTGAGGTGTCTCAAGTGTCTCAGCATAGGCATCATACAGAGTAATAATTCTCCATACTGAGCTGAGCATTTAAATGTAGATAATTACATAAAGTGCTGAGAGCAGAGCTATATCTATTTGTAATATATCTGAAAATAATATATGTATTGCTCTTGTCATTTGTATGGGCTCTTCATGGAGTATAAATATTTGAATTACTTCATATTGAATTTCAGCTATGTAAGCAGATATAAAAATGAATGCTAATATTACATTTATACACATTTATTTACATTTATATGTACATATGTATATGTGTAATTTACATTTAAAAGCAACTGAGGTAAACAATGGAAATTTGCGTTAAAAAATTAAATATTAAATTTATATTTGATAGCACTTCAAGCTGCAAAACAATACAGTTAATAATAAAAAAAGAAGTTTGCATAACGTTTTTATTTTTTATCGAATTATGAATGGCAACTGCGAAGGCTTATCTAATTTAAGCCCTTTTGTTTTGGTTTGTACTTTAAATTATTAATTGAAGCAACAAGATTATAGAAATCTCTTTAAAATGTACATATACAATATATTTTTTAATATGTATATAGTAAATATCATAAATATAAAATCGAGGAACTATACATTCGCAAGCAAGCATTGATTTTGTATAAGGTATTCATTCCACTCATAAAATATTCATTTCATTAACTAAATTTTATTGATTAATGACTGTTCATACCTTAAACTGATCTTCAGCCTTTTTTGCAAAGTCATCTCAATTGATTGCTGCATTCATTAGCTCCAATAATGCTTTATATATAAATAAATATCGACATGCATTGTTGCAAAGTGACTCGCATAAAAAGCGCAGCAAAATTTCTTAATAAATTTAGTAAATCTAGTAATTTAGTAAATTTTGCAGGCAAGTGCTCATTGCGCGGACTTGTAAAAACAAAAGAGCTATTCGCTTGGGTGTTTATTTGTTTTTCTTTTGCTCTCGCTTTATTTTTTGGGCAAAGCAGAGGCAATTTCTCATTTATTATTTATGGCACCTGGCCTCAGTTTTAGTGCTCACTGTGGTTCGGGGCATGGTCGAGCTTGTTGCTGCGGTTGAACTCAACAGTTTGAAAAACCTACAAAAAAACACAGAGAGAGAGAGGGAGGCAGAGAGTGAGAGAGAGAGAGAGAGATGCATAGGGCACTGGTTACTTTTGAGCGGCGTCTGGCACTTTGTATGTAAATACAAAAGTTTTATTAAAAAAAGAAGAAGCAGCGCATTCTATATTTATTTTTTATATGCGTGTGTAAATTGTACGAGTTTTATTGTGCAGCACACACACACACACACACACACACAAAAGCAATTTCATTTGTAAAATGTTTGGCGGGGGCGGCACGTGTGGTGCAGGTTGCGGCTCCATTGTAACTGTAGCGAGTGTAGCAACAGTTTCAATTAAGTGTTTAGCGGCATTTTATTGCTCGACATTTGATAGCCCACATGGGCTAATGGGCGTGACAATAAATCAATACACTGAAACACATATGTATATGTACACACATATATGCTCATATGATGTATGTTAAGTAGGCACATGCTCGCATTCTCTCTGTGTGTATCTGTCTTTGTGTTGGTATTTGTTTAGGCAGTCGTGGATTATTAGCGGATTTGTTGGCTAATACTGAATGTTGATAGAGCGGCCTGCACATAAATCACTCGCCTCAAGTGAGACCCCAATGATGGATCATAATGCGGATTGGTCTTAGCCACTCAGACACACTCACACACGCACACATACACACAATCAAATCCATATATGAAGTGTATTACGAGCATGTATGAGCAATAAGATGGTAAACTTTGGCATAAATTAAGCACAAATACTCGTTAATCAAATGAATGTTGATTCGTATGTAGTGTGCCCATTCATTCACTCACACACAGAGAGACGCAGACACAGACACCCGAACACCCACACTCACACACACACTCATTCATATCCATTTGCCCAGCTGTCTTCTGCAGCGTGTTGGCCCATCATTCCGATTTGGATAGAAACGTAGACGTTGATGTTGAATATAAATGCACATGAATACATTTAGATTGACATTTAGATACAGTTATCTAATACCCTTTTCAAGTATCTATAGTGTGTGTGTGTGTGTGCTTGATGGAGTGTGGCAAGTCTCGCATTGTTGTAGTTTTTAGCCACTTGACAGGCGTTTATTGACACCAGTCACTGACCACATTGCAAACCAACTTCTCCCGTCCATCCGCAGCACTGGCCGAGGAGCTCTCCAACCTGATACCCGACGAGTACGAGCCGCAGTTCGACAACAACACAGAGCGTGAGATAATTGCCGCCCTCGGCACCACGGCCCGCATGCACTGCCGTGTCCGTCATCTGGGCGATCGCGCCGTTTCCTGGATTAGGCAGCGCGACCTGCACATCCTGACCATTGGCATCATGACCTACACCAATGATCAGCGCTTCCTCGCTCGCCACATCGACAACTCCGACGAGTGGGTCCTGAAGATCGTGTCCGTGCAGCCGCGCGACGCCGGCGTCTATGAGTGCCAGGTGTCCACGGAGCCCAAAATAAGCCTCGCCTACAAGCTGATGGTTGTGAGTAAGTATCCACGGGCGCTAAGTGAAACCTGCTCTTGGGATTTATATAGCTTAAAAGCTCTAGAGACATATGAAAATTTAATATCGAATCTAGCGTTGGCGTCTGTCTGCTTAGCTGAAAATATATAAAAGCTCAACTTGCTTCGCACTTAAGTCTCCCATTCATTAAGTTAATTTGTATTAGGGATAATTATGTTTAAAGAAAAACTATAATAGGTACAAATCTATTTTCTCTTCGACAAATTCCTTTATTTATTATTATTACTATCATTATTATCATTATTATTATTTTTATTTAATTTTATTTTCATGATTATTTTATCATTTATTGCTCTTAGCTTTTGTGGGTAGCACATAATGAAATATAAATTCTTCAAAATAGAAATATGAATGGATATATTAGAATAGATTCGACTCTTCTCTAAATATTTTCAATGTTAAACACATTCTTAATTTCATTTTGAGTAAGCAAACAAATAAAATATATTAAATAGATGAATGGGTGAACCTTCAACAGTAAATTCCTTGGAATTGTTTTGTTTTGACAGCCCAATCAAGTTTCTTTTCGTATTTCAGTTAAAGATAAGAGAGAAAATAAATATACCAAAATTATGTAGCTGGTGTTGAGGGAATGACGCCGAGATTAATTGGCATCCTGTAAACAAGAAATAGTGATAATGAGATAAAAAGTAAACTAATTATGTGCACTATGCATAAAAAGAAATCAAAGAAAGCCGCCAAGGCAGAAATAATAATAATAATAATAAAAATAAAAATAATAATAAAAGAAAAAGTGTAAGGCTGTGCCAGGAAACAGACAATTGAGTCCGAGTATTAAGCAAAAAGGGAAAAATATGAAGAGGCAAATCAAAGTGAGAAACAGGAAGGAAATATGTGCAACTAGGTCAAAAGAGGGCAAGAGGCAACAATGAAATTACGAATGAAATATATTAAATTTACTTACTTTGTATTACTTTTGTTATTAACAAAACTTGGTTTAACTGAAGAAAGTTATAGTTTGGCTCGGACTTTGGCAACATTTTACAAATCACATCATGCTGAAAAAAAAAAAAAAAAACTAAAACTGAAAACTAAAAGTGAAAACTAAAAGAAAAACTAACTAAAATATAAAACATAAACTAGCATTTAATACTCGAAAAACTAAAACTTTTGCATTTAAATTGAGATTGAAAGCAATGTGTGGATGGCTACCTAAAAGAGGTGGGATTAGGGAGTGGAGCAGGTGGAAGAGTAGGAGGCGAGGCTAAGCATTAGTTTAACGAGCTGTGCAGAAGCAGGTGCGATAGAGTCAAGCAGCAGCAGCAGCAGCAGCAGAAGCAAATGATAATGAGTTTAGTCCGAAAAGCGATGTAGGACAGTGTAATTGACAAATGTCTTGCGTTCCATTGACAGCATCAAAGGCACAAATCCTGGCCAATCGTGAGCTGTTCATTCAGAGCGGCAGCGACATCAATCTGACTTGCATTGCGCCCCAGGCGCCAGGACCCTACACGCACATGCTCTGGTACAAGGACACGGAACTTGTTAGCGACTCGACGCGCGGCGGCATTCGCGTCATCTCCGAGCAGCAAATAAAGACGAGCAATCTGGTCATATCGCGCGTACTTCACACGGATTCCGGCAATTACACATGCTCCGCGGATAACTCAAGTGAGTGCCCGATGACCCAACATAGCCAACACACACCCACTTAGACACACACGCGCACGCACACGCACACGCACACATATACGTATATTTACATTACTCACGCCCCCTTTCTCGTTTGCAGACAGCGACAGCGTCTTTGTGCATATCATTAAGAGCGAGCAGCACGCGGCCATGCAGCATGAGCTGGGCGTCCGACTGGTGGCTGGGCAGAGCCTGTGGCTGCTGCTCGGTATGCTGCTGCTGCTACTGCTGCAGCATATGCCACGCCCCATACTTCAGCTGCGGCACCAGCTCCTGCTAGCCGGGGCCTAAGTAGTCTCAGAAGCATGTTTGATGTCTGCTTTGGCGTTGCCCTTTGGACGGTCGGCTGGATGGACGGGGGGAGGGTGAGTTTGCGCTGCGGCTGCTCTAATGGGACATTGCAATTGATTTTATTACTCAATTCACAGCTCTGGCAGGAAGGATGCCCACATGCCCACATGCCCACGTGCCAACGCCGTCCACACCGCCCACACCGCCCACTGCGCTGCGCTGTACCTAGAAGAGAGGCACACCTGTGTATATAGTGTAAATCGTATTTGGTTTTTTCCGTTTGGACAGCTTTAAGTATTTTTATACGTAATTAAGTCAACAATAATCGATAGGTCGACTAATCGATTAATTCATTCAATCGTGCAATCGACTAGCCCATAAGCCATAATAGAAAGAGAAACGAAAATGCAAACATAAGATCGAATTAATGTAAATAAATGTTTAATCTTAATTAACAAATGACAAACGCCATGTTGAACTGTCGCTTTGAAGGTGTGCTGAACCCATGCCGACCTCCACACACACACACACAGACACGCCTACATATACTAACTGTCATCTAGATTAATTATGATTAATTATGCCAGCGTGAGTGTAAAATTAAATTTAAATAGGCAACGAAAAAAAAGCAAATGATTAATTGCAATATGAATGTGCATTTACAGCGAGAGTTAGGCCCGACTTTTCCAAGCCATTGCACAACATTTACGACTCTGATTTTCCGCCGTAGATACGACCCCGGGCAATAACCAAGATTATGTGACTTAATTGCACTGAGTTGCGTAACGGGAAGGCGGAGCCGAGCGGGGCGGGGCGGGGCGGTCGTGCCACGTTATTTCGGTAATTGAAAAACGATAAAGGCCTCCGCGCACCTGTACACATCCTACCAATAAACAGCGAGCATGTATACGTATGTATATATGCGTGTGTTTGTGTGTGTGTGCTCGGACAAATGTACAGACAAACCTGCAAATTGAGCACGGCCGATGCCTGCGGCGCAGCTTTGCCAGCCAACACTCAGCAGCAACTCGGCAATTGATAAACGAGAAAACTCAGTAGCCAAAAGCGAACAACAACAACAACAACAGCAACAAATAATTCGAAAATAATAAAAACGTTCATATACGTGCATATATTTATTTGCGCTGCCTTCAATTTGACATATTGATTTCAGGCCGTTAACGGATTCGTTGTCGCCCACGCAAATAATAATATATATGTTGGCTGTACACGCAAATAATGAGCAGAGATAGTTAATTTTTATAAATATTGATTTAAAGCTGAACAGTTCTTTAAGCTGTGCAAATATTAATATAAATATGCAACATATACATATGCATATGTATTTCTGGCTATCGTAGAACGAAGTGTAGGCAGATTTTACTTTTCCAATTATCATAATTGTTCAATGCATAATATATATATTTGTTTAATTTATTTTATGTTTTTGTTTTATTATTTCATTTTAATTATTAAATTCTATGCATATTTATGATGCCGAACTGTGAAACTTTTGATGGATTACGTACACAAAATAGTCTTAAATTCGTTCCATGGAAATTCATAACAAAGTTGAGCTGGCATTCGTCAGCAATGAGGCATTGCAGCGGCAATTGCAGCGCGTCCTCATAGAAAGTCTCCAAATTGAATTTTAATCTGACTTCAAAAGCGCACCACTTGCACCACTTGCGCCACTAAGTAGCCGCAAAATGCTTTCGTGGCATGCGCTATAATTTGAAGTACCCAAAAACCGAAAGTTTCACGTTGCCAAAGACTCTGCTAAGTAGGCAAGCGAATGGCATTAGACGAACGGAGGGGCGTGGCACGTGGCACGTAGTGCTGCCTAAAGTTGCAGCGCATAAGCTAAGAGGGATGAGTAAGAGAGATGGAGATGGAGTTAAAGAGAGAGCGTGAAGAGGATGAGCACTGCGGATGGGCCAATACTAATTGAAACAAACGCCGTTATGAACAGTATGTGAAGTATCATGCATAATGCTAAGCGTAGCCACATCCATCACAATGGCCAACACAAGATATGCCTGGCGGCTCTTGTTGGCCCGGTTAACATGCTGTGTGCTGGGCCAGAGGCTTTTCAAATCTTTTGGGAATATTTTGCGTATCTGCCGTCGAGCGCGCTGACAAGTCCCAAGTAACATACATATTTTATACAGATATATGACTGTATGTCTGCGTGTGTGTGTGTGTGTGTGTGTGTGTCTGTGTGTCTGTGTGTGTGTGTGTGTCGGTGCTTATGTATAACCCATTGGGCCATAGCCTCGGCTCAATGAATTGCAGTTGTTGTTGGTTTTATTGCCGTTGTTGCTGCTTCACCTTCACTCATAAATTGTTCAGTGTGAAATAAATCAAACTCAGACTCTCCCTAGAACTGGAGCCTCTGCCTGAGACGCTGTCAGTAACAAATCATGCTCAGGGCTGCGGCCCACAACGAGCTCTATGGCCTGTAGTCGGAGCCGTTGCCATAGCTGATGCTGGAGCAGAGCCGTATACTTGTTTACGGCCTTAATACGCACCGACTCAAACAAGAAAACAAAAATTGCGTATACGCTGTGTGTGCCAGTAGCAGACGCAGACGCAGCAGCGCTCCAACGGAAGTGCGGAAGTTCCGACTGTGCGAACACGATGACAGCAACAACAAGCGTTAAGCAACTACGGGGCGTTGTCGCTGCGCCGGAAAATATTTAATTACTAATGAGTTTTTCGTGCTGCAGCAAAATCAACATTTTCAAATACGTGGCAGGAAAAACAAGCGTGCACAAAAAATAAAAGCGAAATCCTTGTAACATTTTTAATTTGCTAATTAGCAGGCGTTAGCCTTGCATCCAATTTGATTGATAGCCCAACGCGCGGATACTTAAACACTAACACACACACAGATACATATATATGTCAGCTGATCACACAATTCATTATTTAGTTAGTGCTGTTAGTCAATTGATTATCAGGTATTATGCTTGACAAATTCCCATCCAGCTCTGCCTCGGCTCTGCCTCCAAGGCAACCAATTGGTTTCAATCTGATGAATATTTGCTGGCTGACTGCGTAACGGCGGCGGTTGCGGGCAGAGGGGTTGGGCTGGCCGAGAGCTAGAGGGTATCTGGCTATAATAAATTGTATGTACATGCATGTGTCATGAAATATAGTACACGCACATTCACACAAGCACTCACACACGCATATATGTATACACATCCGTATATGTGCACACGTGAATAAATTATGATTGGAATTCACGCAAGTTTGGCAAAAACAATGACAACTCTTAACATTTAAAAAGGCCTTAGTCATCGTGGTCGTTAACTTATCCGAGAAAGAAATAGCAACAACAACAACAACAGCTACGTAGAGCGACACACTGGAAGCTGAAAAAGTTTATCTTTCGATATTATTGGGGCATAACTTTGCGGGCCATAAATCAAATTAGATGCCCGCTGACACTTAGCAACACATAAGAAATGCAAACGATTTTATTAAATATATAATGCAAACCGCAAAGTCTACCAAAAAAATAGAAAAAAAACCAACCAGCAGCAACAACAATAATAATAACAACAACAAAGGTCAGATTGAATCAGTAGAAGTATTCTTCCTAGAATTTTATTTGTTTTCAGCTGGACTCCATAGATTACAGAGTTTGTGCTCATGCAGGCATTTCAATACTCTTTACGGTCAATTATTTATGTTAAAGTCAAAATAAATAACCAAAAACTAAATGCACAAAATAGTTATTAAAATTTACTTTAGCTTTTTATTTAAATACTCTTTAAAAATAAATGATTTATGTCAAATAGAAAGAAAAAATAACAAATTATTTTATATGAATTTTACTTATAATAGATAATAGACGATTTATTTTTTTATTTTACAAAAAATTTAACAGGTTATATATGTATGATACAAATTTAAATTTATTTGATGATGCAAATATTGAATATATTGAAATTTCTTAAAATATTATAAAGTAAACAAATATTTGAGTTTAATATATAAATATATTTACTTTACTTTGCTTATTTTTTTTATTATTTTTTTTTTCTATTATATTTTTTATTTATTATTATTATTATTTTTTTTTTTTTTAATATCAACCAAGTCAACCAACTAAAAATCTAACTCAATCCAAATTAAAAATTAAATTATGTTCAACAAAAATAATCCATAAAAGCAATTGAATAAATAATTTGAGGAAATAATTGAAAAGTGCTCTTTACAAGCGCTACATATCGGATTAAATAGCAAAAGTGCCCGGAGCAAATCAATTAAACTGAGCGTAAATGCGTTAGAAAACATTTATCATGCGATTTGCTCAGCCGGAGAAGGCTTTAAGTTGGCAACGACTTTTGCGCAGAGAGAGATTTAAGTGATTTGCTGACTGGCTTTAAAATCCAAGTCAGTTGCGAGGGTAATAAATGGCCTGGCACTATTTGAATAGCCTTAGCACGAAAATCAACATTTTCGGTTTGCTTTCGTTTGGTTTTGGGTGGTTTTGATTCTTTTTTTTTTTTTTGCCTCTAAGTCTGAGCTTGCATTTGGATTTGGGTTTTCGTTTTCGTTTTAATTTAAGTTTTGTTTTAGCAGCGCACAAAAGTGCAAAGTGTTTGCAATTTCAGTTGGTTTTCATTTTATAGAAGAAACCGCCAAACATTATTTTTTTTTTTACATCTGATTTTGTAGCTCGTTACTGTCAGTTTGTTGCATGCGACACGCGATGGCCGCGACGGAGTTTTGTAGGCCGTTTTAGCACTGGGTCCCAAGTGCCATGGCTCCAGCTGCGAACAATTGCTGCAATGCCTGCCGCATGTAGTTTAATCTTCAAACAAAATCGTTTGATCCATATCGCACGGCCTGGCCTGGCCGGGCCAGGGAGTAAGGGTTGAATGTGGAAAGGGGCCGGCGGGGGATCTATGTGACAGCTAACTGCACGCTACAATTGCACCCGCTGGCAAGAGGTTAATTTCCCCCAGGAAGCGCACAACTCAATAACCTTAAGCAGAGAGCAAGAAATGGGGCGCTAAGTAAACCACAACATTAAGAGGACGCATAAAGATGAAAAAGGCCAGCGCTCGGGCGTTGAGAGGATGCTGCCCCACCTGGTCCACCCAGCCGAACAATATGAAATTACCGCTCTGAAATATGAACCACCCGCTGAGATTTTATAGCAGTCAACTTTGAATTATTAAATATGTATTTTCCGACCGAACACCAAATGCCTAACGCCGAATGCCAAAGCCAGAAACAGCGCCAAAGCGAGCAAAAACGAAGAAACCTCTAAATGTGCTTCAACTTTTCGGTTACTTTTTGTGTGTATTTGCGTGTGGGAAATGGCCAGGGAAATTATTTGAAAAATTGCCCAGTTGTCATAAATGTGTGCTATAAAAAACAAATCTTTCTCAAGTTTTGTAAGCTTTAGCGTGAGCTTTACATTACCAGAGCTTTACACCTTCAAGCTTTTCGCCTTAAGCTCATGTTGGCGTATAATGAACAGAGCTTTTGAGAAGCATAATGAGCCACAGCTTGCGACTAGCCTGTCTCTGTGCCTTCAGCTCTGATAAAATAGGAGCTACAAATGACAGCCCATTAGCCAGTTATTGCGACAGCCTGACGGCCAAAAGCACTAAGCACATTAACAGCTTTCGCTGACTACAGCCGGCTCATAAATATGCACCTAAGTAATTTTCATTAGACCCAACCCTAGTATCCCTTGGCCTTATGGACATTCATCACACACACACACACACACAGACATGCACACTACAATTTATACATATACATATATACGAATATATTTATATGTGTATATAGGGGTGTGCATATCTGTTAGGGTGCGCCTGCTAAAAATAGCTTCATATACATAAATTATCATCTCTGTTGCATTTCCTCGATCGTCGTTTCTTTTCCTTTTTTGACTATTTTATCTTTTCGGCGTCTACATAATTTCTTTCCGTGTGTATGCGTGCGTGTGTGCGTGCATACAAACTGCACTGCGCAAAAATGATACGTAACATTGGCTTGTTTATTTATCAAAGCACAGCTGACATTTTTCAGTTTGCTTATTTATTTACTTAGCCGTGCTGTAGTAGATGTGCTTTGTATGTAGAATAAATGTTGCGAGTACTTGTTATTTCTTTCTCTTTGCTCTCTTGAACCACTTTCATTGGGAGAATCGAACATTTGCTTGCCAGTTTTGCATTTAATTATCGCCTGGATTTGCTTTACACTTCCGCTCCAAGTGTCATCTGCAAACTTACTTACTCTATATTAAAAATATTCTTATTGTGAGTTTTATGGCTCTGACGGGGGCATATTGGCTGCGTGATGCCAAAAGTGCACAGTATATATTTTAATTATAGTAAAATAAAATGCACATGCAAAATGCATATAACCACACAGGCATACAAAAATATATAGGTATTTAATTATTAAATATTGGCTAAATTCATATGAATATCAGATTTTATTTTCCCGAGCTTCCGTTTGAGCTGCAGGGCAGTTTATCATATTTTTTAATTGAAGCAGTTGCTTCAAGCAGTTTACTGCTTGACAACTCTAATTTATATGCATATTTGAGCAACATTTTGTATTATTTATTTATATGCATGCATTTGTTAGGGCATTCGGTGGCTCGCAACACGCGCCCAGCTGCACTGTTGTTGCTTTTGTTGTTTTTGTTGCTGCCTTTTCTCCCAGTGCATGTAGCTTGCAAGTGGCTGTTGCCATTACGTTGGTCGACGCTGCCGCTGCTGCTGCTGCTCTTGCTGCTGCCGTTGTTGTTGCTGTTGTTGTTGTTGTGTGTAGTTACTCTTATGCTTGTTCTCGTTGCCGTTATACTGAGTCGCTTTTTTCATTTGCAGCTTCGGGGCTGCCATAATTTTTTTCATTTCTTTCGTTTCAGTTTTTTCATTTTTTTTTATTCCTCGTCTTTTTTAAGTTTTGCACAGTTTGCACGCATCGGTCCGTAAATTTATGCATTTGGCTATGCGAGCGTAATAAACAAGACCTTCAACCGACGTCGTCGACGACGTTCCGCTCTTGCTCGCTCGCTCGCTCGCCCGCTGATTCTCCTTCTCTGTCTTGCTTATGTTCTGGTCAGGTCGCAGTCGCTGTCGCTGTCGCTGTCGTAGTCGCAGCTATGTTTGGTCACTTCCATTGCCGGTGCTGCCAGACTTTTATTTTTATGCGTAGATATTAAATGTGTTTCCTGGCACTTTATTCTTTAGCTGTTGCTATTGTTTTTTGTTGTTGTAGCTGTTGCTGTTGTTGTTGCCCTTGTTGTTGCTGTTGCTGTTGTTGGCGTATTGTGCCATTTTGCACCAACATCGGCGTCAACTGCGCTGCCAGCGTCGGCACATTGGCGCAAATGTGCGGATATCATTTTGAAAAAAAGGCGCAAAAAGTGAAAGAGAGCCCCCGGTAGCAAACACGCCAAAAGCTCAAAACGCATAAATAGGCAAACCGACTTTGTGGCTAAAATGGGGCTAAAATGGCTGCGGCTGCTACTACGGCAATGGACGCTCTGCTATATGATTTGAGCAGCAAGTCATGGCCACAGTTTCTATGTACAACAAGAAGAAAAAAAAGGAAAAAAAACTACGAGAGCACATAAAACTTTGCCAATTTCAATAACAACATTTCATTTTCAGTACGCAGCTCCGCAGTACGCCGCTCAGCCAAAAACGCACACTGGGGAGCTCGCGCCTCGACTCAACTCAACTCAACTCGACTCGACTCGAGCCGCATCGAAGCTATTGCCCGGCGTTTTTCAGCTTCTTCTTCTCCTTTTTTATTTGGAAGGTTACGCCTTGGCGCCAGTGTGCGTTCTGCAAATGCAATGCTGACTGTGCCACCGACTGTCATGCCACACCACACCACATGCCGCGGCTGCGTTCAGCGCCCTTCTGCTGCTCCTTCGAACCGCTGACACCACAATGCGCGCCGCTGAAAGGAAATTCATAAAAATGTTAATTTTTCCGCCGGAAATATAATTTATGTAAAGCGCAGCGGGTGACCCAAGGTATGGTTGGGGCTGGGCTGAGCTGCAGCACCAGCAGCAGCAGCAGCAGCAGCTACCGATTGCAGCCTGAAAAATATATCCGGTGCGAATTACAGAATACAATCCGCGCAGTTGAGGCTCAACTGAATATTGCCTCACAATAAAATGCACATTAATTTGCATATAATTCAAGCATTTTTTCCGCACAAATATGCATGAAATACGGCCGCGCCCACAATTATCTAATTAATGCAACACGCCCCAACACACACGCACAGCTGACACATCATATATATGTGTGTGTGTGTGTGTGTGTATTGGTGTGGCTCATTGTTAGCATTGCAGCAACATTTTCAAGTTGTTGCCATGACCATTAATCTTAGCAAGAAGGTAATTGCTTAGCAATTACCCTTTTGCTACTTTGCCCCGAGCCCCCTCTCTCCCTTTCGCTGGCCTAGTCTCCCTACTTCTTCGTTCTCCCCTACCGCCTGGCCCGGCAGTTGACTTAAACCCATGCCGCACACCATGACGCAAAACCCAAGCCCTTAGCTGGCTTGCAAATTCGTCTGTCCTGGCCAATGCATAACCACGGGTTGCCGCTTCTGCTATCTCTTTTCCTCTCTCCCTCTCTCTGTCTCTCTCTCTCTCTCTCTCTCTCGCTTGTCATTTCTCTGTGAATCTGTCCTGCTTTGTATTGCTCTCTCTCTGTCTCTCACTCTAGCATTATCTGACTCTCTGTGTGCCGCTTTGTCGCTGTCGCTGTTGCTGCCGCTGGCTCTGCTGTGGTTACATTTCAGCGGAAGTCCCACGCAATGCCCGCCGGCAACAGCTGCAGGCAGCCAGCTGCCCCGTCCCACACCCACCACACCCCACACGCCCACCACGCCCCATTGTTGCTCGCTTTGCCCACACTATGTACGACAATGTCGGTACATAACACGACCCGCGAATGCTCCGATTCCAGTAGCAGCTCCTGGTACAGCTGCATGTCCTGTGCTCCGAAACGTAGCCCTCGTCATGCTGCGCCTGCATTGTGTTAATGCTTTTTGTTAAACTGCAAGGAGTTGCGCGAAACGGTGCGGGGATCATGAGGAACGAAGTAGGGGACGAAGGGCAGGCAACTGGAGGCGTTGGCAGGCGACACGACGTGAGGCCGGACGAATGCGAAGCAATGAGGAGCTATGTGGAGCTCCATTGTGCAGTTTTGCAACGTGTGTTGCTTTTTGTAAATGTTTGCAGCACACACAAACACACACACACACAGACACATTTACACTCACACACACTGACAAAGGGAAAGAAAAGCGCAACGTCAACAATAACAACAACAGCTAAAACGAAGGCAACATTTGAAGATACTTTAAAATTCGTAGCATAAAATGCAGCTGCCTAAAACGGAGAGCAAAGCAAAAGAATTTCAAATCTGAATCAGCATTCGCATTTGCATGGTAAAAGCAAAGGCACGCAGGGAAAGAACAAATGTAGTTTAAAGTGAGCCCGTTCCACTAATCGTTTTAACGACCGGACCCCTCGAGCCACCAACAACAACAACAACAGAAACTGCACAAGTCTTTTTACATAACCCAGTTTGCTGAAACTAATCAAAAGAGTTGGCTTGAAATGTTTGTTAAATTATTCACAGTCGGCAAGTTGGACAAATTATGTAAAACACCTTGATGGAAACTGGGGAAAATGCCCCAAAAGTTAATTAGTTCACCCGTTGCTTAGTTGCTTAAATATTCAAATAAAATATGAAATTGATTTGGTTGCGCATGCCATGGAAATGAAATCAAAAAGAAAGAGAAAATAAAAACATAACAGACCCCAAGCGAACAGTGCTTGCGATATAAATATGTCTAAAAATAATTTACAAATTGCCTTCGAGTTAAATTTTCAAATATTTGGATCTTACAAATACGCACTTCACATGCTTGCATGACTTTCCTTGTATTTTAATTGAATAAATTAAGAGCTACATGGATTCCTGCCCGTGCCCCAAAAAGTATGCTACGAAAAGCGAAGCACAAAGCCTTCAACTGTGCGGCGAAAACTCTAGCACTTGGGCACTTTGAATATATGTGAGCATATCAAGTTGAGCAAGTAAAACTCAGATTTATATAAGGGTCATGCACTTCAATAATTGAAATTCATCTGTGCTAAAGTAAAAACAGCTTCAATTTGCATATAATAGCTGGCATAAATGAATGAATTAAGTAACAGTAAAAACATAAACGCCCAAAGCTTATGGAATTTATTGCTATTCAATTTCGAATGAAATTATTATTACCAGCTAGTGAAGTATTTATTCGTATTCAGCATGAGCATCAAATTTACAAAAATAACTTACCAAATCAAATAGCCGAACCAGGCCAGTCGGTTGCACAATCCTACATATTAAATAAACTGTTTAATCTATATATTAATAATTACAACATTCGGCTGAATTAAAAATGCGGCATGCCAGCCCATGCTGTTTGCCAACTATTTCTAACTGTGAAATCGACAGCGTTCTCTACTTACCGTTAATATTCAATAATCAATTTGTAATTATAGCCTTTAAAATATCTGACAGAGCTCTAATGGCATTTCATTGTAGCTCTGCCTCTGCGCTCGGTCACCTTTTTTCAATAATTTAAATGGTAGAGTATAATTTTAGGTTGTTTTAATGCCAATGCCATATGCTGGCAATTAAATGAAGCAATGCCAGCGGATATCGCTTCTTGTTCACGCTAATGAGATTTCTGCATACGCAGCGCAGCGCGGAGGTAAAATTACAGCATGTTCAAACAATTGCTGATGTCCAGCTTAATAGCTGGTTAATTCTAGACTTAACGCTGCATAATGGTTCACTTTGCCCTGAAATAAATATAAATTGTCGTCGCAATTAAGTTGACTCATTTGCAAGTCAGTTACATTGAAACTAGTTTTCCGACTCTGGGCGGAGCCTTTTCAATGGCTCTCATTACTTTTTGTTACGGGCACGCATTGTCAACGTGAACGGAGAAGTTAGAACAAAAAAGGAATTAAATTTATCTAAAATTGGGGGTCAAGACTAAGGATACCCTGTTATCAAAACGAAACTATAGCCATAAAAGAAATAGATCCGCCTAATATTGAATACATTACATGATTTAATTTATCTAACATTGAGCATCAACATGAATCTATATCCATAAGTAATGACAAATTCGTCAACGATTGATATACTCTATTTTATTTTCTGGCTCTCTTGCTCAGATAAAATATGCATATGCATGAGTATATTGTGAAAATATTACCCTTTTCCATTATACTCAGAAGGTAGTCTAGAGTGATTTGCATACCCTCGACCTGCTTCCACAGGTCATAAGAATAAACCAAATTAAAAAATTCCTGCAATCAAAACGAGAACGAGAAGGTGAAGGAGAAGGATAGAGTGGAGGGCTGGAAAGTGAGATAACGCTTACAAATTACAATTGAAGCCATGAAAATAAAAGTTGAGTGTCATTGGCAAGCACTTAAAGATAAGCGAAAACTTTGTTCCACGCTTTTTCCATTGTTCCATTGGGCTTAGAAGTATTTCTGCTGACCTTTCTTGATTTGTATTTTTTAATTACCCAAAGGGCGAGTAGCAAATACCAAAGACAAAACAATTTCAGATAATCATATGAATGGATATATACATGAGTATAATACAAAATTCACTTTAATTCAATTAATATAAGAAACGCTTTCCAGTTTGTGTGTGTGTGTGTGTGTTTGGCTAGTTATATAACACAAGCAGGAATCTGTTAGGTAAATACCTCTCTGCGTCAACTAAACTCTGGCTGTCAGAAAGTTTTTGCTAGCGCCACCTAGTGTGCATATCTTTAGTTATTGCTGTTGTTGTTGTTGCTGCTGCTCCTGCTGCTGTTAGTTGCTGTTGTGCACACACACACACACACACACACAGAGACACAAGCAAACACCAACACACGCACGCACACAAGCAAAAACTTGCAATTTTCCAATAAGAAAAGGTAACGCCGAAAAATTGTTCAAGCACAAACAACGCACGTTATAATATTATAAAACGGCAGCAGGAGGCCAACTTACTGAAGCGATAAAGTCAGCTGGGATGGGGGCAAGCGGTAGCTGGTGGGGTTCTGCGAGGTGGGACCTGGCTTACTAGACAGTCCCATCAAGAACTAAAACAGCTGCTCTTTGGACAATGACTGGGCCACACACACACACAGAGAGAGAGAGAGTAAGAAAGGATGAGCAGGAGTCTGGGCCTGCTGCTGTTGTCGTTTTGAAAGCTGGTTCTGGTCTTGGGCTTGGTCTTGGTCTTGATTCTGGTACTGCTGGCTCTGTTCCGTCTCAGCCTGCTGCAGCTCCTGCAGCCGTTCTGCCCTGGCAACAAATCGTTGAAATAAATGAAGCGCACTGGGCGAAATCAGCAAAAGTTTTCTACAATTTTTCTTCACTTTGCAGCAGGCAGTTGCTTCGGCTGCTCTCCTCCACCCACACCGCCTCCGGCCGCTCCTCCAGGTCGCATCTTGAAGTTGGTTTTACTTTTGGCTCTGCGACATTTTCGGATTTCGGCTAACGCTTAAGCCCCAGCCCAACCCATCCATTGTTGACTTACAAATTTAGGTTGCTCGACGCAAAAGTTTGTTTTGAATTGTAAGTAATTTTTGATACCTTACATACTTACGCCGCAAATAGGTAGAGCTGTTTCTATGTGGCGCTGCGCCACAGTGAGTCGAATTTTCTTCGGTCTGAGGGCAGTCAGTCAATCAATTAAAGCTAAAACCTAACCGCCCCACGCCCATGCCCATACCCACGCCCACGCCCCAGGGCTTCCCAGCAAAACTTATAGCTAGGTTAAAAGTAGCCCCCCCAGTGTTTCTTGTTCCAGTTCCTCCATTAAGTCTCATAAATTTATACATAACTGTCAAAAGCAATTGCCCTTAGCTTTTGCAGCAGTTTAAACTTCGATGATATATTTGTATATGCTAACGGTATATGTGTATATATATTTTCTTTATATACATGCATAAGTACATATAAATCTTAACAGCTCTAGTAAATGGCGTATGTGCGCGGGTCGATTGTAAAATTATTACATATGCAATTTTATGAAAATACATATAGGGATAATATACGGGAAATTATATATGTATATGCATTATATATTGAAAACTTTATCAATTAAATATATGTATATGCTGATAATTTACTGCAATATATTAAGTATTAACTAAATGGCCTTGAGTCTCACATCACCTCCAGCCCATCGAATGCCATATAAGACTCATGGTAAATTAGCCCATTTCCCAAGCTCTGTCGCTCACATGCTGCGGAACTGGCAGCCTGCTGCTTATGAGCTAATCGTAGCACACAATCTCTATTATGCTATAAGAACCTACATCCCGCCTGTCGCAATTCCTTGCAATATGCTAAACGCTTTAAGCAACCCTCGAGTGTAATGCAAATCGGCATTTTGTGAGCTGACAATAGCAGATATCGTGATATTATTGTTGTGGTTGTCGCTGTCTTTGTCATCGTTATTGTTGTTGTTGCTGTTATTATTGTTGTTGTTGCTGTTGCTGCTGCTGCTGTTGTGGTCTGGCGTACTCGTTGCTCTATTGTCTGGTTTCCAACATGGCAGGCCTATAGACTGTAAGTGTGAGTCCGTTTGTGTGCGTGTGAGCGTGTGCCGCCTTTTGGTTGTGTTGGTGAGCGTGTGTGGCACTCAACATGCCAGTCAATTTATACTAATTGTAAGTGTCAGATACATTTGTCAAAATTTAAGTTATGGTTGCGGCTCGGGCTGCTGTTTTGCGGTTTCCCCAGCGGATTGTTGTCCGTGCCTCGTGTCCTGTTTTCTCTATCTCGTTATTGTTGTTATTGTTTGACAGGAAAAATTGTTTATTGTTAAATATGTGCTGTTAAGGAACTTGAGTAAAAGATATATATACACTCGAGCACGGCCACGACCACGACCACGGCCCATGCAACAGCCGTCGCTCAAGTCCACTTTTGATGACAACTTTCAAGAAGGCCCTTAAATGGTATTGCTGCCTGTTTACCAAGTGCAAAACTTTTGCTCCATTCGCTGACAAATTCTCTGCACAGAAATTACAACAAAAAACCGTAAGTTTCATAAGCTGCTTAGCTGCTAGTTGTGATTAGCACACAGAATTCCACAGCAGCTTGTGGCTGCAACGCCCTGCGGCTTCCATTAGCAAAAAAATAAAATAAAAAATAAAAAAAAATAATATAAAAAAAATTAAATAAAAACCACTTTGCAAAAAAGCAAATTCAGCACTCGAACAGCCCACAACAACCAGCAAAAAAAAAAAAAAATGAAATAAAATCTGCACACAGAAAAAAATACTCGCTCCTAATAAAAAACATATGAAAATGCATTTTACTCCAGTTATAAAGAAGAAGTAATACTCTGAAAAAATATATAAAATATAAAATATAAAATATAAAATATAAAATATAAAATATAAAATATAAAATATAAAATATAAAATATAAAATATAAAATATAAAATATAAAATAGAAAATAGAAAATAGAAAATAGAAAATAGAAAATAGAAAATAGAAAATAGAAAATAGAAAATAGAAAATAGAAAATAGAAAATAGAAAATAGAAAATAGAAAATTGAAAATATATAAAAAAGTCAAATAAAACATAAATTAAATATTAATACTATTCATTTCATTATTAATTTCTTTGTGTTTTTGATATTTTATTTGAGATTCAATATCTGAAATGTTGTTATATTTGAATATTTCTTTTAAATCATTAAGGCTTAAGAATATTTAGTTAACGGTCTTATTTTTCATTGCAAACGGTTCGACTTAGCACAAATGCCTAAATATGTTTTTGGTATTAGTATGTGGCAAAAAGTTTTTTTATTTAAGGTTTTTCTTTTTTTATATGTATGTATGTGTGTGTGGTTTTTTTTGGCGGGTGGCTGGTTAGCAGTCGGGTTTGTGAAAACCGTAACCTCTGCCGCCCGTCCCAGCGCGCTGGGCGAAATTTAAATGTTTTTAGTTAAAGCGGATTAAAAGTTCGCTGCACGCCGCACATACATAACCCATGGAGTCGCCCAGTTGCCAGGCGAAGCCTGCTTCTGCCTTCTGCCTTCTGCTTGCTGCCAACCACGCGGTCCAGTCGAGGGCGGAGATGAATGTGGGGGCGCGACCCCTTCAGCTATAACCATGTGGCCTAGTTTGGCCCTGGCTGCTGCTCTGCCGCTGCTCAGTCTAACCCCGTGCATAATTAACGTGGCCAAGCATTTGGTCCGCTTTTTAGCCCAGAGAAATTGATGGCCAATACGAGCGGACGTGCGGGCGGAATTACAGCGGGGCGGGAAGACACACACCGCACGCTCTTTATTGGCAGGATATAAATTATGCAAGCGCAACCCAAAAACTTGTAAGCCGCTGGCTAAAATTTTGATTGTCTTTTAAGAACTATGCAAGGCGCTTATCATAAAAGACGCCCATGGGGTGGCGGGCGGCGCAACGGGATGGCAACTGTCATAAATTGCGCGGCTTACAATTGAAAATTAAATAGTGCGCCATCGACTATGGCCCATTGACAGGCTGGACAGGCGCTGATTTAAGAGAGAATCACATTGCATTTGCAATTGATTTAAAAATCCAACACAAAAGCCAGCGCTGACGTCGCTGCCGGCATTGACGCTAACGTTGACGCTGACGGCGACTGCACACTGTCAGGATGTCATTTGAAGGTACCCGACCAAAGCCCCTGTCGGCCCGCTATCCCCACCCCCACCCCCCCCACAGCCCCTTCCGGCGCAATGCAGCGATAACCGACACACAGCCAAAGTGTGAACCGTTGTTATTGTTGTTGTTGTTGTTGTTGTTGGTGCTGCTCTCAATGTTGTTGCTGTGCAGCAAACAAAAATCGCAATTCTGTGTGCTGCGCACGGGCTGGGTTATATCACAGGTGCTGGGAGGGGGCGCAGGGCCACGGCTGGGGGTATCGAAGGGTAAGTGCTTGCTGCAAACGTTTACAGTTTTCAATAAATACTTTTGCATATATGTGCGCCAGCTATCTATGCATGTGTGTGTGTGTGTGCGTGTGCTTGTGTGTGTGTGCGATGTATGGCCAAAAAGTTGTTCATTTCTCGCTTGACGGTTCCCCAGGCTTTTACCCTTGTTTTGCGGCCAACACATTGCGCTTTGGCACGATATTTGTACAGCTCTTGGAAACTACTTTCGGTTCATCATAATCCACACAATTCATAGTCGTGCAATATACTAGAATTTAACTAAATCGATATGTTTAACTACTTTTTGGACGCGCATTAATCACGAGTGGCCCTGTTCCCACAGGCTGTGTCGAGTTTCGGGGAACACCTCTCTTTGCTCTACGGTCAATCGGTGGGAGAGAGAGAGTGAGAGAGAGATAGAGAGAGGTGTGGCTATGCGTGAATTACTTCGTAAAAAGTTGGTAATTGGAATATAATGAGAAACTAGTCGTGTGGCCACAAATCAATGAATTTATGAAGGCGTATTATGTGGACACGTGAGCAAAGCGACTAAAGTGGCAAGCTCATGAATAATATACGCCGTATTTATATCGAGCTTGTCATATTTACAATGTCACATTTATGATACAATTCCAGAGGGGCTTTTTCAATTTCAAAAATGTTGCTTTATTGAAAAATTTATCAGCCTATTGAGGCGCATGAAGTCGTATAGTATTTAGATATATTAAGCTCCCTTTATGAGAACGGAAACACTCGGTCGACTTTCCGCCGGAGAAAGCGAAATAATTAGACTAAACTAAAGCCATGAATGCGCGGTACTTAACGCAATTAGAACTTACAGTCATGATTGATGATATTTATATTTAAATTATATACAAATATTTTCATGCAGCGTCAGTTAGAGATAGTCGACTAATTATTGATAGATGTGTATTTTTATAACTAATACATATAAATTATGAATCTAGCTATTTCATTTACTTGAAGCTTTGCATGTTTATATAAATGTACAAACATATTCAATTTATTATGATATTTATTTCCTTTTTACTCTTCAATAAATTTCCATTTTCAGGGCATTTCACAATTCGCTTGGCTGTAAAACTAATTTTCCTCACTTGCCGCATTCTGTGTGTTTTTTTGTTTTCCACGTTTTTTTCCTGTGTCGACTGCTCATTTCCATGACGCGCAGTTGGCATTGTACGAGGCGTGCCCATAGGGGGCTGGAGGCGTGGCGTGTGCTGGAAAACTTTACGCTTTGTAATTGTGTAATTATGGGAAATTAAAACTGTTGGCAAAACTTTCTGCACACGTGGGTCCATGGGCGCAAATGGGACGGGGGACGGGGAATGGCGGACGGGGGCTGGCGCTGGAGCTGGATCTGGGGCTAGTGCTGGGTCTGGGACTGCGTTGGCATTTACTGATGAACGGAAAGTTGGATGGCTGCGCTTCGCATGTGCGGAAATCTGCATAGATAATTTTTCGGGTAGAAATCGATAAATGTTTGTAAATGCAGCATTTTCTAGCTAGTTAAATGTGTAGATGTGGCTAAGGGTATATACATATGTATGCATGTGTGTGTGTGTGTGAGGGGTCCCTGCTTACAGGGTTGCCAGGGCTGCCAGATCCATAGCAATGGCGCATTCAGTGTTCGTTTTTATGCAACTGCTTTCAATGAGTGAGCGATTTATGTTAAGTACACATGCTCTCATTGGATTCCATTGCACATACAGCAGACACGCACACACACTTGCATACAGTCTGAGAGAGACACACACACACACACACACACACACATAGACATAAAGGACATCTGCAGAAAATGAGTGTCGCAAACACGCAAACAGATACAAGGACAACAAGCAGAAGAAGCAGAAGAAGAAGAAGAAGAACGTGTGTGCCCCATAACAATAAAAATTTATTTTCAACTTTTTATCTCAGCCCCACCGCTCATCCCGCGCCACATGCAGCCCAGTCCGCCCCATCCGCACCGTGCGCCCAGCCCGGCCGGAAGCAGCCCTCCAGTCCGGCACTTGGCCCGTCCTTCTCTGCATACGTATACATATTATTATAACGCATACGCCTAGGTGTACCAGAGACATTCCGCACCGAAACTCAGCCGCCATCCCCATCAGCCAACGTGAATTGTGCTTAACTGTTTTCTGCTTGCAAGCGAGCATGTGTGTGTATAAATATTCCGACGCCTGCAGCACAGGACCATCAAATTGTATTTGTAGCCAATACAAATGAGCATACGCCAGCCCATTTGCCAAGTCATTTGGGCCAGTCAGTCAGACATTAAGGCACAGTTGGCCACATCCCACCAGCCAGCCAAGCGACCACCCATCGCATATTTGCCCGCTGCAATCCATGTATTTCACTTGGCCCAGCCTCCAGCCAACATGTCGTGGGCCAAAATAGAGCGATTCCGTCTGGCAGTTAACCCACTAACCAAGGAAATATTTTCTGAATTTACCAAAGACACAGCCGGAGCAACAGCAGCTATAGCAACAGCAACATCAACAGCAACAGCAGCAACAGCAGCATATCAAAATATATTGACAACCCTCTGCCATGCAAGAAAATTAGGTTAGGTTACGCCCACATTCAAGTAGATTTCTGGGAAGAGAAAAAAAATCTCATTTTAATATAGGCAAAGAAGTTCAGAAAGAAATATGCAAATGAGCTAAGGGATGGCTAATATAAGCTCCTCTTGAGCACCAAAGTATAGTTGGAGCTGTAACTGAAACGAAGAAGTACAAAAGGAAAATTGAAAAAATTATTTGCCTAAATTAAAATCTTATGGGGCTCCAGCACTAAGCCGGGGGGAAATGTCTTCTGATGGAATGAAACAGAGTCAAATAAATGAAACGTATATAATATATATTTATGTATTTATACGTACAATAAATGTAATGCATATAATATATGTTTATATATGTACACTTATACATACTCGCATATATTATCTCTCTAACCGAACCTTTGACCATTCACATAAGTCGACCAAATACCATTTTAATTCCATTGCCATTGTTATTCGCACAAATTAATTCATTAATTAACAAAAAATAATTATAAATAGTTTTTCCACGCACGACTGTCCATAAATATTCGAATTAGTAAATAGAACGCCAACTTTATTAATGTGAACAATCGAACAAAACGTTTTACTAATTTTGACCCCACTTACTAGTAAGCCGCTTAACCAGCCCCAGCTGCCAGCTGGCAACGGTCTACATATAATGATTTACCTCGTATCTATGCAATAAATTAATTGAATTTAAATATAACAAATGCAAATATGATGAATGAATAATAAAGATTATCAGTTGGCTGAAACGTGTTAATTACAGATACCCAGAAAGTCGTTCGTACCAAATGCAGCGGACATAATTGCCATGTCACGTAGAATCAATTGAATATTCACAAACGGATTATATATTTATGTCCCGCTGGAAATATAAATATTTTCATCTGCATATATATTCAATGCGAATACATTTATATACATACACAAACATATATAGATATACATATATATATATATATATATATATATGTATTCATGTGCAATGCTTGCATAAGTAGTTTGGCAAATCTGATTGGTTTAAGCCGCTTGATAATTCAATCGCTCAACGACTGCCGAGCAGCTGTCAGGTCTTCTGGTGACAGCTTACCTCAAGACACGCCTACCGCCTCTTGAGCCGGAGCCAGCTCTGTAGCTGTTGCTCCACTTTCTATGCCCGCTCCCAGCTGAGCAGCTGAGCAGCTGCCCTGCCCCATCCATTCGTCATCGCAGCCGGCTGCAATTTGTTGCAATGTTGCATGTCAGCTTAGCTCTTGTTCGGTCTCTTTTCACTCTTTCAGCGCGTACATCGTAATAAACGTCGTAGACATTTCTGCCGTTTGCTTTTTTCTACGCTAATTGGCAGTTTTTCGATGCTCAAAGCTGCAGCAGAAATCTGACATTTCGAATCGGCCAAAAGCTGATTTAGCATCTGGCTCTTCTTTTTTTGTGTTGGCCCATAAATTTTAATACAGTTTCAAACATTTGCTCGTTTATAGCAACCTGAACACGAGCGTGGCTAAATGTGCTGGCCATTCCATTGGCCATACACACACACTGACACAAATACATACTCATCCATTCAGTCACACGCACGCACGCACGTACACACACACATACGTCGCTTGTATAGACGCATTTACGCACACCGCAATAATCCCTGGCATAAACATTGGCAAATCCGTTTGCGTTTTGTACAAACATGGTTAAAACGTATTGGCAACAAAATGCCAAAGCTGGCTAGGCCAAAACCAGGGTTAGTCACGGTCTAAGGGGCTGGCGAGGCAAAAAACCCACGGCGGAGTGCGGCACGGATAGGGCTAACAGCTGCACAATGAGCCAAGTCGACAGAAAAGGCAGACGATTATTTTGGCACGTGGGCGCGTTTGTTAGCATTAAGTCATAAAAACGTGTCCCATGGACAAAATCACACGCACACACGCACTCACACACACACACACACACACACATGCCGAGCCACAGACATATTCTCTGTTTCTCACACACACACACACACATGAGCACCCGCTTACAAATGAGCTATAGGGCCAAGTCATTGCCCATTTTCTATGCAGTCTGCAAAATGGCCAAAAGCAAAGCACAGACCGAAACATGCCAACTGCTGTTGGTCCACCCTCTACACCTGGCCACGCCCCCAGCTACATCTGCTGCTGCCAGGTGTATTGGCACTTTGGCTCCTTATCGCTGCGCACAATTCGACAAGTCGCAAAGTCTCCTCAGCCTCCTCCTCCCCACACAATAGCAAACACTTGTTAGGGGAGCAGTTCGGCCTGCCTCCACGTAGTCGCCAAGACAGCTGCTACTGCTGCTGCTGTTGTTGCGGCTTTCAAACTACGCAGCTTAAAAAGGTTTGGGGCTGAGGCGTAGTGCGGTGCCTGCAGCTGCCACCGCTAAGAACTTGAGCAAGATTCAAGGCTTTTTATACCCTGTAATCAGCAATAAAAAGGGAAGTGACTGAAGGATAGATATGCAAGTACTTCAAGTATACGATCCACCTCACCATATTAAGCAGGCGTGCTTTTAATCGGACATGCAGTAGCTATAGACCTTTTTTTAGAGAGATATATATATAATTTATTTATAGCCCAAGATCTTTGCATATATTGAACCTTTAGTCAAAATACATACAATATTCTTTCATTAAAATATTTTATATTCACCTATAGTCGCCTTCACGTATACTCATTTTCTTCAGCACTTACAGGGTATTTCAAGTGCATGCTTCGTTTTTATTGACTTATTTAATTTTGCTTGCAGCTTGTTTTGTTTTTGGTTTGCAGCTCTTATCTTATTATTTTGCTTATTGTGCTTCATTCATCGGTTTGGAATGCAATAAACTTCTAATTGGCCTTATTTGTGCGCTTTAAAGACTAAAGTTAATCCAACTTAAATATATAATTAAATTTCCATTAAGCTAAAGTTGGCTATCCAGCAAAAGCAAGTACATTAAGTTGAAGTGCAGCCCTTTGCCTCAACTCAATTATTGAATAATGAGCCAGCAGCATCTGAAAGACTGCGATTTTTATGTATTTATGAAATTCCGAAGAAATTCTAAGTATTTGCTTAGCAGTATGTTTTTCATTTATAAAAGATAAACAACTTATTTCGATATACAAACAAACATATATAATAGATATTATATATTATATTATATTATTGATGTAATCTGTTACTATGATTTTTCACCTCCTTTTATCAAAAAGTCTTTATGTAATCCAAATCCTAGACTAAGTTTCAAGATCCTTTACTTAGCAAATCAGAATGTTCTTAAACGTCCGTTGCTTAATTCAGCTTATCGAAGTAAGCATGGGTGAGCGTGCCGGCAAATCAGAATATCTCATAGACTTCTTAGCCAAGTTCTAATTTATTTGCAAGTATTTATCGATAATATAATAACAAAATTGCGCACAAAAAATCAGTTCGAAAGAAAATACTTTCACTTCGAGTAGTTGTCAGAAGGGCCGAGCGATTAACTTGATTGTCACAAGCTGCTTACACACACATACACACACACACGCGCACACATACACTCTAAGTCACGCATGTTTCGTATGGTATCTCAAATAATCTGATATCTGGCTTATTCAACTTTTGCCGGCTCGTGTATTGTGAGTTGTCTTAAAGCCTTGTTAACTGTCGCAATGGCTTTTGGCACATCCGTTGCTCACTTTCCATGCAATTGGCTTAAGCAATTTTCATTTGGTTGTGGTCTTAGCTACTGCCAAATCCATTCCTCCTCTCGCACGTTACCCACCATCGTCTCCATTGTCTCTCGATGGGCGTCAACTCGTTTCAGAGCGTTTCTTGCACATCCGATTAGCAATTTCCATGCACTTGCACAATTTCGATTTCTTTCACTCTCCCTCCGAATGATGTTTCTCTATTTGGTTGCTGTCTCAGCTAAGGCTCATTCACAACCCACCTTTTTATGGCCATGCTCTAAGCTGTAACTCTTTACCAAACTCTTTGCCAATGGCCTCTGCTCTCTGTGCACCGTCGCATGTCTCCTCATCCAAGTCCTATGTCCTCTGCCGTCTGCCGTCTGGCGTCTGCCATCTCTCCTCTCTTCTCTCTTCTATCTTGTCTGTCGACTGTCGCCCCCTCGTCCGTAAGTAGCTCAAGAAACATTATGCGCACATCCCACAAGCACTTTCCATGCGTTTAAACAATTTCCATTTTATTTCATTTTTCTAAATGCATATACCCAGCAAACGAGCTGCTTTGGTGTGGGGTATATGCAACTAACAGACTTCTGATTGTGAGAGATATGTTGAGACTTTTATTAAAATTCTGATTATTATATAATAATCACCATTTGTAATTCAACTATGCATATGATTTAAATATATTAACCTCGATATATTCTTGATATATTCACACATGTTGTATTTACTTTTGAGTCTGACAAGTAAGAGTCGAACCCAGCTGAGTAATCCATTGACTAAAACACGCCATAGGAATCCAAAGAATGTGGGATATAGAAACTTGAGCTTCTATTGAATACATATTCCAAGCAATTATGCACTTAGTGCTTACAGAGCAAATAATGCTACATATATACATACATGTACATATATACACAAATACTCATACATATATATATATATATATATATATATATATATATATATATATATATATATATATATATATATATATATATAAATATATGTATGTATATATCAAAATTTGCTTATACACACTGCGTAGCCAATATTGCGGTTAGTTGCTCCTCTGCCAAGTGGGGCTGTTTCTGTTGCTGTTGCTGCCGCTCAGAAGCAAGCAAATATGTTGGTATTTATGGAACTCGATGCAGGGCAGAGCACCCGAAATGTGTCGAATCTTGTTGCTGCATTCTTGGCTGGCTTTTTGAAAAATGATGATAAAAATTTCATAAAAATGCCCATTGCGACGTTCGTTATTCGTTTTATTCCATTCTAAGCCATTAACTTGGCCCAGGCCTCATGCGTTCTCTTTCTCAATGACCAAATATATATAGATGGGAATATATCATAAAATATTTAATAGCTTTAAGTGTTGGCAGGGCGAATCGCGGGGCGCAGGGCTGAGATGCTCAGCTTCAGCTTCTTTGGATTACCTTGGCCATTACGTAGTCGTGGCAACGCGCTGGCCATCATTTGTCTCCGTCTCAATGGTTGGCAGCAATTTTTTATTAAATTTTATAAAAATTAAATAAAAAAAACAAAAATGAAATGCATCTATAAAGCAGAGAAATATCGATATATGAATATTCTGACCTCTCCCTCAATAAATTTTCAAAGCAACGCATTGAATAAGACGTGATTTTCAACTCACCCACACATACAGAAACACGCACGCACCCATACACACACACACACATGCATCACATCATAAGCCACACCTAAATATGGCCAAGGTTTGAGCCGGAGCCTTGCGGTGCCTTGGGTTGGGCTTCGGGAGTCAAGTGGCTGCTGCTGTTTACTACTGCATGGCACGTATTTTGGATTTCTGCTACATTTGAACTTAATATTTTGTGTCTCTCAGTGAGTTTGCGAAAAATTTGCTCTCTTTGAGTGAGCTGAACTGTGCGGGCTGCGGACTTTCAGCCAGGGGAATTTCGCTCTGGCGTGCTAATGCCTTTTGGCTATCAATTGGCCATTATACGCTGGATTCTTGAACCCGGCCGCTCGCTATTCCGGTGGCCCATCCGCTACATACCCATTACCAGTCTGTAATTCCGTTGTGATTTGGGATTAGGTCTGGACCTTGGCGCATGAACACGCTATAAAAATATCTTGGTCAGGGCAATTGAATAAATTGTGACCTTTACATTGATTCCGTTCGGTATTACCCTTCGACGCCCTGCCCCTACACACACACACAGACACACTTTGCTCTCTCGAGTAAATAAGACTTGAAAAGCCATTTATTTCCTTTTGACTTCTGCACCCTTTTCTATTTTTTCTTTATTTTTTGATTTCATTTTCTTGTTGTGCACTGCGTTTTGTATTTTCCCTCTCTCCCTCTCCGTCTCTCTCTCTCTCTTCTTCTTCTGTATTTTTCTGTGACTTCCCCTGCGGCACCGGCACGTAAGCTGCCAGAGAGTTTTATAAGTCCATTTGTGTGTTTGCTATTTTTAAATCGAAATATAAATAAATGGTCAGAGCTATGGCCAACAATGTTTGTTGCTCTTATTTTTATTGTTATGCTAGCTGTTGACCCACACACACATACCCGCACACACACATACGCAGTCGCTTACACACAAGCCGACCACAAGTTGGTCTATTAATACGCGCAAATAAGCCGCTTAATTAGTCTTTCATTTCGGGTGCACTTCAGCCGCAAAAACTGTCGGCTTTTTGGGGGCGTACAGCATGCGCCATATATCGTATACATAATGAAGAGGATCGAACTGAAAAGGCGTGCCAAACTCGCGCATTTGGCCAGTTAATTAAATATTGACATAATAGGATAAATAATACGCAACGTTTTTTGCTCGTTAGCATCGATCATTAGGCCGCAAAGTAATGGCTCCTGAAACGCACACAAATTCCCGGCTTTAACTCAATTTGCCAATGCTACCTATTAATATATTATTTAACTTGGCTAATACTGCCATTAAGCACACATCTTGTTGCAAACTTACCTCCATTTGAAGCGCCCACAAACCTCGCATTGTGCAGTCAACACAGCGAGCGGCTTAGCCAAACTAAGCGGCTTGCACCATTGAGTGTGAAATTTGTCGAGTTGAAATTTCCACGTGAGACTGTATCGCCCGTAGAGCGGAGCTTAAACTCGGTTGAGTATAAACTCTTATGACGAGTGCACTTTGTAATTGCTCTGTGGCTAATAACAAAGGCATTTTGATTGGCCCACAACAGCGCTGAGCACTTAAATGCATTTGTGTGCGACACACACACACACACACACACATACAGTTGAGCTGCAATAGCTGCTGCTGTATGTATATCTCCATCTCACTCTCCCTTTCTCTTAGGCCAGTTTTCTCCCATATTTCATTTTCTTTTGCCCAAGCACCTAAAATCCAAAGATTTGCATTTATATTTTAACCATAACCATACTTTTATTATGGGAAAACATTATTCATTTAATTATTTTATTTCTTTGTTTTTTATGTAAACAGAAAACATTATTTATTTATTATATTTATTCAATTTTCGTTTTTTTTTTTTTTGTGATTTGAAAGTTGTCAACTTGGGGGCGTTTATACTTATCGCTTAAAAGTCTTATCAAGACCGCTTAAAATCGAGCGCTAAATTTACAGTTATTAATCATCAATTTTATAATTATTTTACACTTTGATGGACTACATAGAGCTTGCTGGCAGGCAGCCAGACAAGATCTTATAGATATACACAGATTTGAAATATTTGTAAATTTTCATAAATAAATAAATAATAGTCAAAATAACACTTAAATACCGTTATTATCGTGGCTCATTTTGTAGTAGGATTATCTTCTTTTTTGTTTTTTTTTTTTTTTTTTGTTAATTTGTGTGCTTGTGTTATTATGCAATAGTTTTAATCAAATAATGAATGATGCGACGATAAACAACAAATATTTATACTATATACAGAGTAACTGGCCGCACGATTCATTACATTTGTTATTTCAGTATTAATTTTGCTATTATGCCTAAATCCAAAAGGGAAATCAAAATTAAATTGCGTGTAATTTGGCTGGACTTTGCTGTGAGTTATATATATGTATATATTTTCACTATATATTATGACAAGGAATTACAGGTGAGTTTTGTATACAAAAGTGGCACAAAAGCTGAGCTGGAACATAAAACGCTTTTAACTCAAATTTACAAAGTTTTACTGCATACTTCACGGCGCGGTCTCAAACAAGTTTTTCTCTTCTCTTCTGTTGTTTTTTTTGTTTTTTTTCGTTTTTATCTTATTTTGTTGCAACATAAACTTGTATTTCCAACATTATTTATGTATTAATTTTTAGCAAGCTGCATCAAAGAAGTAATAAAGGAAATAGTTTTCTATATTTGCCAAAATTAAAATTGAAAAGACGTTCGTTTCGGGATTATATGCAATGGGTGAATGCAATCTTAGAGCTTAGCTTCGGGCTTATTCGTTTTAAAAATGTTGCATCTTAATACTTTTTTTAAGTCAACTTGACTGGCATATCGTATTTGGTTTTCTTAAAGATAATACTCGTTAAAGGACTTTTGCATTATGTACACACCTTTTCAGTTGATGAACCACATCGAGCTGCTAACACACGCATACACACACATTAAATGCATCATCATTAACACTAAACAGAAGATAAGTGCAACTGCCCCAACTAGGCCGGGGCAGCTGTCATTCAGCGTGCCGCAGCAGCTGCCACACCATCAGCTCAGGCTCCAACTTCTGCTCCAGCACCACTTGGCAAGCGCCGCCGGCAACAGTGCGGTTGATGCCACAAAGCAACCGCCGCTGCTCCAGTTCCAGTTGCTGTTACAGTTCCAGTTCCAGTTCCAGTTCCATGTGACAGCCACCGCAGCTGTCGTCGTTGTGATAGCTAGTAAAGGCACTGGGCTCCACATCGAGCGCAAGGAGCTGGCGCTGCTGTTGCCATGCTGCATAGCAGCCGGATGCGCGCCGTTTATGACGTGCACCACCACCGAGGCGGAGTCTGTACATGGGTTCAGCATAAGATGAGGACATAAAGTAAAACACACAAAGATGCTGTTAAAGGAGAGTGCAACGTAAGGATGGGAGGCGCGAGAGCATGAATGACGCCTAGTGGTAACACTTCCCTGCGATGTCTGTGCGATGAAAATTCTATTTCGTAACGTGTTCGTGCCTAGTGCAACTGAAGAGAAGGCAAATATGGATCTGCACAGTCTCTATATCGTTTACTTAACTGAGAAATCTAATTTGTTGAGCTGACAATATGAGACAACAACTAAATGTAATTTGTGACAATTTTCTTGCAGCTCAGCACGAGATAATGCGAGTCAAAGTGAGCTCACACGAGGATGATTGGCACGAAAGAAAACAACTTAGAAGCAAGCAAATGTATCTCAAATATCAGGACATTGAACAGATGGCGAAGAGCGAATCAAAACTCACACGACTCAACAAGGTATAATACGACTTAAGCCCGACTCAGCACGAATGCCACACATATCAAAAGAGGGCAGAAAGTAACCTGAGCACGACCTTTGCACGTACCCATCTTTACGTTTGTGACCTGCCATAAAAAAGCGACACGTGCGCATCTCTAGGGAGCGAGGGTGGTGAGGCGACACGAGGTGGCTGCGCTGCTTGTGTTGGTTGTGCTGGAAATGCCGTTGGCAAGCGACGTCACATTAATTGCCAGCGGGCATAGAACGAGACTTGCAACTGACACACAGACACTCAGACAGGCGGATAAGGACGTTGGTGCTAAACTAGATGAAGATGAAGATGTTGAAAACGAGGAGAGCCAGAGACAGGGACAGAGATAGGGAGAGGAAGAATGAGAGGGAGTGGGAGACGGACAGAGTGGGTAGGGAAATGACAGTCACCGCAGCTTGGCGGAGACAACTCACCTGAGCTACTTGGCGAGCACGTGTAGTTGCCGGAATCGGCGGACGTGGCCTTGGCTATCAGCAGCTTGCTGGTCCGCGTCGAGCGCTCGGTGATGACATTAATGCCCCCGCGCTGCGAATAATTCATGACCCGCTTGCCTTTATACCAGTAGATAAACGACGGCGGCACCGGCGACTGCATCGCCAGGCAGGTGAGATTAATGTCGCTGCCGCTCTTGATGAACAGCTCCGCATTGCCGAGAATTTTAGCGCGCGACACTGTAAAAAACCGCACAATACAAATAATTGCTCCCGTGCTTAAAAGTAAAGGGCTCACACATACACACTCACTCACTCACTCACTCACTCACTCACACACACCCGCATAGCTACTTACCCACAACATTCAAGCGAAATCCTTGACTGATTTTCGGCTCTGTGGATACCTGGCACTCGTAGGTGCCAGAGTCCCGTGGCTGGGGCGAAGATATGCGCAACGTCCACTCGTCGGAGCCTTCCGAGTGCAGCGACTGAAAGCGCTGATCGTTCGTATAGGTCAATATGCCCACGGTTAAAATATGCAGGTCCCGCTTGCGTATCCACGACACCTGCACAGGAACGGAAGCAAAGGAAATACAGGAAGCGCTCACGAAATGAAAACTCATTTAACATTCAAACAAAAGGCAATTCAAAAAGGCAATTCAAAATTGTAAGGCCTATTGAATCCAGCTGGAGCTAAGCCGATTATTCATATAATGTTGTCTTATATATACATAATGTTGTCTTATATAACTGTTCACGGACTCCGGGAAGCTTAAGCTTCCTGTGGGTTTGCTCGTACTATTTTTTACCTCTGCTTAAACGGGAGGGTAACTCATTAATTATCATTAAAGAGTGGAGTGCTCTAATGAAACTCGTTCGTAAAAATGTATATAGCTCTCTCTTTAAATGCCAGCCAAGAATATTTTTATAAGCTTGCAATTATACATTTGTTTGCAATCAATAATGATTTTCAAACAGAATAAACAAACTAGGCTCCAAATTATTATTTTGAGTTGCTACTTATGCAAACTTTAGGCGACTTCAACCCCGACAACTTAAGTCCCTTATGAGCTGACGAGCTCTATAACTAAACTCAGCCAATTACCCCAAACTAAATCAAAGGGAAAATCTTGCAACCTGTGCTTCCATTTGTTTTAACTCAAACTCAACAAATTGAATTTAAGCCATAGTTTCAAGTTCCTTAAACCGATTTCAACTTTTGCAACTGTTGAAAAAGAAAAAACAAAACCAAAAAAAAAAAGAAAATTAAAAACTTTGTACGTTTGTTTTAACCCCTTTTAGTGAATGCAAAAAAAAATTAAACCAACAACTAAAATAAACGTCAAGAGCAAAAGGAAAAGAATATAAGTCTTGTAGTTGGCAAATGTTGCCCAGCAATTGTGAATAGCTATAAGCCATTGTGAATACATCCATGAATATTGCGCATTGACATTTGTCTTCATTAAGAAATTTAATAGAACATTCATGCATGTGAACTATTACGTTGCTCCAAAAGAATATTTAAGTGTGCCATAATTGCTTTTTGGCGCTATAAAATATTTAATAAGACTTTTCCCATAGCCCTTTTCAGTTCAATCATGGGAAATACGGTCTCTAAAATAAACTGTTTAACTGGCATTTAATTCCAATTTATTTGTTTAAAAACACATTTCGGTATATGTATCCATCCCCTCTTTAACGGCCAGCGTATTTAATCTTTGTCACCAACTGTACTTTCTTGTGTTCTCTATCGTTGATCGCAGCTGTGATTGACACTTGGTTGTGCGAGCTCGCCTCCAATTAGCTGCATATAAGACGTGACAATGCGTTTGTCTTTGTCGAGGATTAGAAACACGTTGTCAACTAGCTGAATGGCTGAATAAGCTGGCTGGCTGACTCGCTGACTAACTAGCTGGCTGGCTGGATGGCTGAATGGCTGAATGACTGGCTGATTGTCTGTCAGACTTGGTTTGTCTTGCAGTTCGAAGCGTTAATTACTCAATTCAACTGTCTGGGCGAAAAGTTGGCCCACACACAGAACGCACTCGCTGACAGCGCTGTCGTTGGGGTCAAAGGGCAGCAGGGCAACGGAGCAACGGAGCAGTGCGGAGGTGAGCGGGTCGGGACAAAACACGGACAGCACAAAATTTATTACACCGCATAATTGCACAGCCACAGCGCTTTTGAGGTAGCAACCAATGTGGTAGCAGCAGGAGGCGTGGCTGGTTGAGGTTAGCTGGAGGAAGCGCCTGTTGTTGCATTTGCTAACAAATCGCTGAGAGCGGAAGCGAAGCCGTGTTACAAATGCGCGAACCAGAACAAGAAACAACGGAAGAACAAACCAACGAGCGAGACAGCAAAACGGAGCGACAGAGAAAGGAACAAAGAAAAAGAGTGCGTGTGAGCGAGAGAGAGAAAGAAAGAGTACTGGTTACTCCAAATGAGTGAGATGGGTATAGGCAGTCAGCTCGCGTAGGGCTGTGGGCTGAGGGCTGGGAGCTGGGGGGCCTGCGGTGGTTAGACCACCAACTTTATGGCGTAATCTTTTAAAAGTAATCTACAAATCTGCCAGGCGCTCGCCGCAGGTCGTTTGTCTGCCCTGTCCCTCTGTAGGCGCGGTCCCTCTCCAACAGTCTGTGCACCATGCATACATATATAATGTTTGGCTTTGACTCTGGGCGCATTTTAATTGCGTGCCCCTGGGTTGACCCCAAACATCGTTCAACTTACCGCCCGGTCGCCCAGATTCCGCACGCGGCAATGCAGCAGCGCCGCCTGCCCCACGGTCGCCGTGACCTCGCGTCGCGAGGAGTTATCAAAATACGGCTGGGAGTATGGCGTTTCCCAGTAATGTGGAGGCACTTCGCTGATGACCAGGCCGCTCTCTGTGTAGTAATAAAAATAACAAGAAAAATAATTAAGAAGGCTGTCGTTAAAAAGAAAACGACGCCGCCATACTCTGTGCACAAAGCAAAATGTCGAGGTGCCGAAAAGTATGCTACGCTTTTTTCATACCCAAAACCATTTGCTATTCAGTTGGCTGCAAAATGAAATTTCTAATGGGCCACCAGCAAAATTGTCAAGCTAAGCCCAAAATCACTTAACAGCCTTGTTAGGCAAAGCCCATAAAACATTTGGTAAATTCTTTTATTATCCTGTGACTCTTAACCTGTGACGGTTCCTTTCAAACTGCAGCTAATATAGATTTATGCGATTTGCGTGAGAGCGCGAGTGCGTGCGAGCTAAAGGTTGTTAGCTTTGCATTCAAACGAGGAAATTAGTAAGCCAACAAAACATATTTCGTGACCCTAGCCCTGCAAAGGTTGTGAATCACTTGTGAACCGCAAAGGGGCGTGCCCCGCCATATTTAACACTTTATCTGATCTAAAGTTCGACAAACATAAAAACAAATACTGGCAGCTGAACAAACTGGCTTCACTAGCCAATCGACACTTCGCGCTGTGTGCACAGAGTATATGCATATATGTACATAAAATAAACAGCAGTATTATGAGCTCATGCTACTTCGTGTCGATTTAAATGCCATGTCACTGGCATCTTGATCCTGAAACTTACCAAACAGCAGCAGCAGCAGCCACAGTTGTGATACCCAAAGCACTCGGAGGGTGGGGCCCCAACTGTATTTCATGTCCTGCGACATAATTCACGTTGATCGATGAACTCTGGCAGCTGATTTTCCTTTGCTTTATTAGTGGTGCCGTCTACTCTGACCTTTAATATGGCTTTGACAACGAGACCTAAGCTGTGCGAGTCTGGAAGAGAATACAAAATAAATTGTTGACTTGCCATCACAATATGTACTAAGGACTCTGAGAATATAATACTTAACTCACTGAACATCATATATATTTTATGTATGCCATCAATAAATATGTAGGGATTAGAGATTATATTTATTGGGGTTTCTGGCGAAAAAATGGTTGAGTTGGGGTAATCAACACACTTTGATCAGGTCAACCGCACATTTACTTATTTTAATGCACTTTATATCAATCTCCCGTAATGCCATCAATAATTCTGAGCTCTCACATATATTTTAATTCATTTGATTCCAAAACAATTAATAGATTGCATTTGCATGACATCGTATCAGTGGATCATGGAATAGACCACGCAAAATTAGCAATATGCTTGTTTATCTTTTAAATTTGGAATTAAATTATATTTGAGTGCTTTTTGAGCCATTTCAATTGGAAATACGCAGCGTTGAGAGCTATAAAAATGGCTGAGCTATAAACTTGGGACAGCTCTGAAAAGTAGACTACATAAAAATATAAAACAAAAATAAACGAACCTTTTCTGGTTTTTGGCTTCAATTTCGAAACGTTGTCAATTTGTTGGTGTCTTTTCTTGTTTTTAAATTAATAAATATTTCATAATAGACATGTAGGATTCTCGGAATAGAATCGGGAAGAGAATACATTTTAATATGATATATTAATGAAGTTTCCAGAAATCCACATTGAGTTTAAACGTAAAATTCTATAGCATTCCAGATTGAGCAATTTAATAATGAGCTATTTGAAATGTGTTCAATTTCAAATTAAACAGAGGGTGAACAGTGAATGCTAATAACAGATTACGAATTGCTGATGTTAAATCCAATTTATCGAATTTCGAATTTGTAACTGCATATCCTTCACACACATTTCGAAAGCCAGATTGAATTATAAATGAAATTGTGAATGTTCCCCAATTCCAGAGCAATTGAATAAACGAGGGCAAGTCGAGCTCCAGCTGGCGCCGGGCCGCAGCCAGTGCTTAATAGAATAATTTATTGTAATTACTATTTCGGGGAGTTGCATGGTTCAGCGTACGGCTCTTAGATAAACGAGCCAGCTTTATCACCAAGTTAGTGCTTATTTATACGCTTTAATACTCATTTCTCCGAGCGGGCAAGTACTCGTAATATTCAGTGTATTTGTTATAAATTACGTGTACAATTTATGATGGAAAATTATGGCCATATAGCTCTTTCACTCAGTCACTGTGAGCTAACGGAACAGCCGAACAATTTTTTTTCTTCTCCAGCTGCGACGGTGCAAGTGGAGAACGCAGAAGTACTAAAATTCCATGAAAATATATTTAGCACGGGAAAATATTCATAATCCGGCGCCATTACTCAAAAATGAATATATATATATATATGTGTGTACATTTGTATGTATGCAGACACACACACATATACATATATATTTGTTGTCAGTCCAATTAGCTGCGTGACTCGGGTCAAGGGGTTCGTGTGGCCCGCTATTTGTTTTGGTCAGAACCCCGCTTAAAATATATATATTTACGAGCCTCGGTGTATCTGTGTGTGCATTTGTGTGTGTGTGTGGGTGTATATGTATTTATGTGTTTGCGCCTCTGACCGCTGTCCCTTTTTTGCATGAGCATTTTGCGCTGCTATTATAAAGAATTATCGCCCGAGGCCTGAATCGTCAGTTTTCCATGGAAATCAAACAAACAAACGTCAGGCCCGGACAGGCGCTAAGCTACAATTCTGAACGGCATTTGAAAACCGCATATCTGTCAATGTCACACACAAAACGGAGCTCTTTAGAAACTAGGAACCATATAATGTAGAATTCTTTCAAAATATTCCCATTATTTTTTAATAGTATTGTATTGTACACTTTATGTTTCCTGCTGGCTAGCTCTCTAAATGTGCTTTGATGATCCTCTAAAGAAATTGCGAGCAGCTCTATCATCTCTGTTGGACAATCTGTTTTGAGTGATAGAAGATTGTATATTATATAGAATATCTGTTGAATATATATACATATATTTGGGTTTATTTTAATATACATGTATTTTTTATTATGAATCCCTGGAGCGTCTCTATTATCTGTGTTGATTCCTATTTATATCTCACGTTTAGATTTTTAAATATTTTTAAAATATATATATTAAATTTAAATATATATTATATATTTAGAAAATATTATATTCTTTTGATTGAATGTTTCTTTATATTATTAAGCTCAAGTACATTTCCTTTAAGCCCTTCTTTATTAAAGGATAAAACGTTTTATTTACTGTTTTATATATTTCCAATAATGAATTGAACGTGATTTAAATTTAATTAGGTGTTTTTTTTTTTATCAAATGAAATAATTGAAAATAAATTACCTTTAAGCACCTGTTCTTTGGGTATTCCTTGCATTGCTTTTGTCCCGGTGCCATTTTCCAGCCCAATTCAGAATTCTATTTTTAGTGTAGAGTTGATTTATTTTGACAATCGATTGCGCAATGCGGAATAATTACTGGAAACTCAACGTTTACGTGTGCACACATTTCTCGCTTCAATTGCCGCTCATTTGGACTGGCATTGTTGCTTTCTCCGGCTCAGCGTTTTTTTGTTTTTCTTTTACGTTCTGCTTTTATTATTCGCTTGCTTTTTTTATAAATATGTATTTTCTCTGGCAATAGTCTGGACTACCAAATATTTCCGTTTAGCACTCGACCAACGACAATCAGCACGGTCGCGAACACGCGCGGGGAGCGGTGAGCGGTGAGTGGAGAGCGGCAAGCGGCGAGCGGCGGACAAGGAGCGGGGAACAGAGACGGAGAGACGAGGTGAGCGACGACAACGTTGCCTTTGTGTTATTTTATTTGTATGTATATGTATGCATGGGCATATTAGGTACAGCTCTATAGGTATGCCATATAAGCACTACACACACCGATACAATCACTCACAATCTCACTCACACACTCACACACACACTGGCACACACACGCGCGCGTGAGCTTCGCATTTTTGTGTATCCGTCTCGTACGTGATGAACGTTCGTGTTCTTATTGTTGTTGTTGGTTTGACTGGGGATACAGTTATTAAATAGCCGTTGTTGTACTTTATTTTCCTTTATGCTTAAGCTGTTGTTTTTTCCTCTCTCTCTCTCTTCTTATTTGTTTTATTTTAAATGTGCCACAATGTAAGTTATCAATGCAACGACCGTGCGTAAGCGTGCATCCTCGCGGCAGGATTCACGTATTGGAACTGATTCATCAGACAGGCAAGCAGCCAGCGCGTGTCGTTGTCTACCTTGGCCGAGAGCAACAAACAGCCGAATGCGAGCCGAAGCATCGTGCACGAGCGTCGCTGGCGCCGAGAGCGAACAGCGCAGTCGCGTCGAGCACAAACGAGAGATAGTGAGAGAGACAGAGAGAGAGAGAGAGAGGATAAAACTTTAATTTGCGTTTTTCTTTACATTTTTAATAAGCACCAAAGTGGGCAAAAAAACACATTTCGCTCAACTTTAAAGCTCAGGCAAAGGGGTTGACTTTGTTGCAGGTGGTAAGAGATAGAGGGAGAGAGAGAGAGAGATACAGAGACAGAGAGAGCATTGAAATAGAGAGTGTGTGGCGACGATTCTAAGGTTAACTGGGTTATTAGCACAACCTGCCTCAACTCGACTCAATTCGTCCCGTCGCGACGTCGCATCACATCGCATCGGATCGCATCGCATCGCATGGCATCGGCTGGGCTGGCACTCGGAATGCGGACCCGAGCGTAACGTGCTCAATAGTCACGTACAAATGAATATTCGCCGTATACATGTCTTCGTTTTGGCATATTAATATAGTCGACATTTGGGGGCTTTGCAACGCACATGAATGATTTACGCTAGCCCACAGAAATGTGATTTTTACCGCAATATGTACATATGTAGGTATGCAAGGCCCGCCGACGCGTCCCGCCATCCATGTCCTAGTCGCATGCGACAAAAACAATTGAACAGACAGTTATAGGCCAATTTGAGTTTATGTACACGCGTCGCAGTCATGAAAGATTTGTGAGGCCATTCCGACACCTGCCCCTCCCCTTTCCTGCCCTAGTGAGCACCTCTATGGCACAGGTGGCGCTTCTGCTGCTGCGGTCTCCTCGGCCTACCGTGTCAAATGTTGCGTGTTATTGCCTGCAAATGTTGCTGTCGAAAGCGTATCCTCGTAGCCTCCTACACCCGCAAAGAGCCGTCCAAAATATACCCGTACAACCGAGCCGGACAGCTGAGGGACGCGATGAGCGCCTGGCTTTGCGTCTGAGCCAAGCTGGGGTCGGCCCTCGCCGGCCTGGTCGGCGGGGCATTTCAACGGCCGGCTTACAGCCTAATAAATAAAGTGCCCAAATTTTCGGTCGAGAGTGCTTGACTAGAAAAACGCTCGGTACGCGGCTGAATGTAAATTTTTGCTTGTGGGCAGAACAATGCATAAATGCCAAAGTGCGACACCTAGCGGACAATAAAAGCACTCGAGTGTTTCAAGTTCGCAGTTTCATTGCGAATTTCCCAAGCTAAAAAGAATATATAAATATATGTATATAGATATATAGGATATATAGGACTAATAAGCAAATATATATAAATAAACATATATCAATTTAAATAAAAGTATATGTATAGAGAGAACGAGAGAGAGAGAGAGAGAGAGGGAGAGAGGAGACTGCTGTTTACAAAGCAACTATTTTTGGCATTTTTGATTGTTGTGGCCACTGCGTAAATAAAAATGTATTCTCCACACATTATCAACTTTGATGTCGCATATAGGTGCTTAGATGTGGTCAACAGTTCGTAAAGAATAAAAGATAATAAATGTTTGCAACTTACACAGCTTTGCTTGCTCTACAAGCCCTGGCCAGTCCATAAGGAATTTAGTTTAATCTGACTACATGCCAAGCTTTCTATAGCGTCTTATGCTAAGCTACACCTCAAGCCATCTTTGTGTTGCAGTATTGTTTTCTTTTCATATTATTTTCCTTTCTTTTTTCTTTTTTTTTTTTTTTTTAGGTATAATAGAAGAAATCAAGACATCTAATCCACGAGATTTTCCGTCAACAAGTTTGGTTGATTATGTTCATTTTCTTGGTATTTGCGTGTTAGTTGCTAAAATCTAAGTTTTCAAAAGTTTTCCTAGAAGCCTTGACGCCTTCATAAGTTTGTTAAACTTTATATATGAAGCATTGTACGAAACTTAATGTATGTACATATGGATTATTTGTCAAAGTATGTATGATTGTCTCTTTGTATACACGTATCGTAGTGGAGCAAATATACCCTACTTTGTAGTAACTTCATTAGCTATGCTGCATAGATGACAAACAGTTTCAGTTTATATATATTTATATATATGTTATAAATCGTCATATGAAATATCCATTGAATAAAATCATTGAGAGCTAAAAATCGAGAAAATTTCAAATGCGACTTTCCTTTGAAATTCCCAAGATAGTAAGATAATACAAGAGACTGTCTTGACGGCCTGAAACATAAGAACATATTTGATCATTTTTAAATATAATAGATATCTATCCGCCCAATATTTGAGATTTATAGCAATAAAATCATCAAATTAATTAAGAAATTAAAATGCAGACACGGATTGTACGACTTCTCCCTCAGGAAACTTAATCTTGCTTTACATATAAAGAGCGTGCGCCGCATGCCTTTTAGCTCTGGTGGGTGTCTGAAATATATTAGGTGTATAACGGTGCTTAAGTGTCTGTCATTGAGCGAATCAAATTAGTGAAGCAATCTATAGCTGCTCCCCCCACCACCAGCCATGGCCCGCACACAGCTCCCTATCACATTCCAATTGCTGCAGAACCTATGGGCGATGCTATCTGCGCACCTTTTTGCAAGTAAATTTATTGTTGCCAATTAATTTGTTAAAATTAGTGGAGCAGGCGCACGTCTCGAGGCTCGAGCGTGGCGGCAGCCAGCCTAGCTAGTTTCCGCAGTGCACAGCAAAGTGCCCGGGGGTGGGGCGGAGTGTGGAGCCGTCAACTGCTTATCGATAAGCAAAGGCGCAAAGGACGACGGGTCTAGGAGCAAATTGTTTGGCTCGTCTTTTGTATTGCTCGCAAATGTATGCCACGTACACGTATTTATCCATTGCTTAGCTCTGCCGCTCAGCTTTAGGCGCCATATATTGCCACAGCCACTGTTCCAGATACTAGGGCCCTTCGCTCTCGCTGCACCCCAACCCCCTTTTGTCCACCCCGCCCCTCTATCGCTGCTGGTGCTGCTGCTGCTGCTGCTGATGTTGCGTCTCTTGCGGCTGGCGCGTCTTGTGCCTTGCATGAATGCTAAATTAATTTCAAATGAATACAAATGGCTTTTCGCTTTTAAGACCAGGCCAGAAGCACAGCACAGCACAGCAAATTTACACACGCACGCCAAGTGCACACACACACACACACACACACACGTAAAGAGAGTCGCTTACGGTGTCTGTTTTACATTTCGCTGTGTTTTTCGCTCAGTTTTCAACATTTGAAATAACTCTTAGGCCCCGACGGCTGCTGACTCACTGGCTCAGCCTTTTTATGGGCCCGCATGTCGGCACAGCCGCGTTTATCAGATGCACCGTTGTAAATTTACAGCTAGCCACGGCACAGCCGGACCCGTTAATTCAATTCAGCGTAACGCTGAAATTCGCTTGCGCCTATATGTCTAGAAGGACCCTTCCCTTAACCCCCCACACCAGCAATTGACCAAGCTACCAAAAAGCGGCAAGTGGCAATGGCTATTACCCAATAACTAGAAAACGCGGCTAATCGCGTGAATAGTTTTGGGGCGGCGTAATTGATGTTTACAGCACAGCGAGGGTTGCTCAAAGGAGTGCGAATGGGTGGGTGGGGCAGCAACACGAAACGTTGCGTCGCTCACAGTTCGTGAATTAAAATTTCGTTCCCTGCTTTTTGGGGCACCTGTCCAATTGCACCACGCTGCACTCATTGTTGCTGTTGTTGCTTGTATTCCAGTCGACGAGGAGCTGGGGGCTGCACCTAGACTCTCGCGACCAGAAGTTGCTTTCAACGATACCCTGATTTAATGCATTTCATTGAGCAGCGATAGCAATGGGCGGTAGCACCAATGGCGGCCACTCAGTCACTTTGCATTCATTATTCAATTTGAGGTGGATTTAGATGTGCAGCCCGATTGGGGCATCAGCCGTGGCCATAGTCGTTACGTCTATGCTTATTGATGGCTGTACATTACGCTGACACACACACACACACAAAGAAAAAATAAAAGGATACATAGAAAGGATAAATTGAAAAGCGAGAGTGGAATATAAAATATAGAATATAGAATATAGAATATAGAATATAGAATATAGAATATAGAATATAGAATATAGAATATAGAATATAGAATATAGAATATAGAATATAGAATATAGAATATAGAATATAGAATATAGAATATAGAATATAGAATATAGAATATAGAATATAGAATATAGAATATAGAATATAGAATATAGAATATAGAATATAGAATATAGAATATAGAATATAGAATATAGAATATAGAATATAGAATATAGAATATAGAATATAGAATATAGAATATAGAATATAGAATATAGAATATAGAATATAGAATATAGAATATAGAATATAGAATATAGAATATAGAATATAGAATATAGAATATAGAATATAGAATATAGAATATAGAATATAGAATATAGAATATAGAATATAGAATATAGAATATAGAATATAGAATATAGAATATAGAATATAGAATATAGAATATAGAATATAGAATATAGAATATAGAATATAGAATATAGAATATAGAATATAGAATATAGAATATAGAATATAGAATATAGAATATAGAATATAGAATATAGAATATAGAATATAGAATATAGAATATAGAATATAGAATATAGAATATAGAATATAGAATATAGAATATAGAATATAGAATATAGAATATAGAATATAGAATATAGAATATAGAATATAGAATATAGAATATAGAATATAGAATATAGAATATAGAATATAGAATATAGAATATAGAATATAGAATATAGAATATAGAATATAGAATATAGAATATAGAATATAGAATATAGAATATAGAATATAGAATATAGAATATAGAATATAGAATATAGAATATAGAATATAGAATATAGAATATAGAATATAGAATATAGAATATAGAATATAGAATATAGAATATAGAATATAGAATATAGAATATAGAATATAGAATATAGAATATAGAATATAGAATATAGAATATAGAATATAGAATATAGAATATAGAATATAGAATATAGAATATAGAATATAGAATATAGAATATAGAATATAGAATATAGAATATAGAATATAGAATATAGAATATAGAATATAGAATATAGAATATAGAATATAGAATATAGAATATAGAATATAGAATATAGAATATAGAATATAGAATATAGAATATAGAATATAGAATATAGAATATAGAATATAGAATATAGAATATAGAATATAGAATATAGAATATAGAATATAGAATATAGAATATAGAATATAGAATATAGAATATAGAATATAGAATATAGAATATAGAATATAGAATATAGAATATAGAATATAGAATATAGAATATAGAATATAGAATATAGAATATAGAATATAGAATATAGAATATAGAATATAGAATATAGAATATAGAATATAGAATATAGAATATAGAATATAGAATATAGAATATAGAATATAGAATATAGAATATAGAATATAGAATATAGAATATAGAATATAGAATATAGAATATAGAATATAGAATATAGAATATAGAATATAGAATATAGAATATAGAATATAGAATATAGAATATAGAATATAGAATATAGAATATAGAATATAGAATATAGAATATAGAATATAGAATATAGAATATAGAATATAGAATATAGAATATAGAATATAGAATATAGAATATAGAATATAGAATATAGAATATAGAATATAGAATATAGAATATAGAATATAGAATATAGAATATAGAAAAACCCTTGCTTATACGTTATATTTTAGCTCAGTGCAGAAGCACTTATCAAAGGTGTTTATACACTTTTACTAATGTCGAAACCATATCAAAGGGAATAGCTAACCCGTACTCCTTTGACCTTTGACATACAAATCAACAATTCCTTTTATAGTTGTCTTGAAATGTCACCCATTCACTTGCCCTGAATATATGTGTGTGTGTACGTGTGTGAGTCGCATCGCATCGCATAACATCGCATCGAATCGTATCGCATTGCTTCAGTTGTCATTAAACTCACCTTCAGCTGGTCTGGATGTTGCTCAAGGTTGCTGAAATGCTCTCAGACATTTGCTCAAGCTCTTGCGATTCATATCGATTTTCATGTCTGATTTTCTAGGACTATCCAATTCGATTTGCATAGAGAAGCGAGCCAGCTAATGGCTGTAATTCATTTGGGAAAATATTTCCGAGTCGACCCCTAATAGGATCAGTGCTGTCTATCCGCAAATAACGACGGCTCAATGTAAATTTCCGATTGAAGTGCAGGGGCGCACTAAACGCAGAATATTAAAAACCACTCTTAATTTTATTGCCGTGGGTACTTAAGCATGAGTGAATGTAACATTCAATCATTCCAATTATCCCTCTGTATTGGCCATCAAGAGCATTCAAAACAAAGTACTACAACGTTAAAATGAGGTTAAATGCGATGCTTTCACGCTGTCAGCCCAGATATCATTGCGATTTATGGACCCGCATTTTGCCTCTCAATTGAAATTTTATATTTTATTATTTACTAGAGACGACATTACATACATGCCACCTGCTAGGTAATGCACGTAATGTATTTACACGTCCATTCCACTCGCTCACACAGAGTAGTCTCTATCTGTCTCTCTCTCTCTCTCTCTCTCTCTCGCTGTTATGTACCCTCTCGTCACGGTCTCCCTTGCGCTCCACAACAATATAAGTCGGAGGATAACGCTCACACAGTCATACATAGTAAATGTGCAAATGTACTCCAGCTCTGACATCTTTAATATAGCACGAGAAGACGTTTGTGTCCTGTTTTGTGTCACATCTTTAACCTTTTACAGGCAGCTGCATCAACTGTATTTTTAATCAGATGACCTAATAGAAAGCCTTGACATGTTCTATAATTAGATGTATAAATTGCGGGCTTCCACGACTACAAGAGATTTCTCCCTTTTAAAGTCTCAATTAACACAATTATTAATAAATAAATGATTTGTTTTTCTTATTTTAATTGTGAAACTCAAACCTCGAGTTGCTATGGTAATTGGATTTCTGTGTATGCCATTAGGTGTGTGATTTATATAAAATCTGTGAGCAACATCCTTTAACGATTATTTGATTTGTTTTCGAGCCTGGAAGTGGGCTCACAAACTACTTAAATGTCACATGGTCAGTTAAACTTTAGCATTGCTTTTCCGCTTTATAATGATTTATGTTATGGCCAAACAAAGAAATCTGCATACGCAACAAGAATACATATATAATAATTAATGACACATAAATATGTATGTGCGACATGTGCGTGTGTGTGCGCTTTTGTGTGCGTGCGTGTGTATGTGTCGTATATGTATTTACATACATATATGTATTTCCATTCGACTTTGTAGCACTCGCTTCCTTTTTCCACTTGAGCTTAACTGCCCAACACTGAATTGAATTCCCTCCCTCCATCTATTTAACCCACGGGAGCATTTACATAGACCACATGCACATACGACGTTTGGGGCGAACGGACTTTTTGTCTGTCTCTCGTTTTAGACTTGAGCATTGAGCATCTGATATGCATCAAATATAACTCAATTGCCGGACTGTTGGGCTCTTTGGTGCTGAATAACCAGGAAATGCTTGCGACTTACGCCAAACTTGGGCCCTTGCCCACTCCTTTGGCAGCCGCCTCAATCTACGCCCTTCAGCTTGCAGCCTTGGCTCTTTCTCGTGGTGCTCTATCTCTCCATCCGCATCTATATTTATATGTATGTGTGCGCCCTCTCTCTAGCCCACCGTAATCTCATCCTGAAATTTTCCATTCATTTTCGCAAGTGGCTACGGATTTGCTTTTTGTACTCTGCGTGAATTGAAATGAGCTAAGAGGGTATATTAGCGCAGCATATAATTAATAGTTTATCGATTTTTATATAATTAAGGCATACAATTTTAGAAGTAACTGCGTTAATACAAAGCAGGAAATACATGTGGATAGATATTGTTGCTTAATAAATTGTTTGAATTTTGAAAAATATTTAAACTTATAATAATATATTTATATATTTTAAAAAAGGTATCCACGCTTCGGAAAATTTCTCAGTGAACAACAATGTCTAAAATATGTAATTAAAAAATTATGAATGCATACTGAAAAAAAAAAACATCTTTGTTAAGTATACGCATAGCTGTGCATAAAAATAGTTTATGATCAACCTCTATAAATGTGTCAATGCTTTGCTTTCCATTTACAGAGTATATGTTTAACAGTTTCACTTGTTATATTGCCATTCCGGTGTCGCTTAACCAAACTCAGCTTTGAAGCACAAACAAATGCTGCGTTTTGTTTATTTACATAAGTATATAGCCAGACAGAGAGACATATATAGACGTACATATATATGTATATACATATATATATATATACAACATACACTTAAGTATGTACAACATTTAGGACTGTCTGTCTCTTGAAGATATTTGGCTAAAGGCTTTTAGGGCCAGCTTGCCGTTAGTTGACGCTTCAAGCGAACATAAAAATGCCCTTAAAAGCCGGCACAGCGACACAGAGACACAAGACAGAAAACAAGAAAGTGGAAAAATAAAAACAGGGAAAAAATACGAAAACGAAGCAAATATAAAACTTATACCAAAAAGGGATTGACGGATATAAATGGTGATATGACCTAAGGTCATTTGTATAAAATTAAGTTGAGCCACATAAAAACTACCCCACAAACAAAATGACTGTAACAAAAAACTGGAAAAACCTGAAAAAAAAAGAAATCAGAAATAAAAACAAAATACAATACACAAAAACTAAATAGCTCACAACTACGCCCCAAGTTGTTTTTACTGTACGGCCTAATCAAAAACTTCAAATCGATTTATAATAAAAGAAAAGCACACACCCTCCCTGCAGACTATTAGGACGAGTACGTGGCAGAGGCTAACTGAGAGAGAGCTAACTAAAAATGTAAAACGGCCCACTCGAAAATCCTTGGCGCGCTTTTCATTTAGCCGCGTTCATCTTTAATAAATTTTTATGCCGTATGCTAATAAAGATTTTCTGTCGTGCCCCAAGCCATTTGCCACGGCCAGGGCGGTGGGAATGGCACTGGTTATGGTCGGACTGGCTGCCCCTTCTCCACCCCACGTCAGAGCGTGCCCCCCTTCATCCATATCTCTCGGGGGCCGGGGCTACGTTTTAATATCCAGCCACGTATGTCATGGCACAAAACCATTAAGCACAAAAAGCAAAGTAAAATGCTAGAGCTGAATGCAAGCTAGAGAGAAACAACACAAAAAAGGAACAAAATACATATATATGTATACATACATATATCTACAGTTTTACATACATATTTATGTATAGTACTACATAGAAAAGATGTAGAGGAAGCAGTGGAAAAACAGGAAAAAATTATGCCCCAGACGCCGCTGAATTTTAAATGAGCCTTTATGGGCTTCATTTCAGCGTGTAAATTATCTCATTTGTCAGCAATTGCGCTGTGCGTGTATATGTATGTGTGTGTGTACAGGTTTCACTCAAGTGCCCGCCTAGACGTTACCGCCCCACTGCCCGCCCACCCATCCCTCATATTCATATGCGACATGTACTCAGCCATTTGTAAAATGATTCAATGGCGTCTCCTGACGTTTAATGAGATAAGCGCACGCTTTGTACGATAAGATTGCGTTCTGCCCAGTCAAAGGCCAGCCGGTGCGTATCAACATGCCATCGCCAGCAAGTACAGTGAAAGCTCTGACAAGCGGACAGCTGCTGTGAATTCAATTTGAGCAAACAGATACATGGCAACAATTTCGAAGAATTGTCGTTTCTTTGCAAGAATTGAAAATAATTCCTTGAATTTCTGGAATCCGCAAACGCTTTTCAAAAGGGCTAAAAAGAGTAAGAAAAGAAGTGTATTTTAAGTATGCAAATTCGCCTTAACAAACGAAAGTTTCATTCACCAATTTGCTTTCATTAAGTTCGGTTTGTGAACCTGCATTTCCACCTTTACGAACGAATCGCATTTTCATTTCTGAAGCTTTGGTTTATTAAATATTTTCCAAGGCCTAATGAAACAGTTCATTCATAATTTCAGACTTCTTGGCTCTTAATTCCATGATTCCTTCAAGGCAGAAACTTTCCGACCTCAGAGAGCCTTGAATCCGCTCAGTTTCCACCGTATGTCGCCTTATGTATTTCTCTTAAGATACCGCTATATGTATATGTATGTGTTATTACACATGTGGCTCCACAGTTAACGGCTGCAGAGCTTCGGTAACAGAATTCCGAGCATAATCGCATATCGGAATGCGTTTACGCTCTGGCATCCGCTGTCGGTCACGCCGAATGACTTCGCAGAATGAAATGCAAACAAATCTTGAACAACGATATGGGCACAAAAGGCGTTCCACAGAACGCAATCAGAAGGCCAAGAAACAAACCAGAAACAGACCGCATTCGGGCGAAAACTGCTTCAAATCTATTTATATCAGTTTGCCACAAAAGAGATTTTTGGCTCTGTTTGGCCAACATTTAACTCGAATTTGGTCAGTGCAACAATGTGTAAATCAGGCCGTTTGATTAGCCAATTCGGGACCCTTGTCTAGCAGATGAGGGCAACAAAGAAAAATAGACACTTTTGCTTTTTGCTTTATTCTGTGACTTCAATTAAAATTTAATTTACTTTAATCAAATATTTAACTGAAGGAACTAACAAATTTGCATACAAGATTTTTAAAACTGGTAATTTAATTTAAAAAATTAAAATTTATAATTTGTGAATGAGGTATGTATCATAAAAAGAAGTCTGAAAACTACAATATTATGAAACTATTAGTTTAAATCTTCAATACTAAACTATAAATTCAAGATAAATAATTAGAGTTAATAATAATGAGGCCACTGGAAACATTTTTCATGTCTGGACCAAGTTTAGCATGATAAAATGCTATTAAGCTTTACAAAGAAACACAATGAAAGAAAGTTCGTTTAACTCTTCTTCAACATCTTAAATAACCTTTTGTAAACTTTATTTGTTTGGCAGTCGACCGTCATATAAAACTCGGTTTGTATTTTAGAAATGAGACTGAGCTTTCTATAGAAAATTGTTGGCCAACTGACTCATAAATTTAGCAAAAATGTTGTGTAACTCAAAGTTCCAATTAGTACTTAAAAATTGATGTATGTATTTTCAAATGTGTTTCTCTACTTCTCCCCTTTTTTTGTCTCGCTCTCATTTTATTATAACAAACTTGTGCTCGAGTTCTGTGTGGACAAACTTGACTGGACGTCGGCATGAATAGAAACATATCTACATAAGAATATATGTATGTATATAAATGTATGTATGTATATATGAGCATAACAAAGGCAGCGAAGTTGAGGGCAAACGAACGCCGTACCCACCTTTTGACAAGGGCATAATTAAAGCATAACAGGAGTAACAGCAACGCCCCTTAAACGTACCCCAAAACAGGCTCCACCAAATAAAAGAAAATAATAAAAATGGAAAAAAAAGGAGAAGGAAAACGCCGTCCTCTCGCCAGTCAAGGCAATGCGGATCAGGGCGTGGCGGGGAGGCAAGTCGTGGCGCGGCAAGGCGCACATAAAAGCGAAACCCACTACATGGGGTGAAAACAGGTTGTTACTTCCTTGCAAACAAGGTTCCGTTACCGTTATGCCCTTACGTATGCATGTGTGTGAGAGTAAGTGTGTGTGCCTGGGTTTGTATCTGTAGCTGGCGTATAAAAGAAAAGCACGTTATTGCCAATTTAACTTACATTGTGCATGTGTCTTTAAACAAAGATTTATGTACCCACTTGCATGCATACTCATAGCTAGCCCAGTGTAATATATGTATACGGTGAGTGTGTGCGATTGCGTAAGTGTGTGTGTGTGTGGGTCAGGTGTGCGCGTAATAACTTGCTATAGATATGTTGTCTGTGTGTGTGTGTGTGTGTGTGGCGGTTGCTACGTGCCGTGCTGCCACTTAAATCAGCATAATGATATGCACTTATTGTTGTGGCAAATTTGTTAGCGGATATACTGCGAGAAACCGCAGACCAAAAGTAATGCACACACGCACACATGCACAGATACATGTACACACACATAGAAGCAAATATAGACACCCAGCAACCAGAAGCCTGTCGTAGTCGATTTCTTCATTTGCCTAATACGAGTCGACGCCATCATTAATCTAAAATATGGCAAAGACACACGCACACACACGCATAGACACACACTCGCACACACAACCACATATACGACTAACGATGTACATGTAATTATGCTCAGCCACACACGCACTCGGTCTCGCTCGCTCTTGCGGCGTCTCACTCTGGCACGCATTTTTGCGTAAGCCTTGTTAATCGTGACAAAAGCTTATTGCGGTTTATTTGGGCTACTTGTTTCACATCCAGCGTCAATGTCGCTGCCGGCAAAAACCAAAATCAACACATTCAAGCGCACACTCACACTCACTCACATACACACACTCGAAGGCATACATACAGATGTGTGCGCTGGCATGTGTAATACAGTTATATGGGCAAACATATGCGTGCGTTTGTCTGCCTTGGCCCGCTCTGGTCTCATTGGCAGCGCGCGCGTCAGTTGCACACACATAATAAACATTTTAAACATTATATTCGTGTTTAGCTGGCAGCTTCTTGCCAGCTTCATGTTGTTCTTGCTTTTGTTGTTATTATTGCCAGATGTGCGACCATGCATGTGTTAGTGTGTGTGCATGCGTCTCTCTGTGTGTATGGGTGTGTGTGTTCGTTTCGAGCAAAATTTACGGGTTTTAACGAATAATGGCGCTTGTGGGAAATGAACGTTTTGTGTTCGCTTCTGCTTGTCATCACAACGCGCCGAACATTCGCAACGCATTCCAAGCGCACACAGCCACACACAGCATTCACCACTTTATCAGCATTTTACTTTAGCACTTATTACCACCCACGCCGAGTACATTACCACACACGTACACACACACACCAACACACACACTCGCATCTATGAGTTTTGCGAGTCTCTAAGGAAATTAAAAAACAACTAAAACAAATTAACAATGTAATGACAAAGTCTTATACCTCACATACACATACATAAATAAACATGCACACACACACAAACAGTCCGACTGAAGTATCCTCACATACACATACACACACACACACACACACACACACACACACACATGCATACATACACAATGGCAACTGCTAATATAGTATCGAGCATTTATACCAAAAATAAAATACAACAGAAATTGAATTACCAAGAATGGGCCGCCCTGTGCTTTTTGTGGAACGCCACCCACAACGCAGAGGCGCTCAACGCAACGCCTATGTTAAGTATACGCCATGGAATCGAGCAATTCGCACTTGCGAAACGCAAACGCTTTTAATGATGATCGATTTGGGTAAACAATGAAATTTCCGCATTCAAATTTTATTGCCAGCAATCAGTGGCGCACTTTCCGGGACGTTCGCCTACACAATAAGTACGTAATGCTAATAAAGACAGTTCGTTACATACATTTATCAACTTGAATTGCATTAATCTATCAACTGTGCCGCCCTTTTGCTGTTTAGCTAGCTAATTTTCAATAGAAAATTGAATGATTGTTATTACCGTACAATTTGTGGTCGGGTGGGAGTTTGTTTGTATGTATGGCATATGGGTGCAGCATTTAATGAACACGCGCCAATTTAAAAATATTTGTAAATATTACAAACAGAAACGATTCAATTAACTTGAGGCACCCTGCAGCTGAGCGCCTCAACTCAGCTGTTCTCATTTAATACCAACATTTGGTATTTTTGTGGGGTATTTTTCAGCTGACCGTATCACGGTCACACTTGTCAGCATTTGTAAACAAATAACGTTTGAACGTAAATACCAAGAATTTTTTATTTAAACCATTACAATTGTGTTTTGTGCAAATAATTAGCTGCCATCGGTGGCTAAGTTACAGCTACTTGTTCTAAGTGATGTGCAGCACCAGCAGCAGCAGAAGAATTAGCTCAAGCTACAGCCGCAGCACAAGCAACACAGACATTCCAATGCACTTTCTCTCCATAGAGTAAAACCTGTCTTGCGGCTTTTTGTTGTTGTTGTTGACATCTATTTCGATATCAATAGAAAAATACAGGCCAAAATACGTGTTGCTCGTTGTCGCGTTTGAGTTTGCGTCGTTAGCAGACTACTAAGCACCTGTGTGCCTGCCATAACAAGAACAAAATAAAATATATATAAGAAAAAAAAGCAAGCTAGCTGATTGCCGTCTTTATTGTCCAGTCACATCTTGCCCGCTCTTGAGTGCGTTTCAGACAACTGGAGAGCCGCGCTTAAAGAATTTGTAATTTGCATAATATTTTTTGCATGCATAAATTAAGCCAAGCATGTTTCGTTCAATTGAGTCATTTCGCCGCGGAGTTTTGTGCTAAACGTAAGTTCGACTCAATTTGTCACCAAACAAAACAATCATTTCAAACACACTTTCACAATAGGCCACATCTAACCATATATAGAAGAGATATATACATAAATTAGCAAGCAAGATGACTTCGATTGAGGAGAAAGTGCGCAGCATATTGAATGCCAAAGATCTGGGCGATATAACACCAGAACTATGCGACTTCTCACTAAAAGAACAAAATGCCACGGCCGAGGCGCAGGGCGTGCAGCCATCGGCAACTAGTGACTTTGTGCCGAAAGTCGGGCAGACGATTAACTATATAGTGGCCTGTGTCATGTTCAATGAGCACGACGAGCTGCTCATGATCGAGGAGGCCAAGCCCAGTTGCGCAGGTGAGTTGGCAATTGGCAAATTGACATCGTTTGAAGCACGTTTTTGTTGACGCAGGTAAATGGTATTTGCCCGCCGGTCGCATGGAAAAGGGCGAGTCCATTACGGAAGCAGCTGCGCGTGAACTGTTCGAGGAGACTGGCCTCAATGCGGAGATGACAACATTGCTGGCCGTGGAATCGGCGGGTGGCTCCTGGTTTCGCTTTGTGCTGACGGGTCGCATTACGGGCGGCCGTCTAAAAACACCCGCCGATGCGGATGCAGAGTCCATACAAGCGCTGTGGCTGCGCAGTGTGAAGGAGGTGCCGTTGCGGGCCAACGATATACTCAACATCATTGAAATTGGGCGTGCCTATCATCAGCACCAGAAGCTGGCAAGGTCGGCGGAGGTTGTGGCCAAGCAGCCGCTGTGGCATGCGAATGTGTTGCCTACGCGCTATCCGCACAAGCGCAACTATTTGCGAGTGCTGGCCGTGGCGCGCAAGCGTGCCAGCAACTCGATGAACATACTCATCAGCGAGAAGAATGCTCATCATTTTCCGACTGTGGAGATGCATCCCAATCGCAGCCTGCACTCGACGTTGCGCAAGTTTATGATCGAGATATTTGGCGCCGAGTTGCCACAGCATCGTCCGCATGGTCTGCTCAGCGTGGAGCATGGCACCAACAGCCAGGAAGGCAGCGATGGCCTCTGCCTGAATCTCTTGGTGGCCTTCAGGCCGCCGCTCGAGGAAATTTCGCTGATTGGCAAATGCATTTGGCAAGAGCTTAGCTCGCCGCTGGACGAGACCCTGGCCCGCATACTCAGCAGCAAGAATGCCTCCATACCACTCAACGTGATACGTTAGCTGACTATCAACTAATTACTCTCTTTCAAATGGTGCAAGCTTATATTATATGCCCTAGTATTTAATACCAATTGCCACTTGATTATATAAATTGTTGCATGTAAACTTTTATGACAATCCAGTCTTCATTGGAGGTTTTTTGTTTGTATTTTACTTTTTATTAAATGCCTGTGAAGCATTTTATAGAAGCTATTTTGTTTTTATCAGCTTCTTCATATGGATATACATATGTAAATATATATTTATATATGTATATAGTGTGAACTCGGACCTTGAGTTGAGTCGCTGATTGGGTCTGAACCAATTCTAGCAATCTCTTTACTGTACAAGCACTGCTTAGCTCACATAATCTAGTGAGAGTAAATCTGAATAGACTCTTTTTAGTTCTTGAGCGAGTGTTAAAATTGACTCTGAAGCAGACTCAAGAGAGTTAAATGGGTTTGAGTGGGACTGCTGCCTATATAAAGGCGAGCCTGGGGCTGGCGTCGTACAGTCGCTATCCAAATTTTCTGCTGTTCGGACGTGGTGCAGTTCAGTGCTATTATTTTCTTAATCAATTAATATTAATAATAGTATATAATATATGTAATTATATTAGTTGATATGATATGATATTGTATATTATATGAATGATATTGTTCTTAAGAAAGATTATGATCATTAGCCTGCGGAAGATTAATACAATATTGTAATAGTGTAAAGTGATCATGAGCTACATGATGATGATCATGATCTGAAATCAACATTCATAAAGCTCAGGATGATTATTCTTAACCATGATAAGACGCACGATATTTATGATGCTCTGATGTCTTTATTACAATGATTATCTTTATTCTACGTAGATCATCATAATCAGAAAGTCTATGATAATCTTAGATGCTTACCAGTGGAATTTTTGTGGGCCTGACTCTTTAGTTTATCTAATCTTCACTTCATTTATCATTCTCTAGTTCCGAGCGTCACTAGACTTCGCTGCTTAGACAGTTAGTTCCTGGGAAATATAGATTAAATTAAAGCAGGAGTCAAAAACAATTACTACAACATTGAATTTTATTTCCTATTTACAATTCGTTGTCAAATGCTCTGGTCAGAAACTCTTACACGCAATTTACATATGGCTCTACATAAAATCTGTTCACATTCGTTGAATAGGCCCGAACGATGTACGCCAATAACTACATATTAACTTTAAATTTAGTCCTTCCAAATTTTGTTGAACGCCTCCATAAATGAATCGTAGATCATGAAGGTGATGCCTACATCCAGACACACACGTCCCAAACGGGGCACTGTGCCCTTGTAAAATGCCGCCGGACCTTCGTTTCGTAATATTTGCAATGCACAATCCGCCGTATTTTTATACTTGGAAGCTTCGAGGCCCTGCATACGGGTCTTGACCACATCCAAGGGCGTATTTCCAAATACGGAGGCAGCACCAGCAACGGCACCAAACGCGCCCACCAACAATTTGGGCACTGACTTATTTGGATCATCGCCCTGGAAGAAGAAGATTGTAAATTGAAGTTGAAATCTGCTTAGCTTGAGTTAGCTACGACATAGTTAAGTTTAGGTAATGCCTATAAGTTATTCCAATTATAATTACCTTGTATAAGTCCTTCAGGGATTCCATAACGAAGAAGCGAATGGCCTGGTTGGAGCCCTGCTTCAAGATCGTTGCCGAAAGTCCCTTATAAATGCCGCTGATGCCCTCTGCTTTGATTATCTCGCCGACGCCATGGGCGAATCCTTTGAATCTGGGATTCGCACTGCGCTGATCATTGATGAACTTCACCTTGATGGTTTCCATGGGGGTGACCGCCACGACAGCCTCACAGACACCGGCGCCCAGACCACAGAGCAATTTGCCAGAATTGCTCAGTTGGCCCTGAGAATTGACAGATTTAGAGCGCAGGTATTCGAAGGCGCCAAATCTGTCAGGGGGAACAATTAGATAGGTGATCGAATAGGATTTGTATTTGATCAAGCTCACCTGGCCGCCGACTTGGGTATGCTACCATAGACTAGAACGCTGAGGCCACGATAAAGCCCGAGGAAGCCGCGTTCATTCACCGTCTTCTTCACACAATCAGCAATGCCGTTGTATCGCTTATTGGCCCCCTTCTCGTCCAGCTGCAGTTGCGTCTTCACGTACTCGGTGGGATATGTAATGCAGATCTCAATGCCGCCGGTAATACCACCGGCAACAATGCCCTTCAGGCCATTCGAGCCACCTGCCGCCGCAGCAGCAGCTCCATCATTGACCATCCAGGGTCTGTTCTGGTAGGGACTTAACAACAAGGGCACGCGGGACCGATCCATCTCTAACTATAAATTAATAATACAACAACAATAACGAAAAAAAAAAAAAAAAAAACACACAACAATTTAGTGGGGAGTGCATAGTATATAATCTACTAAATTTAGAAAGTCCCAATTTGGATGGGAGTTTGTTGTCAAAGCAAACAAGTTCTGCGTTAAGGTGTGCGAGGGTGGATGGAAAATATCGATCTTAAAATAGAAAATAACAAAAACAAAACCTCTCAGAGATAGCTGCATCGGAATATACATAATTATATTAAACAATAGACAAGAGGAAAGCAAATCAAAAATAAATACATTTTGTACTTAAGCTACCAAAGTTCCATTCTCAACCTGTAACTTTATAACTGTCGCACAATGATTCTTATAAGAATATTATAATATATTTCAATTATTGCACTGATAATTTTAGACAACATTATATGGGAAAATCGCTCAAAATTTAACTCGCCTCGTATACCCCATTCAAGAATTGAGAACATCGTTTAAAAATCCATATTGCAACTCTTTAAATTGTATGTCTAGGTTATGTCTATAGCTAATCTATAACGTTTGCTTGTTTCGTGACAATTTGTGATTTTATCGCGTCGATTTTCACCTTGAAAGCAAAGTTCAAAAACAAAACAAAATCTATGTTGTATAATTCCAATACAGAGAATTGTCAATTGCCATGGAAACATCTGCAACTGATTGCGATTACTTAAGATCGTATGATAGTACTTTGAAATGAAACGAAGCAAGACACTCATAAAGTACTCTATAGTAATTCTCTTTCTGTTTCGCTCTTTGCACTCGACTCTTTTTATTGTTATATAATTTCGGCAATGGCATAATAAATTATGGTATTATTTGCAATAATTATAGAGGTTAATTTTGGAATCTGATTTACAATTGATATCAAATGAGTAAACTCAAACATTGCTGATAAAGATAAACAAAGTTTTATGATAACTTTTTATTGGAAATGAGCTCTCCCACACACACAAACACACACGCACACACCTAAGCGAAAAATAACAATTCCAGTAAGCTTTCAGTTGGAGAACTGCTGCCGGTATTTGATCTGTTTTTCTGATTGGAAATGTGTGCAATTTATCACACCATAGTTCTAAGCTGAACTCACTTAATTACAATTGGAAGAAATGGAATAACTGGTTCACTTAGGCACTGGAGCTCTTTGGCTGTTTTTTTTCTATCGAGCTGGTTGGAATGCGACTGCGACGCGTTCGCGGCTAGGGCAGCGACTCAACTGAAAAAAAATTTCATTTTCCAATCGCAGAGAAAGCTACAAAAAATTCAAATAAGCAGCACATTTGTAAACAAGCAGAAACTAACCAACTGCCGCTCGCCGCAGATCGAACGGCTGAGCGAATGGAAGCGAGAGCGAGTTGCCAACGCGTCGACAAAGAGCAAAAGTAACGGCAATGGCGTGATATTGGATTTTGTTGCTGTTTTGACGACGCAGCAGAAAGAAATAAAGTAAAACACGATCTGTGTCTCTTAATCAGCAAAACCCGTTTGGCTCGCCAAAACTTGTCAGAGCTTTTTCAACTGGAAAAGCTCGCCCTTGCGCTAGTTAAACAGAGAAACGTGCTTTTCGTTTGTGAACAGCCGCAAAATAGGCAACAATCATATCACGATTCTGCTTAGCAGCTATTACACAATGCGTTCCCATACACTCATATACTCTCAGTCTGTGTGCATGTTGTTGATTAGCTTAAGTCATGCACCAGTTTATGCCTCCAGCCAGTAAATCGATATAATTGTTATCAATTTATAGCACACTATATACGGTTTTTATCACTTTTTACTTCTTGTTTATTCGGCCGCCCATGTGGATAAATACTCGAATATACGCTGGAGCCGGCTAACTGGAACTGTGACTGCCAACCAAGCCGCAAACCAATCACGATTTGTTCGTCTCTCAACTGCGCATGACTCACCCATACAGCCATAACTGTTCATACACGCACATATGTAGGTATATATGTAAGTAAGTAGGTACATTTGTCTGCTTCGTTAAAGTGACGACAGCTCCAGAAAGGAAATGCGTGGGAGTGAGCGTTATGTACTATGGGGTCACAATTTTGTTGCATATGCCAGCAAATAACTCAAGCCTGTGGCGGCCTACATATATGTACATATATACATACATACTAATATGCACTTGTACTGCAGATCAAATAATCAAATTGCCTTTATTCCCACATCAAGCAAAGCCGCCCACAATATTAAAACCCCCAAATAGAGAATATGAGACTATCTAAACTGCAACAAATTTGCATCTACGTTTGCACGTATTTTCATTTCGGTCATGTAAGTTTATTTTTATGCGGTTTTCCTTATTAAAATTTATATTCCTCATCATCAAACACAAAGCTAGATTAGTTAATCGCTTCCAATTAAGTTTTCATGGCAAATCTAGATTGGATTCTACTAGAATCTCATGCTCATTCTAATACAAAGTGGTTCTTCGGTAATTGGATTTAAAATTACTAAATGGTTTCTTATTTGATACTAGTAAAAGCTTTTCTGTGTTTTCTTATTTGAATTTGGTTAAATCTAATTCGAATCGAAAAATTGCCGTATGCTAAATCAAAATAAACATTTATTCGGCTGTCATACAAAACATAACGCAAAATATGTAATTTAAAGCGAAATAATAGTTTATTCAAATGCATTTTGAAAATTTCACATGTCATCTACACGCATATATAAATAGAATACACGCGTGTGTTTATAAATAAGCATTAGAATTAAAGTGCAGTTCACAATTTCATATTTTGTTGCGTTGTTAATCAATAACAATATATATATAACTAAACTGAGAATCAGTTCATAATGCAAATATAGTTTAGACAGTTGATAGTTCAGTCATGTTTGCAGTCGAAATGGATGCTTAGACTGCCTTGTAGATGCGCACGCTCTTGATGTCGCCAATGGTGAGTGTCTACGGGAGATAAGATATACATATAGTTAGATACGGCAACTGAACATTGGACTCGGGCTGGACTTACGGTAATCAGTTCGTTGTCGTTGAACTCGCGCACAATGGTTGAGGGCTTGTCGCCCTTCTGCTCCTGCGTCAGCTTGTTGCCATCAAGAGTGATCACGCTCTTGACTTTGCGGCCATCCAAAGTCTCCTCATCGAACTCCTCGCCCAGCTTGAAGCTAATGGCGGAGGTCTTGAATGTCGATGTGGTGGTCAGTGTGTAGGTATCGCCGTCCACGGTCACCTCCACAGTGGGGCTGACGGTGTTGCCCATTTTGCGCAAAACCATGCCAACGCCTGAAAAATATTAAAAATTAAATCAATCAATATATTTTGATTATTTACATATTCAATCAATAAATGTGACTTAAATTCAATAAATTTATAACTAGCTCATTGATATTTTCAATATTCATAAGAAACACTATTGAAACTAGGCCAAGCTCTGACAAAGTACAAAGTTGCCGGAATGGAATTCAAAGTAGGGCAAAAGGAAAACTTTATATTTGTATGTATATAATCTTATATAAATGAAATAAAAGAAAGAAGATTTGGACAGTTACTAATTGAATTATTCAGTCAAAGTTGAAGACCCACACATAATGCAAATCATATTGTATTTAATTGAAATAATAAAGTTAAATTGTGAAGTTGCCAGCAAGTAACCCAGACAGAGCTCAACCGACAGCAGATCGAGAGTCATACTCAAGGTTAACAATGTCGACCGTGCTGGGGGGTCAGACGCACCGCCTCCGGTACTTATCAATTGGTCAGCCTAAATAAATATACATATATGGCAAAAGTGTACGAGCAAAGCGAGATGCAAGCGGGGCTTATCGCAATGCACGTACATATGTATTCAGTATATACATATACACACATGATATTTATATATACAATATATAATATATAAGCTGTTGTTCCTCTATAGAGAGCTGTGCCCCCTGTTGACCATCAATTTGCAGAGACAAATCAATTATGCTCAATTATGTACTCTTTTAAGTGGACAACCTTTTGCTCTCGAGTGTTTTATGGTTCGATAGGTTCCCAGGGAAACTTTTTGAGTGTTTCTTTTCTTTTTTTTTTTTGGTTCGCCCAAATAATAAATGGCCCCCTTGTTGTCTATCATTTGCTTGAGCTGGAGGAGATTAGAAAAAGTTCGCAAAAATAGGAATATAAATAAAAAAAATAGCTAATGACTTTTTGTTGCTATAGAGCCCGCCCGGTTATTGATAAGGTGCAAGGTGCAACAACAAAAGCACAGAAATTGTAATCTCAAACTACACTATCATTATTATATGAACGTTATATACTATGTTGCTAAAAGGTTTATCGATTATGCTATATACGCTCGGGGTGCATCGATCAATCAGATAAAAGCACAAGTATTATTTGACGTGTCTCAACAGCCACTTATTCTACGTTGATAGTTATTTTCACTAAAAATCTGGTAATCCAAACCTCTTAAGTGTCGACGTTTGATGTTGAAAAATGAGATCTTGTTTGTGATTTGATTTTACACTTCAAACCACGAAATAGACCGCAAGTAATAACAAAATAGCAGAAACACATACATATTCCGTAACGAATCAAATTTCCAAATCCTCCAACAACTTGAACCCCGGACTAGACTAAACAGAACAAAGTTCGACTATTGTTTAAATAATTTAATGGATGACTAGGCAGACTATTGTTTTCAAAACTAACCTTGGGACGGCTCACCAATACATATACTAAAAGATAAACTAAAAGAACAAAAAGTTCAACTCTGAAAAATAATGCTATTGTTAGTTTTTTATGTTTTATTTTGCAGTTATACCACGTTTGGTAGAATTTAATTAATTTATAGATTTGTAAATAATATACATATGACAAAGACTATTAAACTTAAATGTTTCCAATTACTCTATTCCTCCTTTTTATAGAGCAATATAAATTACAAATAGTCATATAGTACTCCAAAGTATTGTAAAACATACTAATTAACCATAAAAGCTGTTTGCGGGAATTAAAAACTTTCTTTGACTAAAGTGCACACTTCATTTTAAGTAGTTTTTCGGTTTATCGCCCCATTAGCTCGTCCCCGATAAGGTTGACTTTTAATGACTTTTGCACCTGATTCATAAAGTTCTCTTTAGCAACTCCAAAAAAAAACCTAAGTTGTTTGAAACCACGTTTTTCGTTTCTATTGGCCCTGACACTTTATCATCTTTCTCTTGCACATCTGCAGAGAAAAAAGCCGGCCGGCTAGCGGCATTTTTTTTTTTTTTTTTTTTTTTTTTTTTTTTTTTGCTCTGCGTTTTTGGCTTCTTTTTCACACTCTCTCGTTTTCTCAATCGACCGGTCGCCTAACGCCGCACTCCACGTGCCAATACATGGATACGTAATACTATTCGCTACTATGTTAACTGTAAATAAAATCCTAGCTACTCACCCAACTCCTTCATGTACTCATCGAAGTTCTCGGACTTGTCCAGTTTGTACTTCTTGCCAATGAAAGATGCCATTTTAATGTTTTCTTTGAAAATGCGTTCACTTCGTTGAGATACACGAAATCAGACCACCACTGCTGAAAGCTCGCTCAGGCCGGCTGTTTTTATACTCGAGTGCAGCGTTACCAGCTGCTAAAAAGTAAGTCAAAGCTTCGCTTGAGTAATCTGAGAGAGCGCAAAAAAGAGCGCGAGTTCGCGTCAGGGATTTATATATGGCAGCACGAATCAAACGTTATCGATATGGATACATCAATAAAATTACAAATAAAGGTGTAAATTTGTGTTTTATGCAGATAAAGATTGCATAAAACGAGCAAAAAATGTGGCTCATATTAGGTAATAACTATATATGTGCGTGCAAACAGTAGACGAGTTAATCAAATAATCAATAATATCAAAGCTTTGACCGTTATATACAAATCTACATATATTTATGATAAACTTGTTACTAATTTTAGCAATTCTTTCTTTTCTTTTATTGAATCTTAGAGACAATGTATATATGTATATGTATATATATATGGCATTGACATATATGACGTATATGTGAACAACCTCTGCTAACTTGACATTATCAATTGCCTGCAGTTAAATTGATTCAAACGTGCCGTCCGTAATATTCGTGTTCCATTTGCTGTGAGAACTGCAAGCTCAAGTGGAATCTTCTGATACTACAAAGGCTTGCATGTAGAAATATATAAATATTATACATAATAGCCATTGTGGGTCAATAATAATAATACTTTGGCTATTCTTATTATACTTTCCTTTGTGTGTGCACCCGCCTGTAGTAAATGGTATGAATAATCTAATCGAGCATTCAAATCCATAAAAGCCAATCGAATGCAATTCCAAAGACCTTATATATCTTGTAGACCAAATTATATTCATATTTGCTTTCTTATCTCGTTAATTCAATTAACGTCTTTCACATTAATACGTTGCAGCTGTCACTTGTTTCGTATCTTGAGCTATTTAAAGATAAACATATATTGATATGCACGAAAATAATGAAATTCTGAATGAACACAGCCAACCAGAACACACTTTTTTTTTATCTATCGAATTTATTTTTTATTTTATTTTTTTTATGTATATATATATATTATTTATTTATTTATTTATTTTATTTTTTTTTTTTTTTTTGATTGATTTGTGATATTCTAATGATTTGTGATATTCTGCTATATGTATATATACATACATATATGCATATATTTTTTATCGCTTCTTTTCTATACTTCTTATAGATTCAAATGCCAGAGTGACCATACTTATTCAACTTAAATTTTGTTTAGCGAAGTTTTAAACCAACTTAAGTTTTTAACAAAGCAGTGCAATTGCAAACAACTTTGAACTGCACGATCAATAAATAGCTTTCGGGTGATGCTATTGGATTTTTATGACTGTTGCAATACAAATTCAACTATCTGCAATTATGTAAATACATACATACGTCAATTATATTGAAGTCTGACTTAAATGTATTCAGTGTATAAATATTAAGGCTGATTTTCAAAATTTAATATAGCAGATGTCACAAAATGTTTAACAGATTTTACCTGCACTTCGTTACATACACTTTTTTTCAAAATATTTGCATTGATCATTTTATCAAAGGTAGCTGACCGATTACATGCAATCAATTCAGGAAACATGCCGGCCGGCCTCAAAGTTCAGCGACAAACCGACATTCGTAATTGGCATAAAAAGAGAGCAAGAAATGCAGATATCGCAATAAAGAGCGCACTGCTTGAAATCTCAGTACAGCTGAGTGAGCGCGCTTCAAGTTAATTGCGCGTACACTTGTTGGAGCGGAGAGAGTAAACAGTTGATTTTCATTGGGCGCAAGATAAATGAGCTTTGTGTTAGAACGCGTTTGGCGCTCGGAGTGTGAACAACGTCCGTTGGGGGAACGCGAGCTACAGTGTACGCCGAACTTTCGTTAAGTAATACAAACCAACGCAAAAATAAAAACTCATTATCAATATAAATACTCGCGCATGTACACAATAGTGATGAAATTATGTTATCGAGATAGTGACAGTGTGAAGGCTCGCATACCAGATATATACATGGTACAACACAATTAAGCTATTATAATATCGAGTATCTCATATCCAAACACACAAAAAAGAAAAAATTTTAAATAAGCCATCAACATGTGCTGTGGAACGTTTTCGTAATACCCTTTCAAAAGTTTAAACATGCTTCGAATGGAAAATTTTCATTAGCTATGCTCCTATATATCATATAAGGCAGAAGTTATTAAGAAAATAAATAAAATAAAAATAAATTATACTAACGACAAGCGCGTGTCCGCTATGCCTGCTGTTGGGTGCTAATCAAATCCACAAAAAAAAGTCGCCAAATCCGGAAAAAATATTTATAAAAAATAATATAATTATAGATAGCTATATAAAACAATAAAACGTATGAAAAAGGTAGCTTTACCGCAATTCAATTAAAACGCAAGAGGGAGCAAAATGCAATCATTAAAAGCCGATGAGCTGGAGGAGAATCCCGTCGAGCGTTCCAATTGCTTGTCGGAGCTTATGTTCTGGTAAGTTAGAGTCGAATCAGCGTTTCGAGCTGATAGTGACAACTGTCTCGAGTTTGTTATTATTGTATTCAATGGATCGTTTAATTTACATAGTTACCGCGTCCGAGCTGAGCCCCGCTTACAGAGGGAGCGGCAATAAAAATATATATGGAACGATATATACGTATAGCTACATGTGCACTTTTCAAACCCATTGATATTTGCATGAGTTATTTCAAGTTATTCAATTGGCTGTCACTTAAGGCAACTTTAATGTTGACCGTCAGCTAAACGTAGCCATAAGCTAATAAAATCCGACCGGGCTTGGTGAACATGCCATACATATGTATGTACGGCCCTACATATGTAGATGTTGTTACTGACATTATGTCGTTATGACTTTGTCTAATTTCCTGCTGAAAGCATTGAGATATGAATTCTATAACAATAAATGTTATCTTTCAAGGTGCTAATAGACCCTATGCTAATACCCCAAACCAAATAAAATGGGTAGAGTGCGAAAAATGTCGTGATTGTTTCGATTACCTATAAAATATGATGACAAAATAATAAATAGATAGCATATACCCTAAATATTTACTAAGTTCATTTACCAATTTCTGCGACTTATCAATTATATTTATATTTAAAATTATAAGCTAAAAATTCATTGCTGGACTCTAGGACTCTAGTTCAAGTCAGCCTTCCTGGCCTATTTATATCGAAGACAGATCTTTTATCTAGAGAGCATCTGGTAGTCAAGTACACTCTTCTAGACCTATCTTAATTGCCTTTACTTGTCATTGCTGTCACATAAAACGTCTTCATGTTATCTGTTTTATATATTTTATATCTTTGTTGTCCCATTAAGCTTTGCCATGCCGGTTCTGTTTAAAGGACGGCAAAAGACACTAGAACAAACGGATCTCTATAGACCACTCAAAACCCACAAGTCAGGTGAGTGATACATTCAAGATAACTTAGTAGATTGTGCATCATAACAACTGATGATACTTTCTTTAGACACGCTGGGCGACCGCCTTTGCTCCGCCTGGGATGAAGAAGTAGCAAATAGATCAGCTCTGAATCTGCCCCCACGCTTGGGGCGTGTGGTAGCCCGAGTGTTTGGCTGGCATTTATTTGTGACGGGCCTTTTACTGGTTGCACAGGAGTTTCTAACCAAGTTCGTAGCTTCTTAAACTATTGCTCCTACCATCCGTGTCTGATCGTAACTATTTTAGGGTAACTCAACCCATTTGCTTGTTTGGCATGATGTCCTACTTCGCGACCAAAGATGGCGATCTAATGAAGGCTGAGCTCTATGCAGCCGGTCTAATGGCAGGCTCTGTGTTCACTGTCTTTTGCGCCCATCCATATATGCTGGGTGTTCTCCATCTGGGCATGAAGATGCGTATTGCCCTCTGCAGCTTGGTATATCGCAAGGCTCTACGGCTAAGCCGTACCGCACTGGGTGATACTACCATCGGTCAGGTTGTGAATCTGCTGTCCAATGATGTGGGACGCTTTGATACTGTGCTGATCAACGTTCATTATCTATGGTTGGCGCCTCTAGAGCTCATTGTGGTCACTTATTTAATGTTCGAACAGGTGAGTACCCTTACAGAAGATAAGGTTATAAGTGATTACTTCTATAATGGTAATTTAATTTTCAGATAGGAATATCAGCGTTCTTTGGCGTTGCGGTTATGTTACTTATTCTTCCCTTGCAAGCCTTTCTGGGCAAGAAGACATCGGTGCTCCGTTTGAAAACGGCTCTGCGTACTGATGAACGAGTACGAATGATGAACGAGATCATTTCGGGCATTCAGGTGATCAAGATGTACGCCTGGGAGAAACCATTTGGAAAACTTATTGAACTAACACGACGCAAGGAGATGATCTGCATCAAGCAAGTGAACTACATACGTGGCATACTCATATCCTTTGCCATGTTTCTCTCCCGCGTATTCGTCTTTGCCAGTCTGGTGGGTTATGTGCTGCAGGGATACGTGCTAAATGCTGAAAAAGCCTTCTACATCACCGCCTACTACAACATTCTTCGGCGCACGGTCACCATGTTCTTTCCTCAGGGAATCGGACAGTATGCAGAACTAATGGTATCCATCAAGCGTCTGCAGACCTTTATGCACCGGGAGGAGACACAAGTTCAAGACAAATCAATTGATGCTCCGCCCTCAACTGCCACTAATGATAAGGAGAATGGATCTTTAATAAAGAACGGCAGTGGCGATGTACCTAAGCTCAATGGCAATCCGGAATCCCTTGTTGAATTTTCCCAATTTTCTGCGAAATGGAATAGCAAATCAACAGAGAACACATTGGATAATATTAATCTAAAATTGGACCGCCGACAGCTGGTAGCTGTGATTGGTCCCGTGGGCGGCGGTAAATCCAGTCTTATACAATCCATTCTTGGCGAACTGCCCGCTGACAAAGGAAGCCTAAAAGTGAATGGCAGATTCTCCTATGCCGCTCAAGAGCCTTGGCTCTTTACTGGAACTGTGCGGGAAAACATTCTGTTCGGATTGACCTTGGACAAGCATCGTTATCGGACTGTGGTCAAGAAGTGTGCCCTAGAGCGGGATTTTGAACTACTTCCTCAGGGTGATAAGACAATCGTTGGCGAGCGGGGAGCTTCGCTGTCGGGTGGACAGAAGGCACGCATCAGCCTGGCCAGGGCTGTGTATCGTAGGGCGGACATTTACCTACTTGACGATCCACTCAGTGCTGTGGATACACATGTGGGTCGTCATCTGTTTGACCAGTGCATGAGGGGGTATCTGAGGAGCGAATTGGTTATATTGGTCACACATCAGCTGCAGTTTCTGGAGCAGGCAGATCTCATTGTTATCATGGATAAAGGCAAGATCAGTGCAATGGGAACATATGCAACGATGCAGCGTAGTGGCCTGGATTTTGCACAACTCTTGACCGATCCCAACAAGACAAAAGATGGAGAGAATGATATGGATAGCGAGCCTGGTGATATTTGGGATCGTCTCAGCTTAGCTTCACGAAGCAGGCGTGGCAGTAAATCGAACCTGTCGAAGCAGCCTTCGCGCAATGTTAGTTTTACTTCCTTGAGTTCCTTTTCCGAGTCTATTGCGCAGGACTTAGCCATGGCACCACAGGAGACACGAGTCCAGGGCAAAATCAGTCTAGCTCTATATAAGGAATACTTTACAGCAGGAAGTGGATACCTAATGATATGCTTTATGGTTTTCCTCTGCTTGGGTACACAAATTGTGGGATCCTCAGCAGATGTCTTTCTCGCTTATTGGTAAGATTTAACAAGTATTCTATCAAACGCAATCCTATTAACTTTTATTTTATTTCTAGGGTTGACAAGAACAAAGATGCTGCAGAGAAAGACTCAGATCCCATTGATATATATTACTTTACCGCTCTTAATATAGCTGTCATAGTATTCACTCTGGTGCGAACCATGCTTTTCTATAAACTAGCCATGCGCAGCTCCACAAAGCTCCATAATGCCATGTTCCGTGGCATTACCAGGGCAGCCATGTACTTCTTCAATACGAATCCTTCGGGTCGAATATTGAATCGATTTTCAAAGGACCTAGGACAGATAGACGAGCTACTGCCTACAGTAATGTTGGATGTGGTGCAGATCTTTCTCACTCTGATTGGCATTATTGTTGTTATCTGTATTACCAATCCATATTATCTCATACTCACTTTTGGTCTAGCGATCATCTTCTACTATATTCGAGAGTTCTACTTGAAAACATCGAGAGATGTCAAACGACTGGAGGCAGTGGCCAGGTCTCCTATCTATTCCCACATCAGCTCGTCACTCAATGGACTCCCCACGATCAGAGCCATGGGAGCGCAGAAAGCGCTTATTGCAGAGTTCGACAATCTTCAGGATCTCCACAGCTCTGGTTACTACACTTTCCTGTCTACCAATCGAGCCTTTGGCTACTACCTGGACTGCTTCTGCACCTTGTACATAGTGATAATTATACTCAACTACTTCATAAATCCACCTGAAAGCTCTGGAGAAGTGGGATTAGCCATTACTCAAGCTATGGGTATGGCTGGTATGGTACAGTGGGGCATGCGTCAATCGGCGGAGCTGGAGAACACCATGACGGCCGTGGAACGTGTAGTGGAATATGACGAGATCGAACCTGAGGGCGATTATGAGTCCCAGCCAAGCAAAAAGCCCCCACCGACATGGCCAGAGCAGGGTAAAATCGTAGCTGACGATCTGAGTCTTCGTTACTTCCCCGATCCTCAATCCAAGTATGTACTTAAGTCTCTCAACTTCGAGATCAAACCAATGGAGAAAGTGGGCATTGTGGGCCGCACAGGTGCAGGCAAGTCCTCACTCATCAACGCCCTCTTCCGCCTGTCCTATAATGATGGCTCCATCATCATCGATGGTCGCAACACAAACGAGCTGGGACTTCACGATCTGCGCAGCAAAATCTCCATTATTCCTCAGGAACCAGTGCTCTTCTCAGGCAGCATGCGTTACAATTTGGATCCATTTGAGGAGTACAGCGACGCCAAATTATGGGAAGCATTGGAGGAAGTCAAGTTAAAACCTGTCATTAACGAGCTACCAAGTGGTCTTCAGAGCAAGATTTCGGAGGGCGGCACCAACTTTAGTGTGGGTCAAAGGCAATTAGTGTGTCTTGCACGTGCTATTCTTCGCGAGAATCGCATTCTAGTGATGGATGAGGCCACAGCCAATGTGGATCCACAGACAGATGCGCTCATCCAGGCGACAATAAGAAACAAGTTCAAAGAGTGTACAGTGCTGACGATAGCCCATAGGCTAAACACTATTATGGACTCGGACAAGGTGATAGTCATGGATGCTGGTCAGATGGTCGAGTTTGGTTCGCCCTATGAACTCCTGACGGAATGTGAAACGAAGATCTTCCACAATATGGCTATGGAGACTGGTCAGAGCAACTTTGATAGGCTACTGAAGGTTGCGGAGAAGGTAAGCACTCAATTCCGTAACTTTGAAAGCTTATTGTAACGAATTTTATGAAATTACAGGCCCATTTGGAATCACAAAAGCAGAAAACTACCTAAAAGCAATGGATATTCACTTAAATATTCTCATTGACTAACTTTAAGCAAATTCCTCATAGAAAGTATACCACTTATAATTGTGTAATTATGTATATGTTACTTAAAGTATTATTTCTACGAATGATTTATAAAAACTAAAGTTAATAAAATGTGGACTCTTTGTGTTAAAATCAAAAATTACTAATACAGCTTATTTAAATGGTAAACAAAGCAGTGCAGATGGCATCTGAAAAGTAAAAAATCTACTTTTTTTAAGCGAAAGCTTTCAGAGAGTGAACGAGTTTTATATCGATCGCACTCAGTGGTCGTTGCGCAGAGTTGGTTTATTAAGCTAACTGAGCTCCTAAGAACAATTTCGTAGTATGGTTAAATTAAAATAAATACGCTATTAATTGCTTGAATATTTCAGTGAAATAAATAAAGCAATAGATAAGAAATAATAAATTTAATTATAAATATTTTTAGTTACATATATACATATAAGCGAAAGCGGAACAATCCCAATATTGGAGCTCATGTTCTGATGACTCGAGTTTCACGCTCTTAATTGGTTCCTCAATGAGTCAATGAGTCAATTTGGACTACGTTAATTCTTTATCAATACAGAACTATGTAAATAAAAGCAAACAAAAAATTGTGAGTCAAGGTCGATGTATGTTTCACTCCATTCTGCTCAGTTATTAATAATCAAAACATATACAAAAGTGTCAGCTTTATGATAGCTTATCAGCCGGCTATATTCTATTTGCAACACTTAACGACTCGTAATTTGACGCTTCAGAAGCACAGTTTTTTCATACAAGATAAAGTTTACTATGCTTTTTCAAAATATATTTTAAAAAGTATTGCAAAATAATTATTAAGTATTAAGCTGTCTCTATTTCTACTCAATGGTCATAAAAAGATACTGGAACACGAAGAATTATATATAGGAAGTGGGAACTACTTCGAAGATGACTAGACTGCTGCAAAGAGTTCATAAACAAACAATTAATAAGCATCCATCTTTGTTTAAAATCCAACAACTTTGATTCTGTGAGATCATCTACTTAGTTTTGAGTTTACAAGAAATATGAATTGCGGACTATTAATTTTGATGATGCTTACTATTAGAGCCTCATATTAAATAAATACTTCATTATAATCGCATTGGAGTTCCCGTCAGATTTCTGTTTCAGTGCCCGCCAAATTTCAAATCGGATAACAGCACAAATCGAAAATGTGACGTCACAACAGAGCTGTTAGCTAACATTAAATGTAATGAGTGGTATCATTTAACAGTGAATGTCCACGGAGTTTCTTAACAGTAGATCTCCTCCTATAAATGGCGACATGTCGGCCAGCTGTTGCTTAGAACGTGCTCGGCGGTCGGAGTAAACAGTTATCTTAATATTGTGATCCGGTAAACTTAATAATAAACTGTGAAGTGAAGTGTTTAAGGCAATCAAATATATTGATATTCTTATGCGAATGTTGCGTTATAGAACTTATGTTATTATAATTATATACAAATGTACTGTTAGAATGTGTTTAGTTTGTTGATTTATGTTATTCATGTTTTCTAACATACATACGTCTACGTAGCAGCATCACTGACACAATCGTTAATCGCGTTGCACAGTGGAAAATATTCGTAATTGTAAAGTGAAATTTTGAAAGATCTTTTTTCATGTATATAGTGTGTATATTTAGTTGAGTCAAAAACAAAAAAGTAAAAATGCAATCAAGAAAAGCAGATGAACTGCCTGTAAATCCACGCGAGCGTAGCAATCCATTTTCGGAACTATTTTTTTGGTGAGTGGGAATTCCATCAGTTCAATTTGAAGGAGAAATCAGGCTGTTACATTATAACACAATTGAATATAATTTAATGAGTAACAAAACTAACAAATTGAGCTTGGGTTTCATGTTATCCCATTATTTTATCTTTCATAGTGTTAAAATATATAGAAGGTCTTAGAAAATGTTGATTTGAATGCTTAAGAAAAACAATTGCAATATAAATTTCCAAGTGTTGCTCACACTCAGCTAAGGCTGATGTACAGATATAACACATATGGTTTTCCGTATAATATATTAGATTTCTCTTTTTATTATAACAGTTTTTATTTGATTGACCTTAAAAGATTTTATTCTTATCTTCTATGTATATCTTAAAGCTTTGTGCTGCCCGTAATGTGGAAGGGGCGCAAGAAGACTTTGGAGCAGCCAGATCTGTACCAGCCACTAAAAGAGCACAAATCTGGTGAGTGTGTTTAAATAAGCCTTTTCTTGAAAAGATAATAATTATAATATATAATATAAGCACAATGACTTGCATTTTTCAGTATATGTTTATTTAAATAAATCGTTAGGAGTGTAGTGTGTGTTGAAAAATTCGGATATTTTAATCTCAAATAGTTAGATAATTCTTATGCTATCGATAGCAGAAATGCTATACACATATGGGAAATATAACAGCTATTTAAAACAAAAAAACTATTCGCTGGTTATGAATTTATATAATTTTAAATACATATTTTATGTGCTGCCTGTATGTAAACACTAATCTCGCTTTTTCCCCTCGATGTAGACACACTCGGCGATCGCTTAAGCGCTGCTTGGGATAAGGAAGTAAGTCAAAGAACGGCTCAGAATAAGCAACCTCGCTTGGGCCGCGTCATGATTCGAGTGTTTGGTTGGCATGTGTTTATGACTGGACTACTGCTGGGATTAAGAGACTTCGCAACGAAGTAAGTTCATCTCAAGACACTATCTGAAATTTATTTAAGTGGAGCTCTTTATAGGATGACTCAGCCAATGTGCCTATATGGTATTATGCAATACTTTTCAGGCCAGGATACAGATCCCGTAAAAGCACAACTTTATGCAGCCGGCCTCATAGGTGCCTCAGTGCTATCCGTTGTTAGTGGGCATCCATATTTATTAGGTGTTCTTCATCTAAGCATGAAAATGCGTGTGGCGCTGTGTAGTCTAATGTATAGAAAAGCATTGCGCCTGAGCCATACAGCCTTGGGGGATACATCGATAGGTCAGGTGGTTAACCTATTGTCAAACGATGTTGGCCGATTTGATTTATTTCTCTTTACCGGACACTTTCTGTGGCTAGCTCCAATCGAACTCTTTGCAGTTACATTTTTGATGTATCAAAAGGTAAGTCGATGAATAAGCGTTATAACGTATTAACTTATTATTAAAATAATTACAGATTGGAGTAGCGTCCTTCTTTGGTGTTGCTATAATGTTGCTTTTCCTACCCTTTCAAGCCTATTTAGCAAAAAAGACATCAGTGCTACGTCTGATGACAGCATTGCGTACGGACGAACGCGTACGAATGATGAATGAATTTATTTCCGGCATTCAAGTAATCAAGATGTACGCTTGGGAGAAGCCTTTGGGAAAACTTGTCGAACTAATGCGTGGCAAGGAGATGAACTGCATCAAGAAAGTCAATTATATAAGAGGAGTCCTTATTGCCTTTGGCATGTGCCTGTCCCGCACCCTTACCTTTGTTAGTCTGGTGGGCTTTGTGCTGCTAGAAAGCGTGTTGAATGCTAGCGACGCATTCTTTATCACAGCCTACTACAACTTTTTGCAGCGAGCAGTCACTAACTTTTTCCCACTAAGCATCACACAACTGGCAGAAGTCAAGGTATCCATTAAACGCCTGGAGACATTTATGAACAGAGTGGAAACTCAGGTTCAGGACAAATCGAATGCACTAACCGAATATGATTTTGCTATAGAAGAAGCCGATAAAGAAAATGGTACAATAATAAGCAATGACAATGGAAATACAGAAACAAAAGATATCAATGAAGAGACGCTCGTAGAGTTCAACCAATTCCACGCGAAGTGGGATACCAAAGCAACAGAAAATACTTTAACCAACATCAATCTAAAATTGGGTCGCCGACAACTGGTTGCAGTTATAGGACCCGTTGGCGCAAGCAAGTCGAGTCTAATCCAATCGGTTCTTGGTGAACTTCCTGCTGACAAAGGCAGTGTTAAAGTCAATGGCCGATTCTCGTACGCTGCTCAGGAGCCCTGGCTCTTCACTGGCACTGTGCGTGAAAACATTCTCTTCGGATTAGCCCTGGACAAGCATCGGTATCGCACGGTGATCAAGAAGTGTGCCCTAGAGCGAGATTTTGAACTACTTCCTCAGGGAGATAAGACGATCGTTGGCGAGCGGGGAGCTTCGCTCTCGGGTGGACAGAAGGCACGCATCAGCCTGGCCAGGGCTGTGTATCGTAGAGCGGACATTTACCTACTTGACGATCCACTCAGTGCTGTGGATACACATGTGGGTCGTCACCTGTTTGACCAGTGCATGAGAGGGTATCTGAAAAACGAATTGGTTATATTAGTCACACATCAGCTGCAGTTTCTGGAGCAGGCAGATCTCATTGTTATCATGGATAAAGGCAAGATCAGTGCAATGGGCACATATGCGTCGATGCAGCATAGTGGCCTGGACTTTGCTCAACTATTAACCGATATAAATAAAGCCGATGAACAGGCGGTAGATGAACAGAAGGGCGATGCTGGAGACCACGTTAGCTTACACTCAAAAACTAGTCGCCAAGCCTCACGCACTGACAGTTTCGCATCTCTGAGTTCTCTGGCAGACTCCGTTATACAGGATACAGCCCTGGTTCCGCAAGAGACTCGCGTTGAAGGCAAAGTCAGTTTAGGCCTCTATAAGGAATACTTTTCATCGGGGAGCAGTTGGTTCTTGATATTGTTTATGATTGCTCTATGTATTGGCACACAAGTTGTCGTCTCTGCAACAGATGTATTCCTCTCCTACTGGTAAGTGTGACTTGCTAAAAGTTTGATTGATGATCGTTAATATCTCTTCTCTTCTTATTAGGGTTGATAAGACAAAGAATAACTCAGACGTGAATTACGATCCCATCGATATGTACTACTTCACAGCACTCAATGTAGCTGCAATTGTACTCAGCGTAATGTGTCCAATTCTCTTCTATACAATGGCGAGGCGAAGCTCCATACAGTTGCACAATTCCATGTTCAGGGGCATTTCCAGGGCAGCTATGTACTTCTTTAATACGAATCCATCGGGTCGTATACTGAATCGTTTCTCCAAGGATCTGGGACAACTAGATGAAATATTGCCCACTATTATGCTGGATGTGCTGCAGATCTTTCTTACATTGGCAGGCGTAATTGTGGTCATCTGCATAACCAATCCTTATTATCTAATACTAACTTTGGTATTAGGTGTCATCTTCTATAACCTCAGAGAATTCTATCTTAAGACTTCGAGAGATGTTAAACGTTTGGAGGCAGTTGCCAGGTCTCCCATCTATTCTCATCTGAGCACCTCACTTAATGGACTAACCACAATCAGAGCACTCGGCGCACAGAAGGCACTGATTGCCGAGTTCGACAATCTTCAAGATCTACACAGCTCTGGATACTACACTTTTCTGTCCACGAGTCGTGCTTTTGGCTACTATGTGGATTTCTTTTGTGCCTTATATACAATCATAATTGTACTAAACTACTTCATAAACCCACCCACCAAGCCTGGTGAGGTTGGGTTGGCCATTACGCAGGCCATGAGTTTGGCAGGAATGGTGCAGTATGGCATGACCCAATCCGCCGAATTGGACACCACAATGACAGCAGTGGAGCGCGTATTGGAATATGATGATATTGAGCCTGAAGGCGAGTTCGATTCCAAACCAAGCAAAAAGCCCCCACCGACATGGCCAGAGCAGGGCAAAATTGTGGCTGACGATCTGAGTCTTCGTTACTCCCCCGATCCACATTCAAAGTATGTACTTAAGTCTCTCAACTTCGAGATCAAACCGATGGAGAAAGTGGGCATTGTGGGCCGCACAGGTGCAGGCAAGTCCTCACTCATCAACGCCCTTTTCCGCCTGTCCTATAATGATGGCTCTATCATCATCGATAGCCGAAACACTAACGAGCTGGGACTTCACGATCTGCGTAGCAAAATTTCTATTATACCTCAGGAACCAGTGCTCTTTACGGGTAGCATGCGCTATAATTTGGATCCATTTGAGGAGTATAGCGACGCCAAGCTGTGGGATGCTCTGGAGGAGGTCAAACTGAAACCTGTCATCAGCGAATTTGCAAATGGACTTCAGACTAAGATTTCCGAGGGAGGCGGCAACTTCAGTGTGGGGCAGAGGCAACTGGTATGTCTGGCGCGCGCTATTCTTCGCGAGAATCGCATTCTAGTGATGGATGAGGCAACAGCCAATGTGGATCCACAGACAGATGCGCTCATCCAGGCGACAATAAGAAACAAGTTCAGGGAGTGCACAGTGCTGACGATAGCCCATAGGCTAAACACGATTATGGACTCGGACAAGGTGATAGTCATGGATGCTGGTCAGATGGTGGAGTTTGGGTCGCCTTACGAGTTGCTAACAGAATGCGAGTCGAAGATCTTCCATAGCATGGTTATGGAGACGGGCCAGAAAAGCTACGAAAATCTATTTAAGATAGCGGAGAAGGCTAGTATATGACTCTGTGAGAACAATACAAATGCAAGGTTTTATATCAATGTTTTGAATATCTATTTATAGGTCTATTTGGAATCCAAAAAGTTGAAAGCTGCGTAGGGCCGATGGATTGCTCAATATGCCTTTTAATGGTCGCTTTAATTAGCCTTAAGTAACAACAAAACGTTGAAAAGTTGTATTTAAATAAATGTATCGAATACATAACTAAAATATTCAATTTTTATTTTATTCGTAATTTCAGTTGCCAACATTCAATTCAAATTTTTCAATAAAAATATTATCTGTTCTTATAATATCATTTGAATATCTTATCAGCCACCAAATTAAAGATAATGGCTATAAAAGTATTGCCCGTTAGAATTACAAATAATCTAGGAAAACCTACGGAAGGCAAGCTTAAAAGCTCCTTTGAAGCACACACTCTCGAGAGAAGCTTTACGTAAAGAGTGAAAGCTTTAAAGAGAGCGCCCGCAACAGTTGGCTGTTCCAATAAAAGGGGACAATCGGTCAGCTGGCACGTAGAACGTATTTGGCGGCCGGAGTGTGAACAGCTGGGCATAAACAGTTTTCAAAGCAATTCGTAATGAATGGTGTCTTTAAATAGTGTACATAAATATTCTTATCTGGATATTTTGTTGTGTAATTAAATGAGTTATATATATATGCAAATCGTGATTTTGTTTTTATGGTGAAGGCAATATCGTTTAATAAAGCTATTGTACGATAAGCGCGGCATCTCTGACAAAAACCAACCTAGACAGTCGAACAGTGGAATAGTTCTGTAATAATATATAGCAAATTCCATAGAATTGCTTTGCACGCGCAGCTCGGGTAAAAGTCTGTATGTATATACACAACCTCAGATCGAATATATACTTGAAAGTGTGTGCTTGGTGTAATTGAATACTTATATGATTTCGCACAAGTGCAAATTGGATTCATCTATTCGATGTAAATAAGTAAACCGATAACAAAATGCAAACAACAAAAGCAGATGAGCTACCTGAAAACCCGCGCGAACGAAGTAATCCATTTGCGGAACTTATGCTATGGTGAGTCTGCAATCTAAACACAAGTCCTGCTATTGACTTCTATGACAAGACATTTTGTGGCAGTTTATTAGATATAATCACTAATATAATGAAAACTGAATGATAATGATTGTCAAGATATAATATTATCTTATCTTTAACAGTGTTAAAATGAAAAAGACTGTTTTTGTAAATTGTTGAGGTATGTAAATACATACAAACATGTGTTTGACAACTGCTCGTCATTATGAGCTTGCAAAAATACATAGATAATATTCGGATGCCCCTTATATGAAACCCCACTCTCTCAATTCTAGCAATCTAGTGCTACAATTTATGTTTATGTTTATTTCTTAACAGCCTACATATAGTACATCGTTTAACCTTTGTATTTATCTTTATTTCCCTTTATGTTTGCCAACGTACGTATAGCTTTGTCTTTCCGGTTTTGTTTAAGGGCCGCAAGAAGACATTAGAACAGTCAGATCTTTACCGGCCATTAAGAGAACACAAGTCAGGTAAGTACAGCAATTGGAATAATATATCACAATAATTACGTTATCTCTTCAATGACATGCATCTTAACCGTTTAAATTTATAAATATAACTGGTTCATAAACTATTTCGAAGCTTAAGCTCATTTGCATAGAAAACGTACTCCTAAACCTCTCGATTCTGTTATCGGCAATTTCGATACTATCGATTGACCGAATCATTATTTTATTTACATATGTATTTAAAATAAAGTACCTGTTGATTGCGGACAATGATAATGAATCTATTATAGTCCGTTAGCAAATAATCTACGGTGATATTATCTATTATCTATTTTCAATATATGTATGGTTTTATGTTAACAGATACACTTGGTGATCGTTTGTGCGCAGCTTGGGATGAGGAAGTTAGCCAAAGATCGGTTGAAGGTAAACAACCACGATTGGGGCGCGTCGTGATTCGAGTTTTTGGTTGGCATCTATTTGTAACTGGACTTCTGCTTGGAATCAGAGAGTTCGTAGTGAAGTAAGTGATTTATCACCTTATATTTTATCCATAACATAAATTAACGATGTTATTAATTCTAGAGTTACTCAGCCATTGTGCCTATATGGTATTATGTCATACTTTTCGAACGAGGATATAGACCCCTTAAAAGCACAACTGTATGCAGCGGGTCTCATTACAGCCTCTGTACTTTCCGTTGTCACTGGGCATCCGTTTATACTCGGTCTTCTCCATCTGGGCATGAAAATGCGTGTGGCGTTGTGCAGTCTGGTCTATAGAAAAGCATTACGATTGAGTCACTCATCCTTAGGAGACAGCTCGATAGGTCAGGTGGTAAACCTCTTGTCCAACGATGTGAGTCGCTTTGATGGGATTTTAATTAATGTTCATTTCTTATGGCTGGCCCCACTGGAATTGTTCGTAGTTACATTCTTGATGTATCAAAAAGTAGGTAAATTATTGAGTGCTCTAAATTTATATTAAAATACATATATTTACAGATCGGCGTCGCGTCCTTCTTTGGTGTTGCTATAATGTTGCTTTTCCTACCCTTTCAAGCCTATTTAGCAAAAAAGACATCAGTGCTACGTCTGATGACAGCATTGCGTACGGACGAACGCGTACGAATGATGAATGAATTTATTTCCGGCATTCAAGTAATCAAGATGTACGCTTGGGAGAAGCCTTTGGGAAAACTTGTCGAACTAATGCGTGGCAAGGAGATGAACTGCATCAAGAAAGTCAATTATATAAGAGGAGTCCTTATTGCCTTTGGAATGTGCCTGTCCCGCACCCTTACTTTTGTCAGTCTGGTGGGCTTCGTGTTGCTGGAAAGCGTGTTGAATGCTAGCGACGCATTCTTCATCACAGCCTATTACAACCTGCTGCAGCGAGCAGTCACTAATTTTTTTCCACTGAGCATCACACAACTAGCGGAGATCAAGGTGTCTATCAAGCGCCTGGAGACGTTTATGCATAGAGAGGAGACTCAGGTTCAGGACAAATCTAACGCACTAACAGAACCAGATTATTCCAAAGAAGAAGTCATAAAAGAAAATGGAGCGGTGATAAATAATGATAATGGAAACGGAGCTCGGAAGGGTAACGATGAAGAGACGCTCGTAGAGTTCAACCAATTCCACGCGAAGTGGGATACCAATGCAACAGAAAATACTTTAACCAACATCAATCTAAAATTGGGTCGCCGACAACTGGTTGCAGTTATAGGACCCGTTGGCGCAAGCAAGTCGAGTCTAATCCAATCGATTCTTGGTGAACTTCCTGCTGACAAAGGCAGTGTTAAAGTCAATGGCCGATTCTCGTACGCTGCTCAGGAGCCCTGGCTCTTCACTGGCACTGTGCGTGAAAACATTCTCTTCGGATTAGCCCTGGACAAGCATCGGTATCGCACGGTGATCAAGAAGTGTGCCCTAGAGCGAGATTTTGAACTACTTCCTCAGGGAGATAAGACGATCGTTGGCGAGCGGGGAGCTTCGCTCTCGGGTGGACAGAAGGCACGCATCAGCCTGGCCAGGGCTGTGTATCGTAGGGCGGACATTTACCTACTTGACGATCCACTCAGTGCTGTGGATACACATGTGGGTCGTCACCTGTTTGACCAGTGCATGAGAGGGTATCTGAAAAACGAATTGGTTATATTAGTCACACATCAGCTGCAGTTTCTGGAGCACGCCGATCTCATTGTCATCATGGACAAAGGCAAGATCAGTGCAATGGGCACATATGCGTCGATGCAGCATAGTGGCCTGGACTTTGCTCAACTATTAACCGATATAAATAAAGCCGATGAACAGGCGGTAGATGAACAGAAGGGCGATGCTGGAGACCACGTTAGCTTACACTCAAAAACTAGTCGCCAAGCCTCACGCACTGACAGTTTCGCATCTCTGAGTTCTCTGGCAGACTCCGTTATACAGGACACAGCCCTGGTTCCGCAAGAGACTCGCGTTGAAGGCAAAGTCAGTTTAGGCCTCTATAAGGAATACTTTTCATCGGGGAGCAGTTGGTTCTTAATATTATTTATGATTGCTCTATGTATTGGCACACAAGTAGTCGTCTCTGCAGCAGATATATTTCTCTCCTACTGGTAAGTATCATTTCAAAGTATGTATTACTTGACTAAATATAACTATTTAATTTTTAGGGTTGACAAGACTAAAAATAACACGGACATCCTCAATAGTGATCCCGTCGATATGTACTACTTCACAGCTCTCAATGTAGCTGCAATTGTACTCAGCGTGATGCGCCCAATTCTCTTCTATACAATGGCGAGGCGAAGCTCCATACAGTTGCACAATTCCATGTTCAGGGGCATTTCCAGGGCAGCTATGTACTTCTTTAATACGAATCCATCGGGTCGTATACTGAATCGTTTCTCCAAGGATCTGGGACAACTAGATGAAATATTGCCCACTATTATGCTGGATGTGCTGCAGATCTTTCTTACATTGGCAGGCGTAATTGTGGTCATCTGCATAACCAATCCTTATTATCTAATACTAACTTTGGTATTAGGTGTCATCTTCTATTACCTCAGAGAATTCTATCTTAAGACTTCGAGAGATGTTAAACGTTTGGAGGCAGTTGCCAGGTCTCCCATCTATTCTCATCTGAGCACCTCACTTAATGGACTAACCACAATCAGAGCACTCGGCGCACAGAAGGCACTGATTGCCGAGTTCGACAATCTTCAAGATCTACACAGCTCTGGATACTACACTTTTCTGTCCACGAGTCGTGCTTTTGGCTACTATGTGGATTTCTTTTGTGCCTTATATACAATCATAATTGTACTAAACTACTTCATAAACCCACCCACCAAGCCTGGTGAGGTTGGGTTGGCCATTACGCAGGCCATGAGTTTGGCAGGAATGGTGCAGTATGGCATGACCCAATCCGCCGAATTGGACACCACAATGACAGCAGTGGAGCGCGTATTGGAATATGATGATATTGAGCCTGAAGGCGAGTTCGATTCCAAACCAAGCAAAAAGCCCCCACCGACATGGCCAGAGCAGGGCAAAATTGTGGCTGACGATCTGAGTCTTCGTTACTCCCCCGATCCACATTCAAAGTATGTACTTAAGTCTCTCAACTTCGAGATCAAACCGATGGAGAAAGTGGGCATTGTGGGCCGCACAGGTGCAGGCAAGTCCTCACTCATCAACGCCCTTTTCCGCCTGTCCTATAATGATGGCTCCATCATCATCGATAGCCGAAACACTAACGAGCTGGGACTTCACGATCTGCGCAGCAAAATTTCTATTATACCTCAGGAACCGGTGCTCTTTACGGGTAGCATGCGCTATAATTTGGATCCATTTGAGGAGTATAGCGACGCCAAGCTGTGGGATGCTCTGGAGGAGGTCAAACTGAAACCTGTCATCAGCGAATTTGCAAATGGACTTCAGACTAAGATTTCCGAGGGAGGCAGCAACTTCAGTGTGGGGCAGAGGCAACTGGTATGTCTGGCGCGCGCTATTCTTCGCGAGAATCGCATTCTAGTGATGGATGAGGCAACAGCCAATGTGGATCCACAGACAGATGCGCTCATCCAGGCGACAATAAGAAACAAGTTCAGGGAGTGCACAGTGCTGACGATAGCCCATAGGCTAAACACGATTATGGACTCGGACAAGGTGATAGTCATGGATGCTGGTCAGATGGTCGAGTTTGGGTCGCCTTACGAGTTGCTAACAGAATGCGAGTCGAAGATCTTCCACAGCATGGTTATGGAGACGGGCCAGAGCAATTTTGATAGTCTACTATCGGTTGCAGAAAAGGCTAGTATCTTATCATATCAAATACTCGTATTTAATATAATATAATATAAATAACGAATTCTATTATCCCATTATAGGCGCACTTGGAATCACAGAAGCTGAAAACTGCCTAGCACTAAGTACTTATTATTTTAGTTAATTCAAAATGAGATACTTAAAGTATTATCGTGACGATAATTTGAATATATACCAGAATCTGCCTTTAAATGTTTCAAATGGAAAAGTATGATAATCGCATTGAACCTTTATTCAATTCATAAACACTTAAATTTTCGGAACATTCAAAATGGAACTGAGACAGATTTTTAAACCCGACTTTGACCCAGTTGTGTCATCTTTATGTCCTTCTTCCAGTTGAGCATGGGCAGCATGGTCAGAGGTATGGCGCTCAGGAGTAGATTTGGTATGAACGAGAATGCGGCCAATAGCATTGGTACTCCATGGGCGATCAGCTGCTGGGAGACCGACTCGCGCACATTGCGCCAGGAACCACTGTTGCGCACAAAGAAGAAAAAGTACAGACACAACACATCACAGATCAGGAACAAGCAGATAAAAATGCCGCACAGGTTGTGGCGGGCATAAGCGCGGAAGGCGCACAAGCTGCTCATGATAATAATTAGGGGTATCATCACCTTCAGCGTGTAGAGCAAAACAATTAAAACCGCCGAGCAGTCGGAAACAAAGATGCGGGCAAAGGTCGTATCAAATGCACTGATGTCGAGCAGATTTCCGGTGCCAATCATCGAGAAATAAACGTAGACAAGTATGAGCACAGCATAGCGATAGATTTTGTTGATATGTTCCTCTGGGGATAGGGATTTGTCAGGCTTCGGCTCGTCCTCAACGCTCTCGCTGTCTTCTGAATCTGTCAAATTCTTTTTGCCCGTGTCCACCTGCATGCCCAGCAGAAACTCGGTGCAGAGCAATTGCATAAATATCGGCTCATAGCTGACGCTTAACAATGTGTATACGGTGCTCAAGTTGAAGAGTATCAGCTGAACACGACGGCGCGGTGTCTTCGTATTGCTATAGGGTATAGATACGAATGCATATAATACATAGGACCAGGCAGCGCCCTGCAGCACACAGTTGATATCATTCTTGGAAAGGCGCTCATAGACTAAATAGGCGCCCAAGAGCAGGGCACTGCCATTGCTTAGCCAGACGCTACAGGCGTGTCGCTCGTTCATCAGCAATGGACGCAGTATGGTCACGAGCATGCTCAGGAATAGCAATACTACTGTATTGCATCCAAAATCGGGGCGCTTCACAGTGAATCCGGTCAACAGGGCAACCACCGCGACCCACAGCCAAAATCGTACCCTAGGCGCTCGGGTAAAGGCGTGTCCATTGTTTGCGCAAACCACGATCAGATAGCCCAACGCGATGAGTGGTTTGAAGAAGTACGTGGCAATGAAGAGCACCACGGCAGCGCCAATCCAGGCCAGCTGAATGAGCGGGACATGCATGCAGCTGTACTGCAAGCCCTGCTCCCGCAGAGCCAATGCCCACATAGGCACTGGTACCAATAGATAGAAACTTGTACTGCATGGGACGCTATGCAAGAAGCACGTCAGAGCCACGAGCAGCTCAATCAGCAAGAGGATCAGATTTGCAATAGTGAACCAGCCCCGAGTGGGCACATTCTCCTTACGTTCCTGCTTGGCCAGCAGATAGTAGAACCAGCCCAGATAAGTTAGCATGCAGGCCACCACCAGTGGTATGCGATAGTACAGTCTGTAGTATTCCAGGCATTCCAATGCCGAATGTATTATCCTCTGGCTACTCAGTATAGCCTCATTGAGACAGCCGCTCTGTATCTGGGTGAGGATCTGCTCATGAAAGTGTGCTATGTGGCGTCTATTCAGGCGCTCGAATCGTGGCAGCCATTTCCAAATGTAGCTGCGCTCTTGCTTGCTCAATACTTGTTCAACTTGCGCCAATATCTGGCGTGCATTCAGATACATTGAGTGTGCCTCATATGTTCTGGTGACATTCATCATGCCCATGACCAGTGTGGCCCGATTATTCAGTGGCGGCGGCAGTCCAATCAAAGCGGACATCAAAGGGGCTAGCTGTTCCTGCTTCAGCTCCTGGAATTGCATTGGAGTTCCATTTGTCTTTGACGCATAGATATCTTTAAAGGGAGACTCCAGTCGCTCGATACCTGCGCCCCAAAAGATGAATGGCATCTCAATCTCAAATAAACTGTCTTCACCGTGATCACCTGCAAAAACAACAACAACATCAAAGAGATGCGAGATATAGAACTGATTACGCTCTTACCTTTATCGGTCATGCCATGATCGGATGTCAGAAGATACACCGTTCGCTGATCCCCGAAATATTTTTCAAATAAATTATATATCTGAGAAATGACCGTCTCAGTACTGTTGAGAGCCTTTAAAAACTCATCGCTGTTCGGCTTGAGCGCAGTCCCGTTTCCAACGAGACTATCAAAATCCACAAGATAGATCGACGGCACGGTCGAATTATCAAATGATCCTGCCAAAAACTTACGCACTTTACTGTACAATAACTTATGTGTAAACTTGTTTCCCGTGATCTCTGATTCGGTATGCATATCCAAATATATTTCATGGTCTGGCAAATATTTTAAAAATTCCAACACAGACTTGGATCCCCAGGCCCACGAGGCGCCCGTCGTGTGGCTAAACACTGTATCAAAAACGGAAGGATTTCTTTTAAAGTTGCGCAAGGCTGCTGCAGCATCCTCCTGAAAGCCACCAAAGATAGAAATGTGGCCGGGACGACTCTCGGTTGGGGCACTTCCATGAGATATACCAATCAGGCCATGATCCATAAATAGATGTTTCAAATTGGGTAGGACGTTCCATTTATTCCTGTATAATGATTCAGCACGCAAGCCATCGATGAGAAATACGACCAGACGATCTGCTGGCGGTTGCAAGCCTAAAGAACGATGTCCATTCTGTGGTTTCATGCCATTGATAACCGAGCTTTGGTAATAGATCAATGAAATATATCCAAGCAGCAATATATGCACCAACAGAGCCAAATATTTCCACATTTTCCAAAAATAACAATAAAAATAAGAAACAGTACTGTTTCTTCTATGACTTATTAATGATTGAGAGTTTTCATAGAATAACTCACATAGGTAAAGGAGCAAAGCTTACTTGACTTGGAAATATCCAATAGCCTACTCTGAATGGGTTATTCTGAACGTTTTTTTAGTTTGCTTTATGAGAATTTTGCAGTCCAGTAACACCGTCTGTATTATATTGCTTGACGGATTAAAAGCATGTTAATATTCGTTAGTAAAGAATTCAAGATGGGGTCTGCAGTAAAAAAAAAAAAAAAAAACTGAAAAATTCCGATATTTTCTACATGACAACGTGTATTAAATTTCTATCTATAAAATTGTATGGGCGTAGAAATATTTACTACTTATTTCTAATCTTTGGTTGACGACCCATTATATCCCAAATTTTAGGTCTCTAACAACTTAAATAATATTATTTCTGATATACCAATAGTGGGCAATATATATGTATGTACATACATTTATACAATAATAAAATACTCTTTCAAATAGTTACTTTATAAAATCCATGAACTTTTTTATGTTTTCTCGTCTTTAGAATTAATAAATATTGTTAATAAACTATATATAAACATATATATAAAAAATAAAAAAAAAAACAAATATACCAAGAGAGACAAGAGTTAGCTTTGATTACTATATCCAGCTCATCCAAACAAAAATATTTCCTCAATTCGTAAATTTAACCATTTGACAATTTATTTTATTTTTTGTTGATATACTTTTCATTATGGGTATTACCTACTGGTATGCGTGCGCCGTACAGCTGCTACTGCTGTTCTCCGTATACGTCATATACTTTCGGTGCACGCTTCTGAGTGGGTTGAAGCCACAGAAACCGTTGCTGGAAGAGCCGCCAGCCGATCGTTTGGTCATCTTTGCTGTCGATGGACTCAACGTGAGGTCATTCTTCGCGCAACGCTGCCGTAATGTGCCGCATCTGAAGCAGATATTTCTGCATCAGGGTCTGGTTGGTATAAGCCGTGCGCGAGTGGCTAACAGAAGCGACACTTTTACGACACTTTTCTCTGGCTGCCATGAGGATGTTCTGGCAGCAGTGCATAGAACGCCCATTGACACAATTTTCGATCGGAGCGAACGCAGCCAATCCTGGTGCTCAGCGAAGCTGAAGAGCAACTTTCAACCCGATAACACTGTAGAAGTCATTCAGGACGAGTGGACATTTAGGGCAGTTAAGAATCATATTTTATTATTATCCAACCAGATGCAGAACCTCACGGGTCAGATATTTTTTATCCAGCTGCAGGGCCTTAGCCTGCTCAATTTAAATCTAACCTATCAGCAACAATTGAACTATACCCAACATGCCATTTGGGAGACTTACAACATATTTGAAAGTGCTTTTCAGGATCAGCGCACTGCATATTTGCTGACCTCACGTCATGTCGGATCACTAGGTGAGCTGCCTCAATGTATGGAGCTCATTAAATGTTTACCACTGATCAAATTGTAACAGGTAACAACATGGTCAGCAGCAACGGGGAGGTGCAGATGCCATTTGTACTATGGGGCGCAGGTGTGGCCAACCGCCCGAACCAACCAGGTCGCAGCTTTATGGCCACTGAAGAGGGGCAACGCCTGCCACTGCACGTCCTGGACGCCAAACAGATGGTATCTGTGATGAGTGGTCTATTGGGTCTGCCGCCCCCAATGCACAATCGCGGCCAGATGCCCGCAGGTCTGCTCAACACCAGTTTCCATGAAGCGCATGCCACGTACTTGAATGCGCTACAGTTTGTCAACCTGGCGCAAGCGGCGCTAGGCCGACATCAACGTGGTTTCTTGACCAAGCTCCTACCCAGTAATAAGCTAAGCGACGTAGATATCCACAAATTCGTCAGCACGGCCGATTCGTTGTGGCATCAGCAGCGCTACATCACACTCACGGAGTACTGTAGTAGTTTCATGCCCAAGCTCCTGCAGTTGACCGACTACTATGTCCACTACTATCGCCAAGCACTGCTGTGGGCCAGCGCCTGCGCCTTTCTGGGCTGGGTGCATCAGTTACGTGGCACGAGAGCCGGATCACAGAATCTGCTAAGTCTGATGTTTGAGGCGCTGGTGCGCCTGGTGTTCTTTCTGTTAATCATATTGGTGGTGTTGCAGCGCGTGTCCTGGCTCGTTAGTGGTATCCTCCTGCTGCCGGCATTCCTCTGGAGCTACAAGGGTGCATTTCACGAGGAGCACTTGATATCCTATCGCCAGCTGATAATGATCATGCTGTTCTCCATTTGCTGTTTTGCGGGCTTCTTCTTCCGCCGCTTCATTGGACTCATCTACTTTGGATTTGCCTGCTACCACAATCGGATCGCTTTTTCTCATCGATCGCCAAGCAGTGTCATCTGGTTTTTGCTTCTATGTGCACTCACAGCGCTGTCCTGGCTGCCTCCGGCACTGGGCTATTGGCAAGGTAATTGGCTGCTCGCCAGCTTATTCATCACAGCCGTGCGTCCTCTTATCTGCAGCCCGCAGCAGATAAGGCAGCGATTTTGCATTGTCAATGGCCTGGTACTGCTCCTGGCTGGACTGCATGTCCTCTTCAGCTCGCAGGCATGTTTGCTTCAACTGATTGCTCGTGTATTCGCATGCTATGTGTTTTTCCCCCGTCAACGACGGGAGGGTGCGAAGCAGCTCCTCTTCGATTTGTGTACACTGTATGCGTTGCTTTCCACGTCTTATGAGCCAGTGGTCATACAACTGCTGGCCATGGAACTACAATTGCAGATGCGTCTCAACCAAGACATCGGAACGGGCATCAATCGAAAATCCACACTGGCAATGTATATGCTAATTTACAGCTGCTACTCTTTGTTCGTCATTGGCAACATTGATGCAGTAGATAAATTTCGCTTTTACATGCGATTCACGGGCTTTGGTTTCTATTCCACGCTCATAAATGGACTTCTGATAATTATCAAAATTCTGTTGCCGATTTTCCTGCTGTTGTGCATCATTTGTGCGAACTGTAATATGGTATGGCTAAGTCGACGGCAGATCTTCTGTAGACTGCTCATCATGTGTAATTTCATGGCGATAATTGCTCTATTTCGAATACGTTCTGAAATCATCTCTTGGCAAGATTTGGTTAGTGTCATCCATTTTTGTGTTGTGCAAGGATTACCATTTTTACTGCTGCTGCTATGTCATCTAGCCCACTTTATGCTGGGCGATCATGGAAGAGAAATTTTTCAACTGCCGAAGTGGAATGTGCACATCTATTAAATATGCATTTTGCATAACATTTATTTGAATATTTAACGAACTAACATTTTGAATCTGCGCGCTAAATAAACTGTTGATACTCATCACACAACAGATTCTGTTAATGTTACATGGTCACCTGCGCCGCGACTATCGAAATCTATGCAACCCTGCTTTCATACAAAGACCAACGATATGCCATCGCTAAGTGCTCGGCTGTTCATATCGCGCAACACACGTAGCCCCCCAAAAATAATTATATTTCTTGTGCAATTTTAGCTTCAAACACGTCAAAATAATAACAATTTGTGTGCCAAAGCAAACAGTGCGGTTGAACAAATTGCCAACGTGCATCAACGCGTAAAGAAGCAAATGAGAAACGAAAACAAGTGTCATTCCGATGGCTACCTCACCCTTTCCAGTTTGTATAAGAAATAAACAAAATCCAATTGGAAAATAGTGGTTCCACTCACACAATAAATGCAACACATTTGTGCGGGCGCAAAGTGTGTGCGTAAATGTGAAACAAAACGAATAACACAAGAAAGCATAGAAAGTTAAACGCGAAAACAACTATTGCGCATTCCACGGAAGCAGTTCAGTATCAATAGGCAACAACAACAGCAACCAGCCAGAACCAGCAACTCGAAAGGTAAGCAAAAAGTGTACGTGAATGTGTATGGAGGGAACAAGCGGGCGAGAGCGTCGCGTTAATAATAACAATTGCTTAGTATTTTACACACACACAGGCAACCACAGCCGCCATAGTATCATACAGTGACACTTGTTTTTGGAGCGCTCAAGCAAAATGGCAGCCAAGAGCAATGCTAGCGCTGATGGTGGGTGTATGTGTTTGTGCGTGTCTGTTTGTGTGTGTGGGTGTGTGTATTATATTACTCAATGAAACCTTCGCAATTTACTTGGGCTAACTAGACACCAATTTTCGAAATATGTATTGCTGATAAGAATTGTAGCGAATCCAATTCATCAGCCGCAATTCCCACCAGAATTGTGTCACAGCGACTTTCTTTTCGCCCTGCAGCTGCGCTGCATTTGCACTTTTATTTGCCCACTTGCTTAGTTGCTCACTTGCTTTTTTTGTTTTGCAATTAAGCATTCAGTAGGTTATTAAAGTCAACTACATACACAGTTGCCTCAATTAGTTAGTCGCCTGTCATTAGCCACTCGAACTGACAATGATTACGTCTGAGTTGCCATTCGAGTTGCAGCTTCCGGTATCCAATTGGAAGATCACTTTTATAAGATGTCGCATTGAAAGATTGTTACACTTCCCTCTTCATTTCAGTAACTTAAATTCCATTTCCACTTAATAAACTTGATATTAATTTAAACAAGTTGAATTTAAATGAATATTCGTATTTCAGAGTACGACCACTTTCGGAGACATCACTGTATTGTAAATATTGTAATATAAATTTGCGGTAACAGTTTATTCATATATCGCTCATCAGTTGAGTTCTTTGTTTACGGCTTATATTATGGAAAACTATTCCCTTTTTACGTCCGTTGCTGACTAATTGAGTAAACATAACTGCCGTGCGCCTTCGTAAATTCTTTGATTTTGTATATCACGTGCTGGCTTATATACATACATACATACATCATCATATGTATATAGCTCAAAAACAGTTGTGCCGGCTGTTCTGCCGTCTGTCCCTTTTACCTGTCTTTTTAGAAATTTATTTAAGGCCTTTTTGGCATTGCATTGATGATTTTTCAAATAGTTGCAATGGTTCCGTTACTTCGCTCGCATCAAAAAAAACGAAGCGCCAGCTTGGAAGAGCTGCTTCAGCTAAACCGACCAAGGTGCGCATACAGATAAATAAAGAATCAAATAAGAACTCAAATCTTCAAGGTTTCATTATCTAAGTGAGCCGTTGATAAGCAATCGTTATAAATAAACAATAAAAATCATATCGTTAGTTAGCTAAAGATATGTATATACGAAATTTTATCATATGCATATATATGTATACATATGCATATATTTATGTGACTAATATGTGCTAATCGAAAAAAAAAAAAGTTGAGAGAATGATTGAGAAACTGTCGAAAATTACGTTGATCGCACTTAATTGCGCAGTTTTTCATTTTTACAAATACAAACATCAGATTATTAATGCAAATTGTCTTGGCTTTTTGTAGTTGGGTGCGCTCTACCTCTCTACGCTCTCTGTGTCTCTCTTATCTGAATATCGTAGCCCTCTCTCGCAATCCGCCTACACTTACCCTTACAAATATCTTGAGCTGTTTTTCTTTCTTAATATACCCTGTTCCCATTCACCATACAAGAAGGTTTAATCAACTAACGCATAAATAAAGGCAGAAAAATACGATTTTAAAATAAATGAGATCAAAGAGTCGAGCTCATCTTGAAATTTAGGCATTTAGAAAATAGGGTCAAAAATTAGTCGACTGCAAGGGATATCTCACAGTCGACCACTCTCGTTTAATTGCGAATCAGACCAAATGTAAATAATTTATTTCGAAATACACTTTTTCCCATTTTAGAATAGTACAAAGTAGAGCCGTGTATAGGGCATCTACTTGTTGATCACTCTGGTTATATTGCTTTATTGTGGGCGTATGTTAACGTTGTAATAATTTATGGATTTAGTTTGCAATCGTTCTGCGCAGCACAATTGACACAGATGGCTACGCCACCGCGAGCTTTGGATACCATCTCGCTGTGCTCCACCGTATCCAGTTGCCCCGATCGCAATGGTTTCTATGGCGGCTTTCAGCGCAGCGACAAACCCAAAGAGCCTTTGTCCAAGGCACAAATCATAGCGCGTGAAAAGAAATGGCTCTACATGATTGACAACTGGTCCATTTATATGTCCAAGAACTACAAAAAGGTTAGTAAGCAATACTTTATTGAATGAATTAAAATATTAATTACATTTTACTTCACTCCACAACACAGATACGTGACAGATGCCGTAAAGGCATACCCAAATCGGTGCGTCCCAAAGCTTGGTTCTATCTATCCGGCGCTTATTTGCTTAAGAAAAAGAATCCCGATGTCTATGAGGAGCTGCTGAAGAAGCCCGGCAATCCATCGACCATTGAGGAGATTAGAAAAGATAAACATCGTCAGTTCCCATTTCACGAAATGTTTCTCGACGAGGAGAAGGTGGGACAAATCGAGCTATTCAATGTGCTCAAGGCCTATTCGATATATAATCCCAAGGTTGGCTTCTGTCAAGCGCAAGCGCCAATAGCCGCATTTCTATTGATGCATTTGCCTGCAGAGGATGCCTTCTGGGTATTCGTAAGCGTATGTGATGTGTAAGTCTCGCCACTCATAATTTTTAGCTATATCAAAACTCATGCCGCTTTATAGTTATTTGCAGGACTATTTTATACCTGGTCTCGAGGTGATACAAAATGATGCAGGCATCCTGGAGGGACTGCTTAAGAAAACCTGCCCACCCGTCTATCGTCACCTGCAGAAGCACAAAGTGGAGCCGCTGCTCTATATGACGGACTGGTTCCTGTGCGCCATGACACGCACTTTGCCCTGGGAGACGCTGCTGCGTGTCTGGGATTGCTTTCTCGCCGAGGGCATTCGTGTAATGTTCAAGGTTGCCTTGGTTATCATTGGTGCCTCACTCAGCCGACACAAGGTGCGCAAAACGTGCACTGGTCTGTGCGAAACGCTAGAGGTGCTACGCTCCCCGCCCGAGCACATCATGGAGGAGGAGTTCATCATCAACAATATGATGCGGCTCAACTTGCGTGTGGAAGACTTCCAAATCGAGCATACGCGTCAAAAGGCTCGGCGCGCCAAACAAAAGGCACAACAGGATGGGTTAGCTTCTGGAGGAGGCGCCAGCAGCAGCAGAAGGAATATGCCCACGCTGTGAGGCTGCACACAGAAAACAATAATTAAAACAGAACCATTTACTATTACTTCTACAACAAAGAGCAACCAATTGTTACTAAACACACACACACACTCAATGCATGAGTTTTGTATCAATTCTAATGCAAAGTCGAATAGTGAGACAGGCGTGCACAAAAGAGAAAGGAACTGACAAATTGTAAGCTTCGAAACGATAATGGGGGAAAACCACAAAGAAAAACTGTTTAAACAACAGTCAATTAGATAATGTTCATTCCATGCGCAAACGAAAAGTATTTGGCAAAAGAAACAAATAAAAATGAAAAACAGCAAAAGTTTTGTTTTATATTGAATAAGAAAACAATTTTTTGTTCTAATTTGTATTTTATTATATTATTATTTAAACATTATTGAAATAGTTGCAATTATTACGTGCGTGCAATTTGTTTATGCTTTCCAAAAGTATTCATTATTATTTATTGTATTACATAACATTAAACGAAATACATAAAAATGGAATAAATTTTAGATTTAGGCCTCTATAAAACAATATACATATCGTATTATTATCGTACTAGATTGAATCACAACCACATTGCAGTGGCAGCTGTATATAAATATACATATTTTACTAATTACTTTTCAAATTGTTTCTCTACCTTGTTTGTCCTTTTTGTGTTTTTTGTTAACTCGTGTTTGCCAAATCACATAAAATCAATCAAACAAACATCGTTGATAAATACATATACACGCAGTAAAAATTCAAGGAAAAGAAAACACTTTTCGGAATGTTATATGGGTTTTTAGTCGAAATTAATAATAAACGAAAATACTATTACTAATTAATAATAACTCGTGTCAATTACTATTCGTTAAATAATTCGGGTACTTAAGCCCATCGCCGAATCGACTGGTTGTATGTCATTGAAGAAGTACGTAGTGGACTTATTTCTATTGATAGTAGCTTTCGATTAATAATCTTATCAGAATATTTGTAGCCATCATCTCACTTTTAGATGTTTAACAGAATGTTAAAGGCACTCGAGTAACATTAGAGTGGACGAACGTATCTCATCCAATTTTTTGTTTTGAGCCAAGTTTGATTCAATAGAGAAAAAAAAAACAAAATGTTTGTTGTCATATTCAATTTTCTTTATTCTCAGTATATTAACGAAAGGATAAAGTTAGAACAAAAAGAGGGCGGATACAAGTTTAAAGCTGCTAAAAATCACGTAAAAGAGAAAAATACAATTTGTACCCCCAATTTGGAGGAAATAGTCAATTATATAAAATTTGAATTCGTTTTGGAATAAAAAGAATAAATTTTCCTAGAGATATAATTTAGTTTAATATACAAATTAAGTTGCTAATTGTTTTTCTGGTTTGTGTTTCTAGAACCAATCCAAATAGAGACCAATCATTGTAAAATGAGACACTAGTTAATTGTCTTCGAACAAATAACTATAAACTATGATAAAGCATAGATTGTGCATTGTGAATATATAAATTATTTATGTATCAGTACCTAAGTCAGAAATCTCATCGTAATTTCACGGTTAGCTTGTGATGTAGTGTATGTGGTACTCGACTGGGAGATTAGGGCGTGGGGATAAATAATAAATAGTTGCAGTATTATTTATAATCTACTTAAGTAATTAGATGAGAGGTCTTAAGGAAATTTCAATTCTTATGTGAGTCGTATAGCCATAAACTATCTATAAATACTTATGTTCATTTAGATATATCTTTATATGTAGATATAGATATTTAAACTTGTAAATGGGGTCTCCTAATGGCAGACTTTCAGATTCTGTTGTACACTGGGCTGGCAAGATTTGGCCAGTGTTTCTATTTAACCTAGCAGATACTGTTCCTCAAACTCCATATCCCCTGCATCATCGTCTAGCAAATGCGGCGGCAGCGGCATATAGAGTCCACTGTCAGTTTCTTCTCCGCCAGCAGCCGGCTGCTGACTATCATCCTCCTCGTCCAACAGGGCTTGCATTTGCTTGTCCTGCTCCACCACATCCGGATGTACGTCGCGTATGTGCTGTTGCAGTTCACTCATACTGTGCAATCCGGCAGCCGCCACACCATGAGTCACCCCATCCGGCGACTGCTGTTCGCATAGCTGGCAGCGTATGTATGCGGCATAGGGCAAATGCTGGAAGCGATGTTGCTGCAGCACTCGCAGCTGCTTCGTTTGCAGCTGCTCTTCACAGTCCGTACAGCGATACAATTCGTCGCCAAGCTTGCGCATGTGCAGCATCTCTCGCTTGCCTAGACCATGATGGATGTTAATGTGCTCTCGCCATAGAGCTTTGCTGCTGGTGGTAAACCCATCACCGCATTGAGGACACATCAAGCGATATGTCGCGACATCGAGTGTCTCTTTAGCGAGCATGGGAGGTGGCCTGTCCGGCTGATCCGTGGTGTCTTCATCATTCTCCTGGCCAGTCAGTGGCTTGTTGTCGCAACGATTGGTCTCGCGGTTCAAGTGCTTGAAGAACATTTGCTTGCGAACAAACTCCCCGGAGCAGGTCAAACACTTGAAGGAGCGATAAGGCAGATGTCGGAACTTGTGCGACTGTAGCTGCCCAATGGCGCCCTTAGTGTGCGTCACTGTCACACGCTTATAGCACTCCAGGCACAGATAATGATGGACGTCAATCTGGCGAAAGTTCAAGCCTATCCGACTATTGTAGTTGTGTACCTCAACGATGTGCTTGCGCCAAAAGGCGTGCGAGTCAAAGTTCTTATTGCACTTGGGACAATAATAGGTGATAAAGTCCAGATCCACGGCATTGTGATACGATATACTATCCTCCAGTGTGTTGAGTCCAGCTGGTCTCGTCGGCAGCACGCCCGGCTGTGGCTTGAGCGTGCGACTACTACAGGGAGTAGGTGAGGCAGAATCTGTGCCGGCGGCAGCAGTGGCTTGCGTATCCCTATCCTTATCCTTATGCTTTTGCGCCTCGTGGCCATTCTGGGACTTCTGGTGCTGGTCACGCCAAGATGAGGACTCCCGTTCATAGATGTTGTGCCGCGTACGCAGATGCGCTGCGATGTTGGGCTTGTGATTGTAGCAGGTTCCACACACCAGGCACTTCAGATACAGCCGATAAGGCAAATGACGAAAATGATGATCCTGCAAGCCTTTCAGCTTGGAATTACACACAACATCCTTGCAAAGGGTGCACTGATAGCGATATTTGTCCAGCTGGCGCATATTTAAATACTGTCGTTTGTCGAAGTTGTGCTCCTCGTTGATGTGGCGACGCCACTCGAACTGTGTCTTGTAGGCCTTGCCGCACGACGGGCACAGGAATATATAATTCTGCTCTATGGTGGATGCTCCAGAGGTGTTCTTTACAGGCAAACTAGCTGCAGTGGTTGAAACGGCAGCAGGAACTGCAGCAGCCTCCTCCGTGGGCTCCGCATTGTCAAACTTTTTGGCATTGTATTGTGTGTCCATAAAATCATGTTCCTCGCTTATGTGCGTCTTTAATGCTATCTGTGTGGCAAACAGCGAGCCACAGTCTACGCATTTATAACGATTCGGATTAGGAATTGGTGCAGGAGCGACAGCAGTAGCTGCTTGCGGTTGGCGTCCCATTAAGCCACTGGTGCTGCCTAGGGCATAGTCATCGTCGTCCGCTTGCATTTGCTCGCCGAAATCATTCTCATCATTTATATTATTGTTACTAGGCGGTGATTGCTCCTCATCCAAATATATAATCTCATACGTCTCATTGGCCACGGTGACGATTTGCTTGCGCGGCGTCTGTGATTTGTTTGGCGTCAATGGTGCAACGCCAGTTCCTGATCCAACCACTTTGCGCGGCTCGTAGCCCACACGATGGTATGTTGCCAAGTGTTTGACAAGACCCTTTCGATCTGTGTAGGACTTATGGCATTTACGGCATCGCGCGTATGCCTTGTAGGGCAAGTGTGTTATTCTGTGCTGCTGTGCATTCTGTATGCCATAGGCATTTGTTATGATCTTATCGCATTCGGTGCACTTCAACTGGCGATCGTTGATCACCTCGAAATTCAACTTGCTCAGATCATTCATGCCGTGCACTTGGACAACATGGGTGCGCCAATGTTTCTTCTCTATAAACTCTCTGCCGCACTGCGGACAAAGATAATCAATATGAGGCTCGTACATATCATCGCTACCGATGCGACCACCACGGCGAGGTGCATCGTCCCAATGCAATGAAGTTTCATCATCGCAACCAATGCCAGGATTCTCCTCACACTCATCACCCACACTGGATATAGCCAATGGCTGCTGTTGCTCCTCCTCCTCGTTCTCAGGCATTAAGGTTTCCAAATTATGCTGTTTAAGCAGATGTGTTATAATTTCATGATGCTCTGTAAATCCCTTATAGCACAGCTTGCAACGCATCCACTCTGGTTGTGGCAAGTGGCTGAACTTGTGTGTGCGCAGTGTCTTAATGGTGTTCGGGATGACAAACTGAACAGAGTAAAAATATATAGCAATATAAAGCAATCTCTGATATAATCATACCAAGTCTCACCTGCTTGCACTCGAGGCACTGCATTTGCATATCCACGCAGCGAAAGTTCAGCCCCCTTCGACTGACGTAATCGTGTACAAACTCAATGTGCTGACTCCACTGGGCGTGCGTATCACAATCGGTGCCACAATCCGGACACGTATAGTGTATATAGTCCTCGCAAATATTCGCTGCACCGCTGCCATTCGCTCCCACAGAAGTGGTACGCTTCTTTACAGCCGCTTGGTTGGAACTGCGACTGTACTCATCGTCGAAATCATGATGGGGCTCTTGAGTTGCTTCCGCACTGCCTTCCGTTTCAAACACCTCGTTTTTTACCTCAATGCCATCGTCGTCATGAACCTGCCCGTAATGTTCGCGGTGCTGCTCGATGCGTGGCTCGCGAACACGCGTCTTGCGTCCGGCACTTAGCTTGCCGCCACGCATCATGGCCACCACTTCATCACAGTGCACCATTCGAAGATGCACCATTAGGTCCTGCCTGTATTTGTACTCGCGCTTGCATATGTGGCACTTGGTGCACCTAAATGGTAAATGTGTGAACTTGTGCTTCAGCAAATTCTCCCTGCTGTGCATCGCGATGCGCTTGTTGCACTCCAGGCATCGGTGATACAACTTGTCAATGGCCACGAAATTGAGACCTCGCCGGGTATTGTACTGATGAATCTGGTTCATATGCCGCTTCCACATGTCCTGCTGTCTATACTCTGCGCCGCAGGCGGGGCATATGTAAGTAACGCCGAGTTCATAATTGATGGGCACGCCGTTCTCATCGGTGGCATTGATCTGTGAGGTCGTTGGCCGTGCGGATGGTGGACCTGCACCGCCACGAACCATCATCGGCTGAGAGCTAAACGAGGCTGGCAACGACTGGCGGTGCTGGGGTCGAATGGCCGGACCCGTTGGCATTGGGGGTTGCAGGGGGACCGCCGTTTGTCTGGGCAACGGTTCCAGTTCTGGTTCCGCAATGTCAACAATAGGCTCTAGCTCAAAATCAAATATGGCATCGTCATCGGGCTCGTGTCCTTTTTGTTTGCTGCCCCTGTCGTCGGCCGAGCCCTCATCCTCTTCAGCCTCCTGTTCTTCCTCCTCTTCTTCTCCCATAAACTCGTCGGCAAGCGTGTTATCGCCATTATTAAGGTCCTCCACCTCACCACCGCCTTCATCGAAATCTGCTGAAAACATTGACGTCCACAGATCCATACCTTCCATTTTTGGGAAGCTGTTTGCAGCTCGTGCGTGTGTGTGTACCGTTTTATAAGAACTAGTTTTTGTATTCAAATCTCAATCACGAACTTTCAACACCATTTTATTTGTGCGATCTTCCTTGCAATACCTATGTTTTTCTCGTACACACGACAATTGAAACTTATATTTTATTGCTTTCATTTTACTCAAATAATTGGCATTTTTAGATTGCGAAAATTCAAAATGAATCTTTTTTAGTCTGCAAAAATCAGAGCCATTTTGTTTGCGGCGTTGCAGAGTTGCAAGCCGTTTATAATCGGTTTGTTGACGGCGTTGATTTATTGACGCAAAGACCGTAGTCGTTATTAATGTCGTTTTTTAAATTAAATAGGAAAATGCCAACTCGTGCCAAGCATAATAAATCAAATTTTATGAGTTTCGTACGAATTCACGGCACGCGCTGCCGTAAGATGGCAGCAGGGGCAGCTATCAAAAATGCCCTTTTCAAATTATTGCGCGGCGCAGGCACCACTTTGGCGCTGCCATACTGCAGTTCATTTTCCAGACAAGCTGGCAGCATCTGTAAACTCCCACGCAACTATTGTACAAAAACAACTATTGGATTTCGACAACAAATGGACCACACGATACCCCCAAAAGAGTACAAATGGACACCAGGAAATCTTATCAGTGACAGCTTTAAACTTGGCTCCAATGGCCATGTTTGCATTGTGCTCAATCGACAAATTCAGGTCCCACCTCACGTGGTCAAGCTGTTATGGAAGAACGGTAAATGTTAAAATGTAAATAATCATAACATAAGTTTTTCAGATAAGAACATCCAATATTCTGTTTACAGCGACCTTGCGGTGTGCCGTCGATGGAGGATCCAATCACTTGAAAAACTTTATCATATCTCAGACAGACGGTAAGAAAAGTAGCAAAGGGGAACCTGCGCCGAGCGACATTGAACCACCAGATCTGATAACAGGCGATTTTGATTCAATTACGGAAGATACGATTGAATATTTTAAGGGAATACCGAAAATTAGTACACCCGATCAGGATGCTACGGATTTTACCAAAGCCTTCACAGTGCTACAGCCTGTAATGGTCCAGCGCAAGGTCAAGGATGTGGTAGTGTTTCACGATTGCTCTGGTCGACTAGACCAGGTGATGGCCAACCTGAATACACTATTCAAAATGCAGAAAGAAAATTGTAATGTATACCTTCTGAGCGGTGATTCTATCACGTGGCTGCTGCGACCAGGTAAACATACTATACAGGTGCCCGTCGACCTGGTAACCAGTCAGCGCTGGTGCTCTCTAATGCCTGTTGGTAGCACTGCTCACAATGTGACCACACAGGGGCTCAAGTGGAACCTATGTAAGTGTATCATGAGTACCCGATTGCCCATAGATCCCTTAATGTGCGGTTTTCATTTGTAGATCACGCACAAATGGAATTTGGTGGTATGGTCAGTACTTCAAATACTTATTCGACGGAATTTGTGCAGGTGGAGACGGACAGCAATTTGATATGGTCCATGGGAGCTTATGACTTCGAGGAGAAATTGCGTTCGTCCATCAAATAAATTGGCATCGTATGATTAATTTTTTTTTTTTTTCGATAACAATTGCCGCTTGGAGACTTAAAAATTATTAGAGCTTAAGCTTGTTGTTGGTTAACAAAGTGACAAAAACAAAACATGTTTATTGTTCTGCAACGTTCTTCTGCTATCGCGATCCGGGCATAGGCATCAATTGAAAGCCGGTGCTGGTGCCCGTTTTCTTACCCAACCAACTGGACGCACCGGTAGCAGCACCTCTCCTGGATGCCGCTCCTCGACTGCTGCTGCTGCCACCTCGAGTGCTTCTCACTGGCGTCGCTTTTTTCCGCGGTGAGGCAGTGCCCTTCTGGCGCTTGATAGTGGATGTGGCCCGTCCGCGCCAAGCTCGCTTACGCTTACCACCTCGCATTCCACCCGCCGATCCTCCACTTCCCTGTGATGCCGCCGCCTGTCCCCAATCATCATCGTCGCCACCTTGAGCTGCCCAGGATGCACGGGCACTACTTGATGTTTGGGGAGTCGCTGCAGCCGCTGCAGCTTCAGCAGCCTCAGCGGCCTCTAAATCGTACATAACCTGCAAGCATTCCTTCTCTGAGGCATATCCGCTGGTTATCTCTAGCAGCTTGGATCCGTATTTATCGAAATTGGCTTTGGTTACGTGTGGTATGGCACACATATCCTTCTCTGTGGTTGGAAGCTGCTCGGCCATGGCCTTGAGTGCCTGCATATTCATAATACTAGCCATGGTCACATTACGTGCAGCGGCTATGGTGCGGCACAGATCAAGCAGATCTGCATAACAGCGTTCGTGTAGATTACTGATTTCGGTCCTGCCCGCTGCAGCTGGTTCGGAGACGCTGGCCACCGTCTTAGACCCACCGCTACTCTCCTTGCGCGACAAAGCGAATTCGATTTTCGGTGTGCCATTCATAAGCGATGTTATGTTATTACCTAAATAAATATACGCCTGAGGAATGTCCTTTGTAAAGATAAGATCCTCCTTTAGATAATCCTGCAACACCATATGGCGCAGTAAACGCTGTACATCCGTCTTGTCCCAGTCTTTCAGTGCGCCATGATGAGGTGTTTTATTGTGCCCGAAATCAACAATCTTCTTGATCATTGATCCCTTCAGTACATCCGCTATATGGAGCAGTGTGAAGCGTGACCGCCCGCTGCACAATTCCCGCACAGCGCACGCAGCCTTGCGGCATTGCTCCAAGGCATCGATCTGCTTATAAGTGCGCTTCTTCAGACAATTATCGCAGGCGGTACGCCGATCCTCCAGGCACTGTTCGCTTGTGAAATGCTCACCAAAGTAATCCAACTGCTGAGCACGTCGGCAATCGGTAATGTTCTCACAATAGCCAACAATGCGATTCAGATTCTCAATGTGTATCTTCTTCACGTGATACTGAAGAGCTCGATCAGCTGCAATGGAGCAAGCAGTGAATTTTTATATTGTGATCTTTATATTGAAGCTCCACCACTTACCATCCATCATCTTTTTCAGGCGCTGCATATCGCTATAGTTATAGTAAAGGATACAGTCGGCTATTTCTCCATCGCGTCCTGCGCGACCCGCCTCTTGATAGTAGCCTTCGATTGACTTGGGCAGCGAATAATGCAGGACAAAGCGCACATCGGGCTTATCTATGCCCATGCCAAAGGCAATTGTGGCGCATATTACCCGCACCTTGTTCGTTATCCAATCCTTTTGGCGGGACTCTCGAACCACGTCCGTCAGGCCGGCATGATAGGACAACGCTCGTATGCCCACAGCGCACATTTTCTTCGCCACCTCGTCGCATTCCTTCCGCGATAGGCAATAGATGATGCCGCTGGCGGTCGCAGGTCGTGACTGTATAAAGTTGCGCATATCGTCCAGCGTGGAGACTCCCTTCTTGGGTAGCACCTGATAACGTAAATTGCGTCTATTGAAGCTGGACAAAAACCATTTACAATGCGTCAGATTCAGCTGCTGCAATATGTCCTGGCGCACGCGAGGCGTCGCTGTGGCAGTCAGCGCCATGGTGGGTACATTGGGAAAGCGCTTACGCAGAATGCCCAGCTTCTTGTAGTCGGGCCGAAAATCATGACCCCATTGGGAGACGCAATGAGCCTCGTCTATGACAAAACGACTGATATAATTATTGGCGTTCAGTTGGTCCAATGTATCCTGGAAACGCGGAGAGCTGGAAATTTTTTCTGGTGTAACGTATAGTAGCTTTACTAGCGGGGGGTGACCTTCTAAATCTCTGTATATAGTCATCACCTCCTCCAAAGACTGATCTCCGGAAATACTCTTGGCGCATATCTATAATAATTATAAATTTGATTAAATAAATTGATTTGCATGCCGTTCACACTCTACTTACATCTAGCGAGGACAGTTTGCTGACCTGATCAAAGATCAGGGATTTTAGTGGACTTATGACTATGGTTACGCCCTCTGTGAGAATCGCGGGTAGCTGGTAACATAAGGATTTGCCGCCACCCGTCGGCATAAGGACAAAGCAATCATTGCCCAGCAGTGCTGCGTTTATAACCTGCAATTGATTGGGTCGAAAGCTCTTCAGGCCAAAGCTAAAGCTAAGTGCCTGCATCAGCCGTGTGGAGTGCTCATATTTCTGACCATCGAATTCGCCAGTAATGCCATCGTTATGAACATTGGAGTGGAAATTAGCCTCGATTTTTTGAGCTGTCACTGCTACTGGTGCACTTGTAGTTCCGCTTGTACTAGTCGTGGCCTGGGACTTGGCTTTGACCATTGCGTTGGACGTCAAGTCAATGGTTTGCGACGCCAGTATATGGGCCTGCTCAAACAGCGCCTCATCGTACTCCGGAAAGCCGTCATCATCAAGAACAACCGTTGGATCCTGTCGGGCAATTTGTGAACTCTTTGCTGGCGGCTGCTTAATAGCTTCGAAATCAGCATATGCATAGTTATTAAATTCCGATTTGCGTCCCTTCAGCGCCTCATGCTCCTCGCGTATTTGCTTCATTGTGTCCTCAAAATCATCATCGGACTCAATAACATTTGTGGGCTTATCTGGGACAGCTAAGGCAACAGGCGAGGGGCACTGTGTGGAGCTGAAGATTTCGCCCTCATCAAGTCGCATGGTCTGAGCTAAATAATCATCCTCGTCCGACTCTGTCATTGGACCACCCACAGCCACCAGCTCATCCAAATCATCAGGTGGACCATTTGTGTACTTTGTATTCGAAGATGTTTTTGTTGATGTGGCTGTTGTTGTTGTTGGTTTTGTGGTAGTCATTAAAACCAAATCGTTTAGCTCCTCGTTCGGTTCCTCTGACGGACCAGTTGCATGGCTGTACGGCGTTTCTGGCGGGGTGTGGCGCTGTTCCGCCTGGATCTCGCGCTCCTCTTGTTCCAGTGCATCAAAGTCTGGCTCTTCAGGCTGCACATTGCGCTCCTGACGCCTACGCTCTATTTGTCGTTCCAGGAGTTGTGTACGCGCCTTAAACTTTTGACGCATGACTTTCAGCTTAAGAAAAGTGTTTGCCTCGAAGCCATCGATTTCATTGAACTGCACCGCGGGTATCTGATCAATCACCTCGCAGTACTTCTCCATTAACTCTATGTACTTGCTTTTGTACATGCCCATTGTGCTCCTTAGCATTGTCTCATTCTGTTGTCCAATGTCGGTCTTGGCCATGCCTATATCGTACTGGCCCAAATCCCGCAAATAGTCAGCTAGGGTATTATCAAACACTATCTTAAGTCTGGGCTTGACCGTTGCTGGCTCAGCTGATGGTTTCTCTGTGTTGCCTAATACGGAACCCAGAGAATTCGATTCGGTTGAAGATGGTTCCGACTTACTGGGCAGCACGAATAGTTGAGTTGGCGTGTCAGACAGGGGCTCCTCTTTGACGGGTTTTTTCACCATTTTATCAAAACTGTCGTCTAGAGTGTCGCTGGAATTCAAGCTGTTTAAATTCGATGGTCCAATGCCATTTATTTCGGCGCATTTGCTTGGAGATTGCGACAGCGAAAGTGTTTTGCGTGGCGATTCGGACAACTTATTCATATGGCCATTGAGCTTTGATAATGTCGCTTGGTAAGATGCATCCTGCCTGAGGACCTCATCAAAGTTATCAAAGTCCAATTTCAAACTCCCAGTCATGGTTGCCTTTGTGGGCGACTGCTGCTTGTTCACAGAATTGTTTGGCAGTGGAGCCAGTGGCGACTGGTTGGCATTTTGAAAGCTGTACCTTTTGATAAGCCCACTGCCATTGGCATCTTTATCAGGCGCCTTATGCTTGGCTGACGCTGTAGTAGATGATGGCACTTGGCTTTGAGTCTGTGCATCATCTTCATCAGATGACGAAGAGTCGAGATAAATGGGATTATAAAACTTTGCCTTTGCTGTCCTTGCTGCTAAAATATCTAAGACAAAAATACAGTTTCACATTATATTTACATATTTACATTAGAAAAAATATGTATATGAAATACTTTTTCTTGCGGGCTTCGTAAGTTGGCTCGATTGACTCTGGCTGTTGTTGTCCAGACCAAGGAATGCAGACATTGTCAGCTGTTTGTTCTGATTAGCGGGCTTTCTGGACATTATGTTAGGTTGTGCACAATTCTAAGCATTTGTAAAACTAAATTTAGTGAATACGAATATGTAAACAAACATATATAAAATAAAAAAGGCGGGCAACAATCATCCTTTTATTTTACGTAAATAGAGTTGCCAGAATTTTGCAATCTAAGCAATGAAGGGATAAAAATATATCGAAATTCAGTATGTAGCAAAATAATTTTGTTTTTAGTTGTTTGCAGATAGGACATTAGATAATCAAAGTCCAATCGATTCTATTAGAATAAACCACCTTTAACGAATAACAGAGGTCAAAGTCTTTGAATAACAAATTTGGGAGTACTTATCGAAAATTGCGCGGCAATTCATAAATCGATATATGCGAATCAAGATGAATTATTTATATACAGATGCCGCTTGATAATGTGGTGCTGATAAATACGGACGATCTGTTTATACCAGTCTTGGTGCATCAGGTTTTTAATAAGTATAAACGCGATAATGGTATAATTTTAACTAAAGGTAATCAATACGGTTCGTTTTCCTTTACTTTGCTATAATGATTATTTTCATTATAGTGGAACGCTCGCAGCTATTTTCTGAGTTGAGCGCCTTGTTGGGAGAAGATCTTCTACAGCGCGCACTACATATACTTGATGAGTGGAACTTTATTACCTACAACACATCAGACCGCTGTCGCAGTATAGTGGAATTGACTAGCAAGCGAAACTTGGCACATGTTGTGCGCGTTGTTCCTGGTGTCAATTATTGCAAGTGCCGCTACTTCCAGCGTTTTGTGTTACAATTGAAAGAAGCAGGAGAGAAGGAACAACGAGAGCAGGAGCTGAATAGCAATCAAGATTCCTTCACGTGTGAGCACGTATTGGCACAGTGTTTGAATCAGCTACTTCATCCAGAACCACGGACACAGATCTTGACGATTGATCAGTTTAGATATTTTCACATTGATATCTATGAGGATTGATGCAGCATTCGAAACTGCTGTACGCGAAGGGCATCATTAAAAACCGTAAAATGTTAACACAATCACAATATGAAAACTATAAACTGGTGTGTCGCGTGGAGCACATGAAGACCTTATACTCATCCATCAAGGCGATTTGTTTTAGTGACGTAAAAAAGTGTACTACTATTATATTTATACATTTTTCATAAAATATTTTTTGTTACAGTTCGGTACTCTGCAAGCCAGTGAAGATGGGCTACTCATCACGGTGGAACAGGGCAAATCCATACAGGCCACATTATTTATTGCTCCAACATTTTTTGCTGAATTTAAAGTCGACGGCTCACCGAGCTTCAGTGTGAAGATCAACGTCTTGGCGGAGTGCCTGAGCTTGTTTGGTCTCTCAGATTGCAGTATTAAAATATTGTATAAGGGTGAAGGTGCACCATTGCTGCTGTTGTTAGAGCCTCACGACGACGATCAGGTTAGCACAGAGTGCTCCATTAAAACAACAAACGTGGAGGAGCCAATGGAGTATGACCTGGATGCAAATAGTTCCAGTTTGAATACCATATTTATGCGTGGCCCAGATTTATCCAATATCTTTCACGAGCTAGACAAAGCAGCCGATGAATTTGAGTTTACCATATCACCGTTAAAGCCCCACTTTAAAATCACTACTTTGGGTGTCATGCAAGCAGAATCCAGCGTAGAGGTGGCCAAGTCAAGTGATATGGTTATATTGTTCAACTGTCGCGCGACAACGGTGGCGAGATACAAGAGTCAACAAATAAAGCTGACAAACAAAGCCATGCAGGTGGCGTCAAAGGTGGCAATAAAAACTGATGCCAGCGGACTGTTGGAGATGCATTTCATGATGCAGTGCGATGACCAGGAGGAGATGTATGTTCGGTTTTTCATAACACCATTGTTAGAAGTTGACGGCAATTGAAATAACGTTTTTGCGGCTATCTGGCAACACTGCAGGGTTCTATTTCTTTCGTTTAAATACCCTGTATACATAATGTATGGCAAGAGCAAGTGATAGCCTGGGGTCAAAATGTGTGAGTATAATAAATATGTACATAATATTAAAACATCATTCTAAGTTAAAAAAATATTAAAATTTCTGCAGCTTAAATAATTCAATATTTCTATGATTGCACCTGTCAGGCCCTTTGGAATCTGTTCCATTTGTGAATACAGGGTGTGCCATGACATAAACTTTTGCTTGTTACCATGTTACTGTTGCTGTTGTTGTTGCCATGCCATCAGCTGTGTGCGCCAGGCATGTGTTTTGTTGTATGCCGTGCTTCCTCTTGCTATTCTGGGGTTTGGGTTGTTCTGGCGGAAAAAGCGTGCTCAGTCTAATAAAACCAGGAAAATTTTGATTTTAGGTGATTCCTACTATGCTTACGTAAGTATTTAGTTATTTATCGAAGAAATAATACTATATTCAATTAAATAACAATAACGCATGCGATGCACAGGCATGAGTATTTCAAGACTCCAGCAGATGAAGATGAGCTCGATGACATCGATGACGATATGGTAGTTGGTGTAATAGCTGAAATTGAACAGGAGGTACTCAACGAATCCGAAAGCGACGACGACGAATACGATTTGGCAGACATGGGGGCACCAGAGCCACAACGAAATGATGATAACATCAGTTCTAACGAGAGCATCAGCAGCGATGGCAGCTTCGATCCGAATGCGGAGGAGACTGACTCCGATGATTCAATGATGGATGAGGCCGCGACGGGTGGCGCAAGCATTGCAAAGCGGCGCAAAGAGCAAAACGTAATGGATGGAGCGGGGCCCAGTGGTTCAGGTCCCAGTGGATCTGGTGATTATTCACATTTGGATGAGGACGATGAAACGGATGAGACTGTCCGTGCTATAATTGCAGCTATAAAGAAACCACGCAGTGCTCCTCCAGAGATTAGACTGGAGGATTTCATCACAGACATCTGCTTCCATCCAGAGCGAGATATTATCGCCCTGGCGACCATAATTGGTGATGTACATCTGTACGAATATGGCAATGAGGAGAATAAACTGTTACGCTCAATCGAAGTGCATGCTAAGGCCTGTCGAGATGTTGAGTTCACCGAGGATGGACGCAGTTTGATTACGTGCTCCAAAGACAAGTGCGTCATGGTCACCGATATGGAAACAGAGAAACTTAAGAAATTATATGAGACAGCACATGATGATGCCATCAACAAACTGCATGTGCTCGATGAGCGTTTATTCGCCACCGGGGATGATGCCGGTACAGTAAAGCTTTGGGATTTTCGCACCAAAGATGCCATATTCGAACTGAAGGAGGTGGAGGATCAGATAACCCAAATGCTAACTAACGAACAGAACAAACTGCTGTTGGCAACCAGTGCTGATGGCTATTTGACCACCTTTAATATTGGTGCTCGGAAATTATATGTGCAATCGGAACCATATGAGGAGGAACTCAACTGCATGGGCATTTATCGGGCCAGCTCTAAGTTGGTGGTGGGTACCTCTAAGGGACGCTTATACACCTACAATTGGGGCTACTTTGGCTACCATTGCGACATGTATCCGGGCATCAAAAGTCCCATAAGTCTGATGATACCCATTACGGACCGAATCGCCTGCGTAGCTGGCGAGGATGGTAACATACGTGCCTGTCATATTGCTCCCTATCGCAATCTGGGCGTTGTGGGCCAGCACAATATGCCCATTGAATCGCTGGACATCAATAGCAGTGGTGAGCTATTGGCATCTTCATCGCACAACAACGATGTGCGCTTCTGGAACGTTAAATATTTCGAGGACTTTGGCGATATTAAGTACAATGAGAAGCACAACGCCTACAAGGATAAACGACACAATTTGCCATCATCGAAGTGCACAAATGCGTCCGATTTCTTTGCCGATATGACCAAAGAGCAGGACGATGAAGACAATGACGACGGTGGAAATAACGATACAGCAGCTGGGCCCAATAATGTTACCTAGATGCTCTTAGTCATTCAACATTTGAAGCTCGGCATTATAAATATATATCATTGTTAAACATTTCTTAACAATTTTTAGCTATAGTATTGTAAGACCTTGTGCTGTAAAGGCTTAATAAAAGTTAGCATGTACCTTAATACAAACCAGTTCATAGAATTTTTAAATTGATAAATATTTAGAAATATATCTGATCTAAAATGTGTTAAAAGCTTGGACTGGAAACCGATTCTAATCGACTTTATTTAAGTGAGCTACATTATTTAAATAAAACTATAGAACAGAAAATTATACAAAAATAAAATAAAATTTGTAATTCCACAATGTCGTAGAGGTCTGTAAATACTGCATATAGTCCTTCATATCTAAATAAGAAAACGCGTTTTCATATTTGTTTCATTTTCTTTTTAATATATGTATTTGATTTGCAATTCAAGTTTATCAATATATAATTATATAAAGGTCTAGTATCCTTTTTAATTGGGTTTTGTATTACTATTATTTTTCTTGGATTTACCCAAAAGAGAACTTAAGGTTAATTAAAATTATTTCTTTTTAGTGACTGACGTCACACAACGTTTCAGATCAGATCAGGTGAAATCAACCAGAAAATCGATTACATATATGGCAACAAACAGAATTCAATAGAGGATTAAAATGCAATTGAATTGAATGCTTAGTTTTTGTTATTTTTTATCGTTTTCTTTTTGTTCATGGTACCACACTTTTTAATTTCGTGACAAATTACAAAATATGTGGAAGAGAGAGTGGAAAGCGTCGGGGATATATAATAACAATTATTGTTTAGTACATTAAATAATTATTAATCATGGGGAGGCGGCATTTCACAATTTAACAATACGTGGTACATGTGTAAATCACAAGAATTTTGTTTCATAAAACATGGACATAATTTTATAATGTAGGAATAATAATGATTCGGTGATTGTGCCAAAATAGAAAACACCTATCAATAAATTTATATATATTATGATAATATATATATATATATATATATAGATTATGATAATATAATATATATATATATATATATATATATATATATATATATAGAGTTTGAGCCAAAGTTTTTCCTTTTTTTAAAGTTATTTTTTGTCCTTTTTATATATATATATTCACATATATATATTTTAACGCAACGCAGCAAATTTTTTACACCTGATTTCGCCTGTTATGGTGGGTTCACAGTTCCAATTGGCTGACGTTTGACGATTTGTTTTCGATTAGTTTTTTTTGTTTTTTTTTCTTTTTTTTTGTGATTTTTTTTTTTAGTTTGTGAATAAAAACAATTTGACGAGACTTTTTTATTGGCGGCTGCCGGCCTGACCCATGCATAACGAACATGACGAACTCAGGGAATTTAGAGTTGATTAGATGCATCGCCCCATATTGCGTTTAAATGGGGCAGCGTCATCAGCTGCAGCACTACACCCATAACTGGGGTTTCCGGATGCACCAGTGTATCCATGGTATGCAATATTATGATTATTATATGATATTTTTTTGGTTTGTTTTTTAAACATGGTTTCTCAGTGGTTATGGTTCTTGTTGTTTTGCTGCTGCTGCGCCCTACTGTAGGCCCAGACATGAATGTTTAGCATGACCAGCTCAGACGAAAATCATATCCTTTTACTGCATTTTGCAGCGAATTTAGAGCCGATGTAGTGTCTGTTGTGGTTGTTATTGATGTCTTACATGAATAAACCATGTACACAATGTCATAAGGCGGCAGTGCCAGCTGCAGCAGCCGCGGCAGCTGCTGCAACGCCACTGGAGCTGGGTACCAGTGCATCCTTGGCCATATGCGTTTCAATATCGACGCGACAAATTGGACAGTGCTTGTTGGTGACGAGCCATTGATCCACGCAGTCGGTGTGGAATAGATGCATGCAGGGCAAACGTCTGAAAGGCAACGCACATATATATATATAAATATTTAGTGACTGATAATGAAGCGACCTAGTTTCCATTACTCACCGCACATCGTTCTCAATCTCAAAGAGCGACAAGCAAATCGCGCACTTTTCCGCATCCTCATCCGATTCGCTGGGTCGGCGCACTCGACGATATTTGTGAGGCAAAGTGTTGCGCTCAATAATCTCCTGCAAGAATTTAATTCATTCACCCTTGTTGCAATATTTCAAATTTTTTGTTTTTTTTGCATGCTTACCAATGTGGCGCCACGATTGGGTCGGGGCGGTCCAATCAGTATGCGCGAGGAACCCAGGGAAAGCGGTGTGGCCAGCCCAATTTCCAGGTGTAGCGGTGAGTAATGATGGAACATGTGATGATGGACTGCAGCTCGACGTCGCTGCTGTTGGTGTTGCAGTTGCTGTTGTTGTTGCTGTTGCTGAATTTGTTGTTGCTGCTGCTGCTGTTGCTGCGGTTGATATTGTATTCCCAGCTGTTGTGGCGGCGGCGGCGGCGGTGGCTGATGGGCATCGATTGGCCCAGTGGACGTGGAACTCTGCTGTTGTACAGCTGCGTCATAGGCCGGATAATAGGCAGGATCGAGACTGGAGACGGGTCCATTGCGTGCATGCACACAATTGCAAATGCTGTGCAAATAACGAGTGCGCAGACTGCTCGTCAGATTCAATGGATTCGAGGAGAGATCAATGGGCGTGGGTGTCATGTGACGACGGTGCAGCTCCTGCATGCTCTGCTGTCGATACCACAGATTCTGATGTACCGGATACGGTGGGGCCGGCGTCAATGACGTAGCCACAAGCGCACTAGCCCGATGTGGCGGATGTATGTGTGCATGCATTTGGTTCTGCGGCGCCTGATGGCCTTGATGCGGCTGCGGCTGATAGTGCTGGCGATGATTATGGTAGGCATCTGAGCGCCGTAAGCTAAACGGTGGCGAGCCGCAATACTGCATTGTTGGCCGCCCGGAATACATCTCGAGCGGTGGCGGCGGCGACACGGCAGCCGCTACAGTAACTATGGAGGACATCACCGGCGGTGGACCTGCGGCTGTGGCAACGGCAGTGGCAACAGGTGTAGTTGCACGATTTAGCATTTGGCTACGATGATGATAGTTATCCTCCATGCTACCGTTCTCCATGCTGGTGACTGGAGATGCCAGCGATAGCAGATCATGGAAGGATTGCGCTTGAGCTGCGGCCACAGTTGCTGCCACAGCAGCAGCGTTTAGTGCGCCACGTATTGAGCTCCGACTGCTGCCCGTGGAATTGGCCAGACCTCCCTGGTAATGTGGATTGGTCACCGGTCCCGGCGAGTAATCGCCATTATTCCGACTGGCCGGTAGTGTTGTGATTGTATAGTGCGGCACATAGTACGGCTGATAGCGATGGTAATAAGTTGGGGGATTGCTATGATCACTTGGCACCGCCTCGGGTGTTGGCGCCACTGGCGTTGCAATAACCGGACCCGCTGACGTATGTTGTACGTAGGAGCCCGCAGTAGCACTGGGCGTTGGCGGCAGTGCCTGCGGCGGAGGCTGCCCCTCTGGCAACGGTGCGAAATGCCACATGGGTGGCGGCGTGATGGGCTGGAAATAGCGCTGCGAGTGCGCCGCCGCTGCCTCAGCTTCCAGGCCAGGACATCGTGTGGGCATCAGACTGATAATTGGTCCCATGGCGGCCGGCGTATGATCATAGCTGCTATAGTTGTGATCGGTGATGGCGACGCGATCCGTTAAAGCGCCAGTATAAAAAGCAAAGGAGGTGCCCGCCGCCGGCCGCTGACGTCGTCGATCTTCGTACTCGCTGGCCGAATTCGGACGCGGTAGGAGGGTTGCTGATACGGGGGCAGTATTGGAACCAGCTGCAGGCGGATTTAAGCTTTCGCCATTGGATGCCGATCGAGTGGCCAGCGGCTCATCACGTATAAGCCGATGTAGGTGCTGATGCGTTAGCTGCTGTTGGTGATGTTGCAGCTGCTGCTGCTGTTGTTGGTGTTGGTGTTGCTGTTGCAGCTGCTGCAGCTGCTGTTGATGTTGCTGCTGCTGTTGTTGCTGCTCCAATCGATGACGATGCCGCGTTTGCTGCATTTGCTGCTGGATCGACGCCTCGTTGCTGGCACCAAAGCCATCATCATCGGATGTCAGATCGATGGAGAGTATTGGTTCGCGTGTGGAGTGCACAAATACCACATCGTCATCATCGTCATTTGAATCGGAGGACCAATCCAATAGCTGCAGATCCGGCGCAGTGAGCACCGCATTATCCTTGTTATTAGTGTGTGAGCCAGAGTGTTGGCGCCTGCCTGTCGAAGTGGAGGGCAGGTTGGGCAGCTCCATTGTGCTGGGTGCCGCTCGGCTGCCATCTGTATCACGCGGCCGACCCACATAGGTTATTACGCAGGAACCGGCGCTTGTCTGCTGACTCCTCGGCTGCAGCGGTTGCGCCATAGACTGCTGGGACTCCTAGATTACAGAAAAAATAGTAAATACAATTAAGGGATTTATTTGGAATTCTCAGTTGCTTAAATACCCTTACAGACATATGGTGAAGTATTCTAGTTGTAATCAAGAATTGCTCCACCTTCAAATATTACTCAAGGTTGTGGATATTCGTATAATCTGTAAAGTCTATGATACCAAAACGAAAAAAAAAAAATAACAAAAATGATATCTCTAAACGCCTATTTTGTATGAAAAAAAAAACCCCAATATTGACATAAAAATATTGAAGCATTAAGCAATGTCAGTTCAAAGTTTTTTATCTGCTATATAGATAGATAATATATAAATATAGATTCCATATATATAAGTATTTATATTACCTAATAAATCTGGGGTACATACATATATATCACCTACCGATTTCCATCAGCATTGAATGTGGTTCACTTACCTGTTGTTCGGCACTCCGGGCCAACTCCGCATAGGTGCGATGCCGATGACGACCTGGCTGAAATGCATAGAAGTTCGTTGGCGACAGACTGGACGTGGTGGATGAGGAAGAGGACAGTCGCGCATCATTATGGGATTCCAGACGGGCTAGCTTCCTGGGTGGCTGACACAGACTGTGATTGCTGCTGCTACCGCTGCTACCGCTGCTGTTGGCCGGCGGAATAGGCTCGTCCATGGAGCGTACACGGGAACGCGTGCGCACAATGCCGCCCGTACCAAAGCAAAATTTAAGCACAGCTGCTGTTCGCTGATGCTGCTGTTGCTCCGCAATGGGTGTGTCGACACCTCTATCGGTGGTCAGACGATGAACGCCACAGATGTCCCGACCTCCATAGTCCACGCTGCAGGTGGTGTGAGTAGCTGTAGTGCAGGATGCAGCATTGGAGCGCATAAAGTTGCTATCTGTTGGCGGAAGTGGCGGCGGTAGACCATTAAATGTATAGCCACGACTGTTGAAATACGTGTGATCCGCATGGTGGGCATCCAAATCGCTGTGGGCACTCTGCGGCCGTTCAGCTGTGGATTCAGTTGCTGCATTTCGCATGCGAAGATCCCAGCCATCGTCACTGCTGTTGTCGCCCGCAGGATCCAGCTCGCTGGGATACCGTCGGTGTCGATAGACATGACGGCTACGATGATGCTGTTGCGCTTGGGCACTGGTGCTGGGCGTAGCATCCAACTCAATGACCGATGAGGAAGCCGCAGTGGCAGCTGTCGCATCAATGACTGTACCATTTACGGCTGCAGATGTTGAATTTGCACTTCGATTTCGAGCCGATTGATGCTTTTTCTTTTGCAGCGCTGATGTTGTTGTGGTTGTGTTGGTGGTGCGCGTATTGGCGAACTGTACATGCTCCGTATCCGATGCACTGGATGTGACATCATCAAAAGCCGTGGCATTACCATTAACCAGATGGGAGTTAATATTATTATTACTGTTGCTGCTGCTTGCCTCAAAGGAGCTGTTTGTGCTGCTGCTATTTTGGGAGCTCAAGAGCGAACTGCTGGGCAGCTCATAACCCGCCGATGATGTACTATTTCTAGACTGCTGCATTAATTGCTCATCAACAGCATGGTCATCCATGGCAGCGGTCCAGATGCTACCTAAATGCGACACACTGTTGCTGGGATTTATGTTGATGTGGTTGGTGCTATTGTCATACTCCTGATGTTGCGTGTGCGACTCATGCTGCTGCTGCTGATGCTGTAGTTGTCGTTGTGACAGGACATCCATTTCAGTCTTACGTTGCGAGTGATTTGGAATGAATGAGCCGCTATCACTACGGCTATTGCTGATACTATTCACCGTCGCAGACAACGTGGATGTGGCGCTCGCCGTTGACGTTGAGCTGAGTTCAAAGAATTGCGTTGGCTCACCTGCGCCATTGCCATTCGATTGAGTGGAATGCACATGCTCCATGGGCGCCGCGTAGCTGCTATTGCTTTCTACCAGCCGACTGCAATGGCATACATCGCGTATGACATTACATTTCCAGCACTTGTTGCCAGTTGAACTCGCTGGCCCCGCATAGGACTCGCGGTTAACACTCCTGGACGTCGGCTGATACTGAAACAGGGGTACATAACCATCATGGGGACCACCACTAGCACCAGCACCAGCACCGTCACCACCACCGCCACCACTACTACCAGCTCCACCAACAGAATCAGTTGTAGTCGCTGTTTGCGACTGCTGCGATGTTGCTTGAAGATAGGAGGGCACAACTACATAACTGTCCGGCAGCGATTCACGTGGTTGTTCAAAGTAGACGGCATATGGTGATCGTTCTAGAATGCAATCAAATCAAATCAAGTGAATCGTATAATAATGATGCCATTTAGTTTGCAAGTCCACTTACGGGCTTCTCGGGAGCCAAGCTGTAGCATGACATCAGAGTATCCAATCGGTACGCCGTGATGTTGGTTACGATGCTGGTCCTGCATGTGCTGTCGATGTCTGAGTTCATCCTGTTCATTTTCCATGCTTACGCTTTTTTTTTTGTTGGTTTTTTTTTTACTTTTAAAGAGAAACATAAATGAGAAAAATGATTAATGTGTCTACGCGATCACGTAAATATGAGTATTATGAGAAAATCGAAACAACAAATTTTGAATATGTCTATTAAAAAAGCCTACTGTGACTATAATTTACCATTAATATTAACCAAAACTCAGGTAAAGCGTTTTTGCAATATGCCTATGTCCAATTTATTAAAATTATGATTTTTGCTTCATATTACAATTTTAATGCAATAAAAATGGCTGCGCTTGCTTATAAGCTAAAACTTTTTTAGCTATACATCGTACGATTCAGTGTTCTACGCAAGGTGCATCAATTCATGTTTCCTTTGTTGCACCTGATTATAACCTGATTCAACCATTGCTGATTATTACACACTTTTAATTTCCTGGAAAATCGGGCTGGTGTACTAAAACTTTTATTTGTTTTGCAGAGAGGTCTCTGATAAGAAATTGAGATCTTTCCCAAAAACAGCTGTGAGTGAGGGATAAGACAAAGAGAGCAAAATATTTTGGTAGTCATTGCGAATGAGTGAGTAAGAAAGAGAGGGAGCGAAATAAAGAGAGCTGCATAATTTAGGTGAGCATGCAAAACGGAACAGAGGGAGAGCGATTGGAGCTTACCTGCTGCCCGAAGCCCGACAAGACACCTTAATGGCAATGTAAGGGAATTGCTAATTTGCAAATAACGCAGTCATTTTTATAACGTAGTTTTGTTTTTAACACATGCGATAATTACTACAGCACCGTTTTAATAATATAAAAGTGCGATTAAATCCTCGGAAACGTTATTAAAATTTCATAAATAGCACAAAAATATTAACGTCGTAGGGAAAAAATCACACACACACTGACTACTATGAGTATCGATGCATCGATACTTAAGTATTTGCAGTGGACGTTATCGATAAGTAAACGTCAAGAAATATAAAAATCCGTTAGTAAAGCTTTTTATCAATGTAGTCTTAATAAAGCTACACAATAGAAGCTGATTTGAATAGTTTTTAGTTTTCAATTGCAAAAATTGAATAATAAACTCAAATGCGCCACATATATAGTGTTGCATAATGACCAATTAACAAACGTTGAATAGCACTACAAAATAGATCGATTCACGAGTCTATAAATATCGATAGCATATCAACAACCCTACATTCCGCAGGCATGAAAAATCTAAAAGTTAAAGTAATTTGTTTATAATAAAAGTGCCAGACATCAAACGAATTAATATTACCAGCACTGAAACGGTACATATATGTGGTCATATATATGTAAAATGCTTCAAAAACGTATATGTTTAATGCCATGCATACGTGTATTCAATTGACTTAACACACTGGGGCGGGGTGTGGTTTGTGGCTTAAAATTCGTGTATGTTAAAAATATGTTTGCATATAACAAAAAAGGAAATGAAGCAAGAACAATACCAGCCGACTAATTACTTATGCCAAACACAAAAACCCGAGCTTTATTAATTGAAAGCTTCAATTATCTGTAGTATGCAAATCAGTTTGTGGCAGGCGGCCAAAGCGGTTGGCGATTGCGATTGATGTTGTGTGTATATGAAAACAAAAGAGAAATACAATAATAACAACAACACAAGTATTGTTTTATTCGTTTTGTGCTTTTACTTTGTAGATTTGGCAACGTAAAAATCAGAAACATCAGCCCAATCATACACTTACACACACACGCGCACCCACAAACAAGTACACTCACTCACACATATACAGCAAGAACAGCACTATAAGAGTCACCCAGTTCCCCTCAGTTCTAAGTTAGACTGCAATGTGCAGCTGCAGCGTAAGCGTACGAGATGTCCCGGCTCGCTGATTACTTTGTAATTGTTGGCTACGATAACGACAAAGAAAGTGAGTGTCACATACATGCATTTATTTATATGTATATTGAAATAAGTATGTGTACTTGTGGGAATATAATATACATTTTTTCTGCAGAAACTGCCGGCAATGTCTATGGTCAGCCAATATGTGGAAAAATTGTGCAACGCTTTCCCGAGAAAGATTGGCCCGACACGCCCTTCATCGAGGGCATCGAATGGGTGGGTATACATTGTTTTCACACACATGCCCACGTACACATTATTTACTTAAACATATAATTGTAGTTCTGTCAGCCGCTCGGCTGGAATTTATCGTACGAGAAACAAGAGCCGAAATTCTTTATATCCGTGCTCACCGACATCGATGCGAATAAGCATTATTGTGCATGCTTAAGTTTCCATGAAACTCTGGCGATCACCCAGACACGCACGGTGGACGATGAGGATGAGACTATTGGCAACAATAGCAATGGCAACTGTGGCAATCGCGGATTGCTGGGTACTCCTCCCGCTGAATCAATAACACATCACAGCATTATGTATGCGCCCAAATGCTTGGTGCTAATATCTCGACTGGACTGCGCAGAGACTTTTAAGGTAAGCTTTAACGGCTAAAGCTCACATATATATTATATTGTTATTTAATAAATCTATTTATTGTACAGAACTGTCTGGGCACCATCTACACGGTTTACATAGAGAATTTGCCATATGCCATGGAGAATCTTATTGGGAACATACTGGGCTGCATACAAGTGCCACCGGCAGGTGGGCCGCAGGTGCGGTTCTCGATTGGCGCCGGGGACAAGCAATCGCTGCAGCCACCGCAAAGCTCCTCCCTGCCAATGACGGGCAGCGGTGTTTACTTCCTGTTCAAGCAGTTGGGCATTAAGAATGTGCTGATATTACTTTGCGCCGTGATGACTGAAAACAAAATACTCTTTCACTCCAAATGCTATTGGCATCTGACCGACAGTTGCCGGGCATTGGTTGCGCTTATGTATCCATTTCGCTATACACATGTCTACATACCCATACTCCCCGCCCCACTCACGGAAGTGCTGTCCACGCCAACACCTTTCATTATGGGCATACATAGTTCGCTGCAATCGGAGATCACAGACTTGCTGGATGTCATTGTGGTAGATTTGGATGGTGGTCTAGTGACCATACCAGATGCACTAACGCCACCTGTGCCCATATTTCCATCACCATTGTGGGAGCAAACGCAGGATTTGCTCAGCATGATTCTCTTTCCCAATTTGGCGCAAGCTGATCTCGCCTTCCCCAATAATGAGCGGCCCAACTCAACTATGGCCAAGACCGAAGCGCAAATTGACAAGGAGCTCCGCGCCATATTTATGCGTCTATTCGCACAGCTGCTCCAGGGCTATCGCTCTTGCCTGACCATCATACGTATTCACCCAAAGCCAGTGATAACATTTCACAAGGCTGGCTTCTTAGGTGCTCGCGATCTTATCGAGAGCGAGTTTTTATTTCGCGTTCTTGATAGCATGTTCTTTACCACTTTTGTTAATGAACGTGGACCGCCTTGGCGGGCTGCTGATGCCTGGGATGAGCTGTACAGCTCAATGAATGAACTGCTCAAAACGGAGTCACAAAACCGGAATCTCGTATGTAATAAAAACAAAAAAGATTTATATCAACACTAAACCTTGTTTATCTACCCTTGCAGATACTCACACATATCCAGGAACTAGGCCGCACGCTGTACGAGAACGAGGCATCTAATGCTCACACAACCTATGCCCAAAAGGTGCTCAAGCCGCCGCAAGGCTCTTTTCAACGCATTCACCAGCCGGCATTTCCACGTATTAACGTTGAAAAAGTAGAGCTAATCATACAGGATGGCATTCGTAAGAATGGTCAATCGCAGCGGTTTCATGTCACCCGCAATCAACCCCGAATTATACCCATGGGTCCGCGACTGCCCGAAGCCCTGGAGTTGCGACCCACAACGGTGCACAATTCAGCCCGTCGCTTGGAGGTGCTGCGCACCTGTGTCTCATACATATTTGAAAATCGCATTGCGGATGCGAGAAAGCTACTGCCTGCCGTAATGCGCACACTAAAGCATCGGGACGCACGTCTCATTCTTTGTCGTGAGCTGTTTGGTTACGTACATGGCAATAAAGCGGTGCTGGATCATCAACAATTCGATTTGGTAGTGCGATTCATGAACAAAGCGCTGCAGAACTCATCGGGCGTGGATGAGTATACTGTAGCAGCTGCGCTGCTTCCCATGTCAACCATATTCTGCCGTAAGCTTTCTATGGGTGTGGTACAGTTCGCCTATACGGAAATACAGGATCATGTCATTTGGAAGAATCTGCAGTTCTGGGAATCCACTTTTTTTCAGGATGTGCAGGCTCAAATCAAGGCGCTGTATTTGTTGCAACGTCGCCAGAACGAGCACAACAAGGAAGCCAACTGTGTACTGGATGAAGTGCCGCTGGAGGAGCCAACGGCACTGGAAATTACCGCAGAGCAGTTGCGCAAGAGTCCAACCATAGAGGAGGAGAAAAAGGCTGAGCTGGCCAAATCGGAAGAGTCCACGCTCTATAGCCAGGCCATACACTTTGCCAATCGCATGGTATCCCTGCTAATACCGCTCGACGTCAATGTGGATGCGGCCAGCAAACCTAAGCTGCCCTTTCGGCTCGAGGAGAACCAGAGCGTTTCCAATAGGTATTATAAGATAGATCGAACAGAAAGCATTTTTCTGCAATAGATAATTTTTCGTTTTTCTTTTTAGTATTATGGGCTCGCATAGCCTGAGCGAACATTCCGATGAAGGTTTCGAGGAGAACGATGCCTCTGAGATAGGCGTTACTGTGGGCAAAACAATATCTCGTTTCATTGATTGCGTTTGCACGGAGGGCGGCGTCACCTCGGAGCACATACGCAATCTGCACGACATGGTGCCGGGCGTGGTGCACATGCATATTGAATCGCTAGAGCCAGTTTATCTCGAAGCCAAGCGGCATCCGCACGTGCAGAAGCCAAAAATCCAGACGCCTTGCCTGCTGCCCGGCGAGGAATTAGCGAACGATCATTTGCGTTGCTTTCTCATGCCCGATGGACGAGAAGATGACACCCAGTGCTTGATACCCGCCGAGGGTGCGTTGTTCCTGACGAACTATCGCATCGTGTTCAAGGGGTCGCCCTGTGATCCGCTCTTTTGCGAGCAGACTATTGTGCGTGCCTTTCCGATTGCCTCACTGCTCAAAGAAAAGAAGATATCGATGCTGTATTTGGCCCATTTGGATCAAACGCTGCCGGAGGGCTTGCAGCTGCGATCCAGCTGCTTTCAGCTGCTCAAGATTGCCTTCGATACAGAGGTTACGCTGGAACAAATCGAAACGTTTCGCAAAACCTTAAACAAGGCGCGCCATCCATTTGATGAATTTGAGTATTTCGCATTTCAATCATATGGAACCATGCTACAAGGTGTTGTACCTTTAAAAACCAAGGAGAAGTACTCAACGCTTAAGGGCTTTGCAAAGAAAACGTTGTTACGCACAGCCAAAAAAGCTGGCTTCAAGCAAAAGGTCCAAACGAAACGCAAATTGGTGCCGGAGTACGAGATGGGCGGTGGCAGCACAGATGCACTTGAAACCCACTCCATAGACGATGAGCTGGAGGATGGAGACGAGTTTGAGACGCAGCAGAACGAAGCACTGCCACGTCTGCTCACGACCAAGGACATCGAACGCATGCGGGAGCGTAGCTATGTACGTGATTGGAAACGTCTGGGCTTCGATGCAGAGGCACAGCTTGGATTTCGCATCAGTAATGCCAATGCCAACTATGCCACGTGTCGCACTTATCCGGCCATTATAGTAGCGCCGGTCCATTGCAGCGATGCGGTCATGACGCACCTGGGACGCTGCTTTAAGAGCCAGCGGATACCTTTGCCCACATGGCGGCACAATAATGGCTCGTTGCTCATACGCGGTGCACAGCCGAATAGCAAATCCGTAATTGGCATGATCAAGAACACAACGGGGGCGAATACCATGGCGCACAATGATGTCACTCATTATCCGGAGCAGGACAAATATTTAATGGCGCTGATCAACACGATGCCCGTGCTGACGCCGCTCGACGCACTCAATCAGTATACCGATATGAATCTCTCGATAAACTCACTGCTCGGACATGGCGAGGAACATCAATCGTTAACACCAGAGTTTATGCGCAAACAGCGAACTAATTTGAGTATGACGGAAGGCAGTAAAGCCAATGTCGGCGGCAACAAAGGTGGCACCATGAAAGGCAATGAAAGGACCACGGCGAACGCCTTTCGGAAGATGCGGCTCTATGTTCTAGGTCGGTTTACACTTGTACGCGTTGAACTCTTATGGCATTTAATATATTTTCGTATTTTTCTATGCAGGTGAAAAATCGCAAGCCAAATCGAATTTGAATGGTGATTTCTGTGCGGATTTTATACCCGTGGACTATCCGGATATACGGCAATCACGATCAGCCTTCAAGAAACTGATACGTGCCTGCATGCCCTCCCATAACATCAGTGATGCGGATAGCCTGAGCTTCGCCAAGATGGTAGAGCAATCAGATTGGCTGCAACAAATCTCGACCCTGCTGCAGCTATCCGGTGCCGTTGTGGACCTCATTGATTTGCAGGAAAGTAGCGTCATGCTGTCACTGGAGGATGGCTCCGACGTGACGGCCCAGCTGTCGAGCATCGCACAACTGTGCCTTGATCCCTACTATCGCACCATCGACGGCTTTCGTGTGCTGGTCGAGAAAGAGTGGCTGGCGTTCGGACATCGTTTTGCCCATCGCAGCAATCTGAAACCATCCCATGCCAGCACAAATATTGCCTTCGCGCCCACATTTTTACAGTTTCTCGATGTTGTCTATCAGCTGCAGCGACAGTTTCCCATGGCCTTTGAGTTTAATGATTTCTATTTGCGTTTTCTGGCCTATCACGTGGTCTCATGTCGATTTCGCACATTTCTCTTTGACTGCGAGTTGGAGCGCTACGATTCCGGCATTGCGTCCATGGAGGACAAGCGCGGCTCACTGAGCACCAAGCATATATTTGGTGGTGGCGGTAGTGCTGCGAATGGTTCGGATGACGAATGCAATGTGTATCCGCTCGACATACGCAGTCCACGCACACCTAATCAAATGAATCGCATTGGACACTCCATTTTCGATTATATCGAGCGACAGCACAACAAATCGCCAATATTCTATAATTTCCTGTACTCTGCCAACAGGGATGTGGTACTGCGCCCGCAGAATAGCGTGGCTGCGTTAGATCTGTGGAACTTTTATACCAACGAGGAGCTGGCACAAGGACCGCCCTACGATCTGGAAGTGACCAATGTCGATGATGAAATCGATCTGTCTGAGATCAAGGGCAAACGCATGGTGATTAGCGCCGGCTATGACAACATTGAGAAATGCAATCCCAACGCCTATGTCTGTCTGCTCAGCGAGGTGAAACAGGCGGAAACGGAACGCGGCCATCTGCCACAGAAGTGGCAGTTGGTGTGGAACAATATGGTCGTACCACAATCGGAGTCCATATCGCGCAAAACTTCAATGAGCAGCATGCTGGTCCAGACACATCAACACAAACGCTCCACGCTCGAAATTATAATGAAGGGCCGCTTGGCTGGGTATCAGGATAAGTTCTTTCATCCGCATCGCTTTGAGAAGCATCCCTATACGACGCCCACCAACTGCAATCATTGCACTAAGCTGCTCTGGGGACCTGTTGGCTATCGTTGTATGGACTGTGGCAACTCCTATCATGAGAAGTGTACGGAGCTCTCCATGAAGAACTGTACCAAATACAAGGCCATAGATGGTGCTGTGGGGCCGCCCAATGTCAACATATCCCAGGGTGATACCGCTAGCATTGCATCCAGTGCAGCGACCACTGCACGCACCTCCAGTCACCATTTCTATAACCAGTTCAGCAGTAATGTTGCCGAGAATCGCACGCACGAGGGGTAAGTATTATATACTGATCCAAATTATATATAGATCTTTATTCATAATATCGATCCTATTCCCAGGCATCTTTACAAACGTGGCGCTCTGCTGAAGGGATGGAAGCAACGCTGGTTCGTTTTGGACTCAATTAAACATCAATTGCGCTATTATGATACATCCGATGATACAGCCCCCAAGGGTATTATAGGTAAACTCGTATTTTGAAATTGGTAAACATAAATGTATTCATCACATGATTCTCGTATTTCAGAGTTGGCCGAGGTGCAGTCGGTGACTGCTGCACAGCCCGCACAAATTGGCACAAAGCGCGTCGATGAAAAGGGTTTCTTTGATGTAAGTACAGTTTTCGCAATAAGAGCAAAGAGAGACAAATGTCCAGAGCTGAAGTCTATTAGAATATTGATAAAGAGGATTTCAGTTCAGCTCTCAATTTTCTCAAAATGAAATGATATGCTAACGCTCATGCTTTTGCCGATCCATTCAATCTCTTACAGCTTAAAACCTCAAAGCGCACGTATAACTTCTATGCGATGAATGCGAACCTGGCGCAGGAATGGACAGAAAAGCTGCAGGCTTGTTTGCAGTAATCCCGTAATGCATCCTGCTGCGGCAGATATCGTTTGTTATCCTGGCGATCTATTTATACTCCTACTCGCCGCGGCTTCTACAAAGGCTTACGTTCAATGCGTGTTCTGCTCCTCTTTCTTCTGCTATATATATACACATATATATATTTATATATATAAATTATGCTGAATGTTTTGTTTTGTTTTAGGACAATCCAATTAACGTTATTATTCTTATTATATCCTATATATTTTTTTTTATATGTGATAGAGTATTTATTTGTGAACGCGTGTATTACTCTGGATCTGTAGTAGTTCTGTGTGTATTATTTATAACCGAAATATTTTTACATATATAAGTTGAATTAGTGTCAAACGTTGTTTATTAACACTCGCATAATGCAAAATTACATGAATATTTAGCAACAATTAACGTAGGCGACAAAAGCTAAACAAATTATATAGTAAAATGAAAAAAATAACTAAAAGAAAAAAAAAACAAAAGAGAATATTACTCTAAATGTGCATATATATAATTATATAAAAAGATACTACAATATCATGTGATTATACGTATAATGCTGACAAGAATGAATGAACAATTGTAATGGAAATGGAGATGGAAATGGAAAAGAAAGCCACGATAACAACTTTTTATATACATTTATACATATTTATATATATATATATATATATATATATATATATATATATATATATATATATATATATATATATATATATATATATATATATATATATATATATATATATATATATATATATATATATATATATAAATACGTACGTATTTGCTATATGTCTAAACTCTACATACATACATACTTATATAGTAAAAATACCAAAGATAATTCCACCTTTGTTGCGCAATTAAAATGCATTTCTTAATTTCTTCCTTTGAATTAAATTTAATTAATAAACGCCTTCTTTTTATTTATACAATAAAATAATATACCATATATGTTATATGTATATTATGTAATTTACTTGCAAATTCGTTTGTGGCTTACAAGCTATATACATTTTTAAACAAATGCGTTTTGTATTATTATTATTATTATTATTATTGTTTTTAAAGTTAACATTAGAAGTGCTCCACATGACTCTATAGAAAAGTCGTCCAGTAAACAATGTTGAGTATAAAGAACGAGAAGGGGAAGAAAAAACGCGAGAATTTATCAATATAGATGGCGGTTGCATGGCCATGACAGAAGGTGTCATATTGTGGCTCTATTATGGACTCTCGATGATGATGCTGCAAGACACACTACACGGTTTCAGTTTCAACTAATTTGGGAAGCGCTTAGTCGATGTCGAAACTCACCTTCAGGTCATCCAGATCAGTGATGTTCTCATCCGAATAACCCTTCATGGCCTTGGTAGCCACCGGTCCCATATAGTTGTTAACTACAGCAAACTCCATTAGTGATAGAAATACGAAAACCGAACAGGATGACATCCAGACATCAATTGCTTTCACATAGGACACCGGCGGCAGCGATTGTTGTGATTGTGTGTTCTGCGTGGCCAGCGTCAGCAGCGAGGTAACGCCCAGGGTAACTCGGGCCGGTATTGCCTCGGGCTTGATCCAAAACGATATCCACGACATCACCACAATCAGTGCTGAGGGTATATAGGTGTGAAACAGATGGTAGCCGAGGCGCCGACGCAAATTGAAGACTATGGCCAAGCAGGTGAAATTACCTGAGGGAAAAGATACAGTCTTAGAGTGAGAATAGAATCGGAATAATAGGCTAGTGTACCCGTTGAGTACTCGATGGTGCAATCCGTTGTGTAGTTGTTTGATATGTCCAGTTGTGGCAGCTCGATTTCAGCATTCACCACCAGCGGATCGGTCATGTTCCAAATGAATACTAAATCCTCCACAGTGTGGGATACTAGAATAATTTAATATGTTAAGCATATGTCTACCCTTAGGAACACTCCACTTACAACTCTCTATCATCATGGAGCAGATTTGTGTATCGTGCGGATATGATTCGAATTTCATCGCACAGGAGAGCACTAGCGTCAGCTTGGACATATAGAGCAGAGTCTTGTCGTGGTAGAGCCAAAGATAGTGGTTGGGTATGCTCATCTCGTGGAATGTCACCTTTTTGGCATTCTTGAAGAAGCAATCGGGACGCCAAATGCTGTGCAGCCAATCCACATCCAAGATCCGATACTGTTCGCTCATGTTCTCCGGCAAACGCAAACGAGGATCGCGCCAGCTTTGTGCTAAAAAGATGTCCGTCACATAGGTCTATGAAAATTGAAAAAAGCAATTATGGAAGTCATAAAAAACTAGAATACCCTGGACTGCTCGAATATCATTACCATGGACTCCTCATTGATTGAGTCTAGGGAAAGTACGGTGACGTGGAAGTAAACAACGGTCGGCTGACCCAGCAGCTTGGGTGCACGATTTTTGTCATAGGTCTTCGATGGTATAGGCAATATGTCTGGCAGCGATAGACTTGATTCATAGTGAGATACCAGTTCGGCACTCTCTGTATTGTTTCTAAAGGTGAGCGAAAGTAAACAGCAAAAAATATTTTCTTTTAAAGGTTATGGTTATGTATATTCTGATTACAGGCAATGGGTGTAATGGGTCATACAACTTGCTTTACTTTGCTTGATTTATAAAATGAAACCATAACGCTCTCTACAGTAATTTCCTGAGGTAAAATAAAAGTGAGCAGCATTTTTGATTATTTTTCTGTTTGAGGTTATGTTGCAGCAATGTCTGATGCAATGCCTTATTTTTTACTGTTTGCCAGCTTGGCAAATGAGTTGTAGTTAATTATTGTAAACTATTACCTGTAACCATGAACACAATCACATAATTGAATTGATTTTTCTAGTATATTCATATAGATTGCAACTGCAATCAAGAAATTATGTTTTTTCAATTGTCTAAATATGTTTGGCATTTGCATTTTGAACACACGCCTTTGGTTATTTTTTTCGTTTCCAATATAAATGATTTTTTAAGTAACGGCTATTTACTACATTTATTTATGTTGCATAGTTTTGCGCGTTTTCCCGTGTTGTTTTTTGCGTTTATATTTCAGTTTCGAAGATTTACGGCACATTGTTCTGGTGTGGTTGACATTTTTCGATTGAGCAACAGAACTGGAACATTTTATTTAGCTCGATTGACGCATTCGAATGATTTTTATTGGATTATTTAATAAATGCAAGAAGATTTTTTTACTCGTTCTTTCCGTTTATACGGCAAAGAGGTAACCAAAAATAAATATAAAAGAGTTATATACACGTTTACCGTGCGCCGCTCAAGGTGTGATAAATTCAATTTCTATGGCTTCATTCGTTTTCATTGTCATTCCTCTCTTTGCTATTGTACTTTTCAAAATTGACGTGCCTAAGGTATGTGCAAAACAAAGACACAAACGGAATGCGTATTCAGAGAAACCGATACACATATACCCCTCAATCCCTCACGCCTAGCATAGATTTACTGAGCTCTGAAGCCCAGTTTCTGGTGTGGCGTCAAACATGTCGACAAATTCGATATACCCGCTGTTAACTAGAAAATGCGTAACGTCTGACATATAATTGATATAATCTGTGTATGCGTATTTGCTAATGTAAAATAAATACGTTCACATTAAAAAATCGAAAACTAAATGTTGGGACTGCTTCTGTTTAAATTCATATAACGTACAAAACTGTGCGCCAAAGGTATACACCTGTTGTAAACAGCTGATCATGCTGCCAGACGTACGCATAACTACACACAGCTGTGCGCAGGAGTTGCCCATAAGTTGAGGCTTTCAACTTGTTGGCAACGTTGAGTTTTTTATGATAATTATTGATTTGTTTTACTTGTGTGTACTTGTTATTTTAAAATGTAACTATTAAACAGTTGAAACTCAAATATATTGTAAAATCAAAGCTATTTAATTAATTAAAAGCGCCGGGCACAAGTTTAGCATGGAATTTTCGCAACAAATTGAAGGTGGGTTCGTGAAAATAGGCCGTTAAAATATTGCGGTTGTTGAGTTGGGGCTGTTTTGTTGGTCGAGCTAAAAAGGCGTGTGGGAGGCGGGGTCGAGGGGTCGTCATCCGTGTACTCCTTTGTTGCACAGTGACGTGATGTGACTGCGGCGCAGTGTGCAATCGGTGTTAATATTGATTACTTGCCAGAAAACCAAGATACCGAAAAATAGCACGAAATTAAAGAAAATAACTAATATAATAATTTCTGAATACACATCTATGTATATACATATACAAAATTGTCTGTTTTCTCATTATCGTTGAAGTGCGACACGAATTGGCATAAAACCAATAGGCAAATCCTCGTTAAAAAGTATTGTTACACAAAAACGTGATATACAATTTAATCAGCAGAGACGCTAGTCGAGACATATGCATACGATGTCGTAATGGAGTCACCGCTATATCCCAAGGTCAACAACAATCTGAGTGCCAAGGTCTCGCCCGGCGGTGGCGGTGACAAGATGAGTCTGAGCATGAATACCAGTTGTAGTTTAGAGGAAGACACAACACCCAGTGACTCGGGCGTCCAAATGCTGGATAGTGAGAATAGCGACATAATGCTGGAATCTCTCTGCTCTCAGTCGGGTCTGGAGTTCGAGGAGCCAGTGAAGACACAGATTTTGGCTTTAAGTCAACCAATCGATGGGAATTCAAATGTTGCTGCGGAAGATAACATGACAGCCAGCGCCTGTTCGACCTTTGACACTGCTGAAAAGATCGTGTACAGGCGCAAAGTGCACAAAACTTCATCCACGCCCAAGGCGCCCAAGAAGCGCGTCTCATTCCACGAAGACATCTTAAAGAACACACGCACTGACAACATACACATAGAGCATGGCTTTATCACATACAAAAACGGACGCAAATTGGCCGTGATGGGCGGCAATGCAGCAGGCGTGGCTGGTGCCGCTGGTCGCTATTCCTGGTGCGCCGAACGGGACCGCGGGCAGGAGCCCACAGAGCTGAGCGCTGCTGGCCGGAATGCAGGAGAACGAGATGTCGGCAACGGTGCTGTGGGTCACAATCGTCGTCTGGTCTATCGCAACGCCTGTTCCGATGTCCTAGACTATGGCAATACGGACATCTATGACACTAATGAACCGGTTGGCTTACAATATGACAATTCCGGCGTGTTTGAGTATGGACCCAGCGCGGCGGACACTAATCGCCGGGATGATCGTTTGCTCTATCGCTGCGCCTGCAGCAGCTCTAATTCGAGCCTGGATTCGGATGAGCAGGACAAGAACTCCAACAGCAACTCCAATTGCAATCGCAAACAATATGAGCAGGCCAAGAGCAGCTCCTGCGATTGCATTGGCATGAGTAATGCCAACAATAACTTAATTGGTGAGTCTTCCACTCTGGATTTTCTGACTGTTATATAACGTCTTATATTGTCTATTTTCAATAAAATTCCAGGCGACAACTGCTACTACTCAGAGCCGAATATTGGAGATGCCGGCAGCCCCAAGCAGAAGTCTGTCTGGAATAAGGAGAAGAAGCCCAAATCCAGCTGTCTGAAGAAAACCAAACGTCACACAAATATTATTCATGAGCAGGATCTCAATGAGCGCGTCAAGAAGTTCAATGTGCACGACATAAAACATCAGCTGCTCGACAATAGCAGCAAAATGATATTCGGTTCGCTGAAGAGCATCTTCACTATGCCGCTGCCCGAACGTGGTGTGCCCGAGGGCTCTGAGGATTTGCAATCGGTGGTTGAGTGCGTGCCGGAGCTGGAGCAAACGCCTGAGCACAAGCCGAAGGCATATGCGCAATACAAATCGCCCGACTCTCCGCCGGTCAAGGCCAAACCCTTTCTGAGCAAGAGCCTTGATGGCACTAAACAGACGCAGAGTGTCAAGAAATTCGTGCACAATGTTGACGAGCAGCTGCGACGCAAAAACGATGAGCAAAACAGCTCAGCCGAGGCGTCACCCCTAGAGCAGCAACCACATGTGCTGCGGCGCCAAGATGAGTTCGATAATGAACCAGTCGTTGCGGCACCAATTGTCACCAGCACACAGAGCGAATTCCGCAGCAAGTTTATCATCAACTGCGAGAGCACAGTCTTTGAGCACACAGGCGTCTCCTACGAGACCAGCAGCGAGCCGCAACAGCAGTCGGAGCTACAGTTATCCAGCACACCGCACAATAGCGTGGCTGGTCTATTGGAGCGGGACACACCCATTGCACAGCCGGCAAGTCAGCTGCGCAGTTCGTTTATGGGTGCACCCATAGCCAAGACATTTAGCAACTTCTTTCGCAGTCTCAAGGAGAACTCCAGCAGTTCGGCAACTGTGGACAAGGAGCAGCAACAGAAGCAGAAGGTCGAACAGCAGCAGCAGCAACTTGCAGCCACAGATAGTTACTTTGGTATGGAATATAATGAATTTTAAGTCAATTCTATATAACTCAAATCAAATCTTTCTCTCGCTTAGCTTCAAAAATGTCGAAAACGCCACAGCAGTCGCACCAGCAACAGCAACAGCATCAGACTCTTAGCACCAAGCTACCCACTACTCAATCCTCATCCACCATATCTGAGCTTAGCTCAATCAGCAACAATACCAACAGTAATTCCACATCGTGCACTAAACCACAAACCTCTAGCACAAACAATGTCCATGGCTTGATGCTGGGCAACGTGGAGCGCCAGTCGCGTCATTTACCATCGCCCTTAAAGAAGCGCAGCGGACAGCCGCCACGCTATGGTGAGCCGCCTCAGCAGCAGCAGCAGTCGATGCACAGTCGTAGCCTGCACAGTCCGAGTAGCTATTTGGGCAGTGCTAGAGGTGGCGCGGCAGTTGGTGGGAGTGGACGTGACTCGAAGAGCACTATACTAAGTGAGGATTTCGATGATATACTGACCATAACCACCACCACGGATACGGCCAATGAGCGACCTTCCACAGAGAGCGATCTCGTTATTGTGGACTACAATGACGTGGACTATGCACAGCTCCTGAAACCGCCTGTGCCGCCAGCTAAAACTTCGCTGATCAATCGCTTTTTGCGGAATGTGACCCAGAAGAAAATACTCGAGTCATCCATACGAAAGAATGACTTCTTTGCTGACAAACTGCGCAGCGAACATAAGCATCTTGGTTCCAATCTCTATGTGCGCGGCGTGCGGCCCAAGAATTATGAACTCATCGACGATTTGAATGCCGAGATTGCCATGGAGATTGAAATGTCTGGCGCCAATTCGCCGCGACGCGAACTAGCTGTGGGTATGGATATGGATTTGCCGGGAGATGTCTCCCGCTTCGAACTGGGCATTGGCGAAATATCCATTGATATATTCAATGGCAAGCATTTGCCTATGCTGCGTGAGCCCAACGAGCAGCTGTTGAAGGTAATCATTTTATTAAGAATATTTTAGTAGTAACTACAGATAGTTTTAAAGGGTATCTTGTAGTCACTACCAACTAACTAACTTCCATTTGCCTGTGCAGGTCTTTAAACTATATACTGGCTACAGTCGCGAGGGCTTCATGACGCCGGTCTTAGTGCTGCTCACGGATAAGACGCTATATGTAACGGATCTGGTGCGAAATTGTCTGTGTGCAAAGTTTGTGCTCGCCTACAAGGACTTGGATGTCATATTGGTAAGCCGCATTACCTATTGCGACCAGTCTATATAATACCTACAAAATCATCCGCTTCACAGATGGGCCCCTTCGGTAATACGGTGCTACTTAGCAATAGTATGCGGGATATGCAGCAGGTGCTGCTAGCTGGCGGACCATATCCAGCGGATGCACTGGTTGCCAATCTGGAGCTGTGTGCTCGTCGGAGTGGCTCAACGTTGCCCGCTGTGGGCCAATTGACGCTGGAGCATCTGGCGCCGTTGCAGGCTTTTGTTCGTGCAAACAGCTGTGTGGGCAAAGATGAACGCTGGATGTTCTACGCGGTAGTCAATATGCCAGCTGGCGGTGCCCTGGGCCGGGGTTTGGATGGTGAACAGGAGCCGTTGGGGCCGCACATCAAGGGCTTTCTCATGCATCGACGGGTGCGAGAAACGGCCACAGCGAACGCGGCGGCTAAGATAAGTTGGCAACCCGGCTATTTTTTGCTAAAGTAAGGTCTAGTTATACAAATATTACTAGTATTATCAGCAACTAATATGTTCCCTATTGCAGAGCTGGTGTACTGTACATGTTCCATGACTCCACACAAAAGTTGCCCAGCTGGGCTATGGCCTTGGCCGAGTGCCAAGGCGCAAGGCGTGCGGTCAAATCAGCGCGTCCGCATTGTTTTGAGATTATGCTGAAAGGCGAACTATTGCAAATGGCTGCACCGGATGAGTATGTGGCCTCCGAGTGGCTGCAGGCGCTGCTGCAGTCAGCAAGTGGCGTAAGTTATATGATAGCCAGCCAACAACTAGCATTATTTGATATCGAATTCTTATTTAGCTCTTCGAGCTGCAGGAACGACACAAGGCGTTGGGCTGTACTTTGATCGTCACCCAGAATCATTTGATTACGCTACGCGAGGACTTTACGGCTCCGTTGCGACAATTGAACAGCCAATCGGAAACACCTCTAGCTGCTGCAGAACAGAAACAACTGCTGCGGGATGAGGAAATGTTGTGCATCTTCGAAACCAGCAGCTTGGTGCGTAAGCATTCGGGCTACTAAATCAGCACTTCTTAATATATCTCTGTCTATCCTTAGCTAAGCTCCACCATGAGCACACCCACACGTGGCACACAACAGTCCTGCTCCTCGCTTAACTCGACACCCACCAAGCAATCGCTGGACACATCCAAAGCTGTACCAAAGGGACAATCACATACTATGAGCAGTGTTTACGGCAAAAACTCGGGCTTGGAAATACTTACCTGTGCTGACATAAAGGCAATGACAGGCATTAAAATACCCTCGCATAGTGAGACCTGGTGGTGCATATTGGAGTTTTCCTGTCAGGAGGCGCCTCTCGAGTGTCTAGACGATTTGGTTATATTCTTTGCCAGCAGCACCGAAATGCAACGCTTCTTACGGCTGCTCGAGCAGCTATGGCAGGCCAAAAATGTGAGTAATCGTTAATTGCAACTATTTAAAATTATAAAATAATCACATTGTGCATCATTGAAACAGAATGATCTCTTCCCTATAACTATATTGGACGACGATGAAACGCTCGCTGAACAGTGCACAATGCTATATTTGGATATAAATCGCGCTTGGGAGCCACTATTATCAGCTGCCCTTGGTTATCCGCTATAAGCTGTGCTACTATATACATTTAATATATCTATATAAACTACAAACTTGCATGATCTGCGCAGCTAGAAGTCAATGCTTAATTAATTGTAATACTCGAGCATATTTGCTGAAAAACCAACAAACAGAACATATATTAGCTATTATATATGCTCTATACTACATATATCTCTCTCAATATTTATATATGCAATATCGATATTCATATACCTTGTATTCTGATTTGTAATGTAAGCATTCGCTTAAACAATTCATTCATTTGCGCTGTTATAAACATCTATATATACTGATTTTTGTGATATTAACTTTTAAGTTGCCAATTAACACGTTTATTTTGGGTTTACAAAATTTGCCTTAGTTTAACTTTACATTTTGTTGAGTTTGTTTTCTGTTATATTTTATACAAACACCGTGTAGAAATATGCACAAAAAACCCCAAGGCTTTACAATATGTAAATTATATTTTGATAAATAATCATATATATATAATAATAATATATAATATTTTGTAAACATTCGTTAGAAACAACCAAGACACAAACCAAACCGTTAGCAAATCATTGATCATTTCAATATATGTATTTATACATATATTCTAGCTAAAAGATATTATACGTAAAATATTCTATATAAACTATATATGTATGTATGTATACACACTAGTACGGCAATGGTATGTCAGGTGGTTATTTTTTTGGTGCGTATTGAATGGAAGGGGCATAAAATGACATTGAAAGTATTTACTTACATATTGTAACCTCTCAATATACAAATATATATAAATCGGAAAATATGTACGCATTATAATTATATGATGTTTTCATACGGCACAAACTCAAATGCCTTAATTTAAGTTTTTTGTAGAGTAATTACCGAATAGTATATCGTACCTTTAATTTGCCAAATATGTATGTTATATAACCGGACAATATATGATTGTAAGCATCAGGTTCTTTGAAAATGCTTAAATGGGGATTTCAAACAATGATGCCCCAACTCAAAAAATAATTTGCTTATGCAATTTTCAATTAGCAAGGCTTAAGACCATACCTCACACAATATCTCAACCCAGAGAACTGTATGAAAACATCAGATAAAAGCTCATAATAATTAATAAAATTGATTAAACACAACAGTGAGGTGGTATTTTTTTATTTTTAACACTAAGCTCCCTGATTGATGACCTCCCCTTACAAATTCTGCTAGAGAAAAGTTTGTGGGAGTTCTCCAGCCTTTTTCGCTATAAAGGAGCAAAGATAATCATATTAACAGCTCTTTAGAGTGCAGAAAACTAATGTGGAAGTGGCAAACAAGCACATAAATATGTATGCATGCATGTATGTATATGTATATATATGTACATACATATATATGCATGCATGTATGTATGTACATACAAACATATAATGTACAGACAGAATCGATGATGACATGGGCTGTGCCTGTGATTAATAGATGGAGGTCGCAACCAGCAGCATGAGAAGATGTTTGTGTATATTCATGTATGCATATGTAACAACAAATAGGCAAAGCATGCTTGCCTGTGCGTATAACTAACTGTTCTCCTGCGCCGTCAAATGGGTTATAATTATAAAATAGCTAATAATTAAAGCACCTAATAAAAACATAAAGCACATCTTCACATGCTTATACAAGCAAGCAGACACACATTTGTACATGTGGTCATGGAGTAAACGCGTAATTGGAAAATGTGCATGGAAATGAAAGATAAACACACATGTAACAATAAGAGCTATGAGAGAGAGATGCAGCCTAAACACAAAGGCATTGCATTGAAAGAGACACCAACGACAAAGACAACAACAAGATGCACAAAAGAGGGAAAGAGAAGCGCAAGAAATTGAGCGAATATGAGTTAAAAAGAACGCATGGAAAGTCAAAAACTCCAACCCTCAGAATAAGTCAACGAATAGAAGACCAGAGCAGGAGAAAAAAGAACAACAACAAAGGAATACAAAAGAAGGAAAACGCTTCAGCGATTTTAGAGTATATGCGGTTGTTTGTTGCGCTGCAAACCAGTTTATTGGGAAACATACTTGATATGTGTATTTTTGTAAGCTACAAAAAAAGTTCTTAAGCTTTTAATTTTAATTTGATGTGCCATTTTATTTTGTTTCTATTATTTCTGCTGTTGTTTACGCTTTGTGCGGTGTAGGGCATCGGGCAATACAACACTTGCACGTCAGGCAGAGCCACAGGCACAAAAACAAATACACGTGAGAGTGCTGCTGGTTGAGAGGCTGCTGCTTCTGCGAGCAGCGGCTACTGCTCTCTTATTAGAGCGTCCCGTCCTCGCACACACGCATACAGACAAGTGCCTATGCTGATGCTGCACTCACTTTCATTAACACAAGTCCCAAAGGCAGCGCCGGCAGAATTAAAATGCAGCGACTGCGACTGCGACGCGCCCGAGAATGGTGCTGTGCGTTTCTAGACATCCCAAAACATACATACATACATACATTTGTATGTACCTACATGCATACAACACACACAATCACATAAACGTACGTATGCAGCGACGTTAATGCTTACATATAGACGTGTGTATAAACAAACATTTATGCATATGTATGTATGTATATACAATCACATACATACATACATATGTATATAAATGCACTGGCCGTTCGTTGCGGCTGCCACGGCCAGGCCACACAACCCCAAAAGTTGGAAAACCAAATAAAAATACGACTACAAGGCACGCTGTTTATGAGTTTTCTGGTTGCCGATAGCCGACTTGTGTATGCCCTATACCTGTAGACTTTGTACGAGTCTATTACTTCGTATTTCATTTAATTAGTGTAATATTTCATTATATTTCAGTCAAGTTCATTAAATGTACCACGCCTAACAGCAAATTTAATGTTTATTTGGTTTATAATACTCAGTATAATACTATTCACATAATTTTGGTATAATTTGTATAAGAATATGACTCATGGATTTAGTTTATATCTTTTAAAACATTAGCTATGCTACCATATTTGAATTTTTTGCTAATCAAGTGTAAGGTATGTATGCTGTCATATGGCCAAAAACGCATTGTAAAGAATGTACAAATAAACGCACATTTTCCAGAGAAGTAGAAAAACTTCCACCCTCAAAGCAGCGCACACAAGCACTGTACACACATGCACACACAAGAATACATACATATGTACGTATGTACACACATATTAGCGAACTAATACAAAAAAAGAGAGCTGCGCTGTCACTGTCATTTGTCCATTGCGTCGCTGTGCCGCTGGCGTCTGTGTTTCTGTTTCTCTGTCTCTGGCTCGGTCTCAGTCGCAGTCGCTGTCGCAGTCGCTGCCTGCGCCTGATTGCCGTTGCCTGCCCCAGTGTTTCCGCTTTCTTTCGTTGTAATGTTACTTTTAGTTTGATGTCGGAGCCTCGACGAGCCGGTTGTAAGCGTGACTTTCGTTTAATTCTACTTTATTATTGTTGTTGTCCGACGTCGACGTCGTCGTCGTCGCGCTCGACGTTGCCTCGTGTGTGATTGTGTGTGTGTGTGTATGTGTGTATTCGAGTCTATTGGTGTTGTGTGTTTTGTCTCTGTGTGTGTTTAGTTTAAGCGAAATTGAAAGTTGTACATTTGCTACCCCCAAAAGCAAAGCGCTGCATACAATCGCGCGCTCATACAAACGTGTGTGTACGCGAGTGTGAGTTTGTATGTGTTCCACGCCACGCCACACCAACCAAAAACCAACCCCCACCAACAAGAGTAGCAACAACGAAAATAACAACAACAGCAGCAGCTACAACAACAAATCCTGCCAAGTAGCACCACCCACTGCTAAAAAGCGCCGCATAGTCATCGTCATCGTCATCGCACATCGCCTGTTTCTGCTTCTCTAATTCGATCGTATTTCAGTTGCTCAGGCTCGACGCAACGTTTATGTTACAGTTACAGTTGTTGTTAGTGAGTGTTAGTGGCTAGTGCAATTTGAAAACAACCAACAAAAAAGCGAAAGTGTTACACAAGCCCCAAAATCAAATAACGGCTGGGGAGTAATCTCCACAAAAAAGAAAAAAACAAAAGGCAGCAATTACACACAGGCAGTTCGGCTCCTGCCTGTGTGTGCGCGCGTAAGTCTGCGGCCTGTGCGTGTATATGTGAAGCCCTGTTAACAACATAAAACTGTCATGATGAATTTCTCCGCGTTCGGCGGCCCCTTCTCTGGTATTCACCAGTTTGCTGCTAAATTTGATGCACAAACACCGGGCGCATTTGGTACGCCGCCGGTGAACGCTGCAGCCGCTGCAGCGGGCAGCGATAATCATGTTCAGCGCTATCAGACCAATGGCAATCATTTCAATCAGAATGTGCCCAACGGTAAGTGCATGCATTCATACAAATTGATATACATATATGTATGTATGTATAAGGTATATGCACATTTCTGTATATGTATACACATGCATGTAAATAGAGACATGTGTGTGCATGTGTGTATACAACATAATCACTAAAAATTTATTTTATTTTTATCGATTTATTTTCGCCTGCTGCTGCTGCTGCTGCCAACGCCGCTGTCGTTCGAGTCGCCAGCGACGCCATGGCTGGCGTCAGCAGCAGCAGCAGCAACAACAGCAACACAAGTAGCGGCAGCGATTTGCTTTTCCCTATCCCATCCACTACAATTCGCCGTTTGAGGTCTTATGAACATGTGTAACTAGCACAACATTCATGTTTTGATTGTGAAGAAGAAGAGCGTTGAGGATCAACTTGAAGACTACCGAAAGAAAAAAGCCAACAACTGCGCATGTATAAGAGCATTAAATGTTTGCATTGCTTTTGGTTTCATTGTGCACAGCATACGACCTGTCATTGGTTAGAGCGAGAGCGCAAGTAAACAACAAATCAGCCGCTTAAAGATTCGTTTGCCGCTCACAGAACTAGTTCGTATTGAAAAAAAAAAATGCATTATAGCCATGTTGCGTTTAAAAGAGAGTTGCCACCTGTAAAAAAAAAACGGGTTTTTATTTGAAAGATATGCAAAAAATCTAAAATTAATACCTACGATTGTAGTAAAAAAGATTTTGTTCATATATTCATAACAAATAGTGAGTGTTCTAGTGGGAGTTGTAATTTAATTTTATTTTCCTTTATAGTCAAATGTTTATATGTATTTTATTGAACTGATTTTAGTATAGGAACAATTATCGCTGGGTTTCCAATTGTAGGATATGCTGTTCTTTTTAAAGAATATGGGTATTCCTATTTAAAGTTGTACCTAATATTGAACTATAAAAAATTGTATGCGAATCTTCTTTGTGCATATTAATTTTGAAGGAAATTAATGAATTCACGCTCAATTTGTGTATGATTTTTAATACCCTCCCCCTCTTCTGTGATATTCTACAATTTGTGGAATATTGAAGCGGGCGCGTCTGTCATCATAACCGACTCTAACGATTTTTCGCTGTTGTTGTTCCTGTTTTTTCCTTTGCTTGCGCTATGTTTTGAGTCATTACCACCCACCCCCATTTGGCATCGAATACACGCGTGTATATGTGTGAATGTGTGTGTGTGTGTGTGTCTGCGTGCGTGCCTGCTACTGCTGCCAGTTTTTCTCGCTCTTCTTGTCGTTTTCGTTGTTGTTGCTTAGCTTCGCTTGAAAATGCAATGAACTCAAATAACTTTTGAATTTGCTGCATTTTACTTTGTATAGCCCTGGGGGTGGGTTTTACTGTCGTTAGCTACTCAACACACACACACACACACACACAATAAAATGGGGGAGTTTGAGCATAAGTATGTGAATGGGTGTGTGCGTGCGCAGTTTTCAACCCCAACCCCCGTTTGTAAACGGGCAGCGTCGCTGCCTTTTTAATTGCACTGACTTCCTTCTGGCCAAGCTGCAACATTTTGTGGCAGGGTGACTGCCGCCCAACCCCTAAAATGCAACGCAACGCCTTATACATAAGCTGCTTGTCCAGATAAAGTTTCTATCAACTAATCTGCAAACTCAACTAAGCCTGCATATGGATAATATATACATATTTTACATTATATTTATTTGATTCATATACAGCTACAAAGCACCTCCATCTAATATTTTCATGTCCTTCTGATTCAGGTTCAATTGGATCTTTTTTTTTTGAATTGGCTAATTAATGCATTTTCGAATACGGTCTTTTAAAGTAATTTTTGATCAGCCATTAATATGTATCAGGATTTTTATCTATTGTCTGATTTAGTTAAATTTAATACCTATTTTATTAATCAGCTTACTGTAGGTATTATACGCATAGTTTCGATGTTTTCAAGGCTGATTGTTAAAGTTTTCAATGTTATCTTTATGTACATAAATCAACAGGTTACTTGAGGCTTAATATACTTCAATTTGTATAGTCATCACTTCAGTTGAAAATTGAACTGGTTTCAGTTGACCCGCTGACTTGCCTAGCTTCTTTAGCGTTTAGCTGGTGCCCTTATAGAGATAGAGAACTGACTGCACCTTACCTACGTATTTGACTCGCTATCTCTACCCATCAATAACTCTGTCAACCCTCTTTGAATACTGCCCAGCCATTGTTTATATTAATTATAATTAGTTGCATTCGCTTGCATAATTAGTTGCTCATTCTACGCATTTATTTTCATTTTGAACGCATTTCGCCCCCAGTTAAAGAACGCAAAACTCAAACCTGAACTCCCTCAAACTCGAATTCGAATTCGAATATGAACTCAAACTCGAACTCTCATACGCGATGCCATTTGCCACTGTTTTCTATAGTTCATTGATCCCAGTTTTTTAGCTCTACGCATTACATTTACCATTTCCAGTTTAGCGTTTTATTTTATTTCATTTTGGTTTTTCATTTTATTTATTTCTTCTTTTTTACCTGCAACAACGGGAAAATGCGGCTATGCGTGTGCCTGGGTTGTTTGAGTGTGTGTGAGTGGGTCTTTTATCTATCTATATGCGTGAGTGAATGTGTGTGCGTGTGTGTTTGTGTATGGCTGCAGCTAGCCCATGCAGGTAGACCGCTGTCACTCCGACCTCTACCCGCTCTTCCGCTGCTCATCCAGCTACCACATTTTCTTGTCGCTTATTAGTTACCTTATCAACAACAACAACAATAGGAGTCCAGTTTTTTTTCGGTAACAGATAGAGCTGACGATAGCAGTTCTTGTTTCATAAATCATCTGGGATATCGAATCAGGACCATCTTTGATTTGTTCAATTCTTTTTATTTGTGCTGATCAAAGTTGGCATATCGATATAGAATACTAGTTGATTATGAGACATAAACAGCTTTGGGAAAATAATATATACAATTGATGTTTATTATGAAGAGAAGATGCGATGAAACAATATACTATAGATATGTGCGTGGTATAGTTGACAAATTCACCTGCTTATCAAATTCATTTTATTTTGAGCCAACTCACTGCGTTCAGGTGAGTTACGTACGTTACATAGGCTATCACAAGAATGTATGCCCACTTTTCCTTTTCCAGTTTTCACTTTATAAATATGTTTTAGAGAGCTCCGTCCCACTGATTTTTAAGGCCAGCAATATTTTTTTTCCTAAAATTTGTCTTTTATGCTTGGAATCTTCAAATATCTCCTACTTCATTACTTTAAAAATTATTGACACTTTTAGAAAAAGTTCACATTTATATCAATTTTAAAATTATTACCTAGGAAGATAATCGAATAACACGAATCATAAATGTTACAGTCATATTTGCTTACAAATTTCAATAATCTGTATACTTCTATTTTATAAATACTCTAAATGTTTTAAATAACTTTGCTTAAGTTGTTCGTATGACATTAGCTTTTATTTGCGCTTGAATTTCTTTCAAGTTCAAGCGCCTGATGTAAATATTTGTTTACTTTCTTGTTTTTTTCTGTGCACAATTTACATAATTCATCAAACCCTGGGTAACTCTTTAAGTGAATATAATAAATGCAAGGCAAATAAAGGATATTCTCTAGCAAAAAAAAAAAAAAAAAAAAAATAAAATAAAATAAAATAAAGAAAAAAAAAAAAACACAAAGGGGGGAAAAAAGTAAATAAAAGAAATCATTTGTGGCTCATTGATTTTTCCGTTTAAACGATGACAAAGCATCGGGGTGGTTAGAGGGATGAGTAGAAAAATATACAAAAATACTGAGAGAGTGAGTGTGGGAGAGTGGGAGAGCTTCAGCTAGGGGTTGGGTTGCTCAAAATTAGCCATGTGCTTAGTTTACATAGAATAAAAATCTATTAATATGATCATTATTATAACACGATCCGCATGTCCGGTAGGTAATTCTATATGCCATGCAAATGACCAGTCGGGCGTGCGAATATATGTGATAATATTGCGGTTTGTCAAAGGGGTCGCAACCCCACCATAAATTATTTGCACTTATGTACTCATTTCTATGTGTACATAACAGAGGATATGTGGGTGGGTGTGTAGATGTTTCTGCATGAAAGAGAGGAAGTGTGAGTGCGAGTGTGAGTGTGAGCGTCTGCTGGCTGGGTTTACACCCCCACGAGGCAAGCAGCGCCTGGCGCTATGCAACACTAAAAATGCGCGTGCTTATAAGTCTGTCAGACTTTAGGTGTAGATATGTACTTAAGCACATACAGTAAAAACTCTAAATAACGGTCAATAATGAATTACAAGAAAACTATATAGACTATATTATATAAATATTTACATAAACGCAGATTTATGATAACGCAGTAACAAATGAGATCAAAATAGTATACAATTTGAAAAGTACTTATGTACAAATTCGTTATTAGTGCATTCACTGTGTATATGTACATAGGTATATATGCACATACATATATGGAGTTAATACATATGAGCCCAATGAGTGTGCATGTAATTGAGTTAGATCTACCCTTGCCACTGTCTACCCCCAAAGCCGCTCGAAAAAGCAGGCAAGTGTAAAACAATAAAGCCAAGCGAAGCTTTTTCATATCATATGGCAGCTTTAAGGCTTAAAGCTGCCTCTGGCAACTCTGTTGTGGTTTGAGTGGCTTATTGCTGTTGCTGTTGTTGCTGTCGCTGATGACTCAAACTCTGGCGACTGGCGCCGCGTCGCGCTACATACGCCCAAACCCCGAGCAGCGGGCGTTAAAATCCCCAACTCTAATAGGGGTTGCAGTTTTTGCTAACATCGCACGTTCTCTCACTCTCTTCTTTGTTATATATATACATATATATGTATATGTATATGTATATATGTACATGTATATATATATATATATTATTTTTTTATTTTATATATTTATATATTGCTGTTGCGCGCGCGCTCTTTCTCTTACACAGTCTCTCTCACTGCTTTCACTGTGTGTGCCGGCACTATAAACACACTTAAAAGTAGGAACACAGAGCGCAACGCCATGTTTCACATTACGTTCTCCAAACCCAGCGAATTCCTTTCCATTTTGTTCCACTTTGAATACACCACTCAAATCTAAGGCAGCCGCCATATTGTGGGTTGGAGAGTGTGCGCCCAATAAACACACTCTCTCTCTCTTTGATTACACACGCACGCATAGAAAAGCGCGCGCGCTCTTCTCTCACTCACTCTCTGCCGACACTCATGCTCTTTTCGAGTTGGGCGAGCTCTCACTCTCGCTTGGCCGTGTTTCAGTTTTCACCGACTTTAACTCGTTGCTAGGCAGTAGCAGGAACAACAACAAGCGAGAGTTTCATTTACCGTTTCTCTAACTCATGCGTTTTTGTGCTCGTCCTGCCACTATTTCTGCCGTTGCTGGAGCTGAAGCTGGTGCGCTGGTGCTGGTGCTGCTGTTGCTGCTGGTCGTTGTCGTGTGGCCCATGTGAAAGTGAAGTGAAAAGTGAAATGTTACAACGACAATGCCGGGCATGCTGATGATGGAATATGGAGCGCATGCTTTCAGCTTTGGTGTGTGCTGTCAGTGGCTCGACGTAGTCATGGCTCTACACCGACTTAGCCCAGAATTTCCGTTCGTCTGTCAATTCTATTCTTCTTTTCTGCCGCCTGACTTCAGTTCCCGTTCCATGTTCCATTTCGTTTTTGTTTTTTCTTGACTTGTGTGCGTGTGTGAGGTCTTTGTTGTTTTGTGTTTTGTCATTTTTATGGGCAGTTGGTTATTTTCTGTCGCTTTTCGTTGTCTACATTTTGGGGCATGCTGTTCGCTCTGTGTTGTTGATTAATTACCGCTACATAAGTCTTGCATTTGTCTAACAGCTTACATTGTTTGCTTATGAGAGGAAGGAAAATTTAATTGCTTGGATAATATTTGATTATCTCGGCCTTTTTACTTTACTTATTCTCGTTCGTTTTGCCGCTTCGAGATTTTTGGTGCCTAATATGTAAATCGATTTTTCATGCGTAAGCATTAGGTTTACCCTAAATAGTTTTCGTATTACATATTAAAATAAACCATTTGAATTACTTATTTGACATGATATCTTTGTTGATATAATTTGAACAAATTGAATGAAATATGTACATAGTAAATTGAGATTTTGATCAAGTGGTAAAATGCAGAAAGTTTTTAAACCTGGTTTATATATAATAAAATTCACTTGCAATTAGTTCGTCTAATTAAATAGAATTTTTCTTTTGAGCATACTGTGGTTCGTGAAATAAATTTCCGTTAAGCTGGTGCTTTGGAAGGATGTCTTTTGGGTGCCTTTTATGGTTCGCTAGTCAATTGTTTCAGCTTAATCCTCCTTTCGGACTACTTTCCTTTATTAGATCCCATTAGCCGGTTTCCTTTATTTGCCCAAGCATGGCAATTTCTCTTCCTCTCACAACATCCGTCTGCACACATATGACCTGGCTAATTGAGGTTAGCGTATTAAATTCGTTTACCCCAAAAGTATGCTCATATTATGAGACTGTGGCAACGCCGCTCACAAAGGGCATTAAAGCATAAGAAATGTGTTGAATTATAATGCAAGGTCACAAGTTAATTTATACGAGGGTCTGCCACCCGTTTGACTCACACTCACACTCACACCAACACACCCACAGTTACAAATATACGCACAAAAAAGTCACAACCACACAAAAACATACATACATTGCTTTTAAATATTTCGGCTCTTTTTATTATTATTAAATTTGTAACCTTTTTAGTTACTACTTACCCTGCTGCAACCCAAGCTGCATGCCGTGTGTCTGCTGCTTTGTCCCTGTCTCGCTCACTTTCATCAGGAAAAAGGAAGCAAATATAAAGAAAAATACTAACAAAAAACCGGGCCAATTGGCAACAGCCAGAAAATATTTATTAATAAAAACGAGCGCCCGGCAAAATGTTGCTGCAAAAGGCAATGCCGAAAAATACGCACACACACATATATATATGTATATATATACATATACGTATATGTATGTGTAGCATACATTCGAGGCGCGTCGGTAGGACCGGCGTTTTCAATTTTAATTTCCTTTTTCCTATGTATGCGTGGCCCGCACGTGTGTGTCTCTCTCTGGCTCTGGCTGTGTGTGGGCGCTAAATTTGGCCTTGGCAGACGGCAACGCGTCGACGAATAAAGGAGGCAGGCAGACATGCCCACAGCTGCCTAAAAGTAACAGCAGTGGCTAAAGCAACAACTCACGCATGTCAGCCGTCAGCCAGCCAGTGTTGCCAACTACTAGGAAAGCGCGAACAGACACACGAACACACATAGGCACACGCACGCACACAAAGGCAGACAGTCAGTAACTTCATGTATGTATGTATATGTATGCAAACACAGACACACACGCACACCCGCACACCCACGAGGTACATATCGTGCGGCAGTGGGACACTGCCAGACATCGTGCATAAAAACGAACAGCCGTCCACTTTCAGCCGGCACCCGATCCTCGTTCGTGTGTCGCCGCTGCTGTTGCCAGCTGTAGCTGTTGCTCAGCCAGACGCCAGGCCTCGAATCAGTTGTAGTTAGTCGTTGCTGGAGCTCGCTTGCGGCGACCTCGTACTAAACAAATTTAACAAACAGCTGGAGAACACATCAAATATACAAAAATATATTGACAAATATAAATATATATACATAAACAGATACTTATAAAGTAGCTAAATAAGGCTGTGATTCTAGCGCAATTTCGAGCATGTGTAAATATATGTATAAACTAACCTCACAAACCAACTAAAAAAAAATTCGTTACCCGCCAATGTTCAAGTTAACAGTTTCTAATGTTACTCTTTCTCTCTCCTCTTTCTCTTATATCTTACAGTTTCGGCGGCTAATAATATGCAATATGGTCAAAATATATCCATACCATACTCGCAACCGCAGAGTGATCTGAACTTTTTGAATGCGGCCGCAGCAGCGGATCATAAGGGTAAAATCCATCCAAAAATTGAACGAGACCGGGAAGAAGGTGAGTCGGCGACCCAAGCAGCTGGATGGGGATTTTATGGTAGCCGGGGAAAGAGGGCCTAATATGGCGCGGGGCAGGAGCTTCATGCGCTTCACTTTTCCTTCCCTTTTTTTGTGTTTCCTTTTTTCTTTTTCTTTTTTTTTTTTGGTTGCTATCTGTTATACGGCCTGAAATTTCAAGGACGCACATTACACTTCGTGCACACCGGCCCCGTCCCGCTGTCCAGCGTTCGGCTCGCATCGGCTCAACTGTTATTTAAATAAAAAAGCAAAACGAAAAGAGAAAAGTTGAGCCCTGTCTGGATTGAGATTTTGGACCGTTCAAGAACTTTTATCTGCCAACAATTTATGAACCCACTGCGTGTGTGTGCGTGTGTATTTCCTATTAGCAAGTTTTATGAAATGGTGTTTACTTGTTGTCGAACAGAAAGTTTTCGCACACGCATTGACATTTTCCACGTGGGCGTATTAACTTTAAAGGAGCAGCCAGAAAGCTTGAGCCTCAGCTCCATGGAGCAAGCAGCGGGGGGCCTGGGATGGGCTAGAAAATTAAGGTTAGAGATGCGGCATGTGAGCTGTGTCCTTGGCGCCAGTTACTGCACATGTAGGGCTGGGGGACGGCCTGGGATTTTCAAGAAAATAGAATTCAGCATATTCGCACAGACACATACACACAGACAAACACTCAGTGCCTCACACACCCACGACTGTGTGTTGCCAAGCCAAAGCTTTTTGTTGTTGGGGTAGGTTTTTTCTTCTTGTGGTGCTGCTTTTCGTATTCCATATAGCAGGAAAATTATCCAGGAAGCTATTAGATAATGCATGAACTGCTAGCATTGAGGTGGGCGTGGACATATTTAGTACAAATGCCTGTTGTCTGGGCGTGTTGTCGTGTGTGTGTGTGTGTGTGGGGGGGAGGTTGGTAGAGTAACAAATGTGGAAGGAAGGGCTGCAGGCTGGATTTGTGTTCTGGGTGTGTCCAATAGCAGCAGCAGCAGCAGCATCATTATCTAAAAACAGCTAGAACATGAAAAGTCTTCTATTCTGAATCTATCGTAGCTAACTCACTCTGGCACCCTGTATCAGGACTTCATCGAAACTCAATTGTAGCTGAAGCTAAGGAAGAGATACAACCCAAGGGACTCTGTCTGAAATTGTTTTACTAAACTAAATAATGAATAATATTATATTACGCTCTGATTACAACTCAAATGTAGCTAAAGCTAAGGATATTATGTGGATGAATAGTTTTGAATTCTGCAGTGATCTTATCCTTCTACTACTTTTAGGCATATTAAATTTTTGTTGAAGAACGCTTATACTCGGAGAGTTTCCTAGGAGTTTCCCATAGGAGTTGCCTACTTGTACATTGAACTCTCTCTTAGAGTAAAGAATAAAATAAATATAATGAATTCGGAACATTCTATAAGTGCTTGTAGAGAAGTTCTAAAATTCCCATAAATATATATATATATATACATATATATATACATATTCATACACATATATACTCACATGTTTTCCAACTGTTTTGATTCTCCTCGCGCGCAGTGCTCAATCAGCAAATCTTACAGAATGTGAATCAATCGTGGCAAACGCTGGCCAATACGGCCAACACGGTCGACTACTCATCCCATTTGCTATCCGCAACACTGCCAATCTCCATACAGCACTTCCTCAAGTATTCGGAAACAATAAAGAAGGAGTCCACCGGCGATGTCCTGAAGAATGGCACCAATTTGGCCAGCTTGGCGCTGGGAGGCGTGGCATTGACGCCCAGCAATAATGGCGCCAATGGGGGCGGCCATCATAATGGGCTGGTGGGCATGGATCACGGCGGCCACATGACCAACATGACAGATGCGAATGGCACGGGATTGGCCAACGGCGGAGCCACCAACGGCGTCAATGGCAATGCTAATGGTGGGGTCAGCAATGGAGCTGCCGTTTCGAGCAGCGGAGCGGCAGTGGGCACCACGAATGCCGCTGGCGGCACCACCACCACCGGCAAGAAGACCAAAAAGAAGAAACCCCCAAAGGAGAAGAAACCCCGCCCGAAGCCAGGCGAAATACGTGAAACGAAAGCGTTGGACGGCTCCACGCTCTACTGCTGCCCCGAATGCCAAATGGCCTATCCGGACCGCAGCCTGATCGAACAGCACGTCATCTCGCATGCCGTGGAGCGGCGCTTTGTCTGCGATATCTGCAACGCGGCGCTCAAGCGCAAGGATCACTTGACCAGGCACAAGCTCTCCCATATACCGGACAGGCCGCATGTGTGCAATGTAAGTGCCAATCTAATGCCTCCCATGCAGTTGGTGAAATTAATCCATTTTTACTTTCGCCCATCGCCCATCGCCCATCTAGATCTGCATGAAGTCCTTCAAGCGTAAGGAGCAGCTCACCTTGCACATTGTCATACACTCGGGTGAGAAGAAGCATGTCTGCATCGAGTGTGGAAAAGGTAATTCCAATGAGGAAATCGATAGTTGAATCTAAAATTGTTTTTTGTAAGAGTAAGGATGAAGAAGAAGAAGAAGAATTAAATCAGATGCTCTCTGGAGAGCGTCAAGTGATTAGAGTCTCTCTTTGGGGATTACAGTTTAATATTTAACTAGCAATTGACTTCATCTAATGCTAGCTTATATGATTACGAATCACTGACTAATATCTACTCTTTCTCTCCGCATTCAGGTTTCTACCGCAAGGATCACTTGCGTAAGCATACGCGTTCGCATATTGCGCGCCGCGTCAAATCTGAGGTCTCAGCACAGAATGTGAGCGGCAGTGGCGGCGGCGGCGGTGCCGGCGCCAACAATGCGCAAAATAATACGCTACACGGTTCCTGAGGTTCGTACAAGGACTTTTGGTAAATTCTTAAATACATTTCATGCCACAAAGGGCGGCTAAATTGTTGCCAACAGATATGTAAGCTGTTGGCAACAATTTAGCTGCTTATGAAATGTTTTAAGAGTTTACCGGAAGTCCTGCTGAGCGTCACCCAAATCCAATAACCCTCTCAACAACAACAACAACAACAACAACAACCACAACAACATATAAAAAAAGAAACACAGAAGAGAAAAGTTTTAATACAAAATAATATATGCAAAGTATTAGTTGAATTTTGTTTTCGACACTTTCAGTTCTTTAGCTTTGGTTCTTTCAGTTCACGTTTTCGCACAAACAGTTTAACAAAGTATAGCAATTCAAATGTACAAATGAAAAACAATGTAAGCAAAGGCAAGGAAACTAATTTCGAGCTAGAGGTTTTTAATTAAAATTTGCGCATAGTTGGCTTTCATTTTCTTTATGAGGATCTGTGATCTTTGCTGCAACAACAAAAACAAAACAAAAAATCAACACATACAAAATAATACAACAATGAAAGCCTTTAAATGTAAGCGTATAATTCTTAATGGAAAACAATTAATGTGCAATTTTCTTTTTATGTTATTCTCCTTTGAGTTTTCGTTTTCTTTTTCTTTTTGTTTCGTTTATATCTTGCAAGAACTTAAATAAATGTAACTAGAATAAGTTTCAGAGTTAAAAAAAAACAACAACAACAAAATGAGAAAAATGGAATTCATTTGATGCGCATATTAATTAAGTCAAATTGTGACAGTATATATATATATATATATATATATATATATATATATATATATATATATCTAGATATATATATAATTCTAGTCTTATACTTTATTTGAACAATTACAAAAAATGTCATGTATTTTTAAGAAATTTTTAACTTAATGTTCAAAGCGAGGCAAACTCTAAACAGTTGAATGCAATACAAGCTAGCATCTTTGCATGCCCAACTTCCAGTCGTCGTTTAAATCAAATTAACTATCCATTAAAGAAGATAAATTCAAACTACTATACACCATATAAGACATACTCTACAGCTATAGCCAACCTCCTCTACCATGCTTACCAAACGAAAAACAAAATACTATTAAATACAGTACTACAGATCTATATATATATATTTAACCACTACAAACCAACAACAACAAAATATCACTCTAAAAGAAGGCAAAATAGTAGAAAACAACAATAAACAAAACAGCTAACCAAAAACAATAACTGCAATAAAACTCAATAAACAATTATTTTTATATAAATGCAAATGCAAATGAAAAACAGAAAAACTTATACCAAATACAAAAATAAGAAGAGAAGAGGAGATTATAATGTGGATAAAGTATATGATGAATGAAAGGCATAAAACAATAACCGAAATAAAGTGCAAACACTTCATGCAAGTGAAAAAGTAATTAACTGTTCAAATACATAGCATTTTTTGAGATTAACATAAAGATTAATGTAAAGATCTAAACAATACCAATATACGTTTTATCATATGATGTACCAGCATATTTACATATAGTTATACGGAATGCTTCAAACGAATATACAATGAAAAAAAAAAAAAAAACAAAAAAAAAAAAGCAGTAAAGAAATCTTAATACCAAATAGTTGTAATGCTTTCGTTTAGCATTTCCTTCAATTTTCACATATATTATAAACATTGTTTTCAAATATCACACAAATGTGCTTTGAGCAACAAGTTTTTGCTATGGTATATTAAACTCTTAGAGCTTTTATAAGAACAACTCTTAAATCTAGATATGTGATACAAGAGAGCGTGTAGAAATATCTTTTATAACTAATTTGAATATCAAAAAAATATTGAAAATGTGTGCTAAATATTGACAAGCTCTCAAAAGAGAGAGAGAGAGATACAAATAAAGTATATAGAAATTGTAGATTGTGCTCACTTTCTGTTTACAATATAAGACTATTGGCAAGAGAGTACTCTTATATTTTAAATACAATTAAAGTCACACAATATCATTTTATTATATATTCTCTCTTTCTCGCATTCTCTGTTGGAATTTTGTTGACATTTTTTCGCTTATAACACAATTGCTGAAAGTTTTTCAAATACTAAGCTTTTAAATACTAATAACTTGTTGCTCATTGAGGCATTTGCACATAATTTCCAGTATTTTGTTTAGATTTTGTTTTCTTATGCATATCCAATTGAATGTAGGTTCATACTTTGCGTAGTTATCAATGTTCTAGCTATATACAGTATATATATGTATGCTAATTAAGTTCCAAGCATATATATATATATAAATATACATATATATATATTTAAAGTAATGTGTACGTGATTGAAGAATGCAGCAGCTTAAAAGATATGCAAACCAAATGGGAAATTCTTCAAAGGGATTCTCGCTTTTTTTGCGGCTTTGTGCGTTGCCATGGGATAATTCAAATACTTGCAGTAAAGTACAAATACTAATTATAAATACAAAAATGAAAACACAAATCCAGATGATGAAGAAAATGCAGCAGCAGCCACTCAAACCATACAAAAGGCAATTCAGCCAACAAAAAGTATTAGCCAAACGTTACATATAACAAATAGCCAGAAAAAATGTAAAAAAAAAAATAAACTTAAAAAAAAAGCAACAACAAAACAACTTAAATACAGTTAATACTTTATAGTATATATATATACATAGCACATTTTTGCTACACTTACGTAGTTGCCCAACAACAATTATGAAGCGAATCAAAAGTGTGTCAAGAACTGTAAGAAAATCACTTCGCATAGCCCATCAAGAAATAAGCAACCTTCAAAGCCCACGCAGAACTTATCTAATTCGCAATTGTTTTTGTTCCGTTTAGCATACTCTTGTAAATCACTCACATAAGAAGTTATAAAACAATAAGTTTATAAACGAAAAAAAAATGCAATAAATGACAAACAAAGGAAATTAAATCACTCAGGGATGAAGCCTCCAAACAAACAAAAAAAAAAAAACTTAAACTAAATACAAACAAATATAAAGTAAAAATGCAATATTTTAAATAAAACTAAATACGAAAAAAAATACAAATTAAATTTATAAATAAATGCAAAAAAGGTACATTTTAAAGTTAAAAATATTTTAGTATAAAGCAAGAAAAAAATGTAAAAAAAATACAAGAAATCTAAAAGATCATTAGAAATTTGCACAAATTTTTGGCATTTTATAAAGAAAACAAAATGAGCATAAAGCAGCATAGAAAACATAAACAAAAGCGAAAACTGATAAACAAAACAAAACATATTTTTCCAAATATTAAAATTTAACAAAATTGGTTTTACGAAGGTATAAACGTCAGCAAAAAAAAAAAAAAAAAGAATGAAATTAAGTCAAGTTAATTATTTAATGATGGAAATTGAAAAACAAATTAAGAAAATATATATTTAACACAGTCCGTGCAACTCTTAGTGAATTTAAATGAAATGTATTACAATTTACATATTTACAAACTAACAGAACGGAACGGAAACTGAAACGGAAACGGAAGCGAAAGCGGCCAAAGATGAGGTTAGAATTGTAGTTAGAAGTACAGTGAAGCCGATGAACATTATTCAATTCAGGCAGACAGGCAGTTTATATTATGTAAACATTTTTATATATACCCTAACTAAAAAAAAAAAAAGAAAAATGAAAACTTAAAAAATATGATAAATTAATGTATGTCTGCATTGTACTGTATTTATGTTTAGTGTCAGCAGCAACTATATTAAAAATTAAAATGAAAACAAAAAGAAAAAGATAATGATAATGATGATGAGAAGAGAAAAACATAAATTGAGAAAGCTTAATACATTTTAAGGTTAGGTTTTCTGCGAAAGGACTGAAGTTAAGGCAACGTAGCGTTTAAAACAAAATTGCGAGTGTTATGGACAAGGATGTGGACGACAACAAATTATTAATAAAAAAAAAAACAAAACAAAAAAATTATAAAAAAAAGGAACGCACGCGGAGACGAAATTTGTTTAAGGTTAGGCATACTTTCGAGCTAAAAAATATTAAAAACAAAAGAAACCTTAACGAAAAAAAAAAAAAAAATAAAATAGAGAGAATAAAAAGTTACCAGCAGCAGCTACACTATTTTTTATAATTAAACTACTTCTTTGTTTAACTAAGTTTAATTCAAATACAATTTTTCGATTCGTTTAAGACAAATTTACTGTTTTGTGATCCAAAAAAAAAAAGATAAAAAATGCATTGACTTTAAAAGAAAACTTAGTTGGAAAATTCGCTGTTGTACGGCAATAGGAGAGCAAGGATACAGTAAATTGTACTTACACAAACACACATACACAGCCACAGAAAAAGCATACACACTTTGAATTATATTTACTTGAATTAAATAATAATGAGTATATATAACTTTGTACTTGAATAATATTTTATTTATATATATACATATATATATAAAACTTAAGTCAATAAAAATTCTAATAAATTATAATCACCTAAAATATTGAATTGCTTATTTGTTAATTGGAATTTAATTTTGAAGTATTACAATTCTAGGGCGGGAAAACCCATTTCGGACCATTATAAATTTCCTAATTTGGGAAATTACTTTTCACTTTACAAGCTATTCTGTTTTGTTCCAGTTCGATACCTCGATAATAATTTAAATCGATTGAAATGAACTTCATAAAAATAACTATGCCTAGCGATGGTAAATCGTCAAGTTATTTATCACTTTTCTCAAATTGATTTATTATTATCATACAAAATTAAATAAACTGAAATGCTATTATTCGATTATTGACATTATCTATTTTTACAAAAACGGAATCAACGCATAATAGGTAAATTGAATGCAGCAAACCAGTTACAAATAATCTTGCAATTAAAAAAACTTCTTCAATCGATTGTTTATTTGTTTTAAATGCAAATATAATTTTGTTTAAATCCAAAAAAATGTATTTTATTAATAGATACAATAAAAATACTGTCAAGCTACTGAATCATCGTGAACTAGTTAACTTAACAGCGAACTAAGTTAACCTGGTTATGCTATCATGTGTACAGTGCCAATCGAGTAAAGTGTTCATCTGCTTTACGGCTGTTCTACAGAACTTTTGATTAATTTTTGTTGATTGTTAGCGGCGGTCGGACGTGTTTTTTTAAGTCAGGCCAAGTGGCACGTGTACAATAAACGTGGTTGTGTTGACTTAACTCCGGGATAAAATATATATAAAAACAAATCTACATTAGTAAAATGGTGACAAAGTGTGAGGATCAGATGAAAGCGCTAGCGCTTAAATTGTTTGAAATCAATGCATTCAAATTTGGAGATTTCAAAATGAAGGTCGGCATCAATTCTCCCGTTTATTTCGATTTGCGCGTTATAGTGAGTTATCCAGATGTTATGGTAAGTGAGAGGGGGACGGCGGGACGCAATTTGACAACTGCTGTATTCTTGCAATTATTGTAGCAAACCGTTTCCGATCTGCTGGTGGCGCAGATCAAAGAGCTGAAGCTGAGTTCCAAGCACGTCTGCGGTGTGCCTTACACCGCTTTGCCGCTGGCCACCATAGTCTCGCTGCAGCAGCAAACGCCCATGCTGGTGCGTCGCAAAGAGGCCAAAGCCTACGGCACCAAGAAGCTCATCGAGGGCATTTTTCAGGCCGGCGACACCTGTCTCATTGTCGAGGATGTGGTAACATCGGGCTCCAGTATTATGGAAACTGTGCGGGATCTGCAGAACGAGGGCATTGTGGTCACCGATGCCGTGGTTGTGGTCGATCGGGAACAGGGCGGCGCTGCTAATATAGCCAAGCATGGAGTGCGCATGCACTCCCTCTTCACGCTCTCCTTTTTGCTCAACACGCTGCATGAGCAGGGACGCATTGAAAAGTCTACGGTGGATGCGGTAGCCAAGTATATTGCGGCAGTGCAGATAAACACCGATGGATCGTTTATTGGTGGCGATAAGACCGCAACCCGTAAGTAGAAGCGAGCTCCAGATATGAATCCCTCGTATATACATACAATCTACACACATACATATATATACATATATCTTTGTGTGTATATACATACATATAAACATGTGCGGCGAGCGTGGTAATTTAGTTTATGATTACGTTGACATCCAAACCAAAATCTCAATGATAGTTCCCCTTCCAGCTGTTTCAATTAGGTCTGGTTCATATACATACATATGTATGTACATATACATATGTATATTTATATTTTTGGCTGTTATCCCCAAATCATAAATTCGCCAATTTTCCTTAATTAGCGGGCTTTAACATGCTAATCATATCAGATATGATAAATGACTGTATATAAAATGTATGATAGATGGTGTTATAACTAATTATATTAACGTTTCAGATAGATCGATTTATGCAATTGCTTAATTGATTTTTATACGCTTTTTTGCTGCAATCGAAATGCAAACATATGCTATATATACATACATATATTCTATGTATATATTTATCACTTCATTTGAATTAGAAAAATACCTACTTTGAAGTTCAGTTTGTTGTATAAAGGGGGCATATTGTTTGTATGCATGTGTATGTAACAAACAAATGTCTTAATAGCCGATTCAATCGATTCCCATTCTTAGTTTTAATCCGTCCGTACTTGAAATCTTGCCCTGCTTTTAAATCACATCATTGAATTATTTTAAAGAATATATTTAATAGTATATCTAGTTTGGATTGAATCTAATCGCTCTATCTCAATTTCAGCCAACGTTTTTTTGCGCAATAAAATGACCTACGAGACTCGGGCCACCTTAGCCAGAAATTTGCTGACCAAACGTTTGTTTAGTCTAATGGCCACAAAGAAGACGAATCTGTGCTTGGCCGCCGATCTGACCAAGGCCGCTGAGATTCTGGAGTTGGCCAACAAGTGTGGACCGTACATTTGTCTGTTGAAAACTCATGTGGACATTATGGAAGATTTCAGTGAGGATTTCATTACCAATCTTAAGCTGGTGGCCAAGAAACACAATTTTTTGATCTTGGAGGATCGAAAATTTGCGGATATTGGCCACACGGTCTCTCAGCAGTACGGCAAGGGCATATATAAGATAGCCAATTGGGCGAATCTGGTGACAGCACACACGCTGCCCGGACGCAGTATTGTGCAAGGCCTGAAGTCTGGGCTCATCAAGGACAATGTGAGCAAGGATCGCGGCGTGTTCCTCTTGGCCGAAATGTCAGCCAAGGGAAATCTGATTGATGAGAAGTACAAAGAGAGTAGCAAAAAAATTGCCACCGAGGGCGGAGATGTGGATTTTATATCTGGCATTGTCTGCCAATCGTCCACCTGCTTTGATTTTCCTGGTCTTATACAGTTGACGCCGGGCGTGAAGATTGACGAGGACGCCGATAATCTCGGCCAACAGTATCAAACACCCGAGCATGTGGTGCAGGAGGGCGCTGACATTGGCGTTGTGGGTCGTGGCATACTGCAAGCTGCGAATGTGGAGCAAGCGGCGGCTACCTATCGCGATCGTCTTTGGGCAGCCTACTTACAGCGTGTGGCCAAATAGAAGAATGGCTTCATCAAAAACTATAATATCTAACTTACCTCCATTCGGACGTATTTGAAATGTTTTCCATATTTTGTACCGCTAGTCGGTTATATTTTAAGCAAAGTTAAAAACACAAAAGAATCTTAAGCATTTAGAAGACAAATAGTTAAGAGTTTGCACAAAAATCGTTTAATATTAAGTTAAATGTTTGCTAAAAACGAAGAATATAACAAATGAGAAATATTAATTGATGTACTATATTTAGTATGAAGCCAAACACTGCAGCACGTAGCTGTAATCGCCGGATATATCATCCTGTAAATGAAACGGAAAAAATTTTGATTTTGATTTAAAAACTCGAGAACTCTCAATGTCATACTTTGGCTCTTTTTATTTTTTGTTTATTGCACAAGCACAAAATACTTTTATGTACAAATAAAATGTATACAAAATATATTAAAATGGATAAATAAAAAATTCATAATTTGTTGTTCGCAAATAGCAAAGAAATTTTAACGTTAGACGTTATTACAGAGGCTGCGTTTAGGAAATATCAATACAAAATAGAAATCATATTTCAATGAGAATTACGGATACATTTCACAACACTAATAATTTCGGGTTTTTATATTTCTGACTTGGAAAATGCATTTTTGGCATTTCTATTGCACAGTTGTATAAGTCCCTACAACTCTTAATTTGGGCATATCGCGCAGCTCTTCTACCAAGCGACGAGCGTCACAAGCAAATATCCAATTTCACTGTTTGCATCCTCCTGTGGTTTGTTTGTGTGTTGAGCGATTGCATATACCCGTCGAAGAGAGAAGCGTAAAAAGAGCAAGAGCGAGAGCGTTAAACGCGTTATTTTGTATACATTTTAGTATTGTTGGTTTAGTTGCTTTGTGCTTAACAAAAATAACCGCTGGTCCCGTTTTAAATGTTATGTTAAGCGCAAAGAGCGCGCTGTTAGTAACATGGCAAGCAAGAAAGCATTGCAAAAAGCTGCTTCTGTACATAGAAGCAAGAAGAAGCAGCTGGCAACAGCAAGTACTATTCCAATGCTAACAGTACAAAATGGCGGCTAATTTAATTTGATTTTCTTTTATTGTTGTCATTAAGAAAGTTTTCGAAATTGTAATTTAAAAATATTTGCAAAATGAGACTCGAGACATATAGTATAAAAAAACAAAAACCATAAGTTACATATTTACATATGTATATAATGTCATAGTTAAGAGATTCAACTATGTGCAATGTGTGTGCATAAGACTATGTATAATAATAATTAACATGTGATGCGACTGTAGGCCTCAATAAATGCACTGCGTTGCTTGTAAAAATGTGTTCCAATTTTGCATTAGTCGATTATTAATATATAATATAATGTATATGCGTTTCAACTATTATATAGTCAAATTTTGTACAATATGTTTGTGCTTAAGGCATGGAACAGACACGACAGTGACAATATTTTATAATTTCTTATTCATTTTTGATTGTTTTGCATTGTTGGTTGGTGCATGAGATTTCTGTTTAATTTTTTTTAGAATCCAACAATAGCCAACAGGGCACGCTTATAATCGCCAGATGTATCGCCCTAAAAATATAGAATATGGCAAGTTTTAATGTTTTATGCAGCACACAAATGAAGTAAGTAGTAAAATAAGCGAATCATGAGTGAGCAACAGATGAGTGGGAACATTTTGGAATAGAATGCTCTGTTAATTTATGGCTATGTAATTAACAGAACGCTTTTGGCTAAAGCTCTTTTTCAAAAGTTAACTGTTGTAAACTGCTTTCAAGTATGCAACTGTTATGTATAGAAGACAACTTTGAACAGGTTGCTAGAGTATATGTATATGTATATATAGTCAAACATCACATCAGATTAAGTATATATGTCGCTTATTCCGAAATGATATACAATATAGAGTGTACAATCTACAGGTGCATAATTCGTGCCCAACACCACAAATGCGGTTAACATGCTAACATATATGTATATATATGTATATAGATATACATATAAATAGTTGAGGAAGGGTATTTACCTTGATCCAGGATTCCAGGCTCTTGCCATACTTGTTTTGGAATGCTTCCTTGATATCTCCCAGATCAATCTCGGAGCGGCTGACAATGATGCGTATCAGCGTCTTGTCCTTGGTGCCCAATCCTGCCATCGCATCATGCAGACGCTCAGAGAAATAGTCAATCTTTGACTTGCAGCACTTGACTGAGCAATTGAATATTTAATATATATTATTTGAGAACATGATGAATCATTATCGTAGCTATAGAGATGACTCACCGATGGCCAGGAAACCCTTCTGTACAGAGCCGCTGAACTCACGCTTGATGGCAGTCTCGATGTCGTTTCCGGTGAGATTCTCGTATTCGATCAAGATCTGACGCAGCTGCTGATACGGCCGGGTGATCAGAATCGAGTTGAAGGTGGACTCATCTGTGCCCCACTTGCCCTCACCGGCATCGTACAACGCCTGGGCATCAGCAATGGCAGCCGCCTGATCCACACCCTGGTTCTCATCCCGATTGCCCTGCACCAGCGAGACGCACAGACGCTTGAAGTGGCCGCTGGTATCGCCCTTCAGATCGGACTCTAGGGACTTGCCGAAGCTCTGCTCGTAGAACTGAGCAATGGTCTTGATGCCATAGTTGGACAGGGTGCACAATATCTCAATGATGGCCTCCTCATCGGTGCCCACGCCGGAGATGGCATCGTGCAGCTCCTGGGCATAGAACTGCGGTAGCGGTGTCATCAGTGCCACAATCACATCCTCGAACTTGCCGCCCAGCTCGGACTTCAGGTCCGAAATTAAGTCCTTGCCATAGGCAGTCTTAAAGGCCTCGGCGATCTCCAGGCGCTGGACGATGCCGCGACGGGCGAGGATCTCAATGATGGCCTTCTCATCGGTGCCAAAGCCCTTCATGGCCTTGCGCAGAATGGCGGCATCCTCAACGGGATCGAAGGGATCAGCGGGGTAAACGGTGGGTGTGCACTGCGAATAGCGGAATGAGTAAACGTGGCATATAAATAAATCATCTTCTGGCTAATGCAATGAATACGTAATCAATGCACAAAGATTCATGAATAATCGTGCATTTATATGCGGCTACCGCACGTACTCTACAAACAATTGACTCAACAAAGTTTCCTTATAAATGTAATTCGAGGTTTAAGCAGTTGATGATTGTGCCCACGTATTCATATCCAGAAATATTGTAAAAATTCTACTCATATGCAAGGTCCGATAACTGTGTGAACAAATATATTAGCTTTCTATGATTCAATAGAATCTTAAGTGTTTTTGAGAGTAATGTATTTGTTATCTGACTGCTTAAAATATTTATAGGTATATACTACAAACGTTGTCACGTAGAGCACTCGCAACAAATCGATTAAACATAATACAATTATCACTAATTATCAATAATTGCGTCTATTCGTCAATCTACCTCTAGCGATCTTCAAAACTGATGTATTATATATTGGCACTCACCTTGAATGGATAGTACTCAGCGGAGCTCATGATTGCTTCTTTTTAAGTTTGTTTTGGAAGTTGTTTAAGATCTGTAAATGCAGAGCAGACAAGGAAAAACATAATTTATAATGATCTAATGATTAAAGTTGAGGCGCGTTGATTACAAAGGGAGGTATTGGGCAATTGGCTTTCGACAAGGCCGTGCTATACATAAAATATGTAGCTATGGGAATGTTCAGAAACCTGCTGCCCGAATGACATCACCAAATATGAGGGGCAAACCTGCCGTGCCGTGCTGTGTTTCATGTTTGCGGCTATTACGCATACGCCTAGCAGTATTTGTGGCGCCACAAAAAAATCGACATGCTTTTGCTTTTCTATGCAGGTATTTTATAGAGGTCAACGAACAAAGTTAGAGTGAAAGTTTTAATCCAAAAAAAGAAAAAAAAGGCCTGGGCTAGCGTTAGTTGATAACTTTAACAATTGTGGGTGCAGCCAACATTGCGTATGCGTAAAAGTACGTATCTTAATGTATACAGCACCAACTGGGAGTTCGGATGAGCTCATTCTTTGTATGCTAGAAAATATGCCATGCTGAAAATATTGCAGATTCTATTTTACTTGCCGATTTTTATCACGATAAAATACTTATGCTGTTCTAATGCTCAACATAGAAAGTAGCTGAATTTTATATGACAAGTAATTGATATGATAAATTACACAAAATCAAATCGCAGCAGCAAATAAAATCGTCTGACCAAGTTCAAAGAGTGGAAAATCAACAAAACCAAAAAAAAACAGAGAAAATAAAAATGACGTGGCAGTGTTCAGAAACCACTACAACTACAACTACAACGCCTCTTCACAGCTACAAATAAAGAAACAAATATTTTGTTTGCTTCCAAATGTTGGCGCTGGAACCAGTTCAAATTTAGTTTTACATGCAGACACGCACTCACACAGAATCATTTGTTTGTCTGTTTCTCTTTTGAGCTTTAAATTAGCATGCTATTGTGGAACACGCAGTAAAAACAACAACAACGATAAAATGTCTTGGAATAGTTGGAAAAGTTTTTTGGAATTCGTAATATGTCATACATACATACATATGTATGTTTTAGTGTTAGCAGTATGGATTGAATTCTAATAATATATGTACTATGTACATAGTTATTAATAGTCGTACATTCATATAACTACAGCTCAGCTAAGTGAGACTGATTTCGTGAATCATGCTGAGCATGAACTGATTGCCAAGCGCGCTTTAGTGTGACGTCAAACGTGGCTTGGACGAAGTGCTCTGCTAATAGAGCATATGACTGTTACTGGATGTTCTGGAAAGTTGTTTACGAGCCGCAAAGTTTCACTTCTATTCGTAATATAGTTTCATTTTTTTATTTTTTTATGTAGCAGCTATAAGCTCGTGATCTGGTAGAAAATGTGTGAATAAATATAGCTTATAAAACTGTATTATGACTGACTGTACCTTTGAAGTTATTATTTTTGTTGCTGTTTTAATTTGTTACATTTTTCTACTAGCAATTTTGCTTTAAACCTTGATGACGCACCTTATAAATGCATGCAATTATATCAAACGTGTTTGTTTTGTGCGGAATGCTTTTGCGCTATACATGTGCAAAGGTTTTACTGTGGTCGCTAAAAGCAATTGACTTGATTGCCACTAAAGATATCAGAAAAAAGATGGAAGCTCTAAGTAGATGAATTCAATTATAATTCGCGAGTGAAACGTCTATCAAGTGCACATACATATGTATGTATGTACATACACAACATACACATGTATGTGTAATTGAAGGAAACTTTGGTTGGGAAAGTCACACGCGTCTGCGAATGAGCAGACATACAGAGACCTAAATAGAGAGAGAGAGAGAGAGAGAGAGAGAGCGAAAGAGAGCTCGTGCTAAGAGAGCTCCAAAGCGCTAAAGTTCGGACAGCTTCAGTTGAACATTTGATGATGTCATCTTTTTTTATCCAAATCAATGTACCAAATTTATATGTATGTACACAAACACAAATGTAAATTCGTTGTAATAAACATATCCCTATGTTTATTATTATATGTTTGTTTATCTATTTTGTATTACGGAAAATAATACAACTATTTTATATATGGGCGTATATATATACATATGTATGTCTATACATAATTTAAAAACTTATCTGCCGCGCCCAAAAATTATTATAATGTTAAAAACATTTTATTTATACACTCTGTTTGCACTTTTAATTACGTTTTCACTTGAATTTTGTATTCACTTCAACCTTAGCAGATACGACAGTGTGACATACATATATGCATGCATATATATATTTATATACATATGTACGAAAAGACCAGTGAAAATAAACAAAATAGTAACTAGAGAAGAATGCAAAAAATTTACCAAGTGATATTCTCAAACGTACAAAGTGTGGTCCGTCAAACGTTGCGAACTCTTAGCGATGTGAAATAAATACTGAACTCGCTGCTTGGTGCTCAGCTGGTTTTATATGCGCTGCCATAACCGGCGAATCGGATCTGAGAGTAATTGCAAAGAGCGTAACGGTGTTGTTGGAGTGTAGGTGTTGGCAGGGCCGCACAGAATGGAACTGTTGATTATCTTTAATTTAGTTCCTCTTTTAAATGAAGTCGGGTCTCTCATTGCAAAGTGAGCTAGTTAGTAACTATTTTTTTTTCTTTTTAATAAAACATAAAGTATAATAACAATTAAAAGGAAATCAATAAGCAGTATTTGAGGAGCCCTGGTAATTACCTTAAAGTAAAAGATTAAGAGAGTTGAGAAAGCAAGAGCGAATCGCAGACCCATAATTACGTCATGATATTATAAAAAGTTCTCTTAATTATACATATGTATTTGTATAAATGTTTGCTGATGTATGACTTATTTTATTAAAAACTCGCCCGCTCTTACTATTTTAGATCTCATACATATGTATGCATAAGTAGATATATTAATGTAAATGTATATAGCAAATAACTACAATTACGTCAAACAGCAATGCGTGATTCATAAGAGTGGAAGCTGACATTAGCTGATAATGATCTTATCAGTAAAAGATAAAAACTATGCTTTAATAATGTGTTGTCCACTGAAAAATGAGTATTTTTAGAATCTTTGATTCTTGCTCATTTAAACCGTTACCGCGCAAAATGTTTTATATCGCTGTTCAACACTGATTTTGCGATGGGCGATGTAGTTCACATGAGCGAAAAGGAATCGGTTTCTCAAGTTCGATTAGTCAGCCGGTTCATTAACAATAGCTCTTTCGTTTTGTGCATTGCATTTAAATTGTTTAAATTTTTAGATTTTCTTCAAATTAAAAGTGTTTAAGAATTAGCTAGCTGCTGCGTAACCCTTTTAATATACTTAACACATGTAAGTTACGTGTAGAAAGACTGCCATTCTCATTGCACAGAACCAGCCCCTCCCTACACTATAATTATTTTTCGAAGAAAAAACCTGTCATTGTTTTTTATCTTTGGTGCCAACGTCGAATGTAGATAAGAAGTAGCCAGTATGTGGAAAGCGACTGCCGGCCATCAAATACAGGCAACTAGCACCGCCGAAGACGATGACTGGGAAACGGATCCTGATTTTGTCAACGATGTCAGCGAACAAGAACAGAGATGGGGCTCCAAAACAATTGATGGAAGCGGACGCGACGGGGGCGGCGCCATTGAGTGAGTCATTTATATTTAGGTCATTGCACCATTAAAAAATCTTGATATTAACATTAAAAATTAATCTCAACAGCATGAACAAACTGCGCGAGGAAACGGAGAAGTCGGATTTGAACAAGAAGAAACAATTGCTAAAGGATCAAAATGCTGGCTATGGATACGGTGGTAAATTTGGCGTTGAGAAGGACCGCATGGACAAATCGGCGGTAGGCCATGATTATCAGGGCAAAGTAGACAAGCACGCGTCGCAGGTGGACTACAGCGAAGGTTTCGGTGGTAAATACGGCGTGCAAACAAATCGTGTGGACAAATCTGCCGTGGGCTGGGATCATATCGAAAAAGTGGAAAAACATGAATCCCAAAAGGGTACATTATTAGAACTAAACCATATACCATATCTTATAACTATGCTCGTTTTGCAGATTACTCCAAGGGCTTTGGAGGAAAGTTTGGCGTGCAGGAGGATCGCAAGGATAAATCGGCATTGGGCTGGGATCATATCGAAAAGGTGGAGAAGCACGAGTCGCAGAAGGGTAAGTTTATGTTAATTGGTCTTAAAATTTACTGACTGGTATATTTCAGACTACTCTAAGGGCTTTGGTGGCAAATTCGGCGTACAGGAGGATCGCAAGGATAAGTCTGCCGTCGGTTGGGATCACATTGAGGCACCACAAAAGCATGGCAGCCAAGTGGATCATAAAGTCAAGCCCATTATTGAAGGCGCGAAGCCCTCAAACTTACGTGCCAAATTCGAGAACTTGGCCAAAAACTCTGAGGAAGAGTCACGCAAACGTGCCGAGGAGCAAAAGCGTTTGCGTGAAGCTAAGGACAAGCGAGATCGCGAGGAGGCAGCCAAGCAGACGGTTGTGGAGAACACGCCACTACCATCTGCCGAGGAGGCACGTACGCCGCCAGTTAAGGGGAGTCGCACAGCTATACAAACGGGACGTTCCGGTGGTATTGGCAATGCCATCAGCGCATTCAATCAAATGCAGTCGCCGGTTGCTGAAACGCCGCCGGCACGAAAAGAACCCATTGTCATACCTAAGGAGCCTGCGCCCGTGCAGGCAGCAAAGTCTTCCGTGGTTGAGCAGCCTGTGGCTCCGATAGCTGCTGTTGCTAAAGAGGTTACGGCACCAGCCGAACCGAAAGTTTCTGCACCACAACCAGATGTGGTGCCCCAAATTGAGATAGAGACTGTAGCCACGCCACCATCAAGCGAGCCCCAATCGCCAGCTCACGTCTCAGCCGTGGAGCAAACACCCGAGCGCCACTCCCAGCCGCCGGTACAGGTGCAATCCCAGCCAGAGCCACAATCGGAGCTGGAGCAGGAGCAGGAGCAGGAGCCACTTTATCAAAACCAGGCAGAACTGAAATCTGTGTCCCCATTGCCAGCTGCTCAATCGCCAATACCAGCAGCAGCACCAGCGGCAGCAGCTAATGGCACATCGGAGGAGGCCATCTATTCAAACTCTGATAACTTGGCGGACTATTTGGAGGATACTGGCATACACGCAATTGCATTATATGATTACCAGGCAGCTGATGATGACGAAATATCCTTCGATCCCGACGATGTGGTTACGCACATTGAGAAGATCGATGATGGCTGGTGGCGTGGCCTGTGCAAGAATCGTTACGGCCTCTTTCCTGCCAACTATGTGCAAGTTATTAATCAAAGCTCCTAATCAGCAAATACTTCCATTTGAAATTATTTTCAAGAACAAATTCAAATTAGAAACTATTTAATGCAGCGAAGAAACGGTTGAATCAAAATACTGAGTCATAATTTACTATATAAAAACTTATGTTAGAGAGGTTGATTGGATTAACTAATTATTGGAACTTTTCATTTCTGTAATTTTCGGGTTTCTGCAACGCTCTCTCATGTCACATGCAATATATATTCCATTATATATATATACTTATACATATATATTTTATCATCATTCATAATCGATTTTTAAAAATGTTTAACATGATTTTTACATTCTTCTATATTTTTGTGCGTATTTTTATAAAAATATGCTATAACCATAATTATTTATAGTCTTTTTATACTACTAGCAAAAGCAGTTTTTGTTTAAATTGTTCAAATTTTTAAATAAATGTAATTGTATGTGTTTTGGAATGTGTCTGAAATGTTTAAGTAAATGTGTCAAAAGTATGCTCACTTGTATAAAGTTTATAAATGTTTTCATTAAGAATGTTAGACACTTGTACAAGTAAAAGTCTGTTTTATTGATAAAGAAAAGCATAATAAAGTTTATTAATAACTATAAAAAAAAAATAATGTTATCATTGATTTCAAACTTGTTCAATTAATAGCAGGATTTTGTAATTAGTATCACATATTTATTTATTTCAGAGCTACCATATCATACGATATGGGTGTCACCACTTTACTGCTCTACAGACATATATACTATATATGTATGTATATATTTTTCATTCATTTGTATATCGGAATGATTCGGCTTTCATCAGTTGTGAAGAGAGTGAATCATATCTGGACAAAGAAGCATGTGACTGAATGAATTACATATGTACATATGTATATGGGATTCTTTTCAATTCTATCTACAAACATATAGACTACATACATACATATGTATATATTTATATAGCAAGTATATCTGTGACACAATATTTACGATTATATATAATTTAAATGGAACTTTGATATACTAAATTATTATTGGTATTGATATTGATCTGATCAAACAACTGTCAGTGCAAAATAATTGAGAGTTGTTGCCTAGTAGATGTTGAGCGGGATTATGATAACAAGTGCGTGTATCAAAAAACGTTCCTGTTATCAGTATGAATTGTCTGTCAAAATGATTCCATGCAGCCCAGATAAAATATGTATATACATACATACATACATTTAAATATAGACTTTGAGAGCGACAAGCAGCACGTATTGTTAAGCCCGCTTAGTGTTCTAGCAAGTGTTCCGTTACAAATATACCGCTATCAGTAAACACTTCCAAGCTATCACACATAGGATCTTGTAAAGCATTGTAATATACATAGATAAGTAACAATGTACATACTATGTGAATCCTTTCCAGAGAAGCGTTAGGCTAGCATAACGAATCTGAAATTCCCCTATTAGACGCGATGGACTTGCACTCTCTCTTTACGTACGTAATAAGTTCGTCTCTTTGGCGAATTTGCGCTCAGTATACTATGTGTGTATATTTTATAGATATGTACATATGTATATATATAAAGAGGCAGTGGCTAACTCCTGCAGTCAGTCACTCGACGTCAAACGACGACGACGGAGCTCACGACGGTTGATAGACGCTGCTGCAAACTTGTACAAAATAAATCGATGTATCGATATATTTATTGATAGCACATATCGCTGATTGAGTCGAATTTGTTCTACGTGTGAACAGCTGATATTTTTGGTGTAAATAGCCTAACAGTAAGTGCGAATGAAAAAGAAAGCAGTTGGGTGCGTGAAAGAAGAATCAACAATGACAATATTGCTCAACATAAATGAAAAGAAAACAAAGAAATAATATATCAGAGATATAATAAAAACAAATAATTAACCGCGTTGTGTATGTTGCGCGTACGATTGATTGAATATAACTCTCGCAAAATTAACAATTGTCGAGTGTGGCAGACGCTACTCAAGCTTTGACGCTGGCAAAACGTTCCACAAGCTGAGCCGAGCAGCAAACGGTCAACGTCACCGAACTTGTAATTGGTTCCAGCACACAAAGAGAATTACGTACTATCTGCTATATATTGCTGGGAATTAAACTGCTATTTTGTTCGCTTTGTGGCTTTGTGTTAAATTGGCAACTGCATTTATTTACTACTACAAATAGTCTTAAAAGACGCTCTGTAGTTGTTAATAGCATAATTTTTACTGCCGCCTACCAATCATCGAGCTGTCGCAAGTATGTGTCGTTTTTATTTTTAGTTTGTTAATTTTTTTTTTTTTTTTCACATCATGTTAGAGTTAATTTAAGAATATCCCATTTGCTACTTGTTCACATCTAATGACTTTTGTGAGTGTTTTGTTTTTGTTTTTTTTAATATGGTTACTTTTTCAACATGTGTTTGAAGAGTACTTAAAAAGAAAAAAACACGCATATACCGGCTAGCTACAGTTAAAAAGGGAGTTCAATTAAGATTGAGTTCTAGCTTAAATAGCTTTGCAAAAGTTAAAGTTATTTTCACTCCCACAGTGTAGCCATTTCAAGTAAAGAAAGTAATGAGACATTTGAAGTGATGGCATCTCGTAGAGGGTATTTAAAGTGCGTTAACTGATATCGTATTCAGTCTGTGTTGTGGCTGCGTAGCAGTTACCAGGCCTTCGGCTGTTTGGAGCTGTTTGAAAATTTATTATGTTGATAAGTATTGCTCTAATCTGGAATGTCATACCTGAACAATAGGACAAATTCCCAAGTGTATAAAATGAATGTAATCATTGCGGTATTCGAATGAAAATGTGAATTTAAAAATGATTAAATTCAGTTTTAGCTGCAATTGTTCTCAGGTGCAGGAAATTGTTAATTAATAACTAAATAATATTATTTAAAAAAAAATTAAAAAATTATTACGTCTCCGTATTAAGTGTGCAGGAACAACTAATAATTCTCGAACTTTTAAATGAATGTTATTTATATTATTTAATTACGATGCTTAAATAGCATGACTTGCTTTAGATATGTACATTATATATATAAACACATATAAATATACATTTGAGCTTAAAACACAAAGAAAATGCTAACCCAAATATTTATATGAAACATACGAATGTGGAAAGTGTGGTATTAGACTGTATTATACCCATGCTACAATACTATATTAAAATAGTATGTGTGAAAATATATCACAAATTGTTTATAGCTTGTTAGTTGAAATGATAACTCGCATTCATATCAGTTTCGCCAACTGTATAAACAATGTTGTATATAGACAGGCAAAACATATGTGTTCCACTGAACTTAACGGATGGAATTGTCACAATTCGCCATAAAATGAAAATCCTTTGCTCAATTGAGTGAACAGTCGAGGTCTTAAATTGGCGCCAAACATAATTAGACAATTCAACGATTCGATGAAGCGATGTGGAAGGCAGCAGCAGCCGTAACAGCGGCGCAACGTTTTGTCAAGGTGAACCAGACAACACCTCGTGTTTCCAACTAGCTCCATACCTGCCCGAGGCATCTACATATTGATATACATTTATATATACACATATGCTCAAGATGTGCTGAGCTCAGCCATAAAACGTCGGTGCGTTTTCTTTAAAGCTGTAAAAATCAGCGATAAAGCTTTTATGTTGAAAAAAAGCTATCTTATAAGTGTATGTAACATATTTGCTTTTTTAGCAGGTTATTCACCTGTGCAACCTGTGCAACAGGTAACTATAGTCGAGTTGGTATGTTTTCCTTTTGTTATTGTTGATATAAAGATTTTTCGTATTATCGGCGAGCACAGCTGGAATTATGGCCAAAACAACGCTAAGACAGAGTTTCGCAAATTTCTTTCATTTGTTTATTGTCTTATTCATATACAATTTCGTTATTAATTATATTAATAAAAACAATTTTCGCATTTATTTACTGATTGTGCTCAAGTGTTTTCTCAAAATTCTTATCAATCAACATTTAAAAACTTCAATAATCTAATTGAGGCGAAACAGACGCAAAATACTTTTAGTTTCCTTATGCGTACGTACAGTGAAGCTTTGCTACAGTGGAAGATCATTACAGACACATGAAGCTATGCAATACAGATGAATATATTGATACACTTCATTTATTATGAGCATATTAATAAAGCTGATGAGTAAATGCTGATTTAGTAATTATTACGTAGTCTTATCTATATAAATTATTCCAACGTCTGATTCGCATAGTACATTTAAAGTAAATTCAAGTCGACGCTGCTCAGCAGTTCCGACTTATTTATTATTTAGTCATTACTTTTTTCCGTCATCTCATTCTATTTGTGTCGCGTATGCTTCAAATGCAGATAATAACAAAATTATGGCATTCGTTATTTTATATTTGTTTGTTGTTCAGATTTTGATAATATAAATGACGAATTGCACCATAAAATTAGTATGTGCGAATTATATGAAAGCAATGTTGATTTCAGGCAACTTTTTTATTTGCTTATGTTGAAAAAAAGCTTGTATACAAATATGATCTATTTGAGTATTCAAATTGCAAAGCAATCTGCGAAGCGCCACGTGCTGAAATGTAAACAAATACAGCAAACTATAATTTATATGGACGCATTTTGAAATTTTCTGCTTGATCAGGGCCACTAATTGAACTTGTCACGCACAAGTGTTAAATAAATGAAATACAGTAAATAATCAATTTAAATATATTATGTATTCTCAATACTGTTGCAGCATGTCTTCAAACGAGGGCTATCACAATAAAATAGAGCCAGGCGGTGGGTCCGCTGGTGAAGAGCACTCCTCAAGTTCGGGTGCGCGTGGCAGCCATGGAAGTGCTGCAAGTGCCGCAGCGGCAAACAGTACGCAACTGCATCAGCAGATACTGAATGAGAATACATATCTGAAGGCCTCGAAGCAGGCCTACTTCAGCGATGAAAAGGTGCTCATACCCGACGATGACAGCACAAATGTGAGTAAAATACAACAACATATTTTGAGTACACTGTATCCAAAAATAATAATACCACGTAACCGATAAATATCGAGTGTCCGTATATCGATTTTGTACGAGAGAAAGTTCAATTTTATAGTATACATTTTATAAAGACTATTTATAGTTTTTGGATACAGGGTATGTTCTAGTCGAACTATATTATGTTTATATTAATCTTTATTTATTTTCACTCACAGATCGGTTTCAGTTTTCGCAAGCTGTGGGCCTTCACTGGCCCCGGTTTTCTCATGTCCATTGCGTATCTAGATCCGGGCAATATTGAATCTGATTTGCAATCGGGCGCCGCAGCGAAATATAAAATACTCTGGGTGCTATTATGGGCCACCGTGTTGGGTCTGCTCATGCAGCGCTTGGCCGCAAGGTAAGGGTGTAGGACAATTCGAACAATACATGTATTAAGTATATACAATAATTAATACTTGAACGTTGCTAGGCTGGGCGTTGTCACTGGTCTGCATTTGGCGGAGATGTGCTACAGACAATACAAGCGCTTACCACGTTGGATACTCTGGATTATGATAGAGATTGCCATTATTGGCTCGGACATGCAAGAGGTCATAGGCACAGCCATTGCCATATATTTGCTGTCCAATAAAGTGTACGTTTATCTAGACATTATCAAATGACGAATGATATATCGATTTTGTAATTCCCATTGTAGTGTACCTTTATGGGGTGGCGTACTCATTACCATTGTCGACACATTTACGTTCCTATTTCTGGATAAGTACGGTTTGCGTAAACTGGAGTTCCTGTTTGGTTTCTTGATCACTGTCATGGCCATCACATTCGGCTATGAGGTAAGCAGTACTCCTACAAAGCATACATAAATAAATAGCTAAACTTAATTGAATCTGAAAAAGTTCCCCCACTGAAGTAACTCCCAAATAAGTTGTTAGGCATGCAAATAAGTACGAAATGTAGCTTGACTGAACGCTCGAGTCGTAAATAACAAACGCAGTTTATTTTACCCATGCTTTTTTATTTTTATTTAGTTTTTTTTCTGTCTATTTCTGTGTCACAAATTGCAATAGTCAATTGTCAGGCACGTCTGTCAGGGGCGTACTTTACGTTCATATCTTTCAATTACGGCCGCTGAGGTCTTCCATTCTCTTTTCGATTCCTGTTTTAGCATATTTGCCATTTCGTTTCGCTGCTTGATAATGTGTGAACATTTCTTTGTATATCTGTTCAGAGACTATCTCTGCTTGTATTGAATGCAGTGTGTCATTCCATGTCATGCCTTTTAATGATTAGATAAATGGCTTTAGAGAAGTTTTATAAACTTCTTGTAAATATTTGCTTATAGCTGTGTATGTAAATGACGGAAATGGACCAGAACTATTTTTGATAAGTTGGGGATTATACCCTCGGGGCTTATCTGAAAGTCATTTGCAAAAACCATTTGCCAGGGGGATTTCCACTTGTGTTCCGAGATTTGCATTTATTTTATTTGACTCTTCTTGTCATTTTATATATGATGATTCATTACATTCCTCTTCCATTTTTTTTCCATTTTTGTTAATTTTTTCATTGGAAGTAGATTTATCATGATATATTATATTTAAATCTCTCTTCCCCGTTCTCTCAATCTCTCCGTTCTCTTTTCTCATTGAATTCTTACCACTCTACTGTTATTGCAATTTGTATTCCTTATTATTGATTGCAAAATATATATATTTTTTTATACTTGTAGTACATTGTATCTGCACCCGACCAGGGTGCTGTGTTAGAGGGAATGTTCGTGCCATGGTGCTCCGATTGTAACTCGGATGTGTTGCTACAGGCAGTGGGCGTGGTTGGTGCCGTTATTATGCCGCACAATCTCTATTTGCACTCTGCGTTGGTCAAGGTAAAGTTGGACTAAAAGCCAAATGATTCCCTAAATAATATCCCAAATACAATTGTATTACAGTCACGCGACATTGATCGCCGCCAGCCAAAGAAAGTGAGCGAAGCGAATTTCTATTTCTTTATTGAGGCCTCCGTAGCGCTGTTCGTCTCCTTTATCATTAATCTCTTTGTTGTCGCCGTCTTTGCGCACGGCATGTACGGCAAGACCAACCGGGATGTGGTAAGTGACTGATTGAATATCAATATCTAAGCTGTTGCTAACTCTCATCTCTCTTTAGCTGGACGTGTGCACCAACCAATCCATGTATGAGGATGCCAAGCTATCGTTTACGGACAATCACAATCTCACGGACATCATCAATGCCGATTTGTACAAGGGCGGTCTGTTTTTGGGCTGCACATTTGGGGCCGCCGCAATGTACATTTGGGGCGTGGGCATTTTGGCTGCCGGCCAGAGCTCCACCATGACAGGCACATATGCCGGCCAGTTCTCCATGGAGGGCTTCCTCAATCTGCAATGGCCCCGCTGGTGTCGCGTGCTGGTCACGCGCTGCATTGCCATTATACCCACCTTCTGCCTGGCCATGTTCAGCAAAATGGAAGATCTGACCAATATGAATGATATACTTAATGCAGTGATGTCGCTTCAATTGCCATTTGCAGCGATTCCCACCATTGCGTTTACATCTTGTGCAGCCATCATGGGTGAATTTGTGAACGGAATGTAAGTAAAAAAAATGAGAAATATTAGCTAGCAATCGATATTTTAAATGTAATTCACTGTTTTCTTGTTCTGCAGCGGCAACAAAATCGTTGCCATTTTATTAACCATTGTGGTTATTGGAGTCAACCTGTACTTTGTTGTGGTGCAAGTGGAATCGCTTCAAATTGAAGGCGGCATGCTGGCACTAGTCTGTGAGTAGCCCAAGTCTTAAATGTTCGCAATTCAATTGACTAGCTAATGCTTCTCTCTCATCTTATGTAGGTATATTTTCTATACTATACATAATTTTTGTTATATATCTTGTGATACATATGGCCGCGTGCATGGGCAACAAGTGGCTGATGAACAGTCGGGTAAGTTACTGAAACAAATCAGCATTACCTTATCAATAGTCGTGACAAAAAGCATTAACTGTTTAGCCAGTCAGTCATAAATTGTAGTTATCAATTTACGTGACTATTGGTAACCACCTAAAAGAGCTTTAGATGTCATATGGCAAAGACAGCTTCATCTAACCTGATGTTTTTCCCTTTACAGTGGGTGCAGCGTTGGGTGTTACCAAGCCAGAATAGCTTTTCGATACAGAATGCCAACTCTACGTATGCCAGGTATGTTTGCACATAATAACTCACTCATTGCTCAAGTACATACACATTCACTGCCAACACATTCACTGCCTACGTCTCCATATGGGTAACTAATCTACAAATTTAACTCTGGTCTGTACTATCCTAATATCAATTGGTATTTTCTACTTTCCCAGCACTCTAAAAGCTGTCTAATGATTTCTTTTAATAATTCTTTAGCTGCATTGTGTTTTCTTTCTGTATCTTCTGTTTCTCACTCTTCGTAATACTTGTAACTGTTGATTAACACTTAATCGAAAACATATGCCTATGCTCTTATTCTTTTAATTATTCACAGTGATGTTGCCTTAGTTGTAGGCGATAAAACTAACCCTACTGACAAACCTCTCGATACAGTTTCGGAAAAAATAGCTCAATAAAGCGTTATGCGCTCTATTGGCTATGGTTCAGTAAATAACTTTAGGATGTCCTCCACTTTTGTGATATTAACACCAACATCACACGCTTTACAGCACTAACAATTCACCAATAAGAATTTACAATACACTGTTCAGCTGTTCGATACTAGCCAATCGTTTCATATCTTAAATAAAATTATTTATAAGTTCTGGTAAGTCATAAGTTGGTGATATTGTACCCACACAACGCTCGCACAATCGGTATTATCAGGGCTAATAATATAAGCTAGCGCGCTTAGTATGAACAAATAAAGTAAGCATTTAATAGCAATTTATGGGAAAAAGTATTTCTCGCCTTTTGATTTATGATATTTCCTAGACATAAGCTATTTTTTAAGTAGCACATCGCAGACTGGAATGAAACGAAGAGCAGCAAAGCCTGGATTTACCGTACATAGATGTAAAACTCATAATTGACATTTTGGTATAACTCTCATTCCTTGCATATATCCAAAAGGGCGTGGCTGAATTAACACAATAAAGCTTCAATCATCGAAAAACTTGTTGCTAATTTGATTTACCTGTTATTCATGTATCATAAAATTCTCTTTTATTATATGTGTGTGCGTGACTACCACCATTTGTTTTCCAACACTGTTCTGTGTGTCTTATACTAAATACAAACACACACATGCACATGCCCCACTACTCTTATACTGTTCGCCACTCTACTATTATATTCTGTGTGACGTTGACTGCCACCACAAAAAATTTACGAAAATAAAAATAAACTATTGGATTGACTGATCTATACATTTCGGCTAATTGAAAACTGTGCGAACAAATTTTCTTGAAAATCGGCAAAAATGATTTTCTTGGCATTGGTACAAAATTGTTCTAAAAAGTTTGCGATTGGCAAGCACAAAAAAATAAACAAGCCAGAAAAAAAAACAACTGCTGAATGTGCAAAAAAAGTAAAATAAGGTTGTTTGGGACCACATTAAAATGGCCAACAATATTAATAAAAATTTCGACATTTTGACGCTGATTAAAAAAAAAAAAAAACCAAAAACTTTTATTTTTGTTTAAACCGAAAATTCAATGCGGCTTTCAATTGTTTATTTAAATCTGGAAATTCGCTGCTGTACCTGCCGGCAAATCTGTTGATCCATTTATACTAATGGGGGCAACATCAAACCAACATAAACCACCGAACGTAACCCAACCACATGTGGATGGCATTCTCTGTGCAGCGAGCTGACGCTGAACGATAATGGAATCTCCATAAATTCTTTCAATAATTTGCAAAGAAATGTTGCCTCATAATTGTTTATGGCTATTTTTTTAAGTGTTAATTTTATATAATAAAAATATTATTTCGTTTGTATCGTTTGCCTAAATCAAAGTGATGTTAATTATAATTAAATAATTATTGATAGTTTGTAGACGTAGCTATTTATATAATAAATGAAATAACGTAGCTTTATTTTGTAAATAGCTTTATATGTAAATAGCTAAGAAATAAAAAAATTATCGAATCCCCTTTTGACCCTGGCTCCCTCCCACAATAAAGAAAATATGTCACATCAGTTGTCTCTGCTGGGACATATGCATGGTTCTTTCTGAGTTGTATTTTTATTTGAAAACCTCAAGTCTTCTAACTGTTAATAATTGTGTCTATATGTTTCGTATGTAGTTCCCTTCTTTTATGTGATGTTGTATTCCCAACGTTTTACTAACAACTTATTGTAGTTAGCAACAGTAAAAAGTTGTTTGTGTAGATAGAATATGGCTCTGTTTGAATGTTGATCTATGTAGTTTCTAATTGATTTTACTCTTCTTGAAGGGATTCGAATCAGATCAGTGCCAGCACATGCTGTGGCCCATAGATCTCAAGTTCACCTCATAATATAGACATATACACACACCCACACACACCTGCACACCTAGTCATTCATCCAAATTCATAATATCTTCCATTTACAGAATTTCCACCAATGCCGACACAGATGCAGATATCATGGACGGTGAGGATGCGTAGCCATTACTGTTCTGCACTGATTCCGATGGCAGCGAGGAGGTTTGTTTTAGCAGCAATAACAATGAGCTGAATTGCCACAGCAGTAATGTGGATAATGCCAGTAATGGCCACGTGGTCATCAGCTAGCATTCGGCTCAGGTCTGCCCCGATAATAACAATAAACCATCCCGTCGCAAACAGCGCAGCTTATATGGAGACCCCATCGCAGCCTCTAGTTCATCATATCAGAAATGGGGTCTCGCTCTTCGCGCTGTTCGCTTGAAAGCCGAAATTTTGGGGATTAGTGTAATACGATTTCATAGCATCATTATTGCAACATGATGTACGCAGTATACCAAAAAATCCAAGGCAGATTTTCTTAGCAAATCCATACCATATACATACATAAACATATAACTGTAAAATGCCTTGATATAAGTCAAACGTGTGGCATTCAAAATAGATTTAAGTTCCCAGTACGGTAATTGATAATAATTATTATATAACATAGACACACACACTCACACACACATATACATTTATATATATTTTAAACTACATATTACTTATAAGGCTGTGAACTGAGAAACCGTAAACAATTTTAAACAATATATGTTAATCTTAACGGGTCCTTTTCGAAAATATTTCCTACATTTTTTCAAAAAAAAAACTTTCATGTTGTGTGCTTTTATTCAACAACTACATATTTGTAATTTATGATCTAGTTATTTACTAATTCGCAATTTAATATATGTCAGCATTGGGTAGGGCACAACTTAAAAATTTGTCAATACTATTTTAAGGCACGTTTCATCTTTGCCATTAAATCAAATTGTTTTCTATTGTTGTGTAAATCGCTTAAAATAAAAAAATATGTTATTCATAAGTTTAAATATGAAATGATATTTCTGTCTTTAAGGGTAGAGTCTAAATAGAAATATACTTAAAAATATCGTTAATGTTGTAGGCATGGCCTTCGTATATACAATATGTATGTATGTATATATAGAATGATAATAATGGTATATATTCGTTATAAATACGATAATATCGATAAGGCTGCATGCAACAGTTTCGTGTATTGTGGGGTATATACATATATACATATATATATCCATTTGTTTCTTTTTAGACGTATCACTTTGTCTTATCATCAAGTCTTAAATAGATGTAATTGACTTTTAAATGGATGATTTGCAAACGGAAGCTAAATGATATACATTTTTAGCTAATGAGCCACTTGGGAGTTAAGTATTAATTACGGTGTAGGTGACAGACAGAATAATAAATGTTTGCTTAACATTTTATTATGGCTTACGACTTATCTACGAGTGGGGTAATTCGACTATAGAGGCGTAAACCGATTTATGACACCCATACATGAAAAACTCATATAAATATATATAAAAAATATATTAATGTGTGAAATAAATACATATTATTTTGTTTAATTCCAGAAATCGCTAAAACAAATATGTTGCAGCTCCCTTTTTAGACAAGCTTTTGAATACATAAATAATATCAATAGTCAAGGGGATTTCTTTATTGATGGGAATTATAGTTTCATTAGATGAGCACCAATTAAGTGTTATTATCAATTACAATCTCGTAGAATTTCGATCAGCTGTATAATCTAACCAAAAGCTGTTCGGTAGCAAAACTCACCGACCTGCTCTAGACGGAATATAAGCTGACTCCAGCCGGTTCAATTACTTTCATATGGTGAGTTACACAAAACAGGTTATGTTAATCGATATGCTTATCCATCCGTATGTATATACTTCTATTAGACTAAAAATTAAAAACTATCTTACTGGGATTTACTTGAGCGCCGACTGTATAGAACGATGCAAGTATTTGGATTTGACTAAGATGCGGAAACTTTTGATAGTTTTGATCGGGCTGCAGCTGACTCTTAGTTCGGAGTGCTCAACATTACGTGCGTAGCTAAAAAATAAGATCGAATTACCTGTTTGACTGAGGTGTAGATCGGTGATCTCTAATTGTAACTCTCAGCCCAGTATATTAAGAAGTGCCGCTTTGGGAATACCACCTGTATTCGGGATACTGCAAATGCGCTGATACGTAGTTTTCCCAAGGGAATACCCTCGGTGGGCTTGAAGCCATTGGATGTGGTCCATGTGAAGGATACAGTGCTCATTAATGATCGGCAAGAGGGTGTACTTTGGTATTTTTTCCAGCTGCTCAATCAGATCAATTACGGCTTCGAAAATACAACTATAATTGACATTAAGGGCTTCGACGAAGATCCCACATCATCGAAAATAATAATTAAAGGAAAAATACCCAGACTAATATATAAAGGCATATATAAAGCCATGGGCCGATTGCTTTGGATGGTGCAAATCAATTCAACTGGCGAATCTGAATCGGAATTCTTAAATTTTCGTTTCGATTTCACATTGAAAGTGCAAACGGAATATCGTAATGGTAAGCGATATCTGAAGATCTATCAACTGGTGCCCAATGTCTATGTGGATCGGTAAGCAAATTCTATATTTTTGAAAAAAATATACATTGTCCCACTTGCAGCTGGATACAATGGCTGGAGAACTTTTTTCCAGAAAATACAGACTTGACCATTGCCATGAATAGAATTTTCAATGCGAATTGGGTGGAATTTTGGAATGAACTGGAAAAGCCCATATTGGAAGTATTCACGGGTGTATTTTTAAGCATGATCGAAGATATATTTTATAATGTTTCATACGATGATATGTTTCTATCGAATAATGAAAATATGAATTAAAACTTTGCTTCGTTTGATTGCTCAGCTATACCAAATATATACGATAAATGGATATATACAAATATACATATATTTATATATACAAAAAATAAACTCGTATAGGTTAAGATATCGCATTTAGTATCAAATGACATTTCGAAACTCAACACTGCATACTCTCCACTATTTATATGAAAACTAGAATGCACGGAACTTAGTTTAATTCCTTGATTTTATTCATTTCTTACAATAAACCGGTTTAGAAGACTATGATAATTGCGTTTTGATTTGCTGATCTTATAAATGTTCTGCTGAAAAGGCATTCGCCTTTATTCAATACTTAAACGCTGAGGCAAATACAAGTTGATTATTCTCGGATAAACATTGGACTTTTGTATAAATAAAGTATGCGTACAACATTCCTTATTGTGATCGGACTCCATCTGTTCATCGCAATAAAGTGTCAAATATTACGTGAGTAGACAAAACACAATTGTGTTGCTATCAAAACAAATCTCCTTTTGCTATAGTGTTTTTTATTCTTTACCTAAATTCGCGTAGCAAGCAATATAAAGAAATGTCGTTTCGGCGATTCGAAATGTATTGTTGGATCAATGAATGCTGTGATACGACAATATTCACGCGGATTATCTGCAATCGGTATGAAGCCCATCGATGTTGTGGACATTAAGGACTCGAATGTTTGGAATAATGCTCAAATAGGTAGTTTTTGGTTCCAATTCAAGCTATTCAATCAAGCGAATTATGGGTTTGAGAATACGACAGTAAAGCGTATCAAAGGCTTCGGGAAGGATCCAACAGCCTCCATAATGGAAATACACGGTCAGATACCAAGTCTTATTCACAAGGGTAACTATATGGCCAAGGGACGGGTTTGGATGATTGACCTAAATGCGACAGGTGTCTCAACATCGGATTTTCAGAATCTACGATTCATATTGAAGCTGAAAGTCATACCGGAATATCGGAATAATAAGCGCTATTTGAAAATTTATGAACTGGTGCCAGTTGTCAATATAAGTCGGTGAGTTTTCAAAAATTATATATGTATGTATACATATATACAAGGGTGATCTGAATGATTGGCATGAAGATAGGAACATCTTGTAATTGAAATTCTTTTTTATATGCCAAAGTATATGTTGTTAGTCTGAAAAGTTTTCAAACTACCCTCGTACATATTGTATGTATTTATATAGTCAAGACACTATATGATCAAAATCAATTTGACAGCTGGATTGTGTGGTTGGATACTTTATTTCCCGAGAACATGGATCTAACAATTGCAATCAATGAGCTGCTTAACGCGAACTGGTTGGAGTTTTGGAATGAACTGGAACCATCATTTCTGAACATTTTCAGCGATGTATTTACGAGCATGATTGCAGATACATTTGAGAAAATATCCTACGATGACATGTTCCTCAAGGACAATGAGACTGAATCAAACAATTAATCTAAGCTTATATTTATATTAGCTGTGAAAACGTTAATTAATGTAACAGGAAATATATATCTATAGTTTATTTAAATTATATACATACATGCATTTAACTGGCAATCCGGTTTTCTAGATAGTTGACTATAAACTTAACTATAGCTAAACTCATGACTTTATTTACAGTTGAGTATTGGCTACAGCAGGTTCTAAGTGAAATCGTGCTGTGATTGATGGTAAACAAATGTTATAGATAAAATAAAAATAAAAAGAATATAGTATTCATAGCAACTCCAAACGTACTTGAATCGGAGATGCATAAATGTTTCATATTGTTCGTCATATTGTTAATGCTATATAAAACTTCATTGGGGATCGAGCTGCGTGAGTAATCAAGTTTTTGAAGCAATTGTTGAGTACAATTAGTTGAACTATAGATATATGTTTATGCAGCCGATGATATCAAGAAATGCCACTTTGGGGACTCCCAGTGCCTTATGCATACCATGAACGATTTAATCAGACGCTATCCGAATGGTATATCGGAGATTGGTTTGGCTCCATTGAATGTCACCCAGCTGGACGATCTCTCGATTGTGAACAGGCCCAATGGTGCTTCAGTTTGGCTATCGTTTTACTTAAAAAACTTAACCAACATGGGCTTCAACAACGCAACCATAACCCATGTGAAAGGCTTCAATAAGGATCCGAGCAATAGCAACATGATAATCAAAGCGTATATACCAAGGCTCGTTCATAAGGGCACTTATAATATGCAGTCTCGTATTTTACTATTTGTGGCAAATACAACGGGAAGTTTTCGCTCAGAATTTCTCAACTTTCACTTGAAAATGCGGATAAAGGCTATACAGGAATATCGCAATAATAAGCGATACTTGCGCATCTATGAACTGAAGCCCAAAGTCGACCTGCAGCGGTAAGAAAATAGAATAATAAAATATCACACAATATATATAAAGAGCTCTTTCTGTTTTCTAGGTGGATAATTTCGCTTGATTCGTTATATATTGAAAATACGGATATGACAATTCTGATGAATAATATTATCAATGAAAATTGGCTAGAGTTTTGGCAAGAGCTTGAGCCAGGTATGCTCAAAACCTTTGAACTCTGCCTGATGTCAATACTGAAAAAGGTCTTTGATAATGTCGCCTACGACGATTTATTTCTGCCAGATGGATATTAATTACTAAAAGTCCATTCTATATGAGATAGAGGGTATATTGGTTTGTTTCTTTAGTTACTTATATTACTTGAGTTTGTTTAGGTTAATGAAATGTGTTTCCTCTTTCTTGTTCGACGGGTTGTATTTGAAAATAGTTTTAGGTAATAGCATTTAGTAATAGAATTTCATTTACAATTATACCTATGGAATAAAGTTGAGTTTGGTTGCTAACGTTTTTATTAGAATATTTATTCAAATAGTGAATGATTTAAAGTATATTAAAAAGAAGTTTGAATGGGCATAGGTGTTCTCAGTTAGCTTCCAATTTTAGTTTTTCCCAGATTGTGGAACTGGCCATCTAGCTGGAGCTCATCGTAGAATATGTGATCGTTGTAGACCTCATCGCGATGGTATGTGTGCTGGTAGCCCTTGGAGCTGTTGCCTCGCTTGAATTTCCGATGATCCGCGGCCAGTTTGAGCAGCTTTTGGCGGCTATGCGGCTGGCCAAGATATTGAAGAGGGGTGGCCTGATCCTGCATTGGTGCTGTGTCTTGGTTGTGTCGTTTGATACGACGCTGGCGCCAGCCCCAGCGCATACGTTTAACGGTTGTCGGTGGCAGTGGCATGAGGTAAGTGCGGGTAGGGCGAAACCTTTTGGACTTGTATCTGGAGTGCCGGGACTTTTCTCTGTAGTGATCCACCACTTGGCAGGTCTGCATGTCCCTGGGCTTGGGTATGATGTCGTCCAGCTTGGGCGGACACTGTAGCACATAGTAGAGGCCTGCAGTGGAGGAGTCGTTTGCGTGAGACTTGGCCAAGTCGAGCAGCCGCAAAGGCACCTTGTAGTAGGCAAACATGTTGCGCTCGACAACAATTGCCGATGCGGCACTCAGCAGCAGCAATCCCAACTGCAGCATTGTGCGAGAAGTGTTGGGCTAGTCTTGGGCAAAGTGACGTTTATAAATGTAAATCACTTTTCAGCTTCAATGAGCTGCTTTGCAACTTTGCGGTTTGCCGGCTATAATTTGGCTTTAATATTTATTACGAGTGAGCAACTGGTTTTCCTAGCAACCGAGCAGGTTGAATGAACTATTGCTGCACCTAGGCCTAGGCCTAGGTCAATCAATAGTCGTAGTTGTCATAAAAAATAGAAATAGAAATAGCAAAAGTTTTTGCATACGGAAGTCATGCAAGAAACTGTTGCTTGTTTGTGTCTCAGCAATGTTGCTATGGTTGGCTTGGCAACATTGCTGCGCCGGGCGCAACAGTTATTTGTTTTGGTTTGTTTATAGCACCTTGACGCTTGCGCTTCAAATGTGCTATAAACTTGAAATATGTAGGGGACATTTGGCAGAGTGGGGCTTACTCTCAGCATTTGTTGCACATATGTATGCAACAGATTTTGGCGTGACTGCTGCGAATTTTCCAGTTCATTGCGAATTCATATTTTAAGTATATTGTGGCTTAGTTTTTGACGGCTTGCCGACACTGCGGCATGCAACAAATCCAGCAACTTAGCCAATTACAACTGACAAGCTGTAATAATTAGGCGCAAATGGATTTATTGATAAATAGAGGTTAGATTAGTGTGAATGAATAAATATGAATAAGTTATATAAGGCTTCTGTGCTAAGCTATTAAATTGTGTCTTGCGATATTTTTGTGTCACGGAAACGCGAACGTATATTTGCATGACAAAATGACTAAATCATCGATATATTGCATTTCGATTGCTCACTTTGCGAGCGAAAAGCTACAAGAGCTTCTTTTTATTTGAATTGATCACCGATGGAATTATCGATATATTATGGCTCGCTTGCTTAAATCGCAGGGGAAAGCTAAATGGCAGCACTCTTTATTTACGTTGAGATTTGTGTTGCAAAACATTTAATATTAATATAAATAATAGAAAGGTTACTGATAAGTCATATTGACTTAAATACTATCGAAATAGATTATTTGGCACTATTAACAGGACCATTTCATCATTTATATAATGACTGTTCATCCAAAGGTCCTTACAACCTTTCATTGTGCAGTTCCTATTTTTAGTTACTTAGCTAAGTTGGCAATAAATGATTGAATTAGCGCCTAATCAATTCCCAGATTACCTGCCGAAAGCCAACTTTATTAGGCAACGTGCTAGTATGCCAAAACGTTTGCGTGCAATGGCAACATAAAATGGCGGCGCAACAATTGGCCGGAAGTAAGCTTGGCAACGTGGCTGACAACCAAATATTATGGCACAGGGGAAATCAACAACGGTAAAGGTGCAAAATAAACAAATGGCTAGCAACCGGGAGCTGCCACGATCAGTTTTGCCTAACTGGCTTACATTGTCGTCGAAGCACTTCCTTTCAGTCAGCCAACGGTAGCGCAGGTGAGTAGTCGCAAAGCGGAAACTAAAATAAAGGCAGAATATTAACAGAAAATAATGGAAAAAGCATGAAAGAATAGTTAAACTGCAGACCAACTCTTTAAAGTGATTTAAAATAGGTTAACTAAAAAAAAAAAAGAATTATAAATATTTTGTATCATGAAAAAACGAAAAAAAATCGAGTTTTGTATTTTTTTTTAGTTACGCTTACATAACAAATAAAAAGTGTTGTCTACTTTGAAGAAAACTTACATAATCTATAAATCACAGAGGTATTTAGGGCTTTAAAAGTGTTTCGCTATAACACAGGAAATTTGTATATAATATTAGTAAGAATATTGATTTCATAGGATAGATATTGATTATATAGTTGTTACTGGTAACAAGGTCAATCAAACACTAACACACATGCGCTCACACACAGCCAACAAGCAACAACAACAACAACATCAGAGTTAACAACAGCAAACAAACATCTGGAGGGCGCCTTCGATGGAGCAGCCCTCCACAAGCGCCGAGGCAGCCGCTGCCGCTGCAGCCGGCGGGCCGGATCCACGTCTGGAGTTGATGGGCTCGTTTGTCATCAAATCGCTTAAACTGAAGCCAGAGAAGTGGACGCGTGTCATCACGGTGGAGGAGCACAAGGGCATAATTAAAGAGTTTCTGGATCGAAATACACCTGTGGTGTTAATTATCATATTGACGCCCGCTGCGCAGCTGGTGCCCTCCACCACGTTTCCCCTTTCGCAGCTGAAGAGCAAGGGAGTCTACTTTATCAAACGGTATGCCAAGCCCATACCACGTGAGAATTGTGGGAATTTCATCATCTTTGGTGACCTGGCCACTCGCACAATTGACCAGCTGTCCGCACTGGTCGAGGAGGTGCTTGTGCCGTTGCTCTCCAATGAGGATAACTACAGAAACTGGCCCATAATGGTTGCGCAAGATGTGCAGAAGCATGTGCACAGCTTGAAGAGCACCGTGCATCAGGTCAAGGGCCAGGTGAGCGGCGAAACCATACTGGCCATGCCTGTGGGCGTTGAGAAAATAGTTAAAGCCGCCAAGGAGCTGACCGAAACGCAACATTGCCAATTCGATCTGTATCTGAAGAGTGCCATCGAGGGCGTGGTCATCAAGTGGGCGACTCAGATACACGAAGTCATCAAGGAGAGTCCAACGAACGCCTTTGCCAATGGCCAGAATCCCACACCGCACACAGGTGAGCCTCAGCCCTGAGCTCTACCCATACGTGCATATATTACTTTGTTGCTGTTATTTTTGGCACAACTTTATTTATTATTTATTGATAAAATTCAAGTTTTGCAGTTGACGTTTGTTTTGATATATCCTAGCAACGCGCCGGCATTGGCCAAATTTGCATGTTTATTACCCGCGTACCTAGCCTCCGCCTGTCTGTGTGTCATATGGGTAAAAATGTCTTCAAAACAGCTTTTATTATCTGTTTGGTGAATGGCGACATGCAACATTTCTTTATGTCAAAACTACAATTACTTTTTGGGCCTTTTTACTATCAGGCGACATTCGTCTATAATTCTTACTATCTTCACTTGAGGGAGGAGGCGGCAAAGCATAAAGCGGCTATAGCCCAAAACCTATGCGATTTTTATTATTTTAAAAGTAACCATGCTTGGGAAGTTTTCTGTTTGTATAAAACCACTAAATATGGAATCCAAATTATTTAATATTTATATATACATATATACACCATTTAGTTAATCGAATTGCATTTGTATACCAATCCTTCAATTTTTATCGCCCCTTTCACTTTCCTGATAGAATTTACATTTTGGAACAATCGACTTAAGAATCTATCCTTTATCTATGACCAATTGCGCAATGAGCGCATACGAGCCATGGCCCTAATATTGGAATACTCCTCGAGTGCTTACCATCCGTGCTTTCAGACGCTCTTCAAAAACGTTGTCACGGGTGAGTGCAGTCGATTTAATGGCCCAACAGCATGCCATTGCTATTGAGTATATGTATGTATATGTATATTTTTCTATCTTTGAATTTGGCATGCCAACAAACTGTTTTGAACTTGATTGGGCAATCGCAGCACTTGCCGAGGCAAAGGATATAACGCTCTATTTGAACCCATTGAAACGTCCACTGCATCAGCTGGAGGAAATAGATTTTGCCGAGTTCAAGCCTCTGCTAATACCTTTCATGCATACCGTTTGCACGCTTTGGGGCAACTCACGCTACTATTGTCAATCTTCGAAAATAACTGTACTTTTGCAGGAGATATGCAATTTGATTATACACCAGGTATGTACTTCTATATATGTATGTATATGTGCAGTGTGAGTGGCAGGCAATCTGTCAGAAAGTTATTCACTTAGTTGAAAATGCAATCAGTAAGCAATCAATAAGTTAATTAATTCGTAAACTATTTATCCCGCTGTAAAATGGATTTAATTAAAATTTAAATAAATACATTCAATCAACTGATTGACAGTCATATACATACATTAATCAGATGCCAGTCTACAGACTATATACATTATCTACATTATTTGTTCTCGTTTTTCTTCCAGGCTAAGCGTTATTTGGATCCTTCGTCTATATTCCACAGCGACATAGATGAGGCCATGCAGCGCCTCACACTCTCTATACAGATATTGAAGTTCTTTCGGGAACTCTTTGACTATTACAAGGAGCGCTTGGCTGCCTTCTTTACGGAGCCTGAGGAGCGTCCGCCGATTTTGTGGACTTTTCATCCAAATTCAGTTTTCAAGCGCTTTAATGCTTTTCTCGAACGTTTGACAACAATTCAGTGGTATTTAAAAGCGAAATCTATTTTGAGTGTAGATATACGCATATAGTGTATTATATTTCTGACCTTTACAGGTTCTTCTTTACTGTGATTGAATTCCTGAAATTAGAGAAAGTCGAAATCGGTGGACTGCGTGGCCGCCAGCTGAGCACCAGGATAACCGATGTCTATGTGGAGTTCAATCAATACTTTACGGCATTTGCATCGAAGAGCTACGACGTCCTTGATCCAGATGATCATGAGTTCGATGAGGATTTTAAGGGCTTCCAAACCCGCATTCTGGAGCTAGACATGAAGCTGGCCGCCATACTCTGTCAGGCATTCGATGATTGCCATAATCTAGAGAGTATATTTAAGGTGAGTAAACACTAATCAGCTTAGACTCTATTCGTCTGCTAAATACTCAAGTATTGCACTCTTTACACAGCTTATTAGCATCGTGGGTAGCGTGCTAGACCGTCCAAAAATCAAAGAGGAATTCACACAACGCTATGCGGAAATAGTTCGCATGCTCGACGATGAGATGACAGTCTGTGAGAATATTTATGACAAGCAGATGGAGCTAGCCAGAGTCGGTGATACGCTATATCCGAACTACAATTGTCCCTCGGTGGCGGCCTTCATACGCTGGTGTTATCAGCTGGAGTCCCGCATTACCGCCCCCATCAAGAGCTTCAAGGCGCTACAGCATGAGTAAGTTATACACAATTCCTCGCAATTAAGCAATTACGATATTTTCATTACTTGCCTACCATCTATGGTAACTCCAAATCTTTCACAGCATAACCAAAACCGAAAAATCGCTGGAAATTGTGGAACGTTATGAGTGTTTAATGGCTAAGTTGGGCGCCTGTAAGAGGCAGTTCTTTGAGGATTGGTCCGTGCAACTTGCTGCCCAAATTGAGGAGGATCTGAAAAAGTCGCTCATTTCACGCGATCAGCACAGTCATTCATTGATCCTCAACTTTAGCTCGACCCTGTTCTCCATACTGCGCGAGGTGCACTACATGCAGCAGATGAAAATTGATGGCATACCCGAGATTGCGATTGAGTTTGCAGAGAAGAGTGATGTCTTTCGCTCGTATACACTGAATCTTGAGAAGACCATCGACTGGTACAACAGCATACAAGAGGGCAGCTCACCAGTGGAGCTCAAGCTGATTGAGCCCGAGATTAAGATGATTGATGATCTGGTTGAAATTGGTGTGGATCAGCTCGTGTGGAATTCAACAGGTGAGCAGTCGAGCGTTTTATTTTTGATAAATAATCAATAATAATGATTTCCTCTCAGATATCATGAGCTATCTGGAGAAGCTACGTCAGCCGGTGGCTGCCTTGCGCAATCGCATGAATCACACCCAAGAGAATCTGCGTCAAATACGGAAAATTATGGAGGTTTGGGCCAAACAACCGCTGTTCGAGCGCCGCGATTGCAAAAAAGATTCGGTACTCTCCATAGATGAGCGACCAGATCGCACTGCCAAGCGCTATGCGGAAATCCAGGCAGCCTCTGTAGAGATACATAAACTGCTCCAGGATAATATGCTACAGTTCGACATGGCAGATAAGCAAGACGATCCTGTCTGGCTTAGCTATGTGGATTTCGTGGATAATATTGTGTACGAGAACATTCTACGCACAGTCGGCGTGAGTGTGGGCTATCTGGCAGAGAATATGGATCCGGATAACAACTATGCACCGCTATTTGAGTCGCGCCTGGAACTGGTGGAGCCCAACTTGGTGTTCGTGCCCTCGTTAGACCCCGAGGATCCCATGGGCTTCAACAATATGCTTATTGAACTCATGCGCGACATTATGAAAATGGGCTCGCTCATCAAGCGGCTCAAGCCCAATGAGAAACGTAATTATGTGGAGCTGATCAAGGAGAATCAGGATATTATTGATATGCGACGGGAGATACTCAATGGCGTCGACTTGGTCATGGAGGAGGCGTCGCGCTTCTGTCGTCAATTCGAGCGCTATTCGTACCTGTGGCTGGACGACCGTGAGGAGTGCATGGAATACTTCTTGGAGTATGGTCGGATGTTGGATCCAGACGAGATCGAGCTGCTGCAAATGAATGATCCAGCTGCACCGCCTCCCCCACAGCCGTGTCAGCCCACGATTGAAGCCTTCCGAGAGCAGATAGACAACTATGAGTCGTTGTTCACCGAAATCGAGGATATACCCGCATTTCAGGTATTCAGCTCCTGGTTCCAAGTGGATGTGCGACCCTTTCGACAGGCGCTGCTCAACACCGTCTGCAAGTGGGGCAACATGTTCAAGATGCACCTGGTGAACACTGTGACGTCCAGTCTGATGGATCTCAGTCATTTTATACGCAAGGCCGACGAGGGCTTGCTGCAGACAGTCAAAGAGAAGGACTACGAGGGCCTGGTCAGCATCATGGCCTACCTGATGCAGGTGAAGGAGCGTGCGGCCAATACGGATGAAATGTTCGAGCCCATGCAGGAGACTATCCAGCTACTGAAATACTACGACATGGACATACCCGAGGAGGTAAACGTGCTGCTGCAGGAATTGCCGGAGCAGTGGGCAAACACCAAGAAGATCGCCACAACCGTGAAGCAACAGGTGTCGCCTTTACAGGCCACCGAGGTGGTTAGCATACGGAATAAGATAACGCTCTTCGAGGCGCACATCCAGCTCTTCCGTGAGGTGTTCAAACAGTACGACTTCTTTCGCTTCGATTGTAAAGATCCCTATTTACTAATGGACCGGATCAACGATGACATGTATCTCTGCGAGCGCGAAATGGGCGAGATACAAAAGTCGGGCAGTCTCTTTGAAGTGAATATACCGGAATTTAAGGTGCTCAAGCAATGCCGTAAGGAACTGCGCATGCTCAAGGTATCTACTGAGATATTGAAGTCATCAACTAATTTTTTGCATGTTTCCTATATAATCCACTAAATCTACTAAATTTTTACCCTATGTACTGCATGCTACATTTGGAATTTTGAGCTTATTAACTTTTTAACTAGCTACAAATCCTAACCAAACTCTATAGATCGATCCAAACTCTCGTTAACTAAACTAAAAATATATTATATCAATTAATCGCAGCAACTTTGGGATTACGTGAATATAGTGCAAACCAGCATTGAGGATTGGAAGACCACGCCCTGGCGTAAAGTCGACGTGGAGAACATGGACATTGAGTGCAAAAAGTTTGCCAAGGATATACGCTTGTTGGACAAGGAGATGCGTGTGTGGGATACGTTCATTAATCTGGAGTCGACGGTTAAGAATATGTTGACGTCGCTTCGAGCTGTCGGAGAGTTGCAAAATCCGGCGATACGCGAACGTCACTGGAATCAATTGATGAACTCCACCAAGGTCTATTTTTCAGTTTATTTCTTCTACTCACCTCTCATGCAGAGTTTTCTTGCGATTAATTTGGCATACTGTAAATAATTGATTGAAAACTTATTTTTTAATGCTAGCACCAGCCCGTTTGTATAGCAATGAAAATCTAATTCTAATTCAAATAAGTAACTTTCTTATTTTTAATCCTAACTTGATTTTAAAGAGGCCCATGTGTATATATACTATAGAGTTGCGCCTCGACTGTACAGTTTCTTGTAAATACCATTTCATTCCAGAGTCTGGCCGCCTTGCCCAAGGAAGTTACCGTAAGTGCTATGCATGTTGTACAGAAATTCAAGTAGAAATCGTAGCTCAACCAAATATGTTTACAAATGGAGTATATAGTAACTGAAAGATCTGATAATATATTCTCACAGGTAAAATTCATAATGGATCACGAGACGACGCTGGCTGAGCTCCTGGGTTTGAATCTCCACGAATGCGAGGAGGAGGTGAAAAATATTGTGGATAAAGCGGTAAAGGAAATGTCCATGGAGAAGATATTGAGGGACCTGAACTCGACATGGTCAGCCATGGAGTTCGACAATGAGCTGCATCCGCGCACAGGCTGTAAACTCCTTAAGGCATCGGAAGAACTCATAGAGACGCTCGAGGAGAACCAGGTGTGCCTACAAAATTTAATAACATCCAAGTACATCGCCCATTTCCTCGAGGAAGTTTCAGCTTGGCAAAACAAATTAATGATTGCCGATCAAGTTATAACCGTTTGGTTTGAGGTGCAACGCACTTGGACCCATCTTGAGAGTATCTTCATGAGTTCGGAAGATATACGCAAACAGCTGCCGGTCGATTCGGACCGTTTCGATAATATCGATGCCGAATTTCGTATACTCATGGATGAGATGTCCGTCTCATCGAATGTGGTGGCATCAACCAATCGATCTGGCCTGATCGAACGTCTGGAGCATTTGCAAAAGGAGCTAACGCTATGCGAAAAGGCACTGGCAGAGTATTTGGAAACAAAACGTTTGGCTTTTCCTCGTTTCTATTTTGTATCATCGGCCGATTTGCTCGATGTCCTCAGCAATGGCATACAGCCCGATATGGTTACCAAGCATCTCACAAAACTATTCGATTCGATAGCACGCCTCAAATTTAACCGCGATGCGGCCAATGAGATAGAGACAGCTTCTGGCATGTATGCCAAAGATGGCGAATATGTGGAGTTCAACGAGTTGGCCAGCATTCGTGGCCCGGTTGAAGTGTGGCTAAATCGCATACAAGCGGCAATGCGCGCCTCACTGCGTCACTATGTTACGGAAGCTGTTGTCGCTTATGAGGAAAAGCAACGTGAGCAATGGTTATTCGATTATCCTGCCCAGGTATCGCTGTGCGGCTCACAGATCTGGTGGTCCACCGAGGTGAACATTGCGTTCAGCCGCTTGGAGGAGGGGTACGACAATGCGATCAAGGACTATTATAAGAAACAAATCTCACAACTCAGTTTACTCATTACACTTCTGCTCGGCGAGCTGACCAAGGGGGATCGTCAGAAAATCATGACGATATGCACCATTGATGTGCACTCGAGAGATGTGGTCGCTAAGATGATTCAGGCCAAATTGGATTCAGGCTCGGCTTTTATGTGGCAATCGCAGTTGCGGCATCGTTTCGATGATGTGGAAAAGGATTGCTTTGCCAATATTTGCGATGCTGAGTTCCAGTATTGTCACGAATACTTAGGCAATACACCACGCCTGGTCATCACGCCGCTCACAGATCGCTGTTACATAACACTTACACAGAGCTTACACTTGGTGATGGGCGGTGGGCCAGCCGGGCCGGCCGGTACGGGCAAAACGGAGACAACCAAGGATCTGGGCCGGGCCATCGGCATCATGGTCTACGTATTCAACTGTTCCGAGCAGATGGACTACCAATCCTGTGGCAATATTTACAAGGGTCTTGCCCAGACGGGTGCCTGGGGCTGCTTCGATGAGTTCAATAGGATTACGGTAGAGGTACTCTCCGTTGTGGCAGTCCAGGTGAAGTCCGTTCAGGATGCCATACGCGATAAGAAGGAGAAATTCAATTTCATGGGCGAGTTTATCACGTGCGTGCCCACTGTGGGCATATTCATTACAATGAATCCGGGCTACGCCGGACGCACTGAGCTGCCGGAGAACCTGAAGGCGCTGTTTCGTCCCTGCGCCATGGTAGTACCGGATTTTGAGCTTATCTGCGAGATCATGCTGGTCGCCGAGGGATTTCAGGATGCACGCGTTCTAGCCCGCAAATTCATTACGCTTTATACGCTCTGCAAGGAACTGCTCTCCAAGCAGGATCACTATGACTGGGGCCTGCGTGCCATCAAGTCGGTGTTGGTAGTGGCTGGATCGCTAAAGGTGGGTGTGCTGCCTCTTCATCTATTTGGGTTTTGATCTGAATGATAGCTTCTAATTGCTTGCAGCGCGGCGATCCCGGCCGGCCGGAGGAGGAGGTTTTGATGCGCGCTTTGCGCGATTTCAATATACCGAAAATCATAACAGATGATATGCCAGTGTTCATGGGGCTCATCAGCGATCTGTTTCCCGCTTTGGATGTGCCTCGCAAACGTGATCAGGACTTTGAACGCACCGTAAAACAAGCTGCCTCCGATTTGCTACTACAACCGGAAGATAATTTTATACTGAAAGTAGTGCAACTGGAGGAACTGTTGGAGGTACGTCATTCTGTATTCATTGTTGGCAATGCGGGCACCGGAAAAACCCAAGTGTGGAAGACGCTGCTGCGCACCTATCAGAACATCAAGCGGAAGCCCATATTCAATGACTTGAATCCAAAAGCGGTGACCAATGATGAACTTTTCGGCATTATCAACCCGGCGACGCGCGAATGGAAGGACGGACTGTTCTCAGTTCTGATGCGGGATCAGGCAAACATAACGGGTGATCAACCCAAATGGATTGTGCTCGATGGCGACATCGATCCCATGTGGATCGAGAGCTTAAATACCGTTATGGACGATAACAAAGTGTTGACTTTGGCCAGCAATGAGCGCATTGCGTTGACACCTTCGATGCGTTTGCTCTTTGAGATCTCCAATCTGAGAACAGCGACACCGGCAACTGTCTCCAGAGCTGGCATATTGTATATTAATCCCCAGGACTTGGGTTGGAATCCGTAAGTAGCAAGATCTAGAATATAATCATGTATAAATTGATAGGTATGATTATGACTCTTGGCGAACTGAATGATAGATTACCTAGAATACTGTTTAAGAGATTGATCGATCGACCAGTTGATAAGTTTCTCATTATTCGCTTTAATCTCTTTGCAGCTATGTGACCAGTTGGGTTGAAACGCGCAAAATTCCAGCCGAAAAGTCCAATTTGGTCATGTTATTCGATAAGTACATACCGCCCTCATTGGACACGATACGCGTGCGATTTAAAAAGATCACGCCTGTCGCTGAAATGGCCCACATACAAATGCTGTGCCATCTGCTAAACTGTTTTCTAATACCAGCTAACACGCCGGCCGATTGTCCAAAAGAGTGGCACGAACTGTATTTTGTTTTTGCCTGCATTTGGGCATTCGGTTCGGCCATGTTTCAGGATCAAGCCATTGACTATCGCGTGGAGTTCAGCAAATGGTGGGTAAATGAGTTCAAAACTGTTAAGTTTCCATCGGGTGAGTAGCAAAATCGTTTGAAATTTCTGTTGTGAATCACGACGAACTAACAATGCATTTCACAAAATTCACAAAATGCAGGCGGAACCGTTTTTGATTACTTTTTGGATAGCGAGACAAAGACTTTCCTGCCCTGGACCGAGAAGATAACGAAATTCGAGCTGGATTCGGACTTGCCGTTGCAAGCTGTGCTCGTGCATACCTCCGAGTCAATACGTTTGCGTTATTTTCTGGATCTGCTAATGGATAAGAAGCACCCGGTGATGCTAGTAGGCAATGCCGGCTGCGGCAAGACCGTACTGGTCAATGAGAAGCTTCAATCGCTTTCTGAGAATTACGCTGTCACCACAATACCATTCAATTTCTATACCACGTCCGAAATGTTGCAAAAGATACTCGAGAAGCCGCTGGAGAAGAAAGCGGGTCGCAACTACGGGCCGCCTGGCAACAAGACCTTGATCTACTTTGTTGACGACATCAACATGCCCGAGGTCGACTGCTACGGCACCGTGCAGCCGCACACGCTGATGCGACAACATCTCGACTACGGACACTGGTACGATCGCAACAAGCTGACTCTCAAGGATATACACAACTGTCAGTATGTGGCCTGCATGAATCCGACCTCGGGCAGCTTCACCATCAATCCCCGATTGCAGCGGCACTTTTGCGTGCTAGCCGTTAGCTTTCCGGGCACGGACTCCATCACGGTCATGTACTCGGCGATATTGTCGCAGCACTTTGCGAATGCCGAGCAAAAGTTCATGCCGATCGTGACGCGAATGACGCCCAATATAGTGGCGGCCACAATTGCCTTGCACAACAAGTGCCTGCAGGTCTTTCTGCCCACGGCCATCAAATCCCACTATATCTTCAATCTTCGGGACATCAGCAATGTTTTTCAAGTGAGTATTGTATGGGTATTCAGATGATTTAAATTGTATTCATTGTATTATATTATTTTCGGCAGGGTCTTTTATTTAGCTCGACGGATTGTCTGACGAGCTCCACAGATCTTATACGTTTGTGGCAACACGAGACACAGCGTGTGTACTCCGATAAGCTAATCGATGATAAGGACATTGATAGCTTTACGAAAATGCAGCATGACATTGTCAAGAAGTCGTTCGAAGAAATTGACGAATCCGTTATATTCGACAAGCCGAATATTTACTGTCATTTCGCTGGAGGAATTGGTGATCCTAAGTACATGCCCATCAAGGGTTGGCCTGAGCTTCACAAACTCCTTCAGGAAGCAATGTCATCGTATAATGATCTAGTCGCTGCCATGAATCTGGTGTTATTCGAGGATGCGATGATGCATGTCTGCAGGTAAGTTCGAGTTGTATAAAACTGCAAAGGATATAATTATAGTCGCATTACTATTTTCCGATTCGTTTAGAATCAATCGCATATTAGAATCGCCGCGTGGCAGCGCTTTATTGGTTGGTGTTGGTGGCAGTGGAAAACAATCTCTAGCGCGCTTGGCAGCATTCATATCCAGCTTGGAGGTTGTGCAAATACAGCTGAAGAAGGGCTACGGTGTCAATGATTTAAAGGTCTGTCCCATTCATATATCGCATTTTATATGATTTCTAGCAATTTCTAACTGCTTTTAACGTATCTGCAATACTTAGAACGAGTTTTCCGGCTTGTATTTGAAAGCTGGCCTGAAAAATGTTAGCATTATGTTTTTAATGACGGACGCCCAGATACCTAGCGAGGATTTTCTTGTCTTAATCAACGATTTGTTAGCCACTGGCGAGATTCCAGATCTATTTCCGGATGACGAAATCGAGAACATAATCGCTGGTGTGCGTAATGAGGTCAAAGGGGCGGGACTGGTTGATACGCGTGAAAACTGCTGGAAATTCTTCATCGATCGTGTGCGCAAGCAATTGAAGATAGTTCTGTGTTTTTCACCAGTGGGTTCAACATTGCGTGTTCGGTCGAGAAAATTCCCTGCCATCATCAATGCAACATCCATCAATTGGTTCCACGAATGGCCTCAGGAGGCACTCATCTCGGTCGCCATGAACTTTCTGGCCCAAAACAAAGTGCTGCCAGAGACTCATCGCGATTCTGTGGCCAAGTTCATGGCGTACGTACACACGTCGGTCAATACGACGTCCAAGGTTTATTTACAGAACGAACGTCGCTATAATTATACCACACCCAAGAGTTATCTTGAGCAGATTAATCTCTATCTGAAGCTACTCAATCACAAGCACGAGGACTTGCAGAGCAAAATTGAGCGGTTGGAGAATGGACTGGAAAAGCTGCGCTCCACCGCAGTGCAGGTGGCGGATCTCAAGGTCAAACTGGCCGTGCAGGAGGTGGAGCTGAAGGAGAAGAATGACGCAGCGGATGCCTTGATCGAAATTGTGGGCATTGAAACGGAAAAGGTTCAAACGGAAAAAGCGGTTGCCGACGAAGAGGAAATGAAGGTCGCTTTGATAGCCGACGAAGTGAGCAAAAAGCAGCGCGATTGTGAGGAAGATTTGCTCAAGGCTGAGCCCGCCCTCTTGGCTGCCCAAGAGGCGCTCAACACGCTCAACAAGGCCAATCTGACAGAGCTCAAGAGCTTCGGCTCTCCACCGGGTGCGGTGACAAATGTGACCGCTGCCGTCATGGTTCTGCTGGCACCTGGGGGCAAACTGCCCAAGGATCGATCCTGGAAAGCAGCCAAAATTTCCATGGCCAAGGTGGATGCGTTTCTGGATGCCCTGATTAACTATGACAAGGAGAATATACATCCGGAAATTATCAAAGCTATACAACCCTACCTCAAGGATCCTGAATTTGAGCCCGAATTTGTACGCTCCAAATCGGGCGCTGCGGCGGGACTCTGCGCCTGGGTCATCAATATTATTAAATTCTATGAGGTCTACTGCGATGTGGAGCCGAAGCGCAAGGCCTTGGCTGCTGCTAATGCAGAACTGGCAGCTGCACAGGACAAGCTGGCGGGCATCAAGCGCAAAGTCGCGGTAAGTACATAAATTGATGTACATTTTATAATTAAAAAAAAATTACCTTTAATATCAACTACGCACAGAGTCTGGAGGAGCAGCTGGCCAAGCTGACAGCGGACTTTGAAAAGGCGATCGCGGATAAGCTACGTTGTCAGCAGGAGGCGGATGCCACACAAGCAACCATTGCGCTGGCCAATCGTTTGGTCGGGGGTCTGGCCAGCGAGAACGTGCGCTGGGCTGAGGCAGTCAATAAGTGAGTAGTGCTCCCACAGTAGATCTCCATTAAATAATCTAAACTACCTTTGTGCTCAGCTTCGTCAAGCAGGGCATTACCTTACCCGGCGATATACTACTCATTACCGCCTTCATTTCCTATGTCGGTTGTTTTACGAAGGGTTTTCGCATTGATCTCTTGCAAAAGATGTGGACACCCTTTCTTAAGAGCATTGATCCCCCCATACCCACAACTGAGAATCTTGATCCGCTGACGCTGCTTACCGATGACACCACAATTGCCATCTGGACGAACGAGGGTCTGCCCAGTGATCGCATGTCCATTGAGAATGCAACAATATTGTCTAACTCGGATCGCTGGCCGCTCATGATTGACCCTCAGTTGCAGGGCGTCAAGTGGATTAAGCAGAAGTATGGCGAGGAGCTAAAAGTCATACGACTGGGCCAACGCAACTATTTGGATATCATTGAAAAGTCCATTAATACCGGCATAACGGTGCTGATCGAGAATATCGATGAGAATCTAGATCCCGTTTTGGACTCTCTACTCGGACGCAATCTTATCAAGAAGGGCAAGTGAGTGCAGTGTCACTCACTCAATTCATGCGAATACTTCTAACACCCTTTGTCTTGCAGAGCTATCAAGATTGGTGACAAGGAGATCGAGTACAATTCCACATTTCGTTTAATTCTACACACTAAACTAGCTAATCCGCACTATAAACCAGAAATGCAAGCACAGACCACACTGATCAATTTTACTGTCACTCGAGATGGACTGGAGGATCAACTGCTCGCCGAAGTTGTGAAGGCCGAACGTCCAGACTTGGAAGATCTGAAAGCCGAGCTAACAAAGCAGCAGAACGATTTTAAGATTATGCTGAAGAAGCTGGAAGATGATCTGCTCTCGCGTCTATCATCAGCGGGTGAGAATATTTTAGGTGACACCGCATTGGTCGAGAACCTGGAGACAACCAAAAGCACAGCTTCGGACATTGAGGAGAAGGTGGCTGAGGCTAAAATCACGTCGAAGGAAATTGATAAGGCTAGGGAATACTACAGGCCAGCTGCTGCCAGAGCTAGTCTCTTATACTTTATACTCAACGAGCTAAACACCATCAATCCGATCTATCAGTTTTCATTGAAGGTTTGCCTAAGGCCTCAGCAGCAAATAATTAGATTCAGAAGTCAATAATCGTCTCTCCCGCAGGCTTTTAGTGTAGTGTTCCAAAAGGCCATAGCCAAGGCTGAACCGAGCGAAACTTTGGCATTGCGCGTTTCAAATCTGATCGATTGCATTACGTATTCGGTCTTTCAGTATACTTCGCGTGGTCTTTTTGAATGCGACAAGCTCATCTTTGCCTCGCAAATGACTTTTCAGGTAAGCCAAGACCGAGGCTAATAGATTCCTATATTGAAACTTCTCCCTTATTTTCGAACAGATACTGCTGATGAACGAGGAGCTCTCATCCGCGGAACTGGACTTCCTACTCCGCTTCCCGATAAAGCCACATGTGACAAGTCCTGTGGATTTTTTGAGCAATCAATCGTGGGGCGGAATTTGCAGTCTAGCGTCCAAAGATGAGTTTCGGAACTTGGATCGGGACATTGAGACATCATCGAAGCGCTGGAAGAAGCTTGTGGAATCTGAGCTGCCGGAGAAGGAGAAATTTCCACAGGAATGGAAAAATAAAACCGCCTTGCAGCGTCTCTGCATGATCAGAGCTCTGCGACCCGATCGCATGACCTATGCATTGGCGTACGTATTTTCTATAATAACGAAAATTAAATTTTATTGACATTAACTTCATTTCACAGCGATTTTATTGAAGAGAAACTGGGCTCCAAGTATGTGGAGAACCGCGCCATGGAGTTTGCCAAGTCGTACGAAGAGGCTAGCCCATCCACGCCCATCTTCTTTATACTCTCACCAGGCGTCAATCCCCTGAAAGACGTTGAAGCTTTAGGCAAGCAACTAGGCTTTTCCATGGACCTAGGCAACTTTCACAACGTGTCCCTGGGCCAGGGCCAGGAATCGATTGCCGAGGCTGCTATGGATACGGCAGCCAAAAGTGGCCATTGGGTTGTCCTTCAGAACATTCACTTGGTGCGCAAGTGGCTACCCATGCTGGAGAAGAAATTGGAACACTATGCCGATGGCTCACATCCCGACTATCGCATGTTCCTTAGCGCTGAGCCTGCCTCAACGCCATCGGCGCATATAATACCACAGGTAACTGCTGAGATGAGCATTAAATGAAGTGAGTAAGGAGCTCCTCTTTTTTAGGGTATCTTGGAGTCCTCTATAAAGATCACCAACGAACCGCCAACAGGCATGTTGGCCAATCTGCACAAGGCCTTGGACAATTTCACGCAAGAAACTCTAGAGATGTCTGGCAAGGAGGCCGAATTCAAGGCCATTCTCTTCTCGCTGTGCTATTTCCATGCTGTGGTAGCTGAGCGCCGTAAATTTGGCGCCCAGGGCTGGAACAAGATCTATCCCTTTAATGTGGGCGACTTGAATATCAGCGTATCAGTGCTGTATAACTATTTGGAGGCGAACGCCAAGGTACCATGGGAGGATTTGCGTTATCTATTCGGAGAGATTATGTACGGCGGTCACATCACTGACGACTGGGACAGACGCTTGTGCATCACCTATTTGGAGGAGTATATGCAGCCGGATCTGGTTGACGGCGAGCTATTCCTGGCGCCCTCCTTCCCCGCCCCACCCAACACGGATTATGTGGGCTATCACAACTATGTGGATGACATGATGCCGGCCGAGTCGCCCTACCTGTATGGCCTGCATCCCAATGCAGAGGTTGGCTTCCTGACCACCCGCGCGGAGAACATCTTTCGCACCGTCTTCGAAATGCAGCCACGGGATGCAGGTGCTGGCGGCGGTGCCACAGTAACGCGCGAGGACAAGGTCAAACAGATTGTGGACGAGATCATTGAGAAGTTGCCTGAAGAATTTAATATGGTTGAGATTATGAACAAAGTGGAGGAGCGTACGCCCTATGTGATTGTGGCGTTCCAGGAATGCGAGCGCATGAACTACCTGACAAGCGAAATGAAACGCAGCCTGAAGGAGCTCGATCTGGGCTTGAAGGGCGAACTGACCATCACATCGGACATGGAGGTGCTCGAGAATTCGTTGTTTTTGGACCAGGTGCCGCCGATATGGACACAACGTGCCTATCCCTCGCTGCTGGGGCTCAACAATTGGTTTATCGATTTGTGCCTGCGCCTGCGAGAGCTAGAAACATGGTCCACTGATTTTGTGGTATGCCGACCCGACCCGACCCAACCAGTTTGCAAATATTTATGCTTTTTGTTTTGTGTCCCGATTGCAGCTACCCTCCTGCGTCTGGCTGGCGGGCTTCTTTAATCCCCAATCATTGCTAACGGCCATCATGCAGAGCACGGCCCGTCGCAACGAGCTGCCGCTGGACAAGATGTGCCTGCAGTGTGACGTGACCAAAAAGCAGAAGGAGGAATTTACGTAAGTGCCGGCCGACAAAGCGCGACACACACGACTTTATTGAAACGCAATTTTAATTGACTTTGGCGCTGACCCCCAGCTATGCGAAACAGATATCAGTAGACTTGTGACCGATTTTAAAACCATTGTCTGGCATTGCATTGGCGATGCCCACTTGGCGGCACTCAATGGGATATACATATATTGGTATATATGCGTATATATTATAATTACTGTCCTGCTGCGGAAAGGCCTTCATGAGGGTGTGAAATGGATGTCTATATCTTACGGTTCCTACACAAGCTCTTGTGTGATAGCTATAAATCGGCTAAGTGCTCAGTACTGGCAACCCAATTAGGCGACACAGACACACACACATGTGCATACCTTACTCTAATCATTGCTAGAGAGGAGCGCAAGAGCAATTGCAATAAGCTCGTGTTAGCTCGTGCCTGGGCTAGCTGAGACTGTGTAAAGTCGTGCTGACTCGTGAAAATTGAGTGAGCTAAGCTCATGGTTAGCTTGTAGAGACCGCACTTAGCTATGCGCCGTGCTAATATACTCAGCAACCATTATATTTATAATCCGTGTTTTATCATCTTAAGATCTGTTTGGGTTTTCATTAAGCCGTTCCCAGCCACATCGTGTTACACCGTCCCATTGAACACGACACGTGCTCAGCACTACTTGTCGTATCAACTATGTAGCTATGTAAATCTACATGACTTGTGTCAATACTTACACTGAGAAGATAGTGTAAACAGCGGCTCATCCGGCCAACGGCTTCAAGCTGAGTCTAATAATAGCTGCAATGCTATGCCATGAGGGCTAATTTTAAACACAGCACCAATACACACACAGCGAATATTTATAAATAGCAATTAATAATAATGTGTAATTAACAATCGTCTATTTGCCGACTGTCGATTCTTGAGTCTTGATTGTTGATAGTTGATGCACGGATTGCTTATTAAGTGGCGCCCAGATTCTCGTATTTTAAATTTGGCGTCAGACAGAGGCGCCCCACTAATTGGCAAAGCTTAGTGAATAATCCATGCTTATTCGATATCAATTGCAAATCTCTGTCTGAATTTAATTACAGCACGGCACCGCGGGACGGCTGCTGTGTGCATGGCATCTATATGGAGGGCGCCAGATGGGATATACAGCAGGGCATTATTATGGAATCACGTCTCAAAGAACTATATCCCTCAATGCCAGTGATCAATATTCGAGTGAGTTTGTAATGCAAATGTCGAGAAGCGAATTCCAAATAGAATGATCAATTTGAATTTGGAACGGATCTGTGGCGTCTAAAAAGCGGCGCATGTTTGCATAAATCCAATTCTAAATATCCATATACCTCTCCACACCCGCAGGCCATTACCCAAGACAAGCAGGACATGAGGAACATGTACGAATGCCCCGTCTACAAGACACGTACCCGTGGCCCAACCTATGTGTGGACCTTCAATCTTAAGACCAAGGACAAGCCAGGCAAATGGACACTGGCGGGCGTTGCTCTGCTTCTGCAAGTTTAGCCTAATTTATTGGACAACAATTTATTTATGCGAATATATTTCTAGTTTTTCCTAATGTTGTTAGCCATATACTAGAGTAGCAAATCAAATTTTATTCTTCCATCTAGTGAAAACTTTTAAGCAAAAAACCTATGTAGAAATTCGACTAAAAAGATTTTGTGACCTTAGTAGATATCTCACATATTTTTTCATTATTCTAAGCACATGTTTTTTCTGAAATAAAATCACTTTCTTCGTAGGAATGCCTTAGGCGCACTAGCATAAAACCCAAAACCCAAACTCGTATTATTTACAAAGGGTATCGAAGTTATTTTATGGGTGTGAACATCGTAAACAATAATATGTATTAATTGCCTCAACATATATAAGCAAATGTGTTGATTGTTTACTTTCGAACGGAATGTGTAAAAAATCCCAAGAGAAATCAAAAAGCACATTTAATGCTTATATGTAGAGCGTGCACCTTGTGCCATTAGTCAGAGTATTTTGATAATACATAAAATAAAATAATCTAAATGTCTTGAATGAGTTGTGAGATAATCGTGGTCTATATGTAAAATGCGTCTGTCTATAAGTAAGCTGATAAGACAAAAAAGAAAAATTGTACAGACGCACAAAAATGTGAATCTAAATCAAAAATCAAATGCGTCGCGCTTTCATAAATAACGATCTGCACAGACACGCACTCATGGACATATATATATGAATATATTTAAAAATTGCCAGCAAAAAAATAAATATAAAAGAAATATTTGAGCATCAAAGGAAATTCATAGACGACGAGTGGACTGAACTCGTGGACGTCGCCAAAAAAAAAAAAAAAAAAATGCACATATATAATAATGAAAATAAAACAATTTTCAAATATTTCTTTTCTGACGAAATTTGAAAGATGCCAGCGAACAGTATCAAGCCAAACGTGAACGTGAACCAATTAACGAAAAAGTTGAGCAAAAAATACCCAAAAACAAAAAAAAAACCGAACTCAAAATAGCAGATGTGACGACTGACTGCATGAAATACATAAATAATTCAAATAATTATAAAAAATACAAACAAAAGTCACCAAGAGGGCTGGGGAACGTGACGCGTGACCCGCCTACAGAGCTATCGATCAAGCGATCAAACGAGCGATCGATCGAGCGGCTGTACCAGCGAAGCAAACACAGACACACACACGCTAACCCAAACACACACAGAATACGGTGGCACACACTCACACACACACACACACACACACACACACAGTAAAGAAATAAAATAAAATAAAGGCAAAATGTACAAAGCAAACAAAAAGAAAACTGAAGACGACGACACGAGCGTAAATCAATTTTAGCATGGAAAAAATTCTATAAAACTAACAGACACTGTGTGGTCGGACATCATTCGTGTGCGCTACGACGAGCCAGCCCAAAGCCAAAGCCAAAGCCAAGATAGCCAGCCAGATAGCCAGCGAGTCAGCCAGTCACACAGTCATACAGTCAGACTGTCAGTCAGCCAATCAGTTAGTCAGTCAGTCACTGATTTTGATTGATTATTGAACCCCAAACTCGAAACTGAAAATTCGAACGTGCCTTTCGGTTCTCAGTGCATGTGTGTGTACGTGTGACTATAGACTATATGTGTGTGTGTGTGTGTTATCTCTGTATCTAACAGCAGCAGCCGCAGCAGCCACAGCAGCCACAGCAGCCGCAACCGCATCCAGCTTCAGTCTCATCCGTCAGTCCAACGGCCAGAGTCAGTGTCAGAGCTAACTCGCTCTCCCTGTCTCACTCTCTCTCCGCATCAGTCTCGTTCGCTCGCTCTGTGAATCTGTCTCGCTTACCCACTGGCTGGAGGATATCTTTGCGCTTGGTTCAGTTTCAGTTCGCATTTGGACGCGGCCTCGCCGACGTGTGTAAACGGAATCAGTTCGTGCACATACTTATATCAACGACTGTGTCGCGTATTTAACAAACAATAAAACTCACATATTAAACTATATATATAGTGGTTATAGTAATATATACACGTGTCTGAAGTTCAGTGACAAACTATATTCGTAGATAGTATATATAGCCCAGCATAAATACTTATAAAGTATACGGCATATGTATATAAATATATGTACATATACACATACATATATACAAGCATATATAGTTATCGTGCAAAACAAAAATCTAGCGCCGCATAAATACTACTTCTATATACACGCACGATTTTAACCCGCAAAGTTCACGCGTCGCATCTCAATAAATATAAATATATAAAATTGTGCGACCGAGTTTTCAGTTCTTTGCTGGTGTGATAGATAATAGCGAACTCATCTTAGAGGCACATCGCAAAATCCACAAAATATATATATTTCAAATATATATTATACATATAGATATATATATTATAAATCAAACTACATAAATTACAACAAAATGAAGCTGTTTGCAGTATTCTTGGCATGTGAGTATTCATATCATACGCATATATATTTGATTCAAAGTTTTTTTTTTTTTTTTTTTTTTTTTTTGAAAATATCTTTATTAGCCTATTCAAATTTAATGGGTTTTACTTATTGAATTATAAATTTCCCGGTATAATATCGCAAATCTGTTGCAAACATCTAACAAAATTCATTTTATGTTTCCCAGAATTTGTAATTAAATTTGCTTTGCAGCTAACACTGCTCAACAAGAAAATTTTTGAGAATTAAACTTTTGCCCATTATCTGCAAATATAAAATTTTTCTAGATTTTCAAATTCCATCAGACCCATTTGAAATTCTTAAAATAATAAAATGACGGAAATTGGTATATTATAATAATTTTGTATGTTTATTTACTTTTATATTTTATTTATATATTTTGCAATTGTTGCTTGGTATTATATATGTACATATATGATTCATATATTTATTTACAACACAATGACAGTTGTGCTTGTTGTTTTATTTATTTTAATTTTTTTTGCAATCAATTTAACACTTGAAATTTCCAAAGCAACAACAGAACTGACCTATTTACGCATTGATACTGAAATATATGCAGGGAAATATAAGTATATTAAATAATTACTAAAAATTACATTTTTCAATAAAAAAAGAATAAAAGAAGAAATAAAAATGTTCAAGTTTCCTTTAAAATAATTGGACATTTTAATATTAGCAATATATTTGTTTGCATATTTGACTTATTAGCTACTGGGTGCTGATTGCAAAACGTAAATTCTTTGTAGTCAGAGCTGACTGTGCCAGGTAATAATTGAGTATTATTGTCGAACTTTCCGGCCGGCCAACGGCATGCTAGACAGGCTGGCGTCTAGAAAAAATGGGCGTACGATCGAATCGATGGATTGAGTTTTTTCTATTGATGATATCATATTGGGTGGATCGCATTTGCATGCAGAGCATGTTGCCAGGCAGCGAATGCTTCTTCTTGTTCTTGTTTTGCTTGTTGTTGATTGTGTGTTCCGCTTAACTAACTATTATGGCTATTGTGTTTATTTATAGTGACGCTCTATGCGCTGACACTGGTGCAGTGCCTCAGCCTGCCCGATCCGAATGTGAAGTGCAACATGGAGTGCGATACGCAGGAGAATAAATTTATATGCGCGGCGGATGACAAAGGAGTCACCAAAACATATCGCAATGTTTGTATTATGAAGACCGAGAATTGCCTCCAGAATGCAAGTAAGTTAGCACATTATATTGAGGAAATTTAGAGATTCTGTATTAAATTATATATGTATTTGCCTTTTAGACTTTCAGAAGATCAGCGACAAGGAGTGTCCATAGATGCTAGAGCCAAGTCCCAGTTTTGACAGTGCGCAGATTTAGAACGATGACAAAACTCATCAAACTTTCAGTTCTTGCGTGGTATTTGTGTGTGATATTTTTAAGTTGTGCTGCAGCAGAATACAAAACACGCCCCTCTCTTCAAAGCCCCTTACTCTACCAACATATGCCCCATCCCAAGCTACAAATGTGTAATACATACATATATAATGATAATATATTTTGTAATTATTAATTTTAAAATATTTAATAAAGTAATATACATACAGTAAACACTCATACAATCTGTCTTGAATAACAGGGAACTGACGTACTCACATATGTACACACAGCTTGTTATCCGGGGGAGGATGCGCCTACAACGACACTTCGTGATCTATTATAAATGATGACTTCATCTCATTTTTTTCCATTTTTACCCCAACACAGCTGCCTTTTATTTTTATTTTCTTCTAATCTCTGGCCAAACGGTTTTGAACTATAGCTCTGAAAATTCAATTAAATCATCTGCCTTGTTTAGCAAATCATATACTGATAATCCCCATCAACCCATACACGCGCACATCCAAACACTCACACAGACTCAGACAGACTCAAACTCGTTGCTACGCCTCACGTGTTGAACAAAACTGAATGGATTCAACGTCAGAGTTTGTTCACTTGACTCCAAAGTCAAAACAAATACGAACATTTTACGCCTAGTTAGCACATTAGTATTAGCTCAATTGGTTATTTATATAACAGTGAGTAGACACTTCAGATTGTGTACTAAGAAATAATCTAGAACAATGTAAGAAGCAATTGAATTTCCTGACTGTAAATCAGTAAGTAAAAAGTGGACGCAATGTGACTTTGACATATTTCTTGTCAATTTCAAATAGCTTAAAATGCATTGAAAATAGCCAGGGGAATAATAAAAAAATAATATAAACTATATTATTGCGAAGTAAAAGTATAAAAAAAAAAAATAATAAAAATAAAAAAATAAATAATAATAATAATAAAAATAAATAAATAAATAAAATATGTATATTCATATACATATATATTTATTTATGTAGAAACTATAAATTATATTATAATAATATTTAAAATAAAATGCATTATAATTATATTCAAATTATTAAAACACAAACAAGTAATTATAGGTATTATTTTTTCAGTTTAAACTAAAACTAAATTCGACTTGATACAGCAATTTGACTTTTTGAATATAAGCTTATTGGATGGGGCAAGAATAACAGCACCTAAAAGCTCGTCGCGTAGTAAAAGCTCTAAGCGCCGCGTGAGCGTGAGTTGTGGGCGTGTGTGTGTATGTGTGTGTGTGTGTGTGTGTGCGATGCTTTTGTCCATGGGGCGCGCGCAAACTTTTCACATCTTGCACCGACAACTGTGAAGTTGTTTGGCAATTTTTTGGTCCATTCATCTGGCAGCCAGTGCTGGGCAATCAGTACAACAAATACCGTTAGATGGCACAGACGCCGCTGCGACGGTCGCGCATTGAACAGATCCTGACAACGAGCCAGACGACGTGGACGTGGAAGCCGCTTCATTTGGCGCCACATTAAAGTGCTACGACCGAGGTCCTTGCGGCCCGTATCTCCATCCCCCTCTCGCTGCGTGTGGCTTACTTGTGCCTGAGTGTGTGAGTGCGTATTGCTCTATTAGTGTGTGCGTGTATATTTGACTGTGTGATTTCGCGCGCTTTTGTGTCGCCTGCTTTAACTGTTTATCTTGGCCATTGCCTTAGCCCCGGCTCAAACAAAGGCGGCTGCCAGCACAAAAGGACCGTCCAGCATCCGAGTTGCGTATTATTTGCGGGCATATTGATCAACTGCTGGCAATTAAATTCAATTGGCGCTTAAATTAGGCATTTTATGGCCGTCAGACAACAAAAGCTCACCACGTTTTAAGCCAAACAGTGTCACCGGGTAAGTGCTAGTGTGAGCTCTAGATCAGTTAACAGCTACCAGCTGACCACCTCCAGCGACCACCTCCATATGGATGGACGCTATAAATCAATTACGAAGTCACCTAAAGCTTGCCAGCTGCCACAAGACCAACTGCCAGCTGCCAGGCCATATAAATGTCGGGTTTCCGTGTGAAACGCATCACCGAATTCAAAGTGCCTTTTACTTATTTTATCTCTTTTATCTTTTATCTCATTAAAGGGGCTTTTATTGCGTGACAAAAGGTGTAAAGCGTATTGCGATAATTTTTTAGTGAACGTCGGGGGCGAAAATTTTAATGTGCTGCCAAAAATGTCACGCGCAGAAATACATATATACCATGAAATAAAATATTTCCTAGAAAATATGTTACATTATGTTGCATAAATAGAAATTTGCATATGTGTATTGGAAGCTCGCATGATATTAGTCTGGATTATTTATACGTGGAAAACCAAATAAGATTTAGCCTAGCGAGAGAGAAAGAGAGAATGAGAAAGACATTTCGAGACTTTTTTTTTCAATATTCAAGTATGAAACATTGTTCATATTATATAATCACTTTGATACAAAGTTCGACTTCTAGATGAAAAAGAAAATATATAAATAAAAAATAAAAAATAATATATATTAGAAGAAGAATTAGTAATATAAATATGCATATAATATAAATTGGTCATCGTTCAAATTTGTCTTGTGTACAGGGTATTTTGACAACGTGCCGTCTATCAATGCCATCAATTTTTACGTGTTCATTACACGCACATCAATCTCTCTCCAAATTCACTTCTTGGCTTTGTGGTTCAGTTTAAGGCTTCAGTCACCGAACTAAATAACGCTGAGTCTCCTTTTTTTTATTATGTCCTTTGTCCAATTTGATGCATAAAGTGAAACTTCTTTTATGCGCATTTTAACACATTGGCCACAGCAAATTTCGCATGAAGCATTTAACATATTTTGATAAAAGCGAATAGAGGGAACTGCTTAAAGCATTAAACGTAACTTTTACGACGAACCATTTGCATATTATGAATAAGCCATTACGTTTCAATGAAATCTTTCGCTGTTTTTTATGATTTACCATAAAAAATAGGGGAAGACTGAAAATGAAATTGTTTACCGGTTGTTAATGTATTTGATTTTGATAAATTATCATAATTTGATTTGAATATACTCGTACTTGATTTAGTGAGAATTTTTTTCCTGCTCACCATTTTGAACTTGATAATATTTTGGCTTTACTTTTCTTTTTATATTCCATATAAATTTTACTGTATTCTACACACACAATGTGCATTTGCTTTATATGTATAATTCTTGAGCATACGCTGCATTCACTGTATAAAATTTGAGATATAAAGCTTTGCTCTTATAGAACCAGAGTTTATAGTTATTTTAGTGCGGGACATTGGAGTAAGTAAGTGAAAGTGGGCTTAAAAGCTCGTCGGGACTTACAATTATTTCTGACATGAGCTCGAGAATCGGACACTAATCCTAACTGGCAGTTCGAAAAGCTCGACAATCCCCAGTGTATACAAGGGATTAGCATGCATTAAAATATGGGCATTTAATAGACGCAGAAAAGTGTTAAAAGTGCTTATCACAGCAGCGGTCGGCTTCAGCTCGATTGGGCTCAGTTTTCGGGCCAAGGTTGAAGGTGCGTTCTCTGGGCATTTTGCTAACTCACATTAATTATGTTTGAATATTTAGTCTGACAACTGGAAGATTTATTATGCTCATCGCACATACACATATACATATACATATGTATATGTTACAATGATTAATGACCTACGAACTATATATGCATTCGGAACTGGCTTATGAAAGCCCCCGCTAATAGATATTTATGTAATGTCCAATGTAAAAGCATAACTGTCGTTCATTTGGCTTACGAGTCAAATAAATCAAAAATTGTTATAAATAATATGCTTTTACTATAAATTTAATTTATAGTTTACTAGAGAATATATATGGCCTTTTATCAGGAAAAATCAATTTAATTATATCTATGATATTTTAATGATTTGATCTAAATTCTGCACCCAAGCTAAATCAACCAAAAAATTTCTATAATGATACAGTTATTTAAATTTAGATTTTAGCTTTGATATAATAGAGTTAATCATTTATTTTGCACGCCAATGAAACTCATATTTTACCTCTCTGAATTCGGGTTTTCGAAACCATTTCCATGAAACTATGCTCCCGAAAGTATGCTGCATAACCAGCGCATTTCCAGATAAATTAATTAAAATCATTATCTCCCATAAATATAGTTAGATTTCGCTATTGTTGGGCATTTTTATAATAATGCATATTTATAATAATAGATGGAGAGCTAGAATTGTATACGTATTAGCAGTTGCTAAGTTTATTCAGCATATTTATAAGTCCTATAAGACTGTCAATTAAATACAAAAGTAGTCCTTTAGCATATTTATTAATTTATGAGATTTCATTTGCTTTGATAAACCTATCGAAAATTGATATATATTATATACTTATTTGTTTTTCTATAAATTTAAAATTGGTATTTTAAGAATGTGCTGAATATGCTTTTCAGCACGCAGACAATTTGGAATAATTTATATTTAGAATATTCCAATCGCTTTATAAACACAGCGCCTATTAACACTTATATATCGCATAGGCCTGCTACAATTTGTATTCATCTCTATATACATATATACTATATGTGTGTGTGCGTGTGTGTGTTTGTGTGTGTGTTTGTGTGTGTGTTTGTGTGTGTGTGTGAGCTATGCTGCAGGCGTATGCGCGAGTGACTTGACTTACAATTAGGGGCAATCGCAAGGAATCACGACGTCTGACGAAATTTGAGGAGTGAAACGTGCGTCTTTAAATTGATGCATTGTTAGCTTAACATTTGCTTTTTCATTTTTTATTTTTCTTTCTTTTTTTTTTTTTTTGTTCGCTGGAAAAGCCTTTACCGTAACCGGGCGCCAAGTCGAGTTCCGGGCCAAGCATGCAAATTCGACGGCAAATGGAAAACTTTGCGCCATAGAAATAATTTAGACAATGGGCCACTCGTGCGCAAATGCCATACCCAACCAAATGGTTGTGGCGGTACGGAAGAGCTTCCAGTGGATGGGATATGGTTATGGCCACACACACTCACACTCACACACACACACTCGCACACTCACACACACATTAGACAGGCAATTCAAACAGAAATAGAGGCGACAAATTTAGTGATGTTTTGCTTTTCTCCTCTCATTCGTTTTTTGTGCATTATTCGGAAGTTTATGCAGTATCTGAGTGGAAGAACAGCCACTGGACACTGATACAAAGCAGCTCCTCTATCTTCTACCCACACACACACGGGCAGCCACTCATAAACAGCGTGTTCCCCTGTCTGATTGGAGTGCTGTTAGCTGTTGTTGAACACATGCTGGTACTTGGCTTGAAGCACGCACACCTTAACCGCAACCAGGTTGGAGCCGAAAAACAAAACCGAGCGCGTTTCGCATGTCGAGCAGTCGACCATGCCTCTGCTTAACTGGCCTCGGGGACGCCGCTCCTTGCCAATATAAGTGGCGTAGATTGCACACACGCTGATGGGCATCATCATCATCATCGTGGCGCACGGCCACAACCGTGGCGCCCACTCTGTCACAGCTGCCCATATTCCCACATCTGGTGTTTTCGTTCACAGCATATGCTAAAAGTTCTGGCTCATATGCTCAACTGCCTTTGAAGTCGTGTTTTGCATATGCGTTAAACTTTAACTACTCCTTGCCCAGATACTTAAGCTCGGGTAAGTTATCCCAGTTGCTGCTCCATCAATATATTATCAGAACTTTTTGTAAATATAAACAGCTTTTGGTCCACTCTGAATTGTGTTCAAACTATTAAAAATGATTTGAACAATATTTCATAACAGCAGTTTGAAACTTTGTTTTTAGCTGAGAGAGTTTTTAGTCAAGGTTTGCACGTATTTCGAGCTTTTATTGATAGTGAGAGCATGCAATTTTTTTGATTTATTTATATCCCTGTTTGTTAATACATATATTTAGAAAATTCATTTCGAACAGCTATTCAATATAGCTTATAATTTTCAAAGAGTTACTTGATTGATTTAATCTTTATTATTTCTTTATCAAATTTACGCCTAACCTATCCTGCCTATCCTGCCTATCATCAAGGACCCTTTTTAAGTTTAAAAAAATCCTTTTTGTTAGCCACTGGGATATATTTTATTAAATTTACTGCACAGCTGCCCTTCGTCCCTTCTCTTACCCTAACATTTGTTCGTCTTTTGGGAAATCTCTTTCTTGGCTATTAAATTGCATTAAATTTCCAAATTCTATTAAATTTGGTTTATGATGGCTCGGCTTTGTTCTTGTGGCTAAGTGTTTTAACTAAAACCTCTAACTAGAGGTTAAGTTTTTACTGACAATTGTTTGTAAATTGCGAGTTGGCAACTCAATCGAAATTTTAACTAAAAACTTTTTCCGGGTCAGAGTACTTTACATAAAACTATCAATGTTCCTTTTGTTTTACAAATTAATGCCTGTCTTTCTTCATTTTACAAACTTTAACAACCAATATTTGTGTTAGTCTAGCAACTTTTACCAGGTAGTTAAAAACAATAAATAAAATATTCGCCAAGGCAATCGAAAAGAAATGTTTATTGCTTTTATTTTATTGGTATTTGAAAAATGCCAAGCCAGCTGTCAAGTGCCCTGCAAAGGATGAACTTTTATCAGAGTTCGTTGTATATGTATATATCGTACATGTATGTGCATATGTATGTGTGGGTGTAGATCAAAGTTGAACTGTAAGATTTGCCTTGTCGTGTCTGTAATTGAGTTTCATTGGAAACGTGCAAATTTTATAAATTAAAGCGGCATTTTCCTCCTTTTGGGAAGTGTGCTCGCCTAGCTGACTATATTTATATTTAAGCTAAACTTTTTTAATCTTGTGGGGAGGCGTGGCTGGGCACACGGCCAAGCGATAATTAATCGTTTTGAGCAGGAGCAATTAATGCTTATGGCAAAACTTTTCTTCATGATTAATAACGTAAATAGGCAAACTTTCAAATTAATAAGAGCATTTACAGATTACACTTTATTAAGGCTTGCCTGGCTAAGCTCAGCAATTGATTGGCCCTGGAATATAAATAAAAAAATATATATACGTATATATATATATATATATCTTCAGCTGCGAATATTAGTTATAAGAAACCGAAATGGTATTTGTTTAAAGTTGAAATTGAATACGAAAATGCATAAAAGTGGTCGAGTAAAGGAATAGCAACTAAGGCTATACCCTATACAAAGCTTATATTATAGAGGTTTTAGTTTATAGCAGATATGCTGCATACTTTTGGCAGTAACTGTGCTGTAGTAATACCCCAGAATAGTTCTTATAGTCTAAGCTGAATTCACTATTTAGCTATATGAAAGGGAAAAAACGTATTATATATACATTATACATCACCCATGGCAATAATAATTAACAGACATATCTCTTCTAATTTATAGCTGACTTTCTAACAAACTCTTCTATTTGGCATTCCCATCTATAAACAGGCAGTAAATTTAATGTGTGCACAACACACGCCACAAATTAGAGTCAGGCTGATCAGTCGAAGGGTATTCGTACGGGTAATTCTTGAGTATATAGATAGTGGTTTTAGCAAATTGCCAGTCCCAGGTGAGGCGGAAGCTTGTGGCACGTATGGCAGCCACGTAGGCAGCATGCAATCGGAATGTGGTTCTATTACACATGCATGCCATGCCTCGTACTCATTAAACTTGCCACGGCTCGAGGCGAGCAAACAATGCGAGCTCAAATGGAGCAGAGCAAAGTGAATGTACAACATATAGCATGTACAGCTCACAAAACTTGGCCAAAATGCAATTCGTAAATTGCTTCGTACGCTGGGCCCAAACGACCAAGGACTTGAGGTGCTCACACTCTGCCCCACACACCCGCACACACATACCTACACATTTAGCAGGAGCCAAAGCTACTTCCACTAATTACACAAATTGAACGCAATTTATTTGTTGGTGAGCGTTTGGCCCAGCTTCTTCTGCGGCTGCTGTTGCTGCTGCCCGCCGAAAGTGCGAGCAATTTTGTTAATATTAAATAGGTACATGCACAATTATATGCATAATTACACAACAAGGTCGTCAGCAGTGGGCCGCTATGTGTGTGTGTGTGTGTGTGTGTGTGTTTGAGTGAGAGTGTAAGTGCGCTGCTTTCATAATTAAAACGCGGCTGACGCGACTCATGCGGCGTATACGTAACGTGACTTTTGCAAATTTCCTTACGCCCCGTGTATTTTGTGATTTGGCGTGTTGTAATTGAACTCGCACACAGCCACTTACAAACAGCCACTTACACACACATACAAACAAACGTACACGTACTAACAGTTACACACACTCAAGCCGCTTTGTATGCGCCTGTTACATGATATAAATTGCAATGTGGTTTGCTTTTCTACTTGACAGCTCATAAACATCAACATAAGCGGATCACAAGCTTAACCAATTCAAGGTCTTCTGCTTGGGTCACAGCCAGCTTGACCGGAAGTTGCATTATAAGCACACATCAAACGGAACAAAGCAACGCAACAAGATGGCGGGCGGCGGCAGGACAGCCGGCAAATACGGATATTCAGACAACAATTATTACAGTAGTAAGTAGCCCACACATATACGGACACACAGACACTCCCACTTAGACTGTTAGATATACATATGTATATGTGTATGTACATATATCTTTCGAAGCAATCGGACAGAGTTTTTGACAACTTCATTAACTTGCCACTGTCCAAATGGCACAGTGGTACAAACTGTCTTGAAATGTGTATATTAATAAAATTCATATTTTATACATACAATACATACATATAATTTTGTTTAAATTAATAATCTTTCGTTTAGCTACATATATTAAGCTTCAAGTGACATAATTTCCATTGTTTTTTTTTTATAACCAAAAAACTTATCTTAACTAAACCCAAATAACTTTTATAGTTTATGTTTCTTTGTTCTATGTTTCTAAGTAACTTTATGATGTCAAGAGCCCTCCGCATCAATTATAATCAGAATTATCTGGCATTCTCACATTATTTCTTTGATTTTTATGTTATTTACGCTCCTTGCTCCTTGGGGCTCTCCACGTTGAATTCCATAGCATTGCTGCGTAACGCGCTTGAATGGAGGCTTACGCATGGGGCTATTGTCCTATTCATTGGGGGCATAAAGAACAACATTTGGCGGCTTTGGTGGATCAGCCAGCGGCGTCGATTTGACGTCTATGTTCTCATCCCGCTGGTTGCTTCTGCTGCTGCTCTTGTTGTTGTTGAAGCTGATGAACTGCCGCCGCGTGGCATCCTACACAGTAATCACTGTACGATAGCGAGCTTTTGTGTACTCCTCTTTCCTTTTTTTCTTGTTTTTTCTTGTTTTTTTCTTACATTTTATTTTTATATTTGGCCACTTCTACAGACGTGTTTTTATTACATTTGTGTTTTGTTGCGTTTCGTATACTTGTAAACAAGTGTGTGTGCGGAATACATATATATATATACATACATTTTATACGTATATATGTATGTATATATATTTAGTGTGAGTCTGGGGTTTATGTACATTTTATGCTACTGTGTGCACTGCATATCATTTACTTTTGCTCTCAAATACAAATTCGATTGTCGACTAGGCCAGGTCTAGCATGGAGAGCACGCAAACCCCAGGGATCAAACATTACATAGGCATTGTCTATGAATGAACGTATAGAAGCCATGCCAGCATGCGACTTTTTGCTGTGTTTGCATAAAGTTTTGTTTTGTCAGGTCCTAGCAACGCCCAACCACGTTCACTCGCCATCTTAAGTAGGTTTATGCCCTTATGAACGCCTCCGGCCCGCCCGCAGGCAACACTTACGTACGAACGTAAGACAGTGTGTGTGTGTGTGTGTGTGATGCCGGAGCTTGGCTGCTGCTTTTGTGCTCTTATATAAAACTTTATCATAGTTTTTGATTGCCACAAATTGTGCGTGAATTATGTATTGTGATCCAGCTAAATGCAATAAATATGTATGTATGTACATATATATTATACTGTTAGAATGTGCCGAAAATCCACATACAAAGACCACCTGTCACAGCAACTGCTGTGCCTCTCTGCGTGTGTGGGTGTGTGGGTGTAGGTGTGAGTGTGTGTGTGGGTGTGAAGGGAAGAACGACCTTGTTAAAGTAAGCTGCATGCCCGCAGTGTTGGTAAACAGCATAAAATGGACATAAAACAAATTTCGGGATTTGTCTATATAATTGAAAATAAATAACAATTTTATTGGGATTGGCGTGCTAATGGCTAGTGCTGTGTATACTTCATTATTATTGCTATTGTTTAGTCAACAAATTGCCTTGAGTGTATTCATTTTATTTATTTACAAATTGAATTCGATTGCTTGCTCAAGTGGATTGCAAAGGAATTAAATTCTTAAAAATTTATCAACACGTACTATTTTTTGATTATTATGATTATTTCATAAAGCGCCATAAAGAGTCAAATTAAAGAGCTCTTGGCTATGCTGGCTGAATTTGAATAAGTTCAAGTGAATAATAGATATATTTAATTAAAATCTGTTAAATTTAGTTTTCTGTATACTAATTTCCCCTTACAGTTTGGATAACACTTTCAGTAAATATTTTCTTATTTCTTATAGAAGATGTGCGAGTTTATTTACATAAAGTAAAGGTTTTAGCATATAATTATAGAAAATATTAAATTTGATATATAATACATATTTAAATGAATTGCCCACAATTCTTATAAGAGTACAATAGCTATCCATCTAATACAGAGCAATTTAAAATATCTGTAACTACGAATCATTAGGTGAAGAAAACTTCATCGATTTGGAATATCTGTCATGGGCGTAAGTAGTATTACTTCTCTAAGTATTGTTTGGCCGGAAAGTGTTTTATAGTCGGATAGATGACGTGGGCCCAGGATATGCTATTGATAAAGACTATAAGGAATGCCCATATGGTCGGCAAAATGCCAGCAACTGCCTAAAGAAGCAAATAGTGGATAATTAGCTCGGCTAAGAGAAATCAATCTTATGTATGCTTACCAAATATTTGGTCTTAATGTAGCCATAGCCACATATAATGGCGTTTGGGGGTGTGCTGACCGGCAGAAAATACGACATGCTGATGACCAGAGTGGCTGGTAAGGTTAGCATCAACGGATGAAGCTTGACCGTAACGGCCTGCAGGGTTGAGAGTTAAGCCAGCAGCTGGAAGTCAATCTCAAAGTGACTTGGGTTAGCTTCACTTACCATCTCGCTGTATACGGGTATGAGTATATTGCAAATGGCCACATTCGCACTAAAGCACGTGCAGAAGAGGCTGACCACGATAATAAAAGCTATAATGACATATGATGGCATTGCGGTGATGAAAGACAAGGAGTCGCCCAGCATTTTGGCCATTCCACTGACCTTACTGCCCTCAGCAAGCGCAAAGCCGCCCCCTAAATCAGAAGCACACAATAATACTTCACATAAATATGAAAGAGTTAGATACGATTCTACCAAGCAAAAAACACAGGCCCCAAGGCGAATTTTTGTGCAGGAAGATCCAGGATAGGCAGGCGTCCATGCTGCGCCCAGGGAAAGGAGCTGTCGTTAGTAAATACATTAGTTCAGATAGTCGACTCGATATTTAGAGCCCTATGCCCACTTACGTCCTTTACAGCAGTACCTGAAGAAAGTGTACTGCGTGGGCAGGGCGAACATCACAATAACTGTGAGAAGCATCGGCGATGCGCCACCTATTTGTCTAGATAGGATAAATTAGTTGGTTGTTAAATGTGGATGGAAATGAAATTATTAAATCTTTTGCAAATGTTATGGTATTCCGCATAGTGGCATTCGACAACAAAAAAAGTATATTATGAATTTCAGCATTGTTAACTTACTTAGTATTGAGCACATCAGCCCAGCCTTTCATGAATCCTGGTCTTTGAAAGAAGAGCAACAGAATCATGAATATGAAGACGACGCCCACTTGTATTTCATGGCAAGTCCAACGACCCAATGCAGAGTAACGTTCCTGGAGCACCAACTTTGTGGCAGCCTTGCTCAGCGAGCCACGTTTCACTTGCTTACCCACTTCACTCTTCGGTCGCCACAGACCCATGTGAGTCACTTGCAGCGTTAAAAACACCAGTAATACATTTAGAATGGCGACAAACGGCATAGCGTACATTATGAATTTTGGAAAGTCGACTTTCTCCTTGACATTGGGAAAACGACTGTGGAGAAATGATTCACTTAAGAATGACATGAGCTGGATCAATTATGCAATATCGCCTACGTTTCATACAGACCCTTAAAGGTCAGATTTGTGCCGGTGCCAATGAGCGTGCCGGTGCCTCCAATTGTGGCAGAATATGCGACACCGAAATAGAATGCCATCGATACCTTTGAAAGATGCGGCGGACTAATCAAGAGAATTACGACGTAAGCTATATATGTATGAATCTATATATGTAGATTACTCACTCGCCCTCTTCCATCTTCTCCTCCTCTTGTGTCATATACACTTGAAATGCGTTTTGCTATAACAAACATGAAATTGGACTAGAGTGACAAGATGTCTATGGAATTACGTGATTTGTGGCTTACAGCATCCATTTCAAAGAGAATAGCCTTAACAATGGGACACATCATGGCTGTAGCAGCAGAGTTGGATATCCAAAATGATATGAAGCAGGTGACCATGCTAAGTCCGAAGTGTAAGCTGTGTAACAGGAATGAATTTTATGCTTTGCAGGTGGGCTGCATACGAGTCGTATCTATAGTACTTCCCGTGCTGAATCAATATCAACTCTTACCGCCGAGGACTGCAGCCCACCACGAGGATAGTGCCCAACGCAACGCGCTGATGGAGATTGCTATATTCAACGGCCAGTGCTACAAAGAGGCCGCCCAGAAACATGATTAAAGTATCGGTAAAATACAATTGGCATACAGCATTTGAGTCCTATGAAAGATAATTATATCAAATCCATTGGGTTTTGTCGAATTCGTTAACACTCACCAATATGCCGAATAGCGGTAAAAATACTATCGGAAGCATTGATGTCAAATACAGGGGTATACATTCAGTTACCCAGAAGAGTGCCATATTCACTAGCAGATACAAGCACTTGAACGCCTTCGTAATAATGTTTGATGAAAGTGAAAGTCCTGGGGTTCAATACAATGGGATCTACTTACTGGATCGTCTATTATGTAGGCATAAACAAGGATGGGCAACGTGACCAAGGGCACGATAACGGACACCTTGCCCCTCCAGTGGAATTTACAACATGATTTAACACTCTGACTAGGCGAGATTTTATTTTCGCTGCGTGTAAAGCAAATGCATTTTAAATAATCACAAACTTTTCATTGTACTCTAGTACATACTCAGCCATTACAATTTTTTTGTTGCTATTTTTAATATTTTCTTTCCAAACTTGATTTCAATAATAGTCGATTAAAGGGATAACTACAGCATAGTTGGGTTTTAAGAAGCTATCGACAAAGCCAACTTTGAGCTAAGGCAACGAAGACAACAAACTGAGATAGCTCAGATAGCTGATTTAGCCAGCTAGCTAGCTGACCCACATAATGTTATGCCATCCCATATGCTAATTAGGGCCAGCCATTGAAACCCCGCGAGCTGATGTCACTTGCAGCGCCGCTTTGAAGTTAAATAATTGACAATTTCCTTTCACACTCCCAACTCCAAATGTACAAAAGGTAAATTGAAATTAAAGCTCAAAATAGACATTAAAGCGAAAGTCGAGATATTTGTTGCGTTGTGGGTTTCTATGGAATGCTGAAGTGGCAGCAAAGTAATCCAGGTTGAGTCTCCATCCGCACAGCAAGGGGATCTGTATACATACATACATAGGTATATACATTTTTATGTGTGTCTGCTTGTTGGCATAAAGCTTCAATCAGAACAAATCACGCTGAGCATGTCTGCAAATTCTTTAATGCTGGCCATAAAGTCCCCGCCGAGACTCCCTGTGTTCCATCTGTTCTCTTTCACCAAAAAATAAATATATTGTTCTGACAGAAGCATTCATAATAATAATAATAATATTAATAATAATAATAATAATAATGCTAATGCAAATAACTTTATTGGGGGAAAACAATAAGTGAAACTTAATACGAAAATATGTGCCACGTGCCCCAGTGGAATGAGCCAGAATTTGGAGCCGACTGGTTGCCTCAGTCTCATTCCTCACTTTTCTCGTTCACTCGCCAATCTCAATAATTTATGCTTTGCTCGCTTGGGGTATTTGTATGCCAGTTCTCATTTAGTTTTCAATTTTTGTTCTTTTTTCGGGATTTGCTTACGGCATTTCTTTTATTTCCATTTCTTTTTATTTTGTCTATTTCACAATTTTACAATTTGACAGCTAAAACTTTTTCTTTTTTTCGCTGAACATTCTGGGAATTTTTTGACATATCCTTGTTTGTGGGCATTTGCGTGTTAGTTGAGCAAACTTTTTGGAATGCTTTTAGTTATTGCTTTTTTTTTTAACTACACCAGAAATTGGCTTCAATATTTTCCTATAAACTAAAGACCAACCAAGTGTAAACACAACTCTCAATTTTGTTATGAGTACATACATATATAAAAATATGTGCTCCTGTCCTGCTCAGGTAGCATATTCATTTCAATTTCAAATTCATATTTGTTTTAATTATGTTTTCAGTTGACTTGCCTTTGCAAGAAACCATGGGCAACATTTTAAGTCAAGCCTTGCGCAATTTCTGAATTGTAATTTAGAAAAGACTTTTCCAGACGTTCATTATGCATTCATTAATGCTTTATATTTTTAGCTATAGCTGTAGTACCTATCTCCATGGCTGTAGTTTGCAACAGCCTAGCCTCTCTTATTATTCTTTGAATTCATATACATTAATTAATTATCTCAGCAGAGCAGCTGTGTACCAAAGAGAGATAGAGAGAGATAGAGAGAGAGAAAGCATTGCCTACATCTAGGGGCTGTAAGAAAAATGCCTTGAACTTGGTTAAAGGACACTGGCCCATTAGCCATGCCACTTGATTTCAATTTATTAGGCCATATAGTCATCAGATCGTTAAAAGCCGACTTGAGTTCAACTAACTGAAGTAATTTAAGGCACCTAATTAACAGATCCAACGCGACGCAACGGTTGCTTGGCCGACAACAATCAAGATTTTAATTTGCCCCAATATTCTGTTGCCAGTGGGCAAAGAGGGATACGAGGCGATGACGGTTCAAGCTTCATCGATTATGTGTTAAATTACGCAGAGAGCAAACATCTTGGTTAAATGGAGCGCACGAAAAAGGCCGCCATTTGCCAAATAGACGATGCCATAGAAAATATCGACGCATATATGTTTATATTGCATGATGTTTATTGAGCTAATAACATTGAATATAAGTTAAGCGAATTCCATCAAGAGTTGCTCCAACTTTTGCTTGAATATTGGAATTGAAAATAAATTCAGTTTGTGAAATATTTTAAAAGTTGGAAAGCTATAAAATTAAATTTCCATGAAAATTTCGTTTATTTTTATACACATTACATTTTTTTTATTTTTATAAGATTAAATTCAAAAGAAATTTTTTGTTTATTTTGCATTACATTTATTTTGTTTTGTTTATTTTTATCAACATGAAATTTATTTTTTATAATATTAAATATATTCGAATAAATTGTCTCAAAGTAAACAAAGAAAAAATCAAATAAATAGCTTTTATTGACATATATGGATAAAACAAGAATATTTATATATTTTTATTTTATTACATATTTTTGAATATTAATATAATACATTTAGAATATGTGCATCTATTCTATGTATTATATATATATATGTATATATTATATGTATATGTCGCTTTCAACAAATAAAATGTCAGATAAAAACTCATTTGATCAAACATGATAATTTGTTGACAGAACAATAATTCCATTAATTTATAATAATATGTAAATATTGTATATAAATATATTATTCATGAGTTGTTATTTTTTCTGATTTTTCTGCTGTTGATAGAGACATTAATAATCCATGCACAAATCGTAAAACTTTGATACATCTCCAGCAATAAAAGCGAAATTGCGAATCGAAATTTAATTTAATTTTTTATGCCCTTGCTTTTTTATTTATCTCTGTTATTTATCTGAAACATGCGTACCTACATTTATGCTTGGCCATTATTTATAAGAATGCATTTGTCAGGATATGCGCAAATACATACATATTTATATATATACATATATATATTTTTTTTCTGTTTGATGTAGCTGATGTTGAATATGCATGAGACCTAACAAGCCGAAATGTTTATTGACATAAAAGCCCTAAAGCTCTTCTGCTGCTCCACGAATCACACAGACACACAGCTAGCAAAAACAACGAGTACAACAACAATAAAAATGTTGACCAATTTGTCAAAGCCATCACGAAATGTTAATCTCTTTATCTTCTTTGCTTATCTTCAATCTATGCAGGTCACTCGTACAAGAGCATCAACGACGAAATCATACTGGTCAGCATTATAATGGGCATTACGATAATCGTTCTGATCACGATTGCCCTGTGCTACATTGCGTATGAGAAATGCCACAAGAAGCGTGAATATTTTATCAACGCCTAACGGGTGCACATCACAAAACCAACCAAAAACATATAAAACTAAAGCTAAAAAAATGAAACAAGAGGAAACGACACACAAAGGGGTAAATGGCAAGGCCAAATGTCAACAGGACAGCCGTGGCAGCAACTGCTGCTACTGCTGCTGCAACTGCAACAATGTTGACGTTGATGCTTAAGTTAGTAAACGCGTACGACAGAGCCGAAGGCGAAGGCGAGCAGCCGGCAGAATTAAAGAACACAAACTCACACACACACACACTCACGTACTGTTAAGATTAGTGTATACATGTGTACTGTGTGTAGCATTTGGGGTATTCATTCGATTTTCTTCGATTTCAAGTGCTCCCAAATTTGGCTAAAGTATATATAGCTTGCAGTGTGCACAGTGGTGCACAAATGATATACAAATGTTATAAATGTTAATGAAAATATGTATAATAAGTATTTACTAATTTCACCCAACTTTGTTTTAAATGTACAATATATTATTTTTTTAATTTATTCCCTTTTTTGATTGTAAACATTTTAGAATAATATAAAAATATTTGTTTATGTTTACTATTTTCTACAAAAGTTTTATTCTGTAATTCATAATAATATTGAATATTGCAAGCTATAAATATTTAGAAACGCCTAAAAATTCCACTTTTATCAAATTTTCGAATCTGTCCGATGGAGACCAAATCCTTTTAGAATTCATACCTGGCTCTCTCCTGCTCTCTCTTTTTCTCTCTCTCTCTCTCTCTCTCTCTCTCTCTCTCTCGTTCTCTAAATAGTCTTGTAAGGTTAAGGTCCAAAGAAATAGATTTCAGTTCAGGTTTCCATTTGCTGCATAGTAAAAATAAAATTAGAATTAACGATGCAAATCAATTCCTTGCAAGATATGCACATATACAAATATATTTATATACCCTAAAATACTATATTGAGCTTTATGTACGAGTATCTACCTATATACATATATGTATACCTACACGAATCAAACAACATATAAATGTAGTTTGAAGTGCAGCTTATCTGCTTTATATTTTAATTAAACGCAGCGCTATTCGTTTTAATTTAAAGTCATATTAAAATGGAAATGCAGCAATCCTTTTATGTTATTTTTTTGGTGAAGGTAACACCCGCTGTCGATATATGTATGTATAGTTGATGCAGATGCCAATTTCAACTATTGACTGCGGGGGAGCAGTTACCCAGTCAAAGGAAAACCAACAAACAGACAAACAGACAGACAGACGGGCAGAAGGACAGAGAATAAGCCAACAAAAAACGTAAAAATGAACTGAGTGAAGTGAGTTTTCTTATTTTCTCGTTTTTCCTTGCCCTTTTTCGGTGGCTCGAGGCTATAATAATAAAAACAGTAACGGAAACTGGATGCAATGCACACGAACAAAGCGTCAGGAAACAATGAAAAGAAGCGTCGCATAACAATTGTCTGAAAATAAAACGGGAACCGAAATTAGGAATAGGGACGATGGGATGCTGACGCGGATAGCTTCAATGGCCAAATCAACTTGAAATTAAATTAGTGGGAATGGTGCACATAAAAGGTTGTTTTTGACCACAATGAACATCAACTGAGGTTCCGACCTATTGAATATAAATGTCGGCTCTGACAGCTTAGCCAAAAACACCTACACGCTGTCCAACTTTCCTGCTCACAGGCACACACACGCACACACACGCAAATACAGACGCAGACACACTCGCTGCCATGTAGGGACGAAATGTTAATCAGCTTAGCTGGCATGCATGCAATGTATCTTTATTTTTAGGCCCGATAAACAGGCTTGTGTACCTAAGAGCACGAAACATAAAGAAAAAGTTGTTACCAGGAAAAAAGCATAACAAAGTCTCACACAAACGCGCCAGGCAACGGGCGTTATCCTGTTGCATGCCCTTAAAAATTAAACACCTGATTAATGGCAACGTTTGCTTAACCAAATAATATCGAGCCTAACAAATTGCCGAAACCTAATGGGAACACATAAATTTTTTCTCGTTGCCATTGAAGTAGTCCATTAGGACATACCAAAATTTTCCCACATGAGTGTTCATATGAGCAGGTAAATTTCGAACGTCAGATATTGTACCAAAAGGAGATACGAAATTTTATAGACAAATTAAACATGAATGACTCCCTGTTTCCATAATTTCATTCTTCCCGTTTAAGCCAAAGATAAGTTGCTGATATTTAAATTACCACGCGCAAAAATTTGTAGCAAGATTATGGTTTCTCTTTTATGTCCGTCAGAAACATTTATGCAAGCTTCTAATTACTATTAGAATGCATATACACTTAAATAGTTTTTAGTTTGAACAGCCCAACGATGTCAGATGAAATTCAAATTCATTCACTTCTAGAAATCATTTAACCATTTAAACAGTTGTCTTGAATTGTAACTGCGCCAACTTTGTTAGCTTGATAGTGGAACATTAAAAGGCAACAAATTCGAAATGTGACTTTTAAGCAACAAAAGCATCATCAACTTGGACAGAGGGGCACTTAAATAATGCGACCTAAATAAGTAGAGCATAACACAAATTGTGACGCCCTTTAATATGGTGTAAAAGTCAACGTAAAAAACTTCAGTAATTACCCGCTAAAGAAGAAAATCCAGCATAAAGCTCATATACACACACACATACAAAGACAATACAAAAGCAACAACAATTTTATGTTAGCTATAAGAAGCGGAAACAGATTGGTTGAGCACGCGAAAGCAGAAATAATAGGATATAGCGTGTCAGGATATGTCGTGTCTGGGGAATGCATTCATAATAATTTTATCCGAATGAAATTTTAGTGAAGCTGCGTCCAAAACGAATGACTTGTGCAATTCGAAATGGACCACGCACAAGCACCTAGTCACACAGGAATATACCCATACTTGCACATACATATATATATATATACACAGACACACATGGTGCTGCAGCTCTATAAACGTTCTTAGACACAAGTAGTAAACTTTACGTCCAATTTGATAGCTTTTTTAGTGCTGCTGTCACACTAATTGCCACCAAAATATAAAAGTATTAAAATTACCGAATTACTTTACTGTCGTTGAAATACGTGTGTTTTCTATGCATTTAATCTATTGAACAAAAATCTATATATCTACATACATACTATATACCCGAATTAATGTGACCACTACTAATATATTTATATATTAATTGTACGAGTAGTTTAATTAGAATGCAGCGCACTCTTTTTTCATGAAAAGAGGGACCAAACCATACAAAAAACACTGAGAAAAACGTGTACTTTATTTTGAAAAGTGAGATCTATAAATGTTAAAAACAACTACTACTAAATGTTATATACTTACATATATGAATTGTAGCGAATTTGTTAAATTTAAATGATATATGCGATATTATAATGTACAACACAATAAAGATCTGTTTATGCATGGTTAATGCTACCGGACTTTTATTACTATCATGTAGATGAATAAAATAAAATAAATTGAAAGTGGCGCGCAGCTGTGTTGGACAACGAATTAATATGGTCTTTTCTTGATATCGATAGATTTTTAGCATTCAAGTAGAGTGCAGAATGGAACCAATAAGTGTTGCTAGATTTGGATATTAGCTTTTGCCCCATTTGATTTATAAGTGAACTGGTAATCATTTTATAATAAATACGGTAAGCTTCGTTTGAGAATCTGTTAATTTAATTTAAGAGTGATTACCGATTATTGGAATTCATATTTCCCTGCAAATAACAGTAAAGAGTAGTTAATGTTGTACCGCTGTTATGTTAACAACATATCTGTTTGGCAACAACAACAAAATGTAAAAAGACGGAACTTGTTGCAAAAGTCGCCAAAAATTGTTTAAAAACTAAGGAGGGCACTCAACAGGCAAATAACATACGCAGGTCCAGTGGTTAGTAGAGGCTTAACAACTAAATGCGCATTAAAATGGATTGTGAAGTGCCTGAGCAACAAAAACAACACCAGTACCAACACCAACAACAACAGCAGCAGCAACAACAACAAAGCGCCAACAAGTTGTATGCGAGAAAGCCAAAGACGTCGCAGCAGCAGCAACAGGAAAGCAGCGACGACGATGACTTGAGCAGCGCGGAACGTAAGAATCTGGAATTTGCACAAAAATTAGGCTATAGCGAGCAGTCAATACACACGGCGTTAACGCGCCTCGGATCAGAGGCTAAACAAAACGAGCTGCTGGCGGAGCTTATCAAACTAACCGCAGATGCTCCGCGGCCAATAGTCACAAACAGCAGCAGCAACAGCAATAACAACAGTCATGTGTCACCCCCCGCTAGCAGCAGCTGCAGTAGCAGCAGTGGATCGCTACGCCATATCGTCATCGATGGTAGCAATGTAGCCCTGTCACATGGTAATCACACCATCTTCAGCTGTCGCGGCATACGCATCTGTGTGGACTGGTTCAGGCAGCGTGGGCATCGTCATATCACAGCATTTGTGCCCAACTGGCGCAAGGAGCTGGCCAACAACAATATAACCGATCAGGAGCTGCTCTATGAGTTGGAACAGGAGAGGGTGTTGGTATTTACGCCATCGCGGCATTTGGATGGCAAACGTGTTTCCTGCTACGATGATCGTTTCATACTCAAGCTGGCGGTGGAAACAGATGGTATTGTGGTGTCCAATGATAACTATCGCGATCTGTTGCTGGAGAGCAACGAGTTCCGACGTGTCATCCAGGAACGTTTGCTCATGTACTCCTTTGTGGACGACATTTTTATGCCGCCGGATGATCCACTGGGTCGTTCCGGGCCTAATCTGGATATGTTCTTGCGTACACCGTGTCAGCAGAAAATAACGGACGCACAGCAGCAATTGTGTCCGTACGGTAAGAAATGTACATACGGCCAGAAGTGCAAATTTCGTCATACGACGCAGCTTCAGCGTCTGCCGCTCCAGGTCTCGCACAGTGCTCCACTGCACAGCAACGGTGGTCAGCAGCTACTGTCTACCAGTGGCAGTAGCACCAATAATGCAAAGATGGCGGCGCTGGCCCGCACCAAATCGAATACAGTTGACAAAATCTCACAGCAGCAACAGCAACAGCTCTGTCATTCTTTCAACCAGCTGGAGCTGGGCAGTAATACCTGCGATGTGGAGCCGCCGCAGCTGCAGAACCGCCACAAGAAGCTGCAAAGGCAGGCGCCGTCCCCTTCATTTCGGTTGCTGGTTCCCACATATAGTGCGCCGCATCAGCAGCAGCAGCAACAGCTAGGCAACAACAACAATAATATCAACGGCAATTATCAACATCAGTATCTGACTCGCACACCGTCTGAGCCATTGACGGATCAACATCAGGCCACCAAGCTATCCATTCCTGCCCACAATCTAGCCCATTTGTCAGCCTCCGATTCACGCATCAACGAAGAATTGCACCACACCAAACGCGAGGAGCAGCGTAATATGCTACGCTATCACTTGAATAGCCTGTTCCCGCAACATCAGGTGCATGCTGTGCTACAGCTATACCCTGATGAGACCGATGCGAAGACAATCTGTGCAGCAATACTTAATTTATTTCCGCATAATTAGACTAAATCTTAGGCTAGACGCAATCTTCACAATTAAGCAGCGTTCGTAAATTATTTCCATGTACTTGTTACAGTTTAAAGTTTTATAATCAATTACGTATTGTAATTCATATATATATATATGCATTTATATATAACAGTTTGTTATAATTTTATACATATACACTTATATACATATATCTATATGTTTAATGTATTTTTGTTAGCATTTACAGCTCCAAGCCAGTCTTGGCCCCAGTATATATGGGATACAGTTCATCCACATTGGTATTGACGACGCCACCCCGACGATCGTGTGTAATTCTATGATTCCGCAGTTTATAAGCCTGGGGAAACCCTTTACCGCAAATTTCGCAACTGTCAAGGAACACAAAATATATTAATACAAATGTGTGCCGTGCTAATGATCCAACTTACACATGCGGCTTCTCGCCCGTGTGAATCATCTTATGGAATTTCAGCGTATTCGTGTAAGTGAATGTCTTGTGGCACACATCACACTCATATGGACGCTCGTTTGTGTGTATGCTAACCAAATTGAAATGAAATGTGTATATATTTGTATACATGTATATGTGTATATTTGCGTAAAACGATACTTACCGATGATGCTTGTTACGTGTAGAGAGATCCGCAAAGGCGGCCGGGCAATAGGTGCACTTGTAGGGCCGATTGCCCGTGTGGGTGTTCATGTGTCGTGCTAGCTGCTGAGCCTGGGCAAAGCAGTGACCGCAGATTCTAGAATCAAATGTATACATCAATTGATGTATCGAACTGAATGTTGTTATTGTGATACTCACTCGCATTCGTGTGGCTTGACGCCAGAATGCACTTTGATGTGCTCGGTGAGGCGACTCTGCGATGGATACATATTTCCACAAATATCGCATATGTATTTAAATTCCTTCTTATCGCCAACGAGAATCTTGTGACCTCCTTTGGTCTTAATGCCTGTTGTCTTGCGCACAACTGTTTCTCCAAAGGTTATGCTCTCGTCGGGATTCAATATGATGTTGGTTGTGGTCACGCTACATTTCTCACGTTTTACATTCCCTAGTGCCGTTTTACTTGTGGCGGCTTTTCGCGGGTTCGCACGTCGTTTGACACCGGCAGTGGAGGAACGTGTCGACATCGTACGCGATTTTACTGGCAGAAACTCCTCGTCAGACGAATTTTGAACCTCTATTTCATCCTCTTGTGCGCTTTCTGTTAACTGATCCTGATCCAGTTGCTCAAGATACTCTATATCGGCCGACAGACCGGATATTGACTGTGAGCCCATATCCTCATCGCCTTCTTCAGCATTACCTTCCTCGTAGGCCGTCTGTTCGGTGACTAAATCACCGTCGTATGCCTCATATACATCATATAGCTCCTCTATAATGCCATCCTCTTCCACCTGTTCGCTTTTTACATGAACCAGCCTTTCCTTGACCTCCACGTGGTCATCGCCGCTCTCTTCATTGCCAGCCAGCACCTGTCCCTCACTGAGCTCTATCCCTGATGGCTCATGGCTAGCACTAAGCCCATTACCATCTTCGTCGGCCCTTTCTTCGACCGACTGTTCCACTACAACAGGCGCTATGAATTGCCTTAGATGTTTGTAAGATCGCTGGCAAACTCGGCGGAACTTGTATGCAATATGTAAATTCTTTAAGCACTTTTCGCATATCTTGTCCGGATAGTGATCAAATTTCTTTATCTGAAAACAGTACAAATCATTTTAAAAATTGCACTTATTTCAATTATTTGTTCAAAGTTTAATTTTTATTTCAATCTTACGGGTACGCCGCCGCATTCTAGTATCATGTTCGTCAAATCTTTGGATGCGTCGTCATTGAAAATGCTTCCCATCGCTTCTTTGGGTTGCTGCAAGCATACTCGGCATACTATCCACTTTTGTGTTGTTGCAGTCGTTGTCGTTGGCATCATTTACTATTGTACTACTTCAAGGAATGCACAAATTATCCAATTACTTCTAGACGACGCCAAAAAAAAAATGTTATAAATATATTAAAGGCAAAAATCCAAGCTGTTTGCGCTGATGTGTGAATGACAGTTATTAAGGTGACCGTAGCAATCATGCATGTGGTATTTTTCTGTTGTTATATTAAGTAAATATACATTTAATTTAATATTTACTTTATAAAAATATAAAAATATATATATATATATATATATATATATATATATATATATATATATATATATATTTGTATTTATTTTTAGCAGATATTTTAATACTATTATTTAACAAAAATAGCTGAATTTAATTGTTTAAAATAGTATATACTTAATTTAAAATACTGAACATTATAGGCCCGTGTACGCATACGCATGTGAATGACAAGCATAGCAAGGGACGCTTACATTATTGTTATAATTTGGCCCAAATATACAATTTTTTTTTGTAATTCATATGTTTTGCAACAATTAAATACAGAAGTAATGAAAACTGAATTAAATGAAAAATGGATTGTATGTCGGGTATGCCTGAGCAATCCCAGCGACGGCGACGATCTATTCCTGGACATATTCAGTCAAAATGCCAGCACCCGCCTTGATCAAATGCTCCACATCTGTGCCGGAATCCCTGTACGTACAACAAAAAAAAAAGAAGATAAATAATAGCTCCAGCACTCTTATAAACACAACTTGTATTACACTGCAGGTCAGCATCGATGACAACTTTCCAGACAAGATGTGCAGCAAATGTGTGCGAGTCTTGCGCATCGCTTACAAATTCCGTCTGACTTGTCAGCGGTCGCATCAACATATAGCGGATATGCTTTCCACGGAATTGGACACCAGTGGAGGAAATGATTACGAGGAAGAAGATGAGGCCATAGCGAATGCTTGGGAGGAGCAGACACAAATCAAAATCGAAGGCGAAGTTGAAGAAGCGAGCGGTGAAATCATAAATTATGTAGTTTCAGGAGCCGACGCTGAGGCAGACGGGGATGAGGATACCATTGTTTATGATGCCAGCAACACTGAGGAGGAACAGAATGCCGTTGTATACGATGACGCAACAGTTGTTGAAGTAGCAGAGGCAGAAATTGAGACGGAAACCGAGATCGAGAACTTTGCAGATTATGAGGAACTGGAAGTTCTGGCAACCGAATCACTGCCCCCAAGTAGCACTACAATGCAAACACAAATATCGACTGAACGCATTGTGTGGGCAGACGTGCCCGATGATGATATGAAGCATAATATTTTAAGTTCCGACGATGAACATTATTTGCCCGATGCTAAGGCGGAACCACGCCTACTAAATCGTGTGCGACAGCCGCGCAAAGTGCAACTGCGACCAAAGGCTTCGGCAGGCTCATTAGACGCTGTGCACGAGGAGAAGAAAATGGGACGCAAACCGCGCGAAAAACATTCCAATTATATTTGCGATGTTTGTGGGAACATTTATCCTTCACAGGCGCGCCTCACCGAGCACATGAAATTCCACAGCGGTGTCAAGCCGCACGAGTGCGAGTAGGTTTGGTCCATTTCAGAAGGGCGAAGAACATATTTAATAATCTTTCATTTACTGTGCAGGATCTGTGGTCGTGGATTTGTTCAGAACCAGCAACTGGTGCGACATATGAACACCCATACTGGCAATCGACCATACAAGTGCAATTTCTGCCCAGCGGCCTTCGCTGATCGTTCCACCAAGACAAAACATCATCGGTAAATACTCCACAATTTATTTTGAAAATAATTAAATCAGTATATATGTATGTATATTCCACAGCATACATACAAAGGAGCGCCCATATGAATGCGATGTCTGCCTTAAAACATTCACATATTCGGACAATTTGAAATTTCACAAGATGATACATACAGGTGAAAAGCCGCACGTGTAAGTTTTGGTTGAGAAATCAAAATAAAATTGCAACTAACTATTTCTTTTGTTTTTGCAGCTGTGATCTGTGTGGCAAAGGATTTGTCAAAGCATATAAAATGCGGTTGCATCGTGGGACGCACGAGAAACGCGGACCCTGGAAACCTGTTGAGTTGGCCTTGGAGGGGCAAGAACGCATTAAAGATAATGTGACCGAGATGGTGATTGGCATATTGCCATCGGCTTAGGCCCTGTACAAATCATAATTATAAACTTATATTTTATTAATATTATTTCATAAGTTGTGTGCTAATGGTTTTACTTGTGCTCCTTATTTGGAGCCGGGATAATTGGTCCCAAAACGAAAACAAAGCCAAATGATTATTGTAACATCAATTATAAAAATGTTTTTATGATATTTTTAATGCTGATTTGAAAAATTTTAATCAGTTTGCGACGGACACCCTTGAAGGAGGAAGAGGGTATTATAATTTCTATACATAATTATTGACTATATTGTTAACATTACTTATACTCTTATTTGACCATTGTACTAAAAAGTGCCTGCTTAAACTCTAGCTCCAATGGAAATTACTCCTCTTCCATTGTAATCACTGCAATATCCAGTTCTTTGCTCGCTCTGTGCGAACGTTCATGTGTGTTCTTATGGTGTGCCTGGGAAAATCGTCGAGCACAGTATTGGCAGCTAAAAGGTCGCTCCCCCGTATGAGTTTTGAGATGTACATTCAACACATTGGAGTAGGCGAAGGACTTTGGGCAATATTTGCACTTATACGGTCTTTCATTGGTGTGGATGCTAAATAAAAACAATTATAGAAAGTATATAAAGAGATTTAAAGCGTTGTGCCCTACCGTTGGTGCTTAATACGTGTGGAAGGATCTGCAAACGAAGCGTCACAGTAATCGCATTTGTATGGACGTAAACCAGTGTGTGAGTTCATGTGCCGGGCCAGCTGTGGCGTCTGACGGAAACGCTTCTGGCAGATTCTACAATATGAAATTGCAATTGATAATTTCAATTTGTGCATTAAAACTATTTAGCTTACTCGCACTCATGTGGTTTGTGCACACTGTGTAGTTTTAAATGTGTTGTTAACTTTACTTTCTCTGTGTATACATTGTTGCAGATATTACACACATATGTGACGCCCAGAGGTTTGGAAGCCTCTGGGTAACATGTAGGTGGCATCCTAGCGATAGTGCGATTACGACGGGTGGGCCTGTATGCTTTTATATTTGCCCGTGCTGGTGTCGCAGGCTTTATTGTAATAACTTCTGTGCTCTCCTGGCTACCTGCGATACTAGCTGTTTCCAGTGTCACCTCATATGAATCGATAAAATCCGATGGCGTTTCGTTCCCACTATCCGGCTGCAACTGCTGTTGTTCCTGTTCGTGTTTCACCTTTTTTAGTTGCTCCTCTGCTTGCTGGCACATGCTACGCAGCTTCAAAGCTGCTCGGAGTAGCAGGGCACAGCTTGTGCATATTTTATTTGGCATGCGATCATCTTGTGTTAGCTGCAATAAGAGACAAGCCCATTGCAATTGGCTCTTTGATTATAACTGAATTTCACTGCTCACCAGCACGCCGGTGCATTGTTTAATTTGTGCAACAAAATTCGATTCCGTAGCCATAAGCGTCTCAGTTTTAGGATGTAGCAAACAAATCCTGCAAAGAGGCTCCGTGTTGTCCATGTTGTTCAACTGAAATGCTGTGGTCAATTAGGGTTGTTGCATTAATAGCAGTATATCGATAAATTTCTTCATTATATATTTTTCGCACATGGCTCGATATTTAGCTACCGATGACGATAATTTTAATGTTGCCATACAACAAATACATACATATGATGTATTTCAAAACAATAATACCATACAATCAAGTTAAATCACATTGATATAATATGATGGCACCAAATGAATTGTTAATGGACATTGAAGCCGTATGTCGAGTTTGCTTACAGGATAGTGATACACAAATGGTTTCTATTTACGAACGAGACGAGGAACAACGCGGGCTATCCATTTGCGAGAAAATTGAAAATTGCAGTGGAATTAAGGTAATACTTTCCTTTGATACAAGTGTTAAGCGAAGATTTATTGAGTTCTGTTTTAATTTTCAGATAGTTCGCACTTCTGAGCTACCATCTCGCATCTGCTTGAAATGTCGCGCCTTTCTAACGTTGGCACACAAATTTCGACAGATTTGCCGTCACTCAGATATTTTCCTGCGTGAATACATTTGCAAAGACGTAAGAGAGGAAGACGCGGTACACCAGGTGATAGAAACACCATCCACACAAACATACGAGGATGTCGAAGTTGAGGTACTGGAAGAAGGTATTTGGTGCAATGATGAGATAATTGAGGAACCTTCTGCTGCACAAGATAAAACAAATATCATACTGGTACCAACTGAAGATGTGGTAAGCACGCATGTTGCTTCATCCAAATCACATGTGTGTGATATTTGTGGGAATAGCTATCCACGCAAGAGCACACTGGACACGCACATGCGACGACACAACAATGAGCGACCATATGAATGCGAGTGAGTTGACCTAGATGAAACCTTTAAGGCCAGTGCTTTATTAAAAGCGATCTTGATTTCTGATTAGAGTCTGCAAAAAGTCGTTTCACGTAAACTACCAGTTAATGCGCCATATTCGCCAGCACACAGGCGCCCGACCTTATAGCTGTGAATACTGTCAGCGTAGTTTCACGGATCGTACGTCTTTGGTCAAGCATGAACGGTGAGTTACCATGCTGGACATATAAGTGTCATCTAAAGCTATACTTTGCTTATAGCACCCATCGCAATGAACGACCCTATTCATGCGACTTGTGTGGAAAGTCTTTCACATATGCCAATGTGCTCAAGGTGCACTACAAAACGCATACCGGCGAGAAACCACATCTGTGCAGACTATGTAACAGAAGCTTTGCACGCAATCACAATCTGGTTGCCCACTTACAGACGCAGCAGCATATCAACGATCCCCGTGCCGCGGCCTATTTACAAACCCTTAAAACCATCACCAATGTAGCTGCAGAAAATGGTTGAGAGATGTTAGAGGTGCGCAATTAAAAAAATTAGAAAAGCTGGATAGCATTTGAGAGCTAAGATGAAATACCCTAATAATATATGTGTCTTTCAAATAATTAGTATGAGTAGAAGCTATATTCCTACTCATTGGTTGTGAATATATTGGACCATATACTAAATAAGTGCCGGCCCTTCTCTTTGGAATATATGTTTATGTCATTTAAAAGGATGTGCATTTACATGATTTAATCTTCATTTATTTCAACGCTCTGGTCACTTTTTTAACCAGGAACGTTACTAGATTACAACGTCTTACCTGTTGTACAAAAATGCCGAAAATATGTAATTTAAAAATGTGCACAAGAATCTAATTTGATTGGTGATTGCAAATGTCTGACAGAGTGTAGTTAGGATTAGCGAACGGGGCATATATAAATTGCCTTCTTTAAAATATTAAATAACAAACTGGGTTGGACTGTATCGGATGATTGAAATGATTTATAGCAGTTGGGAAGATAAACGAAGACTTTGCACAGCAAAGTCAGCTGTTTGTGAAACCTATTTGCCAATCATGCGAATTTTGTCTTTTAACAGATTGCGCAACTCGGTGATCATCAGTTCATGGGACTCCTTAAATGTGGCGGAAACATCGCCAATTAACGTGGCCTCCACCTCCGGTTTCAGTGACATATCGGCCATGAATGAGCTAAGTTCACGCGGCAGAGTAGGCGGTTTCCATATGCCTGCAGAAAAATGTTTGTCAGTTCGAGATGTCATGTTGCAATGAGGCACTCATCAACTTACGTATGGCTGCATCACAGGCCTCCAATTTGTGCTTCAATTGACGCATCAGCTCTTGGAGCATTTGACTACGCTCTTTCTCACTAATCAGCTCCTGTGTTTTGTTATCACCCGATGATTTTTTTTTTGCTTTTGTCTTTGCACTGCATTGCAGCTTGTCATTCAACACCGATAATAGGAAGGCATAAAGTGAAAGTATCTGCAAGTTTATATAAATATTGAGATAAGTCCAGCTATTTGAAAATAAACTAACGAATGTGCTTACCTCCAAGCTGGCCGCCACCTTTTGCTGGTGCTCGCGGCGCTTCCATAGACCATCCATGCCATTCCACTCATTGCTCTCCGTTATTGTCTGCACGCACAGCTCCATGACAGAAACAACATTCTCGGTAACCTTTTTGCACTGCAGTGCCAGTTGCGATGCACCGCTGTACAAATCCAGCACCAGCTGCGCTAAGTCATCGAAGAAACTCTCATAAGGCAGTTTGAGCAGTAAATGAAGACGCGTCGGCAGCAAATTGACTAGAAAATTTTGCGATAGCGGTTTATAGTTCATCAGCCGAAGACGTTGGAACAGGCCTGTCCATGATGTTCGCAATAGCTCCACTGTAGCTATGTCATCGCCCGGGGTTGGAGTTGTCGTCTTATCATTTGACATGGCCACTTTGGCGCCTTGTGGTGCATGATAAAGATCAATGAATGAGGCGAATAAGCGAAGAAGTAATGAGCGAATTTGCAGCACTTCAATCTCCTGCTCATATGATTCCTTTCGTTCAGCTTCTGTATCATCTACATGCAAGGGATCCCAGCGAATAATAGCCTGTAAGTCTCGATTATCGCTTAGCTCGTTCCACGAAATACGATCGTCGGCGGGTTCTATGCTCATTGCTACATAGGCCGACAGATTTTGCTGAATGCTTCCATAGAAGCAAACTATATCGCACAGTTGCGCCTCCACCGAGCAGGCCACATACATTAAACTATTTGTGAGGCGCTCCTTAAAGTTCATAAATTCCTCCATCTTCGAGAATGTACAGAAGCGATAAGTTAACGAAATATATTCCAAACGCTCCTTATAGCTATTTGTGAAGAACTTCAATGTGGTATCGTAGCAATTACGAACGCCCGAAAAGCGACCGGAAAGAGGCAAAAGATTACAGTGCACATAACCCATAGAGTCCAGCTGGATTTGCTTGATGTCCAAATAGTCATACATTTCCTGAGCACCAACCATACAACCAAACATGTGATAGATTTTCAAGCTGAGCAGCTTCACATGAAAATTGCTAGTGCTATTACGTAGCACATATTGCAGCAGACAAAGCGCCTCAAATAAATAATCCGATTTGTTCTCTCGCTTTGACACATCGTACATTACATTTGCAGCAAGAAGTGCATACGGATCCGAGGGTCCCATTTCCGTAGACAGCAGTTCCTTGCCAAATGTACTGTGCCCATGTTCATAGTGTAGCTTAAGCGCCGTATAAAAGGCAATCAAATGATCTGTGGACAGCTCAATGTGAGCGCCGCACATGCGAGAAATTTGCAGGGCACAAATATGCTTCTGCATGTGTTCCTTCTGTAAGCAAACACGATATATAAATTATTTAATTAATGACCTAGAAAAATCCACTATTATTTTACTAACGTTCTGCGGCAAGGAGCTTGAGCTAATGCCGCTTTCAGCGAGCAGTTTACTGGCTAGAGATTGTCGTTGCTCCATGCTAATTGAGGGTAGAAACAGTGCTATATCGTGGGTGCAGCAAGATTTATCGCCAAAAAGGTGAAAATACTCAATGACCAGCTCGTCAAAGTCACCGACTAGCTCCTCTGCAGGCAGCTGAAGGGCACGCATGCGCTGATGCAGCTCTAGGCGTGCCAAATAAGGACCACGCGTCTTGCGCGTCGACGAGTTAATTATGTGCAATAGAAAGTCATGACAAGTTTTCAGCGAATATGCTGGCTCCTGCTGCTCTGACGGTTGCTGCTTTAGGAGTTCGAAACAGCTCTGTAGATACTCCTTATAGTAATCCCAGCGATCTCGACTAATGAAGATTTCATATAATATATTTATAGACATCAAATGTCACGATTAGCACTTACTCGGCATCGAGAAGCTGTTGCAGCAGCTTATTTAGTTCCAGCCAATTACCCAGTTTCTCGAGCAGCTCAAATTTCATGGTAACGGGAGCACCAGGATATAATTTAGCGCACAGTTCGCCGGTAAGAAACTCCCAGGCGTCCTGGTACTTGTTTTGCAACTTTAATATGTGCAAATAGAGGAATGCCTCCTGCTCCGTCTCCAGCTTGCCTTCCTTGATGTGCTTGTCAACCATCCGCTGCGCTAACGCCAGATAAAGGTTACGCTTCTCAGGTACGCAGGATTCGGGACCACGGATGCCTTGGAATACCACGCTGATTACGGCCCAAAAGTAATAGGCATTCTTTGGCTGTGCCTTGTACAGCTGAAGGGCAACAGCCTGCTGTGCCTTGTAATCCTCAACGCGCACATGAGATACAAATAAATGTGCCAGCAGTTCCTCGTTGCCTGGATTCAATTTGACAGCGTGCTGATAGAGTTCAACTATTTTGTCCACTACGATATCAAGGAAATTAATTTTAGATAATTAGCATGATAATGATAAAAGGAAGGACCAGACTAATAAAATGATAAAATGAAGAACAACTTTTTTAGCTGATAATGATTGACAGGTTTCTACAAACGGACAGGTGGATGGTGCGCTTGTCTGTGTCTGGTTGCGTAGCACCGTTTTACTCAACTTATGGGTAGAGTGCGTTCAATGCACACATACATGCTAAAAAATCTGTTTGATTTTTTGGCACGCGTTACAGTCGCACTCTCTACCCGCCGTTCAGCTTACTACCCCGCCAGTACCAAAGTGGAGGAGCTAATTTCTGTGCAAATGAAAGCGAGTGCGCAGGCAATTTTAATTGCTCGACCGTGTGCGCGTGCCAAGAAATATTCTTATAAATATGAAACGGTCGCCAACGTTCTATAGTTGTGTGTCTCTGTATCTGTGTCTTTCACTGTATCACCCTCTATATCTTACGTTGTTCCATTTCACGATAGCAGAAAGAGAGCACCTGCAATGTGGAATCATCCACAGGCTTTTCTTCGGCTACGGATTGCAGGCAGCTGTGGCTCTCTTCGTAGCGTCCCAGACGTAGAAGCGATAAGCCCTATACATAGGTAAAAAGAATAAATGATTTATTTATCAGTTTAAGTTGAAATCTTTTTCTTTCGCAATTACTTTTACCTTGAGAGCACGTGCACAAAGTAAATTTGGATGTTTGCGTAGCAGTTTTTCTGATTCCTGTAGCGCCTTGCGATTGTTACCCACTTCAAGATTGTCTATAAATTTAAATAAAGCATATTGTAATATACATTTACGGTGCATATACATTAATAAGACTTACCGTAGACCGGTCGCAGTCGACGTTCGAACAGTGCCGTATCCATGGCCTGCTGCTGGTGTGCCATGATTGCTTTGTAGGCGGCTCACTCTAACCAACGACACTCGCGCCACACGTTGCTTCTGCTGCTACTGCCAATCGTTGCCACTTTTAACCTAATTACAGCGGGCCTCAAGCAACACGCTTGCTTTGATTTTTTATCTTCCAAACGCCGCTTGAATTAAACCCGGTGCGTTGCGATGCCCGCTGTGTTGGGCAGAATACAAACCAAGCTAATGGGTATTTTGCAGCAGGTTAAGGTATACAAAAAGCACACGATGAAATAATTGTACAAATTATTAACTATTAATTTTTGTTGAATAAAAAAACTTTGCTGCCTCTTCATAAATTCGGCACTAGAGGTGCATGAGAAGCGATACATTTGTTGTTGTGAACTTTTTATCTTCGGACTATCGCCTATCGAAATCACATTGATCAGCTGTGACAAGACAGCTGGGGATGACAATAAGATTACACTGTTAAATCTTCGTTTTATATATTGTTGGTTGGTACCGAAAACTTTTGTGACTTTACGGTATGCCACTTGAGGTCTTAGCTTAATTGTATTGCATTTTGGTCATATAAGCAAATAGAAACTGAAGCTGAAAAAGTATTCGCGGCACAATTTCGGAAAGTCGGTTGACAGCAATAGCACTCAAACATAAGCTTGTAATATGCGTGTGGACTATCGGAAACTTTTTGGTATGAGCAACTTGAATCGATTGAAAGTATTCCCATCGTAGTATTTTTATTATCATAAAAAGACTCCAACGTCTTTATACAGATCAATCTTTAAATAGAAATAAATGCACCAAAGCAAACTTATAATTCGTTTAGTCGACTGTGCACAGCTGTTTCTTGCACATCTTGAAAAATTGGCGACATCTATTCAAAGTTAATCGTGAAATGGATCAACGACTCACGACTTTTCGCAATCGCTAGTGCTTTATCGGGAACTTTTATTTATACACGCGTGGAAACCCTCGTAGGAACTAATTGATAAAGCAGACATCTCTGTTTAATTTTGACATACTCGTGACAAATATTAATCAGATCAGTCAGTCGTATTGTTGTCGCATATACTTGCATAAGCACGATATCAGCGAACTGGCACTTCACGCGCACATCCCTAGTTGTTGCCCCTGTTAAAAAACACGCAGCGCAAAAATAAAATGCGATTTTTTAGTGCTGCCGCGTAGATTACGAATCCGTTTAAAGTATTAAATTACACAATAAGTTAAATTATTTTCCGTGTTCATATTTTAGTCTAGTATTATCGAATTATTTTCTTCGCAAATCAAGTGAAGCGACAGAAATACTTTTTTTTTTAATTTATGTCCATTTTTGGTGAGGAATTTTGCCAAACGAAAATCAGCACAGAAGCAGCAAACGCAATGAAATGAAATTGAACTGGCTAAGGGAATACTTGGCCAACATAATAAACGCTAGTCGAATATACGAGACTATTACACTCCCATTCGCTGAAGTACGTCTGGAACAGCTCACCCCTCAAGCTATCTATTGCCGCATCAAGTCCACATCGGCCGAAGCACTGGAGCATATACTGATTGCATGTGCGGTATACTTTCTAGTATGCCTAGGCCTATACAAGTTGACCCTATGGCTGTCGGTGACAGGCGTGACAGGCGCAAAGAAGAAACAGCAGGAGCATCAACTGCAACAGCACGTTGGCACCGTAGACAACACAGAGAACGGGCTGCGAGACACCCTACAAAGAAGTCTACGTTTACGTAGCGTTCATCTGCCCAATGCTGCGTTAATGGGCCGAGTACTTTTGGTCATCGCACACCCGGATGACGAATGCATGTTCTTTGGTCCGCTGATCTACTCGCTGACGCAGCGTGATGGCTGTCAAGTGTACGTGTTATGCCTGTCAAATGGTAAGCAGTCAACAACATCCCTTACCTGTAATAAAAGTTAATTAACAATGTTCTTTATAGGCAACTACGAGCAACAGGCGCAGTCGCGTCGAGAGGAGCTATTTCGGGCATGTAAACGTCTTGGCATTGCTGAATCGAATGTTATATTGGTGAATGCCACCAATTTGCCAGATGATCCGAATGTTGAATGGCGACCGGATGCGGTTGCCAGCTTTATATTGCATACCGTTGAGAGTCTTGATATAAAAGCGATATTCACCTTCGATCGCGATGGGGTCAGCTCGCATCCCAATCATTGTGCTGTGTATTATGCGGCCGCCTCTTTGTGTTTAGCCAATTTATTGCCTAAGGGTGAGTCACGGGTTAGCTGGCAGCGCCAGCAATAGAAACAAAACAGTCTACAGACTGCATTGCACATGTTAATTGTCATGTTAATTGTAGCTGCGTTTGTTGATGTTGCTGTTTTTGTCAGCGTTACGGTTTCTAATTATAGTTGCGATAATTTTTAATAAATTCGTATATATATATATATTTTTTTTTATATGGGCCAAATATCAGCCTGTAAATTTTATACGCTAGACTCGATCAATTTGGTACGCAAATATTTATCCGTCTTCGATTTTCTATGCACATGCTTTATGTCCACGCATTGGTATGTATTGCGTTACTGTTTGCAATGCGAGATATTCTAATGTATCTTGTCTTACAGGTGTGTACTCAGCTGGAAAGAGGCATCAGTGGTCAGAGGCGCCATGATGGAGCATCGGTCTCAAATGAAATGGTTCCGTTGGCTATATATCTACACATCGCGCTACATGTTTATCAATTCGATGCGCGAAATAAATCTCTCGGATGTCGAGTTGGAAATGCAAATTCATGATAATTAGAAATTGTGCCGGGTACAGCAAAATTGCGAATAATATTACTTTTTGCAAACAAGTTTAATGAATGTAATGTGAAGAAATGAAAAACACCAAAAGACAAACTACCTTCATAAATGAATGCTTGGCCGCAGCGTCGAGATTAGCTACTTTTTTGAACTGACGATTCTATACTATAATTATATATATAATATACATATATCTATATTTGTTATCATAACTTACTTTATAGCGTAAGCGTTTTGATCTAGCCAAATTCAACTGCTTTTTGATTTACACGCGCAAGTAGTTGAACAAGATAAGCCACCAAATCCAAAAGGGAACAAGAATTACATGTTAACAACTGAGAGATTGAAACCAAATGCAATCCAGAATTAGTCACACACACACACACAAATGCACTCGTACATACCTAAATACATATCTTTGCATATTGATTAGTTGTTAGCTCTAAAAAGAGAACAAACTTTATTATTTATACTCAATATCCACATGCGAGCACATATGTTTCTGAAGCTTGCAGTGAACTAAGTGCAGTATGATGCTAATGATTATGTTACGTTTATGTTATGTTTGATTCTTATGATTAATTTACGCTTTATATATTTGTTCGTGTGTACATTCGATTCCTTCCTTAGCATACAATTTAAATGCACGACTCAATATTTAGTTCTTGTGTATGTAAATTTGTAAAATAGTTTGTTGTAAGCAGCGAAGTACAATAATTTTTATACATGTTTAAACTGACGAGCGAAGGTCGTTAAATAGTCTATAACGAGAGAGATTCATAGATGCTGAGGAACAAACAAAAATGTTAAAATGTGTATTTTGAAAACATGCATAAATTAAAAAAAAAAAAACATTGTTTTCAAGCAAATTCTATTTAAAAAATGATTCTTTAATTTAATTTTTTTTTTTTTAATTACAAAGCCTTCTTTTTATACAGCAAAGGATACTCGAGCAAAAAAATTTATCTACTCAAATTTGATCTTTAATAGTGATATTTTAATTTTTTTTTGAACAGTCCCCCAATGTTAATCTCTTCTGTATTATTAACGATTATTTTCCGTAAGCCAATGTTTGACTCGTGTTGTGCACTCTTAAACGCTTCCTCTAACATGCTCCATGAGAAGGTTCTTGCAATGAATTTGTGCATCGGTGCGCGACCAGATTTAATTAGTTGTAATGCCGTTGGGTACCTGTGCAGACAGCATTAACGATAAATTGTGTGATTGATCAATATATGTATGTATGTATGTATGTATATTGTGCGCTTACATATTGGCAGAACGAAAGCTTGGTATAAGTCGTATATTTTTCATTAGTATGTCTAGAGCATTGAAGCTGGCACATTCTGACTCGCATTCTGTCAGGATGCATGCGCTGCATGGTTGTAATGCCATTACGGCCAGGTTCATGGTCATCGGCGAGATGGCGCAGTTGATGGCGCAGTTGGGCCACTCCTGGAATTTGCTATACACATCCTCGAGCACCTCTCCGAATAGTGCGTTCGAGTCAAAATAGCTGGTCTTGAAGCCAAAGTCACAGTCAATCATTTTCAGCGACGAGCGCATACTCCCAGCAATGGTTACCTTCCGAGCGCCAATCGCTCTGGCGCACAGTGCTGCCGCCACAGCCGTGGGGGTTGACCCAATGATTAGTATATTGCTTGTGGGCGATACTTGGGCTTTGAAGCAGGCCTGACAGCCCATCGCCAACGTTTGGGTCAGAGTGCCCTCCTCCAAGCTGGTGGAGTCCGGCAAACGATGGCATAGGTCTGCTGGGTGTGTTTGATGTGTGGCCAAGAAGCCGTTATACATCAGATCGGCACAGATGTTATACAAGCCGCGTTTGCAGTAATCACAAATTCCACAGGACAGGGCCGATTCTACGACAACACGATCACCCACATGCAAATGCTTGACACAGCTGCCAACCTTCTCCACAAAGCCAGTGGCATCATGTCCCAAGGTCATTCCCTCCATACCCTTATTCGCATTCTCATAGACATGTATGTCTGAGCCAGTCAGCGCTACAGAGCCGATGTCAATGAGCACATCTATTGGACGGGTTGACAGAGTGGGCAGGTGAATTAGTGAGGCTGGTCCAACTTACCAAAAGGTCTGACATCCGGTTGTGGTTGGCGCTCTCTACTTATCTGATATGGTGCAGGTATGCGTATCACCTCCATTGTGCACAAATCATCCTCGCCGGGCTCCTCCTTTGTAATCGGAGCCTGTTGGGCCAGGCTGATGTATCGCTTTGTGGAAATCATACGCATTTGATTATGAAATACTTGGCCCGCGGCTAGAAGTTTATTTCTTTCTACCTTAGGACATAATTTTAGAGCAGTGTTAGTTACGGTGGATTCTAAATGAATATATTTAGTCGTACGCACCTTTGCCCTTTTTGCCCTTGTCCTTTTTACCGACCATGCAAATGGCGGGGAGTTTCTTCTTCGGTTTTTTAGGCATTTTCGGCTTTGGTGGTTTCTGTCCCCTCTCACATTTCTTGCGCGGCACTTTGACCGTGTCACAAACACTATTGCAGCGGTTTATAGGACACCCCTCTTCATTTGGATCATAGCAATCGGTGCGTAGACTCGTGCGCGCCTTAGTATGCTTGCGATCCCTTGGCCCGCCTTTACTTTGCAGCGCGTTACACTTGGTATTCTCAGTCTTCTTCTTTTTGGATTTTTTGCTGTATCCACGCTGAATCTGGTTTCGTACACTCTTCGACGTAATACCCCAGGCAGTCATCTGTGCTGGCGAGGGCATTCCATCGTAGTGACGACGCACTAGGGTCGAGTACACTCGAAACCTGGCAGGTGCAATTGAAGAGGTGTTGGGCTGGTTGCTTAAAGAGCAGCTGGAAAGCTTTGATTGTCTTCTGAGGTAGCTGCGACGCACTCGGGTAGTGTAGGTCTTGAAACAGGGTCGCAGTTTCAATAAGAATTTGGAGGCGTTTTTCTTGGGGACAGTTTGTTGGCCATTCAATTGGAGTGATGATAAGAAGCGGGTGTTGTGAAAATGTGAGCCATTGGGATGATAGAACTTGGAAACGGGACTGGTGTACGTTGAGTATTTCTTTTTGCAGGGATCTTTCTTATCCTTGCCATCGCCGCCTTTGCCGCCGCTACCCTTCTTGAATTTGGCACAGGGGTCCTTTTTGTCGCCTTTACCACCACCTTTGCCTCCCTTTGCGTCTTTTTTATCACCGCCCTTTTTGCAAGGGTCCTTTTTCTTATCACCACCCTTGTCGCCACCCTTGGCGTTCTTCTTAAATACGGCGCAAGGATCCTTTTTATCCTTGCCACCTGCTCCGCCCTTCTTGCCGCAAGGATCCTTTTTATCCTTGCCGCCTGCTCCTCCCTTCTTGGCGCAAGGATCTTTCTTCTTGTCACCGCCTGCTCCTCCCTTCTTGGCGCAAGGATCTTTCTTCTTGTCACCGCCTGCTGCTCCCTTCTTGGCGCAAGGATCTTTTTTCTTGTCACCGCCTGCTCCTCCCTTCTTGGCGCAAGGATCTTTCTTCTTGTCACCGCCTGCTCCTCCCTTCTTGGCGCAAGGATCTTTCTTCTTGTCACCGCCTGCTGCTCCTTTCTTGGCGCAAGGATCTTTTTTATCCTTGCCGCCTGCTCCTCCCTTCTTGGCGCAAGCGTCCTTTTTCTTATCCCCTCCTTTATCGCCTCCCTTGGCACCTTTCTTGAATTTGGCGCAAGGGTCCTTTTTGTCGCCGGCTCCTCCCTTTCCGTCCTTCTTGGCATTGCATCCCTTCTTATCATCTTTACCTCCCTTTTTGTCACCACCTTTATCGCCTTTTCCTCCCTTTTTGAACTTAGAGCAGGGATCTTTTTTTTTTTCGTCCTTACCTCCTTTACCAGCACCTTTCTTGCCACATGGATCCTTTTTGCCTGTAGCACTAGCTGTGATTTCAGTCGTGCTCTCTGCCTTCTTTTCTGGCTGTTTTGGCTGCGGACGCTTGCATTTATCATCCTTGCAGGGATCATCGAGCAGCGGGCATTTCTTAGGGCATTTCTTCTTTTTCTTTATAATGGGATGCTTGCAGCCATCCTTTAACTGTGGACTAGCGACCGCTGCCTGATCATCAATGATGGGCTCCGCCACAGCACTCATTGTTGGCACACTATGTTGATGCTTCATGCGTTTCATCTCCTGGCTGCGCTTCAATGCCTTGCGACCAGCATGTGTCGCTATCTTGCCTCCAGCATGCATTGGTGCAACCAGCTCCTTGGACTCGTCTGTACTTACAGGCAAGTCAGCATACTGGATCATCCTCGACGGCATCTGCTGCTGCTGCTGCTGTTGCTGCAGCGGTTGTTGCTGATGCTGTTGTTCTTGTTGATCTAGTGGCTGCTGTTGCTCTAGTTGATCTAGTGGCTGTGATGGTTCTAGTTGATCTGCCGGCTGTTGTTGCTCTTGCTGTTCAACAGCAAGTCCTGCTTCAGATGCAAATCCGCGCTGCAGGGCCGTGCTGCAGATGCTTGCGGCAATTGAGGTAACCGTATCATTATATTCCGGCAATTGCTCATCGCTCAAATGGCTTGGATCCAGTTTGTCGGCATCGATCTGAACCATGCCCTTGATCAATGCATTGAACCGCAGGGGCACTGTGTTTTGCGGTGCATTGTCGGGATCGGCCTCTACCTTGGTTTCCAGAAAAACCATGGCATCCTTGCCCAGCGTGGGCTCAGGCTTGTGGGCCAGCTCACCGTTTAGTATGGCATCCCGCACATTTGTCATATCCATTTCAAAGGACAAATGCATTGAGGCAATGGCCATATCATTCAATCGCTGACCCAATGCATCCGGCACTTCGATACTTATTTGATCCACATGGGGATCATCGCTAGTCATCTCCTCGGTGGTGGCACTAATTTGCAGCTCCTTCGGATCACCGAGGGGCATCGTCTGTGGCAGCGTCTGAGGTGGCGAGCCGGGCTTGGTGTTTGGTGATGCTGGCGATTGGTTTGGTGCTGATGGTACGGACGGACTATACGGCGCAGGTGTCATTGGAGCAATATCTGCTTCGGGCGAAGCAGCCGCACAGGTTGCTGCATTATCTGCTTGAGCGAGCGGTGTCACGTCGGCTACCTCGTTTGCTAGCTGCCTGAGTTCAGCCGCCTGCGTTGAGGACTCGTCCGCCGTGATGGTCTTCCCAGTATCAGTTGCCTTGACGGCAACAGCATTGGCCGAATCTTCGCTGAATCCACTATCGACACCCTCCACATATCCCTCAAAGTAGCTAACCTTGCGTTTCTCTTCCGCTGTCTCCTCGATGGCTGTTGGTGTCTCATTGGCAGACAGTGCCGCCTCATCCTTGTTAATGTCCTCGATCATGCTGTTGGTGAAAGCGTCTATCTCGCTGGCATGCATACGAAGTTGATTGAGTGCCTCGAGCGTATTGCGCAGACTTTCGATATCCTGATTGGCCAAATCTAGCGGCACAATAACGATCTTCAATTGGTTGCCATCCTTGGACTCGGGCATTATGATGCCCACTGGCACCACATTGGGCGCCGTCGTCTCTGCGACCTCGCTGCTCTCGGATGGCGTTCCACTGAAACTAATACGCTTGCGTAGCATATCAACATTCGTGTGGGGGGTAAAGACACTCGATGAACGCTGCGAATACAGCTGAACGTGTATCATAGTGGGTAGTGATGGCAGCATTTCAATTAGCTGTGACGGTGTTGGATGCCAACAGACGCACTTTGAGCAGATCTTTTTCCATTGCTTGCAGCTACCATGGAGCAGTCGGTGCGGTCGACAGATGGGCGCATGATAGCTTAAACATCGGGAGATCTGTGAAAGATATGTCGCCATACGTGTAAAATATATGCTTTTTTAATACTTTTTTTTATTTCTTCACCGACTAATTTAGAATTTTGTTAAATCAATAAATGGGGGGCCTACACGTTTAATTTTGATCTAGAAAAATTCACAACAAAACGAAAAAAAAGTAATGTTTATCAGTTGACGTATAGAAGCTGACTGAATAATTACTCCATATTATATGCCCAGCTCAAAACATATTTTCAAAGCCTACTACGATCGGTATTGTGTTTTGGTTTTGGCTGCTCTAAATGCTGTCAATCTGAAGGGTGATCATTGGGTATGCATATTTTTATTAAAAAAAAAATATATATATATTTAAAACCGCATATTTTAAATATATATTTATCCATGAACCTAATGACCTTTACTAATATATTATATACAAATATCTCTCTCTATGTACATATGTCTATATAATGAGATATTTATATATATTCATAAAATTTATTAGGCTCATCGAGTTTAATTTTGACATATGCTAGGGATCAAGTTTATATAGAATGAATAAGAAACAAGAAGGATTGCTAGAAAATTCAGCACTCGTATCCCCCCTTGCGTGTTACCAATAAAATTGCATTATATTTTTACTTACGTGCAGTAAATGTGTCATTTTGCCGAAGATGCGCATTCTTCGGATCAACTATCTGAGAAATTATGTCTGACGAACGAAACGAACAATATTACATGCGATTGATGTGCAATTTATATCAAACATTTACCAAAACTTTGGCGAAAGCTGTAGAGCCTTGAAATTGCTATGTATAATCTATGTGATCAGAACATTACAGAATAAATTTAGAATTTCGAAAACAGTTTGTTTGTATTGTTTTATTGAAAAAAAAAAGAAATGATTTTTGATGTTTTCTCGAAGAGATGTATGTGAAGAATAAATATAAAACTACACAAATTGTTTAACAATTTCTTTTAACTGATCCAAAATACGCCCACTACGATGTGAAGCAGTCCGAAACTTGTGAAACTAGAGTAGAATATGAACGACACAGATAGGAGAGGGGCGGGGTGTTCGAAGCAGAGAGAAAGAGAGGGCGAGAGAGAGCATAAAACAGTTCTCGATTTTGATGGCATTAGCTATGCAGCTCTTTAAAACATATTAAATTCAATTTTAGGTACAACAATTGTTGGCACATTTCTTGCATATTAATTAATCGTTTATTGGCTACCTTCAGATTTATTTATTTTGACTTTTGGGCCACCTCAAGCGGGCCCACTTCACTCAATCAGTCAGTCAGTGCTCAGTTGTCGTTGTAAGCACTTCGTTGGTGTTTTCAATTGCAATCCGATTTATATAGTTATAGAGTATATAACATTGACAATGTCGCGATTGTCCAGCTGCACATATAGTACCATATGTTTACTGGTCGCTCTGCATGTAAGCGCGTGACTTAATAGCGAAAAAAACCTACAAAAAATTATTAAATTGTGAAATTTATTCATATATAATATATATATATTACTTTGTTTGTGATGTATGAAATTTGCTAAACGCAGGTTTTGTCATTCAGCAGAAAATTTAAATATTGCCTTGTTGTAAATTATAGAAACTTTATAAATAATGAAACAAAACCAATTGACTTATTTCAGTTCGTGAATGAGTATAAATAGCCAACTGCATAGTTCAGAACTGATATATTATATTTGTGTTATATCAAAGCTTGTATATAAACATGATAGAAAAAGAATATAAAATATTTCCAAAAGAATATAAAATATATGTATGATACAACTAAAATGAAAATGTTTATAGCAACTAGAGGATCAGAGTTTTACACACAGTCAGACAGATAGCGATGGGGCTAGGTCATTCGATATGTTGAATATGCTATGTATGTATACTCCCAACGGGCTTGGATCTGCCTGTAACAAAAATTTAAAAAATCAAAATAATTGTATATAACCAAATCAACTAGATTACAGATTTCCAAATCAATCTTTCGAAGAGTTTCAATAAAAGTTACATAGAATATGTCACCCCTTTGATTGCCAACTTCCCTTACAGCCAACTTATGCGTATACTTAATTTTTATTTTTGTCAATAGCTGCGTATACGTAATATTATTATTATTTTTTATTTTTTCCACCCAACCCATATTTGGAGCTCTTTAGCTATCACTCTTCAAGACCTTGAATATATTTTCTAGGGCATAATGGAATCATTTGAATGTTCCTAAGCAAAGCAAAGCCATCAAATTAAGGCGCGTCGCGTGTGCCCAAATGCGATTGTTCTCGCATTTGGAATGGCTAATTAGAATTCAGAAAGGAAACAAAAATATGCTTATGGCCCCGTAATTAAGCAGCCAATATTAATAGCTTTTCATTAAATTTCTATGCAGTTCGTGTGGCTGCTGACGGCGACGGCGACGGCGAAGCCAGCGTCCAGCAGCAGCAGCCTGCCCTCTCTTGCGCCTTCAGGTGACGCCACCACGCCCACAACTAGCACAGGCAACAAGCATATTGTGAGCTTTGTGAACTCTAAGCGCGGCCCCGCTCCACATGCAGAGTTCGATTTTGAGCGCAACGAGGCGGAGGCCATCAACTCGGTTCATGTGCAGCAGCTCTTCGGCAGCCTACTGCAGTTGCAAGGACCCAGCAACAACAGCCTGGATACGGATGATGCGCCGGACAGCGAGCGCAATACCCTGGACGATGAGCTGACCCTGATGGAGTCGGTCGGTGAGCAGCACGAAAGCTCCACAGAGCAGCCAGACACGTGGCATCGCATCAAGCTGGCCATACCAGTCCTGGAGCCGGTCAAGCACTTGGTGAATACAGTGGGCGGCGGCGGGGTGAACAACACGCACGTGATCAACAACACACACCGGCTGATCGGGCACAGCGGAGTGCACCATTCACCGCATCCGCACAGTAACAACACCTCGCCGGCCATCGAGACGGAGGAGGATCGCGAGGAGGCCATCGATAGCACGGGCTTCGATCTGCTCGAAACACTGGGCACAGCGGGCACCGTGCTTTGGGGCATGCTGCAGAATTTGCGAAGACTTTTTGCGGCCAGTGCCGGCAATGCCAGCACCGCCTTCTCAGGTGGTGCAGGCGGTGGCGGTGGCGGTGGTGGTGCAGCCACTGCAAACTAATTGCAACGGGTGTGGTGTACTGTGATTAATCTAAGTGCCTAACTTGGGGCATTTTCAATGTTTAATACTAATGAAATATACGACAATTAAATTATGCATAAATCAAATAAAGTCATTCACAATAAACGCACGCTCAGTCACAATTGCACATGGCCAACTGCCGGCCGAACTCGGGTAGCCTCTGCTGGCGCCAACGCATATTCACTTTCATCTGCTCCAGGACACGCAGCAGGCTGCGCGTTGAGCCCTGCTGCAGCACCATCTGGTGGCTATTGATGAACGTTCTCAGCAGTTGGTAGTCCTCCTGGGAGCTGCTGTGCTGGGCAATCAGGCCGAGCAGTCCAACCAATTCGCGCGAATTCGAATTATAGCTTCAAAGAGAGAGAGAGAGAGAGAGAGACGTGAGAGAGAAAGTGTTTGAGAGAGAGATTGTAGCACTTACTACTTGCGCAGCAGCTGGAACTTCTGGAAATAGAAATCTCTAGCCACGTGGAAGCCCACCTCGGTGCGCACCATGGCACCGTAGATGAGCGAGGCGTCCTGTTTGCGTATGAAGGACTGCTCATGGTAGATGATCCGCAGATAGCGCTGCAGCAGGCCCTCTTTGTGCGAGCAGGTCAGAGCCAGCAGAATCACATGCTGCTCGCTGGCCAGCGAGCTGTTGCGGTATCTGTGCCATAGGAAGGTCCAGTCTTCGCCATCGCCATGCCGCATGGCGGTGCAGTAGACCACGGAGCGCAGATTGACGGGCACGGGATTCGTGCTGTCCGGCTCACTGCAGATGAGCCAGCGATGGTAATACTTGAGGGCGCGATCCACACAATCCTTCAGAGACAGACGACACGCCCACTTGGTAATCAAAGCCTTGTGGGACACATGATGGACCTTATTCCGATCGTTCCGCATGCCGTCCAGCTGGGAGTAAATGGGCGACAGCAGATTATGCATAAAGTGCTAGGGAGTGCGATTTGTTAAGATTGGAGGTGAGCAGAGTGAAGGGATTCGGACACACCTGAAACTCCTCAAAGTCTTCTGTGTAACGAATGATGCGATAGATTGCATTGATCTGATCAAGTGCTGCCCGCCAGGGCATAAACTCGTGCTCCTGCTTCACATAGGTCAACAGTTCCAGGGTCAATTCATAGGACATCATGCCACTCCAGGCCAGAGCCAGTGCATCATCCAATAGCTGGGCGCGATTCATCACGTGGATACGATGGTATTCGTTACTGTGCAGCGCCTTGCTGATCAGTTCCCAGTTGTCGGTGTCGTAGTTGATGCGATAGGGCGTGGACACCTGCACATTGAGGATCAGCCATTCATCGTCGCCAGCCAGATGTCGCAGCTGCACCGGCACGGGCTCATTCTGTGCTGTGCAGCGCATCCAGGTCTGCGGCTCGGTGGCTATGAAATTGGCGGAGCACTGGGTGGCATAGCTGATTGGCACAAACCAGCAGGCATTCTCAGCCTCGGGCTGTTCGGGCCGTATATACGCTGGTTCCTCATGCCGGACCAGAAATCGCTGCTGCGTAACTATTGCCGTTTTCTTGAGATACTGCCGCTTCACCTGGACCAAGGGTATGCCCTTCTGTAGCGTCCACGTATTCATCACAGTCTGCACCTGGAGATCGAGCGGCATGCTGCCGCATTCATGAGCCGCCTTTGTCAGTGCCAGCCACAAGTCCTCCTGCCTGGCATTGGCGTAGGCGTGCTTCTGCAAATAGCAGTTGAGACCCTTGCGGAAGGCCACATCTCCAATGAACATGTGCATCATTCGTATGACGACTGCACCCTTGCGATACGTAATCGCATCGAAGAGCTCCGATATTTGGCTGGCGCGACTGACTTCCTGATGGATGGGCCGGGTGTTGCAGTATGCATCCGTATTGAGCACGGCCAGCACATTGTCCAGCATGTCCTCATCGTAGGCATGCCACTGGCAGCACAGCTTCTCTATGCCCAGCGTGGCCATGTATGTGGCGAATCCCTCGTTTAGCCAAAGATCATTCCACCATTCCATGGTAACCAGATTGCCAAACCACTGATGGGCCAGCTCATGAGCAATGATATTGGCTATATGCTGCTTGTCCACCTGTGAGGAAGCCTCCTCGGCATAGAACAATGCAGCCTCTCGATACGTGATCAGACCCCAGTTTTCCATGGCGCCAGCACTGAAATCCGGCACAGCCAGCTGATCCATTTTTGGCAGCGGATAGTCGATGCCAAACATCTCCTCAAATTTGCTCAGAATCCTCGGGCCCACCTCTGATGCATAGCGGCACTGCTCAATGGTTGTGGCACGCGCCCAAGTTGTGAAGTGAACGCGACTCTTGTGATTCTGGGAGACGTAGCCCTCGAAGTTGTTGACGCTGTAGGCCACGAGGTAGGTGGACATGACCTCCGTTTGTCTGAATGTGCTCCACAGCCAATTCTGGCGTTCGCATCTGCAAATCTTAGAAGAGAGCACATTACACTGGCTCCACATTCTCCATATACTCACATGGGTATTCGCTCCAGTAGAGGCATATTGCTGAGCGCATTGTATTTGGCATGGTGGCCCAGGGTTATGTTGAAGGTGGCCTTGAAGTCGGGCTCATCGAAGCAGGGAAAAGCGTTTCTCGCATCCGCCGGCTCAAACTGCGTCACAGACATGAACCTGAAAAGAATGGATAACTGCATTGGAGAAACATTTGATATGATGTCACAAACTGTTTGCAGCAGTTGTCTGAATCGTCCTGATACGAGCTAACGTAGTAGCCAGCCATGCTCTGTCCTAATCTCGACCAGAAGCGCAGCCGCAGCATATAGCGTTGGCCACGCTGTAAATATTGCTCGAAATGCAATATTATGAAATTATACATCGGCTGACGTTGCATTCTTTTGATCTCAATCATCTCGCTGCAATGGTATTTCATAAGTTGTACGCCTGTGTTGCATTCTGCAATATTTAGGCCGGCTCCGGCATGCAGCGTTATATTGTTGGTGGACTGGATAATGCGCAGCAGTATTTCAACATCGCCCGTGAAGATGAGGCGCTTGGGATTCTCCAGGTGTGTCATGATACGCAGGTTGTAGTGTTGCGGTTTGATGGAGCGTGGCAGGCGATAATAATCGTAGCTGGCGTTGCAAAAAGTTGCAAGGACAGCGGTTAACAGCATCAAAATTCGCATTTCAAATTAGGCGGGAGATTAACTATATTTCGACTTAAAACGCACAGTGTTGACGTTGCCAGATAGGCAAAGTGAGTTACAGCTGTTAGTCTGAGTGTTATCGATAGCTCAGAAGTGCTGACAGTTGTTTTCGATAGCACGACGCTGCTATTTAACATAACAGCTGCGTGAGTGGAATAGATTGGCAGCCCTATAGCACGCATATTTGTTTTCCTTTTGGTTAGTATATTCGCCGCTGCTGCTGAAAACGGACGTATCGGCTAGATCTACGCGTGTTGTATTAAAATATTAAAACATTTTGCGTGTAATTGTTCAAAAATATAACAAATACCATTAGAGTTAAGTAATTCAAGTGTTTTGTGTCCCCATGAGAATATTTTTGTGCTAATAATGCGCGAGTGTTTGTAGTGTTTCGCGTTTCGTTCAAGGCGAATGCACGACACGAAGCAAACGATGTGCTAAATGAGCGTACAAGCGGTGAGAATGTACAAAACACAAATGTAAATAAATAAACCAAAGCTGATTACTAAATTGTTAATACTTTGTGAAGTGTTGAATGCGACGGGCAAAAGTAAGTGCGTTAGAAAGTGATTTAAGCCTTGCGACAAAGTGAAATGAATTATTTTGCTGTAGCATATAAAATACGAACAGCTGTTTTTTCAGTCTCTGCTTTGACTGCTTGTTCTGTTTTTGTTTTGTGCTCTGTGTGCATGCCGTGGCAATGTTTATAAGTTAATTGTTCATTTTATCGTATTTGTTTATTTTGGTTCACGCTCTGCAATGAGCACAGCGTGTGGCCACTTATGACATCAGTCTCAGTTGGATGTATGTAATTTAAATCTTGCTAATTTCTTAGTTAACCAAATGGGCACGTGCAACATTAACACCTTAGCCCACTGTGCAGTTGGCAATTATTAGCATAACTCCAATTGAGCAAACGCATGTGTAGCTAATAAGAATGTGGTTAATTTGCCATGTAAATGTTGCTGCTTGTATGTGGTGCTACTTTTTGCAATTAAAGCGTAATAGGAATGTGGTATATTTTTGATGCTCAATGCTTAAGATAGGAGTTCTAAGACTGTCCCATAGTAAACATGTTTTTTAAAGTGTGTGGGCAATCGCTGTAACATTTTTCAATTAAATTCCAATTGGAGCGTGGTCAGCATGCAACGCAAATATTGTTTTAATATGCCGGCTCTCTGCAATTTACAGTTAGCATTATGCTGCCAACTTATTTTATTTACTTGCTGTTTATTGGCACAACTGCAGAGCCGACAATTCGTAAACATCTGCACACACACATGCATGCTGGAGCACATGAACGCACACACACACACACCCACATTTACTGATAGATTTTACATTTGGCGGAAATTGAGAGCAGCCCACTGTAGACGATGTCGCCTGGGCGGCAAACAGACTGCCTCTGTTTCCATCTATATTTAGTGTGCCAATTTCGTTGTTGTATATATGCTTATTATTTTGTTGTTGTTTGATTTACGCTGCGTCCGCACTTCGCGTATATGTACATATGTGTGTACATTCTCAGTTTGATTTGTTTATCGAAAGGCGTTTATTTTGTATATGCATGCCGGCTTTTCCATTACACACTTGCTGCTTGTTTGTATTCCCTTGCTTTCACTCATGCGTTTAATATAAATTTTAAATGAAATTACCAATGAAAATGCTGTGAAATTACTTTTACATAATTATTTAAAAGGGTTTAACCTTGCCGGCTACGGTATGACATCAACTCGAAACAATAAGTGGGAAAGAGAGGAAAATACAAAAAATGCGCTTTCAAAGCAACCAGCGCAATGGCTAAATATGACCGGAAAAAGCTAGATTTAATTAACAAGTTATTATTTTTTTTCTATATAATTAAATGATAAATTAGGCCTTTTTACAGATATTGTGAGAAAATAAAAAAAATATACATTTAATTAAAAATCTATACCAACATTTGAAAATTCGTAAAAGTCAACTTTTTTGAGAGCTGGCTAATTCCCTGCATTGCTGGTGTTGAAATAGTTCAATTTAATCTATATAGAATTCATTCATATTCGTTGCTCGCAGTGCATAAATTAAATCAATTCTTAATTTAAGCCATAAAAACTTGAAATTTAATCATTTTTTATTGCTGTTGAGCTTTGCTAAATCAGTTCACTTTTGCAACCGATTTTTAAATCAACCCGTACGACTTGTTTATTTAATTGATTAGTTTGTTTTTGTTGTTGCCGTTGGAGGCATAAGACTCGAGTACAGATAAGAATAGACAAATTGTTATGTACAACGTGTCTAATCAAAGTCAGACATTAATAAGCAATAAAAAAAAAATCGAGGGAATACTAAAAGAAATAGGTTTAAGAAGCTGTGTATAAGTATTTCCATTATTAATATATTCTAATTATATTTACAGCTAAACACACGATTATTTTCCAAATTCATGCTGCTCTCTGCCGCCAAATGTGACCTATCGGTGGCGCTGTGTCTTATCAGACAATGACTGGGCTGCATTGTTTGGCCAACTCACGTGAATGTTGTACGAGTGTTAGACGTGCTGTAGATTACACGATCAATTGACGTGAGCCTATGGAACATGCCCGTGGATATGCATAAGAACGTTTCCGTACAAGTTGACAGTGATTTTGCTTTATTGCTTCCCAGCGGAGTTTATGAGATTAAGAAGATGGAACCACGCTCCAAAATACGAACAATTATTCTGTTTTGCCTATTCTTAGCCATAGCGGGCATCATCGGCTTCGGCTACTTCTGTCAAGATCAGGTAAGTTTATCGATCGCTTATCGATCTATTATCAAATTGCTCTCTGACGCAAGCGCCATAAATTTTCAAATTTGTTGTTATTCTTGCTTTGCTCTTGTCTCTCCGCTTGGCGCCAATGCAAATCAGTTAGCAGCTGTTAAATTCATAATTTATATTGATGTTTGCATCTAATTAAACTTATTTTTTGTGTATGCCATAATTAATTCTTGGAATTTTCGTGGTGTGTCGCCAAAAAGAAAAAAAAAACGAAAAGAAACAAATATCAGAAGAGAACTTGTTTTTGGCTAAAGTCAAGAATTTATTAGCCTCCGTGTTTCTCAAGCAGATTACACATATCGAAATGTGATTCTCGCATTTTATTTTTATACGAGAGAACAATTTGTTTATGGGAATTTTTTGTTGTTATTTTTTGTTTTGCTTTGTTCGAAGATCTTTTGGGCGCCATAAACTTTCAATTGTTTGGAATATACAGAAGAGCTTTACTAAAAAGGTGCCAGAAATTAGACCAAATACAGAGAAAGCTTTGTGAAAGCTCATATTCATAAATTGAATTATAGGAAATATCCAGATTTCATAAATCTTTCAATATTTCAATATATTTCATTGTAATGTAAACTACGTTTGACTTTCTCACATTGCTCATCAAACAAATTCTCATAATGAACTGTTGACATGACAGCTCTTTATGATAAGCTTTAAATATGTCAAAATCATTGAGGATGTGATGCCTATAAGATGGGGAGGCTGCGGTGCAGAGTGCACTGGGTCTCACCAGACAAAAATATAAAAAGATTCAAACAATTTTGACGGCCACCGAAACGCATCAATTCTGAACTCAGCGGGCCATCATTCGCATTACAGCTACACAAATACATATATAAATACATATATGTATATATATAAATACATATATGTGTATATACATATATTAACAATTGATCGTCGTGCCAGGTCATCTCCAATATTAGCGTCTATAAATTCATTAGGCGAGCTCATAAATTTCGTAATGCGCGCCCGTTTTATGCACTTTTATGACGCACATGCGATATTAAAATTTTGTGTATCTTTTGTTATACGACTTGAATATATTCTTTCCAGTTCTTAATAAATTAACAAAATAATAAAACATATATATAAATATAAATAAATAATATGCATAAATATATACGCTTCCCTTTGGAAGCTTACACATTCTCTTGCAAATAATTTGGAGAAAAGTAACTTGTTTTGCAAAAATTCAAAAAAGTAATCCCATAAATACTAAATAATGGATACAAATCGAATATCTGATTGTTGTTTGTATTTTTGGTTATCAGTATAATGTTTTTTTTTTTTTTTATCTTAAGATTTATGAAAAGTCATTTTGAGCTTGTTTATAACTAATGAGCTTAACAATCACTTATGAAAATAATTATCGATATTTATAATCAGAAAATCATTGCCTATGAAATATTGTGTTTGTGATAAGACCTTTTGTATAATTTATTTATTCCATTAAAGTTACTAATGCAGCTCTGTTATATAATTATAAAAACCGCGAAAGTCTGCCATATATCCAAATACAATATACATATATACAAATATATACGCCCGCTTTGCGGTCGCGTGCGTTTCTTTATGGAAAATGAGTTCACAGTCAACTCGAATTGTGAATTTATATCGCTTGACACACCACTTGGCCAACATTCCCATTGCTTATCAACGAAATCTATTTTGGTTAGACGTCTTGCAAAAAAATTGTGAACGGAATTGGTCTATATATATTTCATTTAGCCAATTTGCAGTCATGTTTTGTACGCCTACATCGTGATGTGAGTACAGTGAAGTCTCGCTGAAGCGAATAGCTCTATTACAATTATAATTTTCGATCTTCCGCTCAGCTATAAGATATGCCAAGGAACATTCTAGTTGACCAACTAATGCGGTTATCTATTCGAAGCAAACTGTGCATTAGCGGGAGTTTCACTGTACTCGTGTATGCTCATAGGCAGCACTCATAGCAAATTGAAATGGTGAGCAAAGTGACATTAATTGGGCGCAGCTGCCAGTTGGGGCAACACGCGATCTTGAACACTGCGTCGTGGTGGTTCTTTTTCCTCTTCTTCTTTGTCTGTCTGTCCTCTCTAGCGAGACAACTTGGCAGACACGAGCCACGCCCAGCTGAGGCACACATATATATAAATGTATTTTTTTAGACTCATTTTTTTCAAAAATAGCTTAATTAGCGACGCGTTACGACAAATGAAAAGTGTAGCAAAATAAATTAGAGTCGTGCAACGCGTGGGTGCATTGCGTGTCCAAATTTCAGTTTTGTTGCATTGCATTTGCTCTCAAATGCAGATTTATTTGGGGGTAGGAAAAATACAAATGTGTTTAGAGCTAAGCCCATTTAAGATTGCCGATGATTAACACCAGATATATATATATATATATATATATATATATATATATATATATATATATATATATATATATACATATATATCAGAAATAAATGCTCTATTTATGAATACATTAGGCTGAATGTCAATTTGGATGTGTGTCAGTTGTCTATATGCTTTGTAATGGGCCAAGAGCTGAGCTAAGTGTAATGCTTTAAAGATATACAACCATCTCTATATATCATGAGTTTCTATTCGAATTTACGCGCGACGTTGCTGTAAATTATGTTTTTTACTGTGGCGAATTCCCAAACGGCGAAACTGTGCGAGTTATGTTATCTTGTGTTAACATTTTTATACCTATTGAAAATGGGATTTCCGGGTATATTGTTTCTGTGAAAATGTATATAAGAGGTGGAGTCCCATCTATCCATTTCCATGCGAATGTAACTAGCTCGTATAGCACAAAAGCTAAAGGCTTAGGCTTTACTTGTATATTTCATATGCAGCGTGAGTTTATCGCATTTATTCTGAATTATACCATTTTAATTGGAATTTATTTTGAAATAACAATTTTAAATAAATATTTTCGATTTACTGTGATATATAGATAGAATACAGATAATGCTTCAAGTATAAGCAACTTCTTAAGCGTATCACCTAGTCGGTGTGGATTGGCTTTTTCTGATAAATCTCTGTTCTAATGGGAAGGCAAATTTGTTGGCAAATATAATTTTATAAATATTTTGCATACTTGTGTTTAGTATTCCAACAGAAATATTTGTTATATAAATATTTCTATATATTATTTAATTACTTGTTTGCATTTATGAAATCGGACTATTCTTGAGTCGAGTTGTTGGCATTTGTTTGGCTTTCCATTTCTATTTGCCTAACACTTTCCACTTACGTGCGGCTACTCGAAATCGAGATGCCTCAAATTCAGTTCTCTGTAGCGCAACAAAAATGTGTTAAAAACTTATCGGAAGCCCAAAAGCAACAAACAAAATTGAACACTTTTACTCTGAATATTCATTAGGTAGGTGCCACAACTTTGGACGGCTTCTTTATATTCACATCGATTTCCATTTATTCAAATTTCCACGACGGTAAACTTCAGCCGGACAACGTCTTGTATATTTCTATTTATATTGTTTATTATTATTGTGTTGGTAAAAAAAATCACATTCATTAAATGCGAACGTTTGTTGTTGTTGTTGTTGTTGTTGTTGTTTGTGTTAATTTTTGACGTTATTTTGAGTTGTTTTCGTTGTAAATGGGGGAGTGGAGCGTTGTAATTATCCAAAGCTACAAAACATAAATTACAATGCTGAAGCATCCAATTGTGTTTCCGCTCATTTTAATTTTGGCACGTGGGTTTTTTTTTTTTTTTTTTTTTTTGAAAATAATTGAATTTATTTACTGCTCGAGCTTTGAGCTGTGTCTGCTCCGTATTAATTATGAGCAAAAGTTTTCGTTATTGTTGACCCAATGTTAAACTATGAGTATTTATGAGTTTGTTTTTAGCACATTGGTCTGGCTCATAAAATGTTGAAGTATTTCTTTTCTCCCTTTGAAATATGCGTGAGCATGAGTCCATAAAGACAATGCTTTGTTTTTCGCCTCTCTAGTTTTCCGGCCACAAATAAAGTTTTTCTCTTTATTGTTTTTACATACTTGCGTACACAGCAAAGTTCAACTCTCTCTCTTTCTCTCTCTCTCTAGCTCTCCCCTTCGTCTCTTTCGGTTTTTGTGGTTTCAATATTTACTACAAATTTATTGCTGTATTAGGAAACTGCAAACACTTGTCCTGTACGGTCTTAAAAAAAGAAAAACACGCAACCGGATTTGATTGGTCGTAAAAATCAAAACTTCTCATTTCAGCGGCAGCCAATGTACATAATGTTTCGGTTCCCTAATCTTTCTTTAGACATTTTATTAGCATAGATTTGGTTTATGATCGTGCGACAATTTATGGCCCCAGTTTGATTTGGCCATCGAAGCGTTCGTTTGTCGTACAAGGTGCGTCGCACTTTAATCAATTTAATTGTGTGTCGGACTCAAAACACATCGACACCGCGATATGTCCACACATAATGTAAACAGAGTCATTAAATTAAGATGCTGCAGCTATGTATAAGGGAGAGCCCTTAATGAAACCTTGTTCCAGACTAAAGTAAACAAATTCATAATAATATATAAAACAATATTTGATTATTAGCTTTGGTTCCTCTTTAACTGTTTGGGCTGCTCGCAATCGTAACTGTTTTATTTTGCTCACACAAGATTTATCGATTGAAAAAACTAAACGATCGTTTTATCTGAGAGTTTCCAGTGAACCCACAAGCTTCTACATCGTAGCTAGTAATTTATCAATTTAAATAGTGTTTCTAATGAAATCTCAACGACTTTCGTTGATTTATGAACTCGCTTAATGTTCAACGTTGTTTGTAAATGATATTTACGAAATGTGCTCAGGTTTCTTATCTTAATTTATGCACGCCTAATGCTTGACTCTGTAGCTCGCCTTGTGATTCGCAACTAGTTTCAGTACGGGTCCAAGTTGAATAGATATATATTATATACATTGTATTCTACATATAATGCTGCTACTTTGGAATTCCGCCAATTAACACTCTGGTCAATTAAAGCTGTTTAAATGAACTGGACTGTCGTGCCAATTATCATCAATATGCTGTTCATGTGATGTCTTAATAATCATCCTAACGATCCGTAACGTAAAACCAGTGGCTCAAATATGTGAACAAAGAGAGCTATATCAAGTCGAAACCAATTAAACTATCAGCAAATCTGCGATACAAAAAATCAAAGAAAAAGCACATGCTCAGCACATCCAAGCGAAAAGCAAAAGAAGCCGGCAATGAGGAAAGACCAGATATCTAGGGGCAAGGGACATGGAGCATGGGACATGGGGCATGGGGCATAAAAAAAAAACCGCACATGTCATAAGCCAGCAGACGCGTGTCAGCGGCACTTTAATGTGATACCATCCGCTCCAACAATGGGGCACATGAATTTCAGATTAGTGCTGCGGTTTTCTTAACATTTTATTTTTCCCATTTTATTTTTTGGAGATTCAAAGCCCAAATCCAAAAGACAATGGGGGGCACAGCTGATTTTCGAAAAAGATCAACGCGCATTATTCACGCCTATTTGAGGTTAATTCGTGCACAAAAGATCGTTGATATTTTGGCCACGAGTGCGAGTGAGACAGAGAGAGAGAGAGAGAGAGAGAGAGAGAGAGGCAACAACCATTTCACTCCAGCTCTGTTAATTCATAATATGGCCTGGTACAAATTAGCTAACTGGCCTAAAAGTCCAACTTCGGCCCAGACCAGAGTTCAGCTTTTTTTTTACGCTTTTTTCTGATAAAACTTTTCTGATAGCTTCGGACATTTTTTTGTTGCTGCATTTTAAGGCCGGGCCCAATGTCTGGTTCACGTACGAGGAACAGGTTTTAGTTTATCTCGCAGATGTATGTGCGTATGTGTGTGTTTGTGTATGTGTATCTTGGATACACTACAATAAAAAGATTCGAATCGCTTATAGATAACTGTTGAAAAGTTGAATATTGAGTCTATCTTTAGCATTTAGGTGTAAATTTGTCATTTAAGTAGGGAAGCTTTTATTGATCACTAAAGTCAACAATAATTAGGCTTAAATAAAAGCCGAAACCATCAAAGCAAAATTTATATTAATTTGAAAAAAGTCGGAAAAGTATTGGTTAGAATATCTCACGAAATGCTTAAAGAATTATAAACATAGAAATATTTTTACAAGTATAAGTAAATCAATAAATAGAGCAGTTTTTAGGGTTTTCCTTAAGTTATATAGATTAAATAAGACAAATGCTTAAGATTCACTTTAAAGCTACAAAAGCTTGATATATATCTCTATAAATGAGACTTATGTTTAATATTTTATAAAATAATATATTTGATAACATTCCAGATATTGAAGTTGCCAATAATAATTAAATTTGCATATAAATGCAAACTTTGGCGGTTAGGGTATCGAAGGTTCCTTGAATGGCAATTTCTTGCATTATTGTTAAATGTCTGGCGGTCTCAAGTTTTGAAAGCAATGTAAGCTGATAGCCGTTTATGAGCTTAAATGGCAATGCAGGTAGATGTTTTTATTCTGTGTGTGTGTGTGTGTGTGTGTGTGTGTTATTATTGTTGCTGTTGTTTTTTTTTTTTTTTTTTTGTTGTATGCCTGTCGGGGTAGTTCATCAAAGAGGATCAAACGTTTAGCAGCGGCATCATCTGCATAACAGTTTAGGTTACCTGTGTAGGATACCTGGCTGTGAAGTCAAGTTGAGGGAAAAACATCACAGCCTAATGGATATGGCTAATTGGGTGGTATTATATAACCAATTAAATCAATTTGGCCATCTGATATCTTATTTTTAGCAAAAGCGTTCTTAGTGGGAATTCCATTTGGCAATTTGTCTTGCTAAAATTAGATTTTCATATTTTATGAATGAATATTATTGTATGCCCTCTGCATTTACCCCAATAATATTCTGCGTAGTCACAGGCAATTAGGGATTCAATTCGAAATGTTCTATTAAATGCAATTAGCATTTTACACTTCTCGTTGGAAATATTGCAGCCCGGTTTTTGCGTGCGAATTTCAGCCACGTCTAATTGGACAAATTTTGGTAATTCCAAATATTTTCAATGCTGTAATTTGCCTAATGGCCAAATCATGTAGGAGGTGTGGGCCGCTGTTCGTTTCTATCACAAATATTAATTACAATATATTGATAGTGCTGAGCTTACCATCGATATAAATTATAATGGATATAAATTATGTTTTATAAACATAAGCAAAACAATATAAATAGAGAGTAATAGAATAACCGAGAGATTTTTGATGCTATTGTTTTAATTTTATCTACTCAGATTATAGTTAACTAAATATATTTAACTAATTTGATTCATTTTTTTTTAGCCGCACATTTTAGTTTTAATTCAGTTTTATAAGCCTAATGAACTCTAATGACATCGGCAAACTTTTGCTATTCGACTCATGGTGCTATTTTAAAAATATGGCAAATTGTGCAATGAGCATCCAATTAAAAGTTTTACACACAATTTACCCAGTCAGCGTGGCCGAACTAGCCAAACATTCAACACACACAAAAAGTCGGGCTAACAATGAGTTAGTTCTGTGGCAAAATAGATCCAACAACAACAGCAACAACAGCAACAATGGGATTTCTATGAATAACTTTATGCTGTCGCCAATCTAACGAGCTGCAAAAATGTAAAGCATATTATATGATTTATATGTATGTATATACTTATGTGTAGAATGCTTGGGAGCGGGCGTTGCGATAAAGGATTTCCGCTTGGTTGCTTGAAATATGAGCAGATATTTTCCACAGTGTAATGCTGAGAAGGAAAAGCCGTCTCACAATTTATTATGCAGTGGAAAATGTGTTATATTTCTTCGTTTTGTGATAATCATCCAGCACATCAGCATCATCATGAATCGCACGCATGATAATTACAACGGGGCAACGGGGCAGCGGGGCAGCAGGGAAAAGCGCGTAGTGAAAGGGGAAAGGGAAAGGGAACTACTTCTAAATATAGACCCGGGCTCGATGTGACAATGCGAGAGGCGTGTTTGGATTTCGCAATTGCAATGCGAATGCTAACTACACATAATACGATTTTATGGTTATGGTTTTTGCTCTTAAGTGCACAAAAGAAAAAGAAGAAGAAGCAGAAGCAGGCCTGATAAGAGGAAAGAGCGGCGGGAAATGAGGAAGGCAGTATTATTATTATTTTTTTCGGGATATCGACTTACACGAGACGTTGGCACGACATTGAATGAATGTCTTATGGCTTATGGCTTATGTCTCCGTCTCAAATCTTACTCTCAGCCCCAATCCACCCGCTATATGTCCCTTCTCAACCAACCCCCCCTCTGTTTCAACTGTATAATACATCAGGGTCTAACATTGTTTTGTACTTGGCTGACAGCTTGCTGCTTGAAGTGTTTTCCAGTTTGCTCACGTATTAATTGCTCGAGTGGAAACGACGACAGCCGATATAAAAGAAAAGAACAAGAAATAATAAATAATAAAAAAAGAGAAGCTATCGACCGAAACATGTTGTGTTTTTGATGTTCTTTCGTTTTTCATCATTTTCAATGATTTGGTCAATCGTCCAAATATGCTGAAAATATTAGCAAAATGTTTTGTACGTCACTTGCATCATATGATAGTTAATGATTTATATATATTTTTTTCGTATTTGTGGATAATTCTTGTTTGATTTATGAATGGTTTTTTCTTTAGCTACGGCTCAAGCAACATATTTCTATATAATTTGATTTATGTCCAGGCTTTGGCGTTGCAAATCAATTTCATATGTCTGTGAGAAATAGTTTGTGCTGTACTTTGATAATTATAATTGAATATGAAGTAAATACATCATCATAATCATATATTACTAGCAACATGAGCAGTATAATAAACATACATACATATGTATGTGCAAGTTGAGAAATCTCCTAGACCTTATTCGACTCAGTTAAAAAATGTGTAATATTATCCGTGTTGATTTTTGCTTTTTTTCTACTCTTCCTTTTAAATTTTATTTAATTGATTTTTATTTAATTTTTTTATTCACTCATTACAATACAATTATAAATGACCTGGGCACTTCTGTCAACAATTGTCATCCTTGCATCTTTTATGCCAGTCGCATATATTTTGTCTCCGGTTGTCTCTAATGCATCCCTCACATATTTCTCACTCTGAGCAAGTGCCATGGCTTTGCCTATAAACATAGCTCGGACCGCCCGCACTGGTGTCTCTGTCTCCTTGCCTCTCTCCTGCAGCTTATCCTCGCATGCACAGCGCAGACATGGGAATCGTGAATTGCATAGGAAATACGCACACTGGGGTTTATATTTAAAATCGAGGTATTTTATGAATACCGATTGCATATGCCTGCAGCCAGAAAGAGAGAGAGAGAGAGAGAGAGAGAGAGAGAGAGAGAGAGTGGAAGGGAGAGAAATGTATTGGGTGGGGCAATTGCAGAAGTGGCCACTGAAAATTCATCACGGAAGTCGTAAATAATGCTCCCAGACATGTTCAATGGACGGACGTGCAGACGGGCTAGCCAAATGTCATAGTGTGAACCAACTCCAATATGCACATATATGTGCATATTTATAGCATTAACCCATTGAAGTGTAGGCAGACAGATAGAGAGAAAGAGAGAGACGAGCGAAATAGAGCGCTGGCGTGAGTGAGTGTTGTTGGGCTGCTGTTACGGTTCAATAGCTGCTCCTCTTTCATCTTGACCGATGTGCCACAAACAGCTGCCAAGTGGCAGGCATCAAAGTTTGGCAGCACAGTGCCCAGCAATTCATCACATCTGAAACAATAGAGCATCCATTCGTATGGAGCATAGAAAATGCTCGACTCTTGCATTTCAACGCCCTATTATATATCACTTAGAGTGCTACGAAATGCCACACATTAAGATGCAGCAGCAGTCGGCCGGGAATCTGTGGAATATGTTACAAAAATGTGTTTGCATATTTAGCATGCGCCTCTCAAGTGGCCTAGCCCTAATGCCCAACAACCAATGCAGTTCAGCTTGTTAAGCGCCCCAAAGCCTCACAGCCTCCTGAAATCTTCTTCTTCAGCAGCTTAAATGGCGTTTGTTGCTCTGTTTTGTTTATACCCTGTATTTTTGTGGCTTTCAACTGTAGTTTATAGTTTGAATTTCTTTATATTTAATCAGACAGAATTATTTATAGCTGAAATATGCATATGCATATAATATATGTGTGTTGCATAAGGAGAATATTTAGAACGCATAGCATTTCCTACCAGTCATATAAAACGGAGTATTTACTCGTCGCATACCTCCCAAAACGCACTCTTAATGCTCTGCTCTGCTGTTCGGGTTCGGTTTTGCGTTTTGGGATTGCTAATGCTTATGTTGATGTCTAGTAATAGCCGGCTTGTTTCTGATCATGTTGAACACATGTTGACAAAGTGTGAGCACAGAGCTGCCACCCGGTCTGAACATAGCAAGCAGAGTTGCCACAGAAGCTGCAGCAGCCCGAAATGCAATTGAAACCAAGCGGAAGCATTGCTCTCTCTCATCATCTTGCACTTAACGTTTGACAGCAGTTCGTAAGAATTTCTGGAAAACAGTCCCAAGTCCCCCACTTAATCGTCAGCATTGAGAAAATCTTTTTATTATTTAAATAGTCTGTCGGCTTTGTCCATGTGATTGCATACTTGAGAACATAATTATTTGAATTTGCAATGCCTGAAAATTCCATTTATTCCATTAAATTATGAATTAGCTTTTAGTAGCGTTTTATAGTCCTGATGGATGTTTTCATTATTTATGCAAATACATTTTCCAGCATTTTAAGAGTACACAAGCAGCAGCAACAACAACAACAGCAGCAGCCAGAACAACAACAACAACAGCAGCCAATAGCTCTCTGCTCAATACAAAGGCATTTCATTCAGTCTGCAATATGTTTTTCTATAGGCGGTTCTTCTTCTTGGTTATTATTATTATTATTATCAGTGGTTTGTTTCTCTTGAAGGCCACCAGGCAAGACTCTTAATGAGTCGCTTTCATACTGAGATCGACTGCGGGGTCGTCTTTGTTTGTATTAATGGGAATTTCTTTTCATATTAGATTTGCCAGTCTGGAGCGCTTGTATACTATGAATAAAATCATTATTTCTACTAACAAGATATAGTTGTAAATTATAATGGAAATGTAAGTCACAAAAATTCAATCTTAGTATGGAAAAATTTAGAAATGTAGTACATACTATATATGTATAACATAAATGTATAGCAGCTATTTTAAAATATTTATTTAATCGTGTTTAAATTTATATATTGTCAATGTATTTGATTAATGACTTCATATAAAACATCTTGCTGGAATAAAATCTTTCCGGCTAAAACTTAAAATAAATCGCATAGCAAATTATTTAAGTACATCAATTATTCAAATCAATTGATTAGGATTTTATATTCGAAAAAAAAAAATCAAGTTAGACTTCACTCAGTTGATACTTTTCTCTTGATTTGGTTTCTGTTCTCAGGCGAATTAAAATTGCAAGTACAGCTGCGTCTGTTTGTCGCATATTAAATAATAGAAGGAATACGCTTGTTTCATATTTCAGACTGAATAAGATGTAAGATCGATAAGAACTTTTTACCTTGACGCCTCGCGTTTCAAGTAAATCTCAGTTAAAAATGCCATTGAGTTTTTGTCGTGCTAAAAGTAGACACCTACACACACACACACACACACACCCATATACAACAACAAGATGCTGAAGGAGGCCAACAAAAATCAATGAAACAAAACAGGCTAAGCCTCGACAGGATACGTGCGGATTATAAACCGGCGCCCAGATGCGACAAAGGCCCAACACACAATAGCCACGTACCAGGCAAGCGGGGCCAGGTCGATGCCTGCTTATCAATGGCATCTAAGAGCCCTCGACTCAGCAGGTGGCAATGTTTTGACAGCGCCTCAGACCAGCAACAAAAAATGTGTTAATAGAAATTGACGAACGTCGCGACGTTGTTGTAGTCAATACGGTGGAAACAGGAAATCAAGGCGTGACCAAAATTTCTAAATGCCTCTTACACGTTCACGTACTGCCGCAATATTTTCCGCTTAGATTTATGTCTGTTCGAAAACTTGAAGAGCTCTGCTCCATTGTTCTTCTGTTTCTGTTTCTGGGCCCGAAAATTGTTAATTTCATTGAGCCCAGCCTGCTAATTGTGCTGCTGTCCAACGCATACGAAATGTGCCATAAAGCAGCTAACGTGAATTTTTTGTTAACGGTTTTCTGTTTTTATGTTGCAATGATAGTTGAACAGTTGACTGAGGCAGAACTAGTTGGCCAGCTAATCAGGCGCTAGCTGAATTTCTTTGTGCCCAGTGCGCCATTCATTTCTCTCTCTTTCACAAAATTTGAAAACGTTTCGCTTCTGACTAATTGAGTTGCCTTTGCTTTACAAGCATTTCCACACAATTTGCCCATTCAGTTCTTAAGTGTTTTGCCCACTCGCAGCTAGACGGACAGATTGAATACATCTCTCCCTCCCAATCTCTCTCGCCCTCTCCCTCCCTCTCCCTTTTCCTCCCTCTCTCTCTTTCTCTCACTGTCTGCTACTCTTTGTAGTTGTTGATTTCGTAAACCCTTTGCCTCTCGCTGTCTATTTTCGCTTGACTTCAAAAAGTGCATTGACATTGCCCCAGTGTAAAATGCATTGGCCGACCATGCCAATTTTAATTTATTTTCTTCTCTTTTTTTTTTTTTACACCCTGTTGTGCATTGAATGTGGGCATATTGATTTGCTTGCCATAAGCGTAGGCTTTTCAGAGTGCATAGCATATATGTAAGTGTGTTTAAAATCTAGTTTGTGGCTAGCTTTCGACTATATCAAAACGGTGGATAAACTAATTTCATTAGCTATCTCAAAACTAAGTCCCAGGGTATTTCTTCTTCTGTCTACTTGACGGTTTCTGCGCTTCTCTGTATTCCAACCCGCATTCGCGGACGACAAATGGCTGAATGTTAAATGCCATCCCCAGCCGGGGCCAAGTAGGGCTAAAACGTTCCACTTACTCTTGCAAATGCCGCGTGACGCCTTGAAATGTTTCTATTATATATACATGTATATATTTGACTATAGATGTGCACATCAATACATGCATATATACTGTATATATATATGTATATATATCCTCATGTAGTCAAAGCATATTTTGCATGTCTTCGGCGCATTCTTGACGCCTCGTTGGTCGCCCATTTGTCCAGTATTTTACGTAGCTGTTGGCGCCGGCTTCACATTTACAACCAGGCGCATAAATTGCATAACAACAACAATGAAAGCAATGACATGCAGCACAACATTCATTTAAATGTGATAGTTGCATTGAAATTACAATGGATTTATTTAGTGAAAACATTTTAATGCGTTTTGTTTTATGCTCGCATTTGAATTGCAGAGCAGAGCCTAAACAAAAACAGGGAAATCAGAATGTCAAAAAGGCCAAATTGTTGACCCAGTTGCAGATGATGAAATCGTTGCAGTGCTGCAAAAGAAATATTTGAGACTTTATTTGAAATATTTTAGTCAAATGAAATTTCCTATATAAGTATATTTAAAGCATCTCGTAAGTTTCATCATTTTAGTTTGCCTACATCAAATGTTATGAAGTGAATAATAATATTTAATGAATTCAATTGCATAATTTCGCAAAGTCCAAGACGTGTCACATATACATATGTTATTTATATATATGCTTATATATACATATGTATGTATTCAGATTCCCTGAATACATTTCAATTTGAGCAGCACGTTAATGCGTTAAATCAACTTCAAGTGTCACTCAATTGAAATTTGTGCTGTCCGCCCTCCGGCGGTTGTATTAAGCGAGCAACGTTTCCATTTCTCGAATATTTTATTATTGAAATGTCGATTATCTTAATCTAACACTTAAACATTCATCAATCAAGCGCCTAATGCCACTTCAATGTGCTGCCCCATGGGAGAGACCCACACATGGACGCACATTGTGTGACATCCGAGTGGGTTAGAGGCTGCGAGGCATTGTTCTTCTTCATCTCCTACTGTTTGCTGTTGATGCTGATGCTGATGCTGTTGCTGTTGTTGTTGCTGTTGCTGCTGCTGCTGCTGCTGCTTTTGTTGTTGTTGTTGTTGTTGTGGCAAGCGAGGCTCATAATGTTGACGTTTGTCAACATTAACTACACTTAATTCGAGATGTCAGCAAACGCACACACACACGCACACACACATACGCATGCGTAAATTGTGGCTGTCATTAGTGTGTGCATGTGTGTGTGTGTGTGTGTGTGTGTGTGTGTGTTCTGCACATAATTCCAAGCTGCAAAACTTTTTGCTAGCAGTTCGGTGCACGTCCAGTCCCCCAGCGATCGGTCACACGTTCTTGTTCGCTTACTTAATATACCCTGTAAAGAAGCAGCATGTGATATTGGGTATCTATAGAGCAAGTGTAGAAGGGAAATTGAATTATAACTTAGGTAAATAAAATATGGGTATAAATTTAGCATGTTCCGAAAATAGAATCAGAATGGAAGCTGTATATTTAATATTTCAGAAAAATTGTGAGCTCTGCAAATTAAATGTAATAGAAATGTTATATATTATGCGTATTTATTAGAAATAATTATGTAAGTATATAAAAGTTATTCAATAATAAGTTAAGCATTAACTTTTGATAAGCTCTCTAGCTTTTCTTTAAGGCAAAAAGTAAAAGAGATTACTGCTTTTATATAAGTCCAGGATATATTGGACTCTTGTCAACTCTATATACTTTTCTCTCTATGCTGCTGCATAAATTACGCAATAAAAATGTCGCAACAATTGAAAAGTTGGCTGTGCGTTAAACTGCATAAAGTGCAACAATTACGGCGGGGCAATTGTTGCTGTGCGCCCATGGAAGCATATTGTACAGTAATTAACGATAAGTTTGCTTTCTAGTTTTTCCCTTAACTCTCCCTTTTTGTATCACTCACTCTGTCTCTCTCTCTCTCTCCCTGCTAGTAAATGATTAGAACTTTGGCACAGCGCAGTGAAGCGCATTAAATGTGCTCTTTATATCATCATCAACTTGTTGAAGTGTTTGCATTTTGCATTTCTGCACTCGCTTCCGCTGGGCGAGGCGTGTCTTTAATTGCCGATAAGCATTGTAATTGCTCCCCCCCTGTTTATTTACTTTGCCCATTTTTGCTAAATGCCCGCCATGTGCCGAGGTGCAGCTGCTGCTTCGACTGAACTTCAGTAATGAGTCCATTGTAGTCGCTGCCAGCTGAGTGCCAGCTCTCGAGTTTATTTTCTCGTTTAGTTCGCTCTTTCCGTTTATGCAAGAGCTGCTAACACTTTGAAAGCTAACATTATTGTTGTGGTGGAATTGGATGTATAGCAACAAAGCAGATATATCCTAAACTCTCGGTTTTGCTTACTTTAATCTAGCATGTTCTCTCAAAACAATTTCCTCTTATTTTTAGCTTTCCCATTTCCATAACGTAGTGTGTTCTCATCCTGCAACTTCATAGCTCTCCTCCTGCCGTAACAATGCCTGGTAAAAATCTCCCTCTTGACATGCTGCCGCATTTATGGAATTCGTTGAGGCAGCTGACTAAATTAGCCAAATGCCGCTTGATATTAGGCCATATTTTACGTAAAAATCACGTTGAAATTTCGTGTGCCTGCCTAGACAAACTGGAATTTGCTGAGACGTAAACTGTGCTATGATACCTATCAGAATGTTGGAGCGCCAGAGCCTGTAAAATTATCCCAGGCTCGAGAGAGAGAGAGAGAAAAAAAAAATAGAAAATGTTTAGGCAAATTTTTGGCGTAATTTTCTTCCATTTTTTTTTCACTCGACGACTTGGTAGTAAACCAGGCGTGGGCTATTAATTTTATGAGACTACCAAATGGGCAAACAGAACAGGACAGAAGGACGGAGTCGAGGTGTCCTGCGCCTGTATGGCAGGTAAATTTCTATTGGCGCTTAGCCAAGGCGGTTCCGAGTTTAGTAAGAGTAACGTCAACCTAATGCTTTGGCTTGGCTTTTCATAATGTGGATTTTATGCTGATTCAATGTTTTTCTACATTTTGGTTTTTGAAAATTCTATTTACGCTCAAGTTGAAGTTGAAGCAGCGTTAAATTAACAACACTCTCGCTTCCTTTGCTGTTTTCGTATCAATATGCTGCTGGGGAATATTGGAGTACTTAAAACTTTCATTCGGTGCAAGTTGAAGCATAAATCTTTGAATCCATTTTATGGCCAGGTTTGGCCGCGAGCCACTCACACATTCGCCTTAACAAAGTTATGAATATTGATAAGGGCTCTGTTGCATAATTTGGTAGGCTTTTGTGTAGAAATTCTAATAAGGCCAGAGCCCAAGATTGACTTTGGCGTCATTGGGGATTACGCACGCCCTCCGCGTGCATACCATATACACATACACATATATGCCACATACACCAACTTTTATACACACATATATATATATATAACTACATACATAATTGCCTTTGCCACGGCGCAAGCTGCTCACCAGGACATCAGGGGAATAACTACCCCAACAAAATTTCGTTTAATGTGCAGTCGTAGAAAATTAGTTTAACGCTCAGCCAGACAGGCGACAGGCGACAGTCGACAGGCCAAAAGGCCAGGACTCCAGCTACGGCTGAGGCTAAGGAGCAACCTTATCAGCAGGTAAAGCTTGTGTCGCGGCAAATTATAGCATCGTATGAGTTAATTGTATTATCTGCCACGTGCCATTGATAAGAAAGGTGCAGCATTATTCATTTTAATCGCAACTGAATTAGACCTCGACAATTGCGTTAGAGCTCAGTTTATTTTATAGTCAGATCATAAAACTCGAAAATGCTTTGATTACATTGCAAATGAAATTTTAAATAATGCAGCTGGCATATACTTATATGTTGATCATATGGATTTGGAATTTCGGATTTAAGATACTTAAAAGTAAAATTCTGTTTAATTGATTGTAGAAATGAAATTGAAGAGCTATGAACAAATTTTCCAAACATCGCACGTTATGTCTAACCATATATGATATATAGAAAACTTATATCAATGTACATATGTATATATCATATGAGAAGAGCTTATGTTAGCAATGTAAATTCATTTGCACGGAAAAAATGTTAATCAATAATTAAAAAAAAAAAAATTGGGAAAATGAATATAATTTTTATTTCAATCTGTTTTCAGTCGTTCAATAAGTAAATTATATTTTTTATTTATTTATATTATTTTATATTTATTATATATTTTTCCGATGCTTGTAGACCTACTTAAAAGTCCTCATATATATACTCCAATAATATATATACCTTAAGTCATATTCTAGCTCTTACAGCCTGGACTGAGCATCAATCATTCAATCATACAGTCAGTCAGCCAGCTCAAGCAGCTACATACTTAATTCAACAAACTCTTAGCTATAAAATGCATTTTATTTATATATATTTTTTTTCTGATTCTCCAATTTGCTTTGCCAAAAAGCGGGCGAGTGTTTGCGCTTAAATCCTCTGAAATTCCGCTTGTTTTTCTAGATTTTATTTTATTTTTTTATTTTTTCATAGCTCATAGCCGTAAGGCCAACATAAAATGCAGTGTACTCCCTTTACAAGCGAGCGCACTTTGCCGACCCAGCGAATATTGCAGTCTGTTTCGTTCGCTCTGGTTGCCTCTTGCCTGCCAGAATGTTGCAGCTTGAATAATTTGCATTAACTAAAAACGCGTTTGCTGTGAAGAAAAAATCATAAGAGAAATAATGTCGAAAAGCGAATGAAAATATATACGAAAGTAATAACCGGAAGCCATGACCTCCATTTTGTTGTGCGCTGCAAAGGAAATTGGGTTCCTTTTGGGCCACTAGGAAATGCGGCTCAAATGAAAATCAAGCCTGGCAACTAGACATGGTGCGTGCCCAAGCCCGACATGTAGGTCAGAGTGTGTGTGAGTGTGTGGGTTTGAACAAACAATGCACATATTCAGTTGCATGCGAGTACTAAATGAGAGAGAGAGAGAGAGAGAGAGAGAGAGAGAGAGGACGTGAGAGTAGGAGTGGGAGCAGGAGACACAGAGAATCGGTATGCGAGGTCGCTTGTTGGTAAAGTCAACACGATATTACACATACGCCGTGTGTACGCCCGCATATGCGTTTCCTTCGCACCACCCAAAAGGCCATTACCCAAAGTGTGGTTTGCTGTTAACGCCTTGCAACACCACCCACACAGACACATACATTCATACGATTGCATGCATTTTGGTGTGGTTTATTCCGCTCTTTGCTTCTGTTGGGTGCACTTATTATTTAGGGGGCAGCTTACATGGATCGCCCTTATTTTTTTTTTTTCACCAGCTGGTCATGGGGATTATTTCTGGGCAAGTGCTGAAATTGTAATAATGACCAAACTCACATATATACATATGCATTTATATATTTATGTGCAGATTAATATCTATGTATGTATGTATGTATATAGGTTGGTGCGCAATCAACATAAAGTTGAAAGTTGAAAGCTGCAATTTCTTGTCATATTTAAATTGTGGCGCTGCTGCTGTGGCTAAATAATTGCAGCTCTTATTATTTTGCTGTTCTTCTTTGCCTTAGTGTGACGGAGTTCATAAATAATAGAGTCAATATTTGTGGATGAAACTTAATAATTTGTGCTGCAAACGGAGCTGTTAGTTAAAGGTTAAAAGCTGACAAATTGAATTTAAAGACAGATTACAGTAGACAACGACTAGCTAAAGTGGTTCAAGCGCTGGCAAAGTCTTTGTTTATTTTATCATCAATTGTTAATTCACAAGTAAATATGAGTGAAACAGACTCCGCATCATTGTTTGTTTGATAAATGACAGTTTTTCTGTATTCATTAGGCAAATGGCTGTAAATTCGCATAGTTTCGCTGGTAAGAATTGAGAGTCATGCGAACGTGGGACACATGTTGCAACGCCTCGATCATCATATATTGCCCACAATTTTATCATTTATATCTTTCGCCTGCTTACGCTGCGGCGCCAGTAGCTGCTGGGTTGACTGCAACACAGCAGTTGAAACGCTGCCACATTGTCGCCAATAATTCAGCAGCTGCGTGGCTGCCATAAATGAAATGATTTATTAACAGCTCTCAGCCAACGAAGGAAGGCTGAGCCCATGCGATACGATCCGACCACACGAAAAAAAAATAACGTACAGAAACCAAACGCCTGCTGAAAATCGAATAACCCTACACGCAAATAATGATACCCTTGTGCCCCCTTGTCGAGGTAAACAGCAGCTTAAAGTTTGATAGTTGTTATATTATATATTATATAATAACATGGGTAAAATTGGTAAAATTTCTATATAAATGAATTGTTTATATGAAAACAAAAGATTTTTTATTTTTCTTTTTATTTTTATATATAGAGAGTTTAGATTTATCCGAGCTTTGATTATCCTACAGATAACTAACATATATCTATATCTATCTCTATATCGGAGCTGTAGTTACTCTTGCTAAACCTAAGACATCTTTTAAGACTTGGTTAAGTACTTGGAATATCTTTACCCCTATATTGGGACTTACCTTTACTAGGGTATACAATCGTCGACTGCCGGCTTGCCCTTGCCGACTTCTTATCACGCACACACACATATGTTTGCTATCGCAATCGTGAGATAAATTGTCATTTGCAATCGGCATTATAAAGGCTGCAAACATATTTTGCGCTGTCATCACGCAAAGACAAATCAAATACATAAGTAAAAAAAAAAGTAAATAAATAAAATACATAAAAAGATAAAGAAAACAATAAATAAAAAAAATAATAATAAATAATAGCCACAAAATTAATGACTTTGTCGCAACATTCTGAGCCAGCTTTTTGTTGTTGTGATTTGAAATGTCAGCCCGAGGGCTTAGTGACATTTTTTATTGTTGCTGTTGTTGTTGTTGTTGTTGTTTTTTCTTATTTATTTTATTATACATATATATTTCTTTTTGTTTTATTTTAATTTTGCATATGTTTAACACATTTTTCACGATTGTCTGTTGTTTTCAGATTTTCTACCAGTTTTTTATTCGATTTTAATGAATTCCCCCACCTCCTCTTCCCTCCTGCCACAACCTGACCCCAACCCTCTCCAGCTCTATTCAATTCGTATGCTGAATGGAACTGTTGGAGACGGCGTCGCAGATTTGGCGCCAGCATAAATTATTCCGATATTTAGTTTTTGTCTGTCATTGTTTTTGGCAGCTCTGTGTGTATGTGTGTGTGTGTGTGTGTGTGTGTGTGTATGTTTGTGTTTTGCTTATGCTAGGCATAACATATTTGTGTTTTTATTATCCGACAACTTGGCTGTTGCAATGACAATTATCCATTTTTTTTCTTTTTCAGCCAGCCCCTATAGGCCAGACATATTGTTCTCGTTTGTAGTTATGCAAATCTAAAATGCATTCATGATAAAGCTTTGTCTAAAAGATTGTAAATATTATTTAATGAAAAGCACTGCAAACTAACTAGAAAATTAAACAGTTAACAGTTAAACAGCCAAAAGTAAAATCATTCGACAAAATCAATATTTAAGCGAATAAAACACGCTATCCTGAAGTCAGTCAGGGTTGAACCTTGATTGATTATAGATGTTTTTGTGGGCTCTCATCATTACAGCTTGGCTTCTTTTCACCGAACCTCTTCCAGTACTTGACTAATTACTTGCATCTTAATTAAAGACTTACCTTTTTCGTAGGTCTTCATTTTTGTTTAAATTTTGTTTAATAAGCTTTTGCCAGCCACTTATCAGCAATATGTACAATTGGAAAATTTCTATGCATAAATTTGTGTGCTGAGGCCTTTTCACGTAAGCCTCTTAGAGAACCCAAAAAGTTGCAAAAACCCCTTTCATGCCTTGCCGCACAAAACTTGCAGTCCATTAGATAGCAACGACGTGCCCCTTTCCCGAGGATACCAATAAAAAGAGCCAGAAAAAGGGATAACAGGCTTGCTACCTTCAGTTTTTAAGTACTTGGAAAAGTTGTAAAATACATATATAAAATATTGAAAAAAACCAAAGAAAAGCCCAATTGCTAAACGAGCATTAGAACAGAGTCTCCCGTTCGATATTAGGGAAGGCATAGGTCTAATGAGTGTCTGTTATACGTAAGCGGTGCTTACGTAGCTGCAACTACGTAATTATCCGGCTAAGCTCAAGGATGTCGGACTTGCCAACTGGTTTGCACTGCAGTTCTCTCTTGACTCTATTGTTTTAATTCTGGCCTGGTCCACTTTAGGTGCTCGACTGTTGTCGTTCTGCTTCCGTAATGCCAGGCATTTGGAATGCCTGTGGTTTTTCCGCTTGTTCCACTTGTTATTTGTGTTCGTCGTCGAGTCGTTGTTGTTGTTTTTACAACTCGTTAGTTTTGTTACGTTCTCGTTTCGCTTTTCTTCTAATTTAATTTGCGGTCAACCGACATGGCACAGCAGGAAAAACTCTGGACCAGAAAACATAAAGTAGCTGCTCTTGTTCATCCGTTTCCCTGCCCGCTTCAGTTGCCTCTCCCGTTTTCCGTTGTATGCTTTATTTTTTAAGTGGCAGCTAATTTAATGCCAAGAGCCGAGCCTTAAAAAATTATATAAATGTATATATATGTATATGTATGTCTTTAAAACAGAGTACAGTTTTTGTTTAATTCTGTAAATTTAAAACTCTCTGTTGCCCGACGAATTCGCATAAAATAAATATTTATAATTTAAATATTGTTATAGCACGTAAATCAATAGATATACTAAAATAGATATAATTTGATATATTTGATCAATGGTAAAACTTGCTATGAATTAAAGAGTAAATTTTTCATAATAAACATAAATTTATTTCCATTAAATCAGAATATTTTACCAAGAGTCGGAATTGAAGTGTTATGTATAGAGTCGCATAAAAATGGTTAATTTAACTCCTTTCCACTTAATAAGAATATAATAAACATTTTCCAGTTGAGTCGATTAATTGCAGCCTTTGTTTAAAGTTCCCAATTTCGTTACGTGTAATTTCGGGCCGGCGACCCTTAACGTCTAATACGTAAATCTCGTAAGTGCGCGTCGTAATGAGTGCTGCCCCGTGGTGCTTGGGCTCTGCAAATGTGTCAAGCGTTTTAGCGCCTACACAAATATTGCTTTGGTATCTTGCGGCCGTGGGGCACTTTTTTTTTTTTGCTTCTTTTGGGGATCCTGTGTCCCTTTTATCCTCTTGTTGTTTTTAATAGGCTTTTGTGCGACTCTCAGTTTGTGACAGCTGCCCGTTTAGCAGTTTCTGTTTCTGTTTCTTTTTCTCTTCCTCTTTCGCTTCTCCCCCACTTCTTTAAGTATCATATTTTCTTCTACTTTTTTGCTTAAACAAACACAACATTTTTTAACAAACTTCTTTTATCTGTTCTCTTTGCAGGTAACTACAATTTTTTTTTTTTTTCAAATTTCAAGTATTTTCTCCTGCTTTGTGAGCTAAATATCCATCCTGGACTTGCACAGCAAAAAGTAAGTGAAGTGTCGAATGAAACCTGATTGCGCAAAGAAGCTTTTGGAGCACTATTTGGATTTAGGACCTGGTTTTAGAACTTCAATAATTTTGTAGCTAAATTAATATAGAGCTACATACGGCATACTATTCAATATATGAACTGTGTCTTTTCTCTTGATTCACTTAAATTGAATGCCATTCTGAACAGAAAACTAAATTAATTGAATTACCAAAGCACTTTGATATCTCAGCCATTAACACAATGAGCTGATGACATGTGTGTAAGCACTCATCCTCCACACACACGCACACACATCCATACACACTCAATAATGGAAACAGTCTGCATCACACTTCAATTAGGCAAATCATAAAATCAATGGAGCGTGCATTGCATTTCTCATTAACAGCGTTGACTTGTCAAATAAAACGCTAAACTGAAAGCTAAACAACTTGACAAACAAACACACACACAGTCGAGCAGCCCAGGACATCCGCCCACTTATTTGCCCAATTAGAACATTAAACGTAATGCCAACACGATTGCAATTAATTACCAAAGAAATTAAATTCCATGCTCAACACGTAGCAGCAAATATTAAGCTGGCCACGGCCACAAGTCCGCCCAGTGACATGCCGGCCATTATATGCACATACACTCACACGCACACTTTTCTATACATGCACACACTCTCGCCAGATGTGTTGGTGCGTTAATAACAGCGCATGGCATCAGGTTAGACGCGCGCGTCATCCAAATGGACCCACAAAACCCCGTCGGTGGTCCATGTTGCGCTGCACTTAAAATAAGCCACGTTTTATGGCCATGTTTTATTTTCCACTCGCGCCTTATCTGCAGCGCCAGCCAAACGAACAACTTTTTCCCTTTATGAGCTTTGATTGTTTGACAGCGCGCCTCATCCTATCCGCTTGTTCGCATCGTTGATTTGACATTTCACAGTCAATTTTTTTTGCCAGTTTAGGTAATCATATGAGGACGTAAGTGTGTGTGACTGCGTTTGCGTAGTGAATGAACACAAATTAGATAACAGCTTGTTAGCTATTTACTTGTATCGCATTAAGTGTTTTATTCGTGCAGCTAAGCAATATTTGATGGTTTCGAAATTCGGCATAAAGTGTTGCAAAGTGTAAACTAGAAGATAAAGCTATAGTGGATCGAATAATACTCTAATAAATTGGTATTTTGTCAGTTGTATTAATACAAGTTGAGCTTAAAAATGGCTGAAGTGCATTCCTAAAAAATAAATAACAAATAAATAAACAAAAATAACAACACATTTCGTAAAATATTTAAAAAATCTTACTCCTAAAAGTGCGCAATAGAAATATTTAGCTGTTGAATTTCTCTTTAACTCTTTTCTAGTAATAAAAAGTAGCTTAAAAACAAAACATTAACTTATTTAAAAATCAATATTTTTATTAACCATTAATGAGTATAAATGAGTCTAAAAAGTATTCAAAATTTTATATATTAGATCTTTTGCTTTACATTTTCCGTTCATGTGAAACTGTCTGATTTATTTATTATTATTGTTATATATTCCAAACGGAAAATATTTTCTATTATTTATATGCACATTTTTCACAAATTATCCTGTTGCATACAAACTCATTTAATTTACAATTCAATTCACAAATAAAATTATATATTAATTGTTACCAACCCCCGAACAAATATTCCGAGATTTAATTGCAGTCATTGTTTTATATAAGCTCGACCCTGTTGCTCTAATTGAATTTGCTTTGTGTAATGGTGCGTGTGTGTTTTGTATGCTTATGTGTGTGTGTGTGTGTGTGTGTGTGTGTGTGTTGTGCTGTTAATTAATACACATTGTGCCCACTTACCTAACGGCAAACTGTACACGATATACACTTAAGTTGTTTCTCGACCACGCCCCTTCTTGTGCGTAATTGGGCAGCGGCGTCTGGGCTTAGCTCTAATGCGATTACTGTGATTATCATTAATAATAGTTTGTGTGCGATTTCCGAGTTTCAATGACGTAAATTTGCCAAGTGCCCGGGCCCGCTGCTAGGCTAGCCGTCTCCTTCAAATTCCAAGTAAATAGCCTATTGTATGCAAAGTGTTTGATGATTGGTTAGCTCGCAGCCATTGCTGTTTCCATTCCAATTTATATTCCTGCTTCCTGTCAAATTCGGAATACTATGTGCAGCTTAGTTTTATGAATAACCAATGAATATACAATGTAAGATGCCCCTGTTAAATTTGTAATTAGCTTGGCTAGAGGCTAAGACAGTTTCGGACTGTGGGCGGAAAAGCATGTTTCTAGTTCCTAACTTGAGCATATGAATTATTAATATATTTATGTATTAGTACAGTAGAAGAAACTCTCTATCAATTTATTTGTGACCAGATTAAAATATAAATAAAAAGTAAATATTATAAATACAAGTCGTAATTTTTGCTTTGTCGATATTAATTTTTTCAATATTGTATATTTATTTATAATAGGAAAAAAATATAATCTTCTATATATTTAGTGATATTAGTTTCATTTTCTTCTTCTTAGCTTCGATTCATATTCATGTATACATGCAAAAACACTATATATATTTAGATATTTTACAACAAACTTGTGCTGTATTCAGTTATTCAGTGCCAAACCCTACTTGGGATTAGTAAACTTTGCAGGTTTCAAATGTATTTTGCTGGCAACCGCAAGGCAATATCCTGTCATTTTGACATTGCTATTTAGGACAGCTCCAAAATCACCTCGACTCTTGCCCATTTCTATGGATTAATTTTCGAATTTCAAACTCAAAATTCATTGCAAGCCGCCTCTGAAGGATATAATTGAATTCGATTTTAACCCAGAGTGAGCTGCCACTGAAGCCTGATGGGCTTGTGTGGGTGTGAGTATGCGGATGGGTGCGGGCATAGCAGGGGTCATATCTTCTGACAGACTTTGACATCCATTTACAGCTCATTTACTAATGAGCCAATGACGCATTTATAGGGCACTCGTCATTCTATTTAAAGGCCGTTTAGCTTTCTGCTACAAGAACATGTCTAAACCGTACTCCACAGACCGTTGTTGGTATTTTTGTTGTATCAAATGTCATGGGCTTTGACAGCGTCCCATCTTTCGTCCCCTTTCGAGGGGTCGCCGTCGATAACAAAGTGGAATTCCGGCACGTTTCGCATTTTACGAGCGTGGCAAAGTTTTCGTTTTTGCTCAGTTTTTGCAGCCATTTGCAAGTTTTGCTCTGGTCACATCTGCCAGGTGCTGCTAGAATATTAACTAAAGTCCATATCGAAATGAGTTTCTTGTTTCGTGTCTGTCAATAGCTGCAGCAAAAGTGCAACTATATTCTGTTGATAATTCTATTGTCGAAACTTTTACACACTACAGCTGTCTGTAGTAACAGAATTTGTTATCAAGCCACAGTTGCAGCTTCAGCATAATCTGGTTGATGTTGAGTGGAAACATTCAAACTTAGTTTAGCTTTTTGTAAAGATCCATATACACTGACCTTTTACTCTTATACTTATGCTGGTGCGTGCCGCTAACACCATTTGTCCTATTTTACTATTTACTATTTATATTACTATTTACTTATAATTACTTCCATTCATATGGAGAGAGAGCATATTTATGATTACATTAAATTTGAATGTACAATTACTAATAGGTCACAGTGAATCTACTCAGATTGTAAATACTATGTGTAGCATTTAGGCAGGGCAAGTTCAATTTGAATAAATTACCATAACAATGCCTTTGCTTTGTTGGCCTAGTTGGTTAAAAGGCTTAAAAGGCTTCCCCCAAAAACTTGATATTGATTGACATAATGTTGTGTAATCATAATAATCGTCAGCTTGTCCATTACAATCAAGCCGCCAGCTAGCTACAACAAAGCACTTTGCGATAACAGCAAAGTGAATCTCGAAATGACTTTTATGTTAATTGCATAACATTTTCAATCAAATTAATTGAAGAACTTTTCAACCTGTTTGGCTGTGGGCGAAAAGGGATTTGCGCCCCTTTTACTTGAAGGCCTTGTAAACAAGCAATTCAAATGCGAATATTTATATAAAAATATAAATTATTGTAATGTCTACTCAGTTGTTGTTTTTTTTTTGTTTTTTCCTTAAAGCTTTGCTTCAATTAATCATTATATAATTGTTTAACAACTTTCAATTCAACTGAATTGAATAAAATCTTTTGCTATTTTGGGGGCCAGCAAACGTTTTCTTTTTATAATTTCATGTTTCAAACGACAACATGAAAACACACGCACACACACACACGCGCGCCGGTGTGCGTTTGACATCTGTTTGCAGGTGAAAAGCAACAGCAGACTCCCAAAAAAGAAAACAAGATGCTTAAAGTAAAACAAGCTAAAAAATATCCTGCATGATTATCAGACTCCGATTAAAGTAAATAAAAATTCCTAGATTTCATAGGCATAGTTGAATTTTTATAGATAAAGCTAAACTGGCGATGCCTTCCTCGCTCTACTAATAAAAAACTTTTCAGTAAAATAAATTAAATATAATATAGCTATAGCCCACTGTATATTTTCCATTAATAAATACAGGGTATCAAAGGTTGCAGCAACAGCAACCGAAAAGCACTCAGAGCTGTTTAAAATACGCGCAAAATCATGTGCAAACGCTTTGAGCGAAAATTTGAAGCTTTTTTTCACTCTTGAAGTATAAAAAGTGGCTAACAAGCTTGGCTCTGACAGAGACATCACTAAACCGAAAGAGGCCAGACAGGGAAAAGCAAAATGAGAGTGGAATCGAGACAGAGGGAGAGAGTGAGAGAGAAAAAATGAAAGCTGCCTGCGACACAAAAGAAACGAGAAGCAGAAAACGTGTTTGCTGAATTTTTCGCGTTTAAAGTTTGTGCAAAGTGGAAAGACTTTGCTCGGACGCTTGTTGACATTTAGCCAAGTTTTGCTTTTGTTCCGCTACTTTTGCCCTTCAAATATTGTTGCATATTTTGTGGTGGCCACGACAAATGACAGCGATTTGAAGTTATGCAAAGCGAAAATATAATAAACCTATAAATAATAATATTAAAGTAATAACCGACAGCAGATGACATATGTTCCATGGAAATGTACAAACTTGTTCCTATGCAAAAAAGTCGAAGGAAACTTTTAGAAACTGGGCGGCTAAACAGATGGCAAGCATGAGAAGAACGTGTTTTATGCTGTGAATTCAATTAAAAATTCTAAATTATGAAAAATAACTTTTGAGAATGATATCGTGTAGTCATAAAGTTTAATTTGAAAAAATTGTACAGCTTATTACTATAATTACTTACTTATTTAGTTGACAAAATTAATGAAAATATATGCATAACATTTGTATCAAATTATTTGCTTAAAGTGAGCCCCAAAAATAAAATAATAATTGAGGGAAAAACAAAGGAGATTGCTGCCCGCATTACAGAGGCGTGGCTGGTTTTCTTTTTGATGTACTGCGGCATTAAAGCCATTTATATTAAAAGTCTTTTCGGGCGTCGCCCAACTAACCTGCACATTAATAACTGTCCGGGTTGCCCAGAAGCTATCTAATAAATTTTCGCACTCGACAAAACCTGAAGGACATTCAACACAAAATAATTACCAGCATATTTCGAATGTCTTTTCACATTTATCTTGCGAGTGGTGGTTGTGCAGACAATTGCTGGAGAGTGGTTGAAAGAGAGTGTGTGAGAGAGCGAGAGGGATAGAGTGAGAGAGCGTATGCAACTATCATAACTGAGCTGCAGTCATTTATAAGCTTGACTTTTTGCTATGGAACTTGAACTTGTTATTTAACACGATTTCATATTTGTGAGTAGGCCTGGCTGTTGCAACCTAATCATTGTGAGTCATTCACCCACACACACACACACTCATTCACACATACTTGAGACTGCGTCTGGCAACCGTTTGAGTTTCTCAAAGGATTTGCTAGCTGAAGTGCGAATGTTAGTTAACGCACAGTTTAGCCAGTTGGCTGTTGGCTGTTGTTTGTGTGCTTGTGCATTCCACACACGTATTTTGTAATTAATTACACTTTTGACACACACACACACACACACACACATACAGAGTGTTGCACACTCGGCACATTGTTGGCCTCATTTACAATGCGTGCCAGTAGTTCAGCTTGACATGGCATTATGCGAATCCGACTCAAGCACATGTTAGCGAATTATTTCAGCTACACACACACGCACACACTCTGTGCACTTATGACAATTGACAAACATCACAGTTATGCACCTGTACAGGTAGCTGTTCTTGCAGAAAAGCCAACTCGCCCAATTGCTGCTGCTGTCGGATTAATGCATATCGTTCTAATGCATTATTATCTCTATACTCAACGCATTGCTTTGGTTTCATTTAATTGCAAAATGTTGTAAGAGATGATTTCAGCTAGTTTTGGAGCATAGCACGCTCAAGTCTGTAATATATATTAAAATCATTCATTGGTTGACTTTTGGCTATTCTGCAATTGTTAAAACTCAGGCTAAAATTATAATTTTTGATTACATTTTCAAATTTATATTCAATTTCTTTAATTTCAATAAGCATAGTCCAGCGAGATGTAATATCTCTAGCCCTTTGCCTTCAATTTAATCTCATTGGCTTGCTGCTATTTGTATTTAATTAAATTAAAATTTATGCAATTCGCATCATTTCTAATAGAAAATACCTCCTACTCAAGGGGATTATTGGACTGAGGCAAATCGCTGTAGCTGGGAAAACATATTCTTTTCTTGTTTGCTCGCTTGCCCTTTGAGAAGCAGCTCGCTGCGCTTCAAGCCCTGCAAAGCTGCTACAATTACCCAGTAAATGTGCATAAAACGAATGTAACGAGTAAGTCGGGGCATAATCGTAAATAAATCCTTACCCATGCGCCATACAATCAGATTACGAAATGTAGAAGAATACGGTGTGGAGCGGCAATGGAAAAGGAAAAACAAAAGTAGCGACTTTAAGCTGATTTTAATTGCTTGCAAATCCAATTGTCGAGCCCCACCGGGTCTCCACGTGCCTCAGATGGCACACAGAACTGAACAGAATTAGTAGATGAAAGCAGCCAATCGGATCTCGGTGTCGGCGCGGCCTAAGGGCATGGAAAGTTGATGGCCTAGATGAACTGACTATTGGCTTTTCCACTTGCTTTCTTTTTTTTTCTTAGAAATCGATGCATGAATGTGCATTCGGTTGTTTTTGCGTCATACACGGCGTATGAGTATTATTTTTTACTTGAGGTAAATTGAATTTCTTTGCATTTGCTTGACAGCTAAAGCCTCGTTTCATAGCAACAATTTTTAATTGATTGCTTTTTACTTTTGAGCTGAAGCTGAAGTTTCGCTGCCCGCATTGACACAACCAGGGCTGAGGGGGATTATGTTTTGGCTTTTGATGTCGATGAATAGCTAAAATGCTGAAATAAATCGGCTAAAAATATATGTACATCTATAGTTTAAATACAGTATGAAAACTCTTGAAAGCATTTTACAGCAAGAAAAATATAGTGCTCATAATAAGCACATCGTTCGCAGCAAAGCACTCGAATGCCAACAATTCACTCTCAACTCGAGTTAGTTAAAAAAAAAAGAGAAGAAAATAATTTTAAAAACTTTTATTTTGATCAGAGTATATTTTATTTTAGTTTGTTAGCCCCCGAGCGTTGTTCAAGTTATGGCAGCATTAAGTAAACGCCAGGCACAATGTTTATGCATTTATAATGCATAATGTGGCAGCGAGTGTGAGAGCGAGACAGAGAGGTAGAGAGAGAGAGAGAGAGAGAGATGGCGCGCGCAAAAGTATGCAACAAAGTTATGCAAAGTGCAAGAGCAGCGGCAGACAAGCAGAAAGCAAAGCGTTTGCCACTTGAAAAATGCAGCAAGTTCTCTAACAAGAAACTGCGGAGGCTCCATAGGAAGCGGATAAGAGAGGTAGGGGGAGGTGGCTTAAGAAAAATGTCGCACATTGTAATGGGTTAAGCAGCGCCGCCGTGGCTGGGTAGGTAAAGTGGCATCGTGTAATGTGGCGTCTGCAACAGGATGCAGGTTAAGTTCTTGACGCCAGTGCCACATAAAGTGGCAAAGTTATGAGTTGCATGCTGCATGTTGCTGTTGCATGTTGCATGCCGCCAGAATGTGGTCCAAGTGCCCTGGCCAAGTGTCAACTTGTTTGATTTACTTAGCCCTGGCGCAAATAATCAGCATAGAAAGCGTGCCACCACTGCACCGGCGAGAGAGTTCACTCCATGCGGCAATTTCTCATGCACCAATCAGTGCCTCATTATATTCAACACACTCGCACAGTTTGCTTTGCTTGGCTTGGCTTGGCTTGGCTTGGCAGCTGCTGCATAGCGCTTGACGTATATCAGCTTCCGTTGCACAACATGCTGACGTGTTTCCGGCACACAAACTCATACAGGGAGAGAAAGAGAGAAAGAGAGAGAGAGACACATACATACACACGCAACAGTAGCAGCGTTCGCATATATTTCAAGTGATTTATGATCTTGCACGTTTTAGCTTTTGAAATATCCTGCAAGCAAATCAGTCAATAGGGCATATTGTTTCATGAGAATGTTCGTTAACTACGTAAATTTGGCAGTGCATTTGCTTTTAATTATATTAATTATTGTTTTATGAATCAATTATGAATAATTTAAAAAGAAACAGCCATATGAAAGATTTTGTAAAATATTTAAATAATTTATGTTAGTAAGGAATTCACTCATTTTTACCCTCTTTATAATCCTCTACTTGTAATCCCGCATGCACAAATATTTTCATAGAAAACAGGGTATATTTCATTGGTAAAGCCTATTCTACCTCTTTCTCTTTAATTTTTTTTTTGTCTGCTTGCCTTTTTTCTTGCTGTTGCACGAAATAGAAGTTTTGTGACGCATTCTTGCATTAAATTGGCCAAAAGCACAAACTTTGCCGCTGCCTGTCAACGTGGCGTATGAGTTATGAGTGTGGCGCAAGCTAGCCCTGATCTAGAGCGAGATATTCGCCATATTGTGGCTGGCACTGCTGAAGCTGAAGCTGAAGCTGCTGCCGTTGTTGCCTAATTCTCATTGTGGTTGGTAATTACTTGCGCTGGCAATTAGATTTGAGCGATTCTCTTGAGCTTCATATATCAAACCGAGTGTCCACAAGTCAAAGTCAGCGCCTTGATTTCACGCTCGACTTGCTTTAACTTTCGCTTTAATTGTTTCTCTGTTTCTTTATTTTTTGTTTGTTTTTTGTTTTGTTTTGTTTTTTTCTAAGACTCACAGCTTGCTTTGCGCGTGGCTCGTAAAAATTGGCATTTGTCGTCCTGGTTTGGCTACATCGCCGGGTTTATCTACAACCCCATTTGCAGCGCGCAGCCTCGGGCAACAATAATAATGACAACAATTTGTTTTCTCGCCTGGGCCACGCTTTTTAGACTCGATAAGAAAAACTTTACCCATTGGCTGCCATTTTTAAGCGTCTCGTTGTGCGAAGGTCTCTGCAAAAGTTTTCGCTTTAATTTTAGTTTGTCTTGCAGTTGTACTCTTTTACGACTGAAAATTATTAATGCAAGTTGTGTGTTTCGCTCTTACTAATTTCATCATGTTTTTCTCTATCTTTTCAGGTATGCAATTCAGAGTGGAATAAGGACGAAAAGTTGTGCAGATACCGTTGAGATGATTTAAGAAGTGTTCAGTAGAACAAACGGCATATGCAAATTATCTATATATTTGCCATTTAAATGCAATCATTATGAAAACTCTCAATATGTCTGAATTGCTCTATAGGATTACGCTTGGCAGGGATAACAATGGCTCAGGCTCAGGAGTTGTCAAGCTTAATTATATATTTGAGCCTTAACTTGAAGTACTGTGAATAACATTAACTAAAGCTCTTGCACGAGTTTTGTGTGCAATCTTAAACTGCAGCAGCAGCTACAAGTGCAGCTTTAAGTTGAGCTCCTCCGGTGCGCCGCATTCTTGGGCACTGGCAGCTCTTTGCTGTGGATCATTAATAAATCACGGCACCGCAATAATGTAGTCAACGGTAGAGCAAAGCAGCAGACAATTTTTTTTTTCTTTTTCTTTTTATTATTTTATTCGTTTCTGCAGTTTTCTGGTTCTTTGTTTAAGTTTTCTCCCCACGGCAACAATTTTTGGCTTTTGTCTGCAGCTAGGCAGGTGAGCGAGGTGAGAGATGTGAGCAGCAGAGCTCTGAAATCGAATATCAAAAGAATTTCTATAGAAACCAACTGAATTTTCGATTAGCCAAAATTACGACTGCTGCCATTAAAATTCGTTAGCTGCTCGACTGTTCTTGAGTATTTTATACCATAAAAGTATCCAAACTAATTGCTTGTTGCAATTGCAAATGTTAAAAGCAAAAGTTTAAGAAACAAATTCAATTGATTTCTGTAATTAAAAGTTTTTTTTTTTTTTTCTTTTTTGTAACTTAGTGAAATATAATATATGAAATCTGCAAAATACGAACAAAAAATGAATGATTAAATATTTTAATTTGTATTAAGAAAATTGAAGCATTAATTCTATGTATATATTAATATATTCTATATATTTTTAAACATAATACAGTTGATTAAGCTGTTGGCAGGCGCGACTGTGTGGGTGTGTGTGAGTAATGAAAGTTAAAGACTTCGTAGGCCTTACAACTTTAAGGCAGAGAGTTTCATTATGTAATTAATGAAATTCTTTTCTCAAGGTCTGCGTATTTTAAATATGAACAAGAAAAAGAAAGTTAAATGAAACAATATTTTTCGATAATCAAAAAGTTGTCTCTTATACAAATTGGCCGCAGAAATATTTGTCAAATTTTTCAATTCGTTAGCAAAACTATTGTAAATTTTATGAAATTTCTTTGCTCTGCTATGCAATCACTTAATTAATATAATTTATAGGGTATTTTGAAGTGGACGAAAGACATGCCTGATAGCAGAAAAGCTGCTAAACAGTCTAGATATTTGTTAGCTTCTGTTTTCTCTCTAAATATATTTAAGTACATTTTTATATATCTCTCTATAGCTCTAATAGGGTATACTAGCTTTTTTTTTTTTTATTTTTTATTTTATTTATTTTTTGTCATGCCTTAATTGCCTCGCTTGTGCCATTTGGCCATTTGGCTCGATTTTTTGTCATTTGGGGCGCGTCTTGGTTTATTTTGTGTGCTTTATGCTTGCTGAGGCGCGACGGCATTTAAAATATGCACGGCATTTGACATTTTAATCAACCATGCCAGCTGCGAGCTGTGTTTTGGGGTCGGGCTGGCGAAACGGAACCAAGAAAGGCGCAAAGCAACAAATGTTAAGGCAAGAGTGCAAGAAGCAAATGCTTAAAGAGCTGCACACAGAGCCGAGGCTGGGCAGGACGCAGGGCAATAGCGCGACTGGCAAACAGGAAAAAACTTGAAAAACTTGCGGAAATTCCTTAATGAATACAAATGCGCTCGGATGCCGCGACCGTGCCAAGTAATAAAATGGAGAGGGGTAGAGCAAAGGGAAACGAAGAAAGCGCGAGACAGACGACAGAGGACAGATTTGCCGTGCTCTGAGACACCGGACTTTTCTCTGCTCTTTCGCTCTTTCGCTCTTTCGATGCGGTCAACGTTGAAATTTGGAGTATTCGCCGCTGCATTTCATTTTATGGTAATTTTTAATGCAATTTTGTTGCTTAACATATAAATTGTATCTCCCGAGAGCCGGACCAGAGTTCAGGGCAACTTTTCTCGTTACCAGCTTAGGATGCGCATCTAACTGATACTTGAAAACATTTATTGCATAAACTTGGGTGTTTTTGTGGAAAATATGAGTTGAGATATTGAAACTGGTTGCTAAAGTCGTGCTGTGTTCCATTGAGGAGCTTATTAAAAAGAAACGAGCATTGGATTTTATCGATCGACAAAATGATTAACAAAATTGTTAGATAAATTGAAGCTTATTGTTTAAATCAAAGCAAAAGTTTAGCTTACCAAATCAGAGTTATTAAAGCAGAGTATTTATATCTACAGATTGCAGTTAGCTTCATTTTTCAGAGCACTTGTGTCTACAAATGTCCAAATAAAGGTCAAGAGTTTGTGGTAAATGCTTTTCAACTTATTTTGAAAACAATTTCAGCTTGAAGTAAATACCAGGAATTTACCAGCGTACTTGTGTCTCAATGCATGCAACCAACTTACGTACCAAATTTCGTTCATTATCCTGTTCGAGTAGCTTAAGAGGATATGGCACTAAGCCACTTTGCTGTCGTTTTGTAACCAGGTTCTCAGTTTGGGTACTTGAAGTTATGTAGCTTAAATACCAGCAGCCAACAACTTTTGACACATCTTTGAAGTGGTTCACAAACTTGAAACACAATCTATGGGCTCTCACAGTAACTAGCTTGCAGAAGAGAGCGATTCGTCTTTGGGAAAAAGTTGAAGCTTTCATGTGAAGCTGCGTCAGAAGTTGAGACTGGGAAGGGAAGAGTTTTCCGCACAAGAAGCAGCAAGTTCAATGCATTTTGTTGCTACTGTGATTTCAGCTTAATGAATATTCGTGGTGCATGTGCGAGCAGAGCTTAATGACAGTTGACTCTTGATAAATTCAACGGTAATTTGATTGCGGCCTGTTAACGTAAAGTTTGCTCGCCAACTTTTCTCCCCATCGATATTTCATTTAACTCAAGTGCAGTTTATCGTCGTCCTTGACCGCTTTTTCGCTAGTCGTCGAACTTGACTGCTGACACAGGCCATTGTATGTGCGGGCTGAAAATTGTGTGTGCCCAAGTCTGGGCACTTGATACGCTTATATAGTTAGCAAGTGTATTGGCCATGATAGTGACATTGAGCCACGGCCAAGTGGGGCTTATGGCCACATCGTTTTATTGATTTTCCCTTAACGACATGAATGCCTGCCACGCATGCAGAGTCTGCCGTTATGCCAATTAGCGATATGAATATTCAATTATAATTAATGCGCAAATCGCATTACACATTTTCCTCAAATTAGTTGTGCGTTCAGCGTGGCAGCAACTGTGCACAGCAGATAACTGACAGCCAAATGTTCAGACATTATTAGTGCATTCATTTCTGTGCACTGATTCTAATGAAATGCACGCGTCATATGCGTGTAAAGCCGTTGAAAGCTGGCTGACGATGCGTATACGCAATATCATTAACGTTTCACTCCACATGAGCAACAGACAGCGAGAGGCCGTAGTTACAGCGCTAAAGTTGCCCGGCAGTACCTCAAACTAAAGTTTGGCGAACAAAAGCTATGCAAGTTATTGTATGCCCTGTTTGAAATGCGCTGTATAGGGTAGTTTGCTATAAGAGATGTGAAGACTTTATAAGCGATTTGTAAATAATCAAAATTACAAATTGGCGTATAGGTTACGTATTTATACAATTTTGGAGTATTATATAGGTATGTAATTATATTTATGCTCAATATCAAATGCATTGACTGGGTAAGAAGTTTCTTACCTGGGGTAACATGCAATTGCACATAAATCATGGAATTCAAATTCATGTATTAAAAATGTATACAATATCATTACATTTAGTTCGATTTACTGGGTATATCTCTCTAACTGTCTCTCTCTCTCTCTTTCATACTCTCTGTCTGTTGAGTCATTTCGCATTCCACTCGTTTTCGGTTTAGAAATGTCTGTCACTCACTCAACGGAAAACGTTGCGGTCACCATATTGCTGCTGTTGTTGCTCCTGTTCTTGTTCCTGTTCCTTTTGACTCCTGCTGATTCCTGTTAGTGCCTGCTAGTCCCGTTAGTCGAGGTGTTCGTTCTCCTCAGCTGCTGCACATAAATCACATGGCGACATGTGACAGGTTTTGGCTGGTTGCCCGCTTGCTGCTTGACTTGTCACTTGCTGACATTTGCGGCCTGACACTTGACGTTCGTCAGTGCATTTCTCTCTCCTTCTTTCCCGTTTTTCCTGTTGTTGTCCTCAACTTCGTTGCTTGCCAACTTTGCCAGCTGAGCCGTGCCGTGCCATGATTCGCTCCGACACGAAATATGAACACTCATCATTGCCTCGGACATGCTCACAGTGCACAGTTTGCATGTGAACGGAGCAGTGAGCTGGGCGAAAGGTTCTTTAGCTGGGGCTCAAACATGTCGAACAGATGTAGCAGAAATGGCAAAAGTCATTAGCTACAGCATAAATGTATTTTATATATTTTATATTACAATATAATTTATTATTAAAAATTTTCTAAGCTTAGCATAGATTAAAATTGAAATTTATAAATTATAGATAATTTTGTTGCCACGTATTTCACATATATTTTACAAAAAAAAAAAAAACTTGTTATAGGCAATCAGATTATCCCATTAATTGAGCATTTAAGTATATATTAATTAATTGATTGGCAAAAATATTGATTATGTGACAAGTGGAAATTGCCTCGTTGTGCGATGCATGATTAATCATACACGTATTTGATTAGAGCGAGAAAAAGCAAAAAATCGAAATTTGTTAATTGGCCAACGAATTTGTTTCCAAAGAATTTTCTTATTGTGCAAACCTTGATTATATTGATAAGCTGAGAACTTCAAGGAAATTAATATTAAGGTTATAAAAGTATTCCAACTTAAGGAAATATAAGACATTTTGTGAAAGTTATATGCATCTGAGTTTTCGTTACTTATCTGCAAACTAATATACTCAATCCCATTTGAGATAGAGGTAATTTCAACCGAGATATGTTCGCCCATAAGCAAATGGTAATAA